>BEDX01000001.1:2901756-4352635 GCA_002335585.1 Cutaneotrichosporon daszewskae | reverse complement strand
CTAACCCCCTAACCCCCTAACCCCCTAACCCTCCAGAGCCTGCTGGGGATGTTGGACCTGGAAGTAGGCCCTTGCCCACTGGGAATAGATGCACTGTACCAGGGCAGCTTTACAGTTGTCCTGTACCTTACATCCAGGGTGGCTCTCTGAAAAGTGGTTTCTCAGAGTCTTGAGGGCTGGGGCAGAGTACCCACAGATTGTACAGGTGTGTCCCTGGTTGATGGGCAGGGAGGGCAGTGCCACCATGGGAAGACCATTGGCAAAGGAGGGCATCACTGGTAGGTGCCCAGCATGGGGAGGGAACTTGCTTTGTACTTGCAGTGGGTCCAGTTGCCATGAGTGCTGGGCACAGTGGGCTTTCAGAAGCTGGAACCTTATGCCAGTGTGGCATTCCTGGCAGATGAAAACCTGCAACTTGGGATGGTAGCCAACTGAGGTCCCAAGCATGGGGTCATGCACCAGTGGGATGTTGAACTCCTCCTGAGTTTCTGGAGGTCAGTGAGGTCAATGTTAAGCTCACCATAAACTGTCTCCACAGGAGACATGATCACAGGGGCTTCCTGAGAGTTCTGGGGGTGGGACTGAGGGTGTTCCATGCCTGATGTCAATGTACATCTGATTGATTTCCACCTACCACTGTCTGGCTGGGTGTGAGAGCCAAGGCTAAGTTGCTGAATGGAATGGGCCTTCTCTTGAGAGTTACTCTGGTCCTGGTCCTGGCCCTGGTCCTGGTTCTGGTCTTGGCCTTGGTCCTGGTCCTGGGCACTGTCCATCATTCTGGCTTCAGAGGTCCCATGCTCCAATGTGCCCTCTTGGTCTTGCTCTTGGTCCTCATCCATATCCATGGGGATGTTTTGAGAAAGAAACAAGTCATCAGGGCCTGCTTGTCAGAGCTTTATGCCATGCCCTTACCATATGCCACCACCCTTGGGTGGGATGCAGCATGCTTGACCATGGGCAGGTGTCTCTTGTGAACAAACACACAGCCCTTGACACAGTGAAAGGGCATGTTATTGCTGAGCCTGGTGCTGATGTGGGGGGCTTGGCCTGCATCATGGAGAAACTTGAGCTGGTGTTAGTGAAGGAACACACCTATACCTACAGCCACCTCATTAGGGTGGACAGCATTCATGTGCTGTGCCAGACTTGTAGAGTTCTTGAAGGTCCTTGTGCACCTCAAGCATGATTGCTTCTGATGATAAGGGTGCCCAGGAAGAGGAAACATGTCCTCTGGCCTGAGGGACCCAAAGGTGAGGGACTAGGTGAGTGAGGTCAGGTGGAGATGCACTTACCATGACAGTACTTGTGAGTGTTGGTAGGTAGAGGGGTTGAATGGGGGGAGACAGCTGGAGAGATAGTGTGTTCACTCCCACTAGGCAATGTTTATAAGGAAAAGCTTATCTCTGGGGGAAGAAAAAAGAGGCCCCATGTTTGGTGTTTGTTTGTTCCAGGCCCAGCCCTATGTTTGTACATTACCAAAGAGATCCTAATTGAGTAAGTTGCCTAAATTTACAAGTGGGGGTCCTGATTAGCAGCTGGACTGGGCTAATGTCACTTTCATTTGCAAGCTTATTGCATATATGGAGTGCCAGACACATGCAGGCCTCCTCTAGCTGGGGTGGGCCACCTCTCTTAACCCAGGCTGGGTCACCCTCCATGCCATGCCACCCCATGTGAAGTAGCACCTACATGCCCAGCTGATCTCAAAACAGGTTAGCCCCAGGTATGCACCCATTGGGCATGTAAGCCCACCAGTGTTATGACCTAGGCCTAGGCATGCCAAGTGCATTGCATGCCTGTGAGGTGGGAGTGTTGCATGCCTGTCAGATGGCAAGGTGGAGGGGGGGGTGGGGGGGGGGGGGGGGGGGTTTAGCCATTCTGCAGCTCAGGGAAAAATTCTGTCCTTGATCCCCACCAGGGACAAATCTTCCTTGATCCCATCAGGGAACGCTCTATACTATTAGGGCCAAGCCCCGGGTGACATGGTGCAGCGTGCAAGTGACTGCATCACCGCTTTCGTAATGGGACTTGACCTCAACTTGGCCTGGAAGATGTCACTGTGCAGTAAAATCGCGTGACCACGGGGTGTGAGCTGGCTGGCAGCGGCGTCATGGACCGTGGAATACCCAGTCAGCACAGCCTCATTCACGCCCTCTGCTGTCATCGATCGTAACAGCGCCCTCGTGCCCCATTTGGCGTCGACGGTGAGCAAACTCCCGCCGCGGTCCGCGCTCAGCTGGATGATATGGAGCATCCCGATGGTGGCTGAGCTCAGACCTCGTCCTGGCTGCCTAGTTCTTCCTCCCCAGTGAGGCCGGAAGGTCGAGCGGCACGCTCTGGTCGGAGGCGAGATGGTGGGTGGGAATCTCGCGGAGCTTGGGCGCGGTTAAGGAATCATTGCTGCCACTTGTGAGCTTGTTGTTTGGGCCCCATGTCTCACATCGTAACGATCCAGCTGAGCGACTCGATATATCTCGCACTAATGGTCTTCCGAGCCCGGCCCCGAGATACAGTCTCTTCACCGCTCACTCTGCCAGCAGACTCTGCAGCTTGGATCTTGCTTCTGCCCTCGACCGTTACTTACTATGATCCCGTTAGTCCCACCACAGTCCGCTGGAGCGGCCAATCTCAGATTGCGCAGTCCCATGATGATCTGCGGCCTGAGAGTGATGCACTTGCTGACTTCACAGAGAACTCAGCGATGGGAACCAGTATTTCACAGTCAGAGACTGTACGACCTCGGCCGCCTACCTTATTGATCTGTCCATGGAGCCTGCCGAGTGCGTCCCGCTTCAATCTGACTCATATCAGCTATCCACCCGACATTCAAGCCTATCTCGAGTGCGTCTCGCGGTCTTACTGGGGCACTAGGGAGACAAACGGGTGGTGGGCTATGGACCGTACCACCAAGTCTACACACTACACCCCCGACTACCCTGCCATCAAGCGTGGTCTTGGGATTCTCTGCCGGGAGAAGCTGCGTCGCAATGGGCTCTTCTACGAGCCTGGCCACAATTTTGAGCTATGTCTCACGAGGAGCAAGTACTATCCTTGGCTGGAAGAGATGAGCCAGGACCAGATGCTCGACTACATCTCGAAAGCCGAAGCACCATGGGCAAGGGCGAGCTCGGGACCCGAGTTTGTCTTCCTGGTATGTGCGGCTGTGGCCCATGCGGGTTGGAGCTGACGCCGCGCCCGAACGCCACCTTCGCCTTTGCGCTCGACAGGGGAACGTGCGCATCCCGTTACCAGAAGGCTTGATGCCGCCAGCCCGCAATCCCCACTGGGTAGCACTCGTCGGCGAGCTCTATGGCTGCCACCACCCAGTCATTATGACACAGAACTATCCGTGGCTCGATGGCGCTGACTTGGACAAACTCCTTGGGTACGAGCTGTGCCAGATCGGGGGCCCACCCCGGCCATATCCTGATATCAGAGAGGAGCCCGTAAGACATTTGCGGGCGGCATGGAGCTGATGGCAGGACGACGACTAAAGTCGGCTGTGGTGTGTACATCTATGCAGTTGTGACTTCTACCGCGCTCGGGGACTCCTCTAAAGTGGCAAAACAGTAGCCCGGGTATGGCGGGCCGTCGACGAGATAGGAGTGTTGCAGGTTATGGTGGCGGATGGGGAGACGACGAGTTGGGTGGATCTTGCGCACACCCACCTGCGAGCTAGAGGCTGCCGCGTGTAAGCGCGCGTCATCTATGAGTTGGTGCGTCAAGCGCTCTGGTGCAAGCCTGAGTCGATGTAAGGCGTCTACTGTGATCAGTACTGAACCGGAATCGCGAATGGCCCATGACGAGCGACTCACGCAGTTCCACTTACTTGCAATCCATCCATGAGCGAGCCTGGTAATCAGGATAGTGGAGGCGAACCCGTTCATTCCAGATTGCTGTTTCACGCCAGCTCATAGATCCTCTGCCCCCGAGGCCCTGTCAACGAGCGCGATGAGCGAAAAGTTGAGCGAGTCCCCAGCATGAGGCAAGTAAACCTCACGTATGACGCGGGCGGTATCCTGCAATGAGCACAGTACCATCTACACTCACAGCGAGTATGTCCCCGCAGGCCCCACGATCCAGCGGGGCCTCGCGTGGGGCATTCCCGTCCATCTCGTATATCCTGCCGTTGTGCCGCACGAACGCAAGAAAGTGGTCGCAATCTGTCCAGTCGTTCTCGCGGAGCTTAGTCTGACCGGCTGTTACTACCGAGTTGTGCGCGTCTCTGATCAAGGACGAGGAGGCGACGAGCGCCGCTCGGGCAGACGGCTCGGTCGCTGCTGTCAGCTAGAAGGAGATGGGGCGGAAGCAGGCATACCTTCACACTCTGCAAAGAAAGGCTCAAGATCGGGGGCAAGCCGGGTCGCGGCGAGTGCGTGAATGGTCGCAAAGGTTCCGCACGAGTGGCCTTGCGTGAGTGCGTCCACAGTTTAGCTCACCGACTCCCCGCTGTGGGATCCACAGCGGCGCATTCTCCTTTCCGACTTCTCCTGGCCCTTCAGCCGTGCGCTTGGCCACGATTCCTGGTGTATCAGGAAATAGCAGGATCGTGGCGAGCGCTTGTCGCTCCGACGGATGGAGAAGGGCGTCAAAGTCGTCTGGATCGAGACTTGGGATGTCGATGAACGCGTACCGTTCTGGAAGCCCGAAGCACTGGTGTTAGTAAGACAGGTCGCGAGCTATTCCACCCTTGCGAGCGCTGTGAGAACCTCTGGGCTCGACTCGATGGGATACCAGTCTCTCATCGCCATGTTGTTGAGAGGCGAGAACGACAAGGGGCCTGAACTGCGTGAGACTGCAACGCGCGGCCAAGTCCGAGTCACGTGCCCCGACATTGCTCTCGTTTTGAGTGCAGCCATCTCACCCTCCTGTGCCTCATGAGGGAGATATTGCTCAGACAAAGTCCATAGTCCTCCCAGCCCTCAGAGTCATGCAGAGGACACTCGCCTGTGACGGTGGGTTCTCACCACACACTGAGCAAAGGTGCATGGTGACTGTACGTTTACTCAGCTATCGGCAACGGCACACGCGGCAGCGTCTTGAAATGGATGCCTATGCGGAGAGGAAGAATCGCTGAGATGAGACGTGCCAGAGCTACTGGAGGCTCCCGTACGATCGGAAGGAGAGCAAGCGTAAAAGCCTGCCAGTCGTCCTGCGGATTACTCGCGGTGATGACGCTCGGGATTTGGGCAGGTGGCGCGCAGACATCAGCACAAGCCGGCAGGACCCTTACCATGTGTCCAGTCTCGCCGCAGTTGAAGCAGCCATAGCCGCGGCGACTGGGACAGTCCCATTGCTAGCGGTCAGTGCCAGCCTACCCAGAGCTGTCCGCCGAGAACTCACCATGTGCCCGGGACTGCGGCAGTTGAAGCAACTCGGCCTGCGGGTGGGGTCGCGGTGGGAGCCCCAGCCCTTGTTACGCGCGACCGCGAGCTGCTGGCGCTCTGAGAAAGAGAGGGCAGGTCCTGACTGGTGGCCACTGCTGCCGTGACTGACTGACTTGAGTGCGGAACATCTGCTCGAGCTCGTCGCGTGCCTTCAACTCGGCTAGGAGGCGAGGGTCGTCTTCTGGCATGACAGGATTGCTGAGTATGAGCAAGACTTAGTGTTGACATACCCTTGCGAGCTCTCAGGCTCAGTCGTCTTGCTCGCGAGCGGGCTGGCGCTCTGGAGATCAGAGGAGCTTCGGATCTGAACTCACGATCCCAGGCGACTGGTTATTCTCGCTGGGCGAAGCGTGGCCACTGACGGCATTGTGCGTATCCATCTCTCCCGAGGTTACGGTGATGCCCTTTGCCACAGTACTTGAATGTAAGCATGGCTGTGTTTAGCAAACCACAGACCAGTTTGACGTACTTGTCGCGATGTCGCAAGCGCAGGGATGAAAGTCTGTTCCGGGAGCTGGCGCCCAGAGCTGGTCCGAGCGAGGGTGTATGCGGACGGGGGGATCGATCACCAACCACTCACCCTTTAGCGTCGCCGGCTGCTTCGAGGGAGGAGGTCATCTTGGGTTTTAGAAGAGCCTGACAGTGCAGTGCGCCACGTTTCGATAACATCGCCAGGATGGACAGAGCCGAGCATGTCCCAGTGGCAGATTGGGTGGGGTCGATCAGTATGGGCACCGAGGCAAGTAGCAAGGGCGATGTCAGCGCCAGCTCATGAAGCAGATATGCGACTCACAGCGAGCACCGACTGGCCCGAAATCACTGAGCGCAGAAGTAGACGACAGTGGCAAGAGGGTGCAGATAAGTGAAATGGGGGAATTGTGAAACGAAGAGAGTGAGCAGATCAGTATCCAAGCATGCACAAGGAGGGGCCAGCAGGCAGAACAGAGGTGATACCCGCAGACTGATCGGCGCTCTTGGGCCGGCGGTCGTCACACTGCCGCCCGCTGGTGCGCTGACCTCTTGCTCATCATCCGCAAAGTCGCCGTCGTGATCTGAGGCCTTCAACATCGGCGCCAGTCGAGATGAAATGGATGAACTGACAAGTGAGCAGCATAGCGACACCATTCAACCTCAGCCTGTGAGCGGGTTACGTAAGTCATTTCAGCTACTGCTGGAGCAGCGTGCCCGCATTCCAGTTTTACATGGCTGCTCACGACTTCTGCAAGCGGTAGGGCTGGCTGTCTCGAGTCCCAAGCCGGTCATATGTTGCTACCACCTCTTTGACACTTATCTGGAACCTGGCCCGAGCTCGACAACGAGCGGCATCGACGCTCGAAGCCGGACGTGTAGCGGGCCCCTGCGAGTGAGCAGGGGGCGCTTGACCCGAAAACCACAGCATGCCTTTTTCAAGTGCATATAGACATTGCATATGTGCCATAAACTCTCGCAGGCGCGGCCTACGGAAACACCTTGAGCACGATTCCGCAGTCAATGGCGGCGATGTGCGTGTCGCTGGTGCGGACTGTGTCAAGCAGCGACGATCGCGTGTGCCTCGGTGGCCAGGGAATACCTATCGGGGTCTGGGAGCGATGGGGGCAACGATAACGGCTCCTGAAGCGTGTGATATCTGGCCAGGAGGGAGGGAAAGTTTACGAAAGCTTCTGTTGTTGGCGGACCAGGTATCTGGTTATGCGCCACGCCTGCGCCAGGGACGACGATGAGGTCGGTCTCTGCGGTCGCTGACGCTGGCCTAGCAGGCCAGTCCGACTTGATCTCGCGAGCCGCCATGACACGCGCCGCCTGGTCGACTGCGAAGTTGATGGGACTATCAGGCGATGGCCGCTTGCAGTCGCAAGCTCGCGTGCACGACCTCGGTACTAGGTGGCGTCGGCGGCCGATCGCAGATTGTACGAGGTGCCGGCGGGGGCGAGCCCTTCCACTTGTTCGTGGAGGCCGACACTTGAATTGCCGGTCCTGTAACCCTAGCCTCCTCGCGCGAGGGCCTGGATGACTTGGTCCAGAATGGCTGCGCGGGCGAGGGGAGGGTTTGTACCCAGGTCATGGCGGAGGACGGAGCAGAGGGCGCAGTGGTCGAGTTGCAAAAGGCTAGGGCGTGACCTCTACTTGGCTCGAGTGACACCGTGAGGGCAAGCTCCAGAGAGTTGGAGAGGCCGTACTCGACTTCGAGGTCTTATACCCATCAGTCTTGCCCATCCCAACTCTGCAGATCTGGTGATCTTCAAGTCACAGCGCCGAGTCGGCGGATGGCGCCGAATACCTCTTTGTTCATGGGGAGATATACCCACTATACATGGAATACGGTCGTAATAGCGACCGCAAGTGAGCGAGGAATCGAGGGGAGGCCAACCCCACGGCCTCGGGCTCTGGCCTCCCCTGAGGCGTTGCCTTGGGATGGGGTCGAGCACCCGCGTACGGCGGCCATATTGGTGATGAAGGAGGGAGTATTGCATGGGGTTGAGTGGTGTGGAGATGGGGATAGCTGGCGAGAGATGGGGAGGCGCGTGACCCCCTGGTGGGGACCATTGAGATGCTGAACTCACGTGTGGGCGGCAAGCCCAGAACGTACCCCAATGGCTCTCGATGACTCAATTGCTGAAGATCTGCGGCTTCATCCGCATCGCGTCATGCAACTAGAGAATCCGAGGACGCCCAATTGCGTCCTTAATGGCGACAGTCGACATACCGCCCCGATCTCTTTGAAGGCTTTCGTGAATGGGTCAACGTCGCTCTTCCTACAGATCCGCAACCGCGGATTCCTGCGAGACAGGCTGGGGATCAGGTGAGCAATCCTTGTCAGTGCAGGATAGCTGTACGCGTTTTCCGCCGAGGCAATAAGCATGTATCTGCATTCACTTACGGCTCATCCGACGGGAACATCGATGGCACTGGACGTCCAGGTGATTGAGATAAGCAGAGTCACCTTCTGCTTACAGTGTCCGTATTCCTGCCATAGTCACACGTGTTCCTGCTTGCTCAAACAAACAGACGTAACAAGGCGTTCTCCGCTTTGGAGGTCTATCTCCCCTCATCCTTGCTCACCGGGTTGTTTCCCATCTCTTGGTGTCGTACTGTGAGGGCGAACTGACGGTGCAGAGCAAGCCTCTGTAGCCACTGGTATGTCTGCTCGGCTCCAACAGGGGAAGAGGCTGCTTGCTGAAGGAATGATCAGACGGCAATGGCAGAGTAGAACGCTCCTCACGACTTGAGGCAGAAAAGCAGTCACGTGATACCTCCACCGGTGTGCCAGTGCTCTCCCAAACATCAGCGTTCGTCACCATCACCGCCGCATTCCTCATCACAACCAGGCCTCTCATCGCCATCACACTTGGATTGTTCTTCTGGCTCGCGCATGGACGCATACATACGCCGCATCGCCACTCGTCGTTGTCGCTGATCCTCATCACCCACTCTAACATTGTGCCTGTCAGCCGTCCGCCTTCAACCGCTCCTCAACAAAGCAAGAACCGATGGCCGCCATCACTCTTCACTCCCTCACAAGCAATACAAGTAGCGCCTAGTCTCACCGTCCGACATCATCCCACTCCTTACACCACAACATGACCGGCGCCATCCGCAAGAACACCACCGCCAAGCGCCAGGTCAAGCCCGAGGGCCGCCCAAAGAAGAAGACATACGATCCCGACACAACAGGTCTGAACGACCATGAGGTCGCTGAAGTGAACAGCTACGGCAAAAAGTACCGCCGTCTCGCGGCCGAGAGCGTGAGTCTCCCGTAGATCCCGAGTACTGACTGAAGCTGCGCACCAACAAGCTCCCAGGCTTCGAGCGCATGGACGAGCCCTGCCTTCGCTGCACGGCGCGCAAGATTCTCTGCATCGCCAAGATTGGCCAGTACGCCTGCGTCGGCTGTAAGTTTACCCACAAGGAGTGCAACTGGCCCAAGACCGAGGAGGCAGAGAGCAGCCCCGCCACGGACTCCACCGAGCCTGTCAGCCGCGAGGAGTCGCTCGACGCTCCGCCTAGCCACCCTGCGAGCGACAACGTGAGTGATCCCGTGACCGAGGACATTCAGGCGCCCGTCGCGCAGGACTCGTCGACGGACGATGCGCACAAGTCGCGGCTGTCCGTCAGCCCTGCGCCGTGGCTCACCGACTGGAAGCAACTTCCGTCAGGCAACATGGACGGGTAAGCGGCCGTGCAGTAGCGAAACGTGAGTGTCAAACGCGACCGGCTAAACTCGGGCAATGCAGCAGTTACCATCGCGATGCAGAAAGTGGACCACAAAACCGTGAAACTTCCACGTACTCCCACTCACAGAGCCACCATCTTTACCTTCACCTTTGGCCTGCCGCACATACGCCAAACGGGTTGCCACCCCTTTTAGCAGTCGCAAAGCTGGGTGGTGGCTGAGGCTGTTCACAACGATCTGAGACTTGAGACAAATTCCTAAGAATATAAGACTCGCTCCGCACTTTGAGCAGCACTCGCTACCGCCCATCGATGAGGGGGTTGACGACACCGACAGCGACCGTGGGCCACAGCCTGAAAATGAGCTCGACCAACTGAATGGAGGACTCAATCCATCAACGTTCGGTCACCGTGCTCTGGGCTGCTTGGCTGTGAACAACCCGCATCGCTCGTCGATGACTCGCTGTTTAGGTGATGAGGTGGGACGCGGGCAGGACTAAGGCGAGGGTGCGGAGGCCTGCAATGTCCGGGCCGCATTCCACCCCGTTCCGCCGACCGCTCACCGATCTCCGCCTACTAGTTGAGTGATGGCGATCACAACGAAGTACGACCCGTCAAGTGATGGGGAATGGAGATGCACAAAGATCATCTCGAAGCAGCTCAACGCACCGACCCCGCTGTGCAGCGACCGCCCGTTATGGAACAACACCAATACACGCGGCACAATCGTAGACTGTCCTCAGACAGCAATTTGCGGTGGTCCCCATCACTGTACTCGCGGCGTCGAGTTGCTATATGAGCCCAGCGCGGGATTGACAGCTCACCCACAATGAAGTCCCTCACTGCCTCGTTCAACATGCTCAAGACCAAGGTCAAGGTCAAGATTAAGGCTAAGGCCCAAGCCCAGTTTGACGCCAAACACAAGTCCAAGCCGCAGTCCGAACCCCAGCCTCAGCCCCAGTCCGACCCCAAGACCTATGCCAAGCCCGACCCGCCGCTGCCGCAGTACGACTGCTTTCCGCACATAACGGAAGAGATCATGTCATACTTGGACGCGGAGAGCCTGCTGCTCATCCGCCGTATAGCCTTCCAGGCATTGCACATGAAGCTCGCACGCGCCGCAAAGGTGGCGCTGTTCGGGCACGCGGCAGTCACCTGCTGGGGAGTCTCCCCAGTCACCCTTGGGGGCAGCTTCCCGCTCGGCAGCAGCGCGCTGCAGATCGCTGCACCATATAACATGGGCGAGCGCTGCCTCGAAGCCGTGCGCCTGTTGGACATTTATCCCGGCGCGGACGTTTCGAACTTGTCCCGCATGCCGAGCCTGCTCACAGTCCGCCATCTCCCCGCCCGTGATCCCGCCGAGACCCCTCTGGCGTACGCCCCCGACACTCTCACACCCGACCAGCGCATCGTCTTCCTCCGCGGCGACGTCGAGGACATTCACGAGACCATCGAGCGTGTCCCGGGCGCAAAGCGCATGGTGTACTCGTGGAACGTGCAGAGGCCCGAGGACAGCCATCCATGGTGTCTCGCCATGCGCAGTGGCCTGCCGCCGTCGCGGTACTGGCTCGTCGACGGCGCCAAGGACGTCGTGATTGTATTCACGGCCGACGAGCTGAACGGCAACAACATCGGCGACAAGAGCGGCGGCCGCAACACGCCACGCGACACCTCGCGCCTGATGCCGCCCCCAACGCCTTGGGACGCCTTCAGCCTCCGCCTCCCCCAGCCCGACCAGCGCCTCTACGACTCTTACCGCACCGTGCACGACGCTCAGGAGCTTATGGCTTGGGAGCAGGCCATGGGGCCCGCAATCGTGGCCGACCTCGTACGCGCCATCGCCGTCTTCCTCTTGAACAGCGTAGAGAGCGTGACGCTTGTCGACGTCCACCTCCACGCGCGCAAGCACGGGCGCATCACCTCGGCCCGCATGCGCCGCATCCTCGCGGTTGAGCTCACGTCGTTGCTCCACAGCGAGTACTGGAATCCCATGGATGGTTCCTGGGGAGAATGGGAGCAGTCGCCCACCGTGGACCCCAGTCGTGTCGACACGAGTAGCGACACCTACGATCCCGAGGCCGTAGTCGGCAGCATGATCACGGGCTTGATGCGCATAATCGACACCATCACGCAGCGCGTCCGCGTCCTGTCGCGCGAGGAGTACGAAGGCGAAGTCGGCAAGAAGCAGTACGCGCTCGAGACCACCTTGCCTGCGGGCCTGCGCGTGGATCTGCTGTGAGTATGGCATGAGCTCCGAGTTGACTGTGTAGATGTTGTAGTTGCTGCATGCAGGTGGAAGATGTCGATGGGAGATTTCAGCACCGGGTCGTCAACGCACGCTGTCGCAACGGTTGTTGGTATCGTGGCCATGGGCGGACAACATCGACCGCAGCGCTATCAGATTACTCGCCGATCTCTCATCGCTGCGCGGTGTTCTGCGGTGACTATCATGGCGGTGCGGGGAAAACGGTAGGTTGCCGAATTGACCGAGCTGATGCGGCGACTAGTTTGAGAGCGGATCGTCATGAAGCTTGCCTTTGCTCCCCGCCGCCGAGCTCTTGCTTGACGATGGCGACGAATGCAAAGACACCGCCGGAGGCACCAGGCTGCGCGCGCAGCTTTGACACAGCGTACTTAAGAGGGACAGCGGGGGGTGAGCACCCCAACTGTCGCAATGGCTGCCTTGCTCCTCCTCGCCCAGCTGGCGCTAGCAAGCTCGGTCCAAACCACCTCCCTCGAGACACTTTGCACGACCTCGCACCTCGCCACTCTTGTCGACGCACTCGTTCTCGACGGCGCCACCTACGACGCAAGCAGCCTTAGCGCCAATGTCGTGAGCAACTTTACCGCTGATCCGGGCACGTCGGCGCCATTCTGGCCGAGCGGCTCTGGCCTTTCATTCTGCAACGTGACGTTTGGTCTCACACACACCGGCCGCAACGACAAGGTAGGCGATGTGCCATGCATGCCTGACTCCAGGTCGCACTGCAGTACTACCTCCCCTCGCCCGGCACGTTTCAGAACCGGTGGCTCTCCCTCGGCGGCGGCGGATGGTCCGTCAATGGCGCGGACAAGCTCCCCGCTGGCGTCGTATATGGCGCTGCATCCGGAGCGACCGACGGCGGCTTTGGCTCCTCGGGCCTGACGGCTGAAATCCTCACCTCGCGCGGAAACGCGACCACCAACTGGGATGCGCTAGAGAGCTTTGCCTACGCTGCGATCCACGAGATGACCGTCACTGGCAAGGAGCTCACCAAGGCGTTCTACAACGCGTCCGATATCAAGAGCTACTACATGGGCTGCTCGGAGGGCGGGCGTGAAGGCCACCAGTCGACGCAGCGGTACCCGACCGACTTTGACGGCGTCTTCGCTGGCGCCCCCGCGTTCTACTGGCCAGTCCACCAGCTCGGCCAGGGATGGCCCAACATGGTCATGGCGTCTGCCAACCACTGGCCGAACCCGTGCGCCTTCAAGGCTATCATGGAGGACTACATTGCGGCGTGCGACCCGCTTGACGGCTGGACCGATGGCGTAATCAGCCGCTCGGACCTGTGTACCTACAACGCGAGCGAGAGTGTCGGCAAGACGTACGCAAACTGCAGCATGGGACAGGGCCGTGGTCCTTCGACGACCTATCCGGGAGGCACAATTGCGCAGGCGGACGCGGACGTGGTGAGCGCAATCTACCGGGGCGCATTCGACAGCGCCGGCGAGCAGGTTTTCTGGGCGTACCAACCTGGCACGGCGCTCAGCGTCGAAGCAGGCGTTAGCTACAACGCTTCCAACGGCACCTTTGGCGCCGGGGACAGTATGTACTTTGGCACATACTATCAAAACCTGGTGCGCAAATCGACTGCCGACCAGTCGTTTGACTACGGGAGCATCTCGGCCGACGACCTGTACAACCTCATGGTCTCGGGTCTGCAGGAGTATGGTGGCTGGCTGGAGACGACGTGGCCGGACCTGAGCGCGTTCCAGAAGAATGGCGGCAAGCTCATCCACTGGCACGGCGAACAGGACACCAACCTCTTTCCGCAAGCGAGCGCGGCGTTCCACGACAAAGTCCGCAAGACAATGTTCGCCAATGCGACAGACTACAGCGGCATCAACGACTTTTACCGCTTCTTCCTCGTGCCCGGGGCTGCGCACTGCAGCCGCAATACCGCTCAGCCGAACGGGCCCTTTCCGCAGCACGGACTGGCGCAGCTCATTGCGTGGGTCGAGCAGGGCACTGCCCCAGAGTACCTCAATGGCACCACTGAGACTGGGACCAGCACGCAGGACCGGATTTGTCTCTACCCGTCGCGGCCCAAGTGGAGCAACAACGGCACGTCCTTTTCGTGCGAGCAGGGCGGGGAGTTTGTGCACCCTCTTGGGGCATGGAAGGTGGATCTGTAGTTGGTCGGCGCCTCTTGTCTGCAGTGGATGCTCAGTCGAAGGAGATATACAGTTGTTATTCGAGAACCCATTGTCCTGTGCATTCCGCTACCGCAAATGCGCGTTTTATAAAATATTCGAGTACACAAGCTTGAGGTTGATCGCACCGTCGCCGGCGCTGAGGGGCTGGCGAGTCGAGCCAGAGGGCACAGCGGCAGCGGAGAAGCCAGAGACGCCGCCAGTAGTGAGCGAGCCGTCGGCGTCGATCGTCCACACGGCGGCATTCGCGGCAGTCACAGTGGATGCGCAGGACAGAGTGTTGGACACGAGGCCGCACAGGCCTTTGGAGGTCGAGAGCGTGTAGCCGCCAGAAACTGCGGCAGCGGTGTACATGGGGCATGTTCCGCCCTTGTACCACGTGCCGTCCGAGATGAGGCAGGCCTTGGCCTCGCGCGTGCCGTCCGTGTACGTTGGATAGACATAGGCCTTGGGCGGAATGCCGGTTGGAGTAGGAGTTGGGGTGCCCGTCGTTGTTGTGGTCGTCGTGGGCGGGTTGGTGAGGTCGACGTACTTGGGGTAGTACTTGATGCCAGTGCTGGGGTCAGCCGGGTTGGAGAGGCACTCACGCTGGGCAGGTTGATTTTGAGCCGACGAGGTCCGCGGGGATGATGTTGCCGCTCGCAATACCGCCCTGTGAGATGTAGTGGTACCTTTAATCAGCTCTGAAGTCGCAGACACACGCACCAGATCTCATCAAACTCGCTGCCCTTGCAGTTGACGTTGACTTCGTGGCCAAAGTGCTTGCTCAGGCTCCCCTGGATCTGCGCAAGCGTGTAGGTCTGCGTAAGAGACGGGACGATACCGTCCTGCGCCAGCCAGTCGTAGGACGGCAGCTGTTTGTACTGCACCACGGCGCGGTTGAAGTAGACGACCACGTCTTGCTGTGTGTCAGCGGGTTGAGGGACGCTGACATGCCTGTGGTTTGTAGTTGTTGAAGCACCTGGGCTCGACGGACGAGATGCAAGTGCCGTGCTTGTTCCACTCGTGCTCCCAGAAGGTCTCGTCGTTGCCCTGGTAATCCTGCCATTAGCTGCGAACAACAGACGACATGCCTTCCAGTAGACATCCATGTAGCTGAGGAGGTCGGATTGGCCGTTGGCCTGCAGGATCTGCGTAATGTTGGTGTACTCGCGCGACGGGTCGCAGAACTGCTCGTAGGTCCCGTCGCAGCTGGGGTTAGCGAGGATCTGCTGCTGTTCGCACTTGTCGGGCCAGAGGCCGTGCAGCGTCCACGAGGTGTTGGGGCCAGTCGAGGACGCGCCCGTGTCCCAGAACTGCGTCACTAAAGTCAGCGTAGGCTTGATGGTAGCTCACGCAGCAGGTGGCCGCCAGGCGAGTCCGTGCAGCAAGTGTCCCCGACATTGCCGCCGCTGCATGACAGCGGGAAGGCCGAGGGGTCAGACGCGGAGCAAACCGTCAGACCAGTGCCGGTGGGGTACGGAGCGGACGACTGTGGTCAGTGTGCTCTCGGACGGACATACGGAGGAGCTCGAGGAGGTAGGGGTGGCAGTTGACGACGGGGGCTGGGTATAGGCGCCGCTGGCAAAGTTGAGCGTCAGTGGGACCGCGTGCGAGCCGCCGACATAGACGGTCTGGCGGACACTGCTGGCAGGAACCTGGTCGGCCGAGAAGGCGGACGAGGACGAGTAGCTCAGCGTCCCGTCCGAGGCCTGTTGTCAGTGAGTAGATTCGGAAGCACGCACGAGAGCGAACACGGTGGCAGTGTTCCCGGCGGCACAGCTGAACGCGCCCGCGACGATGCCACAAGGGCCCTTGCTGGTCGAGAACGTTGCCGAGTCGCCGGCGATGGTGGCCGTGTAGGTCGCACAAGTGCCTTTGGTCAATGGCAGTGGATGCCCGTACTCACCACCAACGTACCAGCTCCCGTCCGAGATGACGCATCCAGTAGTGACAGGCCCCGCACGCTTGCGGGCCACGGCGTTCTGGACAGCGTACAGGTAGCCCTTCTGGGTGGTGGTCGGGACGCCGGACGGCAGCTGGCGCTTGTTCGGATTGGGCTTGAGCGGCGCGAGGCCTTGTGCGAAGCGCTCGGCGTTCGTCAATACCACGTCGCCTGAAGCGGCAGTAGGCACTGAGAGCGCTGTGACGTGCTGCGCGAGCGGCAGGAGGGCCACGCCCAGATACTGGAACAGGAGCATTCTGCTGCGTGATTGAGCTCGGGGATGAGGCGCAAAGTCCATTCAGAGTTCTGTTATAGTTTGCGCTGCCTACGCGCTAGTGAGAGACGCGTCCGGTGCATGTTGTGAGTAAGTCAGAAATAGAGAAACGTGTGCAGCGCAGGATGGTGGTGATTCGGTCTTCTAGAAGTCAGGGATACTTGGCTGCACGGAAGGTTCGCCGATATCACATCAGCCAGCGCAACGTGCGTGCTACGCATGGTTGCGCGTGGTGGACGACGTTGCAACTCGCCTCTGTTGTGGGAGGCAATACAGTGTGTAGCACTGCTGCAGCAATTATAGTGGCAGTCGACGATATGCATAGCGGTCCGCGGATCCATTGACGGATTGGTTTCAGTAGTGAGTAACCAGGTGCCTTGTGCCGCGCTCGGCATGACACAAGCAGCGCAACGCGTCGACGCGTCCAGATCTGGCCTGCGTACTCGGCCAGAGAGCACGTTCTCCAGAACAATGCTCTGTTGGCTCAATCCTTCGCGACCCAGACTCGGCTCCCGTGGACGCCGACCAGATCGGGACCCAAAACGCGTGCACCGCGTGCACGCATGCCTGCGCAGCTTGTGCGTGGGCGTGATGATCTCACCCGCGCGCCGTGTCAGAGGACCGTGTAGCATGCACCCTAGTGCTGCCAGGAACCATAGTGCGACACGAACCGTAGTGCGCCACGAACCATAGTGCTGCCACTTGCACCCTGTCCCTCACTGCCATTGTACATTCTGCTGCTTACTTCAAGATTACTACCTACGCCGTCCCGTACTCGCACCGATTACGACGAGTGCGAGATAGCCAGACGCTCCTCGAGCTCACTCGGACCGTGAAAGTTCTTCCTGGCATCGACAAACCACGTGATCGTGGCCAGCAGGTAGACGATCGCCATGACCACCACGACATAGTTCATCGTCGAGCCGCTCGTGATCGGGATGAACGGCGGGAAGATGAAGCAGATGGAGGTGACGAATAGGAATATAAGCGCGGCGATGGTGATCGGACCTGCATTGTCAGCATGGGAGATGCCCATAGGTACGCACGACGCCACCTGCCTAGTGAGTAGACTGCGTCGTTGTTGTACCCTGCGAATGACCGTTCGCCGCGGATGGCAACGAGAAGGACTGTGGTGAGCCCTGAAACTGTCCCGGACGCACTGGGCACAAAGTACGAGATCTGGAGCATGACGACCGAGCTGCCCAGAATGGCCGAGTTGGCCGTCGTCGAGCCGAGGCTGATCAGCCCGAACACGACAATCCATGCCGTGCAGAAGTAGATGCAGTTCAGGGGGACCTTGAGCTTGGGGTGCACCGGTGCGAGCCAGCGCGACAGGTGGCCCATGGCGCGGTCGCGAGCAATTGCAAGGAGCATGCGGCTGGAGATGGTGATCAGGACCTGTTGGACAAAGACGAATGCCATGAGGTTGAACATGAGGAGACACGTTGCCTGTTGTAAGCGACATGGTAGACCTTCGTCTCACGCCAACTTTGCTCCGGGTTGCTTGGTAGTAGATGGACAGAAGCGGGCCAACGGTCGGACTGTCCTCGAGGACCTTGTCAAAGTCGCTCAGACAGAAGAGGAGGACGATCATGAAGACAAAGGAGGTGACGCTGCCCATGATAACAGCCATGACCATTACACGGGGAGCGGTGTGCGCCGGTCGCGGCATCTCCTCGATCATGTGCGTAGCAGCATCCTGTGTATCAGCATTGCGCGCGAGACAACTCACAAAAGCAGTCAGACCAAAGACCGACTGCAGAAGGCCCATGATGAAAGCCATACCGTCTGGCCACTGCATCGTCAGTGATCATCAATGCACCACTCACGCCAGTCTCGTTGGTCCACCTGGTGAAGACGTTCTTTGCGGGCTGGTAGCGTCCGTGAGCGCATGCTAGACAGACAATGATGACTGTAACGATGCCGCACATGCTCCACAAGCCGGCGAAACGGTCGATGCCAGGCAATGCGCGAACGGCGAAAATGTTGAGCACAAAGGCCTGGGCGACGATACCCAGATAGATAAGGAACTGCTGCCATGGATGAGACTCAAAGTTGTCGTGGAAGAGGGAGATGATGTTGGTGATGAATACGGAGCCTAGTGCAGCGGCGGTAGCAGCGAGTGCGATCCAGCCCGCGGTAGCCGACCACGCCACAAAGTAGGACAGCCCGCGCCTGTACTTTTTGGGAGCAAGGATGTCTGAATGTTAACATTGGCATGCTACGCGTGGCGCACAGGTCCAGTCATATTGGCCGCCGGTCATGGGCAGGTAGTGGCAGATCTCAGCTCTGCGGTCAGCTGAGACGGACGGAATGTACCCACAGAGCAAGGACGATAAGCATGGATCCGATCGCCGAGGTCAGGAGACCCCAGATCATTGAGATACTCCCGCCAGAAGGCAGCACGAGCGACAGACTGGCGTCAGCGGCTGAAGCAGATGTGGGTACTCACGAGCCGGACCTGTAGAGCGGACACGCGTCAGTATAGGAGCGGAGGCTGGTATGCGTCACACGACTTACATGGCTGGGGTCAGTGTGTTTACAAGAGATCGGACGTACCAGTCCACGAGTTGAGCAGAGTGAACGCCAGTCCCAGACTGGACAGGAAGGAAAAGTTGCGCTCGAGGGGGATCTCGTCGACGACTGGAAGGACCTCTTGGGTGACAATGCCATTCTTGTCGGTGGCCAGACCGGTGGCACCGACGGCGCCCTTGTCCTGGGAGACGTGGGAGAGACGGCGCCGCTCTAGGGGAGGAGCTTCGCTGTGGTTGCGATCCAATTTCATGTTTGCAGTGTGAGTGGTGGATGAGTGAGTGAGTGGGCGTTGCTTAAGAGGCATGAGACCCATGTCACCAGGTCGCGGGGGTTGGCCACCGTGACGTACTGCCGCAGCTGAAGCGAAACAGCAGAGACTATTCTTAGTCGAGAGGCCCCACTCTGGGAGCCCCGATTTAGGCACTGACCCGATGCTCGGATAAGACAACGGGTTGTGGTCGATTGCTCGCTTGCGATACCTCGCTTGCCTGTGCCAGTTGCTGCCAGACACGCCTCTATGCCTCCCCATCTTGTCCACAACCGACCTCTGCACGTTGGACGAGCCCAAAACAGTCCCCATATAGCCCCATGGCTGTGACCCGGGCAGCACTGTGGAGCAGCCTCGCAGGGCAGCACGAGGATTGTGGACAAGCATGATATGATGCGGCGCAGCTGACCACAATCTTGGGCAACTGACCGAATACAAGTGGATCGATCGACGTACCGCTCCAAGCAGCTGTCGCCCATCACGTGATAGAGTATGGGGAGACCATCTCCATATTGCATATAGATCAACCAACCACGTGGCAATATCAAGGATGATCTCTAATACTTTCCTAATGCATTACCCCGCCCATTTGACCATTTCAAAATTACTGATTCAGGGCCCGGCGCGTGTCGCGCAGTCCAGTCAGCTCGAAATCATCACACCTCTCCGACTGCTCTCGTCGCTGCTTTCCCTCTCGTCACCACCACCACCCCTCTCGGCGCCGTATACGACGGCCTCGAGCGCCATACGCATACAACTATAGACCTCACAGAGCCACAATGCCCCCTAGGCGCTCCACGCGCGGCAGCAACGGCAGCTCGACCCCGAACGGCACCGTCAAGGACGAGCCCCTCGACACCACCGTCGGCTCTAGCAAGCTCAAAGGCACCCATGTAGCCGTGTCGGGCACCCGCGCACGGTCCAAGCTGGCGACGGAGAAGACCACCAGCGCCGACAACCTCACCCTCAACTCGCGCGCCGTCAAGGTCGAAGTCGAAATCGACATGGACGTCGACGTCAACTCGGACGCGGGCGACACTGACGTGGACAAGCCCGTCACTCGGCGACGCCGGGCCGTCTCGTCTGACGACGAGGACGACTTCAAGCCAAAGTCTGAGGCCATGGACGTCGACAGCCAGTCCGAGCATGATGTCAATGTACCCACGCCACGCCGCCAGCGCAAAGCGCGCGCGCCCAGCGAGTCCGAGGAAGACGACTACAAGCCGGCGACGAACGGCCGCGCAAAGGGCAAGGCGCGTGCGACGAAGAAGCGCCGTATCGATCCCGACTCGGACGAGGACGCGACCGAGTCTGACGAGAACAAACCTCCAGCCGGTGCGAGGGCGAACGGTACCAAGCGTAAGGCTCCCAAGGCCGAGAGCAAACCCCCCAGGCGTGCAACTTGGGTCACCGTCCGCGATGGCGAGGACCCCAATGAGTTTGTGGATGACGACGACTCTGATAACTGGACCAACGGCGATATCACCCCCAAGGCTGGCTCGAGCACCAGCAGCACACCAAGCACCCGTCGCTCGCGCAAGAACGAAACGCCACACCGTACTGCAATCGCCCGTGCTGTTGAGCGTGAGTGATACGTGGGCTTGCACTGACCGCAGGCCGCCTGCGCGGTGACAACAGCTCCCCCTTACAGTCATCCCCTGGCGAGACGCTCTCCACGCCCGCCGTCTCTGGCGCCACCACTCCCCTTGGCTACGACTTTTCACCATCAGACAGCGACGAGGACGACACATTTACTCCCGACCGTGACTCTGGCTCGCCCGATTCCCCCATCACAGTCGTCGAGTCCGACTCGGAGCTGTCCGCTGTCGACTCTGAGGAGGACATTCCTCTGAGCAAGCGCAAGAAGGGCAAGTCGACGAAAAAGTCCTTCCGCCTCGACGGCGAGTCGGCAGACGAGCTCCCCGAGGACTGGGACACGAAGAAGAAGGGCAAGAAGGGCAGGGCCAAGAAGGCTGCGCCAGTGGAGACGGCCGAGAAGAAAGTGATCCGCAAACGCCAGACGGAACTGCAGAAGAAGCTCGGGCGCAAGCTTACGCAGGGCGAGCGCAATGCCATCCGTCTCGCGATTCACCACCCCGAGCTCGAGGACGCGTGGGGCGATCTTGAGGCGAATGTCGAGCCCGTCGCGCCTGTGCCGATGGAGGCGCACCCGAGTCTCAAGCTCACGCTGCTTCCCTTCCAGAAGGAGAGTCTGTACTGGATGAAGGAGCAGGAGAAGGGGCCATGGCGCGGTGGCATGCTTGCTGACGAAATGGGCATGGGCAAGACGTGAGCCGCAGTATTGCATAATCGCTGACAACAGGATCCAGACAATCGCGCTACTGCTCTCCGAGCCGCGCAACAAGCCTTCTCTGGTCGTCGCGCCTGTCGTCGCGCTCATGCAGTGGAAACACGAGATCGAGACGCACGCCGAGGGCTTTTCCGTGTGTCTTTGGCACGGCGCTGGGCGGCAGAAGGTCCCCGATCTGAAGAAGTTTGATGTCGTGAACTTTTAGCATTTCCTCGTTGACTCCAGGTGCTCGTGTCGTATGGTACTCTCGAGGCTTCCTTCCGCCGTCAGCAGAACGGCTTCAAGAAGGGCAACCTGATCGTCAAGGAGAAGAGCCCCATGCACGCGTTCGAGTGGTACCGCGTCGTTCTCGACGAGGCGCACAACATCAAAGAACGCTCGACCAACTCTGCCAAGGCCGCCTTCGCGCTGCAGGCTCGCTATCGCTGGTGTCTATCTGGCACGCCGCTGCAGAACCGCGTCGGCGAGCTGTACTCGCTCGTTCGCTTCCTAGGGGCAGACCCCTTCAGGTGAGCAAGGCCATGTCGCACATACTGACGGCAGCTTCTACTTCTGCAAGAAGTGCGACTGCAAGTCGCTCCACTGGAAGGTAAGCTTCTAGGGGTTGGGGAAGCTGACGGCAGTTCTCCAACCGCCGCCACTGTGACGACTGTGGGCACAAGCCGATGGACCACGTCTCGCTGTGGAACTCTGAGGTATCCTTTTTCTGTTCCCTGAGCTGACAACAGATTCTCACGCCCATTGCGCGCTACGGTGTCGACGAGAAGGGGCCAGGCAAGACTGCGTTCAAGAAGCTCAAGATTCTGCTCGACCGCATGATGCTGCGGTGAGTCGTCGGGCGCGGGGTGAACTGACGCCAGCCGCACGAAACTCGAGCGCGCCGACGACCTCGGCCTGCCCCCGCGCACGATCGAGGTCCGCCGCGACTTCTTCTCCCCGCCCGAGAAGGAGTTGTACCAGAGTCTCTTCACCAATGCCAAACGCCAGTTCAACACCTACTTGGACCAGGGCACCGTTCTGAACAGTGAGCTGTGGTCATTGATGCGCTAACGGCTAGACTACTCAAACATTTTCTCCCTCATCACTAGAAGTGAGTTGCCGTGATCATGGCAGCATCTGACATCAGTGCGCCAGATGGCCTGCCACCCCGATCTCGTCCTGCGTTCCAAGACGAGCACGCTCGCGCAGCCTGTTACCGAGGGCAGCGTGTGTCGGCTGTGCAACGACGCCGTCAGTTCTTAGTGCGAATCGGAGCTAACCGCAGGCCGAGGATGCGATCGTGTCCGCGTGCAAACATGTGTTCGACCGCGAGTGCATCAAGCAGTACCTCGAGGTGCAGCAGTTACGTGGCCACCGGGTGAGTCAGGCTGACTGTGGGCGCTGACCATGCAGCCCGAGTGCCCAGTGTGCCATATTGAAATCTCCATCGACCTCGAGCAGGAGGCCGTCGACTTGGGCGAGAGCGGCAAGCAGGCGCGGCAGGGTATTCTCTCCCGTCTGGACCTTGACGTGTGTTCTCATCGTGACAAGGCTGACGGCAGAACTGGCGCTCGTCGTCGAAACTTGAGGCCCTGGTTGAGGAGCTCGAGAAGCTGCGCAAGAAGGACTGCACTATCAAGTCGCTCGTCTTGTGCGTCGCTCAGCTTGAGGGTGTAGCATGGTGAGCTGACGGCAGCTCGCAATTCGTCTCCTTCCTCGACCTGATCGCGTTCCGTCTTCAGCGTGCTGGCTTCAATGTGAGACCGAGATATGGACAAACTGACCTCAGATCTGCCGCCTTGAAGGAGGCATGACGCCGCAGCAGCGCGACGCGACCATCCAGCACTTCAGTGAGTCGACACGTTAGCAGGGCTGACCGCAGTGAACAACACCGGCGTGACCGTGTTCCTCATCTCGCTCAAAGCCGGTGGCGTGGCGCTCAACCTGACCGAGGCGAGCATGGTGTTCATGATGGACTCCTGGGTGAGCTCGGCAGTCTGTCACGAGCTAACAACAGTGGAACCCCTCTGTCGAGTACCAGGCAATGGACCGTATCCACCGTCTGGGCCAGAAACGCCCCGTGCGTGTGGTCAAGCTCGTGGTGGAGGACTCGATCGAGGACCAGATCGTCAAGCTCCAGCACAAAAAGCTCGCCATGACGGACGCGGCGCTCAGTCGCGACCCCGACGCCGCGCTTGGCAAGCTTACCGTCGAGGACCTCGGCTTCCTGTTCAAGCTCTAGTGCAGTCCACAATTCAGGTCTCATGTTCATCGACCCATCCCTCGGATCACATAGAGCGCTGGCTCCATGTCAGTGCGTGCATACAGTATGTGTTGTAGTTTGTTGGTATCATATGTCACTCGACGGCGCTGCCGTTCCGCCCTGCATGTTGGTCGTGCTAGGTGTGCTGCCCGTGCTGGTGCTGGGCGTGCTCGCCTTGCTGGGCGTGCTGGCCGTTGCTGGCTGCAAACGCAGCGAGAGGGTACTGTCGTCAGGTTAGTCAACAGAGAGGGTTAACGAGTCGGAAATGGCCAGCAGTCCTGCCAAGCACTTGCCCCCTCTCAGCGCCACCCACCCACCTTCTTGACCATCCACCGCAGGAAGCTCGGGACATCCTCGGCGATGCTCTTTGGGAGGGCCGAGTTGGTGATGAAGCGGGGGATAGATCCGCCCGCGTCCGAGCTGGTAGCCATGCGCCAGTCGACGCGGTCGTCGGCGAGCTCGCGCACGAGCTCGACCGAGACGTACTTGCCCCTCACGCGCGCCTTCTCGGGCCCGTGCTTTTCCTGGCAGTGCGGGTGGGTAAATGGTAGTGAGACTGGGTCAGGCTAGTCGTGGACCGGACTCACTGTTCATGAACGCGCGCTCGCCGTGCGGCTCCACCTTGAGCTCGCGCGAGAGGAGGAGCACCACAAACGTCCGCGGACTGGCTGGTGCGGGCGTCACGTACGTCAGGCGCCAGATCTCGGCTACGTGCGGGATGAGGACGTCGAGGCGTTCCGTCTCGCGGCACGACTCGATGTATCTGGTGTAAGTCTCGAGCTGAGCGTCATACGTCTGACTCACTCTCGCTCATTCTGCTGTCAGTTTCCGACCCAAACTTAAGCTCACCTCGCTGTGGTACTCCAGCAGGCCCCGCCTAAACTGCTCATAAATGCCGCGCGGCGGCTCCTTCATGACGCGCTCCTGGCGCGCGACCTCGTCCAGGTCGATCGTCGGCCTGCGCTCGTTCGAGGGCCGCTGTGGGGCGCTGCCGCTGTGGCGCTTGAACCCCGAACTGAGTCTACGCGCCAGGCTCCCGACAATACTCTCGTGCTTCTCGGGTTTCTCATCGCAGTAGCCTACGAGGTCTCCTGGCGTGTGCGCCGATATCCTCCCGCACCAGAAATCGTTGCTCGCGCCGACCTGCTTGCGGATCTCCCATTAGCTCCGACACATGAGGGGCATACCTCGTGCCCCCGCCCGCTCGTCGGGAGACTCATAATCTTGACCGTCCCGTTCTCGCGCGCTGCATCCTGCCTCCATTCCCTGTTGTCAGACGACTCTGGACCGAAACGCACGACATGGATGTTGCCAGCGCCTCGCCGGCGGCAAAGTGTTCATCGAGAAACGTCGCAAACTCGGGCGAGGCGGGGTCGGGAATGTCCTGCTGTCAGCTCCGGCAGCATGAGCACTACCTTGAACGTGAGTGGTTTGAGGTTGAGCGCGACCATGGTGGATTGGGCAATGTCAAGCCGCCCGTCGCCGCGCATGGAGCAGTGATGTCAGCCGCGGGGCCCCGGTATTTACCCCCGTCTTCGCGATCCGCGGTTCGAATCTCGTTGTTGTCCTCTCCTCCTGCCGCTGGCATGGAGGCCACACGAGCGCCGCCGACACGCTCAACCTCGATGGCGAGCACAGTCTCGTCCCCGGGCATGCCCCCGACTAGTGCCAATGCGGGCATACCACCTTTCCTGGCCAAGATCCGCGCGCACCATCTCGCAACTAGGGCGCCCTCGCCTGCGTCGCCGCCGGTCGAGGCCAGCCTCGCGCCGCCGAACGCTCTCTACCTCCCCCCGCCAGCTGTGCCAGAGGCAGAGGAGGACCTCGTGCCGCCAGAGAACTTTTCCGCCGTCACGCATGGGGTATACCGCAGCGGATTCCCGAAGAAGCGCAACTTCAAGTTTCTCGAGACGCTGCAGCTAAAGACTGTCTTGTGCGCGGAGTCGAAACGGAGCTGACGGCAGGACGCTCGTGCTCGAGGACTACCCCGAGGCAAATCTGGAGTGGTGCCAGGACCAGGACATACAGTTCATGGTGAGACCTGCTGAGGCCATGCTGACCACAGCAATTCGGCATCCCGGGCAACAAGGAGCCGTTTGACAACATCCCCGAGGACGTCATCTGTGCCGCCCTCGTCGCTATTCTGGACCGGCGGAACCATCCCTTACTGATACACTGTAACAAGGGCAAGGTAAGCCGAGGGGCGGACTCTTGCTGACGCCAGCACCGCACAGGCTGCCTGATAGGCTGTATCCGCCGCCTCCAGTCGTGGTCCTTGACGTCCATATTCGACGAATATCGGCGGTTCTCTGCGCCAAAGTCGCGCGCAGTGGACCAGCAGTTTATCGACCTGTTCGACCTCGCACCCGTGTGGTCCCAGGTCGTGCGCAGCGGCGGCGGGCTGGCCAACTTGCCAAAGTGGAAGATGCTGGCCCTGCCGCTTGGACTTGCCGCTCTGCACACCGAAATCGAAAAGGGCAAGGATAAACGGTCGTCTACCACTGTAGAGGGGACGCGGATAGAGCTCATCGACGCCCCGCCGACGGTCGACGTCGCGCTCGAGGTTGTGGCGCGGTAGTGTGTACAATACGGTGCAAGCGCACCACACAGGTCCTACCTACGTCGCAGACGCACCGAACCAAACCGTCGCAATTGACACACCTCACATTTCACCACCATTTACAACTCCTACACCAAGCGCGTCTCAATCACAGCGACATACTTGTAGGCCATCTCAGCCCGCCACTTGAGCCGCTTCTTTGTCAAGTGATCGCGGTCCCAATGCTCGTTCTTCAACACCACCTCCCAAACATCCCAGCCAGCAAAGGTCTTTTCCTCGCCGTGGTGATTGTCGCGATCCATGTGCGTGTCGACAACGACGCTCGCACTGTTCGGCTCGGTCATGAGCTGCTTGAAGATCTTGTCGTACGCCACCGCCTTGCAGCCCGCCTCGACTGCCGCCCAGTCCTCCCCTTTGCTGGACCAGTTAAAGTACGCCTCCCCCACGCGCGTGCTCCGCGTGCGCGGCCCCGCCGCCTCGTGCAGGCCGTCTGTGACTGGGAGTGGGCTCGACCTGAGTCAGATGATGATGGGCCGAGAGACGCACATGTGTGATTGGATGTGTAGGGATAGCTCAAGCTGGTATTGACGAGAGATGTGGGACACTCTCTGGGCCGTCGCGCAACGCCTTAAGTAGAGCGAAGGCCAGACGTCGTCGCCTTACCGTTCGATGGTCAGCTGCCTTACCGACTGTCAGCTGGCTTGCCCACTGTCAGCTGCTGGCGGTGCTCCGACCACGCCTCCGCCAGCAACTGGCGAATCAAACTCACTGCCACGGGCTAGCACCAAGATGATTAGAGAAGGACCCAGAGTCGTATGGCTGACCGGGACGCAGATCGCGGGATCCTTTTCGGCTCGCTGTAAGGGGGAAGTATGCCACTGTTGAGAGTGAATTAAGATTCGCCACAGAGGTGTCGTGCGTCTGAAGTAGCTCTCCGCCAAGCTCGGCGGCCATACAAGGTTCCGAGTAGCACGGGCAGTGGGGTATGTGGACAAGGCGATGTGAATTCCAGGTCTCTGCGGCATGTGTACTTGCCAAAGCGAGTTGCTGTGTGCTTTCAGGACGGAGAGAACCTCCCGTCAGGACGTTGAGGTTAACGTCGTAAGTGTGTCGTCTAAACTAAAGCCTGAGCTGTCATGCTCGTAGCTTGGCAAGCGGGGAGCTACACTTGACCGCCTGTGCAAAAACGACAAGGTAGCGAGCACCCGTCCGCTGCGAAAGGTCGAATACCACAAACAGTGCAACTGATCGGTGACCATCGGCGAAGCGGGTGTCGTCTGTGTCGTCGTACTCGTACGGATACTTACGCTCATGTCGAGTTAGATGCTGTGGGTGAATTTGATGTGATGTAGCGCAGGCGATGGCTGCTGCCACAAGGTGACCCCGTTGCCACACTGCACAATCTGTTTGCACGTTCTAGTCTGTGGCACAGTTAGAGAGTCAGACCCAGCTGCCCAGCGACAGTCCTGATGTGCACTCTCAGAAAGATGCTAGACATGGTCCCGCTCCACCAGGCAACAGTCAGAAGCCAAGCTGGCAACGACGCCGAGTTTGAAGCGAGTTTGATCGTTGCATCACTTCGGAACTTAACAAATTGGAAGTGGTGGTGCCTGTCAGGGAACGCCCGTTTCATATCCAAGACGCCCGCTTCCAATCAGTTGGCCACCGCCTGATCCTCCTCTTGCATGGCGTCCACGCGCTTCGGGGCAGTGAGCCCGACGCTCGGACCGGCGAGCACAGCTGGTCGGGCATATCTGATACTGCCTAATCTGATATGATACGCTACGCACGCTCACCATTCGCGACATGCTCCGACGCCCTGCCAAGCGGTGGTTCAGATTTGTGCGGGGCACTCGACTTGGCTGACCGCGTCTCATGTTGCTCACTCTCTGCCACCATGACTAGGATACTCACGCTCGCTCTGAGCCTCGCGCTCGCGGCTGGCAGCACCGCGGCGCCGTCGAGGCTGCTGAGCGGCGACGAGTGCTACTTGCTGGATTCTTGTGAGTACTTTGGTGGCTGTTGGAAGCTAATTCCAGCATACGATTGCGAGAGACCCCCACAACCACTGTCATTACAACCATCCTCAACGCTCTCACGAAGAGCAGCGCCGCCGGACGCACCACCACCGCCGATCGGCAAAGACCACTGTGTCTGGGGTACGTCGCGCACATGAGCGCCTCTAACAACAGACTCGTCCCACTGGGATTGCTTCGACTCGCACGCACAAGCCGACGCGGCAGCCGCTGCGTATGCCACCGGGCAGTGCTTGATTCGAAGTGAGCACCTTGCCTCCCGCTGCTTTGCCGCCTCGCTGACAGTAGATGGCGCGACGCACGGCAACTGCTCTGCAGCGGACGCACAGCCGGAATGCGGCGCAGTGCTGTTGCAAGACTACAACATGCCGCTGCACATTGCGGCCATTTTCCTCGTCCTCTTCGTCTCGGGTCTCGGCGTCATGCTGCCTACCATCGCCGGCTGGATCGTGCACGGCGGCGACAGGCAGCTGGCCAAGCTGGACGCGGCGTCCTTTGGGCGGGAGTATGGCATCTGGGCCAACCTCTTCTTCCTAGCGAGGCATTTCGGCACGGGCGTCATCATCGCCACAGCCTTCATTGTGCGTCTCGGCTTGACATATAGCTGACCCCAGCACTTGCTGTACGAGGGATTCATGACATGGAGCGACCGCTGTGTGGGCACGCTGGCCTTTCCCCCCGTCGCGCCCGCGATCGCCATGGCGGCCGCATTCGTGACGTTTGTGTTCGACTACTGCGGCTCGCGCGTGATGGACAGCCACACCGTGGTCGACTCGGCCGAGCATTCACGCGATGCCTCAAAACACGAGAACGACGTAGGCATCGCGGACCCGTGCCATCCCGACATACTCGCCATCGAGTCTGCGCTCAAGCGCCGGCAGGTGTGGGAGGTGGTCCTGCTCGAGATGGGCATCATCTTCCATTCGTGCGTTTGAGAGTCGGGCAGGACTGACGCACAGCGTCATGATTGGTGTTACGCTCGGCGCGGACCCGAGCAGCGGGTTCACTACGCTGCTGATCGTGATCCTCTTCCACCAGTTCTTCGAGGGTGCTGCGTGAGTGCCGGAAAGGGCTGCTCTGATGACAGTCTCGGAGCACGAATCGCGCTCTGCTACTGGCTTTCAAGGACGCGCGCTTTCCTGCAAGCCCTCGCGTTCATGGTAAGCTCTTCGCCTGGTATCCCCTGACCGCAGCTCATCACGCCCATCGGCATCGCAATCGGCATGGGCGTCCGCACCTCCTTCTCCGCCAACGGCAAGACGGCGCTGATTGCCGTGGGCATCCTCGACTCGACCTCGGCGGGTATCCTGCTGTATACGGCGTTCAAGCTGTTGGCCGCCGACTTTGTCGAGGGCCCGTTGCGGACGGCCCCGTGGACACGCGCCGTCCCCGCCTTCCTGGCCATGATGGCTGGCCTGGCGCTTATGAGCCTCATGGGCAAATGGATCTAGACGCATCGCATGGACTTTGTAGTTATACATGTATGGTGTATTATAGGCTATTTGGAGCACGGAGAGGCGGTTTGAAAGTGCGGCACAGCAGAATCAGAGCATGTTCCTGCTCGGTTCTGTTTCTGTCCACTTACTATGAATGTGAGCGCGTTCTACGCAGAACTCCCTTCCGAAAGATCCTCAAAGAGGTGGGGAAGTACTTGCGCTGGATTTCCTCTGCCGCCGCATCAGCGGGACGACTTGATACATCACTCGAGTCAGCACTGTCGAGCAGAAGTTCTCACCGGTCCCGCCCGCATAAAGGTTCTGGGCAAAGTGCGCTTCCATCTTGGCTGCGTCCTCTCCCTCCCAGAACTGCACGCTAGCATGCATGCCAGTGCGACTGCGACTGCGAGTCGTCGAGCTCCACTTTGTCGCGGAGCTCGACTCTGACGTGGTGGATGGGCCCAAAGCGGGCACACTTGTCATGAACCTCTGTCGGCGTGGGCACATTACCGGGCCAGCGCAAGTCCTTGATCCACCTCGGTGTTTTCTTACCCAAGCTCTCGCGCGCGGCAGCCTTGAACCCTCTCGGTTTGATGATACGATAAGTGTACAGGACTGGGTACCCAGGATAACCTCTGTCCGGGTCAACGCTCAGGTGGTGGTTGAGGATGGCCATGGCTCGGTCTGCCTTGGAGGGGCTGTCAAAGCGCATGGGGAACGTATACCAGATGGGAGCGGCTTTCGCGTCGAGAAGCTTTTGGAGGCCACGAACGGGCTGGGTGTGGACAGTGCCGACAATGTCGCGGATGGTGCCAACAAGCCATTTGGCGTCCGCCGGCTGGTGATGCGGGAGACCCAGACGGTGTCGGTCTTGCCCCTGTAGAGCTGAAGGATTGGGTCGCGACCTGCAGGGGGCGGCATGGAGGCAGCAAGGATATCAAGAATGATGGGTGGCCACCACGAAGATAACGACTAGTTTGAAAAGAGGGTACGGGATTTAGCATAACTCAGCATCATACTCCTGGCTCGTTTGTTGACATGTTGTTTCTGTCGATTTCCTCACAATGGCCGTGAGCTCCGTTCCCGCGCAGCACCTGATGGCAGCCCCGCAGAAAAGACGCAAAGACCTCCCCCGAACGGGTGGCCGAGCTCCTCCTAGCCCGCATCGACAGAGAGCTCGTGTCCTGCCGCGACCTCCAAACGCTCTGGGCAGGGTACGGCCACATCTGCGCGATAATTGCCGTGCCCTCAGGCGCCTCAACCTCTAAGCCCACCCGCGGCAATGAGGAACGGTACATTCTCAAATACATCTCCCCGCCGCCGGCGGACAAGGACGAGGGCCACCTGCGCAAGATGCTCAGCTACGACGTCGAGGCGTGGTTCTACGACCACGTCGCGCCGGATCTGCCGCAGAATGTCAAGGTGGCCAAAGCGTTTGCCTCAAGCTCAGGCGTAGGCGCCGGTGGGGAGCTGGAGGGCATCACGGCGCTGCTCCTCGAGGATCTCCGTGTCGCCTATCCCGTCGCGGGCGGGAAGCGCGAGTTCCTCGACAAGCCGCAGGTGTACGCTGGGATTGATTGGCTGGCGCGCTTCCACGCTTCGTCATGGAGATATGCTCCGTTCAATTTGGATACCCACGTCCTCCCGCCGCTGGACGAGACGCGTCGCCGTGCCAAAGACCCGAACCGGGCAAGGCGGACAACGCTCTGGCTCAATGGCGGATACACGTATCTCGCCACGCGTCAGTCCGAGCTGGCGGACCTCGCGGATGATCGGGGCAGCGAGTGGTCGAGCGTCTTCTGCCGGCCGCATGGCTCCAAATCGAAAAGCAAGCCGAACGGCAAGTCTGATCCGTCCCAAGACCAAACAGTAGCCGAACTCGCTGCTGCGGCGCTCACGCCCCGCGGCCGCCCCGAGGAGAGCTACATCCACGGCGACGTAAAGTCGGAGAACCTCTTCAGCACCAGTGCCGGGGACGCGGTCGCGTTCTTCGACTTTCAGTACGTCGGGATCGGGCTGGGCGTGTGCGATCTCGCCAAGCTTTTCACATGCTCGGTGCCTCTGGGTATGCTCACTGGACACCGGGGCAAGCTTCCGCGGTCACTGGGGATGGAGGACGGCGAGCGCGCGCTGCTGGAGCGGTATCTGTCCACTCTGCTCGAAGGAACGGGGAGGACGTACGCGTGGGACCTCCTCGTGCGACATTGGGAAACGGCGCTGGTCGACTGGTGCCGCTTCCAGGCTTCGTGGGGGTTCTGGGGCAATACTACATGGCTCGAGGCGAGGGTTAGGAGTGTTCTTGCAGACGACGGGTGGTGGAAGTGGGTCAGGCGGGATACAGAGGTAGAGTAGAGTAGGTTCTGTGACTAGTTCCACGGCCACGCTAATAACAGCCTTCGCTTCACATTCATTGCATGGGCTTGTTCACATCTACTATACTACAACGCGCACTTCACTCTGATCATTGACATTCCCTATTTCTCGCCTTGACGTCCGATTTCACTTCCTAGAACAGCATCCCCATGGCCTTGACCAGCTCCTTGTGCCCCTTGACCGACCCGGCGAGCCACATCTCAGCCTTGTCGACCATCATCTCCCACGCCTCCGCGTCCCGCGCGAGCCGCTTGCGGAAGAAGGCAATGGCGCACGCGGTCGCAAGCGCATTCTGGTCCGTAACGCCTCCAGCGGCGGCCTGAGCGGCCCCGAGCTTGATCCCTAGTACCTTTTCCAGATCAGCGCTCCACTCCCAGCTGCCCTCAAACGTCTGCAGGCGCGTGAGCTCCTGCATCCGGTCGACGGGCTTGGGAGCGAATTCATACGCCCCGGAGCCATAGCCGCCAGAGCGGCCTGTGTCGGGAGCTGCCCCGAAGAGCGCCTCGGAGCTCAAGCTGCCTGTCTCTCGGGCTGCCCCGAAGAGCGCCTCGGAGCCCAAGCTGCCGCACGGATGCTGGCTCGGGATCAGCTGCTGCTGCTGCTGCTGCTGCTGGCCCTGGAGCGTCTGCGCATTGGCAGACCTCCGCGCACGCGGGGCCCTGGCAGGCGTCCCTTCATAAGAGGGCGGGTGCCCCGCGTACGCACTGGGAGGCGGAGGCGCGCCCCTGTACCTCACGGCCTCCGGCCGTGGCGATGCGTTGGACGGCATTTGCTGCTGCTGCTGGTAGCTCACCCCCCCGCCTGCGCCGAAGCCACCGCCGGCGAATCCCGCAGCGCCCGTTGCCCTGGCAGCCATAATCCCGGCGCTGTGACTGGCGGCGAGAGGGCTGGCGGCACTGCGGCTGGCGTCAGTTCTCGCCTCTGCGCGCGTATGCTCACGATTGATCCGGAAATGCAAAGTCACTGTGGTTAGCTCCACCCGGCGCATAGCTCACTAGTTCGGCTCTTGATCCTTCTGGCCGTCGTTGAGCAGAATGTCCTTCTCGCCCGTCTTCTTCTCGACCGCAACGAACGACGTCCACTTGCCTGCGATCTGGTACTTGACACCCAGCCGTACGGCCTCGCGCTGCACCATGTCGTCAAACTGGGACGGCTTGGCGTCACGGAGAAGCGTGCCAGGGGAGACTTGCGCCTGCGTGATCCACCCACGGCCCTCCTCCAACTCGAGCACCTCCTTGCGCGCCGCGAGCTGGTGGATCGTCGTCGTCGGCTCGGGGAGGGCGGTGACAGGGATCGACAATTCAAGCGGGCCCTGCGCCGATGTAGCCCGCAGAATGACATTGCGAGGCACACGCTCGATGTCGTTGAGGAGGATATAGACTGTAGTGCGACTGAAGGGGAACAGTGGCGGGATCTCCATGGGTGTCTGGAGATACTTTGGCGTGCTGATCTCGGGGAGGTGGTCAAACTTGCCCTGCGGCCCGTTGACCAGTGTCGCTGCGTCGTCGTCTTTGATCTCCCGGTTGAACAGCGAGATAGGGTTTTTGCTTGGGCTCTGCTTTGGTTTTTCGTCCATGTTGGAGATGACCAGCGCATCCTGGATCTTTTCGACCAGCACAAACTCGTCGTCATCCAGAGAATGGTCCTGGTCGTACTCGAGCTCGAGGGTGTAGTCGGTAATGTGCGGGAAGAGGGCGCCCTTGAGCATGCGCACAATCTTCTTGTCCATCTGCTCGCGGTCTGCAACAACCTGGGCGAATGCGCGCCCGGCACGAGCGGCACCTTCTACGAGGGATGTGCTGGCGCCAGAGCCAATACCGAGAGTGAAGACGCGCACGGTGCCGTTGCTGCTTTCGTATTCGGTGTTGATAAGTTTGAACAACCTTTTCTGGTCCCCGATCGCGCCGTCTGTGAGCAGGAAGACCTCGAGGTCGAGGTCGGGGAAGCGCTGCTTGAACGCGGCCCTGACTGGCTCGACCATCTCGGTGCCGCCGAAGTCGGCGGCAAAGGTCTCGACATGGCTGGTCGCCTCTTTAAGCGAGGTTGCGCTGTAGCTCTGCGATTTCTCCCAGAGAAAGCTAAATCGCCAGCCAAAGGAGCAGATGTTGAACTTTACGCCGACTGGGAGGGACTTGAGGAAGACGTGCAGGGCCTGCTTGAGCGCAGGAATGTTGTCGCGCATACTGCCGCTCCGGTCACAGATAAACACGATCTCGGGACGCGTCGGGGTCAGGTTGAACTTTGGAGCCAGGGTTGCCATGAGTGCGAGCTGGTTCGGGATAGTCGGGTGCGTCTCGAGCAGGGCCGTCGGCTCGCCGAGGTTGGTCGCGACGACCTGGAGAACAAAGTCTTTGTCGAGGATTGTAGAGCCCAGTGTGAGAGTTGCAGACGCCTTTCGGAACGACGGTTCGGCGTCGGCTGCCTTGGAGGTCGTGCCAATGCTCACAGCGACCGCGTGGGAGGGAGACTGCACAGCCTTGATAGCCGAACCGGGTGATATCTCAACGTCGACGGTGACCTTGAAATTGCCAAACGAGACATTGGTTGCCTCGGGAATCTGCAGTGCGCCGTAGCGAGGGGCGATGCGTGCTGGGACCGTGAAGCGCAACCCGTCGACCTGGGCGTCGTGCTTGAGTTCGCCGAGATATTCGATGGTCACTACGACCTTTGCGCCTGCAGGAACGTTGCCGATGGTGGTGGTAAAGGTGTCTGAGGCATCTGGGTTCTGTGCGAACAACCCAGCGGTCTCGCCACGGTCCTTGGCCTTGTCGTACGCTTCCCTTGCCTCATCCTTTTCCTTGACGACTCCTTCGATCTGCTTGCCGCCTACCGTGCACTTGAAGGAGACGACCGATACGCCATCGAAGAGGGGAAAGCTGTATCGTAGCTCGACAAGGTTCGTGGTGTTGGGAGCGACAAAGGTCTGTGTGAGAGCGGTGCGGGACGAGGTGCCGATGACGGTGGAATGGATGTGGGTGTCGACAAGGGGGAGATACTGTGGCTGGAGGTAGTATTCACCGTTGTTGACGAGGATGTAGCATCCGCAGAAGACGATATCGAACATGCTGAGTGAGTGAGTGAGCGAGTGTAGAGTCAACGGAGAACGAAGCATAGTTATATAGTTATATATGGTTGGGGGGGGATTGTCACGTGAGGTCCCGCTTCAAGGCGATGCGGAATGCTGTGCCTCCTGGGTGTTCTGTTTGGCTGAACCCGGTTGGACGAGGTCGAGAGTAAGGCCCTGCTGTAACGGAGGCACTGCTTGAAACCTTAAGAAGCAAAGAGCTGTGGGAGAACGGGACCGACCGAGGGGGGTCTCGTGGGCTTGCCTCTGCCGTTAACCTGCTCTCTCGGCAGAAGAGTGTGCATTGCTGAAATGGAGCGGCGTAATCGACTCTGGGTCAAAGAAGAAAGTCTCTGACATTCGCCTTGAGCTCGAAAGAAGGCGAGTGGCAAGCAGAGTTGCAAGATAGGTTCAACATTGAAATCAGGCGCGTCGTGACTGCTTACGTTAGCATGCCCCTGGCAATACAACATCCGCTATCAGGGTCCGTGCGGGCTCAAGCTCGGAAATGCAATATCCGCCTCCTCTACCCATCGGCTTTTTAACTCGGCGCTGTCCTCGTCTTCATCTCAAAACGCCACAATGAGCATCACTGAACTCGACGAGCCAAAGCCCCACCGTGCGGTCGTCTTCACCAACGCCAAGCTCGTCGGTCGCCCCGGAGGGAGCTACACTGTAGTGGTCCAGGGTGGCTTCATCAAGTCCGTCACCGAGGGCGCGGCCCCGAGCATTGACGGCGCCGAGGTCGTCGATCTCAAGCAGCAGTGGCTCAGCCCCGTAAGCTCCGTCTGGACCCCAGCTAACCCAGTCCCTCATCGACTGGCACACGCACTTTACGATGAACTCGATCGCCACGCGCCGGCTCAACCTGTACGACGCAAAGAGCGCAGCCGAGACGCTCGCGCGCGTCAAGGAGGCAGTCAACGACCCAAAGTACGACGAGGGCGGGCGGTTTGTCGCGGTCAACCTGCGCGTCGGCGAGTGGCCGGACCTGTCCTCGCTCACGCGCGAGGCGCTGGATGCCATTTCCTCCAAGCCCATCGTCCTCGTTATCAACGGCTACCACTCGGGCTGCCTCAACACCGCCGGGCTGGCGATTAACAACCTCACCCCAGAGGAGTACCCCAGCGGATGGCTCGAAGAGACTCCCGCGTTCGCCATGTGGGTCAAGATCCAGGAGACATCCGATAGCGCCGTGCTGGACGAGTGGGTCGGCGGCGAGGCGGCCGCGGCTGCGGCACTGGGCATCACCGAGGTGGTCGACCTCGAGATGGATCACAACATTCCCGTGTGGCAGCGGCGAGTTGCCAACGGCTTTGACAAGCTGCGCGTCCACGTTGGGTTTTACATCCCGCACCTCGACGATGCCATCGATGCCGGACTCAAGACGGGTGACGACGTCCCCAAGACCCACGGGCTCGTCAAGGTCGGCCCGCACAAGCTCATCACCGACGGCAGTATCGGGTCGCAGACCGCACACTGCTGCGAGCCCTACCCGGGCACCGACAACTATGGCATGTTCGTGTACACGACCGAGGAGCTCAAGACGCAGATGCGCAAGGCGACCGAGGCCGGCCTCAGGCTCGCAGTGCACGCGATCGGTGACGCGGCAATGACCAAGACGCTCGCGGCATTCAAGGCCGAAGCGGCCGCCGGTCGCAAGGCGCTACCTGGTTCGACGATCGAGCACGCGCAGCTTGTGCGCAAGGAGGACATTGAGCCGTTTGCCGCGCTCGGGCTCATTGCCTCGGTCCAGCCCAGACACATGATTGACGACCTAGAGCTGACGCACAAGTTCTGGCCGGGGCGCGAGGGGCGGACGTTCCCGTTCAAGTGGTTCTTGGACGCTGGAATCCCGATGAAACTCGGCAGCGACTGCCCCGTGGCGGCTCTGCACCCTTGGGAGGCTATGGCGTGTGCGGTGTCGCGGGCTGCGCCGGGACAAGAGCCGTTCTGCCCCGAGCACCTCATCAGTGTCGAGGTGGCGTACGCCGCGAGCACGCAGAACGGGAAGCTGTGTATCGAGGAGGGCGATCGTGCGGACGTTATTGTTCTGGCCAAGGACCCGTTGACGCTTGATGCTGCGGGTCTGAGGGCGATGAGCGTCGAGGGGACCATGCTGGGAGGTAACTGGACCTACAAGAGGGAATAGGTTATAGACAATATGAGAGCATTACGGGCATGTCATCTTCTAAGATCAGCTGTCCTTAAGAGTATCTGCAAGCTGCAGAGTGATTGTTCACTGTTTTTCTGCTGCTACGGCAACAGCCTTCCATTGAGGTGATAACCAGCTCTCTAAGGCTTTGGATACTGACTTCTGTATTGCCATAGTATTATTTATCGCGATTGCAACCGCACCGATGTGTTCATTGCGGATTGAAGATTATTCAATCGCACTAAAGCCTGCCAAAGACCTGCGTCTCTGCAGGATAGACGAGAAGGCCCTCCCCGAGCTGGACCATCCTGCTCCAACTTGATCAGACATGGCCTCAATGACCACCGCTGACAACGACTCGGCCACCGAAAGAACATGACCGCACTGCCTGCACGAAGCGCTCGGTCACCGCGCGCAGCCCCCTCACACCATCTCAGCCGACGGACATGCATCTTGCTAATCACAGGCAGAGCCACAGACCGGACATCGGACATCAAGTCGTCGGACATTGCCGCCGGCTGACGTCCGCCATAGCCGGGGTCATAAACCTCTTGATGCACCACGCCTGGTCCAACGCATCGTCGCTCACCATGCCGATCGTACTCACTGCGCACCTCAAGGCCAAGGACGCCGCCGCCGCGGACAAGATTGCTGAGCGTGAGTGAGGCTGGGGCGATGAGTGTGAGGCAGGGGGCTGGAGGCCGAGCAGCCATCGGCTTGAAGGATAGCGCGGGCCATTGCCTCTCCACCTCTGCTAGGTCAACCGTGATGTCTCTCCGCTCTCCTGTGCACCGAACCGCACTCATCACAGACCTCAAAGAGGTGGCGGCCTTCTCCAACTCGGCCGACGAACCGGGAACCAACATCTTCTACCCCGTCCGCAGCGCCAAGGACCCGCTCGAGTTCACCGTGTTCGAGGAGTACAAGGACAAGGCTGCGCTGCAGGGTGCGTTTCGTGGTGCGGCTAGTGATTGAGTTGGGGTGCGGCTCGCTGGTTGTTAGGTGGACGAGCGGGAGGCATGTTTGGGCCAGTGGCCGCGGAGGGTGATGGCGGACATATGGCCGAAGCAGACAGCTAAACGACGCTAGGACTGTCCCGGCCGCAGTGAAGACGTGACTGACAACAGCGCACGCCTCGAGCGCACCGTCCAAAGCCTTTGCAAAGGCCGCACCGGGCCTCCTCGGCGCCAAGCTCCGTCTCGACTTTCACGAGCAGGTCGTGCCCGGCGACGGCGCGTGGGGCCGCGGCGCCAAGCTGTAACATACAATGCAATGCAGATGTTCTACTCCGTTCTTGCCTAGTCATGCTATGCCACGCCGCTACTTCTTGCGCCTCACTACGCTACAAACCCTACTTCCTGCGCGAGTTGTACTTGGCCACAGCCTCGTGCGTGTCGGGATGCGCAAACACCTCGGCAAAGACGTCGATGCTGTGCGCAATGCCCTCCTTCAGCGGCCTGTTGAGCCACGCCTCATGCAGTTGCTTCTGCGCCTTCATGACCACTGGCGTGAGGTCGGTGACCTTGGCTAGGAACGCCTCCGCTGTAGCCTCGAGCTCTCCCGCCTCCGCAAAGCGGTTCACGAAACCCGGCAGCACCTCGATGGGGTACATGTCGCCGACGAGCAGCATCTCCTTGGCCAAGCTGAGCCCGACGTGGTTCTGGAGCAACGCAGCGTCGACGACGCTGGGGATGCCGACCTTGGTCTCGGGCAGCCCGACCATGGCGCCGCGGTAGGCTATGCGAAAGTCGGCCGCGAGCGCCATCTCAAAGCCCGCGCCGAGGCAGTAGCCGTTCACGAGCACCGCGGTGGGCTTGAGCGAGAGGCGGAGCGAGCCGACTGCGCGCCCGACTTTTTGGATCACGGCGCGGGCGGCGGTCGCGTCCAGGCCGGCAAAGGCCGTGGTGTTCATGCCTGCGCAAAAGGCTTTGCCCGCGCCAGTGACTGCGATCGCGCGTATAGACTCGGGAGCGTCCTCGACCGCCGCTGTAAAGTCGTCCAGGTCGCGGAGGGTCATGGCGTTGAGCTGCCGGGGGCGGTTGAGCGTGATCCAGCGCACGCGGCCGCGGTCCTCGACCTTGAGCGTGCTGTCGGTCGTGGCATAGCCGCGTCGCAGTGCTTGGGATGCTCGAAGCGGTCGGAGCGCGCTGCGAGCCAGCATTGTTGATGGAGTATCGTCAACCTCCCCACGCCCATCGGACGTCGATCATGCCGGTCCGAATACCGAGCTCGGCATCCTGCCTGCGGATCGCTGCGGATACCGCGGTGATCGCGAGCAGCTGCGGATCGTCGACGAGCACAAGCTGTGCAGATACTGTTGCTGCGCGAGATACTCTCAACCACAGCCTGGGCGGGGAGCTATCTCGAGCCTGTCCAGACCCCCTCCAACTGATCGGATCTGGCCTCGTCCCTCGGCATCGAGCATGTGCATGGTCCTGTTCGGCATCGCCGACCTCGTGCTCGCTGAACTCGTAATCTGCTGGCCCGCACCGAGGTCTGCTCCACTCGTGCAAGCGACATCGTGCACCCGCTGCACAGTTACGTTTGGCGGGACAGGCTGGTGCGCGCACTCTTGTCAGCTAGAGGTCCAACTTGAAACGCGCTGACGTCGAGGGTGCCAGGTCGCAGGCCGGCAGCCACACCTTGTTCAATCGAACCATATCCTACAGAGTTTGAACAGCGCCAGCCAGCCTTTGGGTCGTCCACCGTTGCGGGACGCAAGTGGCCGCTGGACTCGTTTCACGGGAGGGCACGAGGCTCATGACCGGGAGGCCGACCGGGCGAGGTACGCGCCAGCCCAGTGTTTACTGGAGCGAGCGGGGAGGCAGATCCAGGATGCTGGTCCGCCTCCGAGGGGACGGTACGTCAAACTCTGGGCTCGCGTCCCGCGAGACTTTTGACACGCGCGGGGTCGGGACCACAAGCCCTGCTTCCGAGATGGAGCTTGCAGCCAGCCTTCGTTCTAACCATGTCCCGCCTCGAGTGCCTGCGGGACCAGGATGCCATATCTCTGACATAAGGAGTGCTCTGACCATCACCAGGCAGCGAGCCGCAGGATTCGTCGGCCAACATGAGCAAACGTGTCTCTGTTCCTCGGGCCTCCCGCCCAAGTTTCGACTCCTAGCTACCAGCTGCGCGGGCTGCGCCGCGACAGATGGCGTGGACGGTAATGTCGTATATTGCCCGGCACTAGGCGTCCCAGATAACGACATGGCACCGACCCGAGTGGCTGGCGGTCGATCCCAGGCTGCCCGCTCGTCTCTGCTAGTGCCCGAGACTGCTCAGGCGGCAGATGCTGCGACACGCTCCCCTCCCTCGAGTCTACCGGGAGGTCTGATACTCATCGTTCCCGCTTCCGCGACTCTAGCCTCTGCGATGGCTAGTCACAAGACGCTCCCGCTGACCGTGTTTACGTTGTGGCGGACATCCCTCGAAATGGCAGGTCAGGCTCGTCTCGTCGTGTATATAAACCCCCTCGCCAGGCCACTGAATCCTCATCCCGCAAGCTCTTCTTCTACTCCTTCAACAGCAACACAATGCGCTTCGCCCTTTCCACCCTCGCCGTGGCTGGCCTTGCCTCGGTGGCCTACGCAGCCAACGAGCCGACCCGTGTTGGTGAGCTCAGCTCCCAGGGCGCCTTCGACAAGCTCGTCGACCAGGTCGCCGTAGCCTCGGACGGCCAGGGCAACTGGTTCGCCGTCGATGTCGACAACAACAAGTACTGGGACATTACCGGCGACCTCAAGACCAAGGTCGGCCAGAAGGCTGTCGACGTCAAGGCCGCACCCGCCGACGACAAGCGCGAGCTCGTCGAGGAGCGCGAGATCATCCACGCTCGTGCCTTCACCCCCGCGCGTGAGCTTCACTCCCGCCTCTTCTTGTGCTACAACCCCTCCTGGAGGGCGTGCTCCAGGCGCAACCCATGCCGCAACGGTCTCCTGGATCTGTTCTGCCGCAAGCCCTTCTGTGTCATCGACTACTACTGGTCGCCCCACGGTCCCCACTGGAACTACAAGCGCGACGAAGTCGATGCGCGCACCTGGGGCTCCGGTGGCGGTGGTCACGGTGGTGGCGGTGGCGGCCACGGCGGCGGCGGCGGTGGTGGCGGTGGTGGCCACGGCGGCGGTGGCGGTGGTGGCGGCGGCTGCGACTCTTGCGGCGACTACCGCCCGCCCCACTGGCACGGCTACCAGCAGGGCCGCTGCCGCAGGTGGTAGTGGTTTCAGCGAGTGAGTCTGCCATGATCCCAACCTCGTTACATTCGCTGACCGCAGGCTCAAACTAGCCAACGGCGATCGCGTTATTGTGGACATTTTGGACAATTTCAGTAGTTATGCAGCTTTAGCAAATGTACGGGTGCGAAACTGGGCGTTCAGAGCGGTTGAGCATTTGGGGACTAGATGGTCAGCCTCAAGTCGGCCGCTCTCTCGACGACTCATCCTCAAGACGGGAGTACATACTCTCGGGCCATGCCGCTGCCGACATTGTGAGCAAAGTGAGAAACGCTCGTGCCGCTGTGAGATTGTTGCATCAGGGGGCGGGTAGCGGTCCGCTAGCGGATCGAGAGGCAGCCTTCTCCCTTACGTCTGTCATTCTGTTGGCGCAAGAGCGCGATTGCCGTTCTCCGGTCGGGGTTCTCTCCATTCCCGGTTCGACCTACTTGGCCAGCACTTCAGTCTCAACCTTGCCGCCGAGCTGCTTGATCTTGTCGTACAGCGCCAGCACGCCGGCACCGGCAACGCCGCGGAGCACGTTGGCGCCGGCGCCCTTGAAGAGCGCCTTGGTGCCTTCGGCAGCGACGATCTGGCGGCCAGCGTCGAGGAACGACTTGTAGTGCACCTTGGTGCCGCTGGTCATCATCATGCGACGCCGGACAGTGTCGAGGGGGTAGGCCGCGAGGCCGCCGAGGGTCGTGCTGACCCAGCCGACGATGAAGCTCGCGAAAAAGTTGTCCTTGAGCGCGCCGGTGAGGAGCGTCGGCTTGAGCGTGTCGTACAGGCCAAAGTAGATGCCGCGGTAGACCACAATGCCGAGGATGCTGGGGACAAAGCCGCGGTAGAGGCCGAGCACGCCGTCGGTCGCGAGTGTCTGGCGGTAGACGTCGACGAGGCCCTTGAACTGGCGTGTCCCGCCGGCGCCGCCAGATTTGGCATCCGCCGAGAGGCGGGTACGCGCATAGTCGAGCGAGTAGACAAAGACCTGCGACGAGGCTCCAGCGGCAGCGCCCTTCTGTCAGCCACAACCTGGGGGCCAACTCACCGAGGCAAGATTGCCCATGAGCCACTTGGCGTATCCGTCCGCCTTGCGGAATCCGAAGAGGGCCTTGAAGTAGTCCTTGAAGGCAAAGTTGAGAGCCTGGGTGGGAAAGTAGCGCAGGACGTTTGCGCCGTTCCCGCGCCAAAAGGCTACGAGACCCTCGGACCGGTACGTGCGCACGAACGCGTCGCCGATGCCCTTGTACGGCGTTGCGAGGCGACCTTGCTTGATCCTGCTGTCAGCGGCGTCGGAGACAAGACCCACATCTCGCCCTGGTTCTGCACGAGCAGCTTGACGCGCTCGATGGGCGCGGCGGCGGTCTTGCTGATCGCCGCGCTCACGCCGCCGGTGACAAAGTCGGTGACAAAGGAGTCCTTGGCCATTGTGGTTGTGGTGGTTGTCGCTGTGTATGAGTGGTGAGTAGCTGGCTGCCCATCAGGTAGTGAGTCCGCCTGAAATACCAGTCAGTCACCGCTGCGCTCGGAGTGCATCGCGGCGGCGCGGAGAGTGACCGCGAGCCTCAGCGCGGCGACGGAGCACTCTACGGAGCGGCGGGCCGCATCTGTTATTGAGCTCGGCGTGATCACAGAGAAAGAGACGGCGCGGGTCGGTGACTACCAAAGTCATGTGACGGGGGCATTCCTAGTCGTCCCGATATTTGGTTTGTCTTTCTACACGTGCGCCATGAGCAGCATGCGCGGTGCAGCACATGCAGCACTGCAGCACATGCAGCACGCAGACACAGAGCAGCAGCCCAGCAGTGACCCGGTTCATGCGGAGGGGACCGGTCTGACAGGCTGACATAAGCCACAGTCTACAACCTGGCCTTGGCCTTGTCCTCGGCCTTGGCGCCGCCCTGCGCCTTCCACCGCGCGCAGACAATCTCGCGCACGTCGTTCTTGAGAATCTTGCCATTGGCGTTGCGGGCTGTCTGAGCTACATCTCTGAAGCGACTCACGAAGCTCCTCGTCCAGGATGACGACAATGGCCGGCCGGGCGGGGTACCGCAGGCGCTTGTCTGCAGCCGCCTTGATGCTCTCGGGGGTCGCGCTCACACCGGGCGCGAGCGTGACACAAACACCCACGCGCTCGCCCAGCACCGGATCGGGGACCGGCACAGCTGCGACCTCTGCGATGCGCGAGTCCTGGGTCACGGCGTTCTCGACCTCTGCCGAGGCGATCTGGTTTCAGCCACGTCCGGACGACACTCACGTTCTCCCCGCCGCGGATAATCATGTCCTTGGCCCGGTCGCGCAGGTACAGCAGCCCCTCCTCGGAGATGTACCCCACGTCGCCCGTGTCGAACCAGCCGTCCGCGTCGAGCGCCTCGCGCGTCGCTTCTGACCGTCAGCACTGCGCGACGACTTCGCTCACTCGGATTGTTGACGTATTCCTTCATGATATTACCGCCGTGGGCCATGAGAACCCCCATCTGTCCGGCCGGGACCTCCTTGCGCGTCTTGGGGTCGACAATCTTCATGCCCGAGATGGGCATCGCGAGCCCGACTGCCTCGGGGCGGTCGATGTAGTCCTGCCCGCCGAGCGCGACCTGCACGCCGGCCGTCTCCGTCATGCCAAAGCCGTGCACGCTGGGGTAAGCCATGTCTCGCGAGAGCTCACGGGAAGGCATTGGGCCACCGCGTCCGGACATCCGCTACGAGGCGTTTCGGCGGCGGCGCCCCGCCGTACGACACGGCGTCGAGCGTGTGGCCCTCGGGCAGCAGGCCAGACTGGAGGATGGCGGTCGCGATGGCGGGCACACTGCGTCAGATCGGCTGTATACAGGACAAACCCTCCCATGGCCGTAATCTTGAGGCTGACCATCAGCTTGACGGCGTCCGGTACGCTCCAGCGGCGCATAAAGACAATCTTGCTGCCGGCGTGGATGGCGCGGAGGAGACTCGCGAGGCAGCCCGTGACGTGGAAGAGCGGGACGGGGAAGAGGAGCACGCCCTGCACGGGCGGCGGGTCGTGGGCTGCGCATGCCATCGCTGCTGGTGCGCCGGCGCGCATCGCGGCGCGCGCGGGGACTGGAGTCAGAAGGATCTTGGCGGAACCAACCGATAGAGCTCGTGATGACATGCTGGATCGCTTGGCGCTGGGTGATGAGCACGCCCTTGGGGAGGGAGGTTGTGCTGCTGTCAGATTATCCAGGGAGCGCGTACCCAGAGGTGAAGAGGATGATCCCGTCGCTGTCGGTGTGCAGCTTGTCGAGGCCACGGCCGGCTTCGACTTCCGCAATGCCCTGCTTCGAGCCTTTCAGAGATGCTAATGACTGATGTAAGCTCAGAAGGCTAGGAGAGTACCTTGACACTGGCCTGGACCTCGCGCGGCACCTCGTTCCAGGTGTATATCGGTCCGACGCCCTTGCCCTTGAGCTGCGCGGCAATGGGACCGAGTACCAGCGCGTCGGCGTCGTCGACGAGGACGAGCACGGGCATCGTCAGAGTCAAGCAGTGCACCTGGACCTCGGGAGTACTTCCGTCAGACCCAACAAACAACTGCTCACAGAGTAGAGTTGAGCAGGACCGGCACAGCGCCGATGAGGTGCGCGCCGACAAAGCAGCTGAGCCACCTGGTGTAAGCGTTATCAAGTCAACCCGTACCCAGCCGAGTTCTGGCCGCCGATAGCCACGCGCGACCCGACGCCGACGCCCTGCTCGCGCATCCACGCAGCGAGCTCGAGCGCGCGCCCGTACATGCTCCCGAACGAGTGCTCCTCGCGGTCATCGTATGCACCGCCCGGCACGGGCTGGTTGACGAACACGCGCTTGTCGCCCCAGTGCGTGAAGCGCTCCTTGAGAAAGTCGCGGAACGTCTTGTGCGCCTGCGGTCAGCTCAAGTCTCAAACTGGGCCTACCCGCTTCCACACGCGCACTTTGCGGCCGTCGACGACCACGTTCTCCATCTCAAAGATGCTCCCCGGCGCGCAGAGGAGGCGGTCGCACTCTGTGAAACTGCGTTGTGGGGCTGCTGTCATGGCTGTTAGAGCGTCAGAGGGGTGAGACAAGAGACGGTCATGCTGTATATGAACACTGTCGGTGTTCGGCGATTCCCGAGGATACCCATAGCCGACCATTGCCAGCAAGCCGGCGGAAGCGCCATGCATAAGACGGCGAGCGTAAGATGGTGAGCGTAAGCTGCGATGGACGGCGAGGTGGACGAGGAGATGTAGATGTAGAGGAGGAGCAGATGTGCTCGGCGGACTTGAAGGCCGAGGTGGACATCGCCGCCGCCACCAAAACACATCTCGGCGCCATCACATCAGCACTGCCCACTCCGCGATGCCCGCCCTCCTCCCCCCGCTGCGCCGGTATCCCGACCGGCGGGCCCCAGACGGTGTCTCGCCGGGGTACAGGCGGTTCCGGATCCAGCTCGCGCGCTGTGCGGCCTACCCGCTGCTGCCATTCTACACATTACACTGGCTGATCACCCGGCCGCTCGGGCAGCCGCTGCGGACATACCTGGCCTCGAGACTCGGGTTCTGGACGAGCACGCTTGCGCCGCTGCTCCCCGAGGCGCAGACAATGGAGCAGGCGGCCCAGCTGCCGGCGGACGAGGACGTTGATGTCGACTTTGGCGACGCCTGGGAGGGTGTCAACTACGAGGTGCTCACTGTGCCTCCTGCGCCGCTCGAGCTGTGCTCAGAGTACGCCCACGGACCAGAGATCATACAGCGCGTCGAGCGGCCAATGTTCGTCCTCACTCCTCCAGGTGCGATGGAGGTCGGCAGCGCGCCGCCGGCCACGGGCGAGAAGATCATCTTCTACGTCCACGGGGGGTAAGTCAGGCTGAGAACAGCGCTCATGGCAGCGGGTACATCATCGGCCACCCCGTCTGGACGCCGTTCTCGCTCAAGCTCGCCAAGGACAACCGGACGCGCGTCTTTTGTGCGCTGCACCATGACCCAGCTGACGCCAGCGACGCAGTACCGCAAGTGCGTCAACGAGGAGACAGCGTGGCCGGCCCCGCTCCTCGACGTGCTCGCGGCGTGGAACTATCTGACCGTCACAAAGGGCTTCTCGCCCGCCTCGATCCTCCTACTGGGCGACAGTGCCGGCGCGCACCTCTCCCTTGCGCTGATTCAGCAGCTGTCCGTGCTCCAGAAACCCATGCCGGGGGGTATGGCGCTCTGCTCACCATGGGCAGACTTTACCTTCTCCTTTCCCTCCTGGAGCACCAACATCGGCACCGACTTTCTCACAAAGACCAAGCTCGGGAACGCAGTCCAAAGCACGACGCGGTACTACTCGCACTCGGCGCGGACGCTGCCCATCTTTTCCCCTGCGCTCGCGCCAGAGGGGACCTGGAGCAGTCTCAAGAGCACGCACGTGTTTGTCAGTATCGGCACGAGCGAGGTCATGGCCGACGAGGGATATGCGCTCGTCGAGGGCATGCGGAGGGACGGCGTCGACGTGACTGTCTTTGAGGTCAGTAAAGCTTTGGTCACGGCTGACAGCAGGACATGTTCGGCCTGCACACTGGTCCCGTTACAGGCAGCAGGCCCGGAGCGTACGAGGCCTTTTCTGCTGGAGTCAAAGAGGTGCTCGCAGAGATGCCCTAGGCGTTGTAGGTAAAGCGGCTGAGGCTTCCCCCGGCCATAGAAGGACGCATAGCAAGCTGTAACATACAATACAACAGAGCTGGAGCCCAAGCAGCCTTGCAGCCTAATTCGTGAACATTTCTGAAAACCCCTGCCACAGACTAACGTCCTCGCTCGCGGTCGGCATGCTCGCCCAGAAGAGCATCCAGGTATCGATGAGGTCGTGCTGGTCAACCTGCGGCAGTTGCGGCAGGTTGGCATTGTCCATCGTGCTGGTGTCAAAGGACTCGAGCGGCAGCGGGCTGGGCTGGGACTCGCTCAGCGTCCCGTCAAACGGCACACTGAGGCCCATCGCGCTCGGCGGGCGCGTTTTGGCGCCGACCTCGCACAGCTGGCGGAGAATCTCGACGTCGTGCCCCGCACTCGCCCAGGTGACGGAGATCTGGTCGAGCCACTTGATGCACTCGTCCAGGCGCTGTTTGGACTCGAAGCGCGTGGCGGCCGGCAGCGCGGGGGAGCTGTACGCCGCCAGACCAGCGTGCACCGTCGCGGCCTGGAAGATGAAGTACGGCCAGCTGGTGGGGAACTTGCGGATGCGAAAGGTGCGTCCAAACTGCTCCATCATCTTGCAGATGCCCGTCGCGGCGTCGCGGCTCGCGTCGGCGCCTTTGGGCATGCGCAGGGAGGAGACCTCGGACTCGGGCGCCTTGAGCGCCTGCAGCGCCTCGATCGCGTCCGCGTCCGGCGAGCACGAGGTCAAGTACGGCACGCGCGGGCGGTGGATGAGGATCAGGCAGGTGCCGTACCACCCGCGCATGGTGAGGATGTGCGGCCCGACGAGGGCATGTGCGCCTGGGTCGTCGTCGCGCCACTGCAGGTGTGGCGGGAGGCTTGCGCGCCACCGCCGCAAAGCGACGTCAATATGCACGATCGACTCGTCGTACGCTGCCGCGTCGCTGTTCTCCATCCGCGCTCGCCGCGCGGCGGGCCGGTATACCTGGTCGAGAATCGTCTCGAGGATGACCATGACGTCGCAGAAGGCGATGAACGCTGAGAGGGCGTGCGCCTTTACACTCTCCATGCTCGCGGCCACGGTGGGGTGGACAAAATGGTGGGCGCTGCCGGTGAGCCAGAGATCGAGCTCTTCGCGCTCCATCGTCGACGGGCGCGGACAGTCAATGTCCGCCACGCGCAGCATGACGGGCCGCTGGAGCGTGGCGGCCAGCACCTTGTCGAGGAGGTAGCACGCCCAGAGCGTCCGGCGCTGTTCCTGCTTTCTCCTCCCGTCGCCCATCCGCGGTGCTGTCTCCACTAATGGCCGCGCCTCGGTGTGCAGGCCTAGGTCGATCGCAAGGCGGCACGCCATCCCGCCCATCTGGTACGCGAGGCTCGAGCGGCCGAATCCGAGATCAACGAGGGCCACGAGGACGAGCGCCTGGACGGTCGACAGGTCGCCAGAGGTAAAGTACGTTGCTATAAGCTTTTCACGTACACTCTCGAGCATCGACTTGCCGAGCGCTATCCAGCTCTCGCGGGGCCGCAGGTCGTCGAGGGGCATTAGCTCCTTGCCCTCTGCGACGTCCGCGTTGGCGACGCTGATGGCCAGAATCGCGTCCCAGAGCAGCGGGGCCTGTTTCTGGAGACACCGCAGAGATCGGAGCGCGGGGAGGTAGATGACCGGCCAGTGGGGGTGGATGAACGTCTCGTAGATGATCAAGAGTGCGTCGATGGCCTCTTCCGAGAGTCCCGTTGCGCCTGACATGTCGGGCGAGTGCGAGTGAGAGGGGAGGGAGAGCTGGTTGGCGAGCGGCGTCGCCTGCAGCGGCAGTGCTCTTGGAGACCGGTACGGCTGCGGCTTGATTATGGGCACGAAAGTGTCGTTGCTGAGCATCTCCATGGGGAACTCGGTGTAGTCGGGCACAGTTCCAACATCGAGCATGAGCGGGTTGCATGTGCCCTGCGGCGACAGGTCGATGCCATCGGGCATGAGATCGACGTGGCTGCTGTGGATGCTGCCGGGGTGGAAGGCGCCGTGGTCGCTGTGGGCGCTGTGGATGCTCGGCGGCGGGGACGACTTTGTGTCCTCGGTTTTGGTCTCGACTACTCGTCGTTTGGGGCCGCCGCGCGCGATGCAGCCTTTCGGTGGGCCACGCTTCTTGCCCGAGGGGATGTAGACGCAGGCGACGCCGAGCTTTTTGCACTGCGAGCACTCGTCGGCGCCGTCGCACTTGACCTTGCGCGACGAGCACGAGTCGCAGGCGCGGAGTGTGCGGATGCGCTCCTGCGGCGGCATGGCGGTGACGGTTGTCAGCGAGAGCGGAGTACGAGCAGCGAGTCGAGCAGCGAGCAGCGAGTGCGAGCCTCAGCGAGCGACGCTGTTGCGCGTGGGAGCGCTGAAGGATATGTGTTTTCGTCTTCCGAGTGCGCACTCGCCGTAGCCAGGTTGAAGGCGGCTATCAACAGCAGGTCCGCAGGTGACCGAGAGCAAAGTCGAGAGGTAGTCACGTTGAAAGCCAACCACCCCGATTGGCGATAGCGTCGCTCGCACGCGTCACACGACTGGGCGAACCCCGCGGAGCCCTCGTCTGATCGAGCTCAAGAGACGCACAGCGCGGGCTAGCTGGAGGCATGCGTCGTGCGTCGTGCGTCGTGGCCGGGTGGGCTGCAGTGGGGCAGCGGGCGGTGGTCCGGGGTCCGGAGTCCGGGGAGGGGAGGGAGGTTTACCCGAATACCTCGCTTCCGCTGAGCTAGGTCGCTTCGGGAAATCCACGGGACTGGGTGGACTCGTGTTGTTTGAGGAGCTTGGTGGCTTCCGGAGAAGCTTGGGTGTATGGTGAAACAGCTGGCTGTGGAGCGAGACGGCCGGGTGAGGCCGACTCGGCGCTGCCATCTTGACAGCGTCCTGGGTGAGCCGCTGGACGCGTAGTCCATCATGGGCGTTAAGCAGACGGTCTCGCTTAGCACGGGAGCCTTCAACACGGGCAGTCGCCATGTAGAGGTCAGCTAGTGGTTTATGTGTGAGGTCCCCGTTAGAACTTGGTCCATTGCAAGAAAACCGGCGCATCTGAGTGGACCGTGGGCGCTCTTGTCGCTATGGAAGTCACAGCTTTGCGAGACAGCCGCATCGTTGGAGCTAGACCTCTTGAGTAGTAGTTAAGCTTGTCAGTGCGGCGGGGATGTGGGAGGAGTAGTTGAGAAGAACCTCAGCCTTGACCCCCCTGCATCCTCATCAAGATCAGCGCGCGGATCGACAAGATCGCTTTTGCCACATATCCACTCGGGTCTACCAAGACATTTCAATGCGTGAACTTATACATGGTAACTTTTGTGACTGCTATGTACAATACTACATCTCCACCACTCTAGGCCTTGTGGGTAATACTCTTGGCCATCTGGAGCTCGGTGCGCGCCTTTTGCGCCTCGATCCACTCCTCGATACCCGCCGAGTCGCGGGGCACAAACTTGATCTTGAACGGCTTGGGCGACGAGCTGAGACCGGCCGGGTTGTCGCACGCCGTCTCTGGTTCGATATCATAGTCCTCGGCGCCGGGCACAATCTTAAAGTTGTAGATCAGGTTGCAGTAGGCAATGTACATTTCGCGGTTGGCGAGGTGGGTGCCGGCGCACATGCGGCGGCCGGCGCCAAAGGAAAAGTGGCTCTGGCGGTCGGCCTCGGACTCGTTCAGGAAGCGCTCGGGACGGAAATTGTGCACGTCGCCGTACCGGTCTGCGTCGTGGTGGATCGCCCAGGCGTTCAGAAAGACGGTCGTGTCGCTGGGAATGTGCACGCCGTGGTACTCCGAGTCGCCGAGCGTTGCGCGCGGCAGACTCAGCTTGAGCACAGAAAAGTAGCGCGACGCCTCCTTGCCGAGAGCTGTAATGTACTCGACCGTCTCCTCGTTGGGGTCGGGCACCTCGCCCTGGTACACCTTTGTGATCTCCTCGAATGCCTTGTCCTGGATCTCGGGGTGCTTGGCCAGGAAGCCAACGGACCAGATGAACGTGTTGGCGAGCGTGTCGAGGCCGGCAGATACCATGGAGAGGCAGATGGACGAGAGCTCGAGGTCGTCGAGCTTGGCGTCGGGGTCCTTGAGAATGTTGCCCGTGATGCACGGCATGTCGGTGCCGTTCTTTACGCGGTCCTTGAGGTCGTTGAGCAGCTGGGCCATGTACTTGTCGCGGCGGACGCGGGCCTGGGTCGCGAGCGCGGCCGTGTTCTTGTGGAACGCCGGCATGATGCGCAGGAGCGGGATGTAGTCGCTCCACTGGTTGCTGACGGAGCGAAAGTCGGACACGATCGTCTCGGTCTCGACAATCTCCTGCAGCAGGTCGTCGCCGACCGCGTCGAGCCGCACGCCATAGTTGACGGTCAAGGAGGTGTTGAGCGCGTACCGCTGGAAGTAGGCGAAGGGCTGGATCTCCTCTTTGCCCGCCTTGCCGTGCGCGTACAGGTCCTCGACGAGCGCGAGCACCTCGCGCTCAATGATCGGCACGTACGTCTGCACGGCGTTGCGGTTCAGTGCCGTCGCGGCCGCGCGGCGTTTGCGCTTGCACGACTCGTCCCAGGGCGAGGTGCCGATGGTGAACCCGGCCGTGGACGAGACGACCTTGTGAAAGTTGTGAAAGATTGGCCGGGAAATGTACACGCTCCCCTGGTCACCAAAGAGCTCCTTGGCCGCCGCGGCCGAGTTGACAATGACAATCTCGCGCTCGCCGAGGGTCACCTTGAACACGGGGCCGTAGATCTTGCTCCATTCGTGGTACGTGAGCGCGTGGTCCTGGCGTCAGTTGGCGTCTTGCGCTGGCTTACAGGACCGAGACTCATGAGGTTGCCGACGATGGGCAGGGGGAGCGGGCCGGGGAGGTGGATCTTGCCGCGCGCATAGCGGATGTACTGCACGACGAGGACGGCGAGGAGGGCGACGCCGACGAGCGCGAGCGTCTGCGCGTCGAGGCGGAATGCGGAGGGGAACAGGCCCGAGTTGGAGGAGCCGAGCGAGGACCAGGCTGCCATGTTGTCTTTGTTGTCTTTGAGGATGAGGGCTCTCGACCCCGCCGCCTGTCCACTTATACCTGTCGCGATTCATGGTGGACATGTGACGGGAATACCGCGCCTTTGTTGCCGACCTCTGCGGGGCTAAACCACTCCTCCGTTGGAGCTTGCCGAGATTAGGACTCTGGCAGCATCTGGGTTAGATGTGGTTAGTGACCGATCAGAGGGTCGGCAATACCACTACAGATCTTCAAAACCACTGGAATCGGTCTGGAATCGGCGTTCTCTGTGGTGATCGTGCTGCCTAAACTAAGGCGACTGGGCGTTGAGTTAAGGCAGCCACTCGGCCGCGGTAAGACGGACTGGCGTCGGACTGGGAAAGTGGTCAACGTCAACACCGTCGCTCGGACGAGGGATTCTCGGCCGCGCAGCTGGTACAACGATGGGCAAGAGGATGAGGCCACTGCTGCAGATCTGCCACTTCCACCACAAGCCTCATTCATACACCTCTACAACCTATGCATCGTCAGGCAGCTCCTGCCCGCCAAATATGGTCCACATCGCCTTGGCATGCAGATGGTCCACGCCGGCCTCGTTCTCCGTCGCGCCGTCGACGGTGCCGACCACAGCGTGTTTCTGGCATCAGCCCGATCACTGCCAGACGTACCAGACCGAGGGAGATCTTGATCCGATGCGGCTCGTGGATATACGCCTCCATGGCCTCCTCGCCCGCAGAGGGGTCAGCAATGCGGCGCAGGAGGTTGCGCGCCGCCACGCCGCCCTGTGCGTGCGCGTTGTGGCCCGCCTGGATCGCCGGCGTGTCCGCCACGTCGCCTACGGCATAAAAATGCTCAAAGCCAGGTACGTCGACCTGCATGCTCTTCCGCACCTTGACGCGGCCGCCTGGCGCGACGACATCGGGAGAGAGCGAGGCGAGGAGCTGGGTCTGCGGCCTTGTGCCCGTGCAGATGAGGATTATCTCGGCGGACAGCTCGGAGCCCTTGTCCGTTTTGACCGTCTTGAGCGTGCCGTCCACTACGTCCGGGTTCATGGGCCACTCCATCACGCGTTCGCCCAGCACGGTCTTGACGCCCAGCGCCGCGCAGCGCTTCATGACCGCGTCGTGTACGCTCTGGTGGTAGATTGGCATCACCTGCTGGCGGGAGTGCAGGAGAGTCACGTCCTTGGCAGGGTGCAGCTCCTTGATGTCCGTGGCAAACTCTGCCGTCAGCTGCGTACTGCGTGATGCCCACGAATACCGAGCGCGCCGCCTCCGACGACTAGCACCGAGTTGGCCTTGTCGATCCGCGCGCCGTACTCGGCCAGACGCGCCATGCAGCCCAGCTTTCCGCCGCGGTTGAGCACTGGCGGTCGGCCGAGGTCGCCCCACACGTCGTTTGGGGCCGGCATGGCGGCGCCGAGCGCGTAGATGGCATAGTCAAAGGTGATCGTCTCGATGTCGCCCGAGTCAACGTCGAGCGGGTACGCGCCTTTGGCGCCTGGGCGGACGATGGAGACCGAGTGCGGTGAGAGCGCGACGATGTGGGCTTGGACGAGCTGCGCCTCGGCGCCAAATGCCGGAGTCTCAGGTAGAGGTGCCGCGGCAGTTGCCCCGGCGCCAGACGGATTGACCTTGCCTTGCTTGAGGGCATGGGAGAGCGGGATAAACGCCAGCGGCGCATGATGCGGAAGGAGTGTGAAGCGGGGAAAGGGGTAGAGGTCTGTCTTTAGTTGTCTGACCGGGGAGGAGCTCACGGTTGGCGTGAGACTGCCTGTCGATGGCGACCACGCGCCAGTCGGCTGGCAGGTGTTTCGCCAGCGTCGCGGCGGCGTGGACGCCGCCGTATGCTACGCCGAGGACGACGACTGTGCGTTGAGGTGCCGCACCTGAGCCCATTGTGCTGGAATGATGAGAATGGGGGTGTGAGCGATGAGTGTAGAGGTGAAAACGGGTGGGTGCGGGTTAATCTGATAAGATTGCTTGGCGATGGATGTTTCGGCCGACGCGTTGCTTCTGCGGGTAGTTTCAGTTTCGACGTTGGAGGTCGCAGCTGAACGTGGATCCGGCCGAGGACATTGTTGCGGGCATCTCCTCGGTCACTCGGGCTCCCCGCTGAGCGTGCTGGCCTTGTGGTGAGCATCGCGTTAGACCGAGGACACGGCATGACTGCTGGTTGTCGGCCGACTGACAAGTGGACTAGTCGCACTAGCTGTCAGATAGACGAGGAAAGTGGTCCAAAAGGTGAGGAGTGCGGCGAAAGACATCGGTTGCGATGAAGCGCTTGATGTTGTCCATGGGCTGTCTCGAAGCTCAATGTGTGTTGCGCAAGAGGGGAGGACGGCTTGTGGCATCTCCTGGGCGGCCAATACCGCAAGTCGGCAACTACTCTCTCGCTCGAGCTTCTCAGCTCTGTTCGCCGCAGTCTCCCCGGCCTCTACATTATCCAAGTTGAAAGATGTGGTGAGACTAAGACAGCGATGACCAGGAGGAGGCGGGGATAGGAGCAGCAAAAAGTAATGGTACTGGGGTGTATCTAAACACAGCCATTGTACTGGGGTGTATCTTTAGGTCCGGGGATCTGGACTGTTTGGTGTGGAGGTGGAGGTCCTCCACTTTGGTTGAGTGTACAGAGACTCTCTCTTCGCTCACTCCCTCTCGTCTCGACGATCACCTTCTTATACATGCTCCACGGGCAGTTATAGCCACTCCTAGGCTCTCAACATGCAGCGCCCAGGACAGTGAGCATCGCTACCAGCTCCGCTGACAGCCAGCAAGATTAATACGCGTGAGGCGAACCCGAACGAGTCGGCTTGGGTACGAGCTCAGCTCATGACAGTTATATCACCTTCATTCGTCCGCTGCCCAACAAGAAGAATCATGAGGTCCGTTGTGCCGACGGCGACTAGTATGGCAGATGACTGACTACAGGCTGCCGAGCACATCCTCAAGGCTGTCGGTTCGCTCTGCGACGTCCCAAGTGCTCACAACAGCCGCGCAGGTGAAGAAGATCATGGAGCAGCGGTTCATGCTTGTTGGCACGCTCGAGGAGGCGGAGTACAATCGTGTCGTGAGCATACTCCAGCTCGGCAAAGTCGCATCGAGAAGCTGAGAACAGTTTGCCGGGCGGAACTGGAATCATGGACAGGTAGGCGAGATTGTAGGATAAACCTGAACCTCAGTCCATCGAGCTCGTGCTTCGACGTGACAACGGACAGTTCTTCCCTCTGCCGTATATCATGATGGTCATGTGTCATGAGGTGAGCTCTACCGGCCTTCCCCGAACTGACTGTAGATGGCGCACATCACGGTAACTACCAAAGCAGCGTCTCTGATTTCAGCATATGAACCATGGAAAGGACTTTCAGAAGGTCAGCTTACTCGTTTAAGTTGTTCAGCTGACCCCAGCTCAATGCAGCCATCCGGGCGGACGTCGCGGAGATGCAGCGCCGAGGATACTACGGCGACGGTAGCTGGAGGTCTCGTTTCTCAAGCTAACCAGCAGGCTTCTGGTCAGACGGCAAGCGCCTGTTCGACGGTGCCCGTCTCGGAGCCGACGGTCTAAGTATGTCCCCAGCGTCCAAAGCTAACCCGCAGAAGCGGCAGACTTCCCAGAGTACATCTGCGGCGTGACCAAGTCGTAAGCCACATTCAACTCCGCGCCTAACGCCAGCGATGCGCGCCAAGGACGACGCCGCGGCCGCGGACCAGCGAGCAGCCGCGCACCAGGTCTCGTCAAGGGCGAGGCCTCACACCGCTCTGGGCGACAGACCGAGTATCGGCGCAAAGCCGGGCGGCGCAACAATGTCGATATGGGCGGTGGTGTCGGACGTCTTGATGGTCGACAGCGTGAGCTCAGAGGACCTCTACGCCAGCTGATGACAGAAATCACTGCAGAGGATAAGCAGCTGCGCAAGGAGTATATCGACATAAAGACCACGCAGCTAGTTCGCGAGGGTTTGGACCTCGGCAAGGCCAAGCGCAAGGCTGCTGATATGTTCAGCAGGGACAATCCCTGGTGGAAGGAGGGCAGTACGCGGGGAAAGAAGTAGGTACGAGGGCATTGTGGTTGCTGACCTATCTCAGAGCTGCTTCCAAGACGTGAGCTGGAAGGGCTGTTCGAGCTGACGACAGTGCCGCCCAGTTACGCGCCGAGGCGGCCGAGCGGCGTCTCAATTCCACGTCAACGCCGGAGATCAACGATGGAGATGAAGAGGACGAGCTCGAGTCTGAAGAAGCCGACTCTAAAGCTGATCTGTCCGACGGGGACGACTACGAGATCATCGAGGACCCTCACCTGACACTCGAGGCGCGTCGGCAGGAGCTGGCGGACGACCAGGATGACGAAGAGGAGGAGGATATCGGCGGGGATTGGTGGAAGGAGTTCCTTGCTGGGCCTGGTAGTTGCTCGCGCTCGCCTGTGAAACGTGAGCTGTCTGACCCACCTGCACCGCCTCCGACGAAGAGGCAGGCTGGGCCGAGTAAGCCTAGTCCGGCGACCAGCGACCAGCCCAAGAGCACCAGCAGCAGGACCCAGCCGACCAGCGGCAACACGTCACAAGACCCCACTCGCTTCAATGCCCTCAACCTCATCCGCCAAGAACGCCTCCGTGCTCTCGGCCTCGCGGCCACGACCTCGGCTCGCACGAGTCATGCTCTTGGCAGTGGGGCCAAGCCGGACGACCCAAGTGCTTCTACTGCCTGGGCATGCCAGCGGTGTACCTTTGTGAACGACGACGGGCAAGGACGTTGTGGTGAGCACGAACGCGAGCTCGCTGACGGGTAGAGATGTGTAACGCGCGCCCAGATGGAACGGGGATATAAGAGCCGTTTCCACCAGTGCACCGGGTCGAGCAGCGAGCACGCCCCGTAGCCTGTCCCAGCCCGCTCGCCACCGCCGTGTACTCGCTCGTAGAACGCAGCATGCATGTAGAATAGATGTTGTGACGCGTGCCACCCGGGGCCCACAAGGATAACGCCGGCGACGATGCCACGCGATGGTTCAGGGACGGGCTCAACAGCACCAGCACGCATCCCATCATCCTCGTCTTGCTCATCGTCCATCTCATCCTCCTCGCCATCACCGCCCGCCCCGGGCTCGACATCAAGCGCGAGCCCAACGGACACTCAAGACTCTGCTCCACTCCCCGACACGAACCTCTATAGACACCGGGCAGTCTGGCACCGCTCGGCAAGACACACCACCACCCCGACGAGCTCGCTCGCCTGTAGCCTGTATTATATCTTTCTAGACTGAGCCCGACCCCAGTATATCACGCCCAACATGGTGAGTCCTCGAGCGTGGAGGCGAGCGACACGCGCGGCGCCTGCGCGCGATTCCTCCCGCCCTTCTCCCCTAACCCCAGCCTCCCTCCTCGGATCCCAAGATCTCGACGCTCCTCCAGACCATCACGTCGGAGCGCCGCAACCTCGAAGGCGCAAAGGCCGTCATGCGCGCCGTCGAGGCGTCCAGCCGCAACGAGGCCGTCATCCAGCAGGCACAGAACGAGGTCCGCGCAGCCCAGGCAACCATCCGCTTTCTCGAGGACGAGCTCGCAAAACTCCAGCTCGAGCAGAAGCAGGCCACGTCTGCTGGACCTCGTCCTCCCGTGCAGCAGTCCCCCGGCAAGTACCCCGGGTACAATGGCCAGCCGCCAGCAGGGCACGGCCAAAGCGTACCGCCATACAGTGGCGGTACGCAGCCCCTCAATATAAACAAGGACGGCCGAAAGCCCCTCCCACCGCCCCCGCCAGGAGAGGACGAGGTCAAGCCAATGAAAAACTATACCCAGCTCGACCTCTTGCGATATGATGCCGAGCTCTCCGGCCCAAAGATCACCCGCATGCTCAACCAGCTCCAGTACAAGCTCCAGGTCGAGGAGCAGTACAAGCTCGGTATCGAAAAGATGGCACAGGCGTACCAGCGCGAGGGCGACAAGCGCCTCCGGGCCGAGACCGAGGCCAAGCGCACAGAATCAGACCTCAAGATCCAGCTGCTCAAAAAGGCCAAGAAGCGATACGAGTCGCTGGCAGAGTTTGGCGCCGTGGACGATGGTGACGGTGAGAATATCTCTGGCCTCGCTGATTCAGACCTCATGCCCGATTACAAGCGCAAAGAGGCGCTGCGCAAACCTATTTCTGGCCGACTGTATATTACCGTGCGCAATGCGCAGGATCTGAACCACCGCGCCATCACGCGCAAGTCGTCCAAGGTCTACAACGAGACTACTGTCACTGTCAAGATTGAGGGCAACGAGCGCGCAATGTCCCACCCATCCCGCAACGACCGCTGGAACGAGACGTTCGAAATCGATGTCGACAAGGCCAACGAGGTCGAGATCACCATCTCCGACTCTGCTGGTCCGGGCGACTCGGTTCCCATTGGCATGCTCTTCTTCCGCGTGTCTGATATCATGGAGGCACTGCGTAGGCAAAAGGCCGGCGCAGAGGGTGCCGGCCCCGGATGGGTAACGGCCGACGCTGCAGCATCGATGGGTGGCCGTCAAGGGAGCGCCCCAGAGTCGGCCACTTTGCATCAGCCTGGCGGCGGCATGATGCCGTACGGTGGCACCCCTGGCGGCAAGGTGGACGGCATCGACGGCGTGTGGTCGGTCGAGCCTGCAGGCGCCATCAGCCTCAAGCTCGACTTTGTCAAGGACACTGTCGCCGGCGCTCGTCGCCCGTATGAAGCTCTTGGTCGCCAGGGTGCTGTCCGCAAGCGCAAGGGCGACGTGCACGAGATGAACGGCCACAAGTTTGTGCAGCGCCAGTTTTACCAGCCGATCATGTGCGCGCTCTGCCAAGAGTTCCTCCTCACCGGCGAAGGCTACCAGTGCGAGGACTGTCGGTACGCATGCCACAAAAAGTGCTACCCCAAGGTGGTCACAAAGTGCATCTCCAAGTCTGGCGGGGACGAGGGCGACGAGGAGAAGATCAACCACCGCATTCCCCATCGCTTCCAGCCCTACACCAACATTTCTGCCAACTGGTGCTGCCACTGTGGCTACATGCTGCCGTTTGGCCGCAAGAACTCGGTGCGGTGTAACGAGTGCAGCCTTACTTGTCACCAGACGTGCTCGCATCTTGTGCCCGACTTTTGCGGCATGACGATGGAGATGGCAAATACCTTGTTGAAGAACCTGCGGGATATCAAGACCACGCAGGGGACACGGAGACATCAGCACATGCCATCTGGCGGTGGCTTGCCTCCGCAACCTGCGGTGCAGGTCACTCCGCCGCCTCCTCAGCAGCAGCAGCAGATCGCGCCTAGGCCACCATACACTCCCGACCGCGTCCCCTCAACTCCCTCGCAACTTCCTCCCTCGCAACTTCCCACCTCGCAGTCGTACAACGACTACACTGCCCCCCGGCCCTCGCCGCAAAAGCCAGCTCATGTGAAGCGTCCCAGCTACGACGGGCGCCTCAGCTATGAAGGACGATCATCGGCGATGGAGTCGGTCGGGGCTCTCCCAGCGCCGACTCCCTCCCCAGGCCGTGTCCCCTCCCCGCAACAACAGAAGCCCATGCCGGTTCCTCCCCAGCAGCAGCCCGTCAGGCCGCAGGCCCCGGTCAGTATGCCTGTGGCGCAGCCCCGCCCGCAGCCGCCCCAGCTGCAGCAACAGCAGCAGCAGGTGGCGCGGAGACGGAAGATTGGCCTGGACGACTTCAACTTCCTGGCAGTGCTCGGCAAGGGCAACTTTGGCAAGGTCATGCTGGCCGAGGAGCGGACGAGCAGCAACCTGTATGCGATCAAGGTCCTGAAGAAGGAGTTTATCATCGAGAACGACGAGGTCGAGAGCACGCAGTCGGAGAAGCGGGTGTTCCTCGCTGCGGCACAGGAGCGCCACCCCTTCCTGCTCGGGCTGCACTCGTGTTTCCAGACCGAGACGCGTGTATACTTTGTCATGGAGTACGTCTCGGGCGGCGATCTCATGCTGCACATCCAGCGCAAGCAGTTTACCCTGCGGCAGGCCAAGTTCTACGCGTGCGAGGTGCTGCTGGCGCTGCAGTACTTCCACACCAAGGGCATTATTTACCGCGACCTCAAGCTCGACAACATTCTTCTCACGCTCGACGGCCACGTCAAGGTCGCCGACTACGGTCTGTGCAAGGAGGGCATGGGACACGGGCAGACGACGACGACGTTCTGCGGCACGCCCGAGTTTATGGCGCCCGAGATTCTGCAGGAGCAGCCGTACTCGCGGGCGGTGGACTGGTGGGCGTTCGGCGTGCTCACGTACGAGATGCTGCTGGGCCAGTCGCCGTTCCGCGGCGACGACGAGGACGAAATCTTTGACGCGATCCTGGAGGACGAGCCGCTGTATCCGATCACGATGCCGCGCGATGCTGTTTCGTTGCTGCAGAAGGTGAGTTTTGCATGAAATTCTGGCTGACTTCAGCTCCTTACGCGCGACCCGGCACGCCGTCTTGGTGGCGGCGAGGAGGACGCCGAGGAGATCAAGCGGCACCAGTTCTTCAACGACGTCAACTTTGACGACGTGTACCACAAGCGCATCCCGCCACCGTACTTTCCGAACATTAGCAGCGCGACCGACACGTCCAACTTTGACCAGGAGTTTACGCGCGAGCAGCCGACGCTCACGCCCGTGCACACGCAGCTCACGCAAAAGGACCAGGCCGAGTTTGCGGGCTTTTCCTGGGTAGGTTCAGCTGCGAGCGGAGCGAGCAGATGAACGCCGTTCGTCGTGCTAACCCCAGATCGCGCCGTGGGCCGCCAACTAGACGACTTGCATCTTGACAGCCGTAGGCTGATAATGGCCGGCCGGGTGCGCCGGCCTGGCTATAGCACCCGTAGAATGATAGCGCATGAAGTCGTGCGGTTGTGCTGTGAGGGAGGGGGCAGATATCAAGATGCCGAGGGTGTCCGGGTGTGGTGATCAGCACTGTCGTACTTGTTGATCGCCAGCTTGCAGTACTTGATACTCTCCACCACCTCGTCGTGCGCCATAGCACTGACACCGCACCACTCACCATGCACCACGAGCTCACTCACTCATCCACCACCTGCCTCCACATGGCTGGCGACTAACCGCGGAAGAGGCCGAGGACGAGACGTCATGCAATGAGCGGGCACTAATTGGCTGCGCATGGAGCGGGGCTCTCACCACCACCAAGTCGATGCTCCCAGCGACCGCACGCAGTCTCCGTCTCAGTCTGTCCCGCTCCCTCGCTTCTGCTGCTCGCTACTCCCCTCTCTTCGTACGAAACATGGCCACCAAAACCGAGGCCGTCATGGACGCCGCCGACCTGCAAGAGGGCGGCATGAAGGCCGTCGAGTTTGGCGGCGGCAAGGTCCTCCTGGCCAAGATCAATGGCGAGATTGTGCGTGCGTGAAAGACCGGGCTGACGATAGCACGCTACTTCTGGGCACTGCACGCATGTGAGTCGAGTTGTGAAGCGAGGTCTGACGGCAGTACGGCGCTCCGCTCGAGAGTCCGTCGACTGGTGGTCTGGGCTGACGACAGAGGGCGCGCTTTCTTCTGATGGCCGGCTGGTGTGTCCGTGGCACGGCGGTGAGTAGGCTTTGGCGGGAGGGTCAGTGAGCCGGCAGGAGCTCCCAGACAGATACAGCCTATATAAGCCGCTCCAAGCTTCGAGCAGCTCCTACGGGCTCCCATGCGGCATGGCTGCTCGGCTTTGCCTCGCGCCCCGCGTCCCGCTGACCGCAGCCTGCTTCAACATCTGCACGGGCGACATCGAGGACGCCCCCGGCCTCGACTCGCTGTACAAGTACAAGACCGAAATCAAGGACGGCAAGGTTGTCGTCACGGCGCCCGAGAGCGAGCTGGTCTCCAAGGTCGGCCGCAAGATTGCGCGCGCGCGCAAGCCGATCGCGGCGACGCAGAGCGAGACGGTCGTGATTGTCGGCGGCGGCTCGGGCGGTATCCACACGATCGAGAGCCTGCGCGAGGTGAGCTGCGGTATGGCAACGCTGACGGCAGCACAACTATGCGGGTAACATTGTCCTGCTGTCCAAGGAGGACTATGCGCCGATTGACCGGACCAAGCTGTCCAAGGGCCTCATTGACGATGCGACCAAGGTGCAGTGGCGCACGCCCGGTGAACTCAAGGACGAGTTCGGCGTCGACGTGCACCTGTCCACCACCGTGTCCGAGATTGACACGGAGGCGCAGACCGTCAAGACGACCTCTGGTGACAGCTACAAGTACGACTACCTCGTGCTCTCCCCCGGCGCCATCCCCAAGAAGATCCCCATCGAGGGCAAGGACCTGCCTGGCGTCGTGACGATCCGGCACGTCGAGGATGTCAAGAAGGTGACATCCTCGCTCGGCAAGGACGTCGACATTGTCATCATCGGCACGTCCTTTATTGGTCTCGAGGCGGCCGGCGCGCTGGCCAAGAAGGAGTTCAAGAGCCTCACGGTCGTGGGCGTCGACAAGGTGCCCTTTGAGGCCATGCTGGGCAAGGACATTGGCGAGGCGCTCGTGGCGAACTTCGAGAAACAGGGGATCAAGTTTTTCCGCGGCGTCGAGGTCGAGAAGATTGGCGACAAGGACGGCAAGGTCGGCAGTCTGCACATCAAGGGCCAGGAGCCGCTGCCTGCTGACATGATCATTATGGGCACGGGCGTCGGACCCGCGACCGAGTTCCTCAAGGGCAGCTTTGAGCTCGAAAAGGACGGCGGCATCAGTGTCGACAAGTACCTCCAGGTCAAGGGCAAGAAGAACGTCTATGCCATTGGAGATATCGCGCACTATCCCCAGTTCCCCGACGGCAACGTCCGCAGGGTCGAGCACTGGAACCTCGCGGGCAACCACGGCCGCCACGTCGGCAACTCGATCGCGACCAAGGACCCGCTCGCATACGAGCGCGTGCCCATCTTCTGGTCCTCGGTCGGCAAGGGCCTGCGGTATGTTGGTACCGGGGCCGGCTTTGACGACTGCTACCTGGATGGCAGCGCGGACGAGCTCAAGGTGGGTGGGGTGACTAGGAGCGGAGGAGCCGGCGACAATGCTTTCGAACCGCTGCTCTAGCTGAGCAGCTCCCCACTCGTCCAAGCCACTGACCCCAGTTCGTCCTCTACCAGGCCAAGGAGGGCAAGGTCACGGCCGTCGCGAGCATGGGCCGCGACCCGCTCGTGTCCAAGAGCTCGGAGCTGTTCCGTCTGGGCAAGATGCCGTCGCTCGACGAGATCAAGGGCGGCAAGGTGAGCTTGGTCGAGCTGGGAGCTGACGGCAGAACATTCTCGAGATTCTTTAGAGGATGCAGCGGTGGAATTGCTGGGTTGCCTCTGACGATGACTGACGGGCGCCACGCACTTTTCGTCTAAACTTCTGACCCGAATGCATAAGATCACAAACCCCAACCGCCTAAGCCCGCACGACCGCGTCAATGCGCCCGAAGGCGTCGAGCGTCTCCTCGTCGAGGCCATAGTACCCGACGACCTGGAGGCAGAGCGGCGCGCCCTCGGCGACCTTGGCGTCGTACGTGTCGCGGACGTACCTCTCGCTCTCGTTGCGGCACTTGTACCCCTTGTCCTCGGCGTCCGTGGCCGGGTCGACGAACAGCCCAGTAGGAAAGATGCCCGCGGGATAGTTGGCGAGGTTCCAGTAGCTCGTGTAGTTCCAGTACCGCGCCGTGTCGTGCTGCGGCGCGGGCGAGGGACCAACGGGCGTGAGGACGACGTCGACGTTCTGCTCGTGCCAGTGTTTCGCGAGGGCAGCGCGGAACGCGTCCCGCCGCGCGACGAGCGCGTACAGTTCCGCCTGCGTGCGCTGCTTGCCGCCTGCCTGGGAGATGATCCAGTCCGTCAGCGGCACGACGGGCTCGCCCGACTTGGCAATGTGGCCGTACACTGCTGCGCCGTTGTCGCACCAGTACAGGTCGGACTGGGGTCAGCTCGCGCAAGGGTTCACTCGCGCAAGGGTTCACTCGCGCAAGGGTTCACTCACAATCAAGTCCCAGTTCTCCGCGCTCTTGTACGGCGTGTACTCGACGAGCTCGAACTCGTCGCTGGCCTTGAGTTTCTGGATGGCCATGTCGAGTGCGCGCCGGACGGGCGCGACGGGGAGCACGACGCCGTCGTCGCGCAGCACGCCGACGCGGAGCTTGCGCGGCGCCTTGACCTCGCGCCATGGCCGGACGTGCAGGCTACTGTCAGCTAGACGCTACAAAGGAGCTTACGTCGGGTCCCGCCGCCACGGCTCGGTCGACGCCACGAGCTTCATGTACCGCTCCATGTCGCGGACCGAGCGGCCCATGGGTCCATGCGTGCCGAGGATGCCCTCAAAGCCCGCGGGGCCGATGGGCACGTTGGCGCCGCCGTACGGCAGGCGGCCGACCGACGGCTTGAACGAGTAGATGCCGCAGGCGGCCGCGGGCTGGTCTTAGCGGGGAGGTTAGAGGAGCTCACAGAACGGATCGAGCCGCCAATGTCGGTGCCGATGCCGAACGGCGAAGCCTTCATGCCGATGATGGCGCCCTCGCCGCCCGACGAGCCGCCAGCGGTGAGGTCCGAGTTGTACGGGCACACGGTGCGGCCGAGGTAGCACTCTGTCTCGAGATGCATGAGCGACTGGGGGTTGGTGGTTTCTGCGTCAGCTCGGATCGACACTCGACGTACTGCAGTAGAAGACTGCGCCGGCCGCGCGGAGGATGGACACCATGTGCGCGTCCTCCTTGGCCATCATGTGGCCGACGAGATCGAGGAAGCCGCTGGGCGAGTCGTGGCCCTCGACGTCGAGGTGGTCCTTGATGCTAACGGGGACGCCGTGGAACGGGCCAAGGACAGTCCCCTGGGCCATCTGCGCGTCGAGCCAGCGCGCACGTTCCAGCGCCTCGTCGGCAAACATCTCCACGAGACAGTTTGTGCCCTGCTGCGCGAGCGCGGCGGCCTTGATGTATGCCGTCGTCGCCTGCTCGGACGTGACCTTGTGGTCCTTGATCGCGGCGGCCAGGGCCGTGGCGTCGAGATCGAGGAGCGCGAGCTCGGCGTCGCTGAGGATCCCGCTGGATCTGAGCAGCGTAGTCGAGTTCTTGGGCAGCGTAGCGTTCTTTGGCAGGAGATACTCGGCGGGGATGGTCGCGTCGCGCGCGGCGCGCGCCTCGGCGATGGCCTCGGACGCAGGGCGGGTGACTGGTGCTGGGGACATGGTGGTGGTGAGACTCGTTGAGAGCAGCCATGGGAAGAGCGCGGTAATGTACCCAGCGGCGCGGTGGACGCCGGCGCTCGCCCCGCTCAACCGCTCGACGATAGGCAGTCGGCATCGCTGCGGTCAGACGACGCGGATAGGCGGCTGACGGCTATCGCTTGCTGCCCACAATCCATGTGGGCAGTCTAGACGGTTAGCGATTCCGCGGGGTGGCGACGCCGCCCGTGGGGCCCTGCCGGGATCAGCCTCTCGCTTGACCGTGGAGGCTGAACGGGCAGAGGCGCTTGGCGTACGGACTGTGGGGCTGGAGGTTGGAGTGACCTGTGGGTGTGGGGTGAGTGACTGGTTAGTGAGGGCGCGCTGCCAAGTGGGTGCCATCAGTGGGCTAGCGCGAGATACGGGCTAGAGATATACGAGCATGCTAGCGGCCAGGTTATGGTTTTGTGAGCTGGCCATGAAAGTTAGTGCTTGAGGACAGTGCGATAGCAGGGGATCACGGCGGCGAGGTGGATATGGCATGATCGTCGTGACTATAGTCCGGGCGCCACTCAGAGCCTGATCATCCCGAGGAGACCACGACGCGATGCTTAACGAGTTCATTCAGCTTACAACCCACGGCCTAAACGACACCAAGATCCATCCCCCAACTCCCAAGACCCATCCCAGCCAACTCCCAGACCGAACCCAGCCCTAGTGGTGCGGCATGACACTCGACTGGACATACGCCCAGTAGCTGTGCCGGGACTTTGCGCGCCAGTGCTTGCCCCACTTGATCATGATGATAAAGGATGCGTACAGGACCATGCCGACCATGGCGGCAGTGATGAACGTGTTCTGCAGGCCCATGTCGAGCCAGGGCGTGATGGCGTATCCGATACCGAACGAGAGCGAGTTACGGATCAGAATGGTGGTGAGGACGACCTCGCCGCCGAGATCCTTGTACGAGTCGAGGACGTAGTTGAGGGCGAACGCGCCGGCGGCCGCAGAAGTGAATGCGACGAGCAGACCACCCATGACGAGGCCGAACCAGTGGATGTGCTGCGCCGCGCCGACACCCCAGAGGATCAACGCCACGGGAAGCAGGACCGCGAGCAGGGACAGCAGCCAGAGACGGTCCTCGGGCTCGCGCACTCCGCGGCGCTTGCGCGTGTAGTACAGGAGCCACTTGTCGGCCGCGTAGCCGGACCACACGGAGGAGAGGCATGCACCAATCGTGGGCCCGAGGTAGAACAGGCCCACCATGGAGGCGGAAAAGTTGTAGTTCTCGGTGAGGATCATGGAGGCGGTGGCGTTGAGGACGTTGTACCAGATGAGCGACGAGCCGTAGAGGATGCCGGACCAGAACACAACGGGGTAGCGGAAGAAGAGGACTGGGCGGTACGCCTGGGCCCAGAAGGTGGCCATTGAGTTGTAACGCGTGCGGTAGAGGGCGATCTTGTGCAGGTAAGAATGCTCGGTGCCCTCGAGGACGGGGGCGACGCTGACCTGGGTGCGGTTCTCCTTCTCGTCCATGGGCGTGGTGGCGTCGATCTCGCTGTCGGAGGGCGGGGCAGCGCCGTGCTTCTCGCCGAGCTCGGAGGTTCCGCGGTTGTAGTTTGTCTCCTCCATGCCGAAGAAGAGGATGACAAGGAGGATGCCGAGCATCATGGCCGACAGCCAGAAGACCCACTTCCAGCCGAGATTGTCGTTTGCGAATCCGGCCCAGACGGGCGCGAGAAAGTTGCCGCCGTAGAGGGCGGTGGCGTAGAGGCCCATGTAGAAGCCGCGTTCGTGGGCGTAGAACAGATCGGCGATGGAGACCTCGATGAGCATCTCGATCGGCGCGGTGAACAGCCCCTGAAGCACCTTGTTGGCCATCCACTGGCCCTCGCTGCTGATGTAGACCTGCCAGATGATCATGGCGAGGTGGCCGATGGTGGAGAAGATGAAGACGGGGCGCTTGCCAAAGGTGAGAGCGAGGGGCTGTGTGATCAGACCGCCCCAGCCGAGGAGGAGGAACACTGGTGTGAGTGGAGCTCGCCTTGACACGCACTGTAGCCGGTGCCGGCGTTGAGGTTTGCGAGCGAGATGTTTTTCTCGATGGAGAGGGGGACGAGGACGGAGTAGACGGAGCAGGCGGCAAAGCCGGAGAGCACCGTGTCTGGGTCAGTGCTACCTCGACGGATCACCCACAAGCCATGAGCATGCCAAAGGCGACCTGCTTGCGCCACTTTGACCAGTTGAGGGGGTCGTTAAAGTCGTTGCTGGGAGTCGGGGAGAGGACAATGTCGCCCTCGTGCGCGCCGGTGGCATGCTCGTCGACGAGGAGGAGCGAGCCGGGGATTGGCAGTTCTTGGGATGCCATGGTGAGCAGGCAGCTGTTGACGATGAGTGTGAGTGCCCCCCGCCCCCCGAGATATATAGATCAGTGTTGTCAGTGGCGATTTGATACGGCGGACGATAAACGACAAGCGAAAAGAGAGGCGCAGTGGGCGGAAATGCCCACTTTATCGTTTGTCGGCACACAAGTCACCTGACCAGATCCGATCTAGGTTTTCCCCACGGAGCCCTATCTCTTTGGCTTCCACTTCCGAGCTCTATCCGCGCCTGTCTCTTGTCTCTTGACTGTTCACTGACTGCACTGACGGCCATGAAAGATACTGGCGCGCCAGCACGCAAACGCAAGGCCACAACTAGGTCGCGCACTGGGTGCAAACCGTGCAGGCAGCTGCACATAAAGTGCTACGAGGGGCCAGTCACAAGCTGCGGCAAGGTCCTCTGCCGCCGGTGCTGGGAGACGGACACGGCGTGCTGCTATCCTGCGACGGGGACGACCAAGCGGCGGCGGCGATCCTCGGGGCAGCGGGACGACGACAACTGGGTCGCGGCAGTGCCGGTGGTGGACTGGCCGGGGGATGGGACCACAGCGACCAGATCTCAACCGACACTCTCCCCACAGAACACACTCTCCTCGGCCATCTCAAACTCCACCTCCAGCACCATATCCAGTACATTCACCCCCACGCCATCAGCACACATCACCCTCCTCCCCGACCTCCCCGACGCGCTGCAAGAATGGGACGAGCTCTTCCCAGGCATGAGCGGCTCGGACTCCTCTCCCAGCTCCGACGAGCAAGCACCCGCACCCGCACCAGCACCAGTGCCCGCTGCCTCCCCGCAGGGACTGCTCGCCGCCCTGACCGCCGGCGATAAGGCCAACTCGGCCCTCGTATCTACGCGCGATAGCGGGCAGCACTTCTTATCGCCCACAATCTCGCGTGCCGTGTCCGAGGCGCTGCTCGCACGGGCCGATTTCTCCGGCGGCACCCCGCTCAGCAGCGCCATCACGGCCGACATGGGCTCACGGCTGGCGAGTGAGCTGTTCCGCTTTCTGGTGCCGAGCCCTGGTCCGGCGGTGCGCTCGTGGTCATTGGCCAGTCTCGCGCCGACACCAACCGACCGCGTCATTGTGTCCTACTTCGAACGCGAGGGGTGTGAGGAGATTGTCGCGGCCATCTCGCCAAAGGTCAACTGGATCTACTCGCAGCTGTTTCCACGACTGCTCACGACGCTGCTGGCGCCGAGCGACGGGGGCGTCGGCGACAGCCTGCGCCCGTGGCTCAGCCACTCGATGCTCTACCTCAGCTACGTGCACCGCGGCAACGTCGAGCCGGACGCGGCGCGCTCGGCATACTGCAAGAACGAGGGGCGCAAGTGGCGCAACAAGGCCAACATGGCCCTCCTCAAGACCAAGCTGCGCTACACGCTCGGCGAGTGGAAGACGGAAGAGTACCTGTGAGTTAGTCCTTGTACGGCTCTGACGCAGAATGGGCTTTTTCGTGCAGTGCATGGCGGACCTGCTGGACGGCAAGCGCATCCTGATCGATTCGAGCACCGTGTTTGAGCGGCCCGAGACGTTTTCGTCCCAGTTCACCCAGTCCCTCTGGGACATGATCGCGACGTACGCCACGCACATTGCGGCCTTTGCGCCGCTGGCGCCGGACAGCGTCGCGCCAATCCAGCCATACCTAGATCTCCCCCAGGACGGCCCAGACTGGGTCAACGTCTTTTTCGGGTACTCGCGCAAGGTCATCAGCCTGGTGCACACGGTGAACGCCATGGTGAAGCAGCGGCAGGTGCTCCTTCGGCGAGGGGCGGACAACTCGCCGGCCGGCGTGCTGCTGCGCGCCGAGGCCGAGGCGCTGGTGCTCGAGCTGAGCAAGTGCTTCCACGAGGAGGAGGGCGGGCTGGCGAGCAGGGTCAGGCGGGGCAATGAGGTAAGACACCCTCCTGGGGAAGCTGACCCAGATCGTACGCTCGGCGCTGCGGGTTGTCCTCATGTGCGAGCTGCTCGAGGTCGACATGGACGACCGCCGCGTGCACCTGGGCCGCACGCGCATGATGGAGCTCATCGCGGACACGGAGCCGACGGCGACGGGCGGATACCACTGGCCCTTGACTGTGAGCCTGAAGGCTATTGATGGCTGACATCAGCTGGTGGCAATCTACACGCGCGACCACGCGACGCGCGCGCGCTGCCTGGAGATGATGCGCGGCGTGCTCGCGTTCAGCTTTGGGCAAAACTATCGCGGGTCAGAGGAGAGTCTGGGCCTGTGCTGGGAGATTCTCGACGCCGACGGCCGGTACCAGCACGGCATTGCGCCGTGGCGCGAGACGATGCACGCCGTCGGGCGGAATCTGTGGTTCTAGAGGTAGCTGTAGCGCGATAGGTTGTAGTATAGTTGTATATGGTTGTTATCACTTGCAGTGGTTCATGATGCTCACGTGACATGGCCTAATTAAACCACCCACCGATCCATCCCGCCATCCACTTCCGCACCGCTCTCACGCCGACGACCCCCCGACTCTCTTCCCGCCAGGAGAAAGACCCCCTACCAGACGTCAGAAGACCCATCCCACAACCCGGATCGTGCCTACATTACTCCCGCTGCCGTACTCCTGATGTCCTGACAGCTAGAGGCACCCTAATTCTGCGCTCCAAGAAATCTGCGAGGTGAGGCCACAGACAAGCCATGACCCGAAGACAGTAGTGCATGCTACTGGGACTAAAGGAGTGGATCCCAAGAGAAAAAGCAAAGGCAAGAGCGCGAAAGGCGCATACACAGTGTCCGGGCAGCAAACCAGCAGCTGCCGATATGACGATATAGAGAATGGACCGAGATGGTGCTTAGGCGCCTAGGCCGAGGCGCCCGTGATGATGAGACGGCCGAGCGCGGCGACCAAGCTCTGGACCGTGCCCAGGTTGCCGGACGTGTCGCCGGCGACGTTGGTGACCTTGGCGTCGTGTGCGACGGCCACGGTCGCCGTGTTCGTGGTCGTGGGCACGGCCGTGGTCGTGTTCACAGCCGTGGTGGTGTTTACCGCCGCGGTGGTGGCGTTGAGCATGGTCGAGCTGGACGAGGGCGGGAGGGTGGTGGGAGGAGCGGTAGTCGTTGGGGCCGTGGTCGTGGGCGCGGTCGTGGTCGGCGCCTCGGTCGTCGTTGGGGCTTCGGTGGTGGTGGTAGGGGCAGTGGTCGCCTCGGGGGTCCACGCTGGGGTGGTTGTCTCGGGGGCGGGCTCGGGCTGCTTGGTCGTGGGCTCCGCCTCCTGCTTGGAGCCACCAGAGTCGCCGTCGAGGTGCCAGCTGACCCCAAAGATATGGCCGATGGTGGTGCTCGGGTCAAACGCCTTCATGAGAGACCGGGACATGTCAATGTGGTTGACATCGTTACAGGTTGGGCACGAGTCGAGAATCTGGGCGCGCTCCGTGCGGCCTTGCCAGGTGATTGTGATCCACTTGTAGCACAGGTCCATGTTGAAGGCATCGCTCTGGAGGGCCACGTAGTACTGATCAGCGCTCCTGGACGTCAGCGGGAGGCGGCATGTGTAGCCCACGGAGGCGTCCCACCGCAGTGGACATTGTAGCCACCCTGCTCGGGGGTCAGGTCGTACAACGTTGCCGAGCCCGAGTCGCTGCCAAGGGCGAGCGCGCCCTGCGCAGCGAGGAGGGAGACGAGAAGGGAGAACATTGCCGGTTAACTGTCGAAGCAACAACTGATGGTGAGCGAGTCCACCAAAACGGGGGAGACTCTCCCCGCGCGCGCACTGACCTATGGAGGACCTGCAAGGAGGGTGATAAAAGAGTGGTTGGCGTCGATGGCGGCGGGGACGTCGAGCCCGGTGAGTGCGTTGTCGGGGAGTCGGAGTCGGAGTCGGGAGTCGGAGTCGAGCAAGGAGAGTGAGTGATAAAGACAACAAGAACAAGAAGAGGGCGCTCTGTTGTTGGCGCGCCGTGCCTGCAACACCCGGGTCGCCTCAGGGTGTGTTTTAGGGGCAAGCGTGTTTGGCGATTTTCCCTGAAACTCTGCCTCTGCTGCCAAGCCGTGGCCGGGATCCCTGCCGAAAGACTCCTTCCGGTTTTCAGGGCCGGTTCCTTGGCACACGGATCGTCGGGCTGCTGCGCCCGTGTGTGGGTGTAGACGCGCCTCCCCTAAAACTCGAGGATCCAAACATCAAAGTGGCAGGTTTGGAGGGTAGCACGGCGGGCCGTCGCAGAACGTTCCTCTTACCACAGCGGACTGTTCGAAACCAAGCGGGCCGCCGTCCAGCGTCCCTCTTACCAGAGCGGACTGTTCGGAGCCAAGCTCGCGGCGGGGCGGATGAACTGGGCACGCTCCATGTCTCTTGCCTACGTCCGATCATATGACGTTGGCCCCAACGGTGTGTTCGTCCCATGGCCATGCGTTCGGGGGAGCATGAACGGCGGCTTCGTCCGGCTCCACAGGACCTCCCTCTGCTGGCGAATTTGTGGCACAGGCTCGGTCCACAGCGCACAGGTAGCGCTCACAGTCGGCGCTCACCGGCTACGCTCACAGAACAGACAACGCTCACAGACAAGCTCAGACTACGCTCGCAGACCAAGCCCACAACCATTCGCTCTTATACTGTCTACTAACAGCTGGCAGAGTAAGCGGAGCAGCATGGAGTATTCGGAACCAGTAGCATCGACGGGCCTTGTTCATCACTGACAGATGTCACCGCGAGCTAACCCCTTATTTCACTTCTCACCGTGCCAGATCTTGATGCGACCGGAACAGCCAGGCTCGGGCCGAGCTGCTATTACATCAAGTGAGCGACCCCTATGCAGCCTCGTCCCCGCAGCAGGCTCGCTGGCCCGAGGCCGCTGTCCATTGATCCGCCACAAGCCAAGGATCTCGCATTACCCGGGCCCTAGCACCTTGCCTCCTCGGTCATCTTGTGTGCGCTCTGACTCGGAAGGCAAATGGACGTCTGATCTGCTGACGCCACGCTTATCCCGCGTCTGTGGTAAAATACGCGAATGAGGGCGCCTGGATGGAGGGGTTCGGGGGGTGAAGCTCGGATTGCCTAGTGCTGGCTGGTGACTCTTGTTCGCTAGCGCTAGCTCGTCGGCACTGAGCGCGGAGCATGCTCGATTGAGAGGTTCATCGTCCGTGTTCAGTGATTATATTGTGATGACCACTGAGAAAGAAAAGTGGAGCGTAATTGATAATTTCAGCCAAGAGGTACTTCAAGAGCCTGGCACGTCTGCTCAAAGTGACCAGGATATCGTTATTGACCGTGTACATTGAAGCTGCGCAGAAGGCAGCGTCGATCTAGGTGCCATTCCGTGAAAAGTGACTAGAAACCCACCCAACTGATTAAACCCTCTCGACCGCCACTTGAAGATATTTACGGCAAGCATATGTACTATCGAGCAGGGTCCCCATGAATGCTACTCAGCGGCTGCCATCATTATATACAAGCACACCGGCAGAGCCTGCCCATCTCAGAGTCATATGGCTTTTGCGTGTCAATCGCGAGCAACCCTCGACTTTGCTAACGGCCGACATTAATAATGAGTTGGCACATACCAGCAGTGGAGTCGGAACCATGGCCGTCGCAGCCCTGGTAGGCTCTAACGGCTCTCGACGAGACCTTGCTCCAATGTACTTTCCACCATCCCCGAAGCTGAAAGTTTTCCTCAGTCCGCGCCGTCCGAATCACGGCGACTGAGAAATACAGCGCCACCAAACACCGGCCCTCGGCGTCGGCTAAACATCAGTCATGAGCACCACAGGGCTTGAGCTCTGTCACCTTGAACCGTCTTCGTAGCAGGAGCATGCCGAAGGTTGTCCTAACTCTGCCGAGACATCGTAATGGGATGCCGAGGGGTAAAGTCTACAGTCGTCGTCTCAGCCAGCGCTGCCTACAAGCACGCGCTGTGGACTGCCTCGTCGAACATGCTACCATGCACAAGCCTTGTTACCATCCGTCGCAGTGTATAGAATGAGTACAAACTTTAGTGCTCGCTCGAGGACGGGCGGAGCTAGCCGTTGGCAACGGCTGTTCGGATTAGATTGTGCCTGGCGCATTCCGAACTGGTCAAATATCGGCCATGTGCTCCATCCATCCTCCAGTCCTCGTCGCCACCGCTATATATCGCGGCACCGCACTCTCCAGCAGCATCGTACTCTCAGCATGGCGCGCAGCATCTCGGCATCGACAGCGCGGCGGCTCGTGGGGCTCGCGACGAGGGCGCGGCCAGTGGTCTCGACAGCGAGGTGTATGGCCTGCGCACGACCGGCACCCCGGCGCGCGAGCTCGTCTCGGTACGGCTCGAGGCAGACATTTCTGACACCAGCTCGTTCGCGACGCTCAAGCCCTCCAGCCTCGTGCCGGCTCTGACTCCCGCGCAGTCATTCAAACCGACGGCAAACAAGCCCTCGCCCGTCGTGCACTCGTTCTTCGACAAGCCCACGAGCACATGGACGTACGTCGTCGCAGACTCAAATACCAACAGCGCGCTCGTGATCGACCCCGTGCTCGACTACGACCCGGCGTCGGGGCGCATCTCGTACTCGTCCGTACAGGGGCTGAACGCCTTTCTGCAGACGCACCACTACACCGTGGCCAAGATTATCGAAACGCACGTCCACGCCGACCACCTCACGGGCGCGTATGCGCTCAAGCAGCTGCTGCCGAACAAGCCGCCGATCCTGGTCGGCGACAAGGTGCATATTGCGCAGAACACGTTTTCGAAAGTGTACGGGTTTGCGCCGCACGAGGTCGAGGACTGCTTTGACGAGCTCATGCCGGATGGCGGCAAGAGCTCCCTCGGCGAGCTCGAGGTGACGTACATGGCTTTACCCGGTCACACGCCAGAATCCATGGGGATTCTCGTCGGCGACGCGCTCTTTGCGGGCGACTCAATCTTCATGCCCGACGTCGGCACTGCGCGCGTCGACTTTCCCGGCGGCAGCGCCACGGCGCTGTACGGGAGCATCCAGCGGATGCTCGCTCTGGACCCGAGCGTACGGGTGTTTTGCGGACACGACTACCCCGCCGGCCGGGCCGAGCTGTGCATGGCGGACGTGCGGGAGCAGAGCGAGACGAACAAGCACGTCGGGGGCGGGACGCCCGAGCAGCGGTTCGTGCAGTGGCGCAACGAGCGGGACGCGCAGCTTGGCGCACCGAGACTCTTGCACGCCAGCCTCCAGGTCAACCTCCGCGGCGGACGGCTGCCGGAGCCCGACGCCGAGGACCGCATGTTCCTCCTCACGCCGCTCAGGCTTCCGGCATAGGGATGGGGTACAGCGGCGCGGCGGCACGGCGGCACGGCGGCACGGCGGCACGGCATTGGCACTCATCATCTGTAGTATATGCATCGTTGAGAAGCAGCCAAGGAGACGCTGTTCGTGATGGAGCCGGCGAACTGGAATGCTCACGGGATGCTCACTGGAATGCGCGCTCTCGCCGCGGCCGCCGTCGTCGCCCCCACTCCGCCCACCGAGTGCCAATCGGCGACTAGCCAAGTGGATAAACCCAAGTTCGAGATTTCGGAATTGCAATCATTCGCCCGAGTGGAGCATTAGGAAATGGATTATGCCGATTAGGAACGGGCATTAGGACTCGCCCAAATCCCAATCCTAATCCACGGGGATCGCCGGAGCCTGCATCTTGTGACCGCCGCATTCGTAGTAGTCGTAGCGAGAGAGCAAAACCACAAGCATGCACGGCTTGCTCGCCATCACTCTTGCCCAGCTCACCACCACGCTCACACCACGCCATGGCCCACTTGCCACGCCATGGCCACCTGCAGCGCGTGACGCCGCCGCTGCCGCCGCCCAGTCGGCGCAGGCGCGCGTCCGCCCCGCCCGTGTGTCCCGGCACGCCACAGTTCTCCGCTATCCACCTCGCCATCAGCGGGAGCACGTCCAGTACCCTCCGTCCCCCGAGCGCGCTCGGCACCGGGCCCGATCCCGAGAAGAGGATACAGAAGCGGAGACGCAGTGTGCTGTATCCCCCCGACGACTGGGCGGCGTGGCGGAGACACAACGTCACGCCGCCGCAGATGGTCCCAGTCTTGTTGTTGCAGGCCTTTAGTGCAGGGTGAGTCTAGCACGCGGCTCTAGCTGATCCCAGACTGTTGGACGCCACGACGTATGTCGACTTTGTGACCTTTGCCTCGAACCGTGGGTGCGAGATTTGCGCCACTAACGCCAGAAACGGGCAATGTGATCCTCATGACGCTCGCGGCAGTGGGCACGTTGACCGTGCGCGTGATCATGACGGGGACGAGTCTGGGGTCGTTCCTGCTCGCGGCCTTTGTGTACGGCCACCTGGGCAACAGGTTTGGGCCGCGCCGGCGCTCGTGGCTCCTCGCCAGTCTCGCGAGCCAGATATCCATGATGGTCGCGGCGTGCGTCCTGATCTCGCCCGTGGGCCCGCCGGCATTCGGGGTGCGCGGCACGCACGAGTGGCTCCCGCTCATGCTCCTCGCGCTCATGTCCGGCGCGCAGGTCACGGCCGCGCAGCAGAGCCGGTGCAACGAGATTGTCACGGCGCCAATGACCAGTCCGATGGTCCAGCTCATCATGGACGCGCACCTGTTTGCCAGCTGGCGCAACCCCCAGGCCACGGCAAGGAATCGGCGCGGGCTCTACATCCTCACCATGGCTGCGGGGAGCTTTCTCGGCGCCATCATGCACCGGTGGGCCAACTCGTGGGCCGTCTTGATCATGGCCGTCGGGTTCAAGGCCATGGCGATGGTTACTGTTGCGCTTGCGAGGATGGGGTAGGGAAGGGAGATGGAGTAGGGGGGAGATGGAGTAGGGCAGAGGAGATGGTTGTATTACTGCATCTTAGAATATATAGAGTCATTGCATGGTTGGATCGATGGTGCAGGATGGCGTGATGACTTGTTGGCTGGACGGGCGGTTGGACTGAGCGTGGCTTTGGACTGAGCGTACGAGCGTGGCCGTTGGACTGATGCCACGGCTGGGCGTGCTGGTCTGAGCTGTTGACTGCTCCAGGCGCTGCCCACAGCCACCGCTTGCCTTGCCGTAGAGGACATGGACTGGGGTGCTGAGGTGACCGAGGTATCAGCGAGGTCATGGCCTCAGCCGGCGGCATTGCCGAGGCTGCTCTACCTGCTACCTGCGACACCGGAATGCCTCACAGCTCGCAGGGGCTAGCCTGATGAGCTGAGAGGCAGCTATTCTTGGACGTGAGCAGCTCGCACGCCAACTGTGATCCAGAGGCCACTCGCTGAGGCCACTCGGTCGGCTTAACCCCCGCTTCATGCTTTCAAGTCGCACTCGACGAGCTCACCACTGCCAGAATAGAGCCCACTGGCCCTCCTCTACCCGCGCTCGTCGTGCCAATGCTGCCCGCCATTCCCAACACTCCCAACACCACTCCGGCGGATAGCGGCAACAGACGGAAATACCGTACACCCGCAAGGTGAATCTCGACAACACCCACCTCACCAAAATGTCGAGCGCGCTCGTCAACGCCATCCTCGCGCCGCTCTACACAGAGTACACGGCATCCCAGAACGGCGCACCCGTCTTTGAGAGCATACGCGACTACCCGCTCGCAGCGCGGCGCAAGCTCGTCGACCAGCTGCTCACCATCCGGCAGCCGGTCCGCGGGCCGCTGCCGCCCGACGTCGACGAGGCGATAGATGCGCTGCTGCGAGAAGAGGGCGAGGGGATGGAGTGGGTCGATGCCGAGCGACTCCCCACGCACACCGTCCGAGAAGTAAAGCTCAGCTTTGTCCGCGGCGATCTCACCCTGCTCTCTGGCGAACTCGCGATTGTCAACCCGGCCAACAAGGCCATGCTGGGCTGCTTCCAGCCGACGCACAAGTGTCTCGACAACATTATCCACGCGCGCGCCGGCCCGAGTGTACGACGAGAGTGCTACGAGGCGATGCGGAAACGGCGCCGGCACGAGCTGGCAACCGGCGAGCCGCTGCTGACCCGCGCTGGCGTCCTGCCCGTCCGCGGAATCGTGCACGTCGCCGGCCCCGCGCTCGAGCTCAGTACCCGCCCGACACGAAGGCAGGAGGAGGAGCTGCGCGCGACGTACCTCAACACGGTGGATCTTGTCGCCGAGGTGAGACTTGTGTGGACACTTCTGACTCCAGAACGGCTTCAAGGCCGTCGCGTTCCCGTGCATATCTACGGGCGTGTTCGCCTTTCCCGTCCCCCTCGCAGCGCAGATTGCGCTGCGCGCCGCGGCAGACTGGGCGACGCACGGGCGGCCGCTGCATATCATCTTTGTGCTCTGGACGCCGGCAGACGAGGCCGCTTACGCCGCTGCGGCCGCAAGCGTCTTTCCGTCCTTACCGCGGCCGCTGCCGATATTCCGTCAGGTGGTCCCAGCGTGCGTGCGCCGGTGGATCGCCGAGGCGCGCAGCGTCATCGTCCACGCCGGCGCGGGCATGAGCGCCGACGCGGTCAATCCCTCCGTCGGCGTTGGGCTGGACTATACCTCCACAGAGCTGTTCAGCCGTCTCCACCCACAGCTCGCGGCGACGACTTCCCTGCGCTGTCTGTACGACACGATCGGGTACCCGTTCAAGGACGTGCGTTTCTCCAGAGACATTGCTGACCGCAGGACCAACAGCAGTGGGGCTTCTTCTTTGCGCACGCGCACACGGTGCTGCATTGGGGCAAGACGGGGGTGTACGAGCGACTCCTGTCACTTCTCGCCGACCGGCCATACGCGGTCATGACCTCCAACGTCGACACGCAGTTTGTGCAGAACGGCTTTGACGCCAGCAGGGTGTACACGCCACAGGGCTCATACGCGACTTTCCAGTGCGCGAAACCGTGTGCGCCAGACGCATTCTTCGACGGAAGGCCATACGTCGAGCGCGTGGCCAAGGCGTACGACCTCACTCTCGGCCGTGTCCCGGACGCCTTGGTGGATCTGATCCCGAAATGCCCAAAATGCGGCGGCGGCGCAATGCTCAACGTCCGCGGCGGCGCATGGTTCCTCGACGCACCGTATCTCGACGCGCGCAAGGCGTACGAGGCGCAGGTAAGCGACATGCTGGCCGACGCGCGGGCGCACGGCGGCATCGTGCTCGTGCTCGAGATTGGGGCCGGGTTCAACACGCCCGGCGTCGTGCGCGTGCCGAGCGAGCGGCTTGTGGAGGCTAATCGCGATGTGGTCCGCTTGGTGAGGGTCAATCCGCAGGCGCCCGAGTTGCACGGGCCGCTGGGCGAGGAGGGTGTCGGACTGCGCGTTGGCGCGGGCGAGTTTTTCGAGGCGCTGACTTAGAGTCTAGAGTGATGGAGGGACCTTGCATTTTTACTTTTGTGCACTCATGTTTGTGCTCAGCCGCAGTCGTGCTCACCCACACATGTCTTACACGTACATGCTCATATACATAACACAAAACAATGCACTGAACAGGCTACAAGGGTTCCGAATGAAAGCTACAATCCAAGCCTATAGGGGACTACAAAGCGCCCACAGGATTGCGCGGCGCTGGGCCAGTGTTCCGCGGTTGCGAGCGGGTACGCCGTAGTAGGTGAGCCACCTGTTAACCGCCTGCGCGTTGAGCGCCCGGAGTCGCGTCAGCTCCATCGGCGGCAGCTGGGAGTTAGCGTTAACGGCAACAGGACGTACCCCAAGGCCGCGCGGGCGGGGACGACCGGGGACCAAGATCGGTAGTACATCGCACCCGCGGAGGCGGTTTGCTCGCCTGCGTCAGCTGTGCCAACCGCTCACGTACTGTTGGAGGGCGATGTCCTGGCGGACGGAAAGACTGTCGACTTGCAGCTCAACGCGCGCCAGCCCGGCGCGCATGCGCTCCATCGAGTTCCGGAGGCCTCGAAAGTCGTTTCGAAGTGCTCGAAAGTCGTTTCCAAGTGCCGCGACAACGTCTTGGGCAATGTTTGGCGCTGCAGCGCCTGCGGCCGGCGGAGGTGCTGCGTGCACCGCGCCAGTCGTCAGTTACTAGTCTCAGATAAGCACGTACTGGCGTGTCGGTCTCGCAGTCGCTGGATCCAAGCCCGCGCCGCTCTGCGTAATGCCGCAGCAAACAAGCTGCTGGCGTCTTCGAGTGCGCAGAGCTCGTCGACGAGGTGCGGGGTCAGGATAGCCGGCAGCAGCTGGGCAGCTAGGCCGGCTGCGATCTTGGGGAACAGCGTGTTGTTCGCCGCAATGTACGCCCTCACAAAGTCTGGCGGGTCGAGCAGCGCGGCCATTACAAAAGTGGTGGCAGCAACAACATGAGAGCTCGAGGCAACAACAAAGATAAGAGACCGGATTTTACACGCCATTTTGCATATTTGATAACGGACACATCCTTACTGTTCTTTTCCTAGTCAAGCTTGCACCGCTCGCCGTCGGAGCGGATGGCCGCCTGGCCGTAGTCGCGCTTCTCGAGGCCGTCGTCGGTCGGCAGGATGTTGCGGTCAAAGATGGCCGTGGGGAGGCCCATTGTCACGCACGCGTTGGGCACGTCGACAATGGCCGCGACGTGCGACTCGACCGGCGCGGCGGACAGGAGCATGTCTGGGGTTAGTACTAGCTCGGGTTGGTATGGGGTGTAGGAGGCGCCGCTGGACGATCACCGTCCGGCTTGCTGCGCCGTCGACGAGACTGTGCACGCCGACGACGAGATTGTGCACGCCGACGACGAGATTGTGCACGCCGACGCTTGCTCGCGCCTCCGGCGCTCGCACTCGCACTCACGGGCCTGCTCGCGCGTGTATCCCAGCTTGTTCAAATACGCCATGCAGTTCCGTGCGGCCTGCTTGTACGCGACAGTCGCGTCCATGCTGTGCTGGCTGCCGTCACCGTGCACGTCGACCGAGAGGCCCTCGAAGATGATCTGCTGGGCGTACATCGGGTCGATGGGCGAGGGCTGGAGTCAGCTTCCACCTAGCGTCACTACCAACCAAGAAGATCGGCTGCTTGAGCCCCAGTTTCTCCACACCGCCCTTGAGGATCGTGCACTTGAGCGTGATGATGCCGGCCATCTCGATCGCGCCGCAAAAGCTCAGCTCGCCGTCGCCCTGGGAAAAGTGCAGATCGCCCACACTCAGATTCGCCCCGTCAATATACACGGGAAAGTAGCAGCGCGAGCCGCGCGAGAGGTTCTTGATGTCGACGTTGCCGCCGTGCTCCCGGCCGGGGATCGTCCTGGCGCCCTCGGCGTGGACCTTTTTGCGCACGTCGTCGGGCAGGTCCTGCCCGACATAGGCGCCCTTGGGCTCGGGCAGCAGCGCGACGGCCGGACAGCAGTCGCCGTGCGCCTTGACCAGGCTGGCTTCGCGCTTGTTCCAGGTGTCGAGGAGCTCCTGGCTTGGTGCTGTGCCGATGAGTCCCGGGTGCGGGATGCCCGCAAAGCGCACGCCGGGGATGTGCCGCGACGTCGCCCAGATGCCCTCAAAGTCCCAGATGCACTTGGCCGCCTTGGTGTCAAAGTCGGTCGAGAAGAGGCCGCCGCCGTTGGTCCCTGTGGTCAGTGGGATTCGACGTGGACGCACGCTCAAACACGCCCGTGTACCCCCATTGCATGTTCGGGAAGGGCGTGACGTCGAGAATGTCGACGATGAGCACGTCGCCTGGCTTGGCGCCGTCGACGGCCACGGGGCCGGTCAGATTGTGGATGCGGGTGAGGTCGACGTTCTGTCTCAGTAGAATTCCCAGCTCTAGGCTACCTGGATGTCGTCGCTCGTGTCGTTGTTGCCGATCTGCGCGCCTTCGGTCAGCGTGGCCCAGGAAGAACCCACCCGTCCAGTCGATGCAGTCGAGCTTGAACACCTCGCCCGGCTTGACAGTCACGAACGCGGGAATGTCGGGGCTGTCTCAGCAGATCCCAGAGCAGACCCACTGCCAGCGGTTGTGCAGCCCCTTCTGCCCGACCTCGGACTTGAACGGGTCGATCTTGATGAGCGTAGGGTGCTCGGCGGGGCCGGAGCGGTTGGATTTGGCGTCCTTGCCCATGGTGCTGGGTGAGAGGAGAGCTGAACGAGGTGAGAGTCGAGAGGCCTGGGAACTCTACAGCCCACCGGTACTTATCGCCGCGGACGCGCTTCACGTGATAAGCCTCGGATCGACCACGAGACCAGATGAACGGCTACGGCATGCGGGTGGGCGGAGCGCGGAATGCGCGCGCGGTATGCGGACCTGCGCGTCGCAACAACTGGGATCCCCATCGGAGTGAGAGCTCGTTGGTGGTCTGTGCGTGATATGATAACGGCTTATCGCACGTCGGACGAGTAGGCGAATTTGCCGACTCCGCCTCGGCGAGGCTGGGCGAGCGGATACGCTGCGGAGCTCAGTAGGCTGAGCGAGTTCTGGGTTGTCGCTGCCCCCACGCCGGCGGAACGCGTGCTGCGTACGCCACGCTGCCTGGGCTCGCATCAGGTGATGAGCTTTCCGAGTCGGGATGGCGGGATGTGGCTCTGGCCGCGGTGCTTCGCACTTCTGACTTGGCAGCGGCTCGAGAGCTCGCAGTGGTCTCGTCGGCAGTACGAATGCTGCATGCACGCCGCGACATGCGTTGTGGGCACCTCAAACTAGTCGTCACTCGGTGACTACCGTGCCCGAGGTATGCTGATAGCCGACGAGTCAGCACTGGCACGTTCTGCGAAACCATCGAGTCGAATCAGCCCTATTTGTCCACTACATAAGTCTGGCAGACTCACCCCTCACCCAGCACTCAACCCAGCATGGCCCAACCGAAAGCGACCAACGTCCCCGCAGCCCTCGCGCGCATCGCGGCGCCGTGGCAGCCGCACCGCCTGGCCAGCATAAACGACTACGAACTCAAGGTCGTCAAGCTCGAGGGCGAGTTTGTCTGGCACTCGCACGTCGACACGGACGAGCTCTTCTACGTCCTAAGCGGCCGGCTTACGATCAACATGCGCGAAGCGAGCGTCGAGCTCGGGCCGGGCGACGTGTATGTTGTGCCGAAAGGCGTCGAGCACCGGCCACATGCTCATGGGCTTGTTGAGGCGCTCCTCTTCGAGCCCCGCGGGGTCGTTAATACTGGCGACGCGGGGGGCGAGATGACCAGCCAGTTGAAGGAGCTGGAGTAGGGATGTGCGCGGAGCTTGGCTCCGGCTCGACGCGACTTTAGACAACGTGACATTCATAACGATGCACAACCCTACAATGCACTGCTCATCCCCTCTACGCTGTGGTGCCGTACTCGAGCGCCTTGCTCTTAGAAACGCCGTCTACCTGGACAGCATCGATGCCACGCTCGGCCTTGAGCTGCTCCACCTCGCGGTTCAGCACGCGCTTCTGCGCCTCGGCACGCAGGGCTAGCTCCTCGACCATGACGCGCAGCTGCGGCCGGAGGTTGTCGCGGTTGATCTTGGATTCCGTCTCCATCATCACCTGCAAGACCGCATCGAGCTGGTTCGGCAGCCAGGTCAAGATTGGAGAGCCTCCCGTCGCCACGGGGTGCTTCGTGTGCTTCAGGATATAAAATTTGGTAAACTGCCAGCTAGAAGAGTCAGAAACAGGACGAAGAACGATGCAGAAGACGTGTGGTGATGAGGAGAGGTGGATTGATGGCGACGGAGAATAGTTTGGTGGTGAGCGGGGGCAAATTGGTGGTGTGGCACCAAATTCGCCGGTGGAGGTGGAGGCTCAGGGGTAGAGCCCGAGGGCGCAAGTTGTGGGGCGTCTCAAGGAGGGGAAGAGAGGTACTCACTGACGGTGGCGGAACGCACGAATCTGGTCGACGTTGGCGAGATACATTGCGGCCGAGTTGGCGTCCTGCAGCGCAAAGTCGCGGATACCGACGGCGGACGCGCGGTTCTGGACGTACGAGAGGAATGTCTGGTGGTTGCGCGGACGGTAGGACCTAAAGTCCTTGAGGACCTCGGTGAGCTCGTTGGTCGGGAGCTGGGCGGTGATCTCGAGCAGGTTGTCGCCGAGGGGCACCATCGAGTCGTTTGCGCCGCTCTCGCCGCGCATCTTGAATGGCTTGTCCGAGACACCCTCGTAGATGACGCCGTCGGGGAACATGGGCATGTTGCGCGTGCCCATGATGAATGTGCGGTAGGCCATGTATCCCTCGGGCTTGGAGCGGCCCCACATTGTCTCCATTGTCAGGTTGATGTCCTGGTACGTCTTGAGGAGGTCGGCCATGGCGGCGTCAAAGGCCGGCCGGTCGCCTGTCGCCGCGGCGTCGAGCGAGCGCAGCGCCGCAGAGGTCAGGTTGCCCGAGTGCCGCACCATGGCGACGTGCACGAGGATGAAGCCGTACTCGTCGGGATAGCCCGAGAAGGCGCGGATGAGGTCGAGGTTGTCGTAGTCGAGCGGCTTGGACACGTCCTTGCGCTTGTAGTTGTACAGTGCGTACGAGAGGGCATACTCCATGAACGGCCGCTGGCCGATGCGCTGCGCGACGGCATTAAGCGGCACGGCAATGTTGCGCGGGAGCGTCTGGCGGCCGAACCCGTACGTCTTGTCCTTGCGGTACTGAATGTCGCAGGGCTCGAGGAGGTACGCGGACGCGACAAAGGTCAGGTCGCGGTAGAGCGCTGGGGTGAGCGTTGGATAGCTAGTACCCACCAGAGAGCAGCTCCGAGTCCTGCACCTTGCCAATGTCGTACTCGGGCAGCTCGTTGTCGACGGCCTTGCCAAAGTCGCCAGTCGCCAGCAGGCCGGGCTTGCCGTCCTTCATCTGCAGGCGCATGCGCTCAAGCAGACTCTCCATCTCCTTGTACTCCTTGGGGAGCACAGCGAGGGGGTCCTTGACGGGCAAGAAGCCGTTGTCGGGGTGCACGGCAAACATGTCGTCCGGGAAGGGGTTCTCCCACCCGCGCGCCTTGGTGATGTTGCGCGGGTCGGCCTCGGTGGCGAGGTCGCGGCGGGTGGTGGTGCTGATTGCGCGCAGGCCCACGGCTGGGACCCGGCGTGCCGCGGTGAGGCGGGCGGCAGAGTGGCGGAGCATGGTGAGTAGGTGGTGTGGCAGTGAGCGTGGGGCATGTCAGATTATATAGTGAGCGCGTGAGTGGGAAGCAGGAGCGCAGACGAGCGCTCGAAACGAGCCTGTGGACACGGCGAGTCCGCGCCCACGATGGCCTAGAGCCGAGCATTGGTAATGGGCAAGGTCAAAGAGATGGTGGGAAAGCCCGGGTGGTGTGCTTCGGCGAGTCACGTGACGACGATCCTTCCATTTACGATCCTCGGAGCTCGCCTAGTTTCGTTACGGCTCTCGAATCGAGGTCCGTGTCGGGCTCAGTGGGGTGGACGCATGCTGGTTCTGCGCGTAGCTACGTTCTGCGGGTGCCCGCGGACGCGCGGGGATTCGCCTCCCGTGTGGCGCTGGAACGGCTCGTGAGTGGGGCAGGCCTGTGGGTGGGGAGACGACGCGATCGGGCGGCAAAGACAGCCACGTCGATCTGAGTGTTACGCGCTGGTCGCCTGTCCTCTCGATCTCTCTCTGCTGGTGATATTCTTAAGAATAGTAAATACGGCGATATCACTGAGAACACTCCTCGAGATACTCTTAAACCAATTCAGATACTCCTACAGCCCTACTTGTCAAACACAAACACCGTCTTGCCAATCTTGTTCTGCTCAAACAGCTCGTAGTACTTTTTGGCCTCGTCAATCGTGACCTTGTGCTCGATAAAGTCGGCGAACAGCGCCTGGTTGTCGCGCAGAATCTGGATCGCGGGCGGCGTGTACGTGTGCACACTGCAGCGGCCAAACTGGAAGCGGAGGCTGTGGTCAGGTCTTGTTGCATGCACGCTTACTTCTTGCCGTAGAGTGCCAGACCGGGGAACGTGACGTCGTGCGTGTGCAGGCCACACGAGCTGACGACGCCAAACGGACGGACGACATCGATGGCAGTGTCGAGCGCGCCCTGGTGTCCGACAACCTCGAGGGCGGCGTCCGCGCCGCGCCCGCCCGTCGCCTCCAGGACGGCCTTCTTCAGTGCGTCGCCCTTGAGGGCGATGGCGCCGTGCTTCTCGGCCAACTTTAGGCGCGCGTCGACCATGTCGGTCGCAAAGACCTTTTCGAACATGGTCGTCGCGCTCGTGATCGCACAAAGGCCGACCTGACATCAGCGTTGTGTATTTGGGCCACTTACAGGACCACAGCCGATCACAACGGCCACGCCGCGCTTGCCCTTTGGCTGCTTGACCACTGCCTTTTCGAAACTGGGCGGCTCGACCTGCGCGTCGTCCAGCATGTGGCGCGCGTTGTACGCGACCATGAAGCCTGTTGGGAGGATATCCGCCATGAGCAGCAGGAGCTCTTCCTTGATGTCCTCTGGTGCGCGGTACAGCGACGCCTCTGCCTCGGGGATGCGGACATACTCTGCCTGCGCGCCGGGGTTTGCAGCGCAGCCGAGCAGCCCACCGCCGCCAGTGCAGCGGGCAGTGTAGCCCTGCTCGCAGTAGAAGCACTTTCCTGGGATCAGCAGGTGGTGAGATTTCTCTACCGACCACAAGCCGTCGCAAACGGCGCAATGACCTTGTCTCCGAGCTTCCAGCTCTTGACACCCTCGCCAATCTCGACAATCTCCCCGATCGCTTCGTGGCCGATAATGTACCCGTACGGTCCAGGCTGGTGGCCGCGGTAGATGTGCAGGTCGGAGCCTGAGGTCAGCTGGAGCACGAAGCACGACCCACCGCAGAGACCCGCGGACGAGACCTTGAGCACGGCGTCGTTGGGGTTCTTGACACGCGCCGTGGGCACGTCCTCCACCTCGATCACGTACGGCTCCTTGATGACTATGGCCTTCATGGTCTCTGGGAGTTTGGTCATTGTGAGTGAGTTTGAGAGTGAGAAGGACAAGCCAGTGCTCAAGTAATGCCCACTCTTGACCGGGAGGAGACCACCATGTCCGGCCTCGTCCGGCATTCGGAAGTTGCCGAGAAGTCACCGGACATGGGGTCGGATATAGTGGTGCTGGGGCGGAGAGATGGTCCTGGGGCGTATGTTACTGGGGCCCCGCTCGGGCTTGCTTGTCTCGCCGTTCGTGTTGTTGCCCATTCTCCACTCGCCATGACCCAGTACCCCAAGGTCGCGCTCACCTTGGAGCCCCCGCCTATAGACACGTACCCCTACGTCCTCGGCAGCTACTCGCTCAATGTCGCAACGACAAGCGCCGACGCGCAACGATGGTTCGACCGCGGGCTCACCTGGTCGTACGCCTTCCACCACATCGAAGCTGTGCGCTGCTTCAAGTATGCAGCGTATTGTGATCCGACCTGCGCCATGGCATACTGGGGCATCGCGTATGCAGCAGGGCCCAACTACAACAAGAGCTGGGAGACGTACGACATGGTCGAGCTGCGGGAGACTCTACTGGAATGCCACCAGGCTGTGACCAAGGCTGTGGAGCTCGCAAATGAAGACTTGGAGACGGCCCTGATCGACGCGCTCGCTCAGCGCTTCCCCCTCGAGCGCGTAGACATCGACACGCAGATCCTCACCTCATCTGGGCCCAACTGCGACGAGCTCTCCCGGTGGAACCACATCTACGCCGACGCCATGGAGACAGTGTACAAGCAGTACACAAACAACCTCGACGTCGTCGCGGTATACGCAGACTCCCTCATGATGATCGCACCATGGGCACTCTGGGACCTCCAGACTGGTGCGCCGCGCGAGGACAGTCGCACCCTGCACATCGAGCACGTCCTCGAAAAGGCAATGACACAGCCAGAAGCCATGACACACCCTGGCGTGCTCCACTTTTACATTCATCTGATGGAGCTCTCGCCCTGGCCCGAGCGCGCCATCCAGGCCTCGGACGCACTTCTCGGCCTCGTCCCTGACGGCGGACATTTGCAGCATATGCCCGGCCACATCGACCTCCTCGTCGGCGACTACCGTCGTGCCATTGCGGGCAACCTGCTGGCGATTGAGGCAGACGAAAAGTACGTCAAGCACTGCACGCCAAACGACTTTTACTCCTTCTACCGCCTCCACGACTACACCTTTCCGATATACGCCGCCATGTTCAGCGGGCAGTACAAGGTCGCGAGCGAGACGCTCGAGCGCATGGAGACGTCGCTGTCGGACGAGTTCCTGCGCATCTCCAACCCGCCCATGATCGACTGGATGGAAGGCTTCAAGACGTTCCGCGTCGAGGTGCTCGTGCGCTTTGGCAAGTGGGAGGAGCTGCTTGCACTTCCGTTCCCAGAGGACCGCGCGTTCTACTGCGTCACCACGACGTTTCTGCACTACGGCCGGGCACTGGCATTGGGTCTCACTGGACGCCTACTTGAAGCAGACGCGGAGCACGAGCTCTTCCGACAAGCCCGCGCAAAGATCTACCCCTCCCGCCAGGCGTTCCCGAACCAGTGGAAGGACATTCTCAACGTGGCCGAGGAGATGCTCTCGGGCGAGATCGAGTATCGCCGCGGCGACATCGAGGTCGCGTTCGAGCACCTCCGCAAGGCGATCTGGTACGCCGACAACCTCGTCTACGCCGAGCCGTGGGGCTGGCTCATACCGCCGCGGCACGCCTACGCCGCGCTGCTGCTGGAGGCGAACCGCGTCGAGGAGGCTGCGGTGGTGTACGCCGAGGACCTGGGGTTCTCCACCTCTCTGCCCCGCGCGGTGCGGCATCCGAACAACGTTTGGGCGCTGCACGGGTATCACGAGTGTCTCGTCCGTCTTGGCCGACAGGCGGAGGCGAACATGCTCATGCCCCAGTTGGCTGTCGCGCTGGCTGTGGCGGACGTGCCGATCGAGTCGTCTTGCTACTGCCGCCGAGTGCGAAAGGACGAGCAGGCAGAGGTGGCTGCTGAATTGGCTGCGAGCACCAAGTGCTGCGCATGACAGTGATGGAGCGAGTGCGTGCTCGAGTGGTGTGCTGGAACCACGGGCGGTTCCATAGAAGAGGTTCGCATGTCATGCCGTTAGAGCTTGAATCACGGGCTTACCCGTCCACCCTTTCGGGTACCCAATAGGAAAGTCTCACATTCCATCGCACTGTCTCCCTCCTATCCTACTCTCCTTCATTCACCAATGCTCAAACAGTGCTCGACTCTCGACACGACATGTCCAGGTGGCATTGTACGCCTGTAGTCAGAGTCATCAACTGCCGTCCATCCATGGAGACGGGTATCACCGAGCTCGAGGCGCTTGATTTCTTTCGCCGAGGATCTTGGCGGCGGCCGCATTGTTTGGATCAACAAGTGCAGAGATACAGGCTAAGTGAATCTACTCTGACCTACCCAGGCTTACGCATCATCCGAGCTGACCGTGAAGCCAAGTTCCACATCCACTGCCTCGACCGGCGCTACACAGTCTAACTCTTCTCACTTTCTCTTTCTCACGGCGCCCATTCTTCTGCCGTCGTCGGCGACATCTTGTTCCCCACGACGTGCACAGCGCCGCCTCGATGCGAACTGGGCTCGGTCCATCACTGGCGGAAAGCGTTGACATCGCACGATGGAAGCGATCCGTGGGCCTTGGTCTTGGTGGCGGCACGTGACGGACAGTCGCGGCGTGGTGTGTGCGCTCGGGCCGTCCGTCCAGAAGAGAATTTGGGTAAAGGGAGTACTGCCACACGAGTTAAATGCCAGTCTCGCGCTGCTGTGGCGACCTCGCCCCGTCCTTTGACAACACAGCTGCCTCGTTGTTGTCGTTCACCATCAACGTATAGCGCGGCATGGCCCAAGATACCGACGACCCCACCCCACAGAGTCCCTCTGCCCCGCACCCCTCGTTGGTGAGTGGACGAGGAGCCTACATCTAGCACTGCTGGGCTGCCCGGGTCGACTCGACGCCAGCTCGACCAAGCTCGCATCAACGCCGCCAAGGACGCCCTCGCGGCCATGTGCGACGAGTGGGAGAGGCGACTCGTGTCCAGCGACCCAGAAGTGCGCGACAGGGCCAAGGCCGTGAGTATCACCATACGCGGCGCTGATCCAAGTCCGCGTCAGTCATCGCGGACGCACACGTCAAGTTTGCGTCTCTGAGGCAAGCCGCCCGGTTTCCTCCGTGAGACTTGAGCGTATCTCGCTCACCCAGTGACAACCAAGCTGTCTCCTCCCTGCTGCGCGAAGATCTGGGACCGTCTGAGCAAATGGCCCCCATAACGGATGGGAAGCGATCCTAGCCGAAGGATGTGATCGGTTAGCAACACTTCTGGCCATTCTGACACCAGATATCGACGACCAGTTGCCTTTCAAGCTTAACCCCTGGAGGGCGATGATTGCCTCTGGCATCAGCTTGCCGCTGGTCAAGTTGTCTCCCGGCACTGGAGACGTAGAGTACCCATGTGGCCCGGGGTACTACAACAGGCAACGCCCTGCCATTGACAAGATGGCCAACGACAATGCGGAGGAGGAGAACACGGGCGACGACGACGTGAAGGATGGGGACGAGGACGAGGGAGAGGAGGAGGAGGCCACAGGCTGTCCTAGCCCGGGCTAGCAGTATGCTATCCCATGTCCGCTACTCGAGGCCGTGAGCGGTGCTGCCGATCCAAGTCGAAGGATTCTCATGCGTCACAACTGCACAGCATGGTACCGTGAGAAGGGTCTGTGCGCCCAGCACTTTGAGCGAAGCTATATCTCACGCTCAAACGCCCAGTATCTCTCGTTGTCTCTCTCCTTCATTCACAATGCTCAACCCAGCCTCGTCTTCAGCCTCCTCCGAGTCCTCTGACTCAAGCTCTGTCCTCGTCGTTGTTGTTGTTGTCGTCCTCCCCTCGTCGTGCTCGTGCGGATCGTCGTCCTCGACATCCTCGACATCCTCGTCAACCTCGTCACCCTCGTCCTGCGCCTGCTGCTCGTTGCCCTCGTCGTGCTCCTGCTGCTCCTCTCCCTCATCGCCCTCGTCGCCCCTGTCGCCCTCATCGTCCTCGTCGCCCTCAACCTCCCCGCCGTCAACCTCCCCGTCCTTGTTGTCCTCGTCCTCCCCGGCGTCCTTGTCGCCCCAATCGTCCTTGTCCTCATCGTCGCGCTCCTCCTCTCCGTCCTCCCCGTCGCCCTCGACGCTATCGGAGTCCTCATCCTCCTCGCAACCCCTGTCCACTGCATCACCGACACGCCCTCCCTTGTCCACTGCATCACCGTCTATCCCTCCTTTGTCCCATCTGACACCCACTCTCCCTCCCTTGACTCGGTTGCGACGCGCCCGGGGTCCAGTATCATCGACAGCCTCCTCTCCGTCTCCGCCACCTGCTACCAGCCCGCCAGCGCCGGCTCAATCCCGAAAGGTAGCTGACTCGACACCACACACCGCATGCCCGCCTGAAACCAACGATCGACAGTTGCAGGATGCACTCGATCTCCCTCCCTTGTCTCGGCTGCAACGCCAGCGGGGGTCAGCACCATGGAGAGCCTCCTCCCCATCGCCCCCGCCTGCTGCCAGCCGACCAGCGCCGACTTGGGTCCCACGCACGGCTGTCTCGACACCACACACCGCAGGCCCACCTGAACCCGCCACGGCACAGTCCAGGGCGGTCGCCAAGCGTTCGGCGCGCGAGATGTCCGCCGAGGAGCGCCGTGAGTGGACGCTCAGCGGTCAGGAAGAGGTTGATCTCGCCTTGGCGGTAGATATCTCATCTCAAGGGATGCTAATTTGTTTCTAGCATGGACGACGCCCGGAGCGGCATGTAATGGCGTCCTGGGCGGGGACACGGATGGGCCATCGTGTCGAGTACCGTGGGCGCCGGGGAGCGCCATGCTGGCACTACTAGGAGGACACTATTGATGAGTTTACGAGAGGGTTTGTGGTAGACCATGCATGCGTCATGGGGGTGTCGCCGATTTGGGTATCAGTAAAAGAGTCCTCATAGATTGAACAACCGACTTCTGGAGCCTCAACGACGCCTAAGGTGCGGTCTATGCGCGTCGCAGCACAAGGACTCGAGAGGGTCAGGCACAGGCTCTCCTTTGAAGATGTCTGCCTCAGCCATCTGTTCTAAACGAGTATCGTGGACAATTAGAAGGCTCTGAACATGCTGGTGAAGGGTTTGAGGCGCTAGCATGCATGGTTGGCGAGGTATGGCCAGATTGGAGTACCGACCAAAGGTCAAAAGTGATGGGAGTGGAGGCATCACGTGACATGCACACGGTTTGCCCTGGAGGGCAACAGATCGGCGCCGTCCGTGCCACCGCTCTCTGATCACCAGACTCGTCGCGCGCTTACCATGCCCGCGGCATTGGGATCCAAATAATGCTTGTTCTTAACGTCGACAAGGTGAGAATGGATGTAGAGCATCGGTCACGGCGATGGAGATGGACATAGGAGCGCCACAAAGGAAGTAGACCCACGCGGTTCTCGCGTTTTTGGCTGCGTCCGTGCGTATTTCCACTCTGCTTCCGTGTTTTGAGTGGCCGATCTCGGATCTCCCGGACCTCGTCTACTCACGTGCATCAACACTCTCGGCGTAGTCGCCTAACTGCTCTGGCGGGCCGCTTTGCCGTCACTATCAGCAAGCGCTAATTTTCGGAATGTGCGCTAGTGGACCTGGCGGAGCGCATTGGGATGCGCGGCAGCTGTGAGCCCCACTACTCGAGGTGGGCACCCGAGCTCGTATATTTGGCACCGAGAGCCGTCCACCGTTATCCATCTCGCCGCCCATTATGAGTACCGTAGAGCGACACGACAAGCCGCAAGAACTTCTCCACGGGGACGTGACGGCAACCCACAACCACGACGACAAGAGTGAAGTTGATGTAGGCAGGATAGTCTAACAACGCTGACGGGCAGATCAAGGTCAATGCGGCGAGCGAGTATGCAGATCAGAACGCCCAGCTCAAAAAGTGTGTATATTCGGTGCCTTGGCTGATGTCAGCCTGGGCGTACTGGCCACTGGCGACGATATCGCCGACGCCGAAGAGGCTCTTGCCTCCATGAGTCTGCAGGAGTGCATACGGGTGGGGAGAAGGTCCCAAGCGCCTCTGACGGCAGATTCTCAAGCATACGCGCCAGATCCACAAGCATGACCAGAACTTTCCGAGTGCACTGATGGAACCGCTGCACGACTTTCTTGACAACCCCGATGTCGTGGCAAATCCGGACAAGCATCAGAACCTCATCCATGCGATGAAGCTCCAGGCGCTGCTTGTGCGGGACAATTCGCCATACGCAGAAGTGCGCGCGGTGGCGGACAATGTCGGCGATCCCGACATACCGTCCTTGACCATTCGTGTTTGGATCATTGGTATCCTCTTCAGCGCTGTCGGCGCATTCGTCAACCAGCTCTTCCACATTCGTCAGCCCTACATCTCTGTCACGCCGGACATGGGCCAGCTGCTGGCGTACCCCCTCGGAAAGGCGATGGAGCGGCTTATTCCCGCCAAGGAGTTTACCCTCTTTGGCTACAAGCACAGCACGAATCCGGGGCCATGGAACAAGCGAGAGCACCTCTTAGTCACTGTAATGTGCACGCTGGCATTCAACTCGCCGATGGTGAGCAGCATCGTCATGATGCAGGCTCTCCCGATGTGGTACAACCAAGCGTACGCCAAAAATCCCGGTTATCAGATCATCAACCTTATTTCAACCAACTTTATCGGCTATGGCATGGCAGGCATCATGCGCCGCTTCCTCGTCTACCCGTCGTACTGTGTTTGGCCCAGCTGCCTCACGACACTCGCGCTGAACAAGGCATTCCACTCGGACGACTCGGCTCCGGTGCCCGGACCTTTTGGCAAGATGTACACGTGGAGTCGGTACAAGTTCTTCTTCATTGCGGGCTCTGCCATGTTCATGTGAGTCGCAGAGCGGGCTTGAACTGACAGCAGCTGGTTCTGGTTCCCGACATACATCTTCCAGGCGCTCAGCACGTTTGACTGGCTGGCATGGATTGCACCGCACAATGGCCCGTACAACAACATTGTCGGCACCAGCTACGGCCTTGGGCTCAACCCCTTCCCGACATTTGACTGGAATAATCTCATGAATGGCCCGTTGGTGACCCCGCTGTTCGCCATCGTGAACCAGTTCGGTGGCCAAATCATCGGCTTCTTCACGTGAGCAAAGTGGAGGTCCGTGCCTGACCTCAGGATCATCGGCTTCTACTGGAGCAACGTGTACAACACCAGCTATTTGCCGATCAACACCAACAAGACCTATGACAACCAAGGCAAGACGTTCAATGTCTCGCGCGTTATCGACAAGCGCGGCATCTTTGACCCAGTCAAGTACCAGACATACTCTGCTCCATGGATGACGGCGGGCACGCTCAACCAGTACTTTTGGGACTTTGCGGCGTACTCGTCCATGATCTCCTACGCATTCCTTTATCACCGCCACGCGGTCGTGCTCGGACTCAAGTCGTTCTACCGCGATTTCCGGCGCCAGTTTGGCAAGCGGCGCACGCAAGCCGCAGCGGAGGAGGATCCCGAGGACGAGCTCGGCGAGGATATCCACTACCGACTTATGAAGCAGTACAAGGAGGTGCCCGAGTGGTGGTTCACCATTGTCCTCGTCATCTCCATGGCTCTCGGCGCGGTCGGCGTCAGCGTGTACCCCACCAACACCTCCCCTGCTGTTGTCGTCTTCGGCGTCATCCTCGCCTTCATCTTCGTCATCCCCATCGGTCTGATTTACGCCGTCGCTGGACAGCAAATCACCCTGTCCGTCCTCGCAGCATTCCTTGGCGGCGCGCTGCAGCCCGGCAACGCCGTGGGCATGACATTCTTCAAGGCGTACGGCTTCCTGACCATGACGCACATCATGTCCTTCAGCAAGGATCTCAAAATTGCCCACTATGCCAAGATTCCGCCTCGAAACACCTTTATCGCTCAATGTGTCGCCACGATGGTCTCCATTCTCGTCTGTGCGCCTGTCATCAACTTCCAGCTCGGCTTTAAGGACGTGTGTACTGCGAAAGCCGCGTTCAAGATGAGCTGCCCGCAGGAGAACTCGTTCTTCACCGCGGGCGTATTCTGGGGCACCATCGGGCCCAAGCGCCTCTTCGGTAGCGGGGGGCTCTACAAGGGGCTTCTTGCCGGCTTCCCAGTCGGGTTCTGCGTTCCAATCGGTGAGCTCACGCCGGGACGCTCTGACAACAGTATTCTATTATGCCCAAAAGTGGTTCCCGCGCAATCGCATGCTCCGTCTCTGCCACCCAGTCATGATCCTCAGCGGCGCGAGCGCGTGGGCGCCATACAACTTTTCGTACTACTGGCCCGGCGTCGTCGTGTCCTGGATCTCGTGGGTGTACGTGCGCAAGCGCTGGCTGGCGTTCTGGGTAAAGTACAACTACATTCTCGCCAGCGCCTTCTCGGCCGGTATGGCGCTCTCGGCCGTGCTCATGTTCTTTGCCGTCTACCTTCCCAACGTGAAGATTAATTGGTGGGGCAACAACTTTGCCTCGGGGTGCGAGGCCAAGGCGTGCACCCGCCTGCCTATTCCCAAGGAGGGGTATTTCGGGAATGCGCCGGGGGAGCTCTAGGGAGGGAGTTGGGAACGCTTGTCTGTACTGTAACGCGTGTTTGCACTGTACGATGGCGCGATAAGGAGCGTGGCAGGTCGGAAGAGAATGCAGAACTGTCAAGTACGAGGTGCAATGACCGACCTCCCACCTCCACCGCCAGCGGACGCATCAGTGAGGTCGACTCGCATGTCCGCACAGCCAGACAACAAGGCCTGGCTCTACAGGGCGGCTTGCCTAACGTAAAAGCGCTCACAAACGACTCGGAAACGAGCTGGCTGGACCTCCCGTTGGCGCTTGGCGTCGTGGCCGACCTCATGGCTCGAGGCCAGGTCGGGAAAACGGAAGAATCTGAGCCACACAACAAGAGTCCGTGCGCAACATTCACATCCTCCTATCACCCAGTCACCGATATCTTGACCTTCTGCTGGTCGTTCCGCGTAACGTCGTTGGGCTCAAGCACCCACGCCTTGCAGTTGAAGCTCGCAACCAGGTTACTCTGGCGATTGACAAGCTTGTACCCGACAGCATCGTTCACGGACGTCGACTCCTCGCCGCCGATGGGCAGAAAGTGCCACTGGTCGCTCCCGCCCGGCGAGCCGAGGCCGCCGTTCCCACTCGCGTCATACTCGGGCTGCGCGGCGCCGACAGTGAGCTCGGCGGACCACGCGCGCTGCGCTGCGGGAGTCGCACCAGAAACCTGCAGGTATGTCCCCTTGGAGCTCTTGAGGCGGTAGAACCCGGACGCGAGGTTCTTGTTGAACTCGCCCGCGATGGGCTCGAGCGTCCACACGTCCCAGTCCGCCTGCGGCTGGCCGTTGACGTAGCCGACGGTGAGCTTGGCGTCGCCGACAGAGAGGTGGTATGGCTTATAGTTGTCCACCTTGGCCCCGTCCGAGTCCTTGAGCTCGGCGGTGTGGGATGGCGCCTGCACGGTCTCCGTGTCGACGGATGCGTACAGGTCCGAGATGGTCGAGAAAGTCGTGCCGCTGATGAACTGGTTCGTCATGCTGCCGGTGTCAATCTGCGACACATACCCCGCGTGAGCGAGCACCGCCTCGTCGCGCTTGCCGACGGGCGTCCACGCCGCGGGGTTCGCCAGGTCGTCGTTCTCGTACACGTATTGGTCGTACCCGACACCACGGTAACGGCTAGACGCGACGTTGTACGAGAACGCCGTCTGCTGCGTCGTCGTCGGGACGACGTAAAGCCGGTGGGTAGTGGCTTCGGTGAAGACTGCGGCCGCCGTCGAAGCCGGCCGCGTGGTGGTCACGCCGTACGTGTCCGTCTGCTGGATGACGATTGCGCCGGCGGCGTTCTTGCCCACGAATGTCGTGCGGTCCAGCTGTGGGTCGTCGTACGTCACCGAGTCGACGGGCGAGTTGGCGTCCGTCCGCGTGATGACCTTGCTCGTCATGTTGACAGAGTACGGCACGCCGTTGACGTCCGAGAACGTCCATACCTTGGTGGTATAGTAATCCTGCATCTGGTAACTGACGCTCGAGCCATCAGCCCCCGTGCCCTCAACAGCGATGAAATCGTCCTTGGGCTCATAACGGACGTTGAACTTTAAGCGGTCGTCAATCATGCCGTCCTTGCCCCCGATGCCGGGCTCGGTAAACTTGCCGTTCCAGTACTTTTTCCAGGTGTTCGGCTTGATGCCGTCCTTGAGCGGCGCGCGCGCGAGGGTGTACCAGCGGATAATTTCGCCGCCGCGGTCCTTCCAGCGGAGCTGGGTGTTGTACAGCACGTACGCAAAGCCGTTGACGTGGTCGAGCGCGAAGCGCACCCCGGACAGGCCGTACGACCACGTCTTGCCGGGGAAGAGCTCGGGCGTGAGTGTCTGGTTTGGCTGGAGCGGGTCGGTCACGAGTGAGTCGATGAGGTCCCACGTCGCGCCCACGTCCTTGCTGGACGCGAGGAGGATGCGGTTGTTGTGCAGCGACGTCTTGATGCGCTCATTGTTCGTCTGGTTGGCCGGGCCCCAGGGCGAGAACTGGTACTCGTCGTTCACGGCGCCGTACCACGTCCCGGTGGCCGGGTCGATCCAGACCCCGATCACGTCGCAGTGGTCATCGTCGTATGCGGACGGTATGCCGCGCTTGGAGAGCTGGTAGCAGTACGAGCCGGGCCGGTTCCAGTACGTCTTGTACTGGGTGAGCTTGCGGGTGGCGTCGTTGGGCGAGTTGCCGAGCGCAGCGAGGTTGTCGGCCGTAAAGGTGTTCACAAAGCTGCCGCCGCTGTCGGTCATCTCGTAGTTGGCCGCGCTGGTGAGCCAGTGGAACTGGCCGTCGACGCCGACAAAGGCCGAGCCGGCAATGTCCGCCGTGAGCCCGTCCTTCATCTTGACGCTCGACTGGAGCGTGTACTGCGGAAACTGCTCGGGAGGCACGCCGCGGGTCTGCGTGTGCGGGTTGAATGGTAGCGCGGTGAGCGCGGGCAGGAGCGCGAGGAGCGCGAGGAGGGGTGGAGTCATCATCGTTAGTGGTGAGTTCTGCTGGAGCTCCATGGGGTTTAAGTATCGCGCTCGAGCATGGGCAAGCTCGCCCGCAAGCTCGGCCGTGATGCGAAGCTCACGCGCGTCGTGTTTGCTCCATTCGGGTGAGACAGACTAGTTTGGCGACACTGAACTCAGATGGCCTTGTTGTGGATACATCCTCCCAATTTCCGATGGCTCTCAGATAGCAGGATGTAGCCTCGCCTCGTCGGTCTTGTGATGATACAGACTCGTATGGCGCTGAGCGTGACCGCGCCGCATGCTGCCGACGCCGATTTCGCCGCGACCGCGGCTCAAGACGTTGTGAACGCTGTGTCATGTCAAGTGATCTCTACCTCTCTATCCTCTCTGGCGCCGAAGCCCGTGCCTTCTCCGCGTCCTCGACCCCCCTGCCCTCTTTCAATGTGTCGACAGAGCCGGACCGGCGCCCCGGTGCTGTGCTCTCGAGCGTGCCCTCCTCGTCGACACCGCGCTCGGGCGTGGCGTGGCTCGCGGGCGTCGCGCCAGCTGGCGGCGCAACTCCAGCCCCTCCGCCAGCCTGTTGGGCCGCCTGCGCCGCCATCATCTTGACGATCATGTGCCCCAGATCGTCCGCCTCGCGACCCGCCTTCGTCATGCGGCGAATCTTCTTGCCAAAGAACAGCAGGAGGCTGCTGTCAGTGAAGACCGCTGAGGGGACGTACAATGGCACGGGAACAAAGATGACGGCGAGACACGCGACGAGCGTCGTGGCCCAGTTTGGGCCCAGATTGGTATACATGTCGACCGTGAACAGTGGGAAGACTAAGTCAGCCATATGGGGTAGAGGCCAACTCACCGACACCGAGGATGGAACGGACGACGGTGCCGCCAGCCAGCACCGAGGCGGCAAAGAGGAGATATGCGTCAACGAGATAGTTCTGCTGTCAGCGGACGGGCAAGCTCGAGCTCACAGAGATGCCGAGGAAGAGCAGCACAATGCCGGCTCCGTATGGAACAGTAGAAATGATAGGAGCGATCCAGTGGATCCTGGTCGGAACACAGGTCCAGGCAAAGATGAAGAGCCCCACGGGGAGGAGAATCGAGCCGAGCATAGTGGACGGCAGACGCGCCTCGGGCGGCAGGTAGCCGTGCTTCTTGTGCAGGCGCGCGTAGCGTGGGTTCTCGTAGAAAATAATATAGGTCAGCGCCAGGAAGGCGCCGACGGTCACGCCGACAAAGGCGAGCGCAGAGACACCGGGAGACCAGTGCCGGTGGCCTTGGAAGACGATTGGGAAGGATGTGAATTGCATCTTGCGTCAGCCGAACCTCTTGCAGCACTCACAAAGAGGATGGAGTAGATGACGGCCATGTAGAGTGCGGTGACGAGCACGATGGGCTCGGTGAAAAGGAGCTTGAACGGCACCTTGAGCTGGTTGAGGAAGAGCTTCTTCATGTCAAAGGCCTTTTGCACGTCCTGCTGGCAGCGGTAGACCTTGCCAGTTGCGTAGGTTAAGCGCTTTGCTCGGGCACGTAAGAGGACTGGCGCATAGGTCTCGGGCAGGAAGATACTCTCCACAATGGTGAGGACGGCAGCAAACAGCGCGATCACGGCCGCAACCCACTCCCACTTGGTGGCCATGGACAGGAAGCCACCCGCAACGGGACCGATGGCGGGCCCCATGAATGGCATGGCGGAGAAGATGCCCATTGCCAGCCCGCGCTGCCGCGCCTCGAACATGTCGGCAATGATGCCGCTGCAGGTCAGCCGCGGCGTAACATTAGCTTACCCCGAGTTGGTCATCGTGCTCGCACCGAATGTACCAGCAAAGAAGCGACATATCAACATTGCGTTGATATTCTTGGCGCCGCACACCGCAGCATTAAAGGCAGTGAATGGGATGTAGGTGAAGATGAACATGGCTCTTCGGCCAAAGACTTCGGACGACGGTGCCCAGAGGAGTGGGCCGATGACGAAACCGAGCACGTAGATACCGGTGATCATGATGTACAGCATGCTGTTGTGACCTGGGAACGCGCGCTCAATGTTGAGAATGGCTGCACTGAGCATGGACGAGCCGAACCCGACCGCCAAGGTGCCTGTGGCGGCTGGAGTTAGTACTCGCTGTAGTCATGGGACTCACCCAGCATCGTGACCGTCCACTTGTAGGCAAAGCCGTACGTGAGCGGGTTCTCGACATCGCGGAAACCGTCTGGGCCATCTGGGAGCCATGTCACGACGTAGGGATCAGCGTCGGTTCCAGAGCCCTTGTAGTTGTGCTGGACGATACGCGACCACGGCGTAGTCTTCATGAGCCATGGACGAGTCTTCAGGGTGAGATCTTGTTCTCGTTCGCCGTCCATGGTGGACTCCGACGAGGAGAGGCCGCCGAGGAACTTTTCAGTCGCGGCTGCCATGGACAACGAGTGAATGGAGTGAGTGTGGTAGTGAGTAATAGTGGGAAAGCAAAGTGGTGCGCTGGAGCGACCGTCTGGTGGCCAGCACGGTCCGTCCTCCGGCGCCCGGCGGCGGGCCACTCGCGGATGGCCGACGCGTGAGGTATCAGGTGACTGCCGAGCACATGCTTGTTTCTGTTTATAGCTAGCTGGTGTCCACTTGAGACTGTACTGTCAGAGGGCAAGCAGCCTTCAAGTGGACATGGACAAGAGCGAGGACTAGAGGCGTGCAGCAGCCCCAGCTGCGCTCAGACGACCAGACGAGGACCCCGCATGTTGGTGATGGATCGGCAAATTGAGATGGTGGTGTTCGGTCTCCTCCACCCACACAGATCGACCGGCCGCCGTGCCGGCCCGTGCCTCCTCGGCAGGTCACGTGATGTACCACCACCCGCAGAGTCATGTCTCGATGCTCATCTTCATGGCAACCGAGGCGCGATGGTGAGCTCTCCTTGCTTTTTGGTGGTATTGAGGCTTGCTCCCGAGGAGAGAATCTTCAAACAATGGACCGGTCTCATGGTACCCTGGTGCGCTTGCTCTTAGCTATCGCTCCTGCGCTATGCTGACTTCCGCCTCCAAACGCATCCTCCACCTCGAGCTATAGACTAGAGCGGAAGGCGAGGTAGTCTAGCACTGTAATGGAATGCGGACTAGCTACCGTGGGGCTGATAATGACCAGAATATCCGATAATGGTTTGCTCGCTACACATGCAGGTCATGCACGCGGCCAAGATGCCCAACGTCGAGCTTTGCGGCGCAGAGGAGCAGGCGCGATCGGCTGGACAAGTATGTCTTGGTCAGAAACAACCTGTCCTGGCGACCTGGTCCAGCGCGACAATGTGGGAGCACTTGGCTGACGCCAAAGGGACAGCTAACGCGTCCACCCACATCGTGGAATGAGTTTGGTGAGATAGCAGAAGCTACATTCCGGCGAGCAGTTGACTGCGCAGATCAGGCGTCTCCAGCATTCAGAATAGTCTCTTACGGGATGTCGTTGTTCAACATGGCCATGCCAGGTGCCAGAGTCATCTAGTCACGGCCGACAGCTCACGTGACACCCCGGAAACTCACGTGACACTCTCCACGTGCTCTCTCATTCCTCCCAAACTTCATCCACTCTGTCCGTTTCGTCCGCTCCCCGCCGCGGCCGCGAGACCGGATCCCAGCTCGACCCAAGCAATACTCGGCACGCTGGGATGCATACGCAGACGTCGATCGCGCCAAGCACCGCTATGCTTAGATTGCGCAGATAGCGGCTGTGGACGGGTGGTGGTGCTACCATATCAGCTCGGGAGGCTGACGCCAGTCGCGTTATCATATCTCGACCTGGACTAGCTGCCCAGTTGCCCCTCACACAGCTCCCTTGCTCACGACCGTTTTATCATTCCAGCACGTGTGCATTCAACATCGTCCATGCGACTATCATGAACTTCTTCTGATCCCGTACAAACTAATACCCTAATCCCCAATGTACACTCTAAGCCTGGTAGCGGAAGTCGGGCGAGCCCTCGAGGATGACCTCGCCGCGGTCGGCGCGACGGTTCTGGCGCTTCATCCAGAGCGCAAGGCCAGTGGCGAGCAGGATGACGCCAGCGTTGAGGCCAAAGGTAAGGCGGACACCGGTGGGGTAGCCCATCTTGGCCTCCTTCTCCATAAAGGCGACACCAGAGAAGATACCGCCGATACCGCCCCAGGCGACGACGAGGGCCGAGGTGAAACCGCGCTTGGACTGCTGGCGGATGGACGACTGGGACCAGGCGACGATGAGGGGCACGTTCGAGTTGCATCCGCCGATGGCGAGGAAGATGCCGGCGTAGCGGGCGGCCTTCATGCGCAGAGGCAGCTGCGAGTACATGGCCGTGCCGATGATGAGGAGCAGGGCGTTGAAGCAGATGGCGGCGAAACGGATCCGGTAGCGGTCGGACAGGATCGAGAGGCAGACGCAAGGAACAATGCACCAGACGTAAGGAGGGGCAATGAGGATCTGCGCCAGAGCGTTCGAGAAGCCCATGGAGGCAAGAATGGCGGGGAGGAAGTAGGCGAGCGAGTACGAGCCGGTGGTCGTCGCGCCAAAGAAGAAGCCAAAGAGCCAGAGCTTCCAGTCCATCATGTAAGCCCAGAACTTGGGCATGGTAAGCTTGTCGGCGTGCGAGTCGGTGCGGTCACGCTCAATGCGGGACTGGACAATGTAGCGCTCGTCCTCGGTCAAGAACTTTGCCTTGTCGGGGAAGTCGACGATGAAGAGGATGCCCATGAAGCCGATAAAGACGGTCATGAGGCCCTGGATGATGAAGATCCAGCGCCAGCCGGACATGTTGTTCCTGCCGTGGAGGTGCGAAATACCCCATGCGAGGATGGAGGAGAGACCGGAGAGCACAATCGAAGTGCAATAGAAGAACGAGTTGCGGGTGGCCATGTTGCGACGCGGGTACCAGCACGCAATCAGGTAGGCGGCACCGGGGAAGAGACACGACTCAAAGACACCAAGGGTGGCGCGGAGACCGACAAGGCCCTGCCAGGTGTTGATGAAGCCCATCGCGAGGGTCACGACGCCCCAGAGGACCGTGGCGATGCCGAGCCACCAACGCGCTCCAAACTTGCGCAGACCGAGCTGAGACTAACACGTCAGCTTGGCATTCATCTGGCTCCACTCACCGGAATCTCCAGAATGATGTAAGGAATGAAGAACATGATCGTCGCGAGACCGTAGCGGTTGTTGCCGTGGATGAGGTCGAGCTCGGTGTTCATCTTGACCTTGTTTGCGGCGCGTGCGAGGGACAGGTTGGTGCGGTCGATGAGCGAAATGCAGTACATGGCGGAGAGAATGGGAATCAGACGCATGTCGACCTTGCGGAGAATGCGCTTGACCTGGATTGGGTCAAAGCCCTCGTCAATGTCGGCGTAGTGGCGAGACGCCTCGACATCGTCAAGAGGGAGCTCTCCATTCTTGTCGAGGTGGTGGTGAACCACACCGTCGTCGGCGTGCTCGTGCTCGTGGTGGCCGAACGCATGCTTCTCGCTGGGAACGCTGCTTGGACGAGGTGACATGGCGGGCTGTGCGTTGAGAGAGAGAGAGAGAGAGGACCAGCTGGCGACTGAAGGAGTGGGGCCAGACGGGGGCGGGGGCGGGGACCAGGTGTCTCGACACGGTGCTCTAAGTAGGGCGGGGTCGTCTCTCCACAGCTAGATCGGTTTACCGGTACAGAATGCCGTGGCGCCGGTTGCCAAGCGCGGCAGGGGTGGGGTGTGCAATTCCGGGCGTGTTATCCCTCCACCGTGCTAGAACAGCGGGACCTGCCGCTTGACCTGTGTGAATGAAGTGATGATCGCGGACAAGCTCTGGCCGGGCAGCGGCACTCGCCTCTTGCGGGACCGTCCAGAGCCGTATGCGGTGGGCGTGACCGCACCTTTTCAGGGAGGCGCCAAGAGATCCCAATACCCCCATGGGGCCGATAACCGAGCAACAGCTAGGTCCAGAACGATAACGGCATCTCGTTGGCTGACGTGTGGGCAACAAGGTTCAACCGTGAGCATCAGAGGACCGTGGTTAGCCGTGCAGACTGAGGGTCATCGAGCCAAGCGCCCAACATAGCCTCCACCCACGACGTGGAACTACAGCTCCACTGTCAAGGTATTCATAGGCGAGGGCAGGGTGCGCAGTCGTCGATGATGTAGCACAGGAGCAACACGCTAACGGCTCGGGATGTTCTGTGCGGAGTGTTTCTCGAACGCCGACTGTAGATCGAGGTCACGCGCACAATGAAATGCAGGTCAGCTGGTCAGGTGGAAAAATGGTTGAATAGCGCGGAGTGTGGCGGATTTCGGATGTTGGTGCTGTTGTGGCGCGTGCTTGACCATGTCCGTCGGGCGACGAGGGCAGCCTCCCGCCACGTATGCCCGAGTACGACAATCGCGGCGCCGCGGAAGTCCCGGAATGCGCAGCTGATGCGTGCCTCGAGCTACACGTGAGAGGTATTACGCTCACCTGTCAGCTTGGGTCTGCTTGGCGTGCGCTGGGCATTGCGCCAGATAACAACCAGCCAGCAGACGATCATCATCCTCATCGTCTGAGACCCCCAGCGCAGCCCAAGCTGAGACCGACGCATGCGCGCTCAGTCCACGCATCTATTCTTCGCCAAGCGGCCCCAGCCGCCTGCGCAGCACTCCAAACCGGCTAGGTAAGCGGTGGGCAGCTTGAAGTGCGTGGGGCGCCACAATACCTCTGCTCGCCATCCGGATGTGTGAGCTCCCCAGCCGGCGTCTCAGCGGCCGCTGCCGCCCGCTCGGCGGGCACTGCGGGCACCGAATCTGGTGGGGCAAGAGATAAACTCGCGATCCGCTTTTGTCGGACGCGTATTGCCAAGGAGCTGTTAGTGGCGTCAGTCTCACGGTATGTGCGATGGAGAAAGCGATGGGTGCGAAGAACCCGAACACGCTTGGGATCGTCGGCGGCTCGAGCACAGCCAGCCACGTGATGGATGTGGCACCCGCCGCTCCTCTCCCAGCTCACCAGGTTCGCCGCCAACATGGCTTGATGCTCTGACGGCACTGACACTGTGCTTGGGAGCCACCAGCGTCCCGTCAAACCCGGGGACCAAGAGATCCACCTCCGTGGACGAGGCTCGCTTGGCGGCAGCCTCCCGTTGGTGGCACATTTTCGGCCGCACCGGCAAGTATCGATAGGCGACCCTTGGCTCGACTCAGCCAGATTGAACATCGATTCTTCTTCATTTCTATCACGCTTCTATCACATCTTGCTCCTGGCGGGCACGAGCGGCGGGCACTTTTGCTCAGCCCGCTTCAGGCGCTCCTTGGTAATCTCGAAACACTTGGGCAGCCGCTCGTCCCACTTGCCCGTCACGAGCTGCTGTGCGAGGCATCGCGTCGCGGACACGATGGTCGCCATGCCGTGGCCTGCTGTCAGTCGTTTCGCGCAGCATGCTCACCATTGTACCCCGCGCTCATGAACAGGCCCGGCTGGTCGGGCACGGCGCCGATGAGGGGCATCCAGTCGATCGAGTGGCACATGATGCCTGCCGTCAGCGCTTCATCTCGGAGCACGCTCACCTGACCACGCGCGCGAGAGCCCCTCGTTCTCTCCCTCGGCGCCCCAGCCCTCGTAGTTGAGCCGGCACCAGGTGCCGAGCCCTGCTGTCAGCTTTTATCTCGAGCAAAGCGTACACTGGCGGAACTTGGGCACGACCACGCTGTCGTCCTCGATGTAGAAGAGGTCCCTCTCAGTGCCAAACTGGCTGAGCACAGTGGCGTTGAAAGGACCGAGTACGATGCCAGCATACGGCGCCTGGATGAGGTACGGTCCGCGCTCGATGCCATAGGTGGCCTGCAGCGCGTTGGCGCCGGCGTATGTTACGGGCGGGGTCACGAGGCCGGCGTGGCCGCGGTATGGCACGAGACTGGCGTCAGCTCGTGCACAGAAGCAACAGCTCACTGGTGCGCAATACCCGTGTCCTGCTTCAGATCCTGCGGGAAGAGGTGGCGCGTGTACGCATTCGTGGCCAGAACGACCTGCTTGGCTTTGATGGTCCCCCTCCCAGCGCAGTCGACGACCCAGCCGTCGCCGGCTGGCTTGAGACTCGCAACTGGGGCCCAGGAGAAGAACTGGCACGATGCGGTCTTGGACTCGAGCGCTCGCCGCAGAAGACCAGTGACACCACGGTGTGGGTGCCAAGAGCCCGACGGCACGCGGTTGACAGACAGCGCAGACGGGATGCGCGAGACCTACCGTCAGCCCTGCTCACTACGCGTATACCTTGCGAGCCTCCTCGACGTTGTCAATATGCGCCCACTTGACCTCCCGCCCGCGGTGACGGGTCTTGTCCACGGCCTTGTTCCACATCTTGAGCGAGTCGCGCGCCGCCTTGGCGCCTTCCGGCGTCGTGGCGACTGGCCATCAGCTCAATCCTACAAAGGCTCACCCTCGATGCGCTCCCCGCGCCAAAACTCGGCATCGATGCCCTCCTTCTTCACCACCTCCTCGCAGTAGTCGAGGTTGTCGTGCTCGAAGAACAGAATGTCCACCGCGTCCGCCTCGGATATCCCTGCGCCACCCTCGTTGAGCGGCTTGGTGATCGTGTCAATAAAGCCCCAGCCGTGCGGGCCGATGTGGCCACCGTTGCGTCCAGCTGACATCAGTCACTGCTACGTAGGCAGTCAAAGGGGCTGACGTACACGCGCAACTGGCCACGTCTTTGGCGTCGAGAATCACGACGCTCTTGCCATCCGCGACCCCAGGACGTGTGAGGTGGTACGCGAGCGCCGAGCCTGCCGTCAGCTCCAACCCAGTAGGGCCGTACCAGTAGCGCCTGCGCCGACGATGACAATGTCCGCCTCCTTCGGCAGCGGGTCCGAGCGACCGTGGTTCCAGAGCGACGACGGGCCGCGGTTCTAACGTCAGCCCCAGCGCGCCGGAGACGCACGGTGGCCTGCCAGTGCGAGATTGTCGACGTAAAGTTCTGCGGAAAGGCAGGCATGTCAGTGGGTGAGAAGGACAATGAGAAATGTAGCATGCGCGCTATGTAAGCAGTTTGACTAGTGACCGGGTGGGCAATGTCGCTGGATCCGCTCGAGGCCGATGTGGAGGCCGAAACGGGCGTCTCGGAGTCGACTTTCCGCGTGGAGGAGGTCGTGGCGTTTGTGGCTGCATTGTTCTATGGCAGTATACAAATCCAGCTCTAACAGTGTCTATGTATCACTGCCGTCAGCATGCCTCACGCGAAACAACCCACCATCTCAAAGTCCTCAGTGTACAGGGCGACGTTGCCGCGCAAGTCGCCGCGGCGGATCTTGCCCGGGTCAATACTCTGGCTGACGAGCTTGCGCATGGCGTTTGTGAGTGCGCCGGGCCCGCAGCTAGCAACGATCATGGCGCCGGCAGCGCACCGCAGCTCCTCGTCAACAATACTGGCCAGCCTGGGCCGGCCGGTCCGGGCGTTCTCGGACAAGATCATGGCGGCGGCATAGTCTGCCTCGTCGATCCAGAGCATGTCGTTGCCGGCCCGCCCGCACGAGTCGCACTTGTGCTCCTTGCCATCGTGAGTGTCTTCTAGGAGCACCATGCTCTGTGTGCGCGAGGAGAGGGACATGATCGTGTTGCGCACTTCCGGGTCGTCGAAGACCATGGACGCAGTCGGCGAGGGGAGGGGCGAGAGGCCAGTCGAGGTACAGCCGTACGGCTCGTATCGCTCGTAGCCCGAATCCATTGATGCCGAGCGCCGCGCGACACGGTCTCTGTTCAGGTCCACGGACCTGTACTTGTGTGGCATGGATCCATCCTGATCAGTCTGGAGCTGTTCAAAGTTGTCGCTATCCGGCAGTGCCAGAGAGGCCGGGCGGGAGTCATCAGATTGAGCTGGAGGGTACTGGGCCACCGGCGTCCTCGTCAGGTCCTGTTTCCTGCTCACAAGACGCTTCTTGGCTGCCTTGCGAGATGCTGCGCGACGGACCCGACCCTCGTGCTGGAGGTGACGCGAAAACTCGTCCTCCACCGGATCGTCGGCGTCCGTCTCGTCGTCATAGTTGGTCAGCCCGATCACCTCGTCAAAGGTCGTCTGCGTCTCGGGGTCGACGCCTTCATAGTACCCGCGCTGTGGATCGCTTGAAGAGCCCGCTGTCCACAAACTATCCGACGAGCTAGCTTGGGATAGTGCAAAGGCAGGCTGAGGCGGCGCCAGCTCGTCAACGCTGAGTTTCTCATCACGAGGCTCCCCATCCCGTCCCCGTCGGAATGGAAGGGCACTCGCCTCCTTCGTCACGTAGATGTCGATCTGCAGGCGGCTGGGATCTGGGAGCGTAGCTTTGAAGCGGCACATTGCGCCTGCGGCCCAAGTGATCTCGGCATACTCGCGCACAATCCAGACAAAGCGGACGCGCTGTGTGACTCCATTAAAATCCGTCTGCGCCATCGTGCGGGAGATGTAGTCGCACATCGTCAGGCCGAACGTGACACCTGAGCCACCGCAGACTATCAGTACTGTCGAGTACGACAGCCACGATACGCGGCCGGCGGAGCCCATTGGGCCGTCGATGCCCGCCCGGATAAGCACAGGCTCGGCGCGGGGAAGGACACTCTCGCGCTTCTTCTCGGACGAGTGCTTATTCGACTGCTCCAGGACGTGATCGTATAGCTTGCGCGTCAGGCCTTTGCGGGCCTTGACGATCAGGACCACTTCGGCGGGGTCATTGTTCGAGATTGTGAATGGGTGGGTTTGGAAGTGCGACAGGTCGGGGAGGTGCAGGAATACACTCTGGCCAGGATGCCATTTCATCGGCCGGTCTGTGCGGATGGAGATGCGCATTGTCCTCGAGGGGAGGAGCTGGACCTGCGCCATACCTGGTGGAATATGTGCCGGGCGGGGAAAGAGGGTTGGGTCGACCACACTAGCGTTCGTGTAGCTGCTGGATCGAGCAGAGATGAAAGGAGGCTGGTCGGCGGGGTGGCGAGCGCTCAGCTCCTTGACGTCTGCCTCGGATAACCGCTTCGAGCCATTGATGTACCTGTACCGCACAAAGCGGTACAGCCTGTCCCCTCCCCATAGCCCGAGCGCGATCGCGACCCAGTACCAGATTGTGAAGTGATGAATGAGCGCGCCGACCATGGCGATAAAGATGAGCACGCAGTGCGACCAGTAGAACACCTCGTAGCTCCGATTGCGGATCGGCCGGAGGGAGAACACCATCGCAAGCGTCATAGCGACGTAGGCTGTGATGCCACAGCGGAATCGATACACCGTCAACATGGCGAACCACATCGGCCGCCCGTCGTAGTGGTCCTGCCACAGCTTGACCGTCCAGACTACGACGTGGACGGTGACCATGAACCACACGAACCACCCGCCGGCGCGGTGCAGGGTGCTGACCTTGTCCCAGTGCACGTGGGTGAACCATTTGATGGTGAAGATGCCAAATGGCGAGCTCTTGAGCGCCAAGGCAACGATGAGCGGCAGCGCTGCAAATGCCATAAAGCCCCAGCGGTTACCTTGCGTCCACACCGACTTTTTCACTTCCCACAGTACGTGGGTAGTGAGTTCCTCGACCGAGTTGTCGACTGTCCGCTTTGCGTGTGCGGCTGCGGTTGCGGCGGCATACGGCGCAGCAGTGGCTTTGGCGGGGGAGAAGTCGAAAGCTGCTTTCGAGTCCTCCAGGTGGTCAGGCCCGACTGTCGCGAGAAGGATGAGCGCCAGGCCGAAAGTCCCAATTATGAGAAGATAGCTGTTGCTGGGCATGATGAACGCCTTGCCCCACCGACGCGGCCAGGCGCGAATGCTCCGCCGCCGTATTCCCCATTTGTTGTACGCCGCTCCGAGCCAGCCGCCAGATAGCCGCGCGTGGTGAGCGAGGGCGTAGAGAATGGATAGACCCGCGAGGATGATCCAGAAGATGTACGCATAGGTGTACTTGGGATTCCTCTGCGTCAGTAGCGGCAGAAGTAGAGGCTCACGGGATGAAGGACTCGTGGGCGATGATATACTCCCAGGCCAGCGCGTGTGGTGATAGGGATGTTGTGGACGCCGCTGAGGTAGTCGACGCGACAATGGTGGCTATGATGGCTGGGGTCAGATAGGGCATTACGGGGGACGAACTGGTTGGCGCTGCCGATACGACCGTCACTGTGTGCGGCGCGAGTGACAGCGGAGACAAAGAGGGGACGACCTTGGGGGCTGGATGTGAGAAGAACTCGAGACTATAACCTACGCGTGGTAGCAGACAACGGGGCCTTGCTATTCGTTGCCTTGACAGAGGAGACCAGCTTCGGAGTGGACGTCGCCTTGCCTGCCGTCGAGCTCCTTGACTGGCTGCTGCTAGACGATCCGGTGGCAGCTCGCCTAACGGCCGAGGCGGCCGTTACAGTGGCGTCCATGGTTACGATACGAGGGCGAGGGCTGTACGTTTCGACAACGTGCCCTTCAAGATATGGAGAGTTCTCAAGTCGTCAAGCGACCGCAGAATACTCAGCACAAGGAACGACACGGGCCTGACGCGCCGTTCGCGGTGTTTGCGTGGAACACCCGTCGGGGATCGGTAGTCTCGTATCCAAGGCGCCATAATGGAAGGCACAACAGTAACGTTGAACTGGGTGAGAGGATTAGGAGAGTAAAAGCTGTGAGGAATCCACGGATGAGACGTCTTACGACACGTTCCCAGGGCATGTATCGTAAGTTGGAATGATAATACGGAAGGGGTAGACACGAGGTGCCCCGTTCCGTGCTGACGTGCCCGCGATCGATGGCGGCTGAGCAGTTGAGACAGGCCATCGCCCATCGAGCGTCGACGTCAACGCTCAGCACCACATCGCTACCTCGACGACCAGTCCTCGCAGAGGTGGCACAAGTATCCGTGATTTGAAGGCGGCACGCGCGGGACTGGACTGAAACGGGGACGAGTTGAGAGTGACGAGAGCAAGACTTGTGCTCGTGGCTTGGGCAATCTCCCGTACCAGTGCCTTAGACGACTGGAACCGTGCGGCATCTACTCCTGTTCCCCTGCCCGTCGGACTCGGCGGTTGGTCGCTTCGTGTTCCGGCCCCTGGGCATGATGCACGTCCGAAACCTTGATGGGGAGATGCAACCAAGTGGTTTCGCGGTCCGCCGCCTGATCGTCGAGGCAGTCCCGGTTCCAGATGTCAAAGTTTAAGCTGGTCTCACTCATTCCCCGATTCCAGCGTTCCTAGCTCGCGCCATCGCGTTTCATCCTCGCGTCCATGTTTGTGCAGTCCAACGCAGCTGCCAAGACGGGATTCGGAAGCAGCTCTGTCCGCGATCGTGGGAAGGACGGCGCTTCCGCTTAAACCGGGATCGATGGACAGCGTTGCGCATGTCCAGAGTCGTCAGAAGTCAACCTTGAGCTTTTTGATAGCGTCGTTCCTGCTCAAGAGCCGCACCTGTCCCGCCCCATGTTCCCACGTCACCATCATCAACAGCCCAAGACTCCATCCCCAAACTAGCAGCATCGAGGAGCGGCCTCCTCCCAGTCCCCAAGAGGAATATCTTGCTCGTCGGGGTCTGCCATTAGGTGTGATCAACGAAATACTCACAGAGCTTGCCCGGGTTCATGATGCCCAGCGGATCTACCGTGTCCTTGATCGATCTCAACAGCGCGACGGTGCCCGCACCGAGCTCTGTCGGGAGGTATTTCTGCCGTCAGCTTCGCGTGCATTCCAAGGCTACCTTTTTAGTCATCCCCACGCCGTGCTCGCCAGTACACGTGCCGTCGAGGTCGTTGATCGCGTGGTAGATGAGTCGGCCCATCACGTCGCGCACCATCGGCACCTCACTCCTGTCGCGGATGATGATGTTGCAGTGCAGGTTGCCATCGCCTACGTGGCCAAAGGTCGGCGCGTAGATGCCGAGGCTCTTGAACTCTTCCTTCGCCCTGTCTACCAGGTCTGGCAGTCTGGAGACCGGCACGCAGACATCGTTGCCGTACACCACTGGTTCTGATGTTAGCTCGTGCAATGCTTGTCGGCTCACTCTCATACCCGCTGTGCGCAAGGGCAGCAAATACAGCACTCCGCCGGGCGTTCCAGATGGCCTCGCCGTCCTTGTCGTCCTTGGCGAACGTCAGTTCGCCGCCGCCATGCCGCTTGACGATGCGCGTAAGCATCCGCGCAGACTCCGCGACCTGCTCGTCGTTGCCCTGCAGCTTGAAGAAGATGCTATCAGCCACAGGTAGAGGGTGCGGCACGATGCCCATGTGGTTTACGGCCTTGATATGGAGATCGTCCAGTAGCTCGGCGCACTGCACGTTGACGCCCTCGCCGAGCACATCGACGACGGCGGTGACGGCGTCGCGTACACTGGGAAAGCCGACGACGGCTACTCGGGTCGGTAGCCGCGGAGCGAGACGTACTGTCGCCTCGGTCACGATGCCCAGCGTGCCCTCTGCGCCGATGAAGAGCTTGGTCATGTCTGGGCCCGTAGAGGACTTGCGGGCTCGCTGGCGAGTTTTGACGACTGTGCCGTCTGGTAGCACGGCAGTGACATTCAAGAACCTGCACTTAGCCTGGAATACCGTCGCCTGCTCACCACTCAGCTCGCGCCGTGCCATAACGGATCGAGTTGGTCCCAGAGCAGCCGGTGGAAATCATGCCGCCAACAGTAGCTCCCGGCCCGGGGTCGAGGGGGAGGAAGAGGGCGTGTCCAGCATTCTTGAGCGCGTCGTTGAGGGCATCATACGACACACCAGCCTGCACCACGCAGTCGCCGTCCATCGCATGAATGGCCAGGACCTTGTCCATCCTGCTGAGATTCACGCAGATACCGCCGTAGGGCTGCCATGAGCTTCACCCATCTTTCTAACTCACCGCCGAAAAGTGCCCCTCGAGACTCGTCCCGCCGCCGTACGGAATAATGGGCACGCGATACTTGCTCGCGACGCGCATGATAGTCTGCACCTCCTCAGTGCTGCCCGGGTAGACCACAGCAGTAGGCGGCCGAATGACGTCCCACGTATGCTCGTTGCCGCCATGCACCTCTCTGTCCTCAATATCCGTGGTAATGTGTCCGTCGTCCTCGGAAAAGTGTGTCTTGAGCTCGGCTATGGCGCAGTCGTAGTCTGCTGGCGAGCCGAAGGAGTGTATCTTCTTGCCGTCGTTCGTGCGCTTGGCCTGGACGGGCTCGACCGTTTTGGGAGCTTCCGCCTCGGCCCGTGCAAGAACGAGCGATGAGCCCAGTCCGACGCCGACGCCGACTGCCAGGCCTAGCGCCAGAGAGCGTCCACTGAGCCGAGCTGGGGGTGCTGGACTCGTGGCCAGAGTCCTAGCTGCCGGCCTCGAGCCCGCCCGTAGCGCCGCGCGCAGAGATGTCAGCCTTGGGACCATTGCTGAGAGAGTGTTCGACGCCGAAATGTTGGCATGGTCTTGACGGCGCCGGAGTGGACGGAGTGTTGTTGGACCGGGAGTGGGCAGGACGGACGAGTAGCGGGCGGGCTGGCGCCGAAGTCCGAGTGCTCACGTGACCAGCTGTGAAAGTGGCTACCTTCAACGTCCCCGACTTCGTAAGAGACAGGTAGTGGTCACAGGTGCATACTCTACTACTCTCATCTACTCCTTCTGATCCTCGCCATACAAATAGTCGCCCACAGTGCCCAGAGCAAAACACCCTACTCTACGCCTTCCAGCGGAACGCGGGGTGCTTCCAGTCGAGGTCCTTGATCTGCTGCTCGCTGAGACTCGAAAGCACCTGGTCCACGTTGACCTTGTCACGCTTCTTGTTGTCGTAAGCCAGCCAGAGCATCAGGCAGATACTGGTAAGGAGGATCGTCGACGATGTCGCGAGGTTGAGGCCGTTACCGATGCGGTAGTTGGGTCCGTCAAAGGGCAGGAAACTCCAGGTGGAGATCAGGCCGCCGACTGAGGTTAGTGTAGCTCTCCTGGAGCACTCACTGTTGCCAAACATGACCGTAGTGCCGATACCGGCCGAGCGGGCAGTGTCAGAAAGCGCATTCGCGGCAGTCTGGGCGTTGCACATGGCACCAAAGCTGAAGGCACCAGAGGCGATCAGGAAGGTCGCGCCGTACCGAGTCATCGGGTCCTTGCTGGCGAGGAACATGATATAGCCGACCATCATGAGTGGCGCCGAGCAGATATAAAAGATGAGACGCCGGTTCGTCTTCCAGGACACGAAGGGGATCATGACGACGAAGAAGGCGCCGACGACGTATGGGGGAACCGTGTGGAGCTGCTTCTGGATGACGGAGGCCTTGGGGTAAATAGTCGCGACAATCGTGGGGAGGAAGAAGGCCAGGCCCTGGCGTCAGTACGACTCGTGAGGTGGAACGCACCTGCACGGTGATGTTGTTGAGCAAAAAGATGAATGAGACTGCCAGGGTGTTGGGGTTGAAGATACCGCGCATGATTTTGGCCGTGTCGAGCTTGTCGAGGACCTCGGTGGCACCGACGTTCTCCGACTTTACACGCGCGATGGCGAGTGCCTTCTCCTCCTCGTTGAGCCAGCGCGCCGTCGCGGGACGGTCAGTGAGCGTGAAGAACGCAATAATCGAAAGTCCGATGGTAATGATGCCTTCGACGAAGAAGAGCTGCTGCCAGGTGTGCATTTTGCCAATGCCGCCAAGCTTGAGGATGCCAGAGGCGAGCAGACCACCAAAGGCGCCGGCCAACGGGGCCATGACAATGTACAGCGCGAGACGGAACGCCAGCTCGCCCTTTCGGTACCATCGCGACAGGTAGTAGGCGATACCGGGGAGCATGCCTGCCTCGAAGATACCGAGGAGGAAGCGCACCGCGCAGGCATTGGAAAAGTTGGTCACGAACGCGGTAATCATTGAGAAGAGCTGAGGTAAGCGATGCGAACGGAGGTTCCAGGACGTACACCAAAGCCAAAGGAAATGAACGGGATCCACTTTCCTGGGCCAAAGTACTTGCAGCAGAGGTTGGAGGGGATCTCGAACACGATGTAGGAGATGTAGAAGCAGGTGAGCAGTACATTGTACTGGTATCCCTTGAGCTTGAGGTCCTTTTCAAAGCCGGCGAGCTTTGCGTTGCCGATGTTTGCGCGCTGCCGTCAGATGTGATGAGTAATGCCACCCACGTCGATGAAGCAGAAGAGGTACAGGATCGCGACGGTCGGGATGGTGTACATGTCAATCTTCCTGACGAGGCGTGCCTCCTCTTTGGGGTCAAAGTGGACGAGGGGGTTGCCTGGGGTGAGCGACGACGAGTTGCCTACTAACCATACGCGTCAGTCGCTGCGTGGCCCCGCTCGGCAGCGACATGAACGTCCTCCTCGTGCACCAGCGCGCCTGGGCCCTTCTCGCGCGACAGCGACATGCTGCGTTCCTCTCCGCTGTGGTTGTAGGTCGGCGGGGACATTGGGGGAGTGTGGGGGACAAGCAACCAGACGCCTGCTACTTGAGGAGTGGCGAGCGCGGCGTCTAGGTTGCTGCGGCGGCGCCGAGCTGGACGCTCGGGGATGCGGGGCTGCAGGCGCCGGATGGGTTTTGCGTATTATTCCAGAATCAGTGCGGCGACCTGACGGGCGCAGTGATGTACACGTGAGCGCGGGAGGCGGGAGTACGCAGGGTAAGCGATGGACACCACAACCCAGCTGCAGCACAGATCGAGATCTCGGCCCCAGGGCCAAATTCTGCCAAGCGCGGCCCCGGAGTTGTAACGAGACCAAGATTGGCCCGGAGACGCGGGGCCGGCGGCTCCAGTGTGGAGAGGTCAAATGTCTCAGGCGCGCGGAGGGGACGCTTCCGAAGTCACACCGAGATGTCGTCGCAGCGGAGGGCGCCACTGCAACGGCCACCGCCGAGTTGATCGTATCTGTGGAGACTGTGGAGCTAAAGTGCCTTGGAGATATGCTTGTTGCGAGTGGAGTCGCGATGGCTCAGCGTGGTGTCGCACGACCTGTAGTATCGACGTCGCACTCGCGAGATCGAGCATGGGATGTCAAGACGACGTACCCATGGGTGACAAAGTGTTGTGCGTCAATAGTCAGGTGGGGGGCACTGGCAGCGGACGGAATGAGGGTGAGTAGTGGTCGTAGGGCACGTCGTAGTCAGCCGTGTCATCAGTCCCAGAGCGAGCTAGTCACCGCAACGCAGCAGGAGTCTCCGCACCTTGTCCACCTCTGCTTGCCCTCGCCAGCTTGATCTTCCGAGTAATCTCCACTTCCTGGAGGGTCCAGGTGGCCCCAAACACCTCTCCCACAGCAGACACCGCAACACGTCCCATTCCACACTGGAACACCGACTTGGGCACGCTTTGACGCCCAGGCTTGCCCCGCTGGAGCCGCTGACAGCCGCCCACAAGCGCAGCATGCCACCGGGCCGCTCGAAGCGCAGCCGTGCGGTGACTGGGACCCGACCCATGGGGACCCATGCGCAGCGCGGGGATCAAGGCGACTGCAGCCCTTGCGCAGAGGTGCTCTCCCGACTCCCGCCAGTAGTCTCCACACGTTCGTTCAATGGACTTGTTGGAAACGAAGCGCAATGGCCACCAAGATGGATGACCAGACATCCTCACGTGATTTGATCCGTGGTTAATCCGCCGTAAATCATCTTGTTCAATCCCTTCAACACTTTCCATCTCTTGGCCGCCATGTCGCGCCAGATCGACGATACTGCGTCGCTGTGCGGGTTGCAACGATGGCGCCAGCTGCGTGCGAGCAGCCTATCCAGCGAAATTGTGGCCAAGATGTGGCATAGAGGTCGAACGAGCCGGCCCGTATCCAGACATTGCCCCATTTGTTTCTTACAAAACATCCTGCCGAGGGCCATGTTCCCGCCGTCAAGGAGACTGATACTCTCGCCCAGTTGAAATTGCCCAATTGGCCTTGACCGAACAGCAGTCCCCCATACCACTTCAACCTCACTTGAGAGAGCCCTCCTTGAACCGGCTACACCCGCAGCTACAAAGCCCGCCCTAAGCATTAAAGTCGACGACTTGGCGCCCCTGCACCCGACTATGTGCGACATCTGACAGCGCCTGTGGGAAGGATGCGAACGGTAGCTATGGTTAGTCATACAGCAGGCTCGCACGCCTCGAGACTACTCACGACAGTCACACTGCCATGTCAGCTCGGCATCCCTCGCTAGACCCACTTTTCCTTGACTTTCCCACTGGCGAGGAGATCAAGTGCCTCAGCCATATCTTGGCGACTGGTAACGTGGATCCCGCGAATTGTGATGCCTCTGAAGCAGAGATCGGACGGCTCGGCCCCAGCGAATGCCGTTCCCGCTGGCGCTTGTTGTCAGACAAGCTGCGCGAATGACACTCACGAAGGCCGACAGCAACGACCGTGCCCATGTTGCGCAGCAGATCGGTAGCTGCCGAATATGCCTTGCCCGAACCCGCAGCAACGATCACCTAGGAATCAGCGGCCTCGGGACCAAAGCTTACGGCGTGAGCACCCAGACCGTCTGTGAGCTTCTTGATCTCATCGGGGAGACTGGATACCTTGCTGGCATCGATATAATGCTCGCCCCCGGCTTCGCGGACAATCGCCTCGCGATCTGATTCAACATCGATCCCAATGACAAGCAGCCCCTTTGCAGCGGCAAACTGGACAATCATGTGGCCTACACCTCCGCCTGCGCCAGACACGACGAGACTATCGTCAGGCTTACGGCAGTGGGTCCTTGAAACTCACTGCTGGCCTTGCTTGAGTCCCGTGGCCTTGACGGCCGTGTACGCCGTGCCGCCACTACACACTGTTGTCAACAATTACCACGCCTAGTCTCACTGAATGGTCCGGCTTGTTCGAGGGGGACATTGTCGGGGATCTTGATCACCCATTGGGCCGGGATGGCGCAGTACTGCGTATATGTCCCGTTGACGTGACACGCAGTGTACCACGTATCCAAGCACAGCGTCTCCCCTGTTCTCGTCAGTGGACCGTGCGACCGAGACACATACGTCCCGCAAGGCAGCATTCACACGTGCCGCACGTCTTTGCCACGGGTGAGACACCGACGCGCTCACCCACCCTCCAAGTCTACCCCAGCTCCGAGCTTGGCCACGACACCAGCGCCTTCGTGACCTGTACAGTCTACTCCCGGCTCGGGGGGAAATCCCCAGTCGCCACAGAGCACGTCTATCAATTCTCAGCAATGCTGTGCTTGTATTTGCTCACGGTGATCACTCTGGCATATTCCCGTCACTTTCAGCTCGACGAGGATCTCGTCATCTTTCGGTTCTGGAACGGGGTAGTCTTCCCTGCACGCGATAGAGTACTGGGGCATTAGTGACATCGGCGACGGCGCTCACCTCGTTGGTCCCGACTGCAGTTGCTGGAGCAGCACGGCAGGTGGTGGGTACTGCAGCCATGCTGGAAAGCGTATGAGTAGTGTCGAGATTGCCGAGTTTGTCGAGGCCCATATATACGACAACGCGGTCGTACGTATCCGCGCAGGTGGGCTAGTTCGTCGTCTGGTCGCCCTCCCTGATCGCGACGGGCGGAAGAACCACCATTACGAGAAGCTCGCTTACCGAGTGTCAGCTGATGACTTGGAATACCGCGTAACCCAGACGTTGTGCTCCATCTGCCGTGGTCGAGAGGGCTAAGCGAAGGTGGCGAGTGGGCATGTCTTGTTGTTTCGGGCCAGACTCGACGAGCCGGGTTAAGCTAAAAGCCCACCACAGCTGGTTCCCGGTATCTGCATCATACCCCCCAAGTCACTGACAAGATGGACGACAGCGACGAAAACACGAGATACAGCAACGAAAAGGCCACTGCTTACCATACGGAAACGGTGGTTCATCCTCGCGATCAAGTCGAGCTAGAGCGCAACTTCTCGTTGCTCGCGCTGCTGGGTCTGGCTTTCACAATGTTTAACAGTTGGAATGGTTGTTTGGGCTGGCCGTCAGTACTGACAACAGCACTGTACGTAGGTCTATGACACTAACGCTCATTCTTCACAGGGCAGCGTCGTAAGTCTTCACGCCACGGCTCGACTGACCACCGACTCCCTGTCGTTCTCGCATCTGGTGGCAGCGCAGCTATTGTGTGGGGTTTGATCGTCTCAGCAGTGGGCACCATAACCATTGCCATATCGTTGTGCGTCGACTACCGTGTGCTCGTAGATCTGACCCTAGTGCTGAGATGGCCCATGTCTTTCCTCTCAGCGGCGGCCAGTATGACTGGACATGTGAGTGAGCAGGAGGTACCGTTGACCGGCAGACATCGTGGCTCCAACTCGGGCCAAGAATGTCCTCTCCTTTGCTGTCGGCTGGATGAGTACCGCTGGCTGGATATCGTTGGCGGCGAGTGCGTCCGCCTTTGTGTCCAACTACATCAAGGGGTGAGTATGCGACCTGACCGCGAGACTGATCTAGCTACATTCTCCTGTTCCACCCGACATTCAACGTCAAGTCATGGCACACGTTCCTCTTCTACCTCGCTGCGACATGTACGTCGACGTTTGTCAACATGTTCGGTGTCCGCCTGTTGCCCCATCTTGACCGGTTCGGCGGCCTCTGGGGCGGCATTGGTCTCACAGTCATATCCATCACGCTCCTCGCCTGTTCGTCTGGGAAATATCAGCCGGCCAAATCCGTCTTTGCGACATTTACCAATGAAACTGGGGTAAGTCTACTCTCCTGATGGCCTGACAACGTAGTGGCCATCCGGGATCGCATTCATCCTGGGTCTTCTCCAGAGCATGTTTGGCATGACGGGCTTCGAGGCCGCGAGCCACATGGTCGAGGAGATTCCTAATCCGTCAATCACAGCCCCAAAGGTCATGTACGTCAACAGGTGAATGGGACTTCTCACGTTAAGGATCATTGGCCTGGCCATGGGTGCAGGAACCGCATGGATCTTCATGGTCATCCTCCTGTTCTGCTTGAGAAGCTTTGACGACGTGATGGTGTCCCCGCTGGGACCCGTCCTGGAAATTTACAACCAGGCAACGGGCAGTGCTGCTGGTGTAGGTCTCTCTGGGAGGCCGTTGCTAACCCTCCCAGGCGACATGCCTGTGCTGTATCAACATGATGTCGTCCGTATTCGCCGGACAGGGGGTGACGACCATTGCGTCCCGGACTCTGCTTGCGTTCGCGAGGGATAGAGGTATGGGACAAGCATCGCCTCTTCTCGCACGGATTCACCCCACGTTCAAGGCTCCAGCCTGGTCAGTCGCATTTGTCGGGCTCTGGATTGTCGTGTTTGGGTGCATTGGTGAGTAGAGCACAGCAAATGTTCTCTAAATGCCAGCCCTCGGCTCGTCTGTCGCGCTCAATGCCATCTTGTCGTCAGCAGTGGTCTTCTTGCAGCTGAGCTACATCATTCCTGGTGAGTGGTCCCCGGGTGTTGCTGAGTCGCTAGTCGTCTGTATCATCATGCGTGGAGAGTCTGCGTTCGCGGGGTACACGACACAGCCAAAGTACTCGCTCGGGAGGTTCAGGCGTAAGTGACACCTACACGTCCTCTGACGCTCAGTTCCCGTCAACTTGGTCGCGCTGGCATTCCTGCTCGTCACCACCGTATGCTTCACGTTCCCGCCCGCGATTCCAGTCACGTCCGCGAGTATGAACTATGTCGTCGTCGTCCTTGGCGTTGTGGCGCTCATGGCGACCGTGACGTGGTTTGGCGATGCAAGGAGGCGGTTCCACGGACCACTTGATCTGGAGGAAAGGCTGAGGATCGCGAGGTCTGCCTGATATATAGTAGCACATGTCACGTGATGTAATCCGGTCCCCGGTCCGCTCTCCCGATGGCCGGTGGGCATCATGCGCCCTTGGCTCGACCTGTCGCCTCTTCCCACTTGCTCTCCATGTCCGCCGCAGACCGCCCCTTCCGCATCGCCGTGCTGGCCGGCGACGGCATCGGGCGCGAGGTCATGCCCGAGGGCGTGCGCGTGCTCGAGTCCGCCGCGCGCAAGTTTGGCATCCCGCTCGAGCTCGAGCATTTCGACTGGGCCCACTGCGAGTACTATGCCACGCACGGCCAGATGATGCCCGACGACTGGAAATCACAGCTCTCGTCATTTGACGCCATCTTCTTTGGCGCCGTCGGCTGGCCCGCGACGGTCCCAGATCACGTCTCGCTCTGGGGCTCCCTGCTCAAGTTCCGCCGCGAGTTTGACCAGTACGTCAACCTCCGGCCCGTGCGCCTGTTTGCCGGCGTCCCATGCCCGCTCGCAAACCGCAAGCCCGGGGAGATCGACTATCTCGTCGTGAGGGAGAACACGGAGGGCGAGTATACCAGCCTCGGCGGCATCATGTGGGAGGGCACGGACCGCGAGATGGTGATCCAGGAGTCGGTATACTCGCGCAAAGGCGCCGAGAGGCTGCTCAAGTACGCTTTCGAGCTCGCGCAGACCCGGCCGCGCAAGCACGTCACGCTCGCGACCAAGAGCAACGGCATCGCCATCTCGATGCCGTGGTGGGACAAGCGCGCCGACGAGGCTGCGGCAAAGTACCCCGACGTGACGATGGACAAGCAGCACATTGATATTCTGAGTGCGCGCTTTGTGCTGCAGCCGGACAGGTTTGATGTCGTCGCTGCCACGAACCTGTTTGGGGATATTCTGAGCGACCTCGGCCCCGCGACGACGGGCACGATCGGCATCGCACCGAGTGCCAACCTCAACCCCGACCGCCTGTTCCCGTCGCTGTTTGAGCCCGTGCATGGCTCGGCGCCTGACATTGCGGGCAAGAACATTGCCAACCCAGTTGCTATGATCTGGTCTGGCGCGCTGATGCTCGACTTTCTCACTGGCGGCACTGGGGCGGGCAAGGCTGCGCACGATGCCATCCTCGCTGCGATCGAGGATGTGCTCAAGGAGGGGCCGCTGACGCCTGACCTGGGCGGGAAGGCGAGCACGCAGGATGTAGGGAGTGCCGTGCTGGAGCGCCTCGACAAGCATACGCAGATGAAGGACGGGGAGTATCCCTTCGCGGCGATCTAGAGTAGCATGCAGCAATGGGTTGATCTGGTAGCCTGCAGCAATACGTCGATCTGTCGTATCTTCTCACTGCCACCCCGTATATACAAACACCTGCATTCCCTAAGTAAGTGGAATCATGACGGCCTTCTGGTACGCAGGCCGCTCGCGCAGTCGCTCGTACCACTGCCGGACGTTGCGGTAGTCCTCGCGCTCGACGTCCATCTCGTACCAAGCGTACACAAAGGCGCCGAGGGGGATGTCGGCGATGCTAAAATCGTTGCCGCCGAGGTATGGCCGCTTCTCGAGCTCGGCATTGACGTACCCCAGCAGCTCGTTGACCTTTTTGACGCCCGCGCGGATGTCGTCCATGTTGCGGTCCTCGGGCTTGGTGCGGACCATGCCCCAGAACGCGGGCCGGAAGGCGGGCGAAAACGTGGTGCTCGCCCAGTCCATCCATTTGTCCCCGACTGCGCGCTCCTTGGGTGTCTGAGCGACGAGGGCCGGCGCGTACTCGGCCGCAAGGTAGCGCACGATCGCGTTCGACTCCCACACGACGAGGTCTCCGTCCTCGAGCGTCGGGACTACCCCGTTCGGGTTCAGCGCGCGGTACTCGGGCGTGTTGACGATGCCGTACTGCAGCCCGGCGAGGATGCTCTCGTAGGCCACCTTGGCCTCCTCGGCTGCCCAGAGCGCCTTCTTGACGTTGTTGCTGTTCGGGCGGCCCCAGATCTTGAGCGGCATCTGCGTGAGTGCGGCGGGGTGGTGAACTCACTTTGGATGAGGTGAGATGGGTGCTGATGTGATGACGCTGTTTACCAGTTTGGTCATGGCCGCCCACCCGTCCACGTCGCGGGTGAGCTTGTACTCGAGCTCACATTCTGTGCATGCTAACTGCACTGCTGAGCTCAAGTTCCAACACTTCTGCAGCATCGTGACTCTTCCAGGCGTCCACAACGCGGGCACTGGCGAGATTGGCAAAAGTACTTGACTCTGTCAACTTTATCCAATGCCTAGATGGTTGACATTCGCAACTATCTCTTTCGTCGAGTCGAGCACGCCACGGGGAGTATTCGAGCGTATTCTCCCTTGCACCTGTGATATAAAGCCCAACCTCACATGTCTCGAGGGTCCCCAAACCGCACCATGACAGCCGTCGACCCGCTCGACAAGCAGATAGCCGACTTCCGGCACTTCAACAGGTTCTACACCCGCGCCGTCGGCGTGCTGGGGCAGTATCTCGCCCAAGACCTCTCCCTAACGGATGTGCGAGTGCTGTACGAGATGGCGCATCCGATCGCAGCTCCGCTCGTGGCGTCCGACATTGCACGCGCGATTGGCATGGACAACGGGCAGCTCTCGCGCATCCTCAAGCGTTTCGAGACCAAGGGGTGGGTCAGCCGCACGGCCAATCCCAAAGATGGGCGGCAGAGCTTTCTCGAGCTCACCGATCTGGGGAGGGAGGCCTTCCAGCCTCTCGAGGAGAGGTCCAAGCGAGAGGCCGGCGCACTGCTTGCTCCCCTCGGCGAGGGGCAGCGGACAGAGCTGTCGCGGGCCATGGCGACCATCGAGGCTATTCTCTCTGGCCAGCCAACGTCGTCTGCAGCGCCTGCGCCGCCGTCTCTCAGCGCCTCTGACGGCGCACTCCAGGCCAAACCCTCCGTCATCCTCCGCGACCCGCGGCCAGGCGACCTCGGCTGGGTCGTCTCCCTCCAGGGCGAGCTGTACTACAACGAGTACAACTGGGATATCCGCTTCGAAGCACTAATTGCCCAGGTAGTGAACGAGTACGTGCACTCGGCGCACGCGAAGCGGTGCTGGATCGCCGAGGCGGGCGGCGAGCGCGTGGGCTCCGTGTTCATCGTGCAGGGCTCGGGACCCAAGGTGGCCAAACTGCGTCTGCTGGCCGTGTCTCCAAATGCTCGCGGTTTGGGCGTCGGGAGCAAGCTCGTCGACGCCGCGATCCAGCACTGCCGCGACGAGGGGTACGACAAGATCCAGCTGTGGACGCACAGCGTCCTCACTGCCGCACGGGCCATGTACGCCAATCGCGGCTTCAAGCTGGTCAGCGAGGAGGAGTACGAGGGGTTCGGAGTGGCCAAGCTCGTTGGCGAGGAGTGGGAGTTGGTCCTGTAACGACCCGCCATGACATTGATTCATTGTAGCTGCTCAAGTCCTAGATGTCCTGGGAATCCTTGACGCCAGCCTCGGTGTACACCCACTCCTTGCGCACTTTTTCCTTCTTGCCCTCCTTCTTCCAGTTGGTGATCTCGAGCATCTCCCAGTCCTCCCCGTGCTCGTCGTTAAGAATCTTCTCCCACTCTAGGTCGTGCCCGAGAACGACCGTCACGCCGTCCTCCTCCTCCATGCGTCCCATGCGCGCCATGTTCTTGTACGCTGCGGGCAGGTCAAAGTGGATCGCGAGCAGGCCACCGCGTGCCCGCTCGGACGGCGACAGGCCGTTGGCGGCGGGATACAGCCCGGCGCGGAAGGGCGGCTGCTGGCATCCGGGGCAGCACGAGTAGAGGCCGCGGACGTGCGCCGAGTCGCCTGCAAGTATGATGTACGTGTCTGGGTTGGTCGTTGTGCGGACCAGCGCAGCGACGTGTCCGACCATGTGCTGGTGTCAGCAACTCTGTGTGCACAAGCTGACCCACCCCGTACGCGTCCAGGATCCAGAAACTGCCGTCGCCGAAATAGTCGACGCCGCGGTACGCGCCGATGGTCTTCCAGTCCGACTTGTCATCGAGCTCAATCACCTCGCGCTCGCTCCCGAACGGCAGGTCCGAGTCGCACACGCTCGCGTCCTGCTTGGTCGGATAGCCCGGCAGGGCGGCCTTGCGCGTGTTGGGCCCGACGATGAGCTTGGTCTTGGTGGGGAACTGGCGAATGTCGCCAATGTGGTCAAAGTGCGTGTGGCTCAGCACGACCGCCTCGAACGAGTCGGGCGCCATGCCGTGCGTCTCGTAGATCTCGGGCACGGGCGCGCGCGGCCAGGTGATCGGCATGCCGTGGATGACCTCCTGGGTGAAGGGGGAAAAGTCCTCGGCCTTGAGCTTGACGCCGAGGTCGAACGCGATGCGGCGTCCGGACGAGTGCTGCAGTCAGTCGCAGGACAGGCAGCCACGAAGCCCGGCAGCCCGGACCGCCTGGGCTTACCTCAACCACAAACGTGTACACGGGCAGACTGATGGGCGCCTCGGTGTCGCTCGTGCGCACAAACACGCTGAGCGCCATGGTGAGCACCGAGTTCTTGGCCATGAACACCTTGCACTTTGCGTCCGGGCTCGGCGCGGGCGGGAGGGGCTCGAACGGCACCTCATTCTTCGGCGGCACCTGGATGTCGCGGTAGCCGTGCTTGTCCTCGTACGCCGAGAGGTACTCGATGGTCATCCTGGAGTTGTGAGTGGGGAGGGGAGGAGGAGCACTGAGAGCACGAGGTGGACTATGAGGAGACACGACGAGCCCACCGGGAGCTCATCGGCCACATGACTGGGAGGCCGGTTTGATAGCCGATGCGGCGCGATAATCACCCGACAGCCTGAATGCCGAAGTCCGAGATAGCCTTGCGGGTGACCTGCGCTGGTTCTCTGGCAGCGGGGTAACGGCAGCTACACGGCAGCACGAGTGATGTGCGCACTGCAAAATGAGCGGCATGCTGTCGAAGGGGGCTTCAGCATTCCGGGCTTACATTCCACGCCTTCTGGTCCGACGTTAAGTCCGCCCACTAACTCATCTCCGGACATGTCGCTTGCGCGGTTCAAGTATGTCCCAGCCGGGCGGGCTGACGGCAGAGCGCTGCAGTTTGACTGCTATGGCGTGAGCATGTCGAGGTGGAGGTGGGTGGAGATACTGACGCGGAACTCGGACCAGACGCTCATCGTGAGGTCGGCAGGAGGTAGTTCTAACAGAAGGACTGGGAGAAGGGCATGCTTGCGGCCGCAGGTGCGCTCACAGACACTCGGCTCGATCGCACAGAGTTTATGACGGCCTTTGGAGCCGCACAGCGGCGCGAACAGCGGGATCGTCCAGCCAAGCTGTATTCTGACGTGTAGGGTGGTTGCGGACGCGCTGAGAGTAGACTCAAGGCGGCGTATCTCCCCTGCGCTGCGCAATTTGGACTACCCGATGATCCTGGTATGTCCTTGGAACTTCAACTAGTCCTCCAGCTGTACTGATACAGATCACGCGTCCAACTTTGCCCAGAGCGTCCCCGAGTGGCCGCCGTTCCCCGACTCGCCTGCGGCGCTCAGGCGTCTGAGCCAGCTGGGCCTCAAACTGGTCGTGCTCTCCAACGTCGACAACAGGTCGTTTGCGGGCACGCGCACGGTGCTGGAAACCGCTGGCGGGTTCCGCTTCCACGCAGTGTACACCGCCGAGGACAGTCGGTCGGTTTACCTCACAACGCTGACGACAGTTGGATCGTACAAACCCGATCTGAACAACTTTCAGTACGCCGTCGAGCACATTGAGCATGGCTTTGGGATCAAGCAAGACGAGGTGCTCGTCGTGGCCAACTCTAAATTCCACGACGTAGCGCCGTGCGTGCTGGTGTTGTTTAGCTGATTTTAGCGGGTCAGAGATTGGCCTCAAGACTGCGTGGATCGCGCGGTCGCGCGCCATCATGGGCGTGTCCGGGTACGAGGGAGCCGAGCCGACGTACACGTATCCGTCGATGGAGGCGTTCGCGGCAGCCATGGCCGAGGCGAGGGATCAGAAGGAGTAGTTGAGGTCTGAAGTCGTGGGTCGACGCCGAACGTCTCAGAGGCACTATTACCATGTGTACCATGCAATGCAGCTAGAAAGCAGGGTTTTCGCCGTTCACCCACCCCTCATGGCTCGGATTCTCGAGGTGCGCGCGCATGAGGATGCCAGGCCAGGAGGCCTTGGGATGCCGGTCCGAGCTCCACCACTTGCCACCCTTGTCGACCACGCGGTCCTCACACGGCAGCCCGTGGCTCACGACCGCGTCCGCGAGCACGCGCTCAATCTCGAGCCGGGGCAGGAAGCGCTCGATCTCGTCGCTCCGCTCTCTTGCGCCGGGCTTGATGCTGTCCCGCACCTCGGGCGGGGAAAAGTCGCACTTGACGCCGAGCCGTACGAGGCGCGTAAGCGGGTCGATACGCTCTGCGATGCCGGCCGTAGTGTGCAGCGCGATTGCGGTCCAGACCATGTGCGCGTCCGCGGCCTTGATTCCGTGGGTTAGACAATGCTCCTTGGCCGCGTCGGCGCCGACGACCTCGAAGCGCTGAGCGCCCGTCAGACAGGCGCCGAGGTCGTGCAGGATGCACGAGACGAAGAGGAGTGGCAGCGCCTGTGATGCGCTGATGGCCCACCACTCTGGCCACTCGGGCGTCGACTCACGCTCTGCCAGCCACAGACTGAGGAGATAGACGCGCAGCGAGTGGTTGAGGATTGGCGGCGGCAGCGAGTCGACCGCGAGCGCGAGCGCCTGCTGCGAGGCGTCGTCCTCGGGCAGCAGGTCGCGGACCTCTTGCGGGAGCGCGTCCATGGTGGTGTGGACAATGTCAAAGTGGACGTCCGGTAACTGTCGGCAAATTGTTTTCCGAGCATGTCCTCCCGAGGTCGGCGAGCGCACGTTCCGATGCTTTTGATTTTACAACTACGACTACTCTCCATGTCCCCACTACAGCTTTGCAAAGACGCCCGCACACGCTCCCCGGCCGCGCTGCACGAGCGTGCTCTTCACGCGCGTGTACGCCATGATCCCCTCGTTCCCGTTCTCGACGCCGACGCCGCTCAGCTTCCACCCGCCGACAGGCATCTCGGCCGGCGACTCGCCCCAGGTATTGATCCAGGTGATGCCGGCGTGCAGCTGGCCGACGACGTACTCTGCGACGCCAATGTCCGTGCCGACGACGCCGGCGGCTAGGCCTGTGTCCGTGTCGTTTGCGCGTCGAATGAGCTCGTGCAGCCAGTTCTCCGCTTTCAGCCCCTGCGTGGCATACGGGAGGATGCACATGACAGGTCCAAAGATTTCCTCGCGCACGACCCGCATGTCGTCTGTGCAGTTTGTAAAGACCACCGGGGGAACCCAGTAGCCTCCTGGCGTTGGCTTGCTGCTCTGCGCCTCCTTGGCTCCGTCGTACAGCACTTTGGCGCGGTCGGTCCCCTTGCCGTGCTCAATGTACGCGACCACCTTGGCCATGTGGGTTTTGCTCACTACTGGGCCAAAGTTGGTCGACTCGTCCATCGGCAGGCCCATCCGGATACCGTCGCGACAGCGTTGCACAATTGCAGCTTCCACCTTTGGCAGGATAGATTCGGGGACGAATACGCGCGTGCCGTTCGTACACACTTGTCCAGAGGAGAAGAAGTTGGCCATCATGGCGACATCGGCGGCTTCGTCCACGTCTGCGTCTGGGAGGATGATCAATGGACTTTTGCCGCCGAGCTCCATCGTCACGCCCTTCATGCCCCTGGCTGCCTCGGCTGCGACTTTGGCGCCCGTGCTTACCTGGCCAGTAAAGCTGACCTTGGCGATGCCGGAATGGGCCACGAGAGGCGCACCGACCTCTGCGCCGTCGCCGTACACGACATTAAAGACACCAGGAGGCAGGCCGGCCTCGACAAATATCTCCGCCAGGCTGTTGGCGTGCAGAGGCGTGACCTCGCTTGGCTTGTACACCATGCAGTTGCCCGCAGCAAGACATGCGGCCGACTTCCACAGCGCAATCTGGATAGGATAGTTCCATGCGCCAATGCCGGCGCAGACGCCTAGCGGGGCGTGGGTTGTGCGAACCTCGGCACCGTTGGGGCCATGGCGCAGGATTGTCGATTTGCCGTCGAGACCTCCAGAGGCAACAAAGTGCGCATAGTACTCGAGCACATCTGCGCCCGTGGCAATGTCCACGGTCGAGGTCTCGGACCACGCCTTGCCCGTGTCGAGCGTCTCGGTGCGCGCGAGCTCGTCGTTGCGTGCGCGGAGCAGGGCGGCGGCTTTGAGCAGGATGCGAGCGCGCTCAACTGGCGCTGTCTGCGACCACGCCGGGAACGCCTCCTGTGCTGCTGTCACTGCTGCGTCGAGCTGCTCTGGCGTGGTGGTATACACCTTTGCGAGCTCGTTGCCGGTGCTTGGGTCCACGGAGACGAACGTCCTCGACCCCGACGCCTCTGGCTGTGCTCTGCCGGCGTAGAACGAGTGGATCTCGCTCACAAGTGACATGGTGAGCAAGAGGACGGCGATGGTGAGGACGAGGGGGCTCAAAGTCATAAAAGTGCTTACGTCATCGCCTCTTTTGATGCCCCCTCGGACTACGTCACCTCATTCCGCGACTTTTCTTGGCCTCTTTCACTTGTGCACGTGACATTCCGTGGTCAACGAGCACTACTGACCCATTCTGACCTTTTGACTACTTACCCACCATGAAGGACACCCAGGACACCATCAAAGACAGCGAGCTCGACGGGCACTACGACTTTGTCATCGTCGGAGGCGGGACGGCAGGCTGTGTCCTCGCTTCACGCCTCACCAGCTACCTCCCTCACCACCGAGTCCTGGTCATCGAGGGCGGGCCGAGCGACTTTACAAATGACCAGGTGCTCAACCTCCGCACATGGCTCTCCCTCCTCGGCGGCGACCTCGACTACGACTATCCCACCACAGAGCAGCCCATGGGCAACAGCCACATCCGGCACAGCCGCGCAAAGGTGCTCGGTGGGTGTTCAAGCCACAACACCCTCATCTCCTTCCGCCCCTTCAAGCGCGACATGGACGCGTGGATTCGTGCTGGTGCCGCAGGCTGGGACTTTGACACCATGATGCGCCTCATTGACAAACTGCGCAACACCGTCCAGGTCGTGCATGCCAACCACCAGAACGCCCTCGTAAAAGACTGGGTGCAGGCGTGCGCCACCGCACTGGAAATCCCCGTTATCAACGACTTTAACCGCGAGATCCGCAGCAAGGGCCAGCTCACGCAGGGCGTCGGCTTCTTTTCCGTGTCATACAACCCAGACGACGGGTACAGGAGCAGCGCGTCCGTGGCATACATCCATCCCATTCTGCGGGGCGACGAGCAGCGCCCAAACCTGACCGTCCTCACTGAGGCGTGGGTGTCAAAGGTCGTGTGCGAGGGAGGGGCGGCAACGGGCGTGGACGTGACGCTCAAATCGGGCGAAAAGGTGACCATCAAGCCCAAGCGAGGCGGCGAAATCGTCCTCTGCGCCGGCGCGATCGACACGCCGCGGCTCATGCTGCACTCTGGCCTGGGTCCACGGTATGACCTCGACGCGCTTGGTATCCCTGTCGTGGCCGACCTCCCCGGCGTCGGCGAGAACCTCCTCGACCACCCCGAGACCATCATCATGTGGGAGCTCAAAGAGCCCGTGCCGCTGGACCAGACGACCATGGACTCGGACGCGGGCATCTTTCTCCGCCGCGAGCCGACGAGTCCAGACGACGACGCCGCGGACATTATGATGCACTGCTACCAAATCCCCTTTACGCTCAATACCGAGCGGCTCGGTTTCGCAAAGATTCGCGAGCGGTACGCCTTCTGCATGACGCCGAATATCCCCCGGCCGCGCTCAAAGGGCAAGCTCTACCTGACGTCCAAGAACCCGAGTGTCAAGCCCGCGCTCGACTTTCGCTACTTTACCGATCCAGAGGGGTACGACGCGGCGACGTTTGTCGCGGGCATCCGGGCCGCGAGAAAAGTGGCCCTGCAGAGCCCGTTCAAGGAGTGGCTCGTCAAGGAGGTCGCGCCGGGGGAGCAGTGCCAGTCGGACGAGCAGATTAGCGAGTACGCGCGCAAGGCGGCACACACCGTCTACCATCCGGCCGGCACGACGCGCATGGGGGCTGCGAATGACTCGCGGGCAGTCGTGGATCCCGAGCTGCGCGTGCGCGGAGTCAAGAACCTGCGTATCGCCGACGCCGGCGTCTTCCCCGAGATGGTCACCATCAACCCCATGCTCACGGTGCTAGCCATTGGCGAGCGGGCGGCGGAGATCATGGCGGCCGAGAAGGGCTGGAAGGGCGACTCGGCGGCAAAGCTGTAACCTTATTGTACCATCACACTGTGTCCATACCATACATGCCATACAATGCACGCGTCTACTCTGTAAGCTGTCTACTCTGCACGCAGTCTCTATCCCTCGATCTTCCTGATGCCGTCGGCGTCCGGGGTCAGCTCGGCGCCATCGTACTCGTCGTCGTTGGTCGGCAGGTCGACGGTGAACGAGCTGCCCTTGGCGGCCTGGACCTTGACCTCGCCGACGCTCTCAAAGCTGAGAATGTGTCCGCCGCGCTTGCGCTCCGCGTCGATAAAGTGCAGATGGTCGCCCGCGACGTTGATGCCCATGACAAACTCGGGGCAGCGGAACCCGACGATCGTGCCGGTGAGATGCTCAAACTCGTGCGTCGTCTGGCGGTTCGCGACCGCCATCATCTTTTCGCGGTGGAAGCACTGGCCCCCCGCCGTGCGCACTTTGAGGTTGAACGTCCCGTCCATGCGAATAGCGATAAAGTGGTTCTTGCTCTCTGGAAAGAGCTCGGAGAGCAGCGCCGAGAACGCCTTTTTGCCGTCAACGGTCGTCGTCTTGGTCTGCTGCGGCTCGAAACGCGTGACGGTCGCAAACGGCGTGATCGTCTGCGTCGTGTCCGCGACGTGCACGACGCTCCCGTCGGCTTTCATCTGGTACACGTCGCTGTCGACGACAATCATCTCGCCCACCATGTTCTTGAATGTGCCCAGCCCCGTGTCGCCGTGCTCGAGCACGCGCGCGATCGGCACGCCTGCTGAGGCCACGCCGTCCATGAGCGCCGACACGATCGAGTACTGGTATATTTGGTTGGCCATGGGAGTGAAGAGGAGAGAGCTGGGACTGCGGCTCGTATCCTTCAGCATCGCCGGAACGATACCGAGTGACCACTGCGGTCGGGCTGGACGGGTGGGTGACAACTGACCGAGCTCATAAATCTCATGTTGGTCTTGTTGATCTTTGACTTGTTGACCATTCACTGCTGACTACTGATCATCTGCATGCCCATCTACAGGTTCCCCCTGTCCCGCCCGTCGTGCTTCCACCCAGGCATGTCCGCAAGGTCCTTGGCCGGCGCGGCGCGGATAGACTTGAGCGCGTCCCCGCCACGGCCCCAGCGCCAGGCATGCTTCATGTCGGCCGCCAGCCGGCCCTCGAGCAGCTCCACGACGTGCTTGCCAATAATCGGCAGCGACTTGAACGAGTGCCCGCTGTCCCCCGAGGCAATGTAAAAGTTGGTCCACTTGGGGTGCTCGCAGATGAGGTGCGCAGAGTCCGCCGTGTCCGTGCACCAGCAGAGCGCGTGGTTGAACATCTTCTTGTTCTTGAAGCGCGGCAGGAACGTCTCGACGGCCTTGCGGATGCTGGCGACGGACGCGTCCGGGATCGTGTCTGTGGGGTGCTTTGCGTGCGAGCGGGGGACCGAGATGCGCTTGGGCTCGTCGGCGCCATAGGGCTGGTGCATCTTGAACCGCGTAAAGCCCGGGAACTCGTCGCAGACCTTGATGATGCCCGCGTCGTTGGACTCGAAGAAGAAACCATAGTCGCCGTGGTACACTACGGGGCAGTTCTTGTACAGCGCCGCCTCCTCGGCATCGAGCTGCATGTGTGCGTACACCCAGGCTTTGGAGACGCACTGCTCCTCGAGGTCGACGAGAACAGACGTCCATGCCCCGGCGGCGAGAACGACCTTGTCGGCGGGGTAGATTCGGCCGTCTACTGTTTCGACGCCGATGCACGTCGTCCCGTCGTCCGCGAACACTGGGCGCTTGAACGTCCCCGCTCTGTGGTCAGAGTTTGGACCGCTCACCGACTCACTGTCCAAAGCCAAACTTGACGCCCGCGCGCTCGAGCTCAACGCCAACGCTGTTGATGGCGCGCGCAGCCACAAGCCATCCCCCGGCACTGCTATAGAACCCCTTCCATCCCTTGATGTTCTCCCGCTCGAGGAGCGGTGCCTTGGCGAGAATGGCGTCCTCGTCGTCGAGCCACTCGGACTGGTCGCCCAGGCCGTGCTTGACCAGCGTCTCGTACTCGTCCCGCATGGCCTTGATACCCTCTGGTGTCGACTCGCAGTCTAGCTGAGCATCAGTGTTGCTCTATACCAGCTCACCCGTCCAGTGTTCCGGAAATACTGCTTGAACACGGGATCCGTCTGCCACATCTTCTGCCCCTCGATGCTCATGCGCAGGTCGACCGGATGCCGCACGCGGATGCCCATGATCTTGTTCACGTCGTTGCCGGCCGACTGCGCCGACGGGATGTTGTACACATCCAGCACGGTGATGTTGCTCGGCGTGTAGCCGGCGCGTAGCAGGTGGAGAGCGGTAGACGACCCAATCGTCCCGGCGCCGCCGACGACGACTACTTTGGTGTTGGCACGATCAAGCATGGCGGGAAGCTGCATGGCGGGGGGCTACGATGCACAAGAGCGCGCGCTGCCTGATATGGGCAGCTGGCTGGTCGGTCAATACCCCCCGGGCCGCACTTTCCGGCTCATGGTGGACGGTCTTTGAGCGTTTCCGCAATCGCCCTCCGCGTCTCCGCAATCGCCTCGTCTGCTCCGCTATCGCGACTCTGAGGTCCACCCGCGGCCCCGTCTTGCCCTGCCATTTGCCAGGAGGAGAGTGGGCTCCGGATACTCACCTCCGGACTATCCTCTTAAGAGCCGCGACAGACTGACTCAATCTCCACTGACAGAATGACCAAACAGGTTGACATGGTAGAGACGGTCGCGGTCGACGCCGCGCACGACGAGTCGCTCGGCTTTGTCGACATGGACGCGTACCGGCGCGACACGCCGCTGTGGAAGCGTATCCACCAGCACAGTCTCACCCAGATGATGCTCATCAGCATCCAGGCGTTCTGCGGGCCGGCCATGTCGGACGCCATTGCGGGGCTCGGCGGAGGCGGCCTCGCCACGCCCCAGACCTCCAACACGGCGTAGGCAGTTGAAAGGTAAAGCTGACGCCAGGACGGCGGTGCTCTACACCATGCTCGCCACGGTCTGTCTCTTTGGCGGGCCCATCGTGAACAAGATCGGTACGCGCTGGGCACTCATCCTCGGCGCCATCTCGTTCCCCATCGAGGGTGCCTCGTACTATTGCAACAGCAAGTTTGGCAACCAATGGGTGGGTATTTGCTCGATGGAGCTGATCCAGTTCCTCATCGTCGGCGCATTCATCTCCGGCGTCGGCGTGGGCTGTTGGTACGTCGCGGAAGCCGGCACGATCATGACGATTGCGCCGAGCAATGCGCGCGGCAAGTATCTCGCGCTCTGGATCGTCTCGCGCAACCTCGGCCAGCTCATCGGCGGTGCGATCAAGTAGGTCCTCCCTCAGCCTCGCTGATATAAGCCTCGCCAAGAACCACCAGGAAGGCGTCGAGGGCGGCGTGACGCCGTCGACGTACATTGTCTTCATCTGCATCGAGGCCATGGCGTTCCCGTTCGCCTTCCTCATCACCTCGCTGCACAATGTCGTGCGTTCGGACGGCACGCGGCCGGTAGTATCCGCCAAGCTCAGCACCAAGACCGAGCTGCGCCTCATCGGCCGCACAATGACCTCCAAGCTCATCCTCCTGAGCGCCTTCTGGGCGCTCTGGTCCTTCTTCTACTCGGGCTCGTGGTCTACCTACCTCGCTTTACACTTTACGACGCGCGCCCGCGCGCTGTCCAGCCTCATCTCGCCCTTCTTCTGCATCGTCGGCTGCTTTGGCCTCGGTCTCATCCTCGACATGAAGAGCCTCAGCCAGCGCCGCCGCGCCCAGATCGGCATGTACACCGTCATTGGCCTCAATGCCGCCGTGTACATCTGGTCGATCGTGATGCAGGCCCGCTTTGACAAGCACAGCCCGGGCAAGATTGACTGGAAGGACGCACTCTATCCGCGCGCCTTCTTGCCATACTTTTTCGTCCAGACCACCGGCCCCCTCAGCCAGTCGTACATGTACTGGCTCCTCTCGTCGTTCGCGACCGACGCACAGGCCAACGTGCGCAACGGCGCAGCCTTCCGCGCCATCGAGGCCGTCGGGCAGGCCATCTCCTTTGGCATGAACACCAAGACCGCCACGAGCCCGATTATCGGCTTGCAAGTCTTACATCGCGTACAACGCTAATCTCAGCTCGGTGTCGTTTGGGCTCATGGCCGCCGCGCTTGTCCCGATGATATTCCTCGTTAACAGCACGCCCAACAGGATCCCCGCAGACGTGACGGCAGAGGAACAGATGCTCGACCACCGCAGCGACACCAAGCTCGAGACAGAGCACGAGCGGGAGCGGGAGCGCGATATGGTCTAGATCCCGCCCAGAAAGTCTTCCCACAGCGTGGCTTGGTCTGAAGGGAGGACCGCGGAAAAGTCCTGGAACGTGAGCCAGTCTTGTAGATCCTGCAGATGATCAGTTGTCATGGCCTGCGCGCCCGGTTGCTCGTTCTGCGGCGAGGTGTACTCTGCAATGAGGGACAGGAGGATCTCGCGGCCGACGGATGCTTCGTGCCATGTGCGCGCGAGCTTGCCCATGTAGTCGACCTGGTGTCAGTCAGTAAGTGGAAGAGACTTACACAGGCATGGAAGCAGTCGGCTCCTTCCCCGGACTGGTTCTCCACGTACTGCAGCAGGAAAACTGTCGCTGCGCCGAAGATGACGTTGACTGGTATCAGTTCGCTCGCCCATGCTCGTACTGAGATTGTGGTGCGCGTTCCGCACCCCATGCGCCATCTCGAACACCCCGAGCAGCTGAAGGATCTCCCTCGCCGAGTCGAGACACTTTGCAGCAGACGACGCCAATCGAAACGCGGGGCGGTTGACAAAGATGCACGTCAGGTGGTACTGCATATGCAACAAGAGGATGTGCGGTAGGGGCGAGTGCTCGGGAAGCTTGAGCGGCATCTCCTCGTACCATCCTGTGAGCTGCGAGTCGACTTTGCGAATAACTTCTTCGCGCTCCGCGACGCCCTTGCGAGAGTAGCTGCTGTCAGTGGAGACCATTGGGACGATCACATTGCCTGCAGCCCCGTCTGGGCCAGCATGACGATTTTGATCAGCCACAAGAAGGCCGTGGCGCACATTGACGCCTCGCCGTCGAGGATCGAGCCCGTGCCATCGGACGATCGCCGCGCGCTCGTCCACGGAAAGTTGTCCATCCCCGCGTCGAGCTTGAGCAGCGGCACGCCGGCGACGAGAGGGAGCATGGGCTGCCTGCCTGATGCGAGAGCGCGGATCTGACAGTGAGTGGCGATAGCCCACGTTACTTACGCCATCTTGCACGTAGACCGTCCAGAAGGCGTAGTCGCGATGATGTCGCTCTTCATCCGTGAGGTCACTCTTGCCGGCATCCGATGAGGGCTGGGGTCAGTCTTGCCGCAATCCAGAGCTACGTCAATATTCAGGCCGAGCTGAAGTCAGCGAATGCCAAAGTGGAGCTCACAACAAGGACACCTGCAACGGCAAGACCAGAGAACAGATAACCTGTGGCCGAGTGGCGCTGCACGCGATTTGTGGTTCTATCCACCTGCTGCCCTTGCATCGAGTGCCGCAGGAACTGAAGACAGCTGCGATTAGCTCAAGCACGTCAACAGACCTACTCCGCGTAGAGGTTGTAAGCACGCAGCGAGCTGAGCGCGGCATAGTCGCTCTCGGCAAAGATGAGTGGCGCGCAGTGCTGGAGGAACACGCCCTCGAACCGCGCCATCGGCGCCGTGTACTCGTCGCGCAGCATGTACAGGCCAAGGAACAGGACACAATTGTGCAGGAGAGGCGAGTAATGCACTGTGCGCACTGGCGGCTCCTGATCCTCGTCCGTGACGACGCGGTTGCAGATCTTGAGGTCGTCCCAGAAGTCGGGCATGTCGACGCTGACGCACCAGGAGGCGTAGTACGCGCCAAAGTGGTTGATCGCGCGGTCGTGCACCTCGCGCGTGATGGCGAGTGACGGGGGCAGGTTGCGCTGCCAGTTTATCCAGTCCTCGGGCTGGACGTGCCGGACCACTCGCGGTGAGGGTCGCGAGTCGCCGCGCCGTGGGATGCTATACCTCCACAACGAGGTGGCACCAAAGTGCACAACCGCAGCCTGCTCTTCCACCACTCGCTGGTATTAGTGGGGAACGTGCCCTAACGCACCTGCAACGGCTCGTCCTCCGTCAGAACACTCAATGGTGACTCGGTCGGGTTGTTGATCGGGCCAGCCAGCGCCCGGCCACCGCTACGGGAAGAGCCCGACGCCGGCGACGGCTGCACCGGCACGACATTGGAGAGCGGACTCGGTCGCTGCGAGACAGCTGGAGCAGGTCGAGTGTCGCGAGAGGGTACAGCTTGCGGCGGAACATGACTCGCTTTAGGCGCGCTCCCGACCTTGTCGTCCACTAGCCGCTCTAGGAGGGACTCGAAGCGGTCCATCCGAGAGCGCAGGTCGTCCAGCTGATCCGCATGCGTTCTGTCGTGAGCCTGATCCTCTGATATGCTGTACTTTCGCCGATCCTCGTCGTTGAACTCGCAATCCTGTCCGCGCTCGCGACACGCCGTACACCGCGGCGTCTCCCCGTCGCACCTCATTTTTCTAATCTCAGCGAGCTCTCAAATGGCCTCACCTCCGGCGGCACGCATCGCACGCGCGCGAGATGTGCGGCGTCGCGCGCTTGCGGTAGCCCGCCGAGCTCTCCAAGTCGTATGACCGCTTGGCTGGCATGCCTGCTATTGTGCGTTGTGCGGTGTGGGTGCCGATGGCATCGTCCGGATATCGTCGCTCGTCCAGCCTACAGGCGTTGGTGAAGCGTTAGAGGTTAGTTGGGTGGATGGAGAGAGTGGGTGGGCGCGCGGAAAACACTTGCCGCCTGAGACGCCTGTTTCAGGTCGAGCCCTGCTCACGCCCAACCAAGCCTGTAGTCGCCTAACACCAGCTGTGTTCGGCTCGAACTCGGTACCGTTGCCGCAACAGTAAGTGATGGCGAGCACGCCGCTCTCGATGGGTAGGAGCGGTTGAGCGTTGGAGCTGGGAGCTTGGCTTGGCTCGGCTTGTCGGAGTTGGCGTACCCGAGATAGACCCGACTGACTTGCATACTAACAACATCACACAGCATGGCGGCCTCGTCAATAACGCGCATGCTGGCGGTATCCTCGGCAGCACGCGTGCTGGGCTTTGAGGCGTTCACGTCAAGCCAGCTGTGGACGCCGGCAGGACGGTCGTTGGCGTACGGCGGGCAGGTTGTGGCTCAGAGCATGATGGCCGCGAGCCATACCATCGAGGACAACAAGGAGATCCACTCGCAGCATGTGAGTCTTCTGGCGATGAAAGCTGATGACAGTGCTACTTTCTCTTGCCGTAAGCTAGTCCAGCAAGGACGCTGATGAAAGTGCGTCCTCTGCAGAGCCGATTACCTACACAGTTGAGCGGCTGAGAGACGGTGAGCGCAACGAGAGCGATACTAACAACAGGAAAGAGCTTCTCCACACGGTAGACGTATTGGGTGTCAATTCTGACCCCAGCCTCGTTCACGCGATCCAGAACTCGCGCACAATCTTTATCCTCATGGCGTCGTTCAGCTCTCCGCCAAGACCCGTAGGCGATATTGCCCCGCTGCCGTCTTCCACGTCGCACGAGGATGACCCCGCAATCACAGAAAGCGTAAAGTTTGACGTGCCAAATGTGGGCTACTCTGTCGTGCCCAAGCTGTATCCTCCCCGCCCGCTTCTGCCGCACTACCACAAGCCGTTCCCGGAGAATGTGATGCCGTGGGGAGAGGCGCCGCTGGAGCAGGACCACTGGCAGGAGTTTCTGGATGAGGCGGCGGCACAAGGCGTCGATCTGGGCGAGCGCCGAGTGGCAGTGCAGGACTACATCGACGTGGGTGAAGTCAGAATCCGGCTGATTGCAGGAAAGACGCAGCTCACCCATCAAGATTGCAGTTGGGCGCCGTCAGACGGGCGAGTGGGGTGCGACACGAGCCGTGTGGCTCAAGCCCGAGCCGCCTATCCGGGAAAAGCTGGACACGAACACCATCAGAGTAGGAGACCTGCTTACGCCGCTCACGCAGTCACTATTCGGCTTCATCGCCGACTTTCAGCTCATTGGCACGGCAGCCCGGGCGGTAGGGCTGAGCGGCTCCTCGTCCCCGCGACTCGGCATGATGGCGTCGCTGGACCACTCGATGCACTTTTACCCGCTACCCGAGTCGTTCGACCCGTCGGCACCGCTCCTGCACGCCATGGAAGCCACAGCCGTCGACATCGCCGCCGGCCGCGGCGTAACTCGAGCAGTGCTCTACACCGAGGACGGGCATCTAGTCGCCTCCACAGCCCAGGAGGGCGTGATCCGCGCAGCTCGCGCCGGAGAGTCTTCCCCCACTGGCAACCCCGTCAGTCTTTAGGAATAATCTACATGTCTAGATCTACATCTTGCCGCCATTGTCCGTGTTGACCAGGACAAAGCGGTATCTCGCGCCGTTCTTGTTGAACTCGACAAGTGCCTCGTTGATGTCGTCCATGTTGTATTTCCTGATCCACGGCGCGAGCTTGTTCTTGGCCGCCAGGTCGAAGAGCTCGCGGATCTCGTTGGGCGAGCCTAGGTAGCTGCCCGCGATCGCAGTCGAGCCGCCCATGATCATGAGGTTGGACGAGACAGTCATCGGGTTCGGGATGATGCCGACCATGACGAACGCGCCGCGCGGCCTGAGGAGCGGCGCGTAGTCGTCGGGCGTGAGCTCCTTGGGGTCTGCGATCAGCTCCAGCTTCCACGACGACGCACTGATGGTGCACAGAATGAGGTCGAGCGACCGCTCGTGGCCCTTGAACGCCTCCTTTGTGTTCTTGCCCGTGGCAATGTACTTGGATGCGCCGAGCTTGAGTGCGTCCTCCTTCTTGCTCTCGCCGCGGGAGATGGCCGTCACCTCGGCTCCCATGGCCTTGGCGATCATGATGGCCATGTGTCCCAGGCCGCCGACGCCAACGATGCCGACGCGCTTGCGCGTCGTCCCCGCGCCCCAGTGCTTGAGCGGCGAGAAGACCGTGATGCCGCCGCACATGAGCGGGCCAGCGACCGCCGGGTCAATCTCCTTTGGCACCGGAATGGCAAAGTGCGCCGGGCCGCGCCAATACTTTGCGAACCCGCCCCAGGGCTGCTCGCCCTTGGCGTTGCCGCGGTGGAACTCGGTCTGGAAGCCGATCGAGTTTGTCTGGACAGCGCAGAACTGCTCCTCCTCTATTGTTAGCTGCCCCAAACGTATGGTGGAAACATACCCGCCTTGCAGAACTCGCACTCCATGCACGAGTCGACCATGGCGCCGACACCGACAATGTCGCCGACCTTGCGGTCCTTGACCTGCGAGCCGACGCGGGTGACCTCGCCGACCATCTCGTGCCCCGCAATCATGCGTTCGGGCACAGGGCCGAGACCGCCAGAGAGCGCTGTTGGGTCAGAAGCGCACAGGCCACAGTAGAGGAGCTTGACTGCTGTCAGACTCGATAACTGACTGGCGCACCCTCGAGGTCATCCTCGTCCCACGTCTTGGGCTTGAAGGGCAGAAACTGGAGGTTGCCATCGGCAGCCTTGTCGTCGAAGCCTGTCCAGCCGGAGAAGTTTGGTTCAGACATGTTCAGAGTAAGTGTGAGTGATGAGACGGTCCGTGTGCGGCGAGGTTTATATTTCTTTCGCGCGGTGGAGCATCGTGGTAGTGACGAGAAGATGCCGACGGCCTTGTCCAGTGACGTGAGTTCGGTGGAGGAGGTTCCAGTCGCGCAGAGTTGAGGCCCTGCCCGAGACCGAACAGTGAGTGGAGGTTGGCAGTGGGCGGTGGAGGTCGTCCGTCGGTGAGTCGCTTGTGCATGATTCGAGCACCTGCGGCCGCCATCATGTTCGACGGCGCCCGGTAGAGCTTGCGTCGGCGGTAGACCGTGTACTGTGCACCCACCAGGGGGAAAAGGCAAGGGCAAGGAGGTTGAGACTGCCAGTGGGCTCACTTGCCACTGTAACAGTGACTCCTGCTCTCCACATTCAATGCCCACGATGCAATAAGAGCCAAGGTGACCTCCTTTGTTGTATACTCGAGCCACCAAGTACGTTTCGTTATCTGGACGCACAGACGATGCACACAGATCGTCCATCTCGGCGTCCAGATCGGCAATCAAAGCATTCGGGCCCGGCCGCCCCGATGCCCACTCCGCCGCAACATAAGCAGACCTGTGCTCTCTCAGTTTCATCACACTCACCATGCGCATCGACGCGATCTTTACGAACGGCAAGTTCCGCACGCTGGCGCCCGAGCGACCAAGCGCGACGCGGATGGGCGTCTTCCGTGGCCGCATCGTCGGCTTTGACGAGGAGCTCGACGGCGTGGACGCGGACGAGACGGTCGACCTCAAGGGGCAGCCTGTCCTGCCCGGCTTTCACGACGCGCACTTTCACCTTTCGCTCACAGGTGCGCGTCTTGCGGCGCTGGACATTCGCCCGTCCAAGGTCAAGTCGCTCGAGGAGCTGTATGCGGCCGTCAAGGAGTTTGCCGAGGGCCTCCCCGAGGACGCCTGGGTGCGCGGCAGCGGGTACGACCAGAACTACCTCTCCGGTCATCCGACCGCCGAGGGACTTGATGCCGTCGCTGGTGGTCGGCCAGTGATCCTCGAGCATGTCAGTGCGCACATGGTAGTCGCGAACACCAAGGCTTTCGAACTGATCGGCCATGCAAACCGCGAGGGCGTCCCGGACATCGACGGTGGCACGGTTGTGCGCACCCCCGACGGGCGCGCTGAGGGTCTGCTTCAAGAACGCGCCATGTCGCTCGTCTATTCGCTCGTCCGCCCTATCCCGCTGGAGGACGTGCAGCGCAACCTCGAGCTCGTCGGCAAGCAGGCTGTCAAGTACGGCATCACGTCCGCGACGGACCCGGGCGTAGGCGACCCGGACATTCTGGGCAACACGCCAGCGGATTTCCACAGCTACCAGACTGCGATTGAGCGCGGCACGCTCAAGACGCGCGTGACGCTCATGCCGTTCTGCACGACGCTGCACCCGCTGTTCAAGAAGGGCCCGCACGCAGACTGGCGCGGCCTCGATCTCGGCATGCGTACTGGGCTCGGCGACGACCGACTGCGTATTGGCCCCGTCAAGATTCTTACCGACGGCAGCTTTATTGGCCGCTCGGCCGCCATGCACCACTGCTACCACGGCGAGTCGCACAGCGGGAACAAGGGCTTGATGCTCTTCGACCCCGTGCAGCTGCACGAGATGGTTATCGGGGCCCAGGCCGCGGGGTGGAGTGTCGGCGCGCACGCGATTGGCGACGCCGCTATTGACCATGTCCTCGATGCGTTCGAGGCGGCGGCCAAAGCGCACCCGCGGGACGACGTGCGGCACCGCATCGAGCACTTTGCGTACACGTCTCCCAGGCAGGTCGAGCGCGCAAAGGCGCTCGGCGTCGTGCCCATCCCCCAGGCCGTGTTCATCTCGGACTTTGGAGACGGCATGATGGAGGCGGCGCCGGAGAATGAGCGTGGCGAGAAAGAGGTCATTTACCGTGCCAGGTCTCTGCTCGACGCGGGCATCGTGCTCACTGGGTCTACCGACAGCCCAGTGTCCGACGCCAACCCGCTCACGTGCATCCACGACATGGTGAACCGCCGCACGCGCAGTGGGGCGGTGTGCGAGCCGAACGAGACCATCAGCGTCGAGGAGGCCGTGCGGGCTTACACCTACGGTTCGTCGTACGCGGTGCACCAGGAGGCGGACAAGGGCACGCTCGAGCGTGGCAAGCTGGCCGACTTTGTTGTGCTCTCCAAGGACTTGTTTGAGATTGCGCCAGAGACGATCAAGGAGCAAAAAGTCCTCATGACTGTCATTGGCGGCGAGGTAGTGTTCGACGAGATCAAGGCTTAGAGACCATCAGCAGACTAAGGGGCAATCTTGGGATTCATCTATGCACTGGCTGAACTTGTTTTACGCCTCCTTGACCTCGTTCTCACCCCCGCCGCGGAGGTCAAGGTGGGTCCCAAACGGCTCGCCGCTGCCCCACGAGATTCCATGGCCATTGTTGATACTCCCCGCAGGAACCCAGGAGCCGCCGCCACTGCCATGCCAGCCGCTGTTGGCGGTACCGGCGCCAGGAGCGCCGGCCTGGCGCGCTTCGAGGTCGTTCTGGGATCAGCACCGCCTCGAGCGCACGCACGGTGCTGCCGTCCCCGCGAAGATCGAGGTGGGTCCCGAACGGGGCACCGCTGCCCCAGGAGATTCCGTGGCCGTTGTTCACGCTGCCCGCAGGGGCCCACGAGCCGGACGTGCCGTGCCAGCCATTGCTGGCGGCTCCAGCACCGGGCGCACCGGCCTGGCGGACGTTCTGCTGTCAGTCTCGAACGCGGGAGATAGTACAATGCCGAGGCCCTCTTCGGTGCGCTCGGCGCCTTGGAACTCGCGCGCGAGCTGCTGTTAGCTGGCTTGAGACTACGACTACCTTGGTGCCAATGGGAGCCGCGAGGGCTGAGGTCGCGAGGAGAGCGAGGAGGAGGTACATGTGTGCTAATAGGAAAGGTTGAGGTGTCAGGTGTTAGTTGGCTCGATAGTGAGTTTGAACTATAGGATGGCATCTTATCTAGTGCGTGCCACGGCTGATCGTTATCTCGCGGTTCCGGTCGGAGACGACGTCCCGGTAGCGAGCGGTAGCGAAGTGGTGGCGTGGGAGCACAGATCAGCGGCGAGCAGCACAGATCTCATCGCCACCTGCTTGCTTCTTGCCCGTGTGTTACATTGTGAGTGGCTTGTGGGATTGGTACCAAGTGAGCTTGGCAGCGTTGACAGCACTGACTGTGGCACAGTGGGAGCCACTGGAGCCACAAGGTGCAAAGTCATTGCGACAGTGAGCTCCCAAAGAGGATAAGCTTGTGCGGGTGCGCTCCGTTTCCACCTCGTCGACGGCGAACTGATCCACGATCACTTTGGCGGGCCGGTGCCAACGACCCGACCGCAAACGAGACGCCAACAGCAGGCTGGGCGACAACGCTCGGCGGCGTCGGGCGCGAGTTTCCCGACTCGGGGCGAGGAGATATGCGTCTCCAGGCTGTAGAGGTGCGGCACGCGCGCGGCGACACGATCAGCGCCTTGGCCTATGCGAGCCACGAGATCATCGCCGGCAAGCCCCCCATCCCCGGTCTGCCGGCCACCTGGGGCGAGGCCAAGGGTGTCAGCACGCAAGGCCGACTTGCGATACTCCGTCTTTCCCAAACATAACGCCGTCGCACGCTCGTTCTCCATAACCAACGACAGCTGTACCGCCCATGATTGCGTTCGCGGAGGAGGTCAACCCGTTTGTCATTAATGGGGACCAGTTCCGCCTCGCTGCGCCCGAGACCAACACGGGATACTCTTTGTGGCGCGCGACGGTACGCGAGGCGTGCTGTTCGCTTTCCAGATCGAGGCGCGGGTCCATATCGACGTCCCGCCGATTCGGTTCGCTGGCGTTGATGCGGAGAACGACTACGAGATTGACGGGCACGTGTACTCTGGCAAGGAGCTCGTCAACTATGGCTTCCGCGTAAACTGGCGCCGCCTCGATTTTCAGAGTAGGTGCTTGTGGGTCACTCGAGTGGACTAGTGCATGTATGACAGCGCAGTCTGCCGCGTGTGACAATGCGGACTATTGTGCATAACCTCTCGCGGCGACTCTGGAGGAGAATGATCCTTGCATGCACAGGTCCTTCAAAGACTCTCGTGGTCGTGTACTGTTGTCAGATCCAGCTGCTGCACGGCCTACACTCTCATTCGCAGTACTGGTTCCCGTGGTGCTGGTTCCAGTCCCACTGATCCCAGAGGTCGTAGCCCCAAGGTCCATCGACACCCTCCTGGTGCATGTGGTACCCTTTGTCGTCAGCCAGAGTCTTAGAAGACTGGCAGGCTTTGCATGCTTTGCCTGGCCTCGCACTCACCCTCGACCTGCGGAGAGCGCTGCAGAGGCATGGGAGGACGGCGGCTTGTGCCCTCGCGCGCGGTCTGCTTAATGTTCGAGGGGGGATGAGAAGCAGGATCAACGTGGGGCGCTGCCTCGATCTTGGCCGTCGTCGGCTTGGAAGCTTTCGGCTTGGGAGGGGCCTTGGGCTCCTTCTGGGACTTGGGCTCCTTCTGGGTCTTGGGCTCCTTCTTGACAAGGGCGGCCTCAAGTTTTTTGGCCTTTGCTGCTCCCCTCTTCTTCTTCTTGGTCGCTTTGGGCTGCGATGAGGACGGATCCCACAGTTGCCTCATACCTTTGCAGCAGCTTTGCTAGTCTCCTCACTGGTGGTAGTCACAATCTTGGTCCTGTTCGGCGTGACCGTCTCCGTTGTGGCAACTGTCAGCGTTCCGGTGGGTGTAGTCGTGGTGGTGATGGTGGTCGTGACTGTCTTTGTCGGCGCCGTCTTCTTGCCTGCGGCGGCCTTTTGCGCTGCCTTCTTGGTCGCCATTGCGGTCAACGAGCGTTAAACTGAAGTGAGGAGTAATCACAAAGTTTCCGACTTTGAAGTGATGAGAAAATATTCATGAGCTTCGGAACCCGAAGTAAGAAACATCATGTTCTCTCGGAACCCGAGGTTGAGTTGGTGTTGACAAAGTGCCACCGCTGATCAGGACGAAACGCCCGTTTCAAACCCACGCGTTGTCATGATCCACGTTCCGACTCTCCCGTCAACATTGTCCACTTGACCGCCTCGAGCTCAGCTCTCCCCGCCATGGCCGACCCACACCCCAACGGCGTCCACGCAAGTACATTAGCGGGCCCGGCGCCGCACGACTCCTCGCCCGCGCCGCCCGCCGGCCCGCCGCCGCCGACCTACGCGCCGACGCATCCGCAGATCCTCCTCGTGCCCCTCCCGGACGCCTCGTCGTTCTTCTGGGGCCGCACGATCCAAGGCGAGGTTTACGTCAAAGGTCTCGGCGAGAGCCGCACACGCACGGTCGCGAGCCTGTACGCCGCAGCTGCGACAGGTATGCTGACTACAGGACAGTAAGCGCGCGGCTGAGGGATCGCGCGCCGGGCCACCCAACCCAGGACGTGTGCCCGATCCCAGAACAGACGCTCTACCCACCGCAAACCCCGCAGGCGTCGTCTTCTGGCTCTGCAGGCTTCGCTGGCCCGGACCACCCCTTCCCGACCTCGCACCGCTTTGCCCTCCCGCTGCCCCCAGCGCTCCCGGACGGCTCTGGATTGCCCGGCTCGCTCGACCTGGGCGTGAGCGGACAGGTCCTCTGGCTGCTCGAGGTCAGGCTGGCTCTTATCGGCGGCGAGGTCGTGACAGAGACGGTGCGCATCGAGGGCGTCCCGCCCGAGATTGACATGGGACACGAGGACGAGGCGGCCGAGACGTGCGCGACAAAGGACCAGGACGGCGTGCGTGTGCGCTTGGTACTCGCCTGCGCTAGGCCTAGGCTTGGCGACGCGCTCCGTATTGGCGTAGAAGTGCAGCCCAAGGTGCGACAGCGGACTGGCGTCGCTGGGCTGTCCTCCCAGCCGGATCCGATGGATACGCTGCGCAAGCTTCGGCGCGTGCGCGTCGAGCTCGTACGGCTCGTGGAGGTCGAGTCCCCCGAGCCGAGTACGAGTGGGAGTAGGCACACTGTTACGACGGTGATCCACTCGTCTGGCAAGAGCTTGAGGTATCCTGGCTCGGGCGCGCATCCGCCACTGCGCTTGCTGTTTTCTCTGCCCACGGCGCAGACGAACCCCAACGCACTGGCGACCGGTGGAGAGGTCTCTGCGCGCACGCCATATCATACAGTGCGCTTCGCCGTCCGTGCGACGCTCGGGTTCGGGCTTAGTCACGACCTTCCACCCGGCGCTGGGCCGAGTACGTCGTCTGATGGCGAATTCCGCGCCGAGCAGGACATCACCATCCGTCCGAGGCTGTGGCGCGAGCCGCACGCGGTCGTGATCCAGGGCGGCATGTCGCCTGCGCATGGGATATGCGGCGATGACTACTTGGAGCCGCCGTCTGACGAGGACACGGAGGAGGCACGAGAGGCATACCGACGCAAAGGACGAGACGTAGTCGGCGCGCGGGGGACTACCCGGATGCACGAACGGGACGCGCCACCGCCTTTCGGCACTGATGGCGCGGGCCCAAGCGGAACACATAGTGAAGACCAGGCGGGCGAGCCGCCCTCGTTCAACGAGAGCGAGGAGCAGATGCGCACGGGCCACGCCCCGTATCCCGAGCAGAGTATACCCTCTGAACGACTTGTACCTGTCTCCTTTGAGGAGCACCCCGACCCGCCGCGCCGTCCGAGTCTGACGGGCGAGCTGGCGACCTGGATTGAGGTGAGATAGAGTATAGCCCAAGCTGACGGCAGTATGACGGCTACGAGACGTTCAGCGTTGCCCCACCACCGGCAGAAGCGAGCTTTGGAGTGCAGGGCAGCATGGACCCGCCACAGGACGGGGAGGAGAACATTGTCGGCGACATGGTTGCGCGACTGGCGCATTTCGGCCCTCCGCCATCCATGTCGCCAGTGGCACACCCAGCCGAGCTGATGGAGCAACTGGGTCTGGGCCACGGTACGCGTGTAGTGGATCTGCAGGACGACATGCCGCCAGGCATCGACGAGCCGTCCCTCCCTGGTCTGCCGGGCTTCGGCTCACCAAGGCAGTTCCACCAGCAGCAGTTTGTCGACCCCTTTACGGGCGGCGAGGTCGTGGACCACCCGCCAAGCTTTGCCGCGTCCGAAGCGGCCGAGGCGGTCGGCGGCGTCGCGCGCTCGCGCGTGGGGTCTATACGCGTGCACAACCCGCCAATGCCGCCGATGATGGAGGGCATGGGGACGGAGCAGGCGGACGCGCCGCCAGAGTACTTTGGTGGCTCGGCTGGCGGGCCGCCCGCGTACGGGAGCTAGATCTGTTGTATACATATGAGCTGTGCGAGTACGACGGAGCGTGCATTCTGTTCAAGCTGTAGAGGAGTACGACGCCGCGGATTGCTGGAGTGACAGCCCTGTCCCGGGAAACGTTATGGGCTAGCCTTGAAGGGCTATTTCGCACAGCTTGTCGAGACACGCACTGCCTGCTGCTTCAACTTGGAGTCTCATCTCCACTGACTGCGCTCGTCGTCGCTACCATGCTTGAGGCCCCTCTGCGCTCGTTGAGAAGAACATGAGCAAAAGTACTGTAATGGACCTGGGTGCCCGTCGGACGCGACTGATTTTCTTAAACTCAAATCGTCCCCCCACTTACGCTCAGGTGGCTTGTCGATGTTTACCCCTCTTCTCGCCATCTCCCGTCACTCTCTCACCATCCATCTCCAGCTCCTCATCAACATCGAGCTCGCCTCTGTTGAAGCTGTCATCCCCGCCGGACCTCGTCGTCGATCTCCTTCGAGCACCGCTATTCATCGGTCGCGGATCCATCAACACCAGCCATGGCCGCATCGTCCCTTGTTGCCTCTCCCCCATACTCGGCCCGACCGCAATCCGTCGCATCCTCAAAAATGTCCTCCAGGCCAAAGAGCACCATACGGCCCGTCGCGCGCTCAGCCTTGTCGCTGCACAACGACAACGTGCCGCCAGTGCCCGAGTCGCCAACCCCACCCAGCGCAATGTCCTCCCCCGTCAAGCTCAAGATCAAGAGCGTGACCACACCTGAGGCGCGGACGCGCGTACTTGCCGCTCGGCCGCGCGTAGCGGCACGACCGCGGTCTGCCTTCCCCAGCACGGAGGAGGATGTGTGGACGTCCGAGAGCAGCGGTCACGCGGCCCTTCTTGACAGCCTCGAGCCCGCGCCGACTCTCGACGCCAACGAGCAGGTTCTCGTCTCTGTCCGGTGAGCCTTGTTTGCATCCTTTCAGAGCCTTGTTCGCATCCTTCTGACACCAGCGTCCGCCCACATAACGAGGCCGAACTGTCCCGCGACGCATCCAGCGCGTGGATCTGCCCCTCCTACGACCTCCGAATGATCAAGCTCGCCAAACCCCGCGAGTCGTCGCGCGAGAACAAGGACTGGTACTTTGGTCAGTCACTGTTTATGCCATATCTTACCACAGACCGCATCCTCGCCCCCGACACGGACAATGCGCGCACCTACGCGACCTCGGCCCGGGCACACGTGCACTGTGGGTCCGAGCGAAACGTATCTAACAACAGCCGCGATGGATGGGTACAACGCCGTCATCTTTGCGTACGGCCAGACGGCGTCCGGCAAGACGTTTACACTCACTGGCGCGCCGACCAACCCTGGCATCATTCCGCTCGCGATTGCAGACCTGTTTGCGCAGATCCGCGCGACGCCCGACCGCGAGTTCCTCCTCCGCGCGTCGTATCTCGAGCTGTACAACGAGACGATCATCGACCTCCTCTCGCCCGAGCCCGGGCGCGAGCTCACGCTGAGCGAGAGCAAGAAGAAGGGCGAGGTGGTGATTAACGGGCTAACCGAGTGCGGCGTGCGCACGGAGGACGAGGTGCGGCGTCTTCTGCGCATGGGCGAGGACCGACGCAAGGTCGGCGGCACGGACTGGAACGCGCGCAGTTCGCGCTCCCACTGTGTCTTCCGCATTGTCATCGAGTCCAGGATGGCGGCGGACGGCACGCGCACCCCTGGGCGCGACAAGGCGACGCGTATCAGTACGCTTTCCATCATTGGTGAGTGAGCGATCTGGAGATGCTGACGACAGACCTTGCCGGTTCGGAGAGGCACACAAGTTCCAAGGAGCGCAATGCCGAGGGGCGGCACATCAATCAATCGTGAGCTGCCTTCCGTGATACAACTGACCCAGACTCCTGACCCTCAAGCTGGTCATCTCAAAGCTCGCCGACATGGCGTCCAAGCGCCAGGTGATGCATGTGCCCTACCGTGACAGCAAGCTGTGAGTCACCTCATTCACTGGACTTGCTGACAGCAGCACGCGCCTGCTCCAGCCGTCGCTCTCAGGCGACGCGCTCATCTCGGTGATCTGCACGATCTCGCCGTCGCCAGTCAACATGGCCGAGTCGATGTCGACGCTCTCCTTTGCCCAGGGCCTGAAGCGCGTTCTTCTTTCCGCCCAGCGCAAGGAGGTCGTCGACCCCGAGGCCCTCATCCAGCAGTACCAGAACGAGATCGCCGAGCTCAAGGCGCGTCTGCGTGAGAAGGAGGTTGGCCCGACCTCGCTGTCGTCTCGCAGCGACACGCGCGGCGAGCTCGAGGGCCGTCTGAACGAGCTCCGTTCCCTGATCCTGACCTCGGACACGGTCGACAGCATGAACCCGCCCGGCACGCCGCGCGCGCGGCCCCTCTCGCCGACAAAGTTAAACTACGCCATCGAGATTGACAAGTCCACCACGACACTGCAGGAGGAGCTGCACAATGCGCAGATGCGCGTCGCAGAGCTCGAGACTGCCAAAGCGCAGCTGGAAAAGGAACTGCAGGCGCGCACGCCGAACCCGAATCGCGTAATCCAGGAGCTGCAGGACGAGAACGGGCAGCTCAAGATGATTGCGCAGGACTACGAGCGTCACCTCCGCGAGCCGGATCGCAAGGTGCGCGAGGACGTGCGGCGCGAGTTCCAGCGCGACATGGACCGCCTCAAGACGCAGCTGGAGAACAAGACGACGTGGGCTCACGCTCTGGACAATAATTTCCGCAAAGCGGCGCGCGACAAGGCTATGCTGGAGCAGCGGGCTGTTGCGGCCGAGACCAAGCTCGCGGCGGTGTTTGAGTGGATCAACGCGGCGTTAGAGGACGAGGAGGACGGCGAGGGCGAGGGCGCAGAGTTACAGGCGCTCCGCCGGCTCACTGCTGGTCCGAACGGGCTAAGCGGGTTGAGTGGCGGACGACCCCGGGAGAGCCTCGACGACTTTGGCCCCGCGATGGAGGAGAAGCTCGCTACGCTGTCCCTCAACGCGTCGCGCATGCGCCGCGGGCCGAACCAGCGTAACCTCCAGACCGAGTTTTCAGACTGGTGGGCCAAGGGCCAGGGGACCATTGGGAGCGTCGGGCCGCAGCTCAAGGGCCGCCTGCTGAGGGACGAGAGCGTGCCGGTGCTTGCTGCTGTTGATGATGATGATGTGTTCTAGGGAGCGATAGATGGAGGGGGGAGAGTGGATACTGTGCGGACTAGAGTGTGAAAGATTACTGTACAATACATGCATGCCTGTTACATCTTCTTCTGGGACAGCTCGACGGCGACCTTGAACGCGCCGAGCAGGGCCGAGAGCTGCATCTTCTCCGAGCCGCCGAGGGAGAGGCGGTGTCTGGTGTTAGGGGAGCAGGGGGGATATGCTGGGCGCGCGGTCTCTGGATGTGGGGCCGTGGATGAGAGTCACGACATCAAGTTGGAAGAGCCACTGTCAAGTGGTGATAGTCACTTGCCAGGAGGTTGCGCAAACGTTGCGAACCCCCAATCGAGGAGATGGGAATACGCGGACTTACTCTGCCTGCCCCAGATGGTCGAGGAGGTACACCCGCGCGTTCGGGGGTAAGTCGACCGTTTCGAGAAACTCGTACGCGCCGGCAATCAGGTCCTGCAGCGCGAGGCCCTTTTCGGCCTTGAGCGAGGTGATGACTGGGGTCAGCTCTGAGGTGGGGCAACTTCTGCGCCGACATGTCTGCAGTACCGAGACCCCTGCCGCACTGCAGCTGGGCGAAGGTCGGCGGCACTACTTGTCGACGCACAGCGCCGACAGACTCACGCGAGTACGCCGTCCCAAACTCGTCCTTCATCATGCTCTCCACGACGCGCTGGATGTCGGCAGGGTGCGGGTTGCCCGTGCAGAGGTACACTGCCTCCTCGTCGACGGTCTCGTATGCCGCGTGGCAGGCCTGCAGCACGTTGAGCGCGCGGCGCATGTCGCCCCGCGAGAGCTTGAGGAGTGCTGCACGCCCAGAGGCGGTGAGGTTGACGCTGATGTCAGCTGACACGATAGGGGACCCAGCTGAGCTCTGTCCGGCTGATACGTACCCCTCCTTCTCCACGACCTGGTCGACCTTGCGCGCGACCTCGCTCTCGGGCAGGGGCGAGAAGCGGAACCGCGTGCAGCGCGACTGGATCGCAGGCGTAATCTTGTTCACGTAGTTGCACAGGATCGCGAAGCGGACGTTCTTTGTGTGCTGCTCAATGACTGCTGTCAGCTTCCCGATACTCGCTCAGTTGACCTCGCCGCAGGGCGCCCTGCGCCGCCTGGGTCATCATGTCCGCCTCGTCGAGGATGATGAGCTTGAAGCCTTTCCTGCTGTCAGGGCGAGTCGGGCCAGGACGCACGAGAAGAGCACCTTGGTCATGGCAAAGCTCTTGATCTGCTCGCGCACGACGTCGATGCCGCGGTCGTCGGACGCGTTCAGCTCCAGAATGTGCTTGCGGTACGCTGTGCCGTACAGCCGCCGCGCGAGCGCGAGGACCGTCGACGTCTTGCCGGTTCCTGCGGTCAGCTGAGAGCGCGAGTCTGCTCACCTGGCGGCCCGTAAAGGAGGAGATGCGGGAGCCTGCCCGCCTCGATGAACTTTTCGACTGCCATCAGCGCCGTTGCACCCGAGCTCACTCGTCGCGGTGATATCTTGATGCGACACGACGTCGTCGAGTGTCACTGGCCGGTACTTCTCCACCCACGGCAGCCCCTCGCGGTCGTGCTCCACGGGTACGACCTCTTTCCCCTTGCCCTTTGCGTTCGCCATCAGCGCCGCCATCGCGTTCGCGGGCCGCGTCGGCGCGGGGACGGAGACGGGCTCGTCGACGTCCATGCTGTCGGTCATGGCGGTGTGGAGATCAAAATACAGTCAACGCGGTCATGACGCGCGACGCGTCGGGCGCCTAAAAGATTGGGTTGCTTGGGCGCCTAATGGCCACGATAGGCATGCAAAGAGATAAACTTCACTGCGATAAGCGCTAAGCATACTGGGTATTGAGCCCGATCCCTGTCGTAATATCTTCCTAATCTTCTCGGGGCTATTAGAAGAACTGTAGATCTAAATCCTAATGGCTTTGCCCTTCGTCTGTCACTATCCTCACCTCCCCTCCCCTCTCCTCTCCTCACGGCGCCTCACCCCCTCACGCTCACCTCACGCCTGCTGACGAGCTGCATTACACTAGCGCCGGCTCGGTCCTCTCCGTGGAGTCCGAGTACCGACACGGACACGGACAAGTGGAGCAGTCGGAGCACCACCGTGCCGGACCACCCCCGTCCATCGCTAGCGACAAGCGGTCCCTCGAGCTAATGATCGACAGCTGGCACATGTCTCGCCGTCCTGAAGCTTCCTGACGCTCTCACGGCCGGAAATTCCCCCGCAGACGCTACATGCGGGGCTGTGACATGATAAAGCCGGATCGGCTTGAGGAATTGGAACGGCATGACGCTCTCTGGTCCCTGCAAAGAGCCTATTTTGACAGGTGCGACGTGTTCGAGCTTGTTCGCGTCCGCCTGGTTTCCGTGGATTCTTGGCCCGTTGCGGACGCCTGATGCGGATGGAAGCCGCCTCTGAGACCAGCGTGACGGCACTACTCGAGGCGACTCCTTGGCCTGACCCGAGAATGAGGAGCGGCACAGGGGCAGCCAATTGACGTCAATCACGCGTGATCGACGCATATCGCCCCGCTACCATTCCGACGTTGTCTCGTCCAGTCGCCGCGGACAAAACAAGCCACCAGGTTGAACCACCGTGGTGCCCCGGCGGAACGCTCCCGCGTACTCGTGCTACCTGCGGACATTCCCAACGGTGTGGGTTCCTGCGTCACTAATGTGCGCGGGGATGCCGGCAGCGCGCGACACTCGTGCAAGGCAGGCAGTCTCAGAGTCGGGGGGCAGTGGCTGCGGCTGCGGCTGTGGCTGGGCTGGACCCCCACCTTCCACCCCCCTCCCCCCCTCGCTCCCCCGCCCAGCCCATGCGGTACACTGACAACATTAGACGCGCGGAACGGACATTTGAATACGACGAGCATTCATGGCGTGACGAGGTGTCTCGGCAGAAACGACTGGACGACGGCATGGACGGCGCGGAAAGAACAGATGGCGTCGACGACCTGACCTGGCATGTGGAGCAGACGCCGGCGTTTTTTATCGCTGCCAAACCACAGCCCAGAGCGGTTCACGCGCAAGGGGGTGGCAGCCCAGGCGGTTCACGCACCAGGGGGAGGCAGCGCCAGCATGCTCGCGGGTCGCCATCGGGTGGACAGGGGCAGGTCCGGCCCGACATGTCCTCCCTGACTCTCAGTCACCGTCGATCCTTAGATATCGATACTGACCATGCATCGCAAAAGTACAGCCCAGGTCCATGGCACTGGAATCGCCTGCCGCTCACGGCGAGGCCTCACAGCTTGGCCTCTTACCACTGAACAAGGCAGCAACGGATCTGCTATCCGCCCCCTGGAGCAACAAACAGTCCCCGCCCGCTGCCGCTGACGCTGCCGCTGCCGCCGACGCTGTCGTCAGAGGTACTCCCTAGACGCTGCCACCACAGACTCCATATATGGGTCAACAGCGTCTCGAGCAGCGCAAGTCCTCGGCCAGTACCAGCCAGCACAAACGAGACCAACACTTGTACCTACCACCCCCACGATCCCTCAACATATACCGCCGCGTCTCGCCCACTCCCCCGTTCAGCGTCTCCGGCGCCGGGACGGGGTCCTCGACCTCCTCCTCGCCCCAAAAGGCCGTCACGCCGCCCGGCCTCGCCGCCTTGGGTCTCCCGGCCGCCGCGCGACTGGTGAAGGCCTGCGCAAAGTGCCACGAGCGTAAAGTAAAGTGCGACGGCGCACTACCGCGGTGTACAAACTGTGTACGCGCGGGCGTCGCGTGCAATGTTGTAGACTGTGTGCTGTGGACGAATGCGCATGTGGTTGCGTTGGAGAGTCGTGTGCGATGGCTCGAGGAGCAGGTGTCCAGGGCGTGTGCTGGCGATGTCTCCCAGGTGGATACTGGAACGCAGCTGTCACTGGCCGGCACCTCTCATCACGGCCCAGCACCAGAACGTATTCCTGAGGAGGTTGGACTGTTGAGTATGCGCGCAGGGGGGTCCTACAGTGAGTGCCTCAACACCGTCTCTAACACCAGTGGGCGGCATGTCTGGCGTGACGCTCGGGCTGCTCATGAACTCGTCCATGGCCATCCTCGGCGAGGAGCCGATATCTCTGCCTCCAGACTACACCATCCCGAGACGACGGCAGATCTGCGCCGCCTATCCCCCTCCGCCTCTAGCGCGCATACACATCTCGAGCTACATCGAGCGCGTGCACAAGTGGTACCCCTTCCTCGACCTCGACAGGCTGGGCAAGGACGCCGATGCGCTCTACAGTGGCGCCCAGGTCTCGCCCTTTGCGCGCGCAGTCTTTTTCCTCGTCTTCGCTCTGGGAGCCACAAACGGCCACGGCGACGCGTTCGCGGCCAGCGACTACTATTCCACCGCCATGGCGCTCGTGCCGGGCCTCCTGACGCACGCGAGCATGGACACATTGCGCCTCCTGCTTCTGGTGATCCTGTTCGGGCTGAGCAGCTACGACGACTCGCTCGACCTCTGGCAGGTGTCGGGCCACGCACTGCGCATGGCCGTCGCGGTCGGTCTGCATCGGCAGCACGCAGACCCGTCTGCCGGGCCGCACGAGCAGGACGCGCGCTGCAAGCTGTTCTGGTCCGCGTACAGCCTCGAGCGCTGGGTCGCAACAAGTACCGGCCGCACGGTCACCGTGCGCGACGACGGTGCGTCCCCTCTCCTTCCGTGCTGATGATAGCCATTGACCAGCCCTTCCCACAGCTGCTGGAGGAAAAGTTCCCCCCGTCGCTGTCGGGCTTTCTCCAGACGGTCGTAGCGCCCATCGACCTGCGGCCGGCAGTGCTCATGTTCCGCCAACGGCAGATCCTCGGCAGCCTGCTCGAGTGCATTTATCAGGCGTAAGTCTAGTGTTCCGCCCGCACTGACCCCAGCCCGGCCGAGCGGCCCAACACCCCCGGCGCCACGCATCGCGTGTACGAGGTGCAGCACAACCTCGCCACCTGGGCGCAGGAGGTGTTTGCCATTGCCGCCGACGCGGTGGAGCGGGACATGCTCCAGCTCGCCTTCCACCACGCCACAGTGATGCTCTACCGTCCAAGTCCGGGCTTTCCCTCGCCGGTGCCCGAGGCGCTGGACGCGTGCATGGCCTCGGCGCGCGCAGCCATCAAGCTGTATGCCGCCGCGCTCGCGAGCGGCACCGAGGACAAGGTCATGCCCGGCTGGGCGGGCTTTGCGGGCGTCATGAACCACGCCATGGCGCTGATTTTCTGTTCATGGTACGTCCGTCCGTCGACTTGGCTGACAGCAGGCTTGGCCCGTCGTGCGCCCAGGCGGCCCAGCAGCCGTCGAGCGACCCGGACGTCTTGTCCTCGCTCAACACGCTCGAGACGCTCGCGGCCCGCAGCCCAGAGTGCGGGCGGTACATTGAGCTCTACCACCGCGTCCTGGACGTGTCGGATCGGATGCTGCACGGCAACCTCCCGCAGCACTATCCTGCGGCGCTGCGCGCCGCGGGGCTCGGCGTGGAGAATCTCAAGCTCGACGAGGAGAGCGTCGACTATATCAAGCGTCTCCTGCTCGCGGGCGAGGTGCAGCAGGCGCGCATGCGCACGCCCACGCCCATGCTCCCGCCCACCATGATGGGTATGGCGGACATGGTGCCGCGCATGCTCGTCACGCCCCTCGGCGTGCCCATGTCCAGCACTCCAATGGCCACGCCGATGCCCACGCCGATGCCGGGCACGCCACACCAGCAGCAGCAGCAGATGACCCCGCAGGGCATGATCATTCTCCCGGGCACGGTGCACGGCGGCGCGCAGGCCCCAGGTCTCCTCCCCGGCCAGATGCCAGCGTACGATCTCGCGCGGATGGGATAGCGGATACGTTTGGTTCCGGGCTCTTGGTAGTTGCATGTACTAGATCGGTATCGGCGGATCTGGGGGCTATGTTTGTTCAGCCTCAGCGAGATCACATCCGCCACACCGCCACCGACCCCGCCACGCCAGGTCCACGGGAATGAAAAGGTACCCTCCGAGGAACCGGCGAGAACAGGCTCCCCTGGCGTGTCAGCCGGCTCCTGACTGGCTCTGACGAGCGGTGCGCGCTCGGCGGTGCGGCGTGCGTACTCGGTACCGCCGACATGTGCTTTGTCCGGCGACTGCTCACGACGAGATTGCGGCGTTTGCTCGAGATTGCGGCGAATGCGCGAGATTGTTCCTCGCGGCCGGCGTTTGCTCGTGAGCAGGTATCAGAGATCGTCAGGGGGGTCAGTGTTCCGCGTTAGTCCAGGCGCCGTCCTGCATGCCTCCTCGGTCACGCGGGCCGGAGGTGCGCTTCACGCTGCAACGGCCCAACAGCCTCTACAGCCTACTGTTCAGCCCCAGAGCGGCCTCGACGTCGGCCTTGGGTCAGTGTAGCCTGGGAGGATACTCACGACCTTGCTGGTGCGCGCCGGGAACCACTGCACCTTGCCTCCGGGGTGGACGAGGAACTTGGAAAAGTTCTGGTGTCAGCAGAGGCCATACTTGAGTGACTCACCCAGTCAATGTCCTGCACGGGCGGCTCGGCGTGCGACTTGAGGTACTTGTACAGCTCGCTGGCGCCGTCGCCGTTGACGTCGGCCTGGGGTTAGTCCGGGCGCGGCAGAGGTCAGTAGCTCAGTCCCCTCCCGCCCGGTACTTCCATCCATTCCACTCCCTATCCACTCTCCCTCCCATCCCCCCCACCCTCCACCCACCTTCTTGGCAATAGGGAACGTAACCCCATAGTTGGCCTGGCAGAACTGCAGGATCTCGTCGTCGTTTCCGGGCTCCTGCGCCTTGAACTTGGTGTCAGTCCCGCACCGCCAGAGCCAAAACCTGGTTACAAGGCTGTCCTACGATCCCGATCTTGTCGCCGTACTTTTCGTGCAGCGCCTGCAGGTCCTTGTACTGCGGGGTCAGACCGCAGCGGCTCGCGACGTTGACGACCACGAGCGGGCGGTCCTGGAAGTCCTTGAGCGGCAGGCGGCCCTTGGACGTCTCGAGCTGATGTGAGCTGGGGAGAGGCGGCGCTTACGGTGAAGGCGTACACGTCGGACATGGTTGAGAGTGCTCGGCGAAAGATGCGCGACAGCTTGAATGAGGAGATGGATGAAGAGGAGTGGTGAGCGGTGGGCACGCCATGCCTCCACTTCGGTGCTGGCCGTGGCGACGCATGGCGACAGCCGGCGTGGCCCGGCCGCTTCGGCGTAACGTCAGAGCGGCTTCCTTCATCGTCGTCAGCACCAGAGGATGCATGCATGGCGAGCTCGTCGTTCTGAGCAGCAGCGGAGGCGGTAGAGCTGGATGCTGGGACATACTGGGGCGCATCCCTTCGAGAGCCACATACTGGGGCGCATTTAACTTACCGGGGCTGCTCTGGTCCTGGGGCGCATATCGACCTATTACCGCCCCCCTTTTCCTCCACCCCTACGTGTCGACGCATCGGTCCAAACCACCACAAACCACACAATAATGGTGAGCACGGCGCTCGTGGTAGCGAGCACTGACAGCAGGCCGACGTCAAGCGCCCCTCCTCCCCGCCCGCGGCCTCCGGCGCCGGCTCGGCATTCAGCGTCGCGCGCCCCCACGGCGCAAATGCTGTCCGGTGAGCAGCCAGGCTCGTTGAGTGGGACTATGCTGACGCTCTTTCGTTCTCCCCGCCATGTCGATTATTACGGTCTGCTTGTGCTACTTGCTATCCCGCCGCTCACGATGGTCCTCGCCATGTGATCTCGCTCGCTCGCTCGCGTGATCGATGCAGCCGCCGCGCACCCGCCGCGCCGCGCCCGTCCTCTGCCCGCGCCGCCGGCGCAGGCGGGAGCAGCAACACGATGATGAAGCTGTACACCGACTCGGGCGACGCGGGTCTGATGGTGTACGTCCCCTCTTGAGTGCAGACTGACGCCAGCGACCCGTTCGTCGTCATTGTCCTCGCGCTCTCGTTCATCGCGTCCATCTTCTTCCTCCACATCGCCGCAAAGGTCGTGCGCGCCTTTTCCGGTTAATCGAGGGAAGAGAAGGAGTAGTGGATCGGTCGTTGTCGCGCTCACGCACTGCGTATACCTACATGCACATGTACAACCCATCTACTCTACTGACATCTAACGCTGCATGACCTGCTGGAGGATCTGGCCGGCGCCGCGGAGCAGTCCGCGGTCCTCTTCGTCCTCCCCGTCCTCGTCGTCGCCCACAGTGCGGTGCCAGCCCATGGCCTCCGCCTCCCCGTCGTCCTCCTCTTCCTCCATGCGCGGCAGTCTGCTCGCCGTCGGAGAGTGGTGGTGCTTGGAGTACGCCGGGTGCGAGTCAAAGAATGCCCCCTGCTCCCTCCTCGGCGACGTGGATGGGTCGAAGAAGTTGCTTCGTTGGCTCTTGGGCGACATCGGGTGCGCGCCGAGACCCAACCCCCGGCCGCCGTGGTACATGCTCCCCTCCATCCGTCCGCGCGGCTGGGGATGGTGCGCCATCAGCCGGTCCAAAAACATGGACGCGTTCGGGTCGCTCGGCGTCCAGTCCGGGTGCGCCGCCTTAAAGTACAGCACCGACTTTTCCATCTTGCGCGTCGCTGCTTCGGGGCGCGAGTCTGGCGGTGGGGCCGTCGGCGCGGCGGACGAGCGGCGGCGCACGGGCACGGCGACGTCTGAGGTCGGGGCTGCGGCTGCCGCGCCGTCTGGACCCACGTTACCCGGGCGGTGGAAGTCGAACACTGCAAAACTGCACACGTACCCCACGCCGTCGACGTGCACTGTAAACTCGCGGAAGAAGTCTATGATCGCGCCAGACGTCGGCGCGAGGCTGAACCACAGGATAAACGGCGTGAGGAGAACACTGACAAACTCGGTCACGAACACACTCAGTTTGAGCTGGAACAGCTGGCCAAAGTCTGTGTGTACCTGATGTCAGCTAAACACGTAGACGACTACCTACCGCCTGCGAGTGCAGCTTGCCCTCCCACTCGGGCGGGAGGTAGTGCGTGTACTGCACGACCTCGCGCATGCAGTACTCGGGGTCAAAGACGAGGTTGTCCTCTGGAATCATGCCGCGCGCTATCGCGAGGATGGAGCCGAATACACCAATGTAGAAGAGCACCGTGCGATGCGGGGTGATCTCAAAGTGCAGGAAGAGGTCAGGGTCGATGAGGGATGCGATAAAGAGCACGGCGGCAAACGAGCCGGCGATGAACGCGACGAATCTGCATCAGCTCTGGAACGACATTGAACTTACCGCATCACCAACGCGGTGCGCTCCTTTGGAAACTGGTCGATGTACTCTTTCGCAATGGGGTAGCTCTGGTTCAGCCGGCGCTCAAACAGGTGCGGCAGCTCGTTGAACTCGCGGAAGCGCCAGCGGGCGTACTGCGTGTACTGCCGCGAGCCCATCGAGGAGGGGTTCTTGTGGTACTCTTCAAAGTAGCGGAAGAAGAAGTAGAGCAGGAGGTAGGGGACGATGAATGGCGCGAGGACGAGGTTGAGCAGCGCTGCGGCGCGGAATCGGTTCTGCAGCCTGCCATCAGCTGGGGCTCAATCTTGGTTAGCTACCTTCCCACGAGATCCTTCCGGCCGCGGTTGCGCACAATCTCCTGCGAAACCTGGCCTGTTCTCCTGTCAAAGAAAAAGTCCATGATTGTCCAAGAGATGTTGTACTCGATCGCCTTGGTGAGAGTGCTCCCGCCGAAGGTGAGGTACTTTCTGTCCTCCTGCCGCGTTCGTGGAAGCCCCTGCGGGGACCCAGTCAGTAACGCCGGCGGTAGGAACTTTTGCACCGCGTTCGGCACCGGAATGCGGACGCGCAAGTCGAGGAGGTCCTTGTTGAAGAGCGCAACGAGGTAGTTCTCCTTGCGTAGGATGCGGCTGCGGTCAGTTCAGCAAGTGCGCTAGTTCACTTGGCAATGTCATGTGCGTCCAGCTTGAGATTTGCTGGAGCGGGGCCAACTACAGTCTCCAGCGCCGCCGCCTGCCCGTTCGATAGCGAGGTCATGGGGTTGTCCTTCTTGATCTCGCCGATGCGGCGCACGATCTCGGGCCACGGCATGGTCTGGATGTCGCTCTGGTGTCAGCTGCGAGGGGGTATGATCTAGCGCACATCTGGCACACCCAGGAGGTAGGTGTAAAAGTTGTACATGTTCCTCAGACCAGGAATCGAGGTGACGAGCTGGACGACCTCGAAGAGGAACCAGCCAGTGACGGCGAAGATGAAGAGCCAGTGGCCGACACCGCCGCTGTCGTCAGCTACGACACCCACCGTAGCTCACCGCACAATGCACTGGCCGATCAGCGCATCGCCAAGACGCCCAGTGCCACCCGCAGCCGAGTGCGCTAGCCTGGAATAGTCGATGCACGACACCAGAAACGTCGAGAAGATGACCACAAAGAGCTTGGTCCTGTTGTCAGCTTCCGCACACCCTGGCCAGCTCACAATAGCCCCAGCCCCTGCGCAAGTGCAATGCAGTACACGCCCTTGCCCTTGTAGTACCAGTACGCCTCCTGCAGGAACTTGTCGAGATCGACGACATTGACCCACTGCCACAGCGCCTTGTTGTACCCGTCCAGCCCGGCGCGGCGGACGCTCGGCTGCTGCTCGAGGGCGTGGTACTTTCGTCGTCCCCGAGTCTTGGTCCTACCACCTGTGCCAGGGGTGGGCGGGTCAGACGGCGACGGGGATCGTTCTGGGAGGGGAGCCGGCGGTGCCATCGGCGGTCGCTTGGACTCGACTGGAGGAGTCGGCTCGATACGCATGTCTGGCTCCTCGATCTCTTCGCTGGTGCTGCTGGGCGTCGGCGGCTCAGTGCTGGCACTGACGCTGGTGCTGCTCTCCCTTCTGCTCGTGCTGCTCTCCCGCCTGGCGGCATGCTCCCGTGCGGCAGGCTCCTTCACCCTCGCGGGCGAGCTATGCCTGCTGGTCGAGCTTGAACTGGGCGTCGGTCGCCGCCTGAACGGCCCAGGACTCCGACTCGGCTCCTTCTTTTCCTTTCGCACAGCCAGTCTGCCTGTCCCCGTGCCAATAGTCGGGATGGTCGAGGTCCGCGCGGTGGGAGTCCTGGCGCCTCCGCCCGGGAACAACAGGCTCTGAGGCGGCTCATCGTCCTCGCTGCTGCTCTCGACGACGAAGGGACGCTGCGGGGCAGTCGGCGTCGGCGACGTGGGCGGAGATCGGGTACGGGGGCGGGACGGACCGTCAAACTGCAACTCACGGAGGAGGAGCGTCGACGGCGACTCGAGCCCAGCCCCGGGCGAGCCCGTCTTTGGCGAGCTCTCGTTCTGCGCCGCCTTTGCCCCCGCCGCGGCCGTCGACTGCGCGATGCTGGCGTACGGATTTAATAGGTTGAGCAGCGAGTTGTGCGCCGGCGGGGACGGCATGGTGGTGGAGAAGCAGACGGAGATGGCGAGCGACGCGTTGGGTGGCGACACATGACGATTGTCACGTGGGCAGTGTATCACGTGACCAACAGCGACCAGTGCATCAAAGTGCCCAAGCGCACTGTTTCTTCTGTTGCTTCTCTTTTCTGCACTCTGTCTGATGCTTCTCTTCGCGTGCTCGGCCGGGTGACTGCTACTGACCGCGTGCTGCCTGACCGCGTGCTACCTGTCACGCTTTGACTCTTGACTTTTGGCTCTGCGGCCGGGCATGGCCAATGGATACGTGCTCGTTCAAGGGGACAAGCATGTCATGCGCACGAGATGCCGTACTCTGCATGGGACCTACGCCGCGGGGGACTGATAAGCTCCACTCAAACCTCTGGTACGCACACGGCGAGCCGCGGAACAAGCTCACGCAGAGACTAAGCCCGGCCGGCGTCAGGTGCCCGGCGTCGACATGCCGAGTGCGCAATGTCCTCTCAAAGTCACGCTGGCCGCCGGGATGAGCTCCAGCAGGCCCCACGCACGGGTGCATTAGCGCAAGGCACATTGCTGCTCCCTGCTGCGGCGGTGGCTTGGCGGTGGGCCAGCCAGCCAGGCGGCGATGCGATCCTGCCTGTTCTGCTGGCCCATTGACTGCGTCGCCAACTCTAAGACCGCCACCTACTCAATGGACCCCTCCTGGCGGCGCGCGGAGCAGCCCGGGAGAGGGCAGGGCCGGCAGCAGGGCGGCAGAAATGGTGGGTCTCGGTGGGACGGCGCTCGACCGCGGTGGGACTGAGAAGAGGGGATATAAGACAGTCCAACTCCCCAGCTTCTTCCCACCCCTTCTCATCTCTACTCAAAGACCACTATGAAGCTGCTCGCCCTCGCCCTCGTCGCCGCGACCGCCATCGCGACCCCGCTCCAGGGTACGCAAAACCTGCTGCCCACCGCCCACATCACTGACCGCAGCCCCCGACCTCGCCGCCCGCGAGGCAGAGGCGTACGGCGGCTGCAACCCCGCCTGCTGGGAGAAGCGCCACGCCAACCTGGGTACGTACAGTCTCGTCATTCATTGTCATTCCCCGGCGATGGGCCGTGCAGAGTGACATTCCATTCCTTCCGCTACCCGTCGATCGCTGACGCTAGTCTCGCTCATTGACTCGCAGCTCGCCAAAAAGTCGCCAGAGATCCGTGAGCACTGTCTGAAGCACGACTGACGGCAGTCGAGTTTGCCCGGGGCTATGACGAGCGCGACGCAAACCCCAACGCCCAGTTTGGCGGCGGCTGCACCCCGCCCTGCTGGAAGAAGCGCAGCGACCAGCTCCGTGCGTCCCTCTTTGGTCTATCTGACACCAGACGAGCTGGCCGGCCGCCACGCACTCTCCAAGAAGGACGCCCAGTTCGGCGGCGGCTGCACGCCCCCCTGCTGGCGCAAGCGCAATGCCGACCTCACCGAGTTTGCGCACATGGTCGTCCGCGACATTGTCGCCAACCAGGACGGTAGGAATGTGCTGTTTCACGGCTGACGGCAGCCTGATTGTTCGGGTGACGGAGTTCGGAGTGTAGTGTCAAAGTTAGTTGTCATATGAATCGCGTGCATCGGTTTCAGAGGAATGCCTTCAAAGGAGACAGTAACGCTCGTCCAGCACTTTCTCCCTCACGCGCCAGGCTGACCAGGCAGCCTCGACGCGCTCGCGGTCAATGATAATCCGCGCACCGCGCCACTCGTCCTGCACATCGCTCTCGACGCTCTTTTCGCTCTGCACGTCCTCGGACCCGTCCGACTCCGAGTCGGGCGAAGCCTCCCGCCGGCCGCGCACAGTGAGGAACCCGAGCTCCTGCAGCGTCGCGCACACGTCGTCAAAGCGAAGGTGGCACGCGCGCGCAAAGTGCCCCAAATCACAGTGAACGCTGTAGTGCCCGTTTGGCTCGGGCCGCTTGGTCAGACCTGTCGTCAGGTTGAAGTGAACGGGGGACCCACCAGCACCGTTCACCTCAATGTGCTCCTCGCCCCCCTCGGACCGCCGATGCCGCAGCGCCCGCCCGTCCTGCCCCTTTGGCGCACCGGCCAGGAGGTCGCGGCACGTGCGCACAATCACCGCCGCCCAGAACGCCGTGTACGCCATGCGCCCGAGATCACTCAGCGGCCGCTCGGGCGTGCCGGGTGAGCCGTCGAAGGCGCGTGTCGTGGGGTGGCGCGTGAGATAGTAGCCTCCAGTCAGCGATCATGCCCTAGGAAGATGATTACTGAACTCGATCAACAACCTTCCAAAGCCCTTGCTCTGGAACGGCGGGAAGGCAATGATGCACGCCAGGTTGTAGTCGTCCGCCGTGATCTTCTCCTTGGAAAAGTAGGCGTACACCTGGTCCCGCCGCGAGGTCGCCGCGTCGCACAGGACGTAGAAGAGAAAGTTCTCCACCTGATGTCAGCTAGGCCGAGGACATCGGGTACGTCGTAGAAGATTGTCTGGGGTCAGGTCGCGTTTGGTCTCGACGTACTTTGTGATCGATGAAGAGCTTGCCGAATAGGCTCAGGTTCTGGCAGTATAACTGCCGTCAGGTTACTTATGGGCTGGCATACCTTGGCCTGTACGCCGTCGATCTCCCAGATGGTATAGTTGTCTCGCTGGTACACTTTCCTGCCTGGCGGCTGGAGCTGTTTGCAGCCAGACTGCCGTCAGCTCTAGAAACACTCGAGCTTACAGTATGCCGGTCCCACGCATCCCTTGTGCGCATGTACTTGAAACACAACTGCCGTCAGCGTCGATACCGTCACCGGGCTTACATCACACACCCACAGCCGTCCCAGCGCGCGCTCGCCGCCCATGCCCACCCCCGGACCGAGGACGTGCGGCAGGTGTGCCCGCGGAGCGGGCGAGCCGTTCGACGGCGGCTCTTTCCGCTTCTTCCCCCTCTTGGGGGGTTCGGCGGGCGGATCGTGCGCCATGGGATACGGAGAGTAGTACCTTTTGTCAGCCTGTTCAGGTGGTTCCGTCCTTCCGCCGTGGTCATCTCCTCCTGCCCCGCCCAGACCGGAACACTCACCAAGTCTTGATAGTATACTCCCCAAATCGGACATCCTCAAAGTTCCTCACGCGCGTGATAGCGTCGTGTTCCCGTTCAGGCGTGGACCGTTCGCTGTCCTCGCCCGTCGGCGCGGGCGTGCGGCGTCCGCTCGTCGCCCCATCCTGTCGTCAGCTCAGTACCAAGAAGGCACATACGTCCTGCAGCCTGCTCGGGCCGGGCAGCGCGATCTCCTCCCCTAGCGCCGAGACAGGGAGCCATTCGTCCAGTCGCTTATCCTCGCCCACATACGAGACGTACGCTTCGGGGATGCGCAGCTTTGTGCGCTGGTTAAGGACGATGCCCGGTTCTGCGGGTTAGCTTGTACCTATATCGCGGCAGCTCTGGCTCAAGGCCGATGTGGATACAGCTCTGCAAAGCTGGACGACCGAGGAGGGGACGCACTTTGGACACCATCGCGCTGGACGAGGTATTGCCGCCCTACTACGATCTCGCGCTCGGGCTGTGCTGCGCTCGTTGAGCCAGTCGCTTCAACTGGCATTGGCAGTGTCATCGACCCTCGGACGGCTGGCGGGGAGTGGGAAGATGAGAGTCGACGGATCGGTTGATCGTCAACAAACAAAATTGGATACATACAAAACGCGGGGCGGGTTACCGCCGTACCACCCCGCCGAGAGGAATATTTCAAGTTAAGCGCCGCGTCGTACGCACTTACGCAGCAGCTGCAAAGCCTGAAGCCGCAGCAGTATCCCAGAGATCTATCCATGCGACAAGAAAGCAATTAGACAAGAGTACCAAATCCTCCACGAGTCCATGTCCGGCGATCGTCCTCACTTCTCCTCTTCTCCAGAGTCCGCTCACCCCTCTCCTCTCGGCCATCTCTGTTGAACGCAGCACGCTAGGGCCTCGGGACGGCATCACCCTCCGGACCCGACAGGTACGCGCGCATGTCCTCGATGGACACGCACTTGATGCCCCACTCGCGTGCGAAGCGCCAGCAGTCGTCGCGGCGCGCCATGCTGCCCTTCGGGTCGGTGGGGTGGACGAGCTCGCAGAGGAGGCCGACAGGTGGCTCACCGGCGAGGTAGCAGAGGTCTGTGGTTAGCACTGGCGGCAGTTGGAACGAAAGGGGGGGAGACTCGACGGCGCACTGGGAACGTGTGATCCCTTGAGAGCAGCTGTACTGCGTGTGATAGGATCTCCCGTGAAGAGAGCCAACAACCATCGCCCTTTCGAGAACAGCTCATACGCTTGGGAGTCATCTGAGTCACACGGACCTCACGGCCCAGGCACTTGGCAGAAACCCGTACTCCCAGACGTCTCTCGTGAACGGCCAAAGAGCACTCTCCTTGTCCCACACTCCCACGGTACTCACCAACAGCAGCCTCGGTGTGGCCAAACCGCACACGCGTGCCGCCGGGGGTATACCGCAGGGGCACGACGTGGCCCGGGCGAGTAAAGTCGTCAGCGCCGGCGTCGCTAGCGGCCAGTCTTCCGAGGTAGGCGCGGTCATGTGCGCTGATGCCTGTGGTGGTCGGGTGCTTGGCGCTGTTGGCGTCGATGGTGAGGTGGTAGGCGGTGCCCTTGCGGTCCTCATTGGCGCCGGACGCACTGAGCAGGGGCGGCAGCCGGAGTTCCTCCAGGCGCGCCGGGGTCATGGACATGCAGATGAAGCCGCTGGCGGTTAGCTTGAGCTCTGGGAGCGATATGGGATGAATCGGGCTGCGGACGTAGTGGCCCCGGGGAGTAGAGCCAGTTACAACTCGCTGCCGTTGGGCTCGAAGGCTCTCTCTCGTCCGTGGTCCTCGACTAGCTCCCGTCACCTAGCTCGACGCCTAGCTCGACGCCGAATGCCACCCCGATCCCCGCTCGATACCGGACCGCACTCACCTCGTCCATCGGACAAACCAGGCCATGCCCTCCTCGGTGATCTTGGATGCGGCACAGATGACGTCGCCCTCGTTCTCGCGGTCCTCGTCGTCCATCACGACGACAAACTCGCCGCGCTTGATCGCCTCGACGGCCTCCTCGATCGGGTCGAACTTGAACGGCGACGGCGGCGTCGTCGGCGCGTTCTGCACATGCGTCGGGGCGGACATGGCGGGGTGCGGGGAGCCAACTGAGAGACTGAGACGAAGAGTGAGACGCTGCGAGTCGAGCACGGTGCTGTCCGACTTTTCTGACCTTTGAGATGGTGTTTCCGGAATCGAAAGTGCCGGAGACCGAGTGTGTGTAAGCGGAGGGAGTTGCAGGCACGTGACCGGTCCGCGGTTCGAATCCTGCCCGCGTCGTGGGATTATTTTCCCGAATTGCCACGTGGAGGCCAAGCGCGCCGTCCCGCCAGCTCATTTCGCGCGTCCAACCTCTCTCTTCATCACACTCACTCACTCTCCTCAACTCGGCTGCGATGCGCTTCCTTGTCGCGGCGGCCGCCCTGCTCGCGTCCCCCGCGGCCGCATTCTACCTCCCGGGCACTGCGCCGCGCGACTACCTCGAGGGCGACAAGGTCGACGTCTTTGTCAACACCGTGTCGCCCATGCTCAATGCCACGCTCAGCTCGCTGATATCCTACGACTACTACGACGAGCGCTTCCACTTTTGCCAGCCAGAGGGTGGGCCAAAGAAGCAGCCCGAGTCTCTCGGCTCAATCCTCTTCGGTGACCGTATCCTATCCAGCGCGTACAACATCCGGATGCTCAAGAACGAGACGTGCAAGACGCTGTGCAGGGCAAAGGTGCTCCACCAGGACGCCAAGTTTGTCAATGACCGCATCCGCGAGGACTATGGGTTGAACTATATCATCGACGGCCTGCCGAGCGCCGAGCTCAAGCTCGACTCCAAGACGGGCGAAAAGTTCCTCGACGCGCAGGGCTTCTCGCTGGGCCGCGTGTCAAACGGCAAGCCCAACCTGAACAACCACTTTGACATCTTTGTCCAGTACCATGAGCGCCCGAATCACAAGTATCGCGTCGTCGGCGTCATGGTCTACCCGCGGAGTGTCAACTCGCACGTCGAAGGCAAGGAGCCCGACTGCTTTGTGGAGAACAGGCCGATCGAGATTAGCGAGGAGCGCGACACCGAGTTCCTCTACACCTACAGCGTAGCGTTCACGCCGAGCGACGTCCCATGGTCCATCCGCTGGGACAATTACCTGCACGTCTTTGACCCCAAGATCCACCTCTTCTCGTTGATTAATTCGCTTGTTATTGTCGGCTTTTTGTGCTTCATGGTCAGCATGGTGCTGTACCGCAACGTCTCGAGCGATATCCACCGGTACAACGCCATCGACCTCGCAGACGACATCCAGGAGGACTACGGCTGGAAACTCGTGCACGGCGAGGTATTCCGCTCGCCCGAGCGTCCGATGCTCCTCTCCGTGTGCGCCGGCAACGGCTTCCACCTCCTGGGCATGTTCCTGGTCACTCTGGTCTTTGCGCTCCTGGGCTTCTTATCTCCTTCCAATCGCGGCTCGCTCACGACCGTGCTTCTGATCTGCTGGATGCTCTTTGGGTGCATTTCCGGCTACGTCTCTGCGCGCGTCTACGCCTCCCTGGGCGGCGACCAGTGGAAGGAGAACCTGGTGCTCACGGCGCTCCTCTTCCCCATGGTCATCTTCTCGCTCATCGGCATGTTCAACCTCCTCCTCATCGCGGCTGGAGCGTCGGGCGCAATGCCGTTCGGCACGATCCTCGCCGTCCTGCTCCTCTGGTTCCTCATCTCTGTCCCGCTCTCCGTCGCGGGCTACTTTCTGGGCATGAAGCACGGCGGCATGCCGGCGCCCGTGCGAACGAACCCGATTCCGCGCCAGATCCCACCGTCAAAGTGGTACTTCAAGCCCATCCCCGCGGCGTTGCTCTGCGGCATCTTACCCTTTGGCGCGGCATTCGTCGAGCTCTACTTTATCCTCTCGAGCCTCTTTGGTAACCGCGCGTACTACGCCTTTGGCTTCTTGTTCCTCACATTCGGCGTCGTCGCGCTGACGACCGCGACCGTGTCGATCCTGTGCACGTACTTTGTCCTCTGTGCCGAGGAGTACCGGTGGCACTGGCGCAGCGTGCTCGTCGGCGGCGGCAGCGCCTTCTGGCTCTTTGCGTATGGCACGTGGTACTGGGCCTCGCGCCTGAGTCTGGGCAGCTTTACCTCGGTCGCACTCTACTTTGGCTACCTGTGAGTTGCGGCGTGTTAAAAGCTGACGACAGGTTCCTCTTGTCGCTCCTCGACTTTGTACTGTGCGGCGCGATCGGCTTTGCCGCGTCCTGGTGGTTCACGCACCGGCTGTACTCGAGCCTCAAGCACATTGACTAGACAGCCAACAGACCAATCATAGACCAAAATCATGCATAGCATATAGTTGTTCGTGTATGGCTCGGCTATTGTGTAGGGCTATTGCTTCTGAGAAGCTCGGAACGCCTTGGCGTGCTTTACAATGTCGGCGTCGTAGAGCACGTTCAGGCCGGCAGGCGGGTGTGCCGCGAGCTGCGCAATGGCCGCGCCGACGCTGCTGTCAGAAAACACCGGTGGCGACGTACTCGTCGGCGTCGACGCCCAGGTAGGATATCGGGATGCCCACGGCGCGAATGCCCTTTACGAGGCTTACGGCGATGGACTCGGAGGTGCGCGCGTCCTCGCTGCTGTCAGTGGGTTCCGGGAGGAGCGCTGAGAGACAAGCAGGCGACTCACCGCGAGCCGTCGTACAGCAGGATCCCCGGACGCAGGATGACAGTGTTCGTGAAGCCCATGCTTTTGACGGCGTCCTCGAGCAGCCCCTTGGTCTTGGTGTATGGCATCCAGCTGCTCGCGTCCGCGCCGCGCGAGGACACGAGGACCATCTGGGGTCAGCCTGGCTTCCATCTTACATCTCTTCACACCCGCCCCCCCTCGCCCCCCCCCGACTCACAGTCTCAGCACCCTCCGCACGCGCCTTGAGCGCAATCTCGCGGTTGAGCTCATAGTCAATGCGGCGCGCAGCCTCCACGCCGCCCGCCTGCGCCATGGTCGTCCCGAGGCAGGAAACGTACACGCCGCCCGGCGCGCCCACTGCGCCCACTGCGCCGGCCTCCTTGTCCCCGTCCAGAAAGACGCCAGCAAGGTCCACGACGCGGTTGGTATACCGCGTCGCGGCGTTGGCGGTGCTGGACGGCGCGGCCGGCGCGGGACGGCGCGTCAGCGTTGTGATCGCGAATGCTGTCGGCGACGTTAGGAGCGCGCTGAGGGCTGCGCTGCCTGTTAGGCCTGTGCTGCCTACGAGCGTGAGGGGGATGGGGGCGGGCATGCTTGGGAGCGGGGGCATGGAGTGGTGTGTGTGTGTGATGGAGATGCACACAAAAGTGGAGGCGGACTTGGGTGGCGAATTGGGTCGGGTGGGTGGGTGTCTCGGTGGCCGATGATGGCGGCGGCGGTGGGTTTGGCGGCGAGCAGCAGCTGGCATGGGGGGGGCTACTCTGTCGCTGCTCTGACGTGTGCTGATCTCTTCATGCTCTCCTGCAGAACAGTCATGTTGCATGCTAAGCTACAGGCGACAAGAATGCCTGGGAGCTACATCCACGGTGGCCGAAATGGCATCGCTGGAGGGCTGTAGCCCGAGAATGCCATCGGCACCGTGACGGTGACCGCGACCGTTGGCTGTGGGACGGGAGCACTGGCAGTGCCAGGCGGGTTCGCGCTGGGCAACGGGCGGAGGGGATGGCCGGGGAGTGGCCGACTTATGGGCAGACCATTGGTGCCGATAAAGTACGGCAGCTGATCCTGAGGAGGCTGAGGAGCAGTGATCGCTGGAGAGACTGGGTACATGCCACTCATGATGAGGAACGGTGGCAGTTGCTGCTCGGCCGGGGCGGAGGCCATGTCGACCCAGAACGTCGATGGTGAGGACAGATTCACGACTGGGCTGGAGGCTAGCAGATCCACGGCCATTCACGCACGTGAAGAGCAGTTTGTTGCACCACTTGCACACGCGCAGATTGTCCCCGCGACCGGCCTGGGGCTCACAGACGTCTGCCGTCAACTCACGCATAGCATACACCCACTGCCGAGGTTCTCCTTGCTCGGGGAGCCGAAGCAGTAGCCACCCGACATCCCCACTGGGGCAGATGGGGGCGGAGGTTGCTGAGCGTCAGTTGGCAGGGGCCGAGACATGGCTCGGGTCAGTGGTGGTCAGCAAGAGGTGGGATGAGATGCGGCCACAAAGCCAGAGGGCTCAGAGGCGGTACGTCGGTGCTCAGTGTACTGTGTCCGAAGCGGACGACAAAGACGGACTCGCGAAGACGGACTCGCGAAGACACACTGCGTGCCACACACCACCTCCTTTTGTGCGTTCCTGCCGCAATGGCCACCGCGTGCGCGCCGAGGACATAAAGCCTGGGCGTCAGTCTCTTCCAACCGCACACTCTTTCAGATACCTCGCCACCTGTGGCAACCTTACCTCCAACTCATACCCAACCCCGAACAACCCACGATGGCCTGCGCTGGAGCCGCGTACGACGGAGCAAACAAGGGCAGTGAGTGACCCGTTAGATGAAGCTTACCCAGAACCGTGCCACCTGCTCATGATCTTCAACAAGCGCGTCTGTTACTACTGTGGCGAGGTGTACGACTAGGCCTGATCGTCTGTCGAGTACTGTAGGCTCTGACTCACTGCCGGCTGCACCGGCGGCGGGGGTGTCGCTGCTGGCCAGCGAACCCACCCGATGCATCCGTGGCCCGTGCCGCCCAAACATGCCCAAGCGGGGTACGTTCCCGCCGGAAGGAAGACGCTCTGCTCATGTGCCCGAGACTTCTGGCTGAGTCTCATGGCGTTTTGAGGGCCATGGGGATCTGGTGGATCTCGCGCTGCTTCTTTCCATGGCAAGGGGCAGGATTGTCCTGAGGTGGTCCAGAAGCGCTCACGGACTTGGGGCCCAGAGAGGTGTCGACCTCAGGGGTGCGCTCAGAGCCGTGCGCGGTGGCTGAGCTTGAAACGCCAGTCCATTCCGCTACTGCTGGGTTTCCAGCTGGCAGTGTCAGTAACCCCTGCTGCGCGTTCGCACCGTGTGTCGCTGCTGCCCCATCAGACTGGGAAAAGGTAGAAAAGCCGCCCGTTCGTTTCTGTTCAGTACTCTCTTCTCTGGTCTCACTAGTTTACTGTCGCCCGCTGTTACCGACTGCCCTGCCAGCATGTACTCGACCAACACCACGACGATGAACTACCGCATGATCTGCACGGGGGACGAGTACAAGGCGAATGCAGGCAGTGAGTGGTCCTCCTTCCCCAATGTCTTGCGCTGATGGCAGACTACTGCACAGGCTACATCCGCGACGACGGGCGCTTCGTGTGCCGATACTGCGGTCTGCAGGTCTAGTCACCAGTCATGGACGTGGACACTCGCATCAGTATCCTAGAGTAATCAGTCATGGACTTTTCTCGTTGTCATCCGCGCACTGCCCGTGCGAGTGCGAGCGTCTGTGCGGTGCGGGGGTTAGTCGTGAGACGAGTTAGGCGAGCAGCATGGTGGAGTGGGCAGCTACAAACATCGGAACCAAACATTCAGAACGTGAGACTGAGCGGGAGCAACTTGGCACTCACGTGACTAAAGGTCACTTGCGGTTCTGCCATGCTCAACTTTGCTTGCTCCATTGCTGCCATCGCTACGAGCTGAGAGGTGCGGCTACGTCGCTGGCTGGCACAAATGCGCGAGGGAGGGCCAGAGGACGGGTTGGACGGAACCACAAGCTGAGCTCGCTTGTGGACCTGACACACAGTCGCTGCCAGCTTGTAGATGCTTGCCTTGCCTGGCCGATCAGGACGTCAGCTCTACTTGTTGGCGCGCTTCCTTATCCGGCCGCCTGTCCCCATACCGTTCACACATCACTTTGGCAGGCAGGACTGACAATGGTGCCCGCACTGATGGCGCTGAACGCATACTGATGGCAACCACAAACACACAGCCTCCGCTCGCGCCGGCTCTGCCAGCTGACCTCTCCGCTCCGCGCTTGCTTCTTAACACACGCCGTGCAAACAACTCCTACCCCACCGTCTCTCGCCATCTCAACCCCGCCCATCTCCACTCTGCCTGGACATCTTTAGCAACCTCAAACCCAGCACCCCCCCAACGACAATGGCCGAAGGGATCCGCAGCCCCCTGCCCTACTCGCGCAAGTATGGCCCAGGCTACTGGATCGAGTGCCCGGCGCAGCCTCTGACGAAGGATGGGCACCGCCGTGAGTCGAGTTCCTTGGTAAACTGACAGCAGAGCCGTGCATCCCTGTCCAGCGCGTTACGAATGGCGTGGGTGTTATTGTTTGCGCTCACTGCCAGCTGCAGCTCTAGTGTGACGCCCCAGGTGCCAGTTGATCCTGGTATGCAGACATACTGTTGTGTTTGTTGACTTGCGCTCACTGACGGGTCGGCCTTGTACGTGGTCAGTAAACGTCGGCGCCAAGACCAGCAAGACATACGAGAGCAGCTTCGATTTCTGTAATGGAAGACCTAGCGGTCCCGGCCATGCAGATGAATAATGACTCGCAGCCATACAGGATAGCTGCGGGCACAGGATGCATGGAACAAATCGCGAAGCTGGGCTGTCGAGCCCCAGAATGCAGGACTTGCACCCAGGAAACAAGTTCCCAGTTGCAGCTGAGCCATCAGTTCGGTTCTACGCAGAAGGAGAGGGACGCGTACTTGCCCGTAGTTCGCGACGTTGTCCGCCACATGATCAACAGGCTGTGCTATAAAGCCTCATTTAATAGTCAGCTCAATTTCTCAGATTCAAGACTGGCTCCTCCGTGAAACTAGCTTGCGCTCATAACGGTGCATAGTCAAACAGTGATGACGCCCAACCAGAGTACCTATGGCCTGGGCTCAGCAGTACTTCCAGTTGTAAGCAGTGTACAGAAAGTAGTGGCAGTAAGCGCAGATATAAACGCCCTTGCCGCCAACGATGCTCACGCAGTGCTCTGTCGTCAGCGCAACCAAACACCAACTCACGGCCGCGATTACAGCCGTCGACGTCGCCGTGGCAGACGTAGGGCGGCTCGGGGGCCGAGGCGTGGCTGTCCCAGGTTTGAGGCTGCGACATGATTAACTCGAGTATTTGCTGGGGTCGAGTCTGTTGGATTCCAAGAGGTCCTCGGGGCTTTAAGGGCGTTGGGAGGGTGATGGCGAGGAGGAGTTCGAGTGATGGCGACGGATACCCCAGATCTGCAGCCCGTTCTCCGCCGACGCGTCCATTTTAACGTGTGTGTCAAGTTCAGAGCATCTGTGCGCTGCTTGCGACGTCTATTTTCATACAAGGTGCGACTCTCAACATTTCCTCCATTTTCCAGATTTATTAATGTTTACCACACCAGCTCGCACGGACCACTAACAACATGTGGACACGTGCCGTGTGTGCATCGACAACAACATCCCCTTGCCCCGTCCGCTCAACTTTTGACACTGCTCTCACCATCACCATACACGCTCACCTCGTCGCCAACGCCGTCCGAGGCCGTAGGCTGCGTCTCGGAACAATGGCACACGTAGGAACGCGCTGCCTGCAAGTACTCACAACAGCAAAAGCCGCTCTCCGACGAGCAGTCGCGGCGTATCCAGTCATGCCAACACATCATCGAGGCCATTGTGGCCAACACCGACCGTCGCACCCAAATCGCTTGCCTGCGCGTGTCGCCCAGCTTCCAACAAGCCGCCGGCAGGGCACTGTACCACACAGTTCGGCTTAACCAGCGCAGCATGCCCATCTTCTTCCGCGGGTCGCTGATCGGTATCGGAACAGAGGTAGTCACCAGGTGTCACAAGCTGCACCCCGACGAGCTGGCTCGCCGAAAACTGGCATGTTTTCGTCATGCCGCCGAAGCCGAGTGTGAGCTCCACGAGACCGTGGGCAAGGGTGGCCGGGCATGTTTGCAATGCAAACGCACCAAGGACTTCAAGCCCAGGACACCCAGTGGCCTTGCTGTCGCTGTCGCCACGGTCGGGCTTCGTCGAGAGTCGATCAAGCTCCGTTTGCCTTTGGTCTTGCCGTTCACCGGGCTGCCGATGCGGAACTTCAAGGCCGCCCTGCTCAAGTATGTCAAGGTACTCACGCTCGAGAGCCACTGCACCTGCAGCTGCCAGCGCTTCACACCCTATTATCACACCCTCCTCCCCAACGTCGAGATTATCCGCCTCGCACCCGGCCTCAAGGACCACACGTGCCTGCGGCCACTGTGTGGTCCGTACTCCATCTGCCCAATCGTCAAGAACACTAGAGCGTCCAAGCTTGTCTTTCGCAACATTGACGGTGACGGAATCCCGCTGGACTACCAGACGTGGAACCCCGACCATGTCAAGGAAGTGGTCTACTTCCTCCCCGGCGAAGGGCAGCGGTATAATCCTCGCATACCGCTTCCAGGAGGTCTTGAGAGCCTTGGCGAGTCCTTCCTCAACACACCGAGCGTCAAATTTGTATTCGGCGAAGACTGGGAGGGCCCGAAACCCAAGATGCCCGTGCGGGAACGCGAGTATCTCTGTCTCGAAGACGTCCTCTTCCCTGTCGGCCAGGTGCAGATCCGCAAGAACCCCTCGCCCGACTTCAAGGTCACTATTGTCGGTCTGGGCAAGCTCCGCTTCTGTCTCGATTCGCCGTTAGGCGTCTCGTACCTCCTCGCAGCTCCGTTGCAGGCTGTCAACATGACGCAGACGGACGCCATCAAGCTCGTCAAACAGCAGCTCGTCATGGGTTCGCTGCGCGAGGCGTACGCTGTGCACCAGCTGTGGGACGCGGACCACTCGGAGACGCGCATGTTTGAGGACATCACCGAGTTTGCCACTACCGCGCAGTATCTCGTCGCTCCCGAGTCTCGCCGCGGGGAGCTGAGGGCGGAGGATTGATGGGACGATATCTAGTGTTCAGTCGGTTGCTGGTTGCTGTGGATGTGCATGTATCGTAAACTGAGCGCGCGAAATCTCTTAGATGTAGAAAGAGTTTCTGGCTAGGAGACTAAGTGACGAGCTGTGTCCATCTCGCTGGCGCGGCGGTCCGAGTTCTTTGACAATGTAAGTTGTATCGCTTGCTTCTGCTGATTACAGGATGTGCGCCGTCACCCAACCGTGCTCGCGTACAGCTGCGACCCTTCGGGAGAGGCTCTTGATCTCCTCCGGCGCAGTACCGTGGAGCCTGTCCCCCTGGAGCCTGCCCACCTGGAGCCTGCCTCCCTGGAGCCTGCCCCCCTGCAGCCTGCCTCCCTGGAGGCCGCTATGCGCCGCATTGAAGAGCTTGAGATTACCATCGAGTACCTCTGCCAAGTGGCGCGGCATGACGACAAGGACGATGACGCCTCGATATCGTCCCTTTCAGACTCAGATGACGATCAGCGCACTGCTCCCGCACCCGCACGCCGCAGCCGCCGCCTCACGGGGCAACACAAGGTCTATGGAGACATGGCCTTCGTAGTCACCGGCGACGGCACCGGCGACGGCGTGCACCTCGAGCAACTGAAGCAGTTGATTGTTGACCGTGGCGGCAAGCTCTTCGACGGCTGGGAGGCGCTCTTCCGTGTCGGCACGACCAAGTACAGGAACTGAACCGGGATTTTGGGACGAGGACGGGTATGAGTTTGATGAAGTAACGAGCCACCGTTTCTGAAGTGGAGAATAGGCCACCACACCCTCTGCAATCAAGTTGTATCCATGATATCACGATGCCAGGTATATACAATCCTCCGCGTCTACTGCTTGGACCCCTTCTTCTTGTTGGTAAGGTTGACCTTCTGGCCGCCCTTGTTTCTCCTCTGCGCAGCCGTGCCAATAGGAACGTAAGTGTACGGATCGGGCCCGTCGGTGCGCTTGACGTCGCCCTTGCCGCGCTTGCTCCTAAACTCCTCGCCAAGCTTGACCGGGGCGGCCTTTTTCTTCTTCTTCTTCTCAACGCCAACGAGCTCGTCGAGGTCCATCGCCTCCTCGTCCTGCCGTGCGCGCTTGGTGTTCTTGTTGAACTTGAGGCCACGCGCGCCACGGACCGCACCGTCGATACCCTTCATGGCGTCAATGTAGGCCGTGCCCTCGCCCGCTGCGCCGGCACCGGACGCGTCGCCCTCGTCGCCGCTGCCCTCCTCCTCGATGATCAGCTTGCCCGCCTTGTCCGTCTTGAAGTGCGCGGCGTCCTGTCCGGGCTTGCGCTTACGCTCCTTGCCCGGGTCGGCGCGCGTGACGCCGCCAGCAATGCTGCGCGAGAGCAGGTCCATCGGCTCATCGCCCTCGGCGCGGATGTATGCCTGTTCGGCCGCCAGGCGCTTCTGCTGGCGCTTGGACAGCGGCTTGATGGCGCGCTTGGACGCGCCACCCTCCTCCTCGTCGTCGTCCTCGAGGTCCGAGTCCGAGTTGTACAGGATGTCGTCGAACGCGTTGCCAGTGCTCTGGCGCGGCTTGTCCTCGTCGTCCTCCTCGTCGCCGCCGGCATTCTTCTTGCGCTTCGCTCGGTCCTTGCGGCGCTTGATGTTCTCGAGCACCTTGCGCTGGCCGCCGGCAGGTGCGCAGGAGTAGATCGCCTCGTAACCAAACTTGCGGATCATGCGCTCAAATATGTGCACCGTCTTGCTCTTGAAGTGGTTCTTATGGTCGTGCACCCAGCCAAGAAGCGCAGGGACAAGGGCATCGAGGTGTGGCTCGACAGTGTCAATGGGCAGTGCCACGACGGCGACCTTGACAAAGCCCAGAGCAGACTTGACGATCTCGCGGTTCTTCGAGCCGACAAAGACGACAATGGTCGAAACGAGCTCGGAGATGAGGTCGGACGAGACGTCCTCCTTAAACTCGAAGAGCAGGCGCGAGAGGGCGTTAATCGAGGCCGAGATCATGTGGGGGGTGGTGCCGGTGAGACCCGCAGCGACCATCGTGATGTACTCTTCAGCAGTTGCCTCGACGGTGTCTGATGTCAGTCGATGGGGGGACTTGAATAACTCACTCTCTGCCATCTCCTCGCTGTCCTCGTCCACTGGCACGGACTGCTTCACCTCACCGCCGGCCGACATCTTGTGGCCCATAACCACCAGAAGGTCAAAGCCAGCGTCACGCGCCTTCTCGTTGACCTCCTTGGAGCCAAGCACGGCCTCGGACAGCAGCTCGGGGATGAGGTGCAGGCGGTCGCGGGGCAGAGCCTCAACAAGAGTGGAGAGGAGCTGCAGGCGGTCGCGCTGGGCACCAGGGCCAACGGCGGTCGCGACCTCATTCAGGCGCCCAACAAACTTCTCGAGCTGAGGGCCCTCGCCAGCAGCGCCAAGCTTGCCCGCCTCAAGAAGACGCTTGAGAACACGGTAGGCCTTCTTCTGCAGCGCCGCGTCGTCGTGAGCTAGGTACTCGTTGCTGGCAGCCGCGGCGAACAGCTGGATGCTCTGCGCCTGGGGCAGGTAGGGCACGAAGAGGATGAGCAGGTCAAGCATGGTGTGCGAGATGGGCGAGGCACCCGACGGCGCCTGGGTGTTGTTCAGGTTCTGTGCCAGGTGGGTGGAGACAGTGGTGTAGGTCTCCATGATGTCCTTCTCGGTCATGATGCCGGCCCAGGTGCGGATGACCTCGCCGACCATGCCACGCTGCTCACGGGGCAGCTTGGAGAAGACGTTCAGGAGGACAGATACCATGTCCTTGGCAAGGCCCTTCAGCGTTGCCATGTTCTCGCGAGCACCGTCCTGATCGACACCGAAAAGCTTGCGCAGCTCTGCCGGCTCCATGCTGGACGCAATGAGGCGCTCAGCGGAGGTCACCAGCTGGGTGAGAGCGCGAAGCAGCGGTGGAAGGAGCAGAGGCTGGGAGTAGAGCAGGTTGGTGATGAGACCAAGGAAGGGAGGGGTAAGGCCCTGTACGTCAGTTGTGCCATCAAGAGGAAAACTCACCTCCTTCATGTCGCGCGGCATCTCACAGAACCCAGGGAGACAGTCCCAGATCTGGCCGACGACGACCTCCCAAATCTTCGCCTCGGCGGCCTTGCCGTTGTCCTCAGCCGCAACCTTGCGCTCGAAGAGACGCTCGGAGAGCGGGCGGAAGAAGTTTGTGAAGAAGGCGAGGGAGTCGTTCGTCGTGCGGGAGCGAATGAGGGGAAGGAGGTGGGCACGGCCAGGCTGTGGTGCGCGGCCACTTGCGTCAGGCTCAATGTTGAGGGGCAGAGCCTTCAGCACACCTTCGACGCCAATGACCTCGATGGCCATGCCGACGACATCGTCGACCTTGTCCTTGGCCTCGAAGCCCTTGTCGTTGCGCAGGTCGCCGACATCGCGGATAAGGGGCAGGAGGAGCTCCTCGGCAGCGGTGGGCTGGCAGCCGGTGGCATCGATCGCCGGCTTGCCGGGAGTAATCCTCAACCTAAGTCGCGAGACAAGAGCCGCAAGGATGGTGAGAAGGTGGCCCATGCGCAGAGCATGCGCGTCGAGGGCGTCGGTGAGGGCACCAAGGAGACGGGTAAGGAAAGGCGTCTTCTGCTTCTTCCGTGCACCGGGCTGGTTGCTGCCGTCACGCAGGTATGCCACAGCGGCGACGATCATCTCGTCGCTAATGCAGTAGCGCACGATGCCATTTGCGACAGCATCCGCCGCGGCCTTGCAGACGTCTCCCAGTGCAGAAGGCGCAAGGAGCACATCGTTGAAGATGAGGTTGAACGCCTTGGGAAGGTACGCCGGCACGTTCGCCGGGTCCTGGAGGGACATCTTGATCATCGCAGAGCTCAGCGCAGACAGGTATGAAGGCACGTCCGAGCTACCGAGCTCAGGCGGGGAAGACAGGAGCGAGTCAGCGATCTTGGGGAGATTCGTCATAACTGCCGGCTTGGCTGCGAACTGGTCGTGTGGTGGGGGCGTGAGGAGGTTGGTGAGGAGGGAATAGACCTGGGTGGTCAGGTGCGGGGCAGGCGGGAGAGAGAGGAGGAGCGAGCAGATCTGCGATAGTTGCTGGGTGTCAGTCCTGCTTGCTTCGGCCAACTTACCTCCTCGCCCCAGACGGCCACCCATCCACGCAGGCCCTGGACGACCCAGATGGCGCGCTTGCCCTCGGAATCCTCGGCGTCGGCAAAGCGCGCCTTCTTTCCCTGCTTCTTGTTACTGCCACCAGAGCGGATCTCCTCCTCCAACGCCGCGGTAACCCACTCGCGCGCTCGCGGCAGGTATGGGTGCGCACCAGGTGATACTCGTGGCGGCACAGGCGTAATGAGGATCTTGCGCACACCCTCCTGAGCGATGTGGCGAACCTTCGGCCTGGGGTCGAGGTTGAGCTCGAGCAGATAGTTCCACGCCTTCTTCATCAACGGAGACGCGGAAAGAGCGCCCTGTTGACGAGTTGCGAACTCGAGGACCGAGGTGGTAACCTGGAGGAGGGAGCGAAGCGCTGGCGGGTGTGACAGAGCAGTGCTGAAGAGGGGAAGGAGGCACTCGAACAGTGGCGAGAGCTTGGAGAGCACAACCTGCGGAGAGGTCTCGGGAACTACAATCGCGAGGAGGTAGAGCGTTGCTGGGATAAGGTCGCCGCCGTCCATTTTCTCGGTCTCTGCGGTCTCCTCGCCGGTCTCACCCTCTGCAATGTCATCAGAACATGCCTTCTCGAGTACTTGGAGAAGCGCCGAGTAGTAGGCAGTCGCGGGGTGGGGGAGAGTCGATTGCGGGAGGCTTGCGGAGATGGTAGCCTCGACGGCAGTCAAGAGCTGGGCCGGCTTGGCTTGGTGCGCCAGCGACGAGCCCGTCAAGCGCCGCACGTTGGCGAGCTGCGTCGCAAAGGACGCTGGCGGTGCTGCCATTTTGTGGATGTTGTTGTGGATGAAGTTGACAGCGTTGGCACCAACTGGTCGGCGACAATCAAAATCTCAGGAGTGTCACGTGATCTACATGTTGCCACCCAGGCATTCTTCCGACGTTCCCCCGCGTAGGTCATGCATTTGGGTATGGATGCGATAGTATAGCAGGAGATGTCTATAACATGACGACGCCGACGCCAGAGCTTTGACGCTTGTCCGTGTTGCTCATGCCGCCGTCGATGGCTGCGGTAGACCAGTTGTAGAGGTAGTCTGCAGGTCAGCGCAACACGTAGCGATGGATCACAGTTAAGATAGCCGTCGCCAGGACCAAACTGCTGATCTTGCAGGAACACGTTATTGTCCAAAAGCGTGAGGGCATTGAGCACATCGAAGCCAGCCTTCTGCGCAACCACCAGCAGATCCTTCACGATCGCGTTTAGCCGCTTGTCAAGTTTCGACTGCGTCTTGAGGTCATGAGCAAAGGCGTCGTCCGAGGACCCGGCGGGGGCAAAGACAACATCGGAGGCGTAGTAGAACATGTATGCCGCGTTGAGTACGTCGTACTTGGCGTGCTGCATGATGGTCGACGGGAGGGAGTAGAAGGACACCATATCGGTGATGAGGTGCGTCGTCGGGTCCTGGGATAAGTTTAGGCTACCGCTCGGGCTCACCTCAACGACATAAGCCCACACAACCTGACCCTCGCGCTTCCCGTTGACGTCCTTGCCAAGGCCGGAGTAGAACCAGTGAGTGACGTCCTCATCGCGGCTGAAGGTCTGGGCAATGTCAAAGCGTTCGAGGTATCTCCGCAGCAGAGATGCGACCTGCGGGATATCCTCCTCAACCATCTCACGAAATCCTGCCGTCTTGACACTGTCGCCTGCGTGGTACTGACGAACGAGCCGAGCAATGGTTTGGCCACGGGGAAGATGGGAGAAGCCAATGTCAACAAGCTTTGGGGGGTTCAAATTGCGGTGGTAGTAGCGGCAAGTGCTGAATGGCGTCGGGATCACGACACCAGCCGTGTAGATGGCCTGCCAGACGTCTGTGCGGTTGATTCTTCGCGTGACCTCCTTGATCAAAACGGGAGCTAGACGTTTGGAACGCAGCTTTTTGTGCACGCAGAGGAAGTTGATCTCGGACGAGTCGAATGTCGTGGTGCGGCATCGCAGTTCGACGGGGATGCCCGAGATAAAGGCTACTAGCTTGCCAGTTTTCTGTACGCGAACGCCGATGTGCCAGTCTTCAGTGTAACCAGGCGGTGTCAGAGCCCTGGCAGTCAGTTCCGGACATTGAAGCACTCACCAGAGGAGGAACTCGCGAGAATAGCGGAATCGGAACATGGCATCGTCGTCTTCCACATAGTTCTCGGTCAACAGGGTGTGCACCTCGTGCATCTCCTTGTCAGTCGGATCCCAAGCGTCACTCACCTGTGCGTCGTCCTTGACGTTGACGGTAGACCACTCGAAGCCTGCTGGAAGCGGTCCCGGCTGACTAGGGACGTCGTCCGGCTTCTTTGGGTCATCAATCGGGCCCTCCTTCACCTCTGGAGCCGCCTCCATCTGGGGAACTGGCTGTGTCTTCCAGAACTTGTGCTCGCCCATCGCCTTGGCGTTGGACGGGTTGCCGAGTGCCATCTGGCATTGCAGCAGCTTGACGAGGTCCATAGCATTCATCGCTGACCGCAGGTCGGCTGAGGTCAGTAAAAATCAGGACTGAGACTTGCTCTCGCTCATCTTGCCCCCGTCGGCCGTGTTCGCCCGCACGACCTTCATGAGGTCGTCAACGTCGTCCGTTCTGTTATCAGCTGGCGCTCGAGTGCACGCCTGGCAAGAACGTACGGCTGGGCAGGTCCCTTTCCCTTTGCCTTCTTCTTTTTCTTCTTCTTCTTCTTCTTAGAGCTCTCGTCGCCTCCTGCACCGGCAGCAGCGCCGGTGTCATTTACGTCCTCGTCTTGCCCATCGTCGTCCGACTGTTCCTCGTTCTGCTGCTCGTTGACCTCTGGGCTTGCCGATGAGGACGGCTCCTCGGTATCCCGAGCTGCCTTGTCTTCCTTGTCCCGCGATGTCGTCGCGCGGTCCATTTTGTGTTGTTGAAGAAGTCGCCGATTGCGCAGACGCGAAGTCACGTTAGGGATATTACAAAAGCGGGATATTGAGATGGATGGGCTATTAGAGGACAGACGAAACAGGCGTTTAGGATTCGATTGAGGCGACTTGGAATTGCTCCCGAGTAGTGAAGTCACCACTGCGCGATTGTTGCGTTCGACCATCCACCACCCTCCGCCGACTGCTCGCCATCCACAATGTCGGCGGACCCACCCTCCGAGCCCAGTGCTGTCGCATCAGGCGACGCTGCCAACGCTGTCGCCGCGTCGTCGAATGCGCTGCCTGCCGATGTGATAGCAGCTGTCGAGCAGGAGCAGGCCGTCGCCGATCTCCAGGCCTCACTCTCCGCGACCAACTCCGCCCTCGAAGCTCTGAAGAAGGAAAAGGAGGCCATTGCTGCCGAGCGCGATGGATCCTGTAAGCTGCGTGCTAGATGTATCACTCATGGCAGTATCCAAAGCCGATCAGTTGAGAACGCAGCTGTCGTCCTTGCAGTCCGTCCATAATCAAACCACTTCGCAGTTAAGCGTGGTGCAAAGCAGGATTGACGTAGGCCGCCTAGATGATATAGCTTACCGCAGGCGCTGGATAGCGAGAAGCGCGGCCTCCTCGATGAGATTCACCGTCTGGAGGACCGCTCTCGTCGATCAGATCGTGCGTAGACTTGGTAGCTCTGCTGACGGCCAGAGGAGCTCTACACCTTGCGGTCACGCAGCTCTGAGCTTTCCCAGAAGGTCGCGCAACTCGATGTCGAAGTTAGCGAGCTGAGGATGTCGACCAACTCGGCAAAGGTGTGTGGTCCTCGTGTCTCCTGCTCATTCTCAGTTCATCGAGCAACGAGCTGTTCAGGCGTGCAAGAGCGCCCAAGAGGAAGTCTTGAATCTCAACAAGGCTGTCTCTGACGCTGAAACGCGCTTCTCAAAGTACCGAACGCAATCTGTAAGAGGGCGCAAGTTCTCACAACTCATGACAGCAAACGGAGGCGAACGAGCTGCGGGCAGAGAACGAACAGCTGCAGAGCCGTATTACCTCATCAGACTCCAGGTTCCAAGCACTGCAGCGCTCCTATGACGATCAATCACGACGTCTGGCAGAGGCGCAAGCCAACGTCGCAACACTCTCGGCATCGGCGGCCTCCAAGAAGGCCGAGTACCGCCTCGAGTTTGAGCGCCTGATGGAGGAGAACCGTCTGGCGAAGAAACACACAGACGATGCCCGCTCTACGATTGCAGCCCGTGAGACGGAGCTCGAGAGGATGGCCGAGGCGCAGGCTGAGAAGGAGCGAGACTGGGAGGAGCGGTTGGATCGTGAGATCCACGCTCGCCAGGAAGCGGAGCAGCGTGCTGTCGACTACAAGGTCGTCGTCGATCACTTCACTGTCGGCGAGAGCGGCCTTAGCAGCACTGCCGCGATCGCATCTCGTCTCGCCCAGGACGGCAAGTCCTACACACAACTCTACGCCGACTACGCCCTCGTCCAGAACTCCTTGCGCAACTCGGAGGAGGAGGTTTCGAGGTTGAAAGACATCATCACCGAGATCAGCCACGACATCAAGGAGAAAGTGAGCTGCCATAATAGTATTGAAGCTGACGGCAGGAACCCATCTTTGCGGCACAGCGGCAGGAGCGAGACGAGTACAAGGAGCAGGTCGAGATGCTGGCTGGCGAGCTCGGCCAAGCGCAGTCCAAGCGTGACGAGCTCCAGAGGATGGTCAAGTCCTTTGAGACGGAGGCGAAGCAGCACCAGAACGACATCGAGGCGACCGAGACCGTCATCCAGGATCTCAGCCGCCAGGTGCGAACTCTCGCACGAGAGGTCGAGGTGCGCGACAACCCCAACCTCGCCTTTGTCGCCTTTGAGGAGAAGTCGACCGTCTCCGAAACAGACTTCATCTCTGACCGCCTCGTGCTGTTCAAGAACCTCAATGGTTTGCAAGACCAGAACGTGAAACTCCTCCGCGCCCTCCGCGCAGTTCAGGCTGAGCTGGAGAAGCGGACAGTTGCACATGTCGAGTCCGACGCTGCGATGGACAGTGAGACGCAGGCTGTTCTCGACATGGCCAAGGAGCTGAACGACTCGTTGACCGTCCGTGCGGAGGAGCTGGAGACGAAGCTGCTCGAGATCACTCGCGAGCGCGACATGTACTCTGGGCTGCTGGCGCGGGGTGAAGGCCTGCGCTGGTCTAATGGTGCAGCCGTCCACACCGGTGACGACTCGAGCGACGCCGTGGCGAACTTGCAGGCCGAGCTGGAGATCGTTCGGGCCAAGGCCGCGAATGACATCTCCGAGGCACAACAGTTGGCGCGGAAGAAGAGCGAGGAGGCTGGTGTCGCGGAGGTGGAGAGGGCCAAGGCCGAGGCCAGGGCCGTTCTCATGGAGGGTAAGTCGGTGTCACCGGCCTAGCTGACAGGCAGAGCAGAGAAAGTCGCTTAGCGAGGCGAACACTCTGCAAAAGCAGGAGGTCGCCCACCTCGAGTCCGAGCTTCGGCAAATACGCTCTCAGCTTACACAAGCTCAGCAAGAGCGCCGATCCGCCTTGGAGGACGTTCAGTCTCACCAAGAGTCGGAGAACCGCCTCCGCCAGGAGAGTCTTAAACTTCGGGCCGAGAAGGAGCACTGGGAGGCAGAGCGATCTCGCTTCGAATCCGACTTTTCCTCGGTGCAGCAGGAGCGCGCACGCCTCCAGCACGAGATCAACTCGTACTCTACCGTTCGGTCCGAGACGGAGCGGACACGAGGGGAGGAGCTGGAGAAGCTCAACTCGCGCATTCAGGAGCTGCAGCGCGAGGCGTGAGCAATGGCGTCAAGGGTATAGCTGACGGACAGGGCAAACCTGCGCGCGCAAGCAGACGAGGCGCGGGAGGGACAGCGTGCGGCAGAGGTACGTTCATTCGTTGGCCAAGCTCATGTCTAGCGCAAGGTCGCCGAGGCGGACACACGTATCGCTTCCGAAACCGCCGCTATCCGCCAGGAGAAGGAGGCTGCGGAGGCGGCAGTTGCCAGCAAGTCAGCCGAAATCGAGTCCAAAACTGCAGAGATTGCGGCCAAGGAGGCGGAGATCGCTGCACTCAACACCCAGGTCGGCGACGCCAAGCGCATTGGTCTCAACTGGCAGCGCCGCGCCAAGGAGCTGCAGCAGCAGGTCACGGACTCGACCACATCAACCTCCTCTGCAGTCTCCACCGCCATCGCCGAGAAGGAGGCCGAGGTTGCGAAGCTTACTACTGAGCTCGAGGAGACCAAGACCAAGATCTCCGAGCTGGAGAAGAAGATGTCGGACACCGAGGGCGCTGTGGAAGAGAAGGACGGCAAGATCGCCGAGTTAGAGGCCGAGTTGGCGAAGGCCCAATCCGCTCCTGCTCCTGCTGCCACTGCTGAGAGCACCGATTCTGTCCAACTCGTGAGCTATCCGACAACCCGAGCTGATCGCCAGACCACCCTCCAGGCCAAGTGCGACTCCTTGCAACAAAGCCTCGATGCCGCCTTGAAGGAGCTCGAGGAATCCAAGGCGGCGCCCAAGGCGGACGCCCCATCGACTCCCTCTGGGTCCGACGGCGAGCTGCAAACGAAGCTGGACGACGTAACCAAGCGTCTCGACGAGCGCAACGCCGTGAGTGTTCTCTCCTGCCGCGCTGACAGAAGCAATACGAGGAGAACGTGACCAAGGTGAACAAGACGAACCGTGCGCTGCGTTCCCGTGTCGACGCCTTCCGGGAAACGGAGGCGAGCTACGAAGCACGCATTACGGCGCTCCAGAAGGAGGTAGACGAGCTCAAGGCCAAGCTGGAGGCTGCGGGCGGGCAGGGCGACGCCTCGCTCGACGAGGCCGTCAAGGCCGCCGTCGCGAAGCGCGAGGAGGAGCTCAAGGCCCAGCATGCCGCGGAACTAGCTGAAGCGAAGCCAGCCAGCGACGAGGACGCCGTCAAGGCCGCTGTGGCCAAGCGTGAGGCGGAGCTCAAGGCTGAGTACGAGGCCAAGCTCGCCGCTGCGCCAGCCGCTGGCGGGGACGGAGACGCCAAGACGGCCGAGCTGGAGGACAAGGTCAAGAAGCTCGAGCGCCAGGCGCGCACATCAGACATTACGCGCAAGACGCTCGAGCGCCAGAAGGCTGATCTCGAGTCGAGACTCAAGGCGCTGCAGTCCAATGGCGCGCCGTTATCCGCTCAGGCCGCACCATTCAAGCCTCCAGCGAAGGCGGCCGCGCAGCCTGGGAAGCCGGCTGCAAGCCCTGCTGCGCCTGCGCCTGCGGCTCCAGCTGCCACGTCTACTCCTGCAGCTGCATCCACGTCTGCGACGGCTGCTCCGTCAGCTACCCAGGCGACCACGACCGCGGCGCCGGCTCCAACAGCAGCGACATCAACGCCAGCAGAGACGGAGAAGACACCGCCGGCAACGGCCGCTATCCGCGGCGCCGCGCGCGGTCGCGCACGCGGGACAGCGATCCGCGGCCGAGGAGCTGCCCCAGGCCGGGCAGGCGTGTTGAATGGTGAGTCCCCCCGGCCCATATCTCCCATCCATCTACCGTCTCCTACATCCTCCTGATACCTTGAACTACACTAACAGCAGCGGTCAACGCGACCCTGGCGCAAGAAGGCGGCACGAAACGCCCGGCGCCCGACGACGCGGCAGGCGGCACCGACATTCTCGCGCGCCTCAAGGGCGCCGCGGCGCCCGAGGACGCGGCGCAGCGCGCGGCCAAGCGGCCCCGCGGCGGGGCTGCTCGGGGTAGGGGCACGGGCCGGCGACCGAGTGCGCCTGACGGTGGGGCCGGGGGTGCGCAGTGATTTCCTGCGAGGCGTGCTTGCTGGATGCGCGTGTAGAGGTAGATATCGCTGGCATGTATTAAGTCTATCCCTTGATCTCGAGCTTGTTTGTAGCTAAGCAGCAGCTTGTACCTAAGCAGCAGCCTCGCACGATATCCATGAACTATCGCAGCCCTTGACTCACTCCCTCACCTCCACCCCGCTCACCGGCCGTCGCTCGCTCGCCGCCGCTGGCTCATATATTACATCGTGCATAAGTACTAGGGTATGAATTACATGCACGTCGGTATCGCTCGTCGTGGTGCGGTGTCCGGGTCCGATGGGTAGTCAACGTGAGGGGCGTAAGTGTCGGTGTCGGTGTCAAAGTCGAAGGCCTGTACGCGTGATGGAAGAATTGGGCGGGGGGTGGAGCGGCCGAGGAGGAGCAAGGCAGAGGGGAGAGTATAGGTGTCCGACTCGTCTCTGCCAGTCTCGCGGCAGCCTCGCACCGGCACCGCGCACCTCGCTGCGCTCGGTGCTCTGTGCGGCGCGGGCTACATGCCCATGCTCATCCCACCCTCCTGTCCCGGCATCATGCGCCGCTCGCCCTGCGGGTGCTGCTGGTACATGCCGGGGTGGACTAGGAAGCCGTGCTGCTGCCCCGGCGGCTGGGGGTATCCGTACGCGGCCATCTGCTGGGGCTGGTAGTCGCCCTGCTGCGGTGTCGGCGGGTACGCGTACGTCGGGCTCGGCACACCGTGCCCGTGCGTCTGGTATTCAGGCGGCATGTGGTAGCTGCTCGCGCTTAACGGCGAGGTTAACGGGTTGCCTGCGCTCCCAGGGGGTAACATGTGCGAGTGGGAGCTGTGCGAGTGCGCCGGCGACGGCTGCCGGTGCATGTCCGGGATGGGCGGGACGGGGGGGATTATCTCTGGCGCCTGCGGCATGTCGCCGCTCATGCTGTGTGCCGAGGCGGTGCGTTTGCGACTTGGCAGCCGCTTCTTGGGTCTTTGCGACACGGGCGTGCCGTTGCCGAGGGCTGCGGCGGCCTTTGCTTGCGCGGCCGCGTGCGCCTGCGCCTCGTCTGGCGTCGCGCCGGCCACCTGCGCGGCGGTCGCCATCATCGCCTTGGACGCTTCGGCGGATAACTTGTGCGGGCGGATCGACAGACCGCCGTTCTTTCCCTTTGTCGGCTGCATGGGGCCGCCAGCGGGCGTGCCGTCGGGCCCGAGGCCCTCTGGCGCGTTCAGGCATGCCTGGATGAGGTTCTTGCCCTCGGGCTTGGTCACGAGCGGCTGGAGCTTGGGGGTGGTGAACGTGTACACGAGACCCGTTTCCGAGACGACAAGTAGCAGCACCTGCGTGCCGGTGAGGATTGATAGCTCGTACGCCTTCTTCATGATGCCCGCCTTGCGCTTGCTGAATGTAATGTGCCGACGGGACTTGTCGGTGATGTACTCGATGCGGATCTTGCGCCGCCCCGTGTCGCCGTCCTTGTCGACGTACGTGAAGCCGCCGGGCACGTCCTGGGTCTCCCTGCGTCGCTTTATGGGCGGCACGGGCGAGTCTGCGTCAGAGTTGCATGATGTTTGCTCACCGTCATCGTCGTCAGAGCCGCCCTCGAGGCCCGTCTCTGCTTGGAACATGTCGTCCATTGTTTTTGAGGATGATGCGTGCATTTGGGGAGTGGCGCTCGAGGACGGCCTGTGGTCTGGGGTTAGAGTTGGGAGAGCAGTAGGACCTACCCGGCTCCATCTTGGACTCGTCGTGGCCAAAGTGGACCATGCCCTCGCCAAAGTCGGCGACCATGTCCATGTCGAGCCCTTCGACGTTCTCGGACTCGTTGCCATAGTCCCCTAAGCCGTCCATGTTGATGGACACGGAGCGCGACATGATTGGGTTGCGCGTGGGGGAGCTCTGTAGCACGCTTAGCGGACTAAGCGTGAGGTGGGGTGCGTAGGGGGATACGACGGCCATGCACCTAGTGTAGAGGGGAGAAGGGAGGTAGGGGTTGGGTTGGGTGCGGCTGTTGCCACCGGGTTGTTTTGCTGCAGCGACGCCTGGCGTAAGCGGTCGGCCCCAGATGGATGATCTGCGTCGTGTGGAGAAGCGAGGGAGAACAGTGGGGCAGCAGCAAGCAGGAGGAGAAGCATTCTAGGCCGAAGCTGGGGATCGACTGCCGCTCCGACGACCCCGACCCCGACACCACTCACAGTCTATCTCGCAGCGCAGGCCACAAGAGACACGACTAGGCCACAGAACGAGGTCTGGAAGAGTGCGTTGGAGCAAATACCGGCGCGTCGCGTTAGACGAGATTCGAGGCCAGCGGCAGAGCGTCGTACAGCGAGCGGTATAGGGTAGAGGGATCCAGACCAGGAGGGGAAGTTGGAGGATGAAGAGACGAGAGAGTGTCGTAATGTTCGGAGGGAGATTAAGAGCAGGTGGTCAGCTGGGTCAAGACGACGGATGCGGAACAGCGATGGCGCGCGGCAACGAATGAGGGGAGCAGGCTCGACGGCTGCAAGCGGAAGGAGGAGGGGGCAGCGACGGCGCAGGAGAGCCACAACCTGAGCAGGCGTTGGATGTAGCCATGGAGGCTTGGTATCTCGGATCGCAGCGACAACAACAACAACAGTGCGCCGATAACGAGGGAGATTCCCGTGTTGACATGTTTGCGTGCGACGCCGCGGTGGCGTTCTCAGACGCTTCCACAGCATCCCGCATCGACTCCAGCAGCACCTCTTTCGAAGCGACTCTCATACATCAAACAGGCAGCATTGCCGCATGTGGATGGAGAGGGTCGAGCCGGAGCGCTGCCTCTTTCGGCAGGCGACTTGTTGATCCCAGCTGCCGGATGAAACGCGGGGGCCACTCACCAGAGTAACGAGTGTGATACCGGCCAGCGAGCGCGGATGCTGTGATGGCGAGGACGGGGTGGACGACGGCGAGGACGACGATGGACTCGAGATGGGATGCACAAGTTGTGTGTGTGTTGCAAGTGTGTGTGTGTGTGTGTGTGTTGCGAGAGGACAGCATCTGTGGTACCTCAGGGTCCACGCCAGGTCAGGGACGCTCACCGGCCCGCAGCCGAAGGGCCTCAGGGCACTGCATGGGTTGTTCAGGGAACTGTGTGTGCCTCCCGGATCGCACCCCCGCTGGACGACCCACTCTGGCCCTGAGCACACACACCAGCCAGCGCCCCACACAGCCGGACCCTGTGCCTGTGAGTTGCCCGATGCGGCAGTATTGTATCTCCACGTCATTAGGGTGATCCAACTGACGAACTGATACTCTCGCATGTCCGGCCCATGGATGATCAAGGTTCCGGTCCACCACTCGCACTCTGCTCACTGTCCAACCCAGCGCGCGGCATGCCGGTATCACTCCCGCTGCTCATTTCGAGCGGGTGGAATGGCCGACTTTTATCAGTCGCCGCGATAGTAGGTAACGGCATGCGCCGGCGGAGGTTGCACGCCGCGGGACGACGCCCGGGACGACGCCGCGGGACGACTCTTGAGATGAGATCGCTGCTGTTGCTTACCCACTGACATGGCTGCCGTTGCTGCATGCCGCCTACTGCCGGGAGCGCTTCGGTCGCGAGCGAGGCACCAGGTAGAGGCCAGGAAGAGGTGTGCAGCAAGCCATGGATTGAGCGCCTCGAGGAACCCGCTCATGTCCTCAGCCACAGCTCCTGCTGCGGATAAAGACGCTCTGAGAGCGACAGCGCGTGCGGCGAGAACAGGCGGAACGACGGCTTGAAGGCAGCCCTCAGCGCCACAGCTGTCAGTCGCGCCACAGCTGTCAGCCAGTCCGCGCCACATGCCACGGAGCCACTTGAGCCTCCACTCGACGTCCACTCTTACCTGCACCCCAAATCTCACATGCCCACTGGGAACTGGGGTGTCAATTGAGGCTGAGCGCTGCGGCATTGTGCCGACATTTGTAGCAGTAGTGACAGGTGGTCAGGTCGTGGGGTCAGATGAGCGGGATCAATATTTGTTGTGAACCCGATACCATGACGCTCCGTAATTTCCGTTGCACCACGCACCAGCACCATGTCCAGCTCGAGCGCCAAAGGCAAGCAGCCCGCGCACGACCATGCGCACGACGACATTGACGAGGACGACCTCGTCTGGCCCGTCGTCACGGCCGAGGAGATCGAGGACGCCATGGAGATGAAGGAGCATTTCATGGACCCCAAGGCTGGGCGGGTCACGGCGTGCTTGAGCGACATGGGTGCGTGGGGCTGGGCTGGAGGTGTCGTTGGGCTAGATCCCTACTTCATATTGCTGCTGTGGGGGCTGTGGTTGCTTTGGGGCCGGACAAGGCGGCCTGCGAGCCAGAACTCCCCGCTCGCCTTCGAGTCTCCCATAGCCGACGCTGACAGCAGCCGGCATGCAGGACACCGGTCTAGGCGTGCACCGCGTGACGCTCCCAGCAAACACGGAGAGTACAGTTCTGCACACGCACCTGGCCGAGTCCGAGTGGCTGTACATTCTCAGCGGCGAGGCGACGCTCATCCTGGCCCGCACGAACGGGGACAGCGAGGACATGCGCTCGGGCCAAGAGGGAGCGCTCGAGACGCGCGAGGTCAAGCTCAAGACTGGCGACTTTGCAGGCTTCCCAGCGGGAAATCCGCATGAGCGCTGGGCCCACGTCCTCCGCGCCGGGGAGCAGGAGGTGACCTACCTCCTCGGCGGGGACAGGAAGGGTGTGGACGTTATCACGTACCCTGCCAGTGGCAAGACGCTCGTGTGCCACGAGGAGAGCGCGGCAGAGGCGCTCTTCGCTGGGCGGCAGGGGGATAACTAGCGGGGGGGGGGGGTCGGGGGGTAGACCCGACGAGGACTAGACTAGACTGGCGGGCGGAGGTGCGGAATGTGGAGTGCAGATGAATATGACGCGACGTGACTGGCCTGGCGTCCGAGTTCGCTGCCGACCATCCTACATACTTGGATCCACACTTGGATCCACGTCCACCGCCCACTCACCCACTGACTGCTCACCGCGATGGAATATCCCAATGGCACAAGCTACGCGCACCTGCGCGCGTCCGAGATCGAGGGCGCGATGAAGCAGAAGACGCACTGGCTCAACAGAGGCGCAACGGGGCACTACGCCTCGCTGGGGGACATGGGTGCGCATACCCCGTCCACGCTGATAGAATATCAAGGCTGACAGAAGCGGGCGTCGGGAACGACTGTCCACTGAACAAGATCCGCCTCCCGCCGCACGGCGAGAGTACTGTGAGTGCATGGATAGGACAATTGGCCTCGGGGTTGGTCGCAATTGGCGCTGAGCTCGGACCCACTGGGCTCGCAACCTCCTCTGACGGCAGGAACTGCACCACCACACGACCGATGTAGAATGGGTATACGTGCTCTCCGGCAGCGGCCATCTGCTCCTCACGCCCTGCAGCACGCAGGCCACGACCAACCCGCGCCGCGCCCTTGGACCTGGAGCAGCGACGCCGAATGCACCCGTAGAGGAAAAGGAGATTGGCGCTGGAGACTACATGGCCTTTTACGCCGGGAAGCTGGCCGGCGCCATGGCGCACGGTATGCGTGCTGGGCCTGATGGCTTGGATTGCCTTATGGGCGGGACGAGGCGGGAGATGGACCTGTGCGTTTATCCTCTGTAAGTCTGGAGGGAGGGCTGGCTGATGGAAGAAAGGGCAAGTCGCTGCTCATCTCCAAAGGGAGGCTGGGCGGGAGCGTTGAGATTGACAATGCGCCTGCGGGCATGGGCTGGGCTCGTGAGGAGGCGGGCAAGGAGAAGGACCGCCAGAAGGATAGCAAGGAGGACGGCAAGGAGGAAGTGGAGAACGGACTGGCAACGTTAATGGCGGTCTAAGGATCCAGGCATGCAACCAGCGCGCCGAGCATCGCATGCCAATTCTTACTACCACGGCCTAGAGGATCTTCTTGGTCTCGAACTCCTTGAAGCTGGGCTTGTATCCGAGCATCGGGCCCACAATGCGGCCTGCATCAGGCCCCTCCACTGTTGTCTACTCACCGTACCAGAAGTTGTACCACCGCCCGAGCGGCGAGGGGATCTCGGCGAGGACCATGTCGGCCGCGTTGGTGAAGACGTAGAACTGGATCGAGTTGGCCGTCGACTTGGTGGTGATGGTCGAGTTGAGGTAGCCATCTGGTGTTAGCGGCGGCGGCAGGGAGCGGCACGCAGTGCCGCGAGCTAGGCTAAGGATATATCAGCGTAGGGAGAGCTCCAAGCTCTCCCCTACTCCCCAGTGTCCGCTCTGCCCATTTTTCCCTCTGGTCCGCTCTGGCTAGAAGCAGACGTTTCCAACAGCAGAGGAGCCAACAAAGCAGCCCCAAATATTGTCAAGCTCACAAAAGTTGCGCACTGCATCAGCCCCGTCACTCGCACGACGTACTGAGGAACTCGTCCCAGCCATCAGTGGGGTTGAGGTTGGCCGTGACGTCGAGCGGCTCGGTGGCGCCCTCGGGATTCCAGAACGCGTGCACGCTGCCGGGGGGCACGATGAGCGCTTCACCGGGGCCGAGGACGCCCTCTTTGCCGTCCTTGTGGTACGCCATCGTGCCCGCGTTCTGGTGTCAGCGGCGGGGAGGAGTTGGTGGAATGGGTAAGGGCGTGAGTGCAGTCATAACGGCGGGTGTGCGGGATCATGGATACGAGAGAATGATGGAGATCGGCACGCTGAAACCCGACTGTGATGGGAGGGCGGGTACAGGAACGACAATGACGAGGAGGGCGTGGAGGACAGTGATGAGGACAGTGATGCAAGAAACTGCCCCATGCGCCGCGACACCCGCCCTCTCCAGCCCGCCCTCGCTTCGCTCGGGCTCGGACTCACCACAAAGAAACTCTCGCTCTGGCGCCAGTGCCAGTGCAGCGGCGCGGCAGCGGGCGCGCGGCGGCCGCACGAGTACGGCGAGTCGTGCTTGAGCCACATGCGGACCGTGAGGCCGGGCTGGTCGGTGGAGGGGAACCAGACCTGGTGTCAGCCGCCGAGCGCCGAGCGCAGCGAGGCGAGGCGAGGCGAGGAGGCGTGCGCGGCGAGCAGGCGTGCGCGGCGAGCAGGCGAGCAGGCGAGCCTGCGTGCGCGGAAAGTCGGAAGACAAGAAGGGGTCTCAAGGAGCCCGCCCCAGGCGACGGTCACCCATGGCACTTCATATGTCATGGATCCAACGAACTGCCAAGGTCGCTAGGGCTCTCTCGGCGGTCTGACTGCGACACTCACCACCTTGTCACCGCCAAAGAGCACGAGGCGGCCCTCCTCGTCCGTCGGCGTGGGCGTGAGCTTGGGCTGCGGTCAGGCGATACCTGGGTGGGGATACCTGTTTGCCGAAGAGGGAGAAGGGGGACTGGGGGACCCAGCGAGCCTGGGGGGCCTGGGGAGCCTGGGGGGCCTGGGGAGTGTGGGGAGTCTGCGGCTGGGGGTCCTGCGGCGCCTGGGGATCCAGCGGAGACTGGAGAGCCTGCGGAACCTGCAGATCCTGCGGCGCCTGCGGTGTCGTGGTCGCCATTCTGTAGGAGCTTAAGGACAGAGATAGACAGGAGGTTGAGGTTATGAGTGAGTAAATGAGTGAGGAATGGGATGGGAGGAGGGGGGGGGGGGGGGGGAGTTGAGGACGCTGATGAAGGCTTAGGGCGCCATGGCACCCGCCTCTGCGAGTGAAGTCATTGTGTGGGCGGCGGCGTGGGAACGATCGCTCTGCGTTGCAGTGCGCATGTGCGCACAGTGCGAGCGATCCCGAGAACATGGTTGCGATCTTGTCTGGCGTACTCGATTTGTTCAACCTTGCTGTGACTTTTGGTGTTGTTCCATGATCGTAAGCAGCGAACTGAGCTTGAGTTCAGATCAGATCGATACGAGGGTGAGAGCTCGCTCAGTCCTGGGTTAGCGGTCGCAGCAGCGCTCCGTACTCCTTCATATACTTCTAGCCTTCGCCCTCGTCTTTCACTCCTCGCTGGCCGAGCTGGCCGCCTTCAGCGTAGTCTCGCGCTGCGCGCTCGCTTAGAGCTTGGACTTGCCCTCCCGCGCCGCGTCGCCGTGAACAAGCACACACGGTCCGCCGAACACGACCTTGTCCTCGAGCCCGTGCTCCTTGATGAACGCCTCGATCTCGTCGCTCTCGGCGCCGGGCTGCAGCCACACGGCCTGCGGGCCGGGCTTGGCGCCGAACAGGTCCTTGAGCATGCCGAGGCCGAGCTTGGGCGAGATGATCATCGAGATGGACGTGTTGGGGATGTCGGGGAGGTCCATCTGGGGTAAGCTGAGCGAGCGAAGCGAGGTCGTGAGGGAGGTAGGAGAGACGAGAGGGAGGATATAATCAGGCTTGTAGATCCAGAGCCTCCTAGCACCGTAGTCTGAGCTTGCGCTGGATGCCAGGGAGGCGGGAGCTGCCTCACTCGAACCGCACGACTTAATTAACACTCACCACACCATCGACCGCCTTGACGCCCTCAATGGGCTCGGCGTTGTTGACCTTGTCGCTGGGCGGGCGCACGGGCGTGACCTGCATGTTGCGCTCCTGGTACCAGCGGAGGACCTAGGGTTAGCGTGAGCGGGCGGGCGGGCGGGCGGGAGTGAAGAGCGGTGGGAGAGTGGACGAGGAAGCTGGGCAGACTGGACAGGTTGGTCCAGGACAGCACGAGGCTTGGAGATGGAAGTAGGCAGTAAAGCCTGCATACAGACTCGGGATAGTGACATCGCGGGCCACGCTGCAGAATGGTGCGCTCTGGGCAACCTCCCCAGTCGCCAAGCCCCATCCCCGCCAGCATCGACAGCATGGCTAGAGCAAGAAGAGTACTAGCCAGGCACCCAATGCTTGCTCCTGCAGCCGATACTCGCAGAGACGAGTGACCTTCCTCGAGCGTCCATCGCGAAGGGTGAGTTGAGCCCACTCGCTATCCCCCCATTTCCCAAGGCCGTGACCAGCACCTCGCCTCCCACCCCGCCTCGCATCTCCTCTCACCTCGCCCGCAGGCTCACCCCACCTCGCGATCGCTGCGCTCGCTCGGAGCTCACCTTGTTGTCAAACCGGCTGCGGTCGTTCAACACGCGCCCAACAACAGCATACCGCTGCGCAGCCATGAAGCGCTTCGCGGCGGCGGGGATGATCTTGACGGTGTGCGGGTCGACGTGAACCATTCTGGAGTGAGGAGGTGAGGAGAGGAGAGGAAGAAAGTGATGAGTGAGGAAGCGGCTCGCTTAAGTGTCGGCTCCCCAATTGCCGGATCGCCGGATTCCCAATGCTTATGGTATTAGGATTACGAATTGGAGTCAAACGCCGCTGATTACGCTCAGACGCCCGTCTCCACGCTCTGCTCTGATAGTATACATCGTGAATCATGTCTGAAATAGAATACAACACTAGCACACCGCAACGAGCGCGCCGAGGAGGTCGTCGACCTCGCGGTCGAATGCGTCCAGCTTGGCCTGGAGGTGGACGTAGCCTGCGCGCAGGTCCGGCTGCAGGCCGTCTAAATCGACCCGGTCGCCATACAGGAGCCGCTGCACCTCGTCCGTCTCTTGCACCTTGCGCGGGCGGGGTATCGGCGTGTTGCGCCGAATGTCGAGCCCCCGAGCGCGCACCAGACTGGACAGGCGCGAAATGTCGAACGCGTCCTGGTACCACAGCGGCATCTTCTTGCCTTGTTGAGTGGACGCCTTGGACGCCTCGGAGAGGCTGCGCATGTGCCCGCGCGCAAAGACGGGCGGGCCAGCCGAGGTCGGCGACGCGGGCGTGACGCTGCCGCTTGGGATGCGTGCTGTTGTCGATGACGCGGGCGAGAATGCGCTTGCCATTGGCGTGGTGGTGGACGCCAGCGAGGTCATGGAGCTGCGCATGGAGGGGTTGGACTGCACAGAACTGCGCGTCAGGCTGGGTGTGCGCTGGTGCTGCATCTGGGCCGAGTGCTGGAGCTGCGGGGTCAGGTCGTCTGGTGCGTCTGCCAGTGCGTCGTCGGGGTCGGAGGCCTGCTCCAGAGACGCGACGCCGACGGAGGCCGCGGACGTCGGGCGCTGGCGGTACGCGAGTTGAGACTGCATCGGCGAGGCGGAGTGCGGAAGAATGTCGGACGAGGCGGGTGTCACGGCCTGCGTGGTGCCGATGCGCGGCGGCGTCGCTGGGTCGAGGTCCATCGGCGGGTGCTCGGTCTCGGACGACGCCTGCGGTGCGCGGTGTGGCGGGGGAGTCGGCGCAGCGCGCGCAATGCCGGATAACGGGCTGCCGTCGGGGGATGGGGTATGCTCGGGTGGCGGGAGGTGCTTGGTCTCGCGTATCGGTGAGACACCAGCAATGGCTGCGAGCTGGTTGGCAGTGGCAATGTTGGCCACGCCGAGGCCGATACCCTGTGCAAGACCGCCAGTGCCAGACTCGATCCCCTCACGCTCTGGCTCTGGCGCCTCGCCTTTGAGTCGCGGGTCGGGCGACATGTCCGAGTCTTGCAGCTCGATGCCAGTGCCATTGGCGTTGCGGAGCGCCTCGACGGCGTCCTGTGCCCACTCGACGCCGTCGTCGGGTTCGTTGTCGTACGCAAGTTCGTTCTGCTCGGCTTGCTCGTGTTGCTGAGCCTGCTGCTGCTGTTGTTGTTCCTCGTCCTCGTCCTCATCCTCCTCGTCGCTGCTCCATGTAATACCTGGGTGCTCGACATACGTCGGCGCTCCAAAGAACACTCTCCTTCCCTCACGCTCCTCCATGTCGTTCTCGCCCATGCCGTCTTGCTGAACCCGCATCGGCCAGCCGATGAGACTCCTCAGCTTGCCCGGTCGTGACTGCGGTTCCGCCTGCTTTTCCAGTTCGGTCGCAGCGGCGACATCAATATTGCGGTGCTTGTTCAACCGCGCGAGACGCTCGTAGGGTGTTTCGACGTTCTCGGCGGGAATGTACCCGACATCCTCAGTCTTGAGCACACGCACGAGCCACCAGTACGAGTTGGCGTCGTCGAGGAGGAGCAGCGAGTCGCCTTTGACGACGGACGCTTGGCCCTCTACGGTAGCGAGAAACGTGTGTCTGCATCAGCGCTGCTTGGATGCGGACTCACAAGGCGTATATCAATCCAAAGTCAATGTTCTCGTCAGGCAGGACGCTCTCGTCAGAGCTCTCGTCCGAGTACTCGTCCATGTCCTGCTGGTCGACGTCTTCGTGGTTGTAGTCCATGCCTGCTTCTTGGACGAGCATCTGTTGCTGCTGCTGCTGCATGTGCTGGTGGTACTCGTGCTGGGCGTAATAGTCTTCCATGTCGTGGGGGTTCATGTCGTCGTGGCCGTCGTCCGAGTCTTCGAGGACGCTCATACCGCCGTGGTATGCCTCGTACTGGAGATTGGAGACGTGGCCCATGGTCCCCATCTGGGGATGGACGGCGGCGGCCATGTTGGGCGCGACGCGTCGAGGGGTCGTGTTGTTGTCGTGACGAGGATCGAGCCAGCCGATGCGCGTCGAGGAGCGTGGGCGTCGAGGCCGTTGGCGTCGAGGTCGTCGGTGGATGGGATTAGAGCAGTGTCGAGATCATAATCTCGAGCTGGAGACGTGAAGAGATGAGGAGCGCGTACACCAAACGGCGGGAGGGGAGGGTCGTCCCTGGTGTTGCAGTGCCAAGCGATGGCACGCCTATTTCTGGGCACTGTAGGCCTGCACCCAAAACAGGAACAGTTCGAAACAGGCCGGGGACACCACTTTTGGGCGACTTTTGGCGGTGCCTGGACTACACCCTGTTCCCGCCGATCAACAGGACGCGCACGGGACGCGGGTGGTCGAGATAGCCTGGATGGGCTCGACGCGCACAACAACAACGACGGGGAGGAGTACGACGACGGGGAGCAGTAGGGCAGTGAGCAGCCGTGACTCGACTTGAACACTGGCGACTGAAGACCAAAGCCCAGCGTGCTCGAGGCCGCGCACGATCCGGCTGCTCCCCACCATCCTCGCTCCGTCACGCCGATCCGAGCGCATCGAGGTGGGAGGACAGGACACATTCTTTTGATCCCCTTGGAGCCATCACTTGGACTCTACACAATACCGCATCAACAACGACAACAACGACGAGCCCCATCACAGCCATCACTACCAGGCCATTATAATACACTCCTCGACATCCCGACAGCACCTCGTCGCTACCCCTCTCAATACGCTCAGTCCCCCCCCCGCCATCTCTCTCTCTCTCCCACTGAACCTGGCATTCAACTCTGCGGGGCCGCCTCGTACGCTCTACTCCCAACCCCGCTCACCCCAGATGGTCGCCGTTCACCACCAGGTCTCCCTCCCGGCCTCCCCGCCCCCCAGTCCGCCCCGACAACCAGACATGACCAGCGCAAAGATCAGAGCCGCCCCGATCCCCTCGCCAGACACCTCCCGCGACGACCTCAAGGACGACAAGGAGTTGGCACCCAGGCTCAATGACTTTGAGCTCATTCGCGTACTGGGCAAGGGGTGTGCAGGACGGGTACGACCTCCTCAGAGACTCACTGACCCCAGGTATTACTCGTCAAGCACACCAGCACCTCTCGCGTACACGCCATGAAGGCGATATCCAAGCGCGCCGTCCTCGCCAACGACGAGCTCGACCACACCCTCGCCGAGCAGGAGATTCTGCGCCAGTTTGCAACCCACGACCGCCGCAGCCCCTTCATCTCCCGCCTGTACTACTCATTCACCGACCAGGAGAACTTTTACCTCGTCATGGAGTTCTACCCAGGCGGCGACCTCGCGACCCAGATGGAGATCCACGGCATCCTCGGCCCGCTTCGCACGCGCTTCTACGCGTGTGACATTGTGGCTGGCCTCGAGGCATTGTGCGTGACACTATTGTTCCCACTGACAGCTAGGCACAAGGAGGGCGTGCTCGTTCGCGACTTGAAGCCCGAGAACATTTTACTCAACTGGCACGGGCACGCTGTATTGGCAGACTTTGGGCTTAGCAAGAGCTTTGGCTACCGCGGGAATCCTGTGCCGGTCAAGTTACCGCGGGACTATATCGAGGGCAAGGGCACGCCTCCCGCGTACGCGGGCAAGGGCTTTGGGTCCTACCGCGAGGGCGAACTCACCTGGGACCGCGCGTACTCCTTTGTCGGCACGCAAGAGTATCTCGCGCCAGAGGTCATCAAGCGCCACCACTACACGTACGCAATCGACTGGTGGGCGCTGGGGTGTATCGTGTGTGAATGCCTGACTGGGCGAGTGCCGTTCCGCGGCCAAGAGGACGAGAGCAACGTGAGTCTATCCAGGACCTTTCTGACGGCAGGCGGAGCTCTATGAGCGCGTGCTCAACGCACCCTGGGACGCAATGTACCGCGGCGACCGCCCCACCTCCTACCTCAAGGAGGCGTACCGCATCGACGCCATGACCTACGACTTTATCGACGGCCTGCTGCAGAAGGAGCCCATGTTCCGCCTCACCGAGCCGAGTGTCCGCTCGCACTCGTACTTTACCAATGTCGACTGGGACACGGTGCTCAAGGGCGACTACCAGGACCCGTTCCAGCTGGACATTGACCCCGTGGCCGAGTACAACACGCAGTTCTTCCCGCGGCTATGTCTCGAGGAGACGCCGACGGTGGACATGACAGGGCATGATTCTGGCAAGGACGCGGGGGAGCAGTCGGCCCTGAACAACGACGACATTTATGCCAAGGCGCAGGCCGAGTTCCACCGCGAGCTCGAGGGGTTCAGCTGGACCTGCGATCGGGCAGAGGAAGATGTGGTGTCTGATGTGGAGATGGGGGAGGAGGAGGAGGAGCGGGAGGAGGTGGTGGAGGTGGACGACGATGACGATGAGATGCTCGAGGAAGCCTCTGAGCTGGATTCGGAGCTGGAGCAGGAGCAGGAGCCGGCCCCGGCGCCAAAGTCGGAGCTCTCAGAGCCTGCACCCCAGTCGCCCCAGGACCCCGTCGTCGACATTCCCGCAGAGTCGCCGATCTCCTTGCGACACCAGGCGTCCGTCGCAAGTGTGGCGTCTGTTGCCTCCGCAGCTGTTTCCGTCCCCGCTCAAGCCCTCTCACCAAAGGCACCCTCCATGGTTCTCCCTCCTCCCGACTCGCCATCCGTGGCCACCGCCATGGCATCGCTCTCCGTCCCCTCGCTCTCGGTGCAAGTCGCCGACGACATCCCGTCGCTGCCGACGCCAGAGCTGCGCCCAATCACCCTGCACGAGGACGACATGGAGACGCTTCTTCCAGTGGAAGCACCCTCGTCTGGCCTCTCCGTGTCCGATGTCATTGCCATCCCGTCGTCCCAGGGCAGCCCGAACCTCATCATCCGCCGTCACCGCCAGGTGCCCAGCATCGACTCGTTCCCGCACGCCCGTCTGTCCGTGGATCTGAACGGCCACTTTGGCGCGCTCGGCGACGAGGACTGGGAGCAGCTGGACTCCCAGGCGATCCCAGAACTGCAGAACGGTGCCAACGAGGCGGGGCAGCACACTGGCGTCTTCGCCAGGCGGCTTGCGAACGCGCTCGGCCGGCGACCGTCGTCACGGGGGCTTGGCCGTCGCACAAACTCGACGCTGCGCGCGCCATCCGGCCTGCGCAATGCGTCAGGCTCGACGTCTGGCTCGGGCACGTCGTCCGAGCGCAGTCCTACAAAGAGTCGGCCGCCACTCTTCGCCGCCCGCGGGCTGGAGAACACCAAGCGCGCCTTCACGCGCATCAAGGCCTTTCCCACGGCCAAGGACTCTCTGCGTCCGTCCGCGAGCACAACTGCAAGTGCGTCCGCAGCGACGAGCACTGCCACGTCGCCCGTTGCGTCAATCCGCGGGGTGCAGCCGATCCTCGAGACGCCCATGCCGCCGCGCCCGAGCAGCACGCGCGAGCCAAGCTACGAGGCGACGGTCAAGCGCAGCTCGTTCGTCGCGGCGCTGACGCCGGGGAAGCGCGGGACATCCAGGTCTGGCGACCTCGGGGGTCTGTTCTCCCGCCCCAAGCGGCGCGCGGACCGCAGTGGGGCTAATTCTCGTTCGAGCGTGAGCGGGGAGAGCAGCACGACGGTCGAGAGCGCGCATGTGCCGCGCGTCGAGCTGAACCCGACGCCGCCGATCGTGTGGGAGCTCCTGGACAAGGAGTAGCCGAGCGGCCGCAGGCCGAGCGAGGCAAGTCGTGCGGCCTGCAAGTCATTGAGCACCGCGGGCTCACCGCGGGCCAAGCTCATAATCACCAAGCAATCACCGCCATCGCATACCCGCACCTCGGCCAGTAGATAATGTAAAGCATAGTGTACATCTTGTCAGCATGCATTCGTAGGATGAGCAAGCAGGCGCTGAGGCATCCGAATAAATGCTCCCGCGCTCGTCATTCACGATCATTCGCCGGAGGACTATAAGTGCCCAACGCGAGATTATCTTCCACATCGCCCATCCTGTCGCTCACAACACCGCGCACGGCGCTCAGCAGAGCCCGCTTTTCGATCTCACTTTCACGGCCTCTCGCCTCCCGTCTCTCCGTCTCGCGCCCAGCGCTACTCCGCTCGCCGGTCCGCTTATCAACCCACGTCACCCAGTTCTCAACCTCCGCAGCAGCCAGAATGCCGCCTCTTCCGATCAAGCAGGCAGAGGAGCAGGGCGAGTACGACCTGTTCGTCATTGGCGGCGGGAGCGGTGGGCTCGGCTGCGCCCGGCGGGCGGGGAGCTATGGCGCAAAGGTCGGCATCGTCGAGGCGAGCCATCGGCTCGGAGGGACGTGTGTGAATGTGGGATGTGTGCCGAAGAGTGAGTCGGGCGGGCGGGCGGGGGAGGCGGCGTGACGCCGCCGATGACCAGCGCCGCAGGCGCTGTACGGGCGAGCGAAGCTCGCTCAGCGCGCAGCGCTGTGCTGACCGGGGTGGGTGGGTGGGCGCAGACGCTCTGTGAGCAGAGCGAGCTCGGCGCCTCTGGCGCCGTAGACTGGGCGGGCGGGTGTGCGCAATTTCTGGCAGCAGCTGCTGGCTGCTGTACCAGACTGTGCTGCCGGAAAGCCCGCTCGTCTCCGACCGGCTTGCTTGCATAAACTGGACTCTCTTGATGGCTCGGTAGTATGATTCCAGTAGACTGTCTGCGTTTAACGTGTAAGCAGCCTGCTGTCTTTGCTACTCTGTCAGCTAGATTGACCAGCAACCAGTGTGGCAGCATGCGCCGTGACGTCCCGTGCCGGCTGCAGCTCCTGTTCAACTACTAACCCGCAGAGGTCATGTGGTACACGTCCGAGATGGCGTCGGCGCTGCGCCACGCCGAGCCTTACGGCTTTGGCGACATGGACGAGAACGTGCGCATTGCCGAGTCGTTCAACTGGCCCAAGCTCAAGGCCAAGCGTGATGCTTATATCAAGCGCCTGAATGGGATCTAGTGAGTGTGCGGGAGAGGGCCTGGGAGCAGCCATGGAGAAACTGGTATTGAGCCCATCCGAGGTGTTTAAGCCACGGTGTCTAAGCTCATCCATGGCGTCCAAGCCAGCCCATGGTGTCTAAGCCATGGTGTCCAGGCCATGGTGTCCAGGCCATGGTGTCCAGGCCATGGTGTCCAAGTCCGCCCATGGCCAGCGCGTCGCATCCTTCGAATGCTCCTTGCTGACCGCAGCGACCGCAACCTCGCCAACGACAAGGTCGACTACCACGAGGGCTGGGCGACCTTTGTCGACCCCCACACCCTCAACATCAAGGGCCACGACGGCGAGTCGTACCAGGTCAAGGCCAAGAAGATTGTCATTGCCGTCGGCGGCCGCCCGAGCGTCCCGACCGACGAGCAGATCCCCGGCGCGTCCTACGGCATCGACTCGGACGGCTTCTTTGACATTGAGGAGCAGCCCAAGCGCGTCGCCGTCGTCGGCGCCGGGTACATTGCCGTCGAGCTCGCGGGCATTTTCAACGGCCTCGGCTCCGAGACCCACCTTTTCATCCGTTACGACGCCGTCCTGCGCACTTTTGACCCGATGCTCTCTGACGTCCTCCTTCCCTGGATGGAGCACACGGGCATGAACGTGCACAAGAAGACTGGCATCAAAAAGGTGGAAAAGACCGCTACCGGTCTTCTGATCCATGCCGACGGGCTGGACAAGCCGCTCGAGGTCGACACGCTCCTGTGGGCCATTGGCCGGCACGCCAACACGGACCAGCTCGGCCTCGACAAGGCCGGCGTGCAGATGGACAAGAAGGGCGATGTCATTGTCAACGAGTACCAGGAGACCAACGTCAAGGACGTATACGCCATCGGCGACGTTGGCGGTAAGGCCCTCCTGACGCCTGTGGCTATTGCCGCCGGCCGCCGCCTGAGCAACCGCCTCTTTGGCCCTGAGCAGTTCAAGAACGACAAGCTCGATTATGACAACATCCCCTCGGTCGTCTTCTCGCACCCCACCATTGGCTCGGTCGGTCTTAGCGAGCCCGAGGCCAGGGAGAAGTACGGCGACAAGGTCAAGATCTACAAGACCCAGTTCAAGGGCATGTCGGGCGCGATGCTGTACGAGGACCAGAAGGCGCCGACCGCGTACAAGATGGTCTGTGTCGGCGAGGACGAAAAGGTCGTCGGTCTCCATTTTATCGGGGAAGGTGAGTCGCTAGAGGTCCTCCGCTGATTTTGAGGGAGTGATGAAGCGCTCCAGGGCTTCGGGGTTGCCATCAAGATGGGCGCGACGAAGAAAGACATGGATGACACTGTAGCGATACATCCCACATCCGCAGAGGAGATCGTGACCCTAGTGAGCTTTTTGCAGCTAGTTTGCGGCCTTGCTGACGTCCAGCGCTAACTCTGACGCTGGTGAAGCTGGAGGAGCATATCGAGCTGAGGGAGTCATTCCTTAGCTGTGCTTAGATGAAGTAGATGCAGAACTCATCTGACATGCTCTGCTAACCCCTATGAGTGTTTTTCCAAGCTTTTATTCAACTGGAACGGCGGGAGCGCCGAACGCGAGCCGTTCGAGCTCTAGAGTATGAGGTCGAACTGGACCAGGTGCCACAAACGGGAGCAAAATTGACGGAACGACATTGCTCCGTGACTATGGGCTGTTCGGGGCATCATTGCTCCGCGGTTTAGGTGCGCTACGGAGCATCTTGTTTCCGCAAGGGAGCTACACATCGTCTCTTCCACACCTTCCTCAGCATCTGAACCAGTCTGAGCACTAAACCATACATTCCCACTTCTGACGAGCTTATGCTCTACAACCCATCCCCCGCACCCTTGTCGCCTCGTCTTCTCGGTTTCACTGTCACCCATCGCTCGCCTCAACGTCCCTGGAGCCAAGCCCGCCCACCTCGCTCCCCAGATCCACACCTCCCACGCAGACGACCCCTCCTCCCAGCCACACGACACCTAGACGCCCCAGGCCTCAGGCCACCACCCAAGTCTCCGCTTCAGCTCGGCGACCTGGCGATTGTCCACCACGCTGCCGCTGCGTATCGTGAACGGCGCGCCGTCGGCTGCGCGCCACGTCTGGTGGCTGCCTGTCTGGCGCACCATTGTCCACCCGTTTGCGTGCAGGACCGAGGTGACGGTGCGATACTTGGCGGGTGGTGTCATTCTGGGTCTTGGGGTGATCGTGGTGGGGGTGATCGTGGTGGGGGTGATCGTGGTAGGCGGTGTGGAGAGTATGGTGGAGATCGCGCTGCGCGTGATCGGCGAGAGACTTGCTCGTGTTGGAGCGCGGAGATTGCGACTCACTGGAGTGTTGGTGGTAAGCTGAGCGTCTCGAGGGCTTTTGTCGACTTGACGGCGGTGCGCGGCAGAACCAGTCGACGAGTGTGCAAGGACAACAGAGGAGGCAGTGCTGATCGGGGGTGACTCGTCTGGGGTGTGTCCAGTCCGAGCTCTGGGGTTAGTGTCGGCGTCTCGAGGTCTCGGGCTCACTGTTGAGAGAACCAGAGCAGAGTTGAGAAGCCTCTCTGCTCTCACCTTTTGACCGCACGCTCGTTGTGGTGGCGACGGGGTCAGAGAAGAACCGACATGTGATGTTGCAGATTGCAGGGACGTGACAGACGTGGCTGGTGGCTGCCGCACGGACAGCGGTGAAGCGAACAGAGGAGGCATTTGAGGCGGAATGCATGGGGCAGTGCGCGCATTATCGAGGCCGAGACGGCGAGGTCAGAAGCGTCAGAGGACAATGTGCGCGACGACTTTCGACGATTCTCGACGAACAAGGTCACATGTCTATGGTCCGTCTCAGATCCATGCCGTCGAGGCGCGCAAGAGGCACGCCGGGAGAACCTAGAGCTCCTCGCGGCGGTTCTTGACATCCACCAGCTCGACGTCGAACACGAGCGTCGCGCTCGCGGGGATCACGGGCGGGAATCCGCGCTCGCCGTACGCCATGTCGGGCGGAATGGTCAGCAGACGCTTCTCGCCGATGCACATGTCGAGCAGGCCCTCGTCCCAGCCGCGGATCACCTGGCCCTTGCCGACTGCGGTCAGCGGCCAGCGGCCAGTTGCGCTCGGGCTGGTTCTGGGGACTGTGCGCCGTGTGCGACGAGCTTCGAGCTTCCGTCGCACATCACGAGTCCCCATTCTTTCTCTCAACGCCTCCGCCTCCACTCCACACCACAGCCACCCCCTCACGCGCCTCACGCCGACTCACGCGTAAACTCGAGCGGCTTGTTGCGGTCGCGCGACGAGTCAAACTTGGACCCATCCTCGAGCGTGCCCGTGTAGCTCGGGTCAGCCCATCCCTCGGCAGACCCACTGCATGGCGAGCTTGTCGCCCTTGCGCGTCTTGAGGCCGCACTTTTCCGGCGCGTGCGTGACGTCGATCTTGAGGCCTGAGGCGGCGACGCCGAGCGCGAGCGCGAGGACGGCGAGGAGCTTCATGGTGGTGGTGGTGTAGCTGGACTCGGTGAGTGCGGACGTGGAGACGGTCGGTGGAGGCAGAGGCACGGTGGCGGGGCCGGCGTGGCAGATTTGGTCCCGCCGGGGTGGTGAGGCTTTGAGGTGCGAGCGAGGTGGGTGAGCGTTTGAGTGCATGGAGAGTGCTGCAGACGAGGGGAGGGGAAAATGGAGCAGCTGGAGTTGAAGGCTGAAGGGGGAAGTCGTTCTGGAAAATGTGTGGTGTAGCTGGAATGGCCTGCCGGGCTGGAGGAGCAACCAGCTCGAGCTGGAATCGAGGCACAAATGCTCGCTGAATGCTCGCTGGGATGGCTCCAGTCAAGTGATCAAAGCTTGACAGGCTTTTGAGGCTACCATGAGCACATGGAGTCATTCTGACAGTGCTGAGCCGTCCGAGATGGGGGCAAAACCTCTTACCCACCTGGCGTTGCTCGACCTCCGCCAGCTCCCAGCACTCACAGCATGCAGCATACTACTCCAGAGAGCACACTCACTCACCATTGACGAGATCCAGAGATCTGTCTCGGACGCCGAGGTGCAGCCCGACTGGAATCACGCATTCCGCATGCGACAATGACTTGGGTCCAGGGCACACCGAGCATGGCACCGAGCATGGCCACCATCTCAGTCTCATCGAGCACGCACACGCGCACATCCCGCGCGATAAGCACGACGGACACAAGGGCAGCGCGGCGCTAAGTGTGCAAGCGAGACAGACCCTCTGGCCGCGCGCTGGCCGCCTCGCTCGGCCAGAGCCAGGCGCTCCAGGCTGTCTCACTTGGCATTTGGAATGCATCCAGCGAGTGCGCGAGCAGAGCTTGCGGCGCTGGGCGGAGCAGGTGGGCGGAGCGGGCCCTAGGCCCGCGACGGATGCGTCGAATGGAGCGTCAAATGGCGGACATCGACAAAGGAGAAATACAACCCACAGGCTAGCTCCCGTCATCTCTCTCTCCACCATGGACGGCAAGGGCGTGTACGGCGCGCAAGAGGCGCAGCGGCGCGTGCCGATCCGACGTCCGCGCAAGGCGTAAGTCTTTCCTCGTGCGCGCTGACCGCAGCTGCCTGACATGCCGGTCGCTCAAGGTACGTCTGCCGTTTGATGGAGACTGAGACAGACCCGCTGCCTGCCCGACAGCGAAAAGGCCGATCCCAAGGCGCAGTGCTCGCGCTGCGCGCGCCTGAACCTGCCATGCGTGTACTCGCGCACACGGCGGGGAAAGTGGGTGCCGCTGAATCTTATCGCTAACGGCAGGAAAACCAGTGACGATACCTCCTCGCTGCCCGCGGCGTCGGGCAGCCAGCGCAGCTCGGGCCATCGCGCGCTAAAGTGGGACGCACTCGGTCTGCCCGCTGGCTCGTACCAGCCCGAACGCATCGAGGGCGGGATGATGGTCGGCCAGGTGCCAAACGACGTCCTGGTACCGTGGTACAGCGACCCGCGCATGCCGCCGCACCAGTACCACCTCGCCGGCCCCAGCTCGGACCCGTACACCGGCAGCAGCGCGAGTCTCGAAACTGTCTCGCCGCCCATGTTCGCCAACGGCCGCAAGACGACGGGCACGTTTGTAGAGTTCCTCGAGCCGCCACTGGGAAGCATACAGGACTCGGCGAGCGCGAGTCCGCGCCGTCCGCCCGCACGGCGCAACAGCACTGCTGCCGACGCCGTCGACCTCAACCTCGTCTCCGAGCCCGAGGCGCGGCACCTCTTCCACCAGTACGTCGTCCTCTGACTCGACTAACAACAGGTTCATGACCCGTGTCATGCCCAGCAGCATGCTCTTTGACCAGCACTACCACACGTACGAGCGTGTGCGCCCGTCTGGCCCGCTGTTCAGCGCAATTCTGTACGCGACCGCGCGCTTCTTCCGCCCCGAGCTCGCCGAGGCGATCCACGCCGTCACCGAGAGCGCGATATCGCGCCGCATGATCCGCGCCGAGTACGACCTGGAACTGGTCCAAGCTATCCTGGTGCTGGTGTACTGGAAGCACCCGCGCGACAGGACATTTTACCAAAAGCTCGGCGCGGCCGCGCGCCTCGTTGACGAGCTGCGGCTCGCGTGGCCCGCCGACACGCGCGTGCCGCAGGGCATGAGCGAGGAGGAGGAGCGGCGAAGGGTCAATGTCGAGCGCACGGTGCATGGTGAGAACGAGGAATTATTTGTGCTGACGACAGCGGCGCATGGTGGGAAATGACTTTTGCGCGGACTGACACCAGGTCTCGACAAGGCGTACAGCTTCATGCTCCAGCTCCCGCCGTGCCAGCCGGGCTGGATGCCGCCGCCGGCGGCGGTCATGGCTTGGGCCGAGGCGCACCGGCATCTCGACGTTCCGGGCGATTTTCTCAAAGCCCATCTCGCGGGGTACGCCTTGGCTGATCTAAATACTGACCACAGGCTGTGGGAGTTCTACTGCGAGTTCGGTGGACACCCGAATATAATTATGGAGGAGACGCCGCTGAAGCTGACGCGGGGGCAGTACGACGATGCCGAGCGGCGGATCGGCGAGCACCTCGCTGCGTGGCGCGGGAACCACCTTCACGGGCAGCTGGGCGGGTACGCGGACTTGATCACGAAAGTGACGCTGTTCAAGGTGCACGTCCTTGGGATGCTGCAGGGGATAGTACAGAAGACCCCTAGCGGGTTCCTGCCGCAGGCTGAGGAGATTGGGGGGATTATTAAGCAGGTCGCTGCGGCGGGCGATCTAATTTTCTGGAGCGACCTCACGAGCGCTATTCTCAGCGTGCCCGGGATATTGCTGCATAATGTGAGTGCCAGTCGAGCGCTCGACTCCGGAGAGCGCTCGCCGAAAGCGAGCATGCGAGACTTTATGTGAGGGGTTGGGGGTTTGCGAGTGGGAACCATCATTCTGATGCGCCTTGCCGGGTTATCAAGAGTATCTCTGTGCTGCGTTACCCAGCCTGGAGACAAAATACCAGAGAACACCGCTGACCGCAGCTCCGCAACCGCTTCTCAACAGAGGACAAGCGCCGCGCGGCAGCGTTCTGCCGGGACATGTTTGAGAGCCTGCACACGGTGCCCTCGCCAATGGGCGAGCACAGCTACGCGCTGCGGTACATTGAGCGGTTCTATCGGCGTCTGGGCGCCGCATTCGAAAGACTGTGCCAGGGGGCCGGGGAGGATCCGCAGGCTGCAGTGGTGAGTAGGCAATATTCCGCAGCGCAGACCAATGCCGTCTGATTGGCGGTGGAGAGGTGACGGAGGACATGTCTGATGACAGGCGCTCAACACGCTCTTGCAGTATCAATGGCCAGTGTTCGGGGACACGCAGGCCGCGCCCGAGCCCCAGGTCGGTCCCAGTCCCGCGCTTGCGCACGCACACGCTATGCACCCTCACGGCGGCCATGGACATGCGCCACACCACGCCCCGCCGTATCCTGCTCCGCACCATGCGCATGGGCACCCCGAGCACGGCGAGTGGGGATGGGTTTGGGGCGGTATGCCCCCGACATGGGAGCAGCAGGGGCCTTGAGGTGACGTCGGGCTCCAGTGTCCAGAGTTAACGGTCGTCCTTGTGCGGGGATCGAGTGGTAAAGGTGGAGCTGAGGGCGAAATCGAGAATGAGATGGGAAGGGGATGAGGGGAGGAAGAGCTGGCGAGCTAATATACTCTTTCGCACCGCTTGCCGCGGATACTGTAGCCTTATGCACCGTTCGGGCCTCGGTAGTCGTAACAGCGGTTGAGCTCACGACAGTCTTCACGGTAGTCACTACACTTGAGCGGTAGTTGTCACTGCAGCCGACGAGGACAAGAAATAAATCACGAGGCAGTAGCCGGGGCCGAGCACCGCGGCAGGGCGGCAGTTTAGCTTGCATAGGTATTAGAGCCGGATCAGACGAGGTTCAAAAGGTTGATTACGACTTTAGAGATGCTCAGAAATGTGCGTACAAGAGTAGAAAGAGGCGCAGCAGAGACTGACACCATCTGTGCACTGAGACACTTCCCACCGATAGCGAGACAGTTGGCCGCAGTAGTCTCAGACAAGCCTGTGCATAGCTCGCGCCGCTTCGCTGTCTGGCCTCTGACCGAGGTAGCAGTCTCAGCCGCGGCGAGCTACAGCCGCCACAGCCGCGCCACGCTTTGCCGCGGCTCTCTCAGGGGCGGGTGCCACTTTGGTTGCTTCCGAGGGTCCTGACATGGTGGAGGTCGTCAGTGATTCCAGCTGGAGACTCACCCCCTGCGTCTACAGCTCAGCCATGTCATCAAGCTTGCCAATCCTATGCCTATGCTACTACTATCTACCCTCACGTCTAGTGGTGGAACTGCTGTCAGCGCTGTACCGAAACTGGTGCTCGCACGGCACCGCTCGCACGCTGCGCGTGCGCGCCGTGAGCTCACTCACCAGCCTAAGCGACGTGTGCGCGTACACCATCCCGTACTCGTCAGCCGTCTCGATGCACACGCCGTCCATGATGGACCCGCTCGGGGCGCCAATGTACTGCACGCCCGACCTGCGCGCGCGGTGCACATTGTCCGAGAAGGGGAAGAAGGCGTCCGAAGCGCACGACACGCCGGTAAACTTGTCCATGTGGGCCTTCTTCTCCTCGGCGCTCAGGGGCTTGGGCACCTCGTCAAAGAGGCTCTCCCACTGCGCCTTCTCAGACTCGGAGGCGACAAACGCCTCGCCAGTCACAAAGAGGTCGATCGCGTTCGCCTTGTCGGCGCGCTTCGTGCCCTGCTTGAACGGCAGCGCGAGGACGCGCGGGTGGTGGCGCAGCCACCAGTTGTCCGCCTTGTCGCCTGCCAGGCGCGTGCAGTGGATACGGCTCTGCTGGCCGGCGCCCAGGCCGACGACCGCGCCGTTGAGCGCGTAGCACACCGAGTTGGACTGCGTGTACTTGAGAGCAAGCGTCGCGACGATCAGGTCCGTGACGGCGTTCTCGGGCAGGTCCTTGGCCTTGGAAACAATGTTGGTGAAGAGCGACGCGTCAATCTTGACGTCATTGCGGCGCTGCTGCAGCGACACGCCGTAGACCTGGCGCGTCTCGACGTCGGACGGCACGTACGCCGCGTCCATCTCGAGGACGCAGTACTTGCCGCCCTTCTTCTTCTTGAGGATCTCGAAAGCCTCGGGCTCGTAGCCCGGGGCGATCACGCCGTCGGACACCTCGCGCGAGATGATCTTGGCGGTCTGGACGTCGCACTTGTGGGACAGGGCCAGGAAATCGCCAAAGGACGACATGCGGTCGGCGCCACGCGCACGGGCGTAGGCAGACGCAAGCGGGGAGAGGTTCTTCATGTCCTCGACGCCAAACACCTGCGCCTCGACCTCGGACAGGGGAATGCCGACGGCGGCACCAGCGGGCGAGACGTGCTTGAACGACGCGGCGGCGGGCAGGCCGAGACCCTCGGAGAGCTCCTTGACGAGCGCCCACGAGTTGAGCGCGTCGAGCAGGTTGATGTAGCCGGGCGAGCCGTTGAGAGCTATGATTAGTCAAGCTTACATTTGTACTCACCCTTGAGGGGCATCTCGCCTTCGGTAACGAACGCCTGGGCGGGCTTCTGGTGCGGGTTGGCGCCGTAGCGCAAGGGGATGCGCTGGTAGGCGACACCGGCCGCGGCCTTGAGGTCGGCGTCCGAGTCGGTCGAGGCGTACATCTTGCGGAAGTAGTCCGAGATGGCCTCGTCGTAGCTGCTAGTGGCCTCAAAGGCCTTGAGCGCGAGCCCACGGCGGGTGGCAGCAGAGACCTCGCCGTGCTCCTTCCACTCGGCAATAACGGCGTCGTAGTCGGACGGCGAGCAGACGATCGACGTGCGCTCGTGGTTCTTGGCACCTGCACGGAGGAGGGTCACGCCGCCAATATCAATCTCCTCCACGGCACCCGCGAGGGTGCAGTCGGGCTTTTGGGTCTGGAGGACAAAGGGGTAGAGGTTGCAGACAACGAGGGTGATCTGGTCAATGCCGTTCTCCTTGAGGTCCTTGAGGTCCGAGTCAATGTTGCGCGAGAGGATACCGCCGTGGACAGCCGGGTGGAGGGTCTTGACGCGGCCGCCGAGCATCTCGGGGGCGTTGGTGATTGACGACACATCCCTGTGGTCAGAGCTGCCAACCTCTGCGCGCACTCGATCTCGAGACCGTTCTCGCGGATGAGCTTTGCGGTGCCGCCCGAGCCCAGGAGCCTGAATCCGAGCTCCTTGAGCGACTTTGCAAACGGCAGGAGGCCGGTCTTGTCGTAGACGGAGAGAAGAGCTGTTGTCAGCGTGTCCACGGCAGTGCTCACCGATGGGAGCGGACATGGTGGTGCGCGGAGAACGTGCGCTTTTGAGTAACGACAAAGTCTCACCCGAGTCAGCGATCCGCAAAGTGGACTGGGGTAATGACGTGTGGTGGTATCAAGCCACGTGGCTGGGGGATATCATCGTGCCACGTGGGTGATTGTCTCACCTCGGCGGCTGATGCCATTTACCTTTTGAGCGTTCCTCGCGGGATTGTTTGAGTGAGAGGGGTCTGAGACGAGACGGGAGCGGCTCTATGTACTCGTCGCGTTGGACACTCTTTCATGATGCGGCAGAGCTCGTCGCGCCTGTACTTGTTGTGTCTTGTATTGGCGCTGGGGCTGTTGGCCGGCGTCCACGTCCATTCTGGCTGGGAGAAGCTGTCCAAGGTGAGTGCGGCCGCTCGACTTGAACCTTATCGCCCAGGTTGGCTTTCTGCCATCTAATAGCAACTCGCCATCAGTCTCGCCGGGGTTCTTGCTTCCAGATATCTCTGCCGACGTCTACCTGCCGCTTCGCAAGGGCATCCGGCCGTCAAAGCTCGTCGTCCGCAGCCCCGGCTTTAGTGAGCAGCGACACTAGGCACCAACTGACAAGAGACTACTTTCAGAACCTCTACCTCTTCAAGGGCGCGTTCTACTTTGTGACCGACCAAGACCTTGCCACGGCCTTGGCGGGCGTCCCAGAGCCTGGTTACATCACCACCGGGGACTACAAGCTGCCCGGGACGCACGGTAGAGAGACACGACCTGGCCCCGATCGCTGGCAAAATATCACCGTGGCCGAGGCGCAGGTGCTCTTTGGCAAGGTCGCCATCCAGCAGCCGGGTACCACAGTTTGTCAGTCCGTGGCGACATCTCACGATAGATATGGTTCAACAACGAGTCGGTGGATGGCCCTGGGCTCAAGCATGTAGACGCCTTCTTGAATCACTACTACCACTGTGAGTTGCCATCTTGGATCTCCGCTGACAGCAGTCAGTGAGTCGTGCATAGTGCAGTGGAGCAGATGACTGACTGCGCCTCTTTCCGTGTCCAGTCGGTGAGTGAAGCGTCTAGATTAGCTGCTAACCGCAGGTGAAATGTTCCTCGGCGCATGGCGTGTGGTGATGGCATCAGGCGAGGGGCAGCTCCCCAAACGCATCGTCTTCCGCACCACGGCTGACGACTGGGTACGCTGAAGAACCCGCGTAGTAGCTGACCCCAGCGCGACAGGGCAGGTCTAGTGCCATGGTTTATACGTTCCCTCCTGCCATTCGTAGAAGTAGAGGAGGGTGAGACCGTCAGTGACCGTGCGGCGACAGGGCTGCCATTTCGGTACGACAAGATTGTGATTGCGGATGTAGGTGCCAACAGAGGCCATTCTGACCACAGCGCTTCGCCGCACATACCTTTGGCAACCAGACAAAGTTCTTTAACAAGGCGGTTGCCGACATTCCTGCGGTCAAAGTACCTGCCGACTGGTGGAGCCACCTGCGGGACCGTGTTGTTACGTTGTCAGAGGCATATGGCTGCAGCACTGAGCGAGCCAAGCACAATGTCCCCGTGGTGACATATGTTGATCGGTGCGTGTGCTCTGGGACATTGCTGACGACAGCCAGAAGACTGGCCGCCGTCTCGTGCCCGAGGACCACGAGTCGATCCTTGCCGAGATGAAAGCTCTGCACGACCAGGGCGTGATAGAGTTCCAGCACGGCCAGTTTGAGAATATCAACCGCGTCAAGCAACATTGCTTGGCTGCGCGTACAGATGTAAGTCGGCGCCACTTTCGAGCTCACTGTAGATCATGCTCGGCGTGCATGGCAACGGCCTGTCGCACCAGCTGTGGATGAAGGAGGGGGGCGGGGTGATTGAGATCATGTTTGCGCCGGGGTTCACGCGCGACTACGCGATCCTCGCCGAGTTGCAGCGACACGAGTACTACGCGGTGCACAACGACACCGACTTTCCCGTGTCCAAGTGGCGACAGCCCAACGGGTACTCGGTTGACCAAGTGGAAGGCTTCCACACGCACCGGATCCGTGCCCATGGGCCGTACATTGCGAGCCTGGTCAAGGACATGGCGCAGCGACGCCGAGGCGGGCCGACGCCGTTCGACTGGCCTGTGGTATAGAGCGACGCCGCGGCGGGTGTGGTATAGAATGATGCATGTTCTTGAGTACTACCCCTTGTGCCGCATGTCGAGACCTTTGTGACATTGCACTCTTCCTTGATGCCTGCGCTCCATCCATCGTGCTCGGCCTGCTCACCGTGCTCAGCAGCCGAGCAGCGAGCGCCGCCACCCGAGTAGCAGTAGAGTAGTGATCGACAACGCCTAACATGCATTCATTCAGCAGGGCACATTTTCCACCACCAATGTCCACACTCTTCCTCCATCCTCTTCGCTGCGCAAGCTCGCCATGCGGTCGCGCAGCGGCCTCCTCCTCGTCCTCAACGCCATCGCCCTCACCGTCATCTACCATGTCGCCGTGCTGCACTCGGGCACCCAGCTGAGCGCCGCCGATTACGATCATCTCCGCCGGGACCAGGTGGCGTATGAGTCGCCTCCTGCTGCCACCGTGACGGTGCAGGCAGAGCGCCGGCCCGTGCGTCTCCCCCCGTCAGAGCCCGCATACAGCTTGTGCGAGGTGTGCGATGTCGCGCCCCAGCTATGCGACGAGGTTGGGTGGGTTTGTTTACTCGGCTGTGCTGATTCAGTGCCGACGCCGTGGCCCGCGCAATGGCATATACCGGCACGGGCAACCGTCTGCGCCGGGTGCTCGACAAGATGCGCCGCGGCGAGCCGTACACTGTCGCCCTGATCGGTGGCTCTGGTGCGTCCAGCAGACGGTTGTAGCTGACGGCAGTGTCCACCGGGCACGGCCTCTTTGACGAGGACGAACTGTACACGCCGCGCAACCACGGCAAGGTCGTCTTCCGCCATCTCAACGCGCTGTACCCCGGCAAGGGGAGCGTGGATCGCTCGTCCGCCACGGACGGCAAGAACGGGTACATCAACGGCGCACTCGGCGCCACGGGCAGCAACTACTTTGGCTTCTGCTTCCAGAACCACATCCCAAAGGACGTCGACCTCGTGCTCATCGAGCTGGCCATCAATGACGAACGGTGGGGGACACTCTGACTGCGCTGACGGCAGCCTCCTCGACGCGCAGGTATACTATGAGCAGCTGATCCGCGGCCTGCTGGATCTACCGCACAAGCCCGCGATCATCTCCGTGCAGTGCGTCTTGGCGTTATCGTGCTGACCGCAGCGTGTTTGCGCTCATGTTTGACCAGATCACGGGCGGCGGCGACCTGCATCTCGGCATCAACCACTACTACGACATTCCGACCATTTCGCTGCGCAACGCCTGGCTGCCAAAGGTCATGGCGAAGAACGGCAAGACGTTCCTGCGCGACGCGTTCGTGCTGCAGCCAGACGACGTGGACACGGACGGCATTGACCTCCGCCACATTAGCCCGTACGGGCACAAGATTGTCGGCGGGCTCGTGAACGCGTTCATCGACACGCAGATCTGCCACATGGACCGGCTGGAGCGCGGCGGTCGCGGAAAGGAGCTGTACCCCCTCGACCCCATGCCGCGGGTACGTCTCCCGCAATGATGTCGCTGACAGCAGCAACTGGTCACGCAGCCGTTCGGGTTCGACACGACCGTGGCGCCGCTCGACCCGACGTGCATGTCGATGATGGCGCCGTCCAGCCCTCTCAAGCCGTTGCGAAACAATGGCTGGCGCCAGTGGGCGTGGGAGGACAAGAAATATCTCATCGCCGACGCGCCCGGGGCGAGCGTCACTTTCAAGCTCAAGACCGTCCTCGGCACTGTGCGGGTCTACTTTCAGCGCTCGTCCAAGTACGGCCTGGGCAATGCCCAGTGCTTTATCGACGGAGACAGAGACCGTATGGCCATTTTGGAGGGATGGTGGGAGCTGCCGTTCCATATTGGTCAAGAGCAGACGGTTGCGCAGGACCTCGCGCCGGGCGAGCACACGCTCACGTGCGAGGTCATGCAGGGGACCAACGACCCGGGCGGCGGGAGGGAGGTCAGACTTATTGCTGTTATGAGTGTATAGATGTAGATTAGACATGTACCACTGAACAGAGCTGGGAGCGCGGCTGAGGTGGGCTTGGCAGGCGACGGAGCGTGCTAGTTCCACCATCCCATCAAAACCCGACATACATATCCGCAGTCGCCTAGCTAATAACGCTCGCGGGGGTGGAATAGACGCTCCAAACCCCACTCCCACCACAAGCCATGAGCGCGTTCCCGCCACAGCCGGTACTGCACATGCCCTCGTCGGCGGCCTCGAGTGCGCCGAGGTTGAGGCACGCGCACGTCCTGCCGCTGACGAGCGCATAGAGCGCATTGCGGTCGCCACAGTAGCTCTTGCACTTTGCGGGCGTCATGAGGAGGGACGTCGTGGGCAGGAATGTCTCGGCGCTCGTCGCGCAGCCGAGGTAGTCTGCGTCGTTGAACAGGATTGGCAGGGAGGGGAGGTCGGCGGGCGTCGGCGCTGGAACGGCTAGGACGCTGCTTGCGAGCGCGAGGAGGGCGAGGACGAACATGGTCTGGGTTAGGCACTGTAGCTGCGGAATCTCACGGTTTGTGAGGTATGAGAGTCTTGGGTGGTCGAATTTGGGCGGTGGACTTGTATCCTGCCAGAATCCCAGCGGCCCCAGAGACATATCGATCCCGGTGTCCACCATCTCGGCCGTCCAATCCCGCCGCGCCGACCGCATTCCTACCATCTGCCCTGCATCGCATTCCACGATGGACGGCGCACGCCTGAACTGAGCAGGACGCCTGATAAAGTGATCAGAACAAGTCAGCCGCGTCCCGCTCGTGTGCTTGGGCCGTGGCGCACGCCCCTCATCCGGCCCTGCGCCACGGTGACATTCAGCAATGTGGGCGACCTGAGATGTCGCCTGAGCTCAGGCGGGTGGGCGGCTGTGATATGCCCACGCCACGCCGTAGCGTCACTGGCGTCTTATGCGCCGCCGCATTCATGAACTCAATCTCGAAGTGCGAGTGGGAAGGGTGGACGGTCCCAGATGCCGTTGCGTTATTGATGGAGGCATTAGCTCGCGACCGTCGATCCGTCGATCATAGTCCAGTCGAGCTAAAGCTTGCCCTCCGTATCTCGTACGGACAGTCAGTCACCGGCAGAATGTTCGCTTGCTTCCTGCCGTTGAGCTCTGAGATGGAGAAATGGGGTCAGGAGGGGTGCGAAGGCCAGGGCAGCATCAGGAGGTGGTGTGGCTTGTGGCGCTTTGTGCGTGGCTTGCCAGTTTTACTGGGCAGGGGTGGATCTCATCTGGACGCCGGGGATGGGTGAGTGGTTGTGGTGTACCGTGACGCTGGACGGTGGATCGTGGCCAAGGAATGGTAGGAGTGGATCGGACAGCCAACGTATTACTCCAACGGCGTAGAAAGATAGTGAGCTCGACGTGACCTTTTTAGCAGCAGCGGGGAGACGATGGATGCCAGCAGAGCCCATTGAGCTCGGTGGTGAGTGGTGATGAGGCTTGACATTGAAGTGGAGGGAGGGTTGTGACCGGACCTCCACCTCCACGTGGCTCACCACCTTCCGAGAGTATCGGCGATAATCCCAAGTGTGGCAGAAATCTTATCCCCGAAGTTGCTCCCGCTCCCTCGTCCGTCCCTGGCTCGCCGCTCGCTGTCCAAGTCTGGCAGCCAGCTCTACGCCTTCCATCCGTCAAGCCGGCAACAACAACAAAAATGGTGAGTGTGACGGCACAGGCAGCAGCATCGACGCGACGCGAGGATGGACACGGTGGCAGGGAACGGAGAGGAGGACGGAAGGCGTTGAAAGGCGGATGGTGTTCCAAGGAGGAATGCGCTGCAAGGAGGATTGCGTTGGAAGGAGGTGGACAGGACATGTCTCCACGTTGAGATGCTGCTTCTGCGTTGCTCTACGCCTGGTTTAATACTGACTCCAGGCGCCCACCCAGAAGGTTCGTATAGACACCCGAGCCCCGCGAGAGACGCTTGGATAGGACGGAGAGGGCCCGCATGCCGGTGGTGTGAGCGGCGGCGTACGGGAGTCGTGGGGCGAGTTGTCTCGCCCCGTCTCTCGCCTCCCGGCGCAGATGGGCTCTGAGCTCGTCTGCGGCCGTCGCACACGCACTGGCGTGCGCCCGTCCACTCTGCCAGAGTCTCTTCCCGCCGCTCGGGTCGACGAGGCAGAGCAGCCCCAGACTAACTTCAGACCCGCAAGCAGCGCTCGGCGCTCCAGGACGTCGTGACCCGCGAGTACACCATCAACCTGCACAAGCGCACCCACGACATGTCCTTCAAGAAGAGTGCGTCGGGGGAGAAGCAAAAGCTAATATCCAGAGGCCCCCAACGCCATCAAGGCCGTCCAGCAGTTTGCCCAGAAGACCATGGGTGTCAAGGACGTCCGCGTCGCACCCGGTCTCAACCAGGCCATCTGGTCGCGTGGTGTCCGCGCTCCCCCCCGCCGCATCCGTGTCCGTCTCGAGCGCAAGCGCAACGACGACGAGGGTGCCAAGGAGAAGCTCTACGTTGTTGCCTCGGTCGTTGAGGGCGTCACCTCCTTCAAGGGCCTCGAGACCGTTGTTGTCGAGGGCGACGAGTAATCGTGTCTTTGGGTTGGCATTGGCGAGGGTGTAGGCTGTAGCCCGGCGTCATGACATTTATCAGCCGTGTATTCTACTGTGGGGTGCTTTTGCTGTCAGCTTCGCTATGCCAGCTTCGTGTTCGCCGTGCTGCTGCCGCCGCTGCCACTCCCACTCAACATGCCATGGCCGAAGGATTTCCCCAGATAGGAACGGCCGCACTACACTTCCAGGCACGATAAAATCTTTGGAACCCCGCACCCAATATATTCCGCCTGGCCACTCTCTACCACCCATCTCACCCACTCACCATGTCAGCCGAGACGGAACCCAAGCTCAGCAAGGAGGAGCGCCGCAAGCACAAGGAGGAGAAGCGCGCGCGCAAGGCCGCCAAGGCCGCTGGAGCCAACGAGTCCACCGAGTCCAAGAAGCGCGCACGCGACGACGACGGGGAGCAGAAACAGAAGAAGGTGAAAAAGTCCAAGTCGGGCGAGAGCACGCCCGCGGACACGGCGGCGTCAACGCCACCCGAGACCGAGCTCGCGACGCCGGCCGAGGGCGATGTCGAGTCCGCCGCGCCGACGCTCAGCAAGAAGCAGCTCAAGAAGCTCAAGGCTGCCGCTGCCGCGTCCGAGGCCGAGGCCGCCCTCGAGGCCCCTCCTGCCGAGTTCACCGCTGCCGACAAGGCGTACCTCAAGGAGCAGAACATTACGCTCGAGCCCGCGCTGTTCCCGCCGCAGCTCGACATGGCATCCCTGCCAGTCACTGCGTCGATCAGCAAGTTCCTCAAGGCCTTCCCGAAGCCGACGCCCATCCAGTCCGTGTCCTGGCCCGCCCTGCTCGCCAAGCGCGACGTGGTCGGCATCGCTGAGACTGGCTCGGGCAAGACGCTCGCCTTTGGCGTGCCCGGCATGCAGCTCCTGTCCAACCTCCCGCCACCTGGCAAGAACGGCAAGGGCAAGATCGCCATGCTCGTGCTCGCGCCCACGCGTGAGCTGGCCCAGCAGAGCTTTGACACACTTGTCAAGCTCGGCAAGGACTGTGGTGTCGGCGCCGTGGCCATCTTTGGCGGTGTCGGCAAGTTTGACCAGATCAAGGAGATCCGCGCAGACGGTGTGCGCATTGTCGTCGGCACGCCCGGCCGCACGCTGGACCTCGCCGACAGCGGCGACCTCGACCTCTCGAGCGTGTCCTACCTCGTCCTTGACGAGGCGGACCGCATGCTCGACGCCGGTTTCGAGAACGACATCAGGCGAATCATCGCCCACACGCCCAACCACCCCAAGCGCCAGACCGTCATGTGTAAGTTGCCTATGTAGGATTCGCTGACAGCAGTCTCCGCAACGTGGCCCGAGTCCGTGCGCCGCCTCGCGAGCTCCTTCCTCACCAAGCCGGTCAAGGTGACGGTGGGCTCGGACGAGCTGAGCGCCAACAAGCGCATCACGCAGGCGGTCGAGGTGCTCGACTCGTCGCGCGACAAGGACCAGCGGCTCCTGTACCACCTGCGCACGCACCTGAAGGCGCACCCGGGCACGCGCGTGCTCGTGTTCGGGCTGTACAAGAAGGAGGCGCAGCGGCTCGAGGGCACTATCCGGCGGGCAAACTTCAACGTCGGCGCACTGCACGGCGACATGGGCCAGGACGCGCGCTTCAAGGCGCTCGACGCGTTCAAGAACGGCTCGGTCAACGTGCTCGTCGCGACCGACGTCGCTGCGCGCGGCCTGGACATTCCCGATGTCGAGCTCGTGATCAACGTCACGTTCCCGCTTACCACGGAGGACTTTGTGCACCGCTGCGGTCGGACAGGCCGGGCGGGCAAGACGGGCAAGGCGGTCACGTTCTTCACGGGCGAGAACCACGAGCGCAGTCTTGCGGGCGAGTTTATGCGTGTCCTCCGTGATGTGGGTGCGCCTATCCCCGAGGAGATGAGCCGGTTCCCGTCGACGATTAAGAAGAAGTCGCACTCGGCATATGGCGACTTTTACAAGGACACCACCGACGCACCTGCCGCGACCAAGATCACGTTTGACTAGATTTGCATTAGACTGTAGAGTACTGTATGGCATAGCTTGGCATCTGAGGGGGTTGGATTGGGTGGGCCAAGTTCTAACCGGCATGCTGTCTATCATGGCAAGGTTCCGGTCAACATCTGGCTCACCGTGACGACCACTGAGGCCCACTAGAACCCACGATCTCATGCCCTCCGTCACCGTATCATCGTACATAGCGCCCGCCCTAATTCTCCAGCCCAGACACGCCTGACACCTCACGCACTGCCCCTCGCCAATCGCTCGCAAGCTCGCGATCGCGATGCAAAAGAAGATCGAGGTCTCGCAAACAGCGATGGGTTTCCAGAAATTGCCACGTTAACTGTAAAGTCACGTGAACGGTAGGATGTTTTTTTCAACTAGCAAATATCTCGACTCGGATTGGATCCTCACTGTCAGAGATGCTCACCCTAGCATAAGGATAAGGACGGTAGGTTAATTTGCGTACTGGTGGGTGCACTTTCGCGGAAATCGGCGTTTGGGGGCGGTGGGTTGTGGCAGAGCCTTAAGACGGGGTGGGCAGAGAGGGAATGGACCCGGGTTCGGCCCTGCGAAAGGGATGGAAGCTTTGGCGGCAAGGCTGGTCTTGTTGTGGAGCGACTCTGCGCTTGTTGTGGAGCGACTCTGCTCTTGTTGTGGAGCGACTCTAGGCGCATGCATTCTTTGTGGCCACTGTGGACACTTCCCCCTTGATCCCCTCCTTCTATTACACAAGCATACATCTATACAACCATCTACTTGATATTCGCCAGTCGGCTCGTGTTCAGCTGCACCTTGATGTCGAGGTTGTCCGTCTTGTCCGTAATGCGCCCAATGCGCTTGTTCTGGTTATCCACCTCGGTGCCCATGCCCTTTGCAAGGGCGTTGAGGCGCTTGGTGATTTCATAAGTCTCGTCGAGGTTGTCGGCAAGCTCGTCCTCGAGCTCGTCGTCCGACTGCGTCGCGTCGACCTGGTACCGCTTGCGCTCGGCCGCGCGCTGCGCCTGCCGGCCCGCCATGGTGGCGTTGGGGTCCATGCCCCCGCGCGCCGCTGCGCCCAGCACCTGCCGCGAGGCCTGCACGTCCTTCATGGCGCTCAGCCGGTCCTCGCGCTCCATCAGGTGTCGCTGCTGGATCTTCTCCTCCTGCGCTGCGCGCTTCGCGTCCTGCCATCAGTAAAGTTGGGGCGGTGACGCACCTTGTTCCAGACCACGACGGGGCGGAAGATGCTGCGGTTCAGCTGCTTGAGCTCGGCCGTCTTGTCCTCGGCGCGCATCGAGTTGGCCTTGGCGACGTCGAGGTAGCGCTCAGAGTTGGCGAGCGATTCTATAATCAGCGTAGAAACAAGGGATACCCACCAGACTGGTCGCCGAGGCGCGCCATGGTCCCGCGCGCCGTCTCCTCGGCCTCGCGCGCCAGACGCAGCGTATCCCGCGTGCTGGCCAGCGAGTCCATCTTGGTCTCGCGCATCTCCTGCTTGATCCCCTCGACCTCCTCGTCCTCGTCAAAGTCCTCCTCCTGCTCAGCCCCTTCGCGGAGGTAATCCTTCTTGGGCGCCGAGCGCTGCGGCGCCTGGAAGCCGCCCAGCAGCTCGTTGCGCATCGCGTCGTTGTCGCCCGAGGGCGGTGCAAAGCCGCCACCACCGCCACCGCCACCACCCTGGCCGTCGCCGTTGCGCGCGTAGGGGTTGTGCTGGCTCACACCCCTCGCACGGTCCCCGTTCACTGCTGCGTAGGGGTCACGGTGCGCTCCCGAGGCGTAGGGATCGCCGCCCTGGGCGGGCGAGCCACGGCGCGCATACGGGTCTGACGCTGGGCCGCCGCTCGGTGGGCCAACAGGCGGGATGAGGTTCTTGTCCTTGCGCTTGAAGAGGCCCATCGTGGAGGCGGGGTGGGTCTGTTGTAGAGGTTCGAATTGGCTGTGTTGGTCGCTCGCAGGCTATGCTTGAAGATAATCTAATTGGTACAGGCCGGAATCGCTAACCGCGAAAGCTGAGTCGCTTTGTGACTTCTAGATAGCTGAGAGATGAGGAGAACTGACAAGAAGGAACGTCAAGCGGTGATGGCGATCGAGTGGCGGGCAGTGCTCAGACACGCGAGTCACGTGACTCTTATCCAACTTGACACCAGCCCAATGGCACCTTGCAGTATCGTAAGGTCATGCCCGACAGCTAAGGCATGCTTCACTGGTTAAGAGCTCGTCGCCCAGTGCTGCTCATCCCATAGACCCAACAACTGCATTTCCCTTGTTTTCCTAGTTACAATCGAGACTACCATATCCCCCTGTAGAAGAACCAATCTACCCGTCTACCTGGTGTAGAAGAACCAGTCAACCTTCTCGCCCTCGTCCTCGAGAGCCTTCTTTTCCTGCTCGGTCCAGGGGCCACGAGCATCGTTGCGGGCAATCTTGGCGTTGTTTACCCGCCCGGCGTAGAACCACCAGAAGACGCCGGTAAGCGACAGCAGGCAGGCAAAGCCGGTGCACACGGCGTGGCCCTTGATAAAGTGGGGTCCGTCCTCCTTGGGGAAGAGGAAGGACGACACAATACCACCAGTGTTACCCGAGCAGACGACGAAGCCGACGACGACGGCCTTTTTGAGCGAGCCACCAACGTTGTTGGAGCACCAAGCGACAATGATCGGGAAGCAGGGGTAGATGCCGCACGCGCCGAGGAAGAGGGCAAAGTAGGAGACGCCGGGGGAGATGTGAGCCAGGAGAAGACCGTAGCCGAGAGCGCCGACGGCGCCGTGGAAGATGATGAAGGGGGCGCGCATCTTGAGGCGGTCGCTAAGCCAGCCAACAAAGATTGTCACGATCGAAGCGCAAACGTATGGCGGAACCGACATGAGCTGGGCTGTGGCGGCCTTGTAGCCGAGCTGGGCGATGATGGTGGGCGAGAAGAGCGAGAAGCAGTAGAGCGGGACCACGGCGGAGAAGAAGGAGATGCCGAAAAAGTAGGCCTTCCAGTCCTTGAAAGCGTCCCAGATAAACTTGGTCTTGTACTCGGCAGAGCAGCCGTCCGTGTCATGCTTCAGGCGGTCCATAAGAACCCGGCGCTCAGGCTCGGTAAGGAACTTTGCCGTGTCGGGGTAGTCGTGCATCATCCAGAACGAAATGATGCCAATGACGATCGTGGCAATGCCTTCGAGGATAAAGATCCAGCGCCAGCCCTCGTAGCCGGCGGCGCCGTGCATAAAGTTGATTAGACGCGCGAGGAGACCGCCGAACGCGCCAGCAATGGTGGCTGCGGAGAAGAAGAGGGCCACGCGGAAGGAGATTTCAAAGCGCAGGTACCACTGGGTGAGGAAGAAGGCGACACCAGGGAAGAGACCTGCCTCGGCGACACCGAGGATGATACGAGCGGCCAGCAGGCCGGCAAAGTTTTGCACAAAGCCCATACCAGTCATGACGGCGCCCCAGGCGATCATGATGATAGGGAGCCACATGGACGGGCGCCAGGCCTTCATGACCATGTTGGACGGGACCTCGAACCTGGGTGTCAGGGCTGGATATCGGGAAATGGCCACGAGGAATGAGCTCCACTCACAGCACATAGAAGACGAAGAAAGTCGCCAGACAGGCAGCATACTGGGAGGACGACAGTCCGAGGTCCTTGGAGAGGCCGAAAATGTTGGCATTGCCGATGTTGGAGCGGTCCAGGAAGGAGAGGAGGTAGAGAAGGGCGACCCAGGGGACGATGCGGATATCGCTGAGGTCAGGTATGCGGCTAAACGATTACCCACCATTTGCGGATCAGCTTCTTGACGTCGACCGCTTGGAGCTCGGCATCGTCGTAGGAGGCTACCTCGGCCTCGTCCTTGAGCTGAAGCTCGTGCTTCTCGTGCAGTGACATGCTGGGGTAAGAGTCGTTGGGGGACTCGCGTCAGGCCTACGCTTATAACGCGATCGCAGTGGGCATCGCCGCGGCATCACCGCTTATGCGCCAAGGGTGGGTTCTGCTAGGCGGGGTTCTGCTCAGTCGGGGTCCCTGCTGAAGCGGGGCTCTGCATCGTGCTGGCGCGGGGAAGCCAAGAGTGGGACGGCCCCACATGTGCGGGCACGGACCCCGCCATAGCCGAACTTGGAGGTCTTGGCAGTTCACGGCCGGCACTCGCAACCTGGACGGTATGCGGGTGGTGAGCGGGCAATGAGGTCAACAGCCGAGAAAATGGGCGGGTAGCGACGGCTGATAGCCCTGGGATGAAGGCACGCGAACTACGCGTCGGCCAAACAGCCCGTTTATTGGCTGGTCAGTCACAGAAGGGTGAACCAGCCCTGTTGCACCTGCTTGAACACGGGTACAAGCCACCGTAGTCGCCATCAGCATCCGCGGCATCTCACCTCTGCAGCGGAGTTAGTGAGCATTGCGGTGAGCGTTCATGAGCGCAACCCCGCGCGGTCGTCAGCGCGACCACGTCGATGTTGCTGAAAGTGGAGCAGATGCTTGCGAAGAGTGTGCAATCTGGCGGTTTGTCACAGCAGATATCCCCACACCTCCACAACCTCCACCGCGGGCACGTGACCACGTGATCACAGTTGCGGGAAGTCCGGGAGACCGGCACCGACCTCCACCGCCGCACATACTGCGTGATTTCTCCCGTCTCTCCATCCGCCATTTCTCCATGAACCGTGTACTCCGCACTCGCGCCTCCGCATCTGTCAGACATATAGCTCGCGAGAGTATTCTCTGCATTCGTTCTACAACGCTCAAGATCGCCACTGGTTCTCGCCGTCAGAGTCTCCACTGAAACTGAGCTCCACACCGTTCACGTCGCCTTGTCTCGCTTGCTCCACTTGCGCCACTTGCGTACGCGCCCCATTCCTTCCACCGCTCCACCACTCATTCGTACTCCTAAGCACCGATGCCAGCGGCCATCATGCGCTCAGCCCGCGCACGCTCCTTGGCGACCTTGGCGAGCGCAAAGCTCGTCTTCTTGGGGTTGCGGCTAGCGAAGACGTCGTCGAGCTCTTCCAGACTGAGCTGCTTGGTCTCCACCACCCACGTGTACACCGTCGCAAAGCCGACGACGTCCCAGCACATGAAGACGAGGTACGTCTTCCAGCCAAGCGTCTGCAGCGCACTGGGGAGGCCGAAAGTGTTGATCATGGACGACATGGCGCTGACCCACGTGCCGAGCGCGAGGCCCTTGGCGCGCACCTCGTACGGGAGACACTCGGACGGGTACAGCGCCTGCAGGGGCGTCCAGCCGAAAGAGAAGAAGACCATGAAGAGGACTGAGTCAGCACTGATCCTTCTGGGGTCTTACAGATAAAGGTGATGCCGACGTTTGCGCGCATGGGGCTCTGCTCGCCTGCGTCCGAGAGAAGACCCGCGACAATCGCCATGCCGAGCGTACACGAGATTGTCGCGCTGAGCATGAGGGTGCGTCGGCCGACCTTGTCCACCAGGGCGGTACCAGTGAGTGCACCGGTAAAGGAGGTGATCGAGTTGACAAAGTTGAGCAGGCGCTGGCGGTCCGGGCTGGTGATGCCAGCGAGCTTGAGAAGCACGGGAAGGAAGTCTGCATCAGCTAACCGCTCACACTGCTAGCTCACAAGTGATAAGACCGTTGCCACTCAGCTGGCCCCAGCAGTTGACAATCGCAACCATGAAGAACCTGTATCGCGCACCACGGGTGTTGAAGAGCGGGCGGAAGTCCCAGAAGCGCTTATCGGCGCCGTCGAGCGAAATGGCCTCCTCAAACTCGGCGATTTCGAGCTGCACGAGAGGTGAGTTGATGTCGTTGGTCTTGGAGTGGAGGTTGGCAAGAATCTTGACTGCGCGCTCCCTGTGGCCGCGCGAGTAGAGCCAACGCGGCGACTCGGGGAGGAAGAGAACAAGGCAAAAGTTGATGGTTGCCAGCATGCACTGGAGGAGGAAGGGCGTGCGCCAGGACCAGTTGGATGCCATTCGGCCAAGGGGGATCGAGAGACCTGACGCAAGAAGCTGACCGACTAACGTAAGCGACGCTCTCGGCAAGACGAACCATAGTAGAAGCTGTTGAAGAGCCCAAGAGCCCGTCCACGGTTCCAGGGCGACTGCTCGTTAACACGCAGCAAGGCAGGCGACGAGCACGGGCCTCATCCGCACAGCGGTGACTTACAGTAATCTCGGACAAATAACACGTGGCCGCATTGGCAGCAAGACTGATTATGTAAGCAACCTCCACAACATCTTATACTCACCCACAACCCAGACCAACGATGAACCGTCCAGCCAGCAGCTGATGCATGCTGTGAGCAAAGCCGTTCACAAAAGCACCGGTGCTGACGTTAGTCCTGCTCTGATGCTGTCTGATGTGCCCCATACGACTCACATGAGGATAGCGTTGCCGACAAACATAGTGTACCGACGGCCGATCCTGTCCGTGAGGACCGACTGGAAGAAGAACGCAGAGATGCCACCGACGGTGTAGATTCCCTACGGTAAGCGCCTGCGGCACGCACAAGCTGCAGAGATCACGGTTTACTCACGAAGATGATCCCGGTGCCGGCCGCCTCGCCCTCAAGATGGAAGTAGTCCTGGAACTGGGTCATGCTGCCATCAGCTTCTGCAGGTTCGCACAGTAGTACCTGTTGACAGCACTCATGATTGTGGCGTCAAATCCTGTCGTTAGACGCATTCTCTTCGTTGCAGGAGGTCGCGAGATGGACCAGGCGACTTGGGACGCAGATGGACACCAGGTGTGCCGATCCTTGTTACTCACCAGTGTCTCCTGAACACATGCACGTGACCAGGATGATGAGGAACAGCTTGATGCCGCGCCAGTCGTTCCAGCTGGGTCCGGGGTCGGCATCGCGCGCGATACGGAGCGCAGCCGCACGCTCGTCAAGGTGGTGGTGGAGGGCGCGCTCGCGTTCGCCCTTGGAGTTGTCGTCATAGTCGACGCCGACCGTCTCTGTGCGCACGGTGCCGCCCTTGAGGTCGACGGCGTCGGCCTTGAAGTCTGAGTCGGAGCTGCGTGCCGTCATGGTGTCTAAGGCCTCCCAACATCCCAACCGCAACGTATAAGTATGACAATCCTGCCTGCCACAGCAGTCCTCGGCCGTTTCTCTGGGCTGTTCCTGGGGCCACAAAGGCTGCGGAGCTCTGTGGCCCCAGACTAAGCACAGCGGAGCGTGGGATCGACGATACATCCCGCCACGATGGACGGAAAGGTGCGATCTTGCGGCGTCCATCACACCACGGACCACGCGAATGATGCCGAGCCCGGCTGCATCGACGTCCCGCTCGAAAGCAGCGCACATTCCAGCCGCAAAGAACGACGGAAAATCGTCGCCTAAACCGCTCGCGGCATGGTGATACCGTGACCTGCCGCCGGGTCGATGTTTGCAGCCAATCGCGAACGCGCCAGCTAGCGGCCAGCGGCAGTACCTTTCATGGACACGAGTGCCGGAGTTGCTAGCACGCGCTCGTGCCTGCCGCGGACATGCCTCGCGGCTGTGACGTTCGGGTCGTACTCATCTGATAAGCTTCAGTCCACCATCGCTCCGCACCGCGTGCCTCTGCGCGATGCTGGGGCGCCGCTTGTGCCGCGGCTCGGCGCGAGGGATAATGCGACTGGTCGAAAGAGCGCGTCTGGGTCTCTCGGGACGGAGGTGGGGTCGGAAGTGGCGACCACTAGTGCTCTGGGCAACGTCGGGAGCTGGTTAGCTGGGGCACCGACCCGACGCGGGTCTCCCGATCTAGCTGCGTTTGTCTTGGATTGCGGAGAACCGCCGAGGACTTGTGCGGAGCTGGCTTGTCTCGGTGACGGAGGAGCGCCGACGCAGAGGTGGGGGAGAAGGTTGACCATGACCACACGCGACAGTACGCGATCGTGGTGCCGCGCGCAATCATGGCCCGGGATCGAACTGGTGGCCTCTCACGGCAAGGTCGGTTCGGCGGTGCTGCTCGGCACCAATTTTGCACAGCATGCCCCAAGACCACAGCGCATGACTACGCCAAACTCCTTTCGAGAGGGCAAATGCTTGCAACAGAGTGCTAGTGTTCACTCTCTACAAATGCTAGTCTAATCGGCTGTCTATCGTCTCCGACTCTTCTCCTCTGTGGAGCGAAGAGCAGAGTGTGATTGAATACGGTGTTGGAGGCCAGCACGAGTTGTCCACGCCGCCAGCACCTGCAGCCGGTCGTGTGCTGATGGATCTCACCACATGCCAGCAGCCCGTGGTCAAGGATTGCACACACTCCTTGCGCCCTCGGCCTGAGCGTCAGGGGGAGATGATCTGTCCTCGTCCATGCGCATCGCATGCACGGACCGCCATATTTGTTTGTCCTCCGGGAGCTCCACATGCAAATGCTAGCGTGAGGTGTTTACGAGCGCTGTACTTCCTCCCAATGACCAGCGGGCCCGAATCCCCGAGAGCAACCTCACGGCCGGCTATCGACTCTCACAAGCGAACAGGCAGCAAACAGCATGGGCTGGCCATCCGGAATGATGATGGCCCCGGCGCAGCCCAGGCACATCCACCCGAACAGCATCCGGCGGTATGAGTTGCGAGTTGCGGTGACTACTGATGTCTCAGCGTCTGTGTCTAGGTTCATCTTCGGGGAGCATAGGCTGCGGGGTGCGACCGAAGAGTACTCGGTCGCACATTTCGCCACCACTCCACTACAGTCTGTGCGACGGTCAGGTGATCATCCAGCTGTCAGCAACTCGGCAATGCCGTCTATCTCGCCCCTTCTGTGTACGCACGTAGCTCGACACTCTATCCATCTAGCTACTTGTCCATGACAAACACCGTCTTGGCGCACTTGCCCTGCTCGAACAAGGCATAGTACTTCTCCGCCTCGTCGATAGGCACCTTGTGCTCGACAAACTTGCTAAACAGCTCAATGTTGTTCTTGAGCACCTCGAGCGCGAGAGGGTAGAACGTGCGCACGGAGCAGCGGCCGAACTGAAGCCGGACGTTCTTGGAGTAGAGCAGGTCGCCGTCCATCGGGATCGGCATCGAGTGCACGCCAACAGACGAGATGACGCCGTACGGGCGGATGTAGTTGAAGGCGTCGAGGAGTGCACCGGGATGCCCGACGACCTCGAGGACGGCGTCGGCGCCGCGGCCGCCTGTCGCCTCGAGGACAGCCTGGGCCAGCTCGGCCTTCGGGAGTGCCGTCGCGCCGTGCCGCTCGGCGTACGCCAGGCGGGACTCGTTCACGTCCGTCGCGAACACGCGCTCAAACAGCGTCAACGCCGACGAGATTGCGCACAGTCCCACTGGTCCACAGCCGATCACCACCGCAGTGCCTTTCCGCGGCACCTTGCCGGCCAGCACGTCCTTGTAGCTCCACGGCTCATCCATGTCCTCGTCCAGCAGGCGGCGCGCATTCATCGCCGAGCTGTACCCCGTCGGCAGGATGTCGGTCATGAGCAGCGCGACGTCTTCTGGCAACTCGGTGGGGAAGGGGAAGAGCATGGAGTCTGCGCGTGGCAGACGGAAATACTCTGCCTGCCCCCCGACGAGACACGAGTTGCTCTCGCACCGCGACGTGTAGCCCTGGTTGCAGTAGAAGCAGTTGCCGCAGCTGACGGAGAACGGCGAGATGACATGGTCACCGACCTTGAATTTGCTCACGCCGGCGCCGGCCTCGACGATCGTGCCCACCACCTCGTGGCCCATGACAAACTTGCCGTCGTCCTGGTGTCCGCGATAGTAGTGCAGATCCGAGCCTTGCGTTAGTCATGTCTGGGAGAGACGTACCGCACAGGCCCGCGACGTGGACTTTGATGATCACGTCCGTGTCCTGCTCAATCTTTGGGACGGGGACGTCCTCGACCTTGACCTTGTACGGCTCGTGGATGACCACGGCGCGCATCGTCTCGGGGAGCTGGGTGGCGGTCATGACGGGTTTGGAGACTGAGAAGGTAGAGAGTAGTACAAGATGTTGAGTAGTAAGCTGCCCACCCCGTCTTTACGGAGAGCCGGACAAGTGCCTGGAAGTGGGCGAGACTGACGGCCGGGCGAGCGTACATCCGGATAACGCTGGTGAGGGGGAGGGGCATGGTGATGAGGCGAAGACAAATGGTCCTGACAGACAGGAGTAGTTTGCGCAGCAGAGGGCAGGACTGAGCTTTGAGTAGCCTGTGCGAACGCCTTTCCGTTTGAAGTAGCTGGTCAGTTGGTTGTTGCAGGAAGCAGCCCGACGCCCAGCATCAGTGGCAACGCGCGCAGTTGAGTGAGTAGCGAGCGTCAAGTATCCAGCTGGCGCTGCGTTGCTTCGTTGCAGCATTGGGCGTTGTATAGTGGTACGATGGGAGACCTTGATGCGAGCACCTTGGTGGAGGCCGTGGAGGGCTACCACCGTGGGAAGTCTGCGCCTCGCACCAGCCCGACATGCCGACAGTTGAAACTTTCCCTTGTCCCATCTCCCATCTTGCATCCTCTCATCCCTCAACGCTGCTCATCATTCTGGTGCGTACTCATTCCCTCCCTCCTTCATGATGACTTCGTAAAAAATATCAACTAGAAGCTGTTGCTTAGCCCCCGGGCAAAGATTATACCTATCGATCTATCCTGATCCCTCTCGTTTTCTCTTCGAGATCGTGACTGACATCAGATTCTCCACTAGACATGTTCATAGCCGCCCATGCAATCTTGATACGACTAGCTCGCGAGTGCCACACTGACCGTGCTCATCATGCATGATTAGACCACTACACAAGCAAAATCGTACACGGCCCGTCGTCTTCTCAGCTCCATCATCCAGAACCTAAACAGAGCCGTTGATACCGTTGGGCATGGAAGGAACGCTGCCAGCAGCATCCTCGTCCATGGCCTCCTCCTCGTCGTCTTCGTCCATCTCCTTGGCCTTCTTGAGCGCCAGCGCTGCCTCATTGCCGTAGTGCATGGCGCGCTTCTTCTCAAACTCGCGCTTGTGCTCGCGCGTCTCCTCGTCCATGTTCTCCTCGTCGCTGTCGGCAAAGACCTCTGATCCGCTCACGCTGCTCGCAGCGTTGCCCGACGTGTTGGCGTACGTTGCGCCCATGGGCTCGGAGACGGTCTGTACCGGCGATGACGGCTGGCCAGGGCGCACGGGGTGTGCCTTGTCCGGTAGGGAGAAGGACGCGGAGCGCGAGCTGCTTGACGACGCGCCTATCGAGGGGCGGCGTGCATTCTCCTCCGTGTTCTGACGCGTGCTCGCCGACGGGCTGGGGTTAGGAATGCAGCTGGAGTGCTTACCTTGGCGGCACCTGGCCAAGCGGCGAGACCGGCTCCCGCTCGAGGTCTAGGTCGGGTACTTCTGCTGGCGTCAGAGGTGATATTGGGCATGCACGCTCCACAGCACACTCACCATCCATACCCAGCACCACATCGTTCTCAGCGTCGTACCGTACATATGGCGTCTTCGGCTCGTCAATCTTCCTTCTTGTCAGCCGCTTCAGATACTCCACTCACATAAGCGAGTCCTTTTGAATCTCGGTAAGAGCTATGTTGGCCTCGTCCCACGTAAGGCTGTGGAGTCAGATCTACATCGCACACGACAGTGGCGCACTGCCCACTCACTGGTCCCTGTCCCTGGGGTCCGTAGGGTCCGTGGGGTTGGCGGGGTTGCGGAGGGGGTTCTTGAGGATGCCGCGGGAGGGAGGGGGACGGTCGCCACTCGAGATCATCTGGGGCGGAGCGTCGTCGTCGTCTACGCGCGCGGCGGGGTCACTGCCTCGCTCGACGACCTCCTGCAGGACCTCTGCGGGGTTGGGGTGCGGGATGGCGAGCCCGGTGGGGTGCGGGTGCGTCGCAGCGTAGGGAGCTGCGTTGTTGGACATGTTGCTATGCTGAGCGATGCTGTTGATGAAGATGTGGCTGTGGGTGTTTGTGAATGTGGTGCTCGCCGTACAAGGTCATGCGTCATGAGGTAGGAGTGTGGCGCGCCTATGTCCCGGAGAGTTAGCAGCATTCCGTAATAGCGCGCCTAACTCGACGCGTTCTCGCCGCCCTCCACGTCGACGACCAGGTGTCCAACTATTTCTTCATTCTTCCAACGCTCTCTCCGCCTCCCCATCGCCCGTACTCTTAGAGAATACCATCGCAATGCGGCCCCAGAACGTCGTTACCGCCGCCGGCACCGGCGCGCTCATCCTGGCTGTCTCGGCAGCTGCCTCCGAAGTCGCGTTCACTGTGGGTTATGACGCACTCGGCACTGACAGGCAGCCTTCCAAAATCCACGCTCCCTTCCTCGAGCAGTTCCAGGAGCAGATCCCCGAGTCCCGCTGGACCGTCTCGCGCGCTACCAAGCAGACCCCTGTTGGCGACGAGACCTTTTCGTACGTCGGCACCTGGGCGGTCGAGGAGCCAGAGGTCTTCCCCGGCATCAAGGGTGACACGGGCCTGGTGCTGAGTGAGTCACGACTGGTACTGTAGTACTAACCTGCAGAGTCCAAGGCGGCCCACCATGCCATCTCCACGCTCTTCCCGGAGCCGATCGACCCCAAGGGCAAGCCACTCGTCGTCCAGTACGAGGTCAAGCTCCAAAAGGGCCTCGAGTGTGGCGGCGCCTACATCAAGCTCCTCACCGACCCCTCTAACGGTGGCATGAAGAGCGACGAGGAGTACACCGACAAGACCCCCTTCACCATCATGTTCGGTCCCGACCGCTGTGGCCAGACCAACAAGGTCCACTTCATCTTCCGCCACAAGAACCCCATCACTGGCGAGTGGGAGGAGAAGCACTTTGCCAACCCCCCTCCCCCCAAGATCACCAAGACCACTGCTCTCTACACCCTCATTGTCAACCCCGACAACACCTTCAAGATCCTCATCAACGATGAGGAGGCTTCGTCCGGTAGTCTTCTTGAGGACTTTACCCCTCCCGTCAACCCGTCCGCCGAGATTGACGACCCCGAGGACATGAAGCCCTCCGACTGGGTTGACGTCGAGGAGATCGAGGACCTCACTGCGTCCAAGCCTGATGACTGGGATGAGGACGCACCGCTCATGATTGTTGACGAGTCTGCGACGATGCCCGAGGACTGGCTCGAGGATGAGCCTCTCGACATTGCCGACCCCGACGCCGAGAAGCCCGAGGAGTGGGACGACGAGGAGGACGGTGACTGGATCGCCCCTACTGTTCCCAACCCCAAGTGCCAGGAGGCCGCTGGCTGTGGCAAGTGGACCCAGCCCAAGATCCGCAACCCCGAGTACAAGGGCAAGTGGGTCCGTCCCATGATCGAGAACCCGGACTACAAGGGCCCCTGGGCTCCTCGCAAGATCAAGAACCCGGCCTTCTTTGAGGACAAGCAGCCCGCCGACCTCACCCCCATTGGCGGTGTCGGCATCGAGCTCTGGACCATGACTGAGGACATTCTCTGTGAGTAGAGATCTGGGCGTAGCTGACGTCAGTCGACAACATCTACATCGGCCACGACCCCAAGGAGGCCAAGGCCCTCGCCAAGGACACTTTCCACATCAAGCGCCCCATCGAGCTCGAGGCTGAGGGTGGCCACGAGGACGAGGATGAGGAGGGCCTGTCGTTCGTCGACAAGGCCCGTCTCCGTCTCTACCAGTTCATCAGTGAGCCTTGTCAGCAGGACTAGACTAACTCTAGACCTCGCCAAGATTGACGCCGTGAGCGCGATCAAGTCCATGCCCGAGGTTCCCGCCGTCCTTCTCGCGACCGTCCTCGGCCTTCTTGGTCTCCTTGGCTCCCTGTTCGGCCTCTTCTCTGCCGCCAAGCAGCCCAAGCAGCCTGTTGTGGTCAAGAAGGCGACCGTCAAGAAGGCGCCTTCCCCGGCCCCCGAGGCGAAGATTGAGGAGATTGTCGAGGTGCAGGGCGACGACGCGACTGTTGTCAAGAAGCGCACCACCCGCATTGTGAAGGACTAGACGGAGAAAAGCAGCGTCACTGTGTCTGCGGGCCACTAGGGCAAGTAGGAGCAGGAGATGTGATTTGGTAGCATCAACTACATGTAGCCTTGCATAGGAGGGCGGTTGTCGCGACTTTAGATGGCGGAACTGCAGAGGACGGAAGAAACAGGGAGGTCAGCTCCGAGTCGGAATTGTCCTCGTATCTGATAAGCCCGGGCCTGTTTGTGCTTGAAGTTGTTCTCACCCATCGTGCCCTCTGCGATGACTGCCACGACCACTGCATGTGAGGAGCCAGTCGGCCACGCGCCGCAGGTGGAAGCAACAGCTCCTTCGACAGAACCTGCCAGTTTGGAGAGAGGGGTCGACACCGCAGCCGCAACACCCGCAGGCTGGCCAGCACTTTCAGCAGACCACGCGCTGTTCAAGTTCCAAGCCCGTCTCCCCAGCATTCTCGCAGCAGCGGGACACGACAAGATCTGGGGCGTGACGCTCAAGACAGAAGCAGACTTTGCCACCTGGCTCGTCCTCCAAAAGTTCCTCCGCTCAGTCTCGGGTGAGCTCGAGGCCGCCGCTGCTGCGCTGCAAAAGACCTTAACGTGGCGCAAGGAGTTTGGCCTCGATGCGGGGGCGAAGCATACCTATGGTCCCGAGTTCGATGGTCTTGGGTACGTGACCAAGATCCAGCCCGGCGGGCGTGACGAGGTCGTCACCTGGAACCTGTACGGGGCGACTGCAGACCTCAGCAAGACCTTTGGCGACCTCGACCAGTAAGTGGATCTAAGAGGCGAGTAGGCTTACGCCAGATTCCTGCACTGGCGCGTCGACCTGATGGAGCGCGCCATGGCGGCCGTCGACCTCGCGCACGCCACCGAGGCGATTCCAGACTCTGGCGCAGGCGAGGACCCACACCGCATGGCGCAGGTGCACGTGTACACTGGCGTGAGCTTTTTGCGTCTCGATCCGCACGTCAAGGCTGCGTCCAAGGCGACAATCCAGATCCTCGGCACGCACTACCCCGAGACGCTCAGTCGCAAGCTGTTTGTCGGCGTGCCGCTGCTTATGAGCTGGGTGTATTCTGCTGTCACGATGTTTGTGAGCGCGCAGACTGTCAAGAAGTTTGTGGTGGTTAGCTACGAGAGTAATACGGCCAGGGTGCTCGGCGACGAGGGGAGTGTGCCGACGCGCTTTGGAGGGACGGGCAAGGAGCTAGCGGAGCTGGATCTCAAGGTGTAGAGCACAACTACTATACGTTTATGTTAATATTGCCTCCTGGACAGGTGGAGAGTTGTCACCTACTGACGGACTGATTCCCTCCTCGGCGCCACTGTTTATATTCGGACACGATCGCCATCACACTTCTCCATTGTCCACACCACTCCTGCCGCCACCATATCCACCATAGTCGCCCCCCTCACCTCCGCCATCGCCGCCCCTGCTCGCCTGTGGGGCGGCGAGGCGAAGAAGCGCAAAGCATCGCAGCCCAAGTCGTCCAAGAACACTGCCAACCCGCCTCCCTTTGACTCTCCCCCAACGTCTACCGCTACGACCCCCGAGAAGCCCACCGCAGCCACAGTCGGCCGACACCAAACTCGCCGCCCCGAGCCGCGCGACAAGAAAGAGGCGCTGCAGCGATACGTCTTCCCGGCTCTCCTCCCTCCTCGCGAAACACCCACTCTCAACGGGACAGACCTGCAGCAGGCGTACGCCCTTCTTGCACCTCGGGGCGCCAAGCTGAGCGTGCGGTACCATGCCGGCCTCGTCCCCCTCCTCGTGACCCAGCTGGATGATATCCGCCCCCGTCCACAGCCGCCCGCCCTGCGCGCGCCGTTCGGGTACGAATTCGACCTCGAGCATCCTTTGGCGAACGAGTACACCGCCGCCCTGCGGGAGTGGGCCGACACGGCCGCCGACGGCGCGAGTCTCGCGCGCCGCGCAGTCGACACCGAGGCTGAACTGTGTAATGCCTGGTACGACCATCTCGCTGCGCCAGTGAACGAGTTCCTCCATCAGCGCGATACGTGGGTCGACGGCCGGCGGCGCGCGCACCCTGCCGAGTGGCGCTGGCCTGATAATCCGTCCTGGTTCACGGACTGGGTCGCGTTCGCGGACGACCAGCCGAATGCCTTCTTCAAGTGGCGCCAGGGCATTGCGGACGACGACTTTGAGAACCTCTTCGTCGCGGCCTGCGGCGAGCGGGAGGGATGGACGCTGGACGTGCATCCGGGCTTCGAGGTCAGCCGGCCTGGTGGCGAGCTGTGGAGTTCTGCGGGTGGCACGGCGGAGAGTATCGAGGTCGCTCTGATCGTGAGCTGGATCCCGTCCTCGGCCAAGCTGACACCAGGCGTGGGCCGACAGCCACTACTACCGCGCGCGCTGGGGCGTGCTGTTCAACGGCTCCATGGCGATGGTGACGTATCTCGCAAAGCACGACGCGCTCTTCGTCTCGGCGCCAATCGCGCGCGACGCAGGTCGGACCAAGGACGCTCCGACACTTGCGGCCATCATGTTTGCGCTCGGCGCGATCGGTGCGCGCCGCGACGACGCACGCCCGAGCGTGAGCATGCGCCACGAGGGGCTCAGCTACTACTCTCACGTGCATGTCCGCCCGCGCTCGCCGGCGTTCAACTACGACTCGAGCTCGCGCGAGAGCAGCGCGTCGCCTGAGGGCGAGCCGAGGAAGACGAGCAAGTACCGCCAGATCAGAAAGGTCACGCCGCCTTCGAATCGGCGCCACGAGGTCACCTTTGACGACGCCTCCGTTGATTAGTTGTATGAGAACACAGTTGTAGCCTCTTGTCATGTATGAGTCACTTGTCAGTCTGTCAGCGGGGTAGGCGTTCATATCTGTATGTACTGATGGATTGGATATGTCGGCAAGTCGAAGACTTGACGATCTCCAGGTTTTGAGCCTAGTGGGCCTTGTTCGCGCCGCCGACAGTCTTGCCCTTGGCGAAGAACTTGCGCCTCTGCTTGAGCATATACGTGTAGAGCACGTAAAGGGCTTGTGTCAGCCACAACCTCTGGCAAACTCACCAGGCCACCAAACGAAGAAGAGCACGAGGCGCGCGACCTGGATCCCGCTCCAGGCGGCCCCTGCGCTCTTGACGGCTTTGGCGCGCGCAATCTGCCAGACGAGCGCGCGACCCGCGTGCGTGCGCATGAGCTGGTGCCCGACGCTCTTGGGCAGCGCGTGCACGAGGCCGTGGACGGCATTGAGGAGTTTGGGCACGTAGGGCAGGGTGCGCAGTGGGGGGAGGGTGCTAAAGCTCAAAAAGGCCTCGGAGGACGCGCCGAGCGGGTAGAGGACCAGGAAGAGCGTGTAGCGCAGCCAGTCGAGCACGTACGAGGACGAGTTGAGGAGGGAGAGCACGTAGAACGGATACCTGATGGTCTCGGTGAGGGACCAGGCGAGGAGCATGGTTGCGAAGAGCGGGTTGGCGCCGGTCTGGCGTTAGCTGTCGAGTATGCGATGCAGGGCGGCAGGAGCACCCTTGCAGTGCAGCCAATGTTTTCATCTGGCCTCTGCGCGCCGGGCTCAAGGCCCAGGCAACGCGGATGTCGACATACCTTGGGACACCTCTCCACGACTCCCCATACGGCCCACAGGCGCGACGCGACCTGGCTCGCGACCGTGCCAACCGGCGACCGCACCAGGCCAAGCGCAGCGTGCACAACCTCCATAACAGCCAGCGTCTGCGTCCACTTGGTCAACTCGCCGAGGCCGTGAAAGTCGTACGCGCCAGACAGGTGGTCGGCTGCGCGGGCGACGAGCGACCAGGGGAGCTGGCCGTGTGCGCTCTGGCCCAGGATGACGTGCCCCTGCCCGCGCATCTGCTGGCGCGGAGTCACGATGAACCAGACTGTCAGGAAGAGGAGGCGCGCCCAGAGCAGCGCGCTCACGGCGTTGAACGCTACGAGGTAGACCTTGACTGGGGTCAGGCCTGCGGTCAGCTACGCCTTGGCTTGAGCGTCTGCAATGTGGATGCAGACAACGCACCCTTCTTGCTGCTGCCGCTCGTCCTCGCTTTGGTCTTTGGTGCCATGGTGGATGGAGACATGGCAGGATCAGATTGTTGGGTTATCGGCTTCGGTGTCGGACATCCGGTCTCATCGGGCGTCATAGGGCCGGCCACGCCGGTCGATGCCCCATGAGGTTGGTGGGTCACCTTGAACGCTTTCCTATGCAATGCATGTCTGGCTAAAGTACATTGTAGATCACGCTCTGCTCCATGCCTACTTGTCCTCAGCATCTATGCTGTCGGCCCAGGAGACGAGCTCCTCCATCATCCTCAGCGCTGCCGAGCGATATCCTCCGCCAAACATGAGCGCGTGCTGTTGTGAGCGCCATTCTTCTCTACACCTACGTTCAGGTGGTGGTAGAGCTCGTATAGAGTTTGTCGTTGCTCGTAGTATGGCTGGCTGCGTGGGTGGACAGCGTGGTAGGCGTCGTAGAACTCGTTTGTGAAGCCTTCCGTCAGCTCTAGCCTCCCAAGATGGTCCTGCATTGGTTGTAGCTGCGAGTCGAGCCCAGCAGCAGGTCAAGAGCCGCAACGAAAGGTCGATAAGGTCACTTACCGCCAAACATATGCGTTATGCCGAGATCAGCCTCGCAGTGGCCGTAGTATCCCGCGGGGTCGAAGATCACAGGTCCTTCGGCCGTGTACGCGACGTTGCCAGACCACAGGTCGCCATGGAGCGGCACAGGAACTGGTGGGGGGTCAAACTTGTGAAGCAGTAATGGCACGGCGCTGGAGTCAGTGACGGCACGCGGCCATGGCCAGGCGATGGCTCAGTCGCACCTCAACATCGACATCATTGTTGCTCTCGCTCGGCCAGAGCAGTACCATATGGCCGTCTGCAGGAAGTATACTCACCGCTCCTTCATCCTATCCCACGTCTTGGTCACCTTGGCATCGCCAAGCCGCCTCACAATGTCCCCCAACCTGCGATCGCGGAAGAAGGCCTCCCAGCTCTCTTCCCACGTATTGTCCTGTTCCGTCGCGCCGCAGTGCGTAGGGACGCCAAAGCCGTACTTGCCCGTGTAGGCGTGGTCTACCTCTCCGTCCTCATGACCAGAAGACGGCCTGCTGTGCATCCCGGCGACCGCCTCGCCCAACTTTCGCTGCGCGTCCCTCCGATGTCCCCCTCTGTCAGCATACGTGCTGACCATGGCGCCCAGGCCGCCGACGTCCTTGAACCCGATCACGCGCGGTATCAGCCCCGGAGGCGCTGTCATTGCCATGGCGCGCAAGCTCGCTGCTTCCCCCCTCATCTGCGCTATTGCCTTGCCCTTTGCGTGCTTGGTAAAGTACACGCCGTGCGGGAGCCGCTGCACGCCGCTCGACGTGCATGCTGGCGAGAGGCCGGCTTCGGCAAAGATTGCTGTGTACAGCTCCTGCGGCGACGGCATGGTGACTGGGCGAATGCAAGAGAGCGGCAACAGGCGCTATGACGTCGAGTACGCCAAGTACGTGCTCCGAAACACGCGCGACAACATTCAACAGACACCCACTGACACTTGCACTCTCACGACAAGACCATACGCACACACTTCCGCACGCTCCATCGCGCCGCAGGCTGCACGCTCCGCGCGCAGCTTTGCGCTACATCCTTGCATCTTATCCGCACATATGACGGTTTTCGCTTAAAGAGCCGAGGCACCGGTGATAATGTCGATGAGCTCGGTGGTAATGACGGCCTGGCGACCACGGTTGTACTGGAGCTGGAGGGAGCCCATCATGTCCTGGGCGTTGTTGGACGCGTTCTCCATGGCAGTACGACGGGCCGAGATCTCGGCGGCGTGGCCCTCGACCAGTGCGGTGTAGATGGCGTTGGCGAGAGAGAACTCGGACAGGTCCTTGGACACGTCCTCCTCCATCTCGTACTGGTTGAAGCCGGGGGCGGCGGCAAGAGCCTCGGCGGCGGTCACGGTGACCGCGCGGGCCTCGTAGGACAGAGCCGAGATGTAGTGGTTGGAGATGATCTTGATCTCGTCCCACTCGCCGGCGTTCTTGAGGAGCTCGTCGGCGATGGCAGATGCCTCGACAAAGGTCGGGACATCCTTGCCCACGGCGGAGAAGGAGATCTTGATCTTGTCGGGGACGATACGGGAGAGCTGCGACTTGGGCTTGTCGCCAATGATGGCGAGCGAACCGTCCTGCTCAGCGAGCATGCGGCGGGTCGCACGCGAGATGGAGGAGTGGATACCGCCGCAAAGACCACCGTCGGAAGAGACAGCGAGGTAGAGGATCTTCTTGTCATTCTGCGCCTCGTCAACCTCGGTGTGGTTGTACAGCTCTACATGTTAGGACGGCAAATGACGCGACGCACCGTTGTTGGCAGCACCGTACTTCTTGGCCTCGCGCATGGCACGCTCGGCACGGGTGAGCTTGGTGGAAGCAACGACCTTCATGGACTGGGGTCAGACTCGGACCGAAGATGTCACCCACCTTGGTGATCTTCTCAATGTTCCTGACCGACTTCAACCTGGGCATTAGCGGGGGCTCAGCACGAGTTGGGAGAGCGCATGGGGCGAAAGGGAGGCCAAGAGCCGACTTCTACGCGACCTCGATCACACCTCCGACCCCATCGCGAACGTTGACACGCACCGCTGGTCAATCTCCTTGAGAGTCGCCATGCCGGCCTGCTGCTGGCGCGCAGCACGGGCGACGGTGAGGGCGGGACGGGCGCCGCGAGCGAACATGGTGGCGGGAGGGAGGGAGGGAGTGGTGAAGGGTGGTGAGGAGCTAGCTTGCGACGACGAGCTCGGCTTCGCTGCTGCTGGCTGGCTGGCGGTCGGACAGAGACGGAGCAAAGGGAGGGCCGAGGAAAACGCCGAGATGCCGGAAGCGTGGCGGATGTCCGCATGGCATTTGCTTCCGTGGATCCACTGGTCTTTTGTGTCGCTTGCTCACGATCGACTCGCTCAGACACACTACTGCTTTACGCGTCGGCAGCACATTCTCAAGTACAAAAGAGTCGTCGAGACAGACGACACGTCGATTCTACATTCACTCTCACTTTCGCCGATTCCACCAACCCAGAACCATCCATCAGTGAGCTCGGACGAGCAATGTCTAATCTAACCTCAGTGGCGGACCCAGAGGTTGATCTCTTCGCGGGCATGAAGAAGAAGAAGAAGAAGGTCGTCGTTGCCGATACCGAGGAGACCCCCGCCCCCGCACCAGTCGTCGAGGAGGCCGCCCCCGCTGCCCCCGCCATCCCCGAGCCCGCTGCGAGCGGCTCTGCGACGCCCGAGCCTTCTGGTGTGGACACGCCGGCCGAGGACGGCGCAGACCTGTTTGCCGACCTGAAGAAGAAGAAGAAGAAGTCCAAGAAGGAGATCCCCCTCGACCTCGACGGCGAGGCGGCCCCGTCCGCCGACGCTGGTGTGCCGATTGTGAAGAAGAAGAAGAAGAAGCCTACTGCCGACTTTGCCGCCGAGGTGAGTGCGACGAGTGTGAATTGAATCTGACTCCAGCTCGACGAGCTTGATGCGGAGAAGGCCGCGGCAGACGAGGAGGCAGACGTGTTCAAGACGGACGAGCTGGCAGAGGTCGGTGGCGTGGACCCGTGGGTGGCCGAGAACCGCAACCCCACCTACGCCGAGCTGCTCAAGCGCTTCTACACCCTGCTGCACGTCAACAACCCCGAGCTCGCCGGCGAGAAGCGGAGGTACACCATCGTGCCGCCTCAGGTCTCGCGCGAGGGCACAAAGAAGACGTCGTTTGCAAACTTTGTCGACATCTGCAGGCGCATGCACCGCCAGCCCGAGCATGTGCTCATGTTCCTGTACGCCGAGTTGGGTACCCAGGGTTCGATGGACGGCGCCCAGCGACTGGTCCTCCGTGGTCGGTTTACGCAGAAGCAGATGGAGAACGTGCTGAAGAAGTATATTGGTGAGTCGACCGTCGAGCGGAGCGAGGCGGTACGGGCATGGCAGCGTGTGGGTGGCGAATTATGCGCGAGCACTCTGCGTCATGAACATGCCGCCTTACACCCCGCCACTGCCCAACCACCTCGCTTCCCATGCTTGTCCCCGCTAACCCGCAGTCGAGTACGTAACGTGCAAGATCTGCAAGTCGCCCGACACGCTCCTCGGCAAGGAGAACCGTCTGTACTTCCTCACGTGCGAGTCGTGTGGCTCGCGCCGGTCCGTCCAGGCCATCAAGACCGGTTTCCAGGCCCAGGTCGGCCGCCGTATCAAGCCTGCTTAGTGTATTTAGTAGATGCAGCATGGAGAGCAGAGACGTGGGAAGCGAGCAGCTGACTTGGCATGGGAGTCAGGCTCAATCCCGACGACCTGCCCACTACGCCGGGCGCTCTGAGAGCTCAGTGTCTACCAACTTACGTTACATTCTATGTCTATCTCGCCTCCTCCTCGTCCTCAATCGCAAACACGGTCGGGCCATCATGGAACTCCTCGCTGTCCCTCGCGCGTGCCTTGCCCTTGCCCTTGCGATCCCTCTTCCCAACCCGGCTGTCCTCCATCTCGTACTCGGCAGCAGCGAGCGGCTCGCGCTCCTCCCGATCCCCGTCGGCAGTAGCAGGGCGCAGGCGGACGCCGCGCAAACGTCGACGGCGGAAGAAGAGGTACACGCCCACAATGGAAAGGAGGATGAAGAGGATGAAAAATGCCGAAATGGCATTGTACCATGCCTCCCAGTCGCCCTTGCCGCCTTTGAGCAGCGGCATGCCCTCGTCCTTCTTCAGCTCGCCAAAGTGGACGGGCATTCGCTCCGCCTCGCCGATCTTGCTGCCCATCGTGCCGGTCACGCCGGGGAGGAGGTTGATGTCCACGCCCATGAAGCGCATGATCATGTCGTTTGTTACGTGCGGCACGTCAAAGCCGACCATGTGCGATGCGTCAAAGATCTGGTGTCAGCGGGAGGGAACGCAAGCCCTGCGGCAGATTTGACACCTACCTTGGCGTAGCTCAGATTCCTCGTCTCGACCCACTCGCCCACGGCCGTGCCATTGAGCGACCACGCTTGAGATGTAGTATTCTGGTATCAGCTCCGTTCACTGGCCGACTCACGCCCCAGCCCTTGTCCCCGCTCCAGATGAGGTTCTCAATCATCCTCTCGATGCCAATGTAGTTGCAGATCAAGTCCTCCGCGCCCGCAAACATGAGCACCTGCACGCCGCGCTCCAAGATGCTCGGCAGGAGATGCACCGACGCAGGTGACGACGCAAGGCGCAGCTCCTGTCCGACACGAGAAGAACACTCGACCCACGCTGCAGAGTGCATGTCGGCGTGCAGCGCAGTCTTGACGTCCGGGCGCTACCGTCAGTCGCGTCCCTCTGATAGCTTACGCGAAGGAAGTCGTACACGTCGGGCAGGTCTGGCGGCCACCCGAGCCCGCACGCAGGGTAGTCGTCCGTCAACCTGACGTCGTAGATGTTGAGGCAGACCTTCTTGTCGTTCAAGCTGGCGTCAGCGGCAATTGCAGAATGGCCCACTCCTTGGTGAAAGGGTCCTGCACGCGCTGCATCACCTCCCCACAGCTGCCGATGTTTATCGGCGTCTTCAGCGGGTCGGTCCACTTGGCCATTTCCGTTTCGCATTCTGCCAAAGCCGCCTCGAGGGCTTGCGCTTCCTGCTGTCAGAGGGATCACGAGGAGAGCGCACGGCAGAGCCCTTGGTGATGAGTTTCTTCTCGTAAGCAAACTCGGCGTAGGCTGGATATTGCCTCAGCGGGTCGACCCAGCCGTTGCCGATAGCAATGCCGCGGAGGTTCAAGTTTGGGAGGCTGCGCGTCTTCAAGAGCGCGTCGGCTGTTGTCAGCCAGAGATGGAGACGCAGCATACTAAAGTAGGGGATGTACTGGCCTGCAAAGGACTCGCCGGCAAGGTAGGTCTAATGTCAGCGGCCAAATATTTGCCAACCTACCTCCTGCCCCTGCAAGTCGGGAAAGACCTTGTATAGGTTGGCCATGAAGTGGATGAGATGCTGCGACGCCTGATCCAGCTCATGGAGATACCCGTTCGTGGGCACAAATGAGTATCCAACCCCTGGAGGCTGGTCGACTGTTGTCAGCTCTGGACGACGATATAGCTACCGTAGACCACCGTGGCGTACTCCTCCCAGCCGCCCTCCACAAGCTTCAGCTCCGCCTTTCCACTCTCGGTCTGCGACTTGGGCACAGTGCGGAATGGGCCTATCTCCATCAACGAGCCGTCAAAGCTGGAGCAGCCTGGTCCGCCCTTGTCGTCAGCCTACCCGCTTTCATTCAACCCACGTTGAACCAGAAGATGACACGTTGTTTACCTGCGGATCGCCGCGCCCGTACCATCATGAAGCTGGCATCAGTACTGCTCAGACTAGGACACTGACAAGATCTGGGCATCGATTCCCGTGTCACCCTCTCCACCCCCATTGCCTGCACCGGGGTAAGACGGGATCTCGCCAGCGTAGACATTCAACGGGTGTCTGCCATCAGCAGTGCCTTGGACTTGAGTACGTTGGGTGCGTGGACATGTTGGGGATGCCGGGCAGCGAGGGCACAAATAGATCTGCTGCGGACGGGAGTGCTGCGGTCAGCTCGGCGGGCATCAGCCTCTACCTGGTGGGTCTGCGTGAGGAGCTGGTCTTAGCGAATGCGACGAGGAGGAGAGCGCACCCTTTCGCCTGGAGGAACTGGGCATGGCGCGCTCGCGATTGGCGCCGTCGTTTCCAAAGTCGCGCTCATGGACTGCCTCGGAGAGCAGGCCCATGACGCGCGCGTCGGCTGGGAGGACCATCTGCAACGATCTTGAACAGTGGTAGATCCGTACGACTCTTGATTGATGTGTAGATGTGTTGAAGTTGGGACAAGCGCAAGCGATCGTGGCCGGGATGGATGCTGGCTAGAGTGGATGGGATGCGCGGATGCCGATCATCACACGTGGAGGCCCAGGCTATGACCTCCTTAGACATTAGCCAGGTGAATTAGGAATTGAAGGCTAATGGGACCGGACTCCCCCGGAACTCCGCTTTCATGTGACTGCAAGGCACGTTCCACGTGCTGCGCTGACTGAAAGGTGCTCTGACGTTCGAACTCTGGTTCGTCGAGTGCACTCCACCTTCTGGGCGTCTGTCGAACTCACCCTATTGACCTGTCGAGTATCTCTGCATGATACATGGATGTAACCTTGCTTACTCGTCTAACCCGCGATCAAACGCCCACCTCCAGGAGGTCGATCCGATCGCACTAGCAGCCGCGTTGCGGTCTCAAACTCTGCAGCTCGTCCGCTGCTGCGACGGGCAGTGCCAGCAGTTGGCGCTACAACGCTCACAGTTCTTATCCTTGTGCTACAACGCTCAGTTCCTATCCTTCTGGCATACATCTCAATGTTACAGCACTCGCCCGCCCAATTCTCTCCTATCGTGGAACTGCCAAGTCATACAGAATTGTGCTCCAGACCTAAGCGTCGGACAAAGAACTTGACGGCGTTGCGAGCACTGCACAGCCCAGAAGTCCCCATGAGCAGGAGTTGGATACAGCCTGCCGACGTCGGCGATGTTCTCCAGGTGTTGGACCATGGGTCGAAGACTTCTAGGCTGTCTCAGCAGGATGGTGCTAGATCGTGAACTCGCCAGTGTCGACGCGGCGCTAGTAGCGGGTGCGAGCTCGCCCGGACCAGACAAGATTGGCATTGGGCACAGCTGCGTTCTGCACAGTTAAGTACATCAGCGGATCAGAGGTCAAAGGAGTACTGCTGCTTGTGGACAGTAAGAGCGTCCAAAGAGCTTGACCAGGAGGCCCGTGCGCTGACTAGGTTTACTGCCGTCTTGGAGGGGTGCAGTGCTGTTGTGCACCACCACTGTCCGTTGGCCGTTGGGGTGAGGGCGGCAGGCGGCCTGTGCGTGCATGACACGCCTCACGTGACAGCAGGCCACACGTCCCATGGCAACGGGCGCAACACACTGGATCCATCAACGGATGCTCGTCCGCTCATCCACTCGTCGTTTTCCCACCACGCCACCGGCCACGTACAGTACCACCGTGTCGCGTGTGGTGCTTGCCTGATCCACGACGGCGTCTCGCAGCCCACGATCCCAATCTACCATGGCAGCAGCAGCAGCCTCCCATGGGTGGACGCCGACTCCAGAGGAGCGGGTGAGTCATGCCGCCCAGGCCTGCACTGATCGCCAGCTGTTGGCCAGGCGAGTACACTCCGTTCTCGACAAGGCCTTCGACGTCGTTGCGCATGACCTCTTCTGTGTGGCTCGACTCACGCAGGAGAGTCTAGAGCGTACGCTCTTCAGAAAGTATGCTCCTGGTGGAATGTATGCTGACGACGAGTTTTGTGGGGGACATGTTCCAAACCGAGTACATCTGGATGTGGAGGGACGACCTCACTGCCGACGAGCGAGCCACCGTAAGTAGTCCTGACACCGCTCCTAACATTTGATCGATGCTATCCAGGTGCGTGCCGTACCGGGCCTCTGCTGGGATGGCGACGTGGAAAATTCAGACTTCCTCGCTGCAGACAAAGCCGCCATCCGTGAAATGGGACGGGAACCCGTGCCAGTCCAGGATGATATCGCGATCATCGCGCACGTGCAAGTCCAAACGGGCGATATGTTTTGGACCAGGATTGTCACCTTTATGTGGGAGGATAGCCCGGTACGTCTCCATATCACATAGCTCTAACACAATAGGCCCTGCAACAGCTTCAAGCCGCACTTCAGGAAGTGCGGCGCATGCTGCAGACGACGGTCAAGGCGGGCTTGCCGGTGTCCCACTTCACCGAGGCTGTGGCCCAGAATGCGATTCAACACAAGGACGTCCAGGTTGTTCGACTCCGACTCCGCGCCTCCAACGGGCCCATCCCCGACCCCAACAGCAACCCCCTGCCTGAAGACCACCTTCTGGCTGTCGGGGAGGTCGTGAGCATCCCCGTCTTCGTTGAGGTTTCCCAGAATGGCAAAATGTGGGTTTCATATGGACGTCGCTCATGGCAGGTATCAGTTGGGCACGAGTGAACCTTGGCTGGTCACCGCCACAGGGCTAGAAAGCCTCATCAACGAGTGCCGGGTCGACAATCCAGTTGTTGTCATTCCTCGCTGCCGCGACTGGAAGATGTACGTGGGCTCGCAAGTGCATCAGCTCATGTTAGCTGCCCTTTGTGGATCCTGTCGTGGCGGTATGGCTTCCCTAAGGGCGCCGCCCCCCTGACGCTAAACCTCTTCGGCACCGGCTCCACGGACGTGTTGCCGTATCTTCATGACACGTCGAACGATCCAGCCCACCTTCAGCGGGTGGCTGCGGCCGAGGACACTCTGAAGCGCTTTCAGAGCTGGGTGCCGCTGACGGACGAGTGGTTGACCGTGCTGTGTCTGAGTGACCTAAAGCCCGCCCTCAACCACTTCCGTCAGCTCGTCTACCTGTTGGTGTGCGAAAGTAGGCATGGTCATACTGTTCAGTGTTGACTCTCAGCTCTCCCAGAGATTCGCCGCTTGGATCAAGGCGATATGATCACCTGGATCGGACGCCATCTGCCTGCATACAGCCTTAAAGAGGGGCCTCAACTCAAGTGAGTCGGTGGCCGCCGTCAAACTGATGACAGGACGAAAACGTTTACCGCCGAGTTCTTCCAGTGGACGGAATCCGACGACTGTGCACTATGGGAGTCATGTTCCCGCATCGCTGGGGTACGCCGACGTTGTGTTCGAGCTAACATGAAGCTGGTCGGTGTGACCACTCACGAAGTAGCGAGAAGGTTTCGAGGTGTGGACGAACACCTGCCACCTTCTCAGATTGACCTTCCGAACGGCCGGGTGGTGAGGGACGCGAAAGGCAACGATGCTCTCGCTACAGCTGTATTTGGGCTGTTCTGTGAGTAACCAGCTGCCGCGGCACTGACCTGGAGGTCTTCTTAGTGACAGGCTTCATCCATCGGACAGCGCGACGGACCGCAAGGCGCTCAACAAGGCGCTCAACCGTCTAATGGACATCGCTCGCACCAAGAGCGACTATCCCGCCGTCATGATTGATTGGTCGCTGGACGACCACGTCACCGCCGGCGCGCAAGTTCTGAACTCCATGGCGGCAGCACATGACATCAAGGAGAACGACTGGAAGGAATGGCTGCGGGCCATCGGCTTGTACCCGCCACTTTTGTCAGACGTTGGTGGGTTGTTCTACCCTGCGGTGCTGAACTTGCAGCTGAGGCAGTTCGTGTAGAACTAGCCGACTGTACCACGCACCTGGAGGATCTCGAGCTCGTCGGCGGCCTGCTCGATGCACTGATCATCGCAGAAGGTCAGGCAAAGGCGCAGGCGAATGGCGTTGGCCCGCAGCCTTGGGTCGACACGGACCTTGTTGTGATCGGAGCGTGAGTAGCGTCGGCTTCTGCACTGGGCTGGCTGACAGACCAGCGGACTAGCCCTTCTCGGTCTCAAACCGCATCGCCGCTTGACGCGGCTTCCATATCCCCCTGGAACCCTTTCCTGCCTAGCCGGTCAGCTGGGGTTCAAGTACAACGACGTGCCGCTATCGGATATCCTCTACCGCGAATGGGAGGGGATCGCCCAGGCATACGACTATGCCATGGATCACATGAGGACCGACCCGAATGTCTTCCGCGGCGCGTCCGAGATGCAGCTCCAGCGTCTGCGAGACCGGACTGGCATCGACCTCGTCGCCCCTGCGCCGACGCAGCCTTAGAGTTTGTCAATGACGATCGTAATCTTGTACATAGCATGCATGTGAGAAACTGTACATAGACAATTTGCCGTGAGTTGCTCGCTTCCCAGAGCCAGCGGTCGATTGCCGGGTCGCAGTGTAGCACCTCGACATGCGAGAGGACCTCGATTGCCGGGTCGCAGTGTAGCCAATCGACAACCTCGACATGCGCGACGACCTCGAAAAGGCGAAGATTTGCGTGGTTGGACAGCCCACTGAGGCTGTCTACGAGGGGAAATGGGCGGCCTACGGTGCACTCCTTGCCCTTATTGCTGGACGCCCAGAGGTTGTCAGGGGATGAATTGACCCTCTGCGATAATGAAGCATCGAGCAGTCCGCCGATGAGCTAGAGGTCCTCCTGGTGGGTCGTGCAGTCGGCTAGTTCTACACAAACTGCTTCAGCTGCAAGGTCAGCACCGAAGGGTAGATCAACTAACCAGCATGGCGCCACTGCCCTTATTGCTGGACGCCCAGAGGTTGCCAGGGGACCAATCGACCCTCTGCGATAATGAAGCATCGAGCAGACCGCCGATCAGCTCGAGGTCCTCCTGGTGGGTCGTGCAGTCGGCTAGTTCTACACAAACTGCTTCAGCTGTAAGGTCAGCACCGAAGGGTAGATCAACTAACCAGCATGGCGCCACTGCCCTTATTGCTGGACGACCAGAGGTTGTCAGGGGACCAATTGACCCTCTGCGATAATGAAGCATCGAGCCGACTGCCGATGAGCTCGAGGTCCTCCTGGTGGGTCATGCAGTCGGCTAGTTCTGCTTGGAGGTCAGCACCGAAGGGTAGATCAGATAACCACCACGGCGCCATTGCCCTTGTTGCTCGACGACCAGCGGTAAATAGGCGCCCACTCGACATTCGCTCGTTGGACGGGAGGTTGAAGGCCACAATATCTCGGCCCCCAAGTTGCAATGCGACCACTTGGTCATCTTCGGCTGATGTCCTCCTAAAGATCGCCTCGATCCTCGTACGCGCAGGCTCGTGCGGGGCGGCGAGTTGGCGAAATGTTGATCGTTCATCTTAATATCTTCCGCCCTCTCATGCATGATAATCGGTGGGCGGGGAACCTGCTGTCAGTTAGATATGTTCCAATGACATTAGGTTTGGGGAACAAGCTGGGCTAATCACAGCCGAGTCAGGCGTCTGTCGTCTGTGATCTGTGCGCTGTGAGACCGTCAACGGGCTGGACCGGCCGGCTGTGACACGCGACGGCTGTCTTCGATCTGGCCAAAGTTGGCCCGCCCCCGCGCCGGCCTGAAAGTCCGTCACAAGCCTTTGCAACCTGGCTCTTCCATCTCCAGAGCATCAGTACACCAGTCGCATACCATCGCACTTCGCGCGTAACACCTCATGTGTCCCCCATCCCGCTCGATCGATGTCCATTGCCAGTGCGTCTCACCAGACGGGCGGTGGTGACCCAGAGTCCTCGAGATTGTTGCATCCAGCACCCTATAAGCAGACACTACATTCCAACTGTGACACTTCCTGCGCAAAGTCTCCTCAAGCCTCCCCCTACAACGAACCAGAACTCGGACTAGAGCGCACTCAAAGGTAGCTCGCCTCCTCGCTGCGGCGCGCACGAGCGCGCTCCTTGGCGCGGCGGGCGACCTCAAAGCTAGTCTTCTTGGGGTTCTTGGCCTCGAAGATCTCGTCGAGCTCCTCGAGAGAGAGCTGCTTGGTCTCAACGACGAAGAGGTAGATGACGATGACACCGATCACGTCAAAGCAGCCGAAGATGAGGTAGGCTGGCGTCAGCAATAGAATAACTGGCAACTCACTCTTCCAGCCGAGCGCAGCGAGGGCGGAGGGCAGGCCGAACGTGTTGATGAGCGAGACGACGTTGGTCGCCCAGCCCTGCAGAGCAATACCCTTGGCGCGGACTTCGAAGGAGAGGCATTCGGCGGGGTAGAGGGCCTGCATGGGCGTCCAACCGAAGGAGTAGAAGACCATGAACAGATCTGCTATTAGTTTGGGGCTGCAAGGGGTGGCTTACAGATGAAGGTGATACCGGCGTTGGCGCGCATCTGGGACTGCTTGCCCGAGGGGCTGAGCAGGCCGGACACGATGAACATGCCGCACATGCACGAGATCTCAGCGAAGAGGAGCAGGAAGCGGCGGCCAAAGAAGTCGACGACAGAGGTACCGGTCAAGGCGCCGGCAAAGCTGGTGATCGAGTTGACAAAGTTGAGCACGCGCTGGCGGTCTGGGCTAGTGATACCGGCGGCCTTAAGGAGAAGCGGAAGGAAGTAGGTAATGAGACCGTTGCCTGACAGCTGTCCCCAGACGGCCACAATGAGGCACATGCCGAAGCGGTAACGACCGGCACGGGTCGTGAAGAGCGGCCGGAAGTCCCACCAGCGCTGGTCAGCGCCAGTGAGGGAGATGGACTCCTCAAACTCAGCAATCTCAAGCTGGACGATGGGCGAGTTGATGTCGTTGTGCTTGGAGTGAAGACGGGCGAGGATTTTGACAGCGCGCTCCTTGTGACCACGCGAGTACAGCCAGCGAGGGCTCTCCGGAAGGAGCAGGACGAAAGCGAAGTTGAAGAAGCCCTGATGTTAGCTACGGCCACCATGACAACTCACGAGAGCACACTGCAGGATGAGGGGAACACGCCACGACCAGTCGGAAGCGTGACGACCAAGAGGAATGGAGATACCCGACGCCAGAAGCTGGCCAATGTAGTACCAACTGTTCATCAGGCCCAACCTGTTGTTAGCGCTCTATCAAGCATCAAACCCCACCAACGGCCTCGCGTCTGAGGCGGGGTGACCTCTGACATGTACGCCTTGGCGCCCATGGCAGCAGTCGTGCAGCCGAAGCCGACAAGGAAGCGGCCGGCAAGGAACATGCCCATGCTTCTCGAGAAACCAGCAATAAGAGCGCCAATACTGCGGTTAGCATCCGATCTCTCACACTGGCTCACATAAGGACACCGTTTCCGCCGAACATGGTCAAGCGACGACCGAACTTGTCGGGGAAGTAGATGCATGGGAAGAACGCGCAGACCTGGCCAACAGTGTAGATACCCTGTCGCGTTAGCCGTAGGTACTTTAGAGACTCACGAAGACGATGCCCGTCCTGGACGCGCCCTTCGGGTCGAGGCCGAAGTAGGTCGTAAACTGGGTCATACTGCCGGTCAGCCTGACGGTCATACACAAGGCGTCGATCCCGGGCGGAGCGGGGATGGCGATCGTGCCTGTGCGAATCCGTACGCGGATCATTGTCACAGGCACTTTTACTCCATCCACCTTGGACGGATCATCCGACCAAGAGACCGCTCTCGCCACCGCGACGCAGTTCTTGCTGAAAAGATGCTGATACCGACCTGTTCACACTCCCCATGATCGTCCTGCGGCGTCAGCGTTATTGCGCGTGCGACGTACCCGTCGAAGCCAGAGTCACCGGAGCAGAAGCAACAGACGATGGCGTAGAAAGTGAAGAGCAAACCACGCTTGGACCAGAGTGCCGGACCGGGATCAGCTACGCGTGCCGCTCTGAGGGCAGCAGCGCGCTCTTCCTCAGCGGCAGCGCCGTGCATAGCGTGGCGAAGCTCGTGCTGGGTGTCGCCTTGCTTGCTCTCGATACTCGAGACCGAGTGCGTCATCTTGGGTGGTGACTGGGTGGTAACCACTTGTCGAGGGTAGTACCGTTCCTACCCCGCGCGACTGGGACTATATACCCATGTCGATGCCGCGCTGGACTAGGTGGGCCTCCGGCGGGGGTCGCACAGAAGTGTTGGAGCTTGTGTGGAGACGCACATTCACTGCGGTGGGATGTTTGCGGAGAGCGCGCGAAATGACCGTGCCGGAGCATGGCCCGCCGTTTGCCGTCAATTTGGGCCGATTCCAAGGATCAGTGCCGAGCTGCCGAACGAGGGCGACGTGATTAGTGAGCGAGTGGACGACGTATATGGCCGACCACCGGCGCCGGACCAGTGGCCGGATTGGGAAATTTTGGAGGAGCGGGATCAATCTATCTCCGGAAAGCAGCGATCCCACGTGGTCGCGGAAGCAAAAAGTGTGCGAATGATGCGAACCTCATTGTGCGAACTCCTCGCAGTACCTCCACTTCGGCGACTACCTCGCATCTCGCACACTGGCCCACTTGACAGCGATGTTCCCCGTCGGCTGCGATGCTAGGAGGAGAATGATAATACTCACAGAGAGCAGCGCTCGCTTGTTGTACTTCTCACCATGCCTTCAATCAACTACGATGCGGACAACCACCGCATGGACAAGTCGTTTCTCGACGCGAGCATTCCAGCTCTCGTCGCTCAGCTGACCTTGGATGAGAAGCGTGAGCTTCTTGCTGGCCAAGGCTGGTGGCAGTGAGTGGGATAGGAGACAGTCACTGACCCCAGTACCACCCCTGTGCCTCGGCTCAACATCCCCAGCATCAAGGTCTCTGACGGTCCAAACGGAGCCCGCGGCGGCAGCTTCTATAACCCTAGTGAGTATTAGAAGACCACCCCTCCGATATCGCTGACGTACAGCTCCGGGAGTGGCTGTTCCGCCCGCCATCTGTGTCGCGGCGTCCTTTGACATGGAGCTGGTGAAGGAGATGGGCGGACTGTTGGCGGAGGAGGCCAAAGCGCGCGGTGCTGTTTGTCTCCTAGGCCCGTGCACCAACGTCCCACGATCGCCGCTAGGAGGACGTGCGTTTGAGTCACCCTCAGAGGATCCCACTCTCTCTGGCCACTTTGCCGCCGCGTACATCAACGGTCTCGAACGGGGCGGTGTGTCGAGCTCCCTGAAGCACTGGGTCTGCAACGACCAAGAGAACGATCGAAATGGCTCAGACTCGATCGTCGCCCCGCGAGCCCTTCGCGAGGTCTACATGCGTCCTTTCCAGCTTGCACTACGGATGAGCAAGCCCTCCAACATCATGGCTTCATACAACAAGGTCAACGGCACGCATGTCTCAGACTCCAAGGAGCTCCTTGATGGGGTTCTCCGTCAAGAGTGGGGCTTCGACGGCATGATCGTGTCCGACTGGAATGGCACGTACAGCTGTGCCGATGCACTGAACGCTGGGCTCGACCTCGAGTTTCCCGGACCTACACGCTGGCGAACAAAGCTGCTGTTCGAGCAGGCCTATGATGTGCACAAGATTACCATGCGACAGATCGATAAGAACGTGACCAACATTCTGCGATGGGTGCAGAAGCTTGCACGGGCGAATACAGAGCTGGTGTACTCAAAGGAGAAGGAGGAGAGGACGCGATCGGAGGCTCAAGCAAACGACGCTGTTCTCCTGCGCAAATTGGCATCCGAAGGCATCGTACTTCTCAAGAACGAGAACTCGATGCTTCCGCTGAAGCCCAAGAAGCCAACTTCTGTCGCCGTCATTGGGCCCCATGCCAAGGCACAAGTCTTCACCGGTGGTGGCAGCGCCCGGCTGCTTACATCCTGGGGCATCACCGCATTCCAAGGTCTCGATGCTGGAAAGCCCGAGGACGTCACTCTCGGCTATGCAATGGGCACCAGTACGGCAAAGTTCCTGCCCATGCTTGACGACAACTTCACCGCAAACGGTGAGGTCGGCTTCGATATCTATCACTACCCAGTGCTGGAGGACGGGACCATGGGCGAGAAGTGGCTGGTCCATGACCACCTCTACCGATCGGAAATCAAGTACCATGACTTCGGGGCACCGGGCCTCGAGAACGGTTACTTCGCCGAGATCAAGACGACGTTCAAGTCGCCGGTCACCGGAAAATACCAGTTCGGGCTGTGCATCACCGGCAAGGGCTGGTTCTACGTCGATGGCGAGCTCGTGTGGAGCCTCACCGACTACAAGTCCAAAGGACGGTCGTTCTACGGCAGCGGAACGGATGAGCAGGTCGTTTCCATTGACGTTGAGGAGGGCAAGGTAAGCATCCGCAAGAATGTCGCTCACCGCAGAACTATGAACTCCGCGTCGTCCACGATTTCCGTGAGCCGCCACACGTCACGTATGTTATCCCTGCTGCATTCCGCTATGGCGGCATTCGTCTTGGTGCCCAGCCGTTGCTTGACTCCAAGTCGGCGATGGAGGAGGCCGTCGACTTGGCGTCGCAGTCGGACGTCGCTGTTCTCGTTATCGGCCTTGGACCAGAGTGGGAGACTGAGGGCGTCGACCGGGCCGACCTATCGCTACCTATGGCCACGAATGAGCTCGTGAGCAAGGTTGCTGCTGCCAACCCCAACACAGTGGTGGTTATCCAAGCGGGCTCCGCTGTGTTGATGCCTTGGATCAACGACGTGAAGGCTGTCGTGCAAGCCTGGTATGGCGGCAACGAGACGGGCAATGCGATTGCGGATATCATCTATGGAAAGGTCAACCCCGCTGGCAGACTGCCGATGACGTTTCCTCGATCAGACGCACACCCGAGCGCAGCCCTGTCGCGATTCTCCCAGGCCGGCAAGATCTACTACGATGATAACATCTATGTCGGTTACAAGCACTACAACGCCCGTGAGATTGCCCCGCTGTTTCCTTTCGGCCACGGTTTGAGCTACACGACTTTCCAGTATGCCAACCTCAAGATCACAAGCGCGCCATCAACGGCAATGTCGGCGGACGACTGGAAGTTGACCGCCACCGTGGAGGTTACAAACACCGGCGCTGTTCCAGGCTCGCACTCTGTGCACTTTTACACCTGCCCGCCGCCCCGCAAAGCGCCACTTGGACTGCTGCACCCCAGCCACTCGCTACAGGGCTTCGTGAAGCTGCACGACTTGGCGCCCGGGGAGACTCGGACCGCCAAAGTCACTCTGGACCGATATGCCATTAGCCACTGGGACGAAATCGAGGATACGTGGGTAGCCGAGTCTGGCACCTGGGGCCTGGCTGTGGGTGTCGACGCGCAGACATTGGTGGAACGCTGCGAGTTCGAGGTGGGCTCGGGACTGGAGTGGACGGGGTTGTAACACGGGTGCTTGTGATGTAATTCTGCGGCGTGGTCTCCGACTGTTAGAAGCCTGGGATCAGCTCATAGCGCTCTTGAAGCGCTATCCGTCTTGTCCCTCCAGTTACCGCGGCGCGCGGTGGCACAAGCCGCTGTAGCTTGGCATTCCACTCGTGGACGCACTTTCAGCAGCGGAGCCGTTCCGTGTCACGTGCCTTCGGAGCATTACCATGTTGTCAGATCGCACAAATATCTCGGACAGTCTCCTTCGCTCCATTCGCCATGCCTTCGGATCGCACGGCGCCTTCCTCCTCGCCGAACGCTGCCTCTTTGGCGTGAGTAGGCCCTCGGGGCTGAAGCTTACTGCAGATGTCGCCAGTGCCGCGGACAGAAAGTAGGGCGAAAGCTCCCTAGACGCTGACAGCGAGGTTCGTTGCGCTCGGGAGCCTGATGCAAGCCGATGTGAGCGTTGCGGTAAGACATTGACGGGCGATCTGGACAATGTTAACGTCAAGAGAAGCACAATCTGCCTTGTGCTCCTCAGATCCCCAAGAAGCGCGGCCGCCCAGCGGCACGCCCAGCTCCCAGTCTACCACTACCTTCCCTACTCCCACAATTGTCGCCTTCCTCGAGGCAGCCCGCCCGCCCAACCCCAATGTCGCCTGCAGCTCCCACCTCTGGCGCCATTCCTGCCTCGCACTTGTGGTCTGACGCATCGTTCGATGGGCACACTGGCCTTGTGCCCATCCAAGGGCCGTCTCCCGTCGCCCGATACTCCGACCCCGGAAGTGGACGCTCAGGTCCTAGTGCCTTCGCTCCAACTCTCACTCCGCGTGATCCAGATAATCTACGCATGGGCGACCACATCGAGCGCGCCGATATTACTGACGTGATCGACTTTCGAGATGGCCTGGTCTTCCCGCCGGTACTCAACCCAGCAGTCCCCAAGATGCGCTCTGGCGCAGACACAGCCAGAGCTTATGAGCACGAGGACCCTGTGTGCCTCAACTATCTCAGTGTCATGGAGGCAAGGTACCTTGTGCAAAAGTGCGTCCAGTGATGCTGCTCTCGCTGATGTCAGATTCCACGACCATCTCAACCCACTCATTGCATTACTCGAGCCACAATGTGCGACCGCTCGTCTCAGCTACTAATAATAGTACACTCGGTGGATTATCTTCGCAAGACCTCCACTGTTCTCTTCAGCACTATCCTCGCAGCCTCGAGCAAGTTCTTTCGGAAAGACATGCACTTTGTCCTTCTCGCTCACGCAAACACAATCTCGACGCGAGCAGTTACGACGGGAGACGAAACCAAGGCCCTCGTTCAAGCCTTGCTCATATTGGTTTACTGGAAGGCCCCTGACGACACATCCGCCTGGCGCAAGATCGGCTGGGCTATACGGATGGGGTATCAGTTTCACTGGCATGAGCCTCGTAAGCGACCACTCCCACAGGATCGGCGGCAAGCACTCGAGACTCTGGATGCCGAAAGGACTTGGATTCTCCTTTACGTTTTCGATCGCTCGTACTGCCGACCTTTTGGCTTGCCTCCTACGCTGAAGCCGCACGAAATAGGCGATGTAAGTCTCTCCCCATCGACCGGCTAACATGGCAGGTTGAGTCGTGGGCGCTGGACCATCCGCAATACCCCAACAGCTCGGATCTCCATCTCACTTGCGTGATAGAGTGAGGCGGCATGAGTACAGGCTGACAGCAGACTACAGCGGCTACGAGAGAGTTGGGAGTTTATCGTCCAACAGCAGTCTCCAGCCACGATCGCCTATGCGTCACACGCGCCCGTTGTGGCCGACATGGAGAGTCGCTGCATGGTGCAGATAAACAAATGGTTCGGGCCTCACGGTAGGTTTCCGGGCTGGCCGAGCTGAACCGCCAGGAGGTCCACCAAACTTCATTGTGGCAAACGAGCTGCGACCCAAGTGGTCGCTTCTCGATCTCATGCTGGCCATCAAGCGGTTTCGGCTTGCTTCGAGCGAGACCGAGTCGCATGATTTGGATCACTATCTCATCATAGTCGGAGAGATTACCGATATCGTGGAGGCTCTCGGAGATCGTGGGATGCTGCCATACTTCCAAGACCTATCCTCCGCGTCGACCTCAGTGATGGCCCTGTTTCTGCGGAAGGTAAGTTGATTTGCGACTCGCGCTCAAGCTAGCTCTTTCGGCGCTTTACAGTCGGCCAGCAGGTAATCTGCGTGTCGTATCTTGAGCGCGTCCTGCGCTGCCACGAAGTCTGCTCCGACGAGCCGACCGACGCACTTGCGGGCGTGGCGCGCTTCATCCGACGAGTGCTTGCTGCGATGAGCCAGGACGTCGACGATATGCGCCGACAACCGTCGACAACAGTCCACATATCGCCAGAGGAACAAAGCGCCGCCATTGACAACCTACTGGAACAGCTTAACCCATTCATGGGCTCCGCAACGGATGACTTTATCAATCTGGATGACCGATATTGGTGCGTGATTCAGCGGGCCGGTTTTGACCGCAGGGCGGAGCTGTTGGCAGCGTCCGTTGCTACGGGCAATTGGTACCCCACATCGTGCGAATGACCCGGGAAGTAGCAGCGGATATACACTCGCCCACCGCACATTTTTCCCTGACAAGATATGGCGATCAGCGCCACCATCGGCCAATCGGTGACAGACTTGAGCGCTGAATAGGCCGTGCGGCAAGTGCAGGCAGCAGCTCCGGCGGCGATCGGCCCGAACTTGCCGCAAAGCCCAGGGTTATTGCCGGAATGTCCGCTGTCACATGTTGTTCCTTTCGCCATCGATACATGTCCCCCACACGACCGTCACCATCTTCGAGTGCTGTCTCGAGCTTAGCGTGAGCAGCGACGGTGCGCGAATGGATTCTAACATGTAGCTGTCGCCAGTGTCGTGCGCTCAAGGTTAGTTCATTCAGCACATGGCCGATGGTTAGCTAACGGCTTTGTCAGGTGCGATGCGTCCGCGATGAGAGCAGCCCAGTGGTTTGTCACCGATGCAGTGGGCATCTCTCAAAGGCTGAGCTGATCTCAGAACGTCTGCACCTTCCGTGTACCCCGCAATCAGCAACGCGGCGAGGACGGCCGTCCACTCGACGCTCCGCCTCTCCCGGGCTTACTCCTGGGCTCACGGCGGACCGCCAAGCCATTTCGACGTCGCCCACAACTTCGCGTTCTCTTGTGACACCCGGTTTCGAGCCATCCGACTTGCCATCCGTCGCCCGTCGGATCTCGCAGAGTTCCCCGCCGCCATGTGGCTGCGCTGAACCACACCTTCACGCGATGAACAGCTTACCAACACTTAAGACGAACCCCGAGCCATCTCCCCAAAATGGCTACTCTGATCCTGGCAGTAGCCGGTCCAATGCTGCCGGGATGAGTGTGCCGTCCCTGGCGACCCCGCGAGACCCGTACAACATCACGATGGCCGAGCACATCGACCGAGATGACATTGCCGACTTGCTCGATCCTCGCGACGGCTTTGTATATCCACCCGTGAAGCATGTGCCATCACAGGACACTGTGTCCAGGGAACGGCGGGTGTTTGAACATGAGGACCCGGTGAATCTGGGGATGGTGAGCCTCGTCGAGGCCGAACACTTGGTGCACAAGTAAGTCCCTGAGGCGCGCCCTGTTAATTCGAGGTTTATGGAGCGTCTCAATCCTCTCATTGCCCTCCTGGAGCCCAACCGTGAGTCACGCGAGCACTGGCAGCGCTGACGCCAGTTCAAACAATCCACTACTTGAGGCAGACTTCCACCTTGCTGTTCAGCACTGTGCTCGCCGCGTCGAGCAAGTTCTTCAAGAAGGATGTCTACGCACCGCTCTTGTCGCATGCCAACACCATCGCTGGCCGAGCTGTCCTGAATGGGGACGAGACGAAAGCCCTCATTCAATCACTTCTGATTCTTGTCTACTTCAAGAAGCCAGAGGACCGATCCGCCTGGCGCAAAATTGGCTGGGCAATCCGCATCGCGTACCAATTCAACTGGCATCACCCCAGGCGGAGGCCGCTACCCGAAGACAGGCTGGCTGCGCTCGAGGCACTCGACCAGGAGCGCACATGGATTCTGCTATACGTCTTTGACAGGTCATACAGTCGACCATTTGGTCTGCCGTACACCATCAGGCCGCACGAGATTGGAGAGGTGAGTGTCGAGCGTCCACTCTGACAATAGGTGGAAACCTGGGCTCAAGATCACCCAGCATATTACAACGCCAATGACATGCACTTGGCCTGCGTATCGGAGTAAGTCCTATCCACGGCACACTGACTGACGGCAGATGTCAGAGGCTTCGGGAGAGCTGGGAGGCGATCGTGCAGCAGCACTCTCAAGGCACAGACACGCTCCATCCATACCAGGCCGTCATGGTTGCTGATGTCGAAAGCCGGTCGCTTGCCATGTGGAACAAATGGTTTGGCCCCATAAGCCCGCCGGGATTCATCCAGCAGAAAGAGCTCCGCACGAAATGGACCTTCCTTGACCTGAAGCTGGCTACCAAGCGATACCAACTATTATTCAGCCTGAATCCAGCTGCGGAGCTAGACCAGTATCTGCGGCTCGTTGGCGAAGTCGTGGATATAATGGAAACGCTTGCCGAACTGGAGATTCTGTCCTATCTTCAGGACTTGTCTTCAGCAGCTACTTCAGTGTTGGTGCTGTTTTTGCGGAAGGTGAGCACACGGAGTATTGGACTTGGCTGACTCGTCAGCTGTTCAAACGCTTCTCTCTAGGGCAACAAGCAATCGCGGTCGCGCTCCTTGAACGCATTCTTCGCTGCCACGAGGCATGCGCAAAAGACCCTACAGATGCCGCCGCCTTTGTCGCACGCTTCATTCGACGCATCCTCGCGTCAATCGGTCAGGAGGTGGATGAGATGCGACCCCAGCCCACCAACGACCGCGCGGCAGAGCTGCAAAACTTTGCCTTTGAAAATCTTACTGCCCAACTGGACCCGTTCACAAATCCGGCGAACGGCATCGATTTTAGCACCATTGACGATCAATATTGGTGAGCAGACCAGACTTGCGCGGCTGACAAGAAGGTCGCAGTTGATGGGAGCGACGACGTCGATGGGAGGCTGGATGTCGGCATCTGTGGCCGAGTCCCAGGCGTTTGTGCTGTTGTAGACGGACGTGTCCGCCTGTCTGTGGTCATGGTCTTTGTGAGATACAGTAGGTGTTGTAGATTGCACCGGTAGCCAGGTGGTTTGGCGCTTGGTCCTAGATGCGAAGGGCGACATCCCTCGCTCATCAGCAGCGACGCAGTCTGCGCGTGAGAGGCAGTAGTCCGCGCAACAGATCAGCTTCATCAGCTCATAGGCGTGAGTAGAGGTTTACCCATCAGCGATCTCGGGGCCGATCGGATCTACCCGGACATCACCGAAATCATCCGACCCACCTCCATCAATCGTAAGTATCTGGACGACATCTCTCTTGATGTTAGCAACTCTACAAACACAATGACAGTCGCAATTGGGTACGAACCAGACGAACTGGACGTCTGCGACTACGTGCAGGAGTACTGTGACGCGAAGCGCCTGGCGCCAGCGCGCGCGAACGACCTGCTCGAGAAGGCCCTGCGCGAAATTCAACCTGCGCCACCCGACCCAGATGTAAGTGTGCCCCCAATCTTCTGGAGCCACGTTGCGATGGTGCTTAGCAAGATCTGACGAGCAGGAGTGCTGCGGCTCCTCATGCTGCCCATGCGTCAAGGACCTGTGGCGCGAGGAGGTGGCCGTCTGGAAGGCCGTGCGCATACCCAAGGCCGCGACGAAGGAGATCGAGCTCAAGTAGAGCAATACCACGACTGTACAGGTTGTACCATACCCATGTGTGTACCTAGACTGCATAGACACTACAACATTACCCCATGTATTTAGTACTTCGGCGCGTCCAAGTCCAAGCACTCGCGATTGAGCTCAGATACGGATGCCACGCCCGAGAGCGCCATGTTCAAGTCGAGGTCGGCGATCAGACCCTCCATTACCGACCTGGCGCCGTCCTCGCCCCCGGCTGCAAGACCATAGAGCCACGGTCGCCCGACACACACGGCACTCGCGCCGAGGGCGAGAGCTTTGAAGATATCTGCCCCACTACGCACGCCGCTATCGAACAGGAGCGGCACCTTCCCGTCGAGCGCTTGTGCGATCTTGGCCAGAGCGTCAAGCGAGGCGATGGCGCCGTCGACCTGCCTTCCACCATGGTTTGAGACCAGAATGCCATCCACGCCGTGCTCCACTGCGAGTTTCGCATCCGCCACACTCTGGATTCCTTTCACCACGATCGGCAGCGTGGTTGCTGCGCGAATCTTTGCGAGGTCGGACCACGTCATCCCCGGGCACGGGAAGACGTCTAGGAAGGTCTCGACGGCCGCGCGCGGGTGGGCAGAGAGGATGTTGGCGAGAGCTCCGCCAGGGTAGTGCTGGGCTTGCGACCAGAGCGTTTGGATCGCAGCCAGCGTTGGCGTCGGCTTTGCTGCTGCGCTCCGCTCGCCAGTCCTGCTCTTCTCCACGCGTTCGTTGACGAGCCTCATGAAGACGGGGTCGGAGAGGTATTGCGCAATGCCCTGCCCTCGAGCGAAGGGGAGAAAGCCCAGGTCCAGATCCCGCGTGCGCCAGCCGAGTAGATGGGTGTCGAGTGTCACGACAATGGCATGCGCGCCGAGAAGCTCGGCGCGTGATACGAGAGAGCGCATCAGGCCGTCGTTGTTGGAGGGGTACAGCTGATACCACATCGGCGAGCCTGCCAGCTCCGCCGTGGTGTCCTCCATAGCGACTGAGCCTTGTGTGGACAGGATCATTGGAACGCCGAGCGACCTGGCTGCACGCGCAACAGCTCGCTCAGCGTCGGCATGCACCATCTCCAGCACGCCAATTGGGCAGAATAGCAGGGGCGAGGGGTATGAATGTCCAAACAGCTCGACCTTCATGCTTCGCTTCGAGACGTCGCGCAGCATCCTGGGAATGATAGGGTAGCGCTTGAACGCCGCCTGGTTCGCCTCGTCTGTCCTCTGCATCCCTGCGCTGCCGGCAACGTAAGACCAGGCTGTCGGCGTCATCTTCTGCCTGGCCAACTCGAACAGTGCCGCCGGCTCGGTTGGGGTGGGCGGGACGATACCGTACGCGCCCGCTGCGTAGATCGCGCCTTGCGTCGCGCGACCAATACCGCCCCAGTCCTCACGCGTGCAGTGCTTCGCTGCGATATCTGAACTCATTGTGAATGTGCAGACATGCAGACGACGAGTATTCAACCGGCGTGTCCTAGCCGGTTGCCCATGCCCGACGCCCATCGCCGAAACGACTGTTTCGCAAAGTAACAGGCGTTTCGCATAAACCAAGATGCCCACATGAACCACCAACCGCCGATCTGAGCTTCTCAACTACCCACTCACAATGTCCAACTCTGGGCCAACGGTGCTCGACTCCACGGTCGCCATCCTGCGCAAGCATGGACTGACGACGATATTTGGCAATCCGGGCTCGAACGAGCTTCCCTTCCTCGCTGGCCTGCCTGACGACTTCCGGTATATCCTCGGCCTGCACGAGCATGTGGTGACTGGCATGGCGGAGGGGTATGCCCAGGCGAGCGGTAGACCCGTCTTGGTCAACCTGCACGCTGCGTCTGGAAGTGGTAACGCGATGGGCGCATTGACCAACGCCTACTACGCCCACTCCCCGCTCGTCATCCTCGCCGGGCAGCAAGTCCGCAGGACGGTCGGACAGGAGGTCATGCTCGCAAACGTCGACGCGACGTTGCTGGCCAAGCCGCTTGTCAAATACTCTCACGAGCCCTTGTCGCCCGAGGACGTGCCGCGGACGGTCAACCAGGCAATCTTTGCGTCCGTGACGGAGCCGAAAGGTCCGGTTTACATCTCGGTCCCATACGACGACTGGGCTAAACCGGCGCTAAGCGAGGATGTGCTTCTCCCGCAGAGGAGCATACGTACAGCGGGGTCTCTAGGTGCTGACCTCCTCTCAGAGCTCTCCTCGAGGCTAGACGCGTTCAAGTCGCCCGTGCTCATTCTCGGCCCAGATGTCGACAGTGCCCGCGCACAGTCACACGCTGTCCAGCTCGCTGAGCGCCTCGGAGCACCGGTCTGGGCCGCGCCGTCTGTTTCGCGATGCCCGTTTCCCACTACTCACGCAAACTTCCGCGGCGTCATGCCTCCCGGCATCACAAGCGTCTGCGAGAGACTCGAGGGTCACGACGGCGTACTCATAGTCGGAGCGCCAGTGATGCGCTACCATCGCTGGGAGCCTGGAGCGTTCCTTCCGAAAGGAACTGAGGCCATTCACATAACCTGTGATCCGAGTGAGGCGGCGAGAGCGCCGTATGGCGACGCGATTGTGGCCTCCGTCGGGCCCGCTCTCGAGGCGCTAGCAGGGGCAGTGAAGGACCGTGGCGTCAAGCTGGAGAGGAAACCAAGGCCGACAGCTCAGAGCGTCAAGGATGGCATGAGCGCGGAGGAACTGCTCGATTCACTTAACACTGTTCGCTCCAACCTGCAGTCCACGCTGGACATCACGTACGTCAACGAGGCAACGACGACAGATATCGCGTTCCTCGAGCGCGTCAACATCGAAGGCTCGGACGGTTATCACTTCCCTGCCTCGGGGGGCTTGGGCTTCGGGCTCCCCGCGGCCGTGGGCATCGCGCTCGCGCGACCGGACGCTACAGTCGTAGCTGTCATTGGCGACGGCAGCGCCAACTTTGGCCTAACCGCGCTTTACGCCGCCGCGACCAACAAGACACGAACTGTGTTCATCATTCTTAACAACTCGTCATACGGCGCGCTGAGAGGATTTGCAAAGCGGCTCAACGCCGAGAACGCTCCCGGCCTTGACCTGCCGGGCATCGACTTTGTCTCGCTGGCCAAAGGATACGGCGTGCCAGCAGTACGCACTGAATCCAGGGATGAGTTTGAGAAAGCCTACGCCCACGCGCTCCAGGCAAGCGGCCCGATCCTCATCGATGCCAGAGTCGTCTATGGATAATGCATATGAGAGGTGTGAAGGCCCGTACGAATGAAGAGAACTACGCCCATACGCCGAGCACACTCATCGCTACCATGCCAACCAGCATCGCACTCATGGCGACAGTCACGCGCCCCATGCTAGCACTCCGCAGCCCGCCATCGGTGAAGTCCGTCCCAAGAAGCCTGAATGCCGTGTACAGCTGATGTTAGTGGATTAATGGATTATTGCAGTAAGCTCACCAGAATGCCAGCTGAGATGGAGTTCAAGATGCCCACGGACAGGAGCGCGGCGCGACCGTTCTGGGCAAAACTCTTGCGTACTCCGATGCCAATAGCAATTCCGATCGGCGTGATAATCTAACGTCAGCCGAACCTCCAACTGTGACCAACCATGAAGGCAATACCCATGATCGCTGCTCGCGTCTTGGAGATCCAGCTGAGCAGCGCAATGCGAGCCCCGAGTCTGCTGTCAGCGCCAAAACACCAGGAGTACGTACGCAGCACCCTCGAAGAACTGGTGGAACACAATGACAATCAAGAGTGTAACCCATCCCGAGCCAGAGCCCGTGCCGAGCGTCACACCAATCATGATACTGTGGAAGATGATCCCAGCCTCCAGGAGGATGACCTGCCAGCCCTGCTCGCGCTGCAATGCCTCGGCGTGGAGACAGGCATCCGCGAAGGGGCTCTGCTGGGCGTGGCCGTGCGCGTGAGCGTGCGCGCGGGGTACTCCCGCCGGCTTCTCCTCGTCTGTGGATGCGGACGACGAGGCATCCTCCTCGTGCCTATGGCTGCTCCTGTGCGCGGCGCGCGAGCCGACAAAGTCGAGCAGGAACGTGGCAAAGGCCGCTGCGAGCGCGATCGCTGGCGAGGCTGGTGCGAATGCGAGCTCGCCGAGACACTTGTTGTTGAACATGACGAAACCATGGAACATGAGGTGGATGAAGGCTGTCGCGAGCAGGATGCCTGTGCCGAAATGGCGAGCGACGAAGAAGATCCAGCCGCGCCAACCGTGGCTGACAGCCGCCTCCTTCCAGCCTGCTACGATCGGCAGCATCACGCCAAGCGCCGACGTGACGAGAATGATGAAGACGGCTCCGATATGCAGCGGGAGATTGTAGTCCTCCATCAGGACAGCACCGCATGCGAGATCTTTCTCCGAACAGTTTCCGTGGGAGTGGCCCACTGAAGTCAGATCGATGTGATCCAGAAATGCTCACCGTGGATAATACACTCGCCCGTCTCGGCCGCCTGAGCTTCTGCGGCCGCGTGCTCGTCGTGCTCATCTTCGTGCCCATTGTGCTCATCTTCGTGGCCCGAGGCCGACCCGTCCGCCTTGCCCGTGCAATGGTAGTGGTCGCCGTGCAGCTCACACCCGGTACTCTCGGTCGGGGGCGGTGGGACACCACTGACGGTCTTGGAAGGTGTCGCCGTTACAGCTGGCCCATCGCAATGGTAGTGATCGCCGTGCAGCACGCAGCCGACGCTCTCAGTTGGCGGCGGCGGGACAGAGCTCTGCGCCGCGACAACTGCTGCCAGCACGAGGTAAGCAAAGGCGCGCATGAGTGAAAGTGACAGCAGTGTCAGAGCACAAAAATGTACAGTTTTAGTTGGGCAGTGAGATGAGGTTGACCTCTCGGGTCCAAATGCCAAGGTCTTGGCAGAGTCCTCATATGGTGCGGCTGGCGGAGCGGAAAAATGTCCAGCAGCGTGCAGCACACGATGGCACGCACTCTGGGGCGGATTCTGAGCACGACAGCGGCAAGAGCGTCTTGGCGTTCTCTGGGGTACAAGGCAACAGCGAACGAGCATGAGTGAAAGGTCGCCGAGATATGGAGTGTGAGGACCCGACCGGTCACACCTTGCAACTGAACAGTTGTGGCAGTCATTTTCGTGGCGGGTCAGAGTTCGACGCTCGCCAGAGTCGAGTATAAAGCTGAGACCGGTGAGCCCGAAGATGCATGCTTCTCTACACATCTACAATGCTCGCCCTCCTCCCGATCCTTCTCACATACGTCTTCGCCGCACCGGTCGAGCGGGCCGCTTCGCCTTATGTCGGCGAGATTGAGATCCACTCCTCCTGCAATGCCGACCAGGCGCGCCAGATCCGCCAAGGCCTCAAGTATGTCCCCCAATAGCCTCGGCTGACCCCAGCGAAGCATGGGACATTGTCCAGGTTGCCTCCGAGTTCATCAACTCGGACCACAAGTCCGAGCTCTTCCAGACCTACTTCGGCACCCGCCCCGAGGCGCCTCTCCAGGTTCTGGGCGTGTACAACAGCATCCAGTACTCAAACAAAAATGGCGCACTGTTCCGCTGCGACGACCCCGATGGAGTGAGTGGGCATGGCGAGACGGGCTAATTGTAGAACTGCAAGTCCCCCGGCTGGCGCGGACACTGGCGCGGCACCAATGCCACGAGTGAGACCGTCATCTGCCCGGCGTCTTACACTGATCGCGTCTTCAACGACAAGTTCTGCGCCGACGGGTTCGTCCTGGCAAATGAGTCCCCGACCAAGTACTGGTCGGTTGACCTCTTGTGAGTGGATTGCGTGAAAGAGCTGACAATAGCCACCGCCTGCTGCACGTTCCCCAGGTGGTTAACGAGGCCGTGCAACACTATGCGGAGGATCTGCCTGCCGTACTCCAGCTGGCCAAATCCAACTCCACCTACTCGCCATTCGACTCAGACGCGCTGCAGTACTTTGCTGCCAGTGAGTTCTGATTAGCAGGTTTAGCTGACGCAAGACGTGTACGCGCTGAAGGTCGGTGGGGGCGACGCTTGTGTTGGCGACATTCGCAACCCCAAACCTGCTGCAGCTGCGACCACGACCACAGCGGCCGCAGCGGCAGCAACGACAGGTGCCGACTGCCACACACACTCGGATGGTTGTGAGTCTTCAGCTGTGATGCGTCAATGCTAACATCAGCTGTTCACTGCGGTTCCCACTAATCCCCTTGCATTGGATCAGTAGAGTCATAGAATAGGTTAATGGAAAAGACTCAATGCTGCTATTTCCCCTCCCGCTATTAAGCCTTACGAGGTCGCCCATGTCTCCTCGCCTGCCTGGCAGCAGTGCGACTGCTCACACTCCGTCTGGTAAACTTCGTCTCCTCCTGAGCACAGATGGTGAGGGCCTCGAACACCTCAGCCCCGTCGCACTTGCCACCAATGCAGTCGGCGACGTCCTGGGCAGTCTTGAGTCCCTGGTCCCACGCACCCTGGACGTATCCAAACGCCTCTTCGCTCATAGCCTCGCCGGTAAAGTGCAGCCAGCTGCTGCCCCGTCCGATCGGCTGACCGAGGTTTGCGTGGTGCTCGCTCAGCGCGCCGATGGGCCAGTTCGAGTATGAGCCGCGGAACAGCGGGTCGAGCGTCCAGCGCGGTACGAGGATGTCGGTGGGTTCGGGAATGTCGCCGTACATCTCTCTCAGGACGCCGTAAGCCTCCTCCTTGATCTCGTCGTCGGACAGCTCCTCGTTGCGCCGAGCAAAAGAGTCGACTGCGGTCACCATTATGATGTTCGCGCCATTCCGGTTCGGGAAGAAGCCTGGCGCGTTGATGTTCTGCCACACTGCGTATCGGCCACGCAGATCTGGGTCAGCATACATGATGTACTGTTGTCAGGCAGCCTCTGGGCAAAGCCCACCTGCTCATCGCCCCAGAACTGCTTGTCGAAGACGAGGAAGATCTTCTGGTACGTCGCCATACCGAACGTGAATATCGCCTCCTTCTTCCAGTCCGGTAATTTCGGGACAAACTTCACGTCCTGGTGCTGCAGTACGCCGACGCTGAAGGTTGAGATGACCTGTGGGGCAGAGAATGCTCCTTTGTCGGTAACGACGACGATATCGCCGCCGGCACTCCCATTCCCCAGGGTCGCAGAATAGTCGATGCTCTTGACAGTGGTGCCAAGTTTGAGGCGCGAGTCTTTGAGATTCTTGCCAAATATCTCGCGAGCCTCTTGCACAAAGATGTACTTGTACCCTCTGTACGTCAGAAACATGGAGCAATGGTACTCACCGCTGATCGATGACGAAGTCGTCCACCTCCTCGGCAATACCTGCCTCCTGGCTGAAGGCATTTTCAAAGCTGCAGTCCTCAGGCGGCTGGGCGAAAGTGTAGTCAATGTTCCAGTACTCATACACGCTCTGTAAGGGATTGGCGGGAATCCAGTCCATGATGCTGGTAGCAACGCGGACGGAAAGGTCCACGAGCGAGTTGTTCTGGCGATATCCTGTTGTCAGATGGTACCACACTGCAACTCACCAGAGTATCCCGGAGCATTCTCCAGAAAGTTGTCGTAGGCTGACATGAACTCTTCTTGCCCGTCCGCATCAACAAAGTGTCCCCGCTTGCCGTCCGCCTCGATGCCAAGACCTTCGAACCAGGTCGTGTCGCTGTAGTTCTGCCTGGCGGTCTTGAGACCCCACTTCTCGGCGAGAGCCAGGATGGGCTCCTTCCCAGGTCCTTGGATCCAGTTGCATCCCTTCTCAACGACAACCTTCTTGCCGGACGAGGTGCGCAGCGTCTCAGTATGCGCCCGTCCGCCAAGCTCGTCTCTTGCTTCAATGAGCAGGATGTCGGTCACGTTGTGCTCCGAGACAAGTGATCGTGCGAGCGAGATACCGGCTATGCCACCGCCGAGGATAATGACTTGGGCATGTTGCGTCTTGCCCTCATTTTTCCTGTCCACCACTGAAGCGAGGCTCAGAGGGAGAAATCCCAGCGCTAGCCAGCGCATGGTAGATGGTACGCGAGTGGGGGTGAAGCTTGCTCTGCCATGTCGTCAATGCTCTTATGCAGCATGAGCTTGAATGGGCAAGGGTAAACCGGAGAGTGCGTAAACGGAAGATTGTTGATATGACGAACGAACAGAAAGCAGGCACGCTCGTGTCGGAGCTACCCAACAACGGGTTGGCGTCGTGGTGCGCGTGGTGCTGGCTCAACTGGCTTTGAATTGGCGCTCCCCTCGCTTAACGATACGGGTTCTGTGGTGGGCAGGGGAGACTGCACATGGTCCCGGTTGGCGATACGAGTAGCCGGTCTGTTTGGTTCTGGATGCCAGGCTGCGCGAACGCAGGGGGCCGATATGGTTCCCAATCATGCCTCAGTACCTCAGTTTTGGATTCGAATGGAGCAGAGCGAATCTCGTACCTCGGGCCAAGTCTTCGTTCAGCTCGGAGCTCTGGTTGCCGTGGAGCGTGCCCCCATGGACAGCAGCTAGTCCTCGCCAGCTCGTGCAAGAGAGCCAGCATGGTGGCGCTTGGTCAGGCTCGCTTCGCTTGTGCTCTTGAACACTTGCTGGGGCTGTGCTGCCAAGAGAGGGGACAATACAGTACTCAGGCGGCGCACTGGGCACTGCTGGCAAAGTGGAGGTTGCGGATTACCAGAGATAAAAACCAGTCTCGCCCAAAGTTGGCTCTCTTCATCACTCATATCCCCGATGGGGATCGCGCTGAACGCCCTCTCCCGGCGCGCTCAGCTCGTCGCCAATGGCTCGTGGAGGAGAATACAGCGGCGCCCCAGGCTCTTTGTGCTCGGGGTAGCTGCTGTCCTTTTAATCACCGGCTACATCTGGCTTTGGAGGAAGACCGTTACCTCGCCGTACGGCAGGTGGTATTTCAACTATGTGCTCTCCTTCCACTCCGCCCTCATCAGGATAGCACCAAAAGGTGACTGGGGCCCAATCGACAACCTTCCCCGCTGGGTTCCCGAGATATACAACGCACCATGGATGGGAGAGTGGGAGGTCCCTGCGCTGTCGGCTCCGACATACCACAGCGCGCACGGCCGCGCGACACGCAATGCTACCGACTTGTCGAGCACAGCGATAGTCAAACTCGATATCTTCTCAACTGTATCTGAGAAGGCGCGGCAGAAGCGCAAGCTCATCCGCGAACTTTCGCCGTTGACATTCATTCCAGAGGCGTACCGTCACTTGGTCGAGGTCAAGTTCGTCATGGGCCACGCGTACAATGGTGACTGGAGTGTGAATGAGGAGATGGAGGCGCTGTTGGAGGAAGAGCAGAAAGAGCATGGCGATCTCGTGCGACTTACTCTCGAGCATGGAGAGAACTTGCGCGAAGGCAAGATTCTCGACTGGATACGCGCAGTGGGAGATGGGGAGGATAGCGGTCGCCCGGCGTGGTACATCTTCAAGGTTGACGACGATGTGAGTAACGATTTGTATGGCGCTGACACCAGTCCCTCCTCAATGTTCCCAAACTACTGGACTCTTTGCTCAAGCTGGATTCTAGGAAACCGATGTACCTCGGAACAGGACTCGGTCGCTGGCCTTCATATCACGCACATTACACTGGCATGGTGACGGGGTTCAGCTGGCCACTGGTGAGATGAGGAAGGACGTTCAAGATTGACCATCAGGTGAAGACGCTAGCCGCTGGCATCAACAAGATGTCGCGCCAGGAGATCCAGGCATGGTGGGACGACGATGTTCTGACGGGAGAAATTATGGTATGTCTCTCTGCACTAGGGCCTGACGACAGTACTGTCTCCCTTCGGCCCCAGTGTGTCAAGGCTGGAACACGACACGCCCTGCATCCTCCCTTCCCGCTTATTGCAACCCTCGGGCGCCCCCGCCCTGGGGATGGGAGTCTACGCCTCCCTCTGTCGATCCGCGCAGTGGTCTCGTACGACATGACTTTGGTCTTCGGATGGCCGAGCGCGATGTGTGGTTTGCAAGTGGTGACATTGCTACCCATTCTTGGCACTACAAGTTTCCAGACACCTACCGAGAGTGGTGGAAGAAGAAGATACAGGGCCCCATGTGGAAGCCGCCCAGGTGGATCGAGCCCTATGCCGACCCGACGGCGGGCAAGGGCAGTTTTGGCAGAACATAGTGCAGCACACAAAGGACATTCAGTAACGAGACTGACGGGACTCTGAGGAAAATGGGGCTCGGGCTGATCGCGTCACAGACTGACGCCCTCGCTGGCGGAGTCACAATCCTGTCCCCAGCACTCTATGCTACGCAGGCGTTAGTGCTCTCACTCTCTCATTACCTAAATGCACTGGCGCGCCAACATGCCCCACAAGAACACCAGGTACGTTATCTCGTCAGTCCGAGCTGACTCCAGTTGGACGCACCCGAAGTGCGAACGCTGCAAGGAGACCGGTACGGACTGTACGAAAGACAAGCCCTACATCTCCAGTGGCGGCCTCTATATTTTCGACAACTGTGAGGAGTGCAAAGGCGTCACGGCGTGCAGCTTCGTCCACACGATCTTCGGCCTTCGAGACGCCGTCCTTATCCCAGTCCACGGCGCGCCCACACCGCTGGAGCATGCGGCGGTCGAAGCAATGCTAGCAACTGTTCAGCCCGCATTGCAGAGCCACGCGAATTCGATCTATAACGAAACGCTCCGGCCTGAGGAAGCTGCGCGACTGGCCTCAGAGGGTACGATCCGTGGCATAGTGGCCCTTCAACCGAGCGCTGCCGACCATTCCCTTCACTCCCCGGCGAGCGCGACCCAGCGTACAGAACCACCAACCTCGGAAACTTCGTCGCCCACCCGCACCAGTGGCTCTTCAGCGTCCCATCCCCTTGGTTCTTCTCGGAGCCAGGTGTCCCAGGATGACTCGGCCTCTTCTGCCTCGCAACGCAGCCGTCGAGCCAAATCACTTCGCGGTCCGATCACGGCACTCATCATGTCACTCCGCAGAATCCTAGGAAGCAAGAAGGCCGCCCCATCCCCAGCGGACACCCCGCGCACGAGCACCGAAGCGGCCGCAAGTGCTGCCCCAGGCGCCCGTCCACGAGGGCCCGCTGAATCCGAACCCCGACCCCCTCCCAATGCCGCAGGTACTTCCCCTTTCAAGCTCGCAACGCTCGACACGCATGTAGCCCGCGCAACCGCGAAAGCAACCGAGCATCGCGAGCAGCTGGAGTGGATTCGCGCCGAACGTCGGGCAGTCCGTACCGCCATTGTGCAGCGAAAAGCCGAGCTCCAAGCGGCCGAGGCGCAGTTGGCCGACTCTACTGCCAAGCTCCAAGCCCTCCAGGCGCAAGTTATGGCCGACGAGCAGGAGCTAGCCGAGAAACGAGCCGCCCTGGAGCAATTAGACGGCGAAGGGCGCATCGGGACTCTCGACCACCAGGAAGTGGAGGTCACACTCGCTTTGCTCCGGTGCGAGGCGTTTGTCACGCGTGTCGAGCGCCAGAAAGAATGGGCGGGACGTCTGGAGGAGGAGGCGAGGGAGCTCGGAGAAGAGGCGGAAGAGCTGCTCACCGCACACGGGACTGTGGTGTAGATGCAGGTACACGGAATGGTATTTGGGCGCGCGGTGGTTCTCCTTTGTTCTTTGCTCAACCCGATACTGAGGCAACATCGTGAACAATAACATGTGGCGCTGACGGATGTTATTGTCCAATCTGTGTGTGTTCACGCATTACTCATACCAGTGTTCTCACTCCATTGTCCACTTATCTTTGCCCACTTCACGATCACAGCCGCATGATAACATGCCTACCCCACTCAAAGCAGGTTTCCAGCAACCTTTTCTGCAGAAGCACTGCGGATACGTCCCATTCGACCTGGAGCAGCACGACCCGGGGGAGTTTGCAAGACAGTCAAAACGGCGCAAAGTGCGAAATGATAGCGAGTACAGTGTGTAAGTAATCTCGTCGATAAGCCTGACAGCAGGCTAGATAACATCTCTTGCGACCTCTGCGCCGCTGCGGGTCGCACCTGCGCTGTCCGCGATCCCCTCGAGAATAAGCCAGCCCTGCCTGGACTCCTCTTCTTCGCAAAGTGCTACCACTGCCGGGAGGCAAGCTGTTGCAGTCTCGTTGGGCGCGGATTCATCATTCACAACCGCCAGCTGGCGTCGTCGCCGTTCTTCCTGCCCATCAAGTCGAAGAAGCGCGCCAAGGGATGCAGACGCAGGTGGGCTTCGGGCAGCGTTCTCAACGATCCTCAACGCGAAGCGCGCCTCCATCCGATCTGTGACCCTAGTATCTTCTTATTCGAGGGGGCTAAGAAATATACTCTGGCAGACGGCATAGACGACGACGAGGACGCCGAGGACGCCGACTCCTCTCTCACCGATAGCTCGTCCGATACCGACGCTAGTTCGACCACTGTAACAGAAAGCTCATCTGCACCTCCTGCAGGCTCCACGCTTGACGCCCGCCGAGCCCGTGCGGCCGTCCTCGAGGTTATCGAGATCCGAGCTATGGCAGCTCAAGCAGCCCAAACGCCCGATCCCACCATGTTCACATCCAGCACCCTCGCCGAAAGACTGCGGTTCGAGCATACCCGGCGCGCGCACAGGCTTGCGGACCTTGAAGCCCACCGGGTGATGCAGGATCAACAGTATCAGCAGAGCCACGACGCTCTGGCTGCCATCACTGCTGAACTCGAGATTGCGCGTGACAGGCGTGCAGTGCATATCGATCTTCTTAAACAGGCGCAGGAAGCGCTTGCGCGTGAGGAGGAGAATGTGGAAGCCGTTGGCCGTCGCTTTGACCAGGAGGTGGAGCGGGCGACTGCCATTGTCCAAGAGGTGCAGATGAAGGCGAAGGAGGAGGCGGCGACCAGGAAGGCGCTGAAGGGAAGTGGTGAGATGATGAAGTGCATGGCGACCTTCAGTCCGCGCTGGGCTGAGTCTAGCTAGCTGTAGCTGCTGAGTTGGGAACTTTGTGTATGTGAGCCGCCACCAGTGATGCAGTAATGCAGACAATTGTGGCTCGCGGTTATGACATTGCAGAGTGTTCGATGGACGCTCCCATCTGGGATGCGCTGACGGACCGTCCCCTGCGGCCATCTCATTTCCGGTCATTACATCCAGTATCATTACTATCTTACAGCAAAGCCCCGCCTCTCCTACACTCACTTGCGCACATTATTTGTGCCCGCAGTGACCTGGCGCTGATTGAACAACCCCATACCAGTCATGCCGGAGCTCGAGAGAGCCTCCATCGGCGCAAACACAGTGCCAGCGCCGTATGCTCGCGTACGCTCGACCTCGACGCGGCCCTGCGCCAGCACGCGCGCAAAGTCGTCGCGAATCTCGGCGTCCACAACAGCCTGCAGGCGGGTCGCCTCAGCCTGCGCGGCGGCCTTGATCCGAATCGCCTCTGCCTCCGCCTTGGCCTGGATCTGGAGCGCCTCTGCGCGCGCGTGGGCTTGCGTGACGGTGTTCTGCGTCTCGACCGCGACGGTGGCACGCTTCATCTCGTTCTGCAGCTCGAGGACGCGCGCCTCCCCTTCCTGCTTGCGGCGCTTGTTGGCATTCTCGCGCTCCAGGTTGACACTCTCCACCTGCGCCTCGAGAGCACGGGTGGTGAGGGAGTCCAGGCGAGCAGCAATCTCGCCGCGGAAGGCGCGATCGATGATGGCGAGGTCGTCGAGTTTGATACCATACTCCGACGCAATGACCTTGAGCTCGTCGGTAGCCTGGGTGCGGACTGCGGAGACAAAGACTGCTCCAGCCTCGTCCTCGTTGTCGTGCCCCTCCATGTCTGGAGCTACATTGCGCGTGCGCGTCATGGTCGACAGGTTCATGTGCGCAATGAGCTGCGTGAGGATACTGCGCGTCTTGTCCTGCAGTGCGTCGAAGGGGGTGGCATAGCCGTGCTTGGCGAGCTCGAGAGGGTGCTGCAGCTGGTAGCGCAGGTAGAGGCGAAGCCAGACAGGCACCTGGTCGCGAGTGTACAGGTGATCAGCGTGCAGCTCCTGCTGCACTTCGCCGAGGGTGTAGAAGCCGCGGATCGTCACGGATTGCGTCGTCAGGTAGTGCTGACCGGCGTTGAGAACGTAGAACTCGTTCTTGCGCTGAAGGATGGCCACATTGTTGGCTGTTGTCAGATGAAGACCAGAGCTGTGCATACCTGGGATGTCCACGAAGGTCGCCGCAGTATACCCGTCTGGCAGCTTGACGCTCTGGGTGTGCGCGAGCGTCTGGCCAGAGTGCGGGTCCTTGACAACCTCCTTGAGGTGCGTCTGGTCGACAAGCCCAAGAACGCGGTACGCGCCAGAAGTGGCCATTGCGACGAACCCTCCTTTCCATCAGCCTTATCCATACCTGTACCCACCGTCTGTCACAACGAAGACTCGGTTGCTCGGATCAAGGCAGACTGCCGCCTGGTTCTGCGACACCTGCACAATAGTGAGGCCAAGTTTCTGCAGGCCAGCGTTGGGAATGAGCATGTTGCCCTGCTCGCTAAGTGGCGGGAAGTTGCGCGCCAGGTCGAACGTCCCCTTGTACGAGCATCCGATCCAGTTCGAGAACGGCATGCCCGGATAGCGACCAGGCTGGAGGAGGATCTTGGGACCTGAAGCATACTCGTAGAGGCCGAACGAGCCCGGGTTAACCTGCCGCCCGATAATTTGGTGTGGCCGCTTGTCTGAGATGATGCTGGGGTGCCCAGCGGCGAGGAGCTCGGCATCGAGCTCGCGAAGTGCGCCGACAACGCCATCCGTCCCAATAGGGACTAGCAGGGGCCTATCATCAGCTGGCCTCTTGTAGTCAACTCACCGTTTCTTCGACAAGTAGGCCGTCTCGTCGACGAAAGGCAGGTCGGCGGCGTCGGGGACATTTGACGTCGGCACGGTATCGGCATGTTTGCTGACGGTAGTGCTGAGCGAAGGCTTGGGGGCGGGGAGGTGGTCGCCGACGGCAGTGGCGCTGTCGTAGTCGGACATGACGCTGTAGGCTGTCTGGGGTGGATTCATAGTTAGTGGCGAGTGGTGTTGTGGCGACAGAAGCACCAGAACTGGGCAGAATATATACCATCAGTGGTCCGTGCAGCATGACTCACGGCGACACCTCAAATGCTATGCAGGATTGAGATACGGGCAGTCGGAGCGAGACATTCAGTCAACCGGCTCGTGCTGAAGTCATCAGGTGCGGTCAAGCGACGCAAGCGAGCATTGTTATCTGCGTCTCACTCGGCATGCATACCGTGCGCGCGACAGACGCGACAGAAGTGGCTGACTTGGAATACACGTTTTCGCCGCTCGGGGCCCAGGGGACGTTGTCAGCTCGGCGCGGGACTTACTCGACGGCTGGAGCACCGCCACGCACAGCTTCGGATTGATCCGTGTCGACGACAGTCAGGACTGTTGCTCTTGTTCAATGCAAGCTAGGCACTGCAGGCCGCCGGTATCGAGGCAGCTGATGTTGGAATGCATAGCTTGAGCGTGCCTGCAGATCACTGGTGCCGCAGAGTAATGGTCACGTCACTTGGCCATGTCCGACCAAGTCGGCTCGACTTGCCAAGAGCGAGATAAGGACGGCTGGAGCAGTAGCCGACCCAGCCACTGCATAGCTTGCAGCTTCATGCTGTCAGCAGACATGAGGACTGCGAGTGTCTACTGGCGCTTGAGGCAGGCGAGTGAACGTGCGCTCATGGTCCAAGCGGAAGGGGCGGACCTTCAGCAGCGTTGCATCCTGTGCTCATCGCATTCGGTTTCATGGTGCATCCCCCTACCGAGCTGGCACGTTCGATAAAGTACCGCGGCCGTGCCAGCCGCGGCGCGGCGCGGACAAGGAGAGGCCATGACTGTCGTGAGGTGTAAGCTTGCCCGACTGTCTTGCTGCCAGGTTGGGAAACTGCGACGCTTGAGCCTGAATAGATGACACACGTATCGATGACCTAGCGCGCTTTGCTGGCTAGCAGAACCTGCCGACACGCTGCCAAGTGTGGACTGTTAGTAAGAAGTTGAGGAGGCAGCTGGCGGTCCGTTTGTGTTGAGATCAGAGGAGAATCGTCACGTGACCAACCTGCCCCTTCCCCCCCGCCCTCCGCTGCTCAACGACAAGCTAGTCTCTGTCCACACTTTCCAGCTTCGAACGATGGTAAGGTAAGCTCTCAGGCATAGGTGGGGCTCGTCGCTCATTGAGCAATCGTGCCGGATACGATCGTAGGTCTGAGCAGGAAATATGTGGACGTGCCGACGCTAGCTAAACATAAGCCATCATCGCGTGTGTGATGGTGGGCACACCACAACAGCGTGTTCAGATGGCCCCTGCATGTCTTACCACTGATGGCTTAACCTTATCTCAAGCTCTCAATCTCTCGTCTGCTCAGCACCCACCGCACTTCACAGCCATCTCTTCGCCGCACACTCAGCTGCACAATGGGCGAGTTGGCACCGCAAGCCTCAGGTGGAGGCGTTGACAAGACGTGAGCACGCGCTATAGATACAACTCATTGGAAGCCGAATCTCCCATGAACGCTGCACCGAATGCACTGGCGCATGCGAAGCCGAGGCGACACTCATCGGGAACAAGACTTATCAACTCAGCTGCTGCGATTCATGCCTCAGCAAAGGAACGACATGCTCACTCGCCGAGGGGCTACCGTTTGTGCTCGTAGATGGCAGACTACACCGTAAGCGCCAGACGCCGCGAAAACACCGTCATCGCGACGACCAGGGAGACGAAGATTGGGTCACAATGTCGCCCAAGCGGCCGAGGCAGGATATCCCTGAGTCTCCGACGCCATCCTCGCCGTCTCCAGCATCTTGTACGCCTCAATCGTCGTCCTCAACGGCATCGCTGTTCCTCGCAGCTTCATTATATGAGGCTCCCCGACACAGGCAGCTGAGCGGCAAGGATGTGTCCAAGCGCACGAGCACAACCACGACGACTGAGCATATCGACGATGCGTGTGCCACAACACAGCCACCTTCCTCAGTCCCATCTCTTCTCTGCAGCGCAGCCAACCCGGGGATCCAGGTGGTCGACGGCGACGCGTTCGACTTCGAGAAGGAGCTTGACAAGTGTAACGCTGCCATGAAAGAGCACTCCGACGCCATTCAGCAGCATACTGCAGCCATCCAGCAAATCGAAGCATGCGTGGCGTCTATCCGGGAAGCACAGGAGGCGCACGTGGAGGCGCGAGAGAAAACCCAACGAGCACAGGCTATGCGCGAGGCGCTAGGGTTATGAGTATCGAGCTTCCATTACAGTTAAGCAGCCTACAACCATCGATGCATCGATCAAGCCTCGTACTACAGTCCCATTCAAGCCGAGACAACAGTCTCATTCGCACCCACTTCCCCACATTATCCACGGCAGCATCCAACGGCCATTCCGTCACCACCACCTAAAGGTTGATGACACGCTGGTAAAACCCGGCGCCGTTGCGCCTGAGCGTCTTGCCCCACTTCAGAATAGGCAGCACGGTCAAGTTGAGAGCAACCGAAATGCACGCAGAGGAGATGGCAAAGTTCCTCAGACCCCACATGAACGCCCAAGGCGTGATCGCGTAGTTCTGGTGTCAGCACCTACTAGTGAAAGCAACGTACGAAGGCAAACGTGACGACCATGCCGATGACCATGATTAAAAGCACATACGGCGCCGAGCTCTGGACCGCGCGACGTGCACCGGTGGGGTCGTTCGGCTCGATGGCATGGTACGTGTCGAAGGCGTATGTGAGGGCGAGCAGCGTGGCGAGTGGGCTAGCAACGTTGAGCACCCATTCGCCAATCACGAACACTATCCAGTGGGCGCCGTAGTATGGCCCCAGGCCCATCATGAGGAGGCCGATTGGACAGAGGATGGTCGGGATCACGAATAGTTTGAGCTTGTGTTCGGCCTCGGCGATTCCACCATTCTTGCGCGCCTGAGACAGTGTCCACCGGTCAATCAGCCACCCGGCTACCAGTGCACTGATATCAGCGGCAGAATGGTGTTAAGCTTACCCAGGAATTGTCGCCAGCAGAGGGGAAATGAACGTCAGTCCAGTAGCGCTTGGGCTGAAATTGTACGGTGGCAGGAAGAGGACCCCAGATGTGATAGCGGCGAGTACTGTGGTCAGCCTCATTCCTAGTGCGCACCCACAGTTGTAGTAGGTCTGGTACAGCCCGTACATGAAGCCGCACCACACTACCAGCGGCGAGCGAATGAGCATGAGTGGCTCAACGAAGCCCCGCCACATGATGCCCTTGGCGTAAGGCGAGGGCTTGACGAACTTGAACGGGGTAAGTCCAGGCCACGGCGTCTGGAGGCGCTGGCCGATGTGCACTACGCGTGTCTCGGGAGCATCAACTGGCTCCTTCTGGTCCTCATCGTCCTTGGCCGTGCCGGACGCCTCGAGTAGGATCTCTGCCACAACTGCTTCACGGTCGAAATTCGTTTCCTCGAAGAACAGGACGAAGAGCAGCATGCAGAGGATGCCCATTCCCGTTGCCACCCACTGCCGTCAGAAGAAGCTAGGGCATTACGAACAATACAGCCGCGCCAACCGATACCGTCGTAGATGAACCCGCTCAGCACGGGGCCGAGGCATGCGCCGCTGTAAATCACGCAGACGTACATGCCCATGGGCCAGGCTCGCTCATGGTAGAAGAACTGCATTAGGCGTGCCAAAAGATGGACTCACCAAGTCGGCGATGGAGACCTCGACAAGGGAGAACGAGGGAGCGATGAAGAAGCCCAGGAGCATGCAGCGGCCAATCCACTGTGCGTTGGTCTGGATGAACGCCGTCCAGATGTTGATGAGCGCAAAGCCAAGGCAAGAGGCAATGTAGATTGGCTTCTTGCCGAACGCCAGAGCCGCGGGCTGGAAGGTGAGAGTGCCGAGACCGATCAAAAGGTACTGGAATCCGACACCGATGTTTAGCTGGTCGAGCGTCAGGCCGGTTTCCTCTGTGAGTGGAACGTAAATGGCATAGAGGATCGTGCCACCTAAGGAAAGGAGGGCTGTGTACCTGTGTGGTCAGGAGCACTCTCCACAGTGTTCTCACGCGACGAGCACTGCAAGGTTAATGTACTTGCGCTTCTGCGACCAGTTGAGCGGGTCTTCTGGGTCCTCGCTGGGCTGTGGCACTAGTGCAATGTTGTCACCATGCGATGCCTCCCCAAAGTCGTCCAGAATTCGCGTAGTTCCAGGCACATACTCGTCCATCATAAGGCGATGTAGAAGGGGCGGGTTGTAGAATCCTGCCTGCTACCTCTGTTATACGCAGTGGTGATCTCTGCCCCGTGTCAGAACTCTCATATCCATTCCAGGCAGCACACTGAGACCTTCCAGTGGCCCGTGTTGCCTTCGTTCAGCTATCGTGACTTCCGTGGGTCCTGTATCGTTTGGATAAAGACATTGTTGATCCCACCGATTTCGGCCGCCGAACTGGCGCCGACGGCCCCACTGGTCACGAGATTGGGCTTCTCACCCTCTTGTTGGTCTGTGCGGCGTCAGCGCAGAGGCAGGTATGGAGCTGCGGAGCTGCCTGGCCCTGTGAAGGTGGAAGCCTCCTGAATGAATCGACTGGAAGGACAACCATCCCGAATAAGCAGTCGAGGTCGTTATCGGGGCGTATTAGCCCATTTATCCAAGCGATAGTCTCGGAGGTCAGGTGGGCAGCACCATAAAAGTAGCCGAGTGGGCATGTGACAACTGGTCAACCCCAGCACTCTTCACCAAATGACCTTCACATCCAAGAGGGTGTTCACCAACGGACGGATCTTCACGTCCGCGGCGGATGATGGTCACCTGCACGCAGCGATGGCCGTGGATGGCGACAAGATTGTGTTCGTCGGCGACGAGGAGGGAGCGCTGAGAGCGGCTGGCAGCGTGAGTCTGCGCGCTGCCCTGGCTGAGACCAGGATGCTGCGAAGAGCGATCTCGGCGGCGCTGTCGTCCTGCCAGGCATCATCGACGCGCACACTCACTTGACGCAGTTTGGCTCCGCGCTGACGCGGTTTGACTGCATCAGCAAGTCAGCCAAGGAGGTGCAGGAGCTGCTCAAGTCCTACGCCGCGGCGAATCCCGACGCCAAGATGCTGCTAGGCAAGACATTCCTCTTCGACAGCCTTGGGACAGCGCCACACAAGGACATTCTGGACGCTGTTGTTTCCGACCGACCAGTCTTTATCGACTCGGCGGACCTGCATTCGACGTGGGTGAACAGCGCCGGTCTTGCGGCCGCCGGCATCACGGAAGACACGCCCGACCCCAAGGGCGGCACGTTCGTCCGTGACGCGGACGGCAAGCTCACCGGCTTGTGTCTCGAGACTGCCTCGCACGAGAGCATCTGGGCATACATTGCACGAGCCACGACGCACGAAGAGCGCGTGGCTCTCCAAAGGGACGCATTGGCTGCTTATCTCGCCGCTGGCGTGACGGGTGTCGTCGACATGGCCACGACGGAGGAGGAGCTGCAGGCCATGGAAGCACTATACGATGCTGGCGAGCTGCAGGTGCGAGTCGCAGCCCAATGGCTCGTTCGCCCTGGAGGCACGGACGAGGATCGCGCAAACGTTGTACGGCAAGGGGACGCACACCGCAAGCGACTCGCGGACAAGGGCTGTGGCGACCTGCTGCGGATTGCAGGTATCAAAATCTGCTCCGACGGTGTGGTCGACAGCTGCACGGCATTCTTGACAGAACCGTATGCCAACGGATCTCTACCTGGCCCGATCTGGCCGGCTGATGAGCTCAACACCGTCGTTGTGCTGGCCGACAGTTTGGACATGCAAGTAGCCGTGCACGCCATTGGCGACGCCGCCATCGTCCAGGCATTAGACGCATTTGAAGTGGCGGTCAAGACGAACGGGCCGAAAGGGAGGAGACACCGCATTGAGCACTTGGAGGTTGTGTCGCAGGAGTCGATCGCCCGCCTTGCCAGGTTAGGCGTCACCGCGTCTCTCCAGCCTGTCCACGCAGACCCAGTCTACGTCCCGAACTGGCGTCTCATGCTGGGCGAGGACGAGCGGTGCGACCGTGCGTTTCCTTGGACCGAGTACTTTGAGCAAAACGCTCACGTCGCCTTTGGCAGCGACGCACCGACCGCACCTCACTTCCCGCTCCCGAACATTTACACTGCCACGACGAGGCAAAGCGCAATCGACCCTACTCTGCCTCCTTCTGAGGAACCAAGGATCAAGCTCCTGGAGCGCTTCTGTCTGTCGCTTGAGACTTCCATTCGCTGCTATACCGCTGGAGGCGCGTGGAGTGTCCGAAGAGAGAAGCAGTACGGCTCCCTCGCGGAAGGCAAGAGTGCAGACTTTTGCGTGCTCGACATTGACCCGTTCAAGCATGGGGTGGACACATTGAGAGAGGCGCAGAAGGCAGTGACGCAGACCTGGATAGCAGGGAAGAAGGTTTGGTCAAAGCAGTAGAAGTTAGGTGAAGGGCCACGATGCATCGATCAGATCGGCATTCAAAACACAGCAGATATGGCGTCACGTGATGGTTCTCACAGCTACGCTCTCCATCCCCACTGCCTATGCACTTGTCGCACCATTTCATCCCAGAAGAACCACTGCATCACAACGACAAACCACGGGCATAGAGTACAATCCAACCGACCGATAGTAGGCCAAGCTATCCCGCAGCGGTAGCACTCACAGAGCCGCGCCTAGCACGCCTGGGCGGTGAGCGACAGACAACAACAGGCAGCTCGTGCTCGTTGCTCCCAGCCATCTCGACCAGCTGCGTCTTGAGCTCGTCCACACGCGCCTCGGTGCCAGTACGCACATGGTGCGTGACGTGGGTGACTTTGACCATCACACCCGGTGAGCTGGGAGCGAGGGAGATGGGCGACGCAGGGAAGGCGCCAGGAATGTCGATAGGAGACGCCGGGGAGGCTGGAGACGACTCTTCACAGACGTGCACTTCCTCGAGGACGGCGTCGAGCTTACACACTGCAACACCAGTGGGCACGTCCACCCGCCCGCCACGGGGCGTTGCTGGCGGTGTCGGCGGGAGGCCCGGGGAGGCAGGCGTCGGAGGAGGCGCAGATGGGAACCGCTGGCCAGGGGGAGCTTCCTTGGTCTGTCCTCCGTCGCCAATGTCTCTCTCACACTTCAGAGTGCCCGGTCGCACGATCGTGCCCGCCCTTCGTCGAGGTCCTCGGGGATGCCCTTCTGGCACAGTCGGTATCTCGTCTTCAACTGGGGCCTGGGGTTGCGGCGGCGGTGGTACTGCGGCCTCCGCAGGCTCTAGAGTGGACGGCGCTTGGGCCTCGGCACCAACACCAAGCTCCTGCCTAATGGCACCCGGCTCCTGCTTTTCAGTGTCGACTGGGGCAAGCCGCGGCACCTCATCTACATGCTCGGCGGCATGATGGGGATGGAGGAGGTGGTGAAAGAATATGGAGATTCGATGTCCCCTCGGTGGCGCCTTGGCTGCTGTTGTCAGCCACCAAGCTTGACGCCATGGCGCTGCGCCACTCACGCTCGCCGATGACTATCGGCCTCGAGTCGAAGCGCACCTGGGACTTGACACGTCGCGGGGCGGTAGGTGGCGCGAGGTTCTGGTGGTTGACTGTCGTTAGCGCCTCTTGGCAGCTGAAGCCGAGCAGGACAAAAGCCAAGACGACTACTTACTCAAAGCGCCACCATCGCTGGCCACCCTTCGTCTATGTGCCGCTGCTTCTTCCACCGGTGGTGTACGTTTGAACAATCTAAATGGCATGGTGTGGTGCTGAACACGTCGCTGCTTGGCGCGTACATATCCCCAGCGCGCGGATCCGTGCGTTGCACAAAGCGCAGAGGGGCATGTATCATCTTCCCCATCCGAGCGTGCGACGACTGGCCACAAGTGATGCCCATGTTTCAATTCATTCACAACTACTGACCACAGTATCCTACAGACACCCCTCTACGGCTGGTACCTAAAGTCCTCGTTGTCCTCGATGACGATCTCGCCGCGCTCGGCGCGCTTGTTCATCGAGCGCATCCACATGCTCAGACAGAGGGCACCGATGAGGGTGGCGCAGTTGACTCCAATGGTAAAGTAGACGCCGGTGGGGTATCCCTTGGCAGCCTCCTTGTCGATGAAGAGCGCCGAGCCAAAGATGCCGCCGATACCACCGAATGCGACGGTCAAAGCGCTGCAGTATGCACGCTTTGACTGCGCACGGACGCTCGTCTGCTGCCAGGAGATGATGAGCGGGACGTTGGTGTTGGCGCCGCCGACGGCGAGGAAGATGCCTGCGAAACGGGCGGCACGCTGGGTCTTGGGGAGCTGCGAGTACATGACCGTGCCGAGGATGAGGAGGAAGGCGTTGACGGCGATCACGATGGCGCGGGTGCCGCGGACGCGGTCGGCGATGCGGCCGCAGGTGAGGGCAGGGATGATGGACCAAAAGTACGCGGGCGTGCCGAGGAGCATGGACTCGACGTTGCCGAAACCCATCTGGGCGAGAATGGTGGGCAGGACTGGCGTCAGTGGGGACGGGAGTGGTGACTCACAGTAAGCCAGGGAGTAGGACGCCGTCGTGGTGGACATGAAGAAGAAGGCAAAGCACCAAGGCTTGAACTGCTTTGCGTACCGGAGGAGCTTGGCTCCGTTGATCGGGTCAGGCTTTGCGTCGGCGCGGTCGCGCTCGATACGGGTGCGAACGACCTCGCGCTGCTCGTCCGACAGGAAAGTCGCCTTGTCGGGGAAGTCGACAATGCAGATGTATCCAAGGATGCCAATGGCAATAGTCACGACTCCGTAGATAATGAACATCCAGCGCCAACCTGTTGTCAGTCGCGCGAGGACTAGGAAGCTCACCAGACCTGCCACCCTTGTTGTGGAGGAGAGAAAAGCAGTAACCGAGAGGCTTAGCAAAGGATCCCGCGACCGAGGAGGAGATGTAGAAGACGACGTTGCGGATAGCCATTTCCTTGCGCGGGTACCAGCAAGAGATGAGGTATGCGGCACCGGGGAAGAGCGCCGACTCGAAAAGACCAAGTATAGCGCGCTGGGCGGCAAGGGTGCTCCAGCTGTTTGCGAAACCCATGCTCAGCATAATTATGCCCCAAAGGCAGACGGCCGAGCCGAGCCACCAGCGTGCGCCAAACTTGCGAAGACCAAGTTGGGACTGACATCAGCTGCGCCCTCGACACCGCCACTCACGGGAAGCTCAAAGATGATGTAGGGGACGAAGAAAGTGAGCGTGATGATGGAGTAGCGGTTGTTGCCCTTGAGACCGAGTTCGACGTTCATGTGGTTGTTGTTGGCCGCACGGGCGATGGCAAGATTGGTACGGTCGACCAGCGAGATGGCGTACATGGCGCTGAGGATGGGGATGAGACGCCAGTCAATCTTGCGCGTCAGGCGCTTGACCATGATGGGGTCGTAGCCCCCGTCAATGTCGGCCCGCATGGCATTCTCGGTTGGTGATCCAACGCGCTTCTCGTCATCGACAGACTGGACCGCAGGGCTGCCGTCGGCGTACTCGTGGTGCCCGACATCATGCTTGCCGTCGAGAGTGGGGCTCGAGAACACCTGCTGGTTGGACATGTTGGGCGCTCGTGGGCAGCTGATCACTGTGAGGGAGTCCTTATATTAATCGTGGTCAACGGCAAAGTGAGTGGAGTGGGCCGCCCGCAGATGTCTTGGCAGGTCAGTGGGGCACGTACGAGGACCGGTAGTGACCGCGAGATCTCGTCTGGGGCGGCAGGCCCCGCATCAATCTTCCCAAAGACAAGACAAGCCCAGCCCACCCAGATGTCTTGGCACTTGCCACACGGCGGTTCAACCCCGGATCCCGCCCACATTCAGTGGGAGACGCTGGAGCTGGGGAAGGGTTTGCGTAGGATACGTCGGTGGTGCTGGGTGTACGTGCAGCACCACCCGCCACGCCCGTCCCCACGGCGTCAGAATCGTCCAGAAACGCACTCGCAGAAGCGGAGGTGTCGGTGCGGTAATGCCGGGCTGTCCGGGCAACGCGCATGGTGGGTGGGCGCGTTGACGCATACGCATTGGCAGTGGACGGAGCCAGACACAAAGATGGAGGCGAATCATGGCTTGACTCGGCCCGTCCACATTGTGGAAGAAATGGCCGGTGGCCAGAGCTCCTCATGCCTGGCAGGCACTTGAAGGGGGTCAGGTGGACGAGCCCATTCACGAGGAATCCGAAGACCGAGGGGCTTGGTGCATGGGCAAAGAAGCTCAAGAGACGGCGGCCGGCCGGCTTCCACCCTCCCTGCCAAGCAAGTGTCCGGTGTTATCACCCCACAGCAGCTCACCGCCCCGCGGGGCGCCCCGCCTTGTAGACAATGGGTAGCGTCCTAAAAATCTCACTGGAGCTGTTCCAGGATGGGGCCACCAGCGGCGAGGCCCGATCAGATGGCATGTGCACAGTAGCGGGTGCTGCCGTAGGACAGTTAATCCCCAGGTGGAGGCTTGAGCAGAGGATGGTGCTGAGTGGTGGAGGACGTGGGCACGCGAGTAAAGCGAGTAACGACGTAACGAGGAGCCCTTGGCAGCCGTATGTACCCCTGTAGGTCCCGCATCATGTCAAATGTAGGTCTCGGATTCCGGGATCGATGTGCAGTCGAGATATTGTCAGGTGATCACTTTGGCTGTGCCAAGGTCGTCCACACCGATGGCGTCTCGACCGATCCGAGAGCCGAAGACGGAGTATGGCCTGGGTAGGTGTATTTGTAGGAAGAGCTTGGCGTTTGAACTTTTACGGAGCGCAACATCACCACCCTCGTTAGACATTTGACTGCATATATCCAAGACATAATCCTTACAAAATGTACTTGTAGTACACACTGCGGTCGCCCTTTGCTCCGTCCGTCTCCACACCGCCCTCGATACCCTCCGCCTGGCGCTGTCGTGCGCGCTTGCCATTCACAGCACTGAGGTAGACCATGTTCACGGCCGCGAATACCGCCATGAGCACCGACATGGCGAGCAGCACCGAGGTGCCGCGCTTGAAGGCGGGAGCCTCCTTGGCGGGGAACAGCCATGTGGACAGGATGCCGCCCGAGTTGGTGGAGACGAAGCCGAGGCAGATGGCGGTGACGCGGCGGTAAAAGGGCGCAATGTTGTTTGCTTCTGGTTAGCTCTGACAACTGGAAAGGACTCACGCATCCATGTGGACAGCAGTGGAGCCGACATGTACGAGCCCATGACCTGCAGGAAGAGACTGGCGTACATGACCTTGGAGTTCTTGCCGCCGACGGCGAGGTACATTGCGTAGCCGATCTGGGGTCAGCGAGGCCATGGTTTAGAAGGTATTTCAACTTACAGCATTGATCATGGCCGCGATCATCACGAAGGGACCGCGCAGCTTGAGCGTGTCAGACAAGTAGCATGAGCTGAACGCGACGAATGTGGAGACCACGTAGGGCGGGACAGAGTAGAGCTGAACCTTGACGCCCTTGTAGCCAGCAGCGCCAACAATGGTCGGGCTTCAATCAGCAGAGCCAAAAGGCAGCACTCACGTAAAGTAGGCCATGGCGAAGAGACAAGTACCACTGGCAAACAGCTGGACGAACATGAACCACATCTGGGGACGTGTGAAGGTCGACAGAACGACCTTGACAGTAAGCGGCTCGTGCTCCTCGGCAGGTGGGCGGTCGGCGTCAAGGGCGGCAATAAGGGCCGTGCGCTCCTCGGGCTTGAGGTACCAGACGGTCGAGGGCGACTTTGGCAGGACAATGTAAACGAGAGCACCGCAAATGATGGTGAGAATACCCTCGAGGATGAAGATCCACGCCCAGCCTGGCTTGCCACCGACGCCGTGCATGTTCACAATGGCGGCCGCGAGAAGGCCGGAAAAGGCGCCCGCGAGGGATGTGGCAGCGAAGAAGAAGGCGACTCGCTTGGCCATGTCGCCTCGGCGGTAGTACCACGACATGTATGTCATGCACGCCTGATGTCAGCTAGTTCTTGAAAGTGTGCTTACCGGCAGAATAGCACCCTCCGTTGCGCCCAGGAAGAACCGACACGCGAGCAGCCCGGCGTAATTGTGCACGAGGCCTTGCAAGGTAGTCACCAGGCCCCATGCGACCATCAGGATGGGGATGAGGTTACGCGGGCCAACCTGGAGTCAGTGCTTGAACGGCCGGTGCGCATGAGAAGGCTCACCTTCTTGATAGAGAGCGTGAGCGGGAGCTCGGCGACAATGTAGGGCACATAAGTAACGGTGAGGGCGATGGAGTACTGGTGCGAGCTGAGCTTGAGGTCCTGCATAAGACCAGCCGCCTTGGCATTGCCGATATTTGAGCGCTGCTGTTAGTCCTGCAATGGTGATTAGGGTTGTCGTGCTCCAAGAGCACGGCCACCCATCTTTCAGTATCAACTTACATCCAAAAAGTTCAAAAAGTACACCAGCGTGCACGCAGGCAGGAACAGCAGGTCGAGCTTGAAAAGTGCCCTCTTCAACGCCTTCTCGTCATATGGGACGACGGCCTGAGGCCCATTGTTGAGCTTTTCGTCGACAAAGTCGTCGCGCGAGTGCTCCTGCTTGTCCTCGATATCGTGGAGCGCCATTTTGGATGAGAGGAGAGAAGCGACTCGACGCTGCCGCTATTAAGGGAGGCTGTGGTTGGACCGGGCTGGAGTCGTGGGTGCATGAGTGGGCTTTGCACGGCAAGGGCCGGCTCCGGGGTCTGCGGGGCACGGCGGGGTGCCGGGGCCTGTTGAGGGGTTAGCCGTGTCCCAATCACATCGCCTCGGTGCTGTTTTGGCGAAGAGACCGAGGAGTATGCCGGGATTCCCAGCAGTCAGCAGGAACAGCATCAGGGCTCCGATCCGGAACTGGTTTACCCATGGATATCTAGAGTCCGAAGTGGGTTCAGCGCTTCTATGCGCGGGGCCGGCTGCCCCTGGCCCAGCGCGTTTTGTATTGTGGCATTCATTAGTGGCCGTCGTGTGGTGGGCCACGCTGTTATCAGCGGGCGAGGTACTAAGGTTAGTGGTGGAGGAGAATGTGCTGGCTGTGAGCTCCCGACACGGAGATGCTGGGGCTGAAGGGGACACAGGCGTCAACATGAGGGTACTGGTGCAACAGCTGGAGGTACGGCTGTAGCCTAGCAGTAGCAGCTGGCAGTCACTGCTTGCACGCGCCGCGAAGATGGTCTGGACGAACCAGAATATGGTGTACTGTAGCCAAAAACCATGTCTCTTTCCCAGATCGAACCCGCGACCTCCACCGGCCCACCCCGCCTCCACCGATCGCCCTCGCCCGACACCCACGCGTTTACCATCAAGCACCACGCGCCTGCCACCACATCCACGCTGTCTTGGTGTTGCTCCCTTTAGATGCGCGTTAGGCAGCTCGTCGCCCTCTCAGTCAGAACCTACAGTACCCTCCTCCAAGCACACATGTCTGCCACCAAGTGTACGTCGGCAGAGTACGCACCTAGCGACTCACTGATGACAGACCCCCGCCCACCGGTGCCCCCGCCAACCTGGGACTACACGCCACAGAAGATCACTGAGGCGATTGAAGAGTACATCAAGGTCACGGATAACCTTCTCAATGACGTGGTGGCACTGCCAAAGGAGCAGCGCACATTCGACTCGGTCGTGCGCCACCTCGCCATGGAGGGAGCCAAGCTGGACAAGGCTGCTGAGCCTGCCCTGTTCATGCAGTATGTCAGCACCGACGACGCTGTGCGCGACGCTTCCGTCGAGGCCGACAAGAAGCAGCAGGTGAGCTGTTTGCTTCCGTAGTAGCTGACGATCAGGAATTTGGTCTGAAGGCGCTTGCCCGCCAAGACGTGTACGAAGCTCTCGAGGACGCTAGGAAGCACTCGGAGAACACCAAGCTTAGTGACGAGGAGAAGCGTCTGCTCAAGTACGAGGTGCGCGATCGCACTCGCATGGGTCTTGCTCTCGAGGCTGGGAAGCGTGACGAGCTCCTTGCTCTGAAGACCAAGATCATGGGCCTCGAGGTCGACTTCCAGCGCGCTTGCAACGAAGAGAAGGGCTTCTTGCTCTTCACTGCGGAGGTGGGATATGCTGCTTGACTTGTCTTATTCCAGGAACTTGACGGTGTGCCCGAGGCAGTCCTGGACGGCTACACCAAGGAGGGCGAGAAGTTCAAGGTCACATACAAGGTATGTCACTGTGATTGAAACAGGGCTGATGCTGTAGACCCCAGACATTATTCCCATTTTGTGAGTGACTGTCGCAGTTGTGGCTGGAGCTGACGGGTTCAGCATGTACGCCAACGTCCCAGAGTCTCGCCGAAAGGCGTACATGGGCTACGAAGCTCGCAGTATCAAGAACGTTCCCGTGTTCGATGAAATTGTCAAGCTGCGACGCAAGGTTGCCGACCTCCTCGGCTACGAGAACTATGCGGACTACATTCTTGACGTAAGCCTGAAGCCCTGCCCTGCTAACATCTAGGTAAAGATGGCCAAGGACAGCAAGACTGTCTTTGACTTCCTCCATGACCTCGAGGACAAGCTGCGCCCTGTCGGCGAAGCGGAGAAGAAGAGCTTCTTGGCGCTCAAGAAGGAGGTGCACAAGGAGAAGGGCTGGGAATACGACAACGAACTCTACCTCTGGGACTACCGTTACTACGACCGTCTGTGGACGGAGAAGGAACTGGCGCTTGGTAAGATGGACGCGATATACACCACTGATGACAGACGACGAGAAGGTCAAGGAGTACTTCCCCGTCTCCAAGGTCGTGCCAACTATCCTTGACATTTACAAGAAACTCCTTTCTGTTCAGTTCCATGCCGTGCCCAAGGAGGAGGGCGGGAAGACGTGGCATGACGGTTAGCTTCCCAGTATATCTCCAGCTAACGGCAGACGCTGAGGCTTACGCGGTCTGGGACCACCAGAATGGGAAGGACGGCGACTTCCTTGGCTACATGTACCTGGACCTCTTCCCGCGCGAGAACAAGTACGGCCATGCGGCTGTCTGGGGCCTCATTCCCGGCTGGGTTAAGGAGGACGGCGGCCGTGCGTACCCGACAGTCTGCATGGTCGCCAACTTGGCCAAGCCCACGCCGAAGCGTCCTGCTCTTATGAAGGTAGGCTACTGCAAGGCCTGGTCAGCTAACGTCAGCACAGCGACGTAGTCACCTTCTTCCACGAGATGGGCCATGCCTTCCACGGTCTATGCAGCTTCACCCAGTTCAGCCGCTTCCACGGCACGCGTGTTGCGCGTGACTTTGTCGAGGCTCCGTCGCAGATGCTCGAGAACTGGTGCTGGCTGCCTGAGCAGCTCAAAACCATGTCGGCGCACTACGAGACTGGCGAGCCGCTCCCGGATGCCCTGATCGAGAGCATTGTCAAGAGCAAGAACGCCAACCAAGGCTTGTTCAATCTCCGCCAACTCTTCCTTGGTCTCTTCGATAGTGAGCTAGGAATCACTCGCCTCCCTGACGACAGTGATCACGCACACCTCCGAGGAAGACCTGGACTTGACCAAGCTCTGGTGCGAGACGCGCGAGAAGACGTCGCTTGTCTCAACTGGCGGCGAGCAGGTCGGCGGCCAGAGCAGCTTCGCTCACCTTGTCGGAGGCTATGCTGCTGGGTGAGTCGGGATATCTGCATAGCTGACGGAAGGTACTACGGATACCTCTACTCGAAGGTGTTCGCGACTGACATGTACTCGACTGTGTTCTCGCCCGATCCGTTAAGCCCCAAGCTGGGCATGCGCTACCGTGACAGCATCCTCAAGCCTGGCGGCAGCCGGTGAGCTGTCCTTGTTGATGAAGCTGACTCCAGTGACGAGATGGACTCCCTCACCGAGTTCCTTGGGCGCAAGCCGAACTCGGAAGCTTTCCTCAAGGAGCTCCTCGGTGGTGCTGGGACGGGCAGCGCCAAGCTGTAGCTGTAGACGAGGGACAGAAGTTGACGGCTATGTGCCGAACTTTTTCTATCTAAACATTGCTGACATATATATCATTGTAAGCTCTCAAACACACTGATCGCGAGGATAGAGCTCTACGTGCTTCGCGAGAATACTAAGGCTGCAGACCCAAACTATGATACAACTAGGCAATGATCGACCGCTTCCCCGCGCTCATCCAGTTCCGGCTGTCGTCCGTCTCGTCCTCGCCAGCCACAGCACCTGCCTGCTGGGGTGAACCCCAGACCACACCCGACTCGGTGACGTATTTATCCCACGCCACCTTGAGCTGGGCGAGCTTCTCAGGCTCCTGGTCCGCGAGGTCGTTGACCTCTCCAGGATCAGAGACGAGGTTGAACAGCTCCCACTTGGCCTTGCCGTAGGGTGGTGCTGACTGTTAGCAGAGTTCGAGGAAGAAAGACTCACGCATCCAGACCATCTTCCAGTCCCCGATGCGCATGGCTGCGCGGCCGTGCAGCTCCCAGCCCTGCGGCACGGTGTGGTCGTGCACCAGCTCGGCGCCGCCCGAGAGCCACTCGACCCACGACTTGCCGCGCATGGGCTCGACCTTGCGTCCGCGGAACGTGCCCTGGTTGCCGTCCTTGGCCGGGTGCTGGACACCAGCCAGGTCGAGCATCGTCGGCATGAGGTCCATGACCGTTGTGAACTACGGTCAGCTCGGCAGTGTCCGAAAGGCTTACAGTGTCAGTCTTGGCGCCGCCGACAGCTTGCTGGAGACCGGGATACCGCACAATGAAAGGGACACGGATACCACCCTGCGTCGGGAACATTTTGAACAGCCTGCTCGGCGCAGTGGCCGCCTGCGCCCAGTGAGCGCCGTACCAAACAAAGCTGTCTGGGTTTCCAATGTTCTCGAGCGAGTTGTCGTAGTACTGGTTGATGACGGCCATGATGCTGTCGCCGAAGAAGGGGTAGGCCTCGTAGCTCGCGCCCTCTGCGCCATTGTCGGACATGAAGACGACGAAGGTGTTGTCCAGCTCGCCGTCGGCCTCGAGCTGCTGGATGACACGCCCGACGGAAGTGTCAATGCACTCGACCATGGCAGCGTACACCTCCATCGCGCGCGCCGACTTGTCGCGCTGCTCCTGCGTCATGTCCTCCCATTCTGCGAGGTTGAGCGCATTGACCATCGGGTGTGCCGTGGTCTTGGGGTCGACGAGGCCCATCTCCTGCAGCTTCTTCAGTCGACGCGCACGGAGTGCATGCGGGCCGTCCTGGTACATGCCCTTGTACTTGTCGCGAACATCCTTGGGCGCCTGGAGCGGCCAGTGCGGCGCAGTGTACGCGAGGGAGGCGAAGAACGGCTTGGACTTGTCCTCGGTTGACCCATTCTTGCGCTCGTCGAGGTATTGCAGCAGCTCGTCCGTGAACACGTCGGTCGAGTAGTAGCCGCCCTCCTTGATGGGAAAGTTGGCTTTGGGCTCGAAGAACTCGCCGTCGCGGGCGTACATGTTCTTCTTGTCGTAGATGGCCGTGAAGGACGTGTCGAACGTCTTCTCGTCACCCTCGACCTGGCCAGTGACTTTGCCGCTGAACTGCGGCTCGTACGCATAGTGGTTGTGGCAGCCAGAGAGCATGGACGTGGACTTGTCGAAACCGCGCGCCTGGGGGCCCAGGTGCTTCTCCAGACCCAAGTGCCACTTGCCAGTCATAAGGGTTGTGTAGCCAGCATCCTGGAGGACCTCTGGGAGCGCAGCTACCCGCTCGTTTAGGTAGCCCTCATGGCCCGGCTGGCCACGCCAGCGCTCACCGCCGTCGCCGTTCTTGATCTCGTTCATCGCGCCCATGCCTGCAATGTGGTTGTCCGTGCCAGACAGCAGCATCGAGCGAGTCGGCGAGCAAGCTGCAGCAGTATGGAAGTGCGTCAAGCGCAAGCCCACCGATGCGAGCTTGTCCAGGTTGGGCGTGCTGATCTCTGAGCCAAAGCAGCCCAGGTCGCTGTAGCCGAGGTCGTCCGCGACGACAACGAGAAAGTTCGGCCTCTTGGTGACAGTCATTGTGTGTGGAGATCAACACAGATGGAAAGTCGGCGTTCACTGCTATATATTCGGGACTCGCCATGGCGCCAGTTTACCCGTCCGAGCGTGTGGTCGGATATCGGCGTCCTGCGGGCAGCATCGACTTCCAGATCAAGTGGAGCGTCTCATCGCCAATCAGCCCACGAATCCGCCTGGCGATCTCGAATGGCCTGCAGTCAGCGGGTGCTCCCCAGGTCGTACGTGCTCTTGCTGGGCTGCCGAGGTAGACGGGATGTGGGCAGTGGGCAGACGGATATCCGCGACCGCGCGCTTGGTCTAGGGATGTCGGCCAGCCCGATGTTCCTAAATAGCAGGGCGTCGGCCTCGGCGGAGTCGTCACTCGCCCCCTACCTCTGGCCCCGCGCTAATGTCGGGGCCAGCAGTCGGGGGCACCGACAGGGATCTGCGCCGTCCCGGCGGCAAAGGTGTTGGAATACTACCCATCCTCAAGTGCTGCCTTGGGCTTGCTGCCACCATGCGCAGAGAGGGAACCATTGCCGTTGGAAACGGCCTTCGTATTGTGGATAAACTGGTGGGCAGATGAGTGTTTCCGCGCCTGCTCGCCCTGCTTCAGCTGGTCTGCTGGTCATGGCCGGCTCGTGGAGGATCTAGGGCGATGGGCATCTGGATTTCGCTTGTGCTTTTTGGAAGACGACGCGGAGCAACGCATTTTCCAAGCGCCACCGAGGTAACCAGTGACTCACTGATCTGGAAGAGTGGACGTTGGCGCTGGTGTATATAGCTCTCACTTGGGGTCTCCAACCCGGCATCACTACCCCGCAACCCTGGTCTCCACCACTGCAGCAACGCATCACACCGACGACATGGCAGAACACCACAAGCGCGGCCGCTGGTCGCACGCCACCCCCATGCTCATGTTCGCCTGCTTGGCTTTCGCATTTGGTGATCTGACCTTTGGCCTGTGAGTAACCTTGCGCCATTTAGCTGATAGAAAGCGACACCGGCTCCTTTGGCGCTATCCAGGCATTGCCGTCGTGGCTGAGATGGTTTGGCGTAAAGAATCCCGCAGGCAAATGGGTGCTGCCGACGCAGCGCAAGTCAATCATGAACTCTGGTGCGATCGCGCGCGCGTCCACAGCTGACACCAGTATCCTGGATTGGCAAGCTCGCTGGTACCCTCACCTTTGAGCCCCTTGTGGAACGCTTCGGCTACAAGAAGATGATCTACCTCTGTGCTGGTTGGCAGTTCCTGGGTGTCATCGGTACGTTGTGTGTTGTTGACCCGGCTGATGACAGTCGAGCTGACTGCGCCAAACTGGATCGCGTTCGCCATCGGTCGAGTGTTCACGTACGTTGCCGCCGGCATCATCGAAAACTGTGTGCCGTCGTACCAGTCAGAGATCGCCCCTGCCCCGCTGCGTGGCTTCTTGGCCGGGTCATTCAACATGATCGTGACTGTGGGTAACCTCTGGGGTCTCGTTATGGGTCGCGCTTTCGCTACCGAGCTCGCCAAGAAGGGCTGGCTCATACCCGTGGCCATGCAGCTGATTCCACCGGCGCTCATGGTTATGATGATTCCGTTTGCTCCAGGTAAGCCGCAATACGAACGCCGTCGCTGATTGCAGAATCTCCTCGCTGGCTCCTCACCAAGGACCGCAAAGAGGAGGCGCTCGTGTCCCTTGAGAAGCTTCGCCCCAAACGCGACGTGGCATCAGGCCTAACGTACTCTGAACTCGAGGCAATGTCGGAAGCCGTCCGCGAAGCCGAGGAGCAGGAGGAGGGGAACTGGAGGGAGCTATTCCGCGGCACAAACTTTCGCCGAGTCATGATCGCCGCCTGGACCTTCTTCTTCATGCAGGCTACCGGCAACCAGTTCGTCCTCTCCTATGGCCCGACCTTCTACTCTCAGATGGGCCTTGGCACACTCGCCTTCACCTACTCGGTCGTTTCGATGGCAGTCTCGCTCTGCGGAAACTGCATCGCCATGGTGCTCATGGACCTGCTCGGCCGTCGCCCGCTTATGATTGGGGGCTGCTTGATGCAGATGGTGTTCATGCTCATGACGGCAGCCCTGGCGACCAAGCGAAACCCGACCAAGGCGGACATCAACGGTGTCGTGGCTGGCCTCATCATGTTCTCCTTCTTCGTCCGACTATCGCTCACGACTATCGCCTTCTTGACAAACGCCGAAATTGGCTCCATCCGCCTGAGGAAGAAGAGTATGACGTTCGCCTCGTCTTTCGACGTCCTGAGCGCATTCGTGGTCACATTCTCCGTGCCCTACCTCCTCGGCAAGCCCGGTGCCAACCTCGGCCCACATGTCGCGTGGATCTTCTCGGGACTGTGCGGTGCCGCCTTCCTGTTCTCCATTTTCTTCTTCCCCGAGCTCAAGGGACGCTCACTCGAGGAGACGGACGAGCTATTCGGCCGCAGGCTCTGGGCGTGGCAGTTCAACAGCGCCAAGTCTACTGGTATTGGTGCGCGTCTGCACGCGCTCGAGAACGGCCAGGTCGACGGCTTGGACGAGAAGGCTGTCGAGGAGTGGCAGGAGAAGGACGGCACGACCGTCAAGGCTGTTGAGGCAAGGGGTTCCATCTAGGGCGTGATCGAGTGCTTGGGATATGGGTTGTAGCTGGACTGTAGTGCATGAAAGATATCCGCATTATTGCTATTTTGTAGTCGCATCGCTGGGAAATGAAACTGAGTGTCATACTCTAGGCATGCTTCGATGTTTCTCACCATTGGTTCACAGTACTTGGGGTAATCGAGGCGTAAGCTGGAAAGGGCTGAAGGAAGGTGAGCGCGTGTTGTGATAGCATCCTGCAGAAACATCAATAAAGCTTCATAAAGCCTGCGCTACATCAGAACTGGGAACCTGTAAAGTGTACCATTCGCTGGCATGCGCTGAAAGTCCCGCATCTCCCCCTCATGGCCACCCATAACTGAGTGACTGGTCGAGAGGCCGGCCGTATAAGCAGCTTCCCCGCCGTCTTCAATCTCCTTGCGCAGGTTCTTGACCTGCTCCATGAGCAGGTCCTCGAACGACTCTTCGCTCCCAGAAGCCAGTGAGAGGAGAGCAGAGATGAACGCCTCCTTCATGTACGCAAACGAGAAGTCGTCCGTCTTGCTTGCAAACGTGTCGATGAACGCATCAGGAAACTCGATGTCGTCTGCGTCCTTGAGCTTGTCCTGCCAGAAGTGCGCATAGTCCCTCCTCTGCTCGATGGACGGGTTGGGAAACGTGCTGTCGTCAGCGGCGTCAGTAAAGTATCCACTATTTGCGGTCAAAGCGTGAGGGGCGCGACGACATTCCTGGGTCGAGGCGGTCAAAGTGGTTCGTGGTGCCAATCTAGTGTAAGTGATGCCAGAAACCATTCCTACCATGAGAATACCATCGTTATCCGACAGCCCGTCGACTTCGTTGAGGAAGGAGGAGCGCACTTGGTCCGTGATCAGGCTGTCCAGGTCCTCAAAGATGAGGAGGCACGGAGCCTCCTGTCGTGCGCGTTCAAAGACGTTTTTCAAAGCGTACTCGGGTGGCATGAATGCTGCCGTCAGATGCCAAGTCGACAAGACCTACAGGTCAGACTGCGAACGTAAAGCGAAGGAATGTCCAGTTCGTGCATGATTGCCTTGAGACTGATGGTCTTACCGTTTCCAGGTGGCTGATGTCAGTGTAGCTGCTGTCGCGACGCACGCCGAGGAGAATAAGCCCACGCTTCCATGGTACATTCAGTCGCTCATAAGTCTTCCTGGACTTGAAGAACGAACGATAGTCGCCCTGGAGAGACTTCTTGAACTTTGGATCAAGGACGACATCGTCCCAGGATGACTGGACAGTTAGATTGCAGAAACTGCCTGCCCACCTTTTGCACTGCCTCCCACAGCTGATGGTCTGGTTTCCAGAATCCCATCTCAAAGATCCAAATGACATCTTGGAAGCGCGAGTTGTAGACCATAACGGCTTGTGCAATGGCGTGCGCCTCGTCCCGCTTATCCGTGATGATGTGCCACTGTGTGATCTGGCCGAATCCCTCAGCCCACTGTCGTTAGCCCACTGCAAGGGCGTGAATGACTGACAGTTGCGACAATGATCACAGCTTGTTTGCCAGCGACGTTGATGTCCCACCCGCCTAGGACGACTCCCTCCACGAGCTGCCCCTCCTCAGCCCTCCGTGCGGGGCGGAGGTAAGCTGCGCGACGGAGAAAGTGCATGTCGAGCTCCTTGACCTTGGCGCCGTTGTCTGGGTTCGCGGCGAAGCGTAGAATGTCGAACTGGTAGTCGTCGACGACCATCACCTCCTTCTTGGGATACATGGCCTCGATTTGAGATTGGAGGAAAACGTCAGTCCCGGGACGGCTATGGGAGACATCGGTCAGCTCAGCTATAGTGTGGCCCTACAGTGGGCCGTGAACCGCGAGTAGAGCGACGCATGATTCTTCTGTGCACCGATGCCGCCAAGCGGCAATTGCGCCGCCGATACGGCTACACTAAGAAGTGTCAGTACTGCGAGGAGCCGCATTGTGATGTGGTGTGAGGAAGAGCATGGGTAATTGCGTTTGGCGCGAACATGAACAGCCGAACGACATGGATCACATGACGTCCTAGCGGCAGCGGTTGAGCTACTTGTGCCTGCATGAAGGCTGTGCATCCCGCCAACATTTCGCCATGGGTGCTCCCACCAGCATCACGGCACGCGATATGGACCCTGTTGAGGCTGTTGAGAGTCCAGCAGGAGTGCAAGTATCGAGCTTCCGAGGTCAACCTCGACACAGTTCAGAATTCCATTCTCCGATGATTATCCGGTTTTGCATATGGGTTTAGGCATAGAAATTCTGGCATTATGTGTATCTTCGCTAGTATATCGGTTAGTATAACCGCCTCTCATCTGAGAGACCTCATCGCGGTAGAGCAGGGTTCGACTCCCTGGCGGAGAATTACATTTTTGGCGCCAAACTTGCCAACGGTCCACGGCTGTGTAAGGCATGTAAGGCCTAAGGTAGACGTATTCATCTTATTTATCTGGGCTACAAATGAGGACGCTCCTCACGAAATCACACAGGAGAGCGAGCTGAGCCTGTTGACTTTGTCCTTCCGTCGAGTGTCGTCAGACTTCGGCGGTGTGCCACGGGCGTTGGTCCCCTCCTTGTCATCGAGCACACATTTCTGGGGATCATCATCCACCAGAGTCGAGGCCATGCTTCCGTGCAGGCTTGACCCACAGGCGCGGCATACAGCACAGAGTTGCGCAGTAATGTGTTGCGGCGGAGGTGGCTTGTCGGTGGTGCTACACTCGTCGGGCTCTGCAGACGAAGTCGTTGCGGCTGCCTTATGGTGGGCGGCCTCCTTTTTGTCCGCCAATTTTCGGGCAGCTTCCTGCTCCTCGGCCTTCTTCTTAGCGGCCTCCGTGCTTTCGACTTCCTTCCGCGCCAGCTCCTTCAACTCGGCCTCCCGCAGGGCGATGCGTTTCTCGCTCTCCTCCACGAGCTTCGTCGCAGTAGCCACAGCAGCAGCGACCTCGGGGTCGGGTGCGATCCGTGCCTTTCCCTGAAGCAGCTCAGCGACTTGGAAAACATAGTCAGACACGCCGTCCGTGAACGGCACGTCATCGAGAGTCTCCCAGAGTGTGATAGGCTTGGTCCACCGCTTCCATTCCGGCAGCGCACCCGCGAGTTCGTACAAGTGCAGCACGTTCAGTTGGTACTTGAACATTTCTTTTGGTCAGCAAATACCCAGAAAGCCAAGCAACGCACTGCACACGTCGTAGGCGCGGTAGAGATGCCCCAGGAAGCGCGACAGTTCTGGATTATAGCGCTGAATCTCGCTATCTTCCTTCCAGCACTTGCGGATTCGTCTGTCCAGGGAGCGCATTCCCTGCCATCGCTCCCCAATGAGGTAGAATGCATGCACGACGAATCCGCGTGTGACCTTGTCGTTAGTGATGCCACGTTCATTGACGTACGTGACGCATCCCCGACAAGCCCTCCCAGTGAAAGTCAATGTAGACGACTTGACAGTGGAGAGAATGAACCGGTGGTACGACCGTCCTCACTGGCTGCGCCTGCTCGGGACGCAGCCGCAGTGAGAGGGATCTCCAGGTGAGATCAGGCCCTGATATCCCTTTGGCTACGACGAAATCATCCTCACGGTACCAATGAGGCTGCTTGTTGGTGTCCGTTGTCATGAATGTTGCAAGCGCCGATGTTACGTTGGCTGCACTGTGTGACGCGAGATGGGAGGATGTTCCAATGTCGTGGACGTGCGGCCAAGAAGCAGGTCTTATCGGTCGGGCTAAGACAGTGGCTGTCGAGCTATCAGTGACGATGCACCGCAAGTGGCGCTAAACGGAGGAGTCACCGCAGGCAGGATTTGCTGCATCGGGGCTGCCAGGGATTCAGTGCATGAGTTGATTAGTCGGTAAGTGAATAGCTATGTAAACAATGCATGCCTAGTCTAATCCTCATCCCAGTTGCCCTGCTGCTTGGGCGGTGCGAGGCCGGCCTGCTTCGCGACGATGATAGAGTCGACGCGGAGGACACTGATGGCTGCCTCGGTGGCGAGCTTGATAGCCCAGTCCTTGGCGGCGTAAGCGTCGAGGACGGGACGCTGCGCGTCGTCCGTCCGGCGGACCGCAGGTGGGTGCTCCGAGTCGATGTCGACACCCGCATCCGTCTCGCCGGCCTGGTGGGCGGCGTAAAGCGCGCTCACAACGTCCTCAGCCGGCAGGCCGGCGTTCTCGGCCAAAGTCCGCGGCACAACCTCCATGCTCTCGGCCCAGCGCTTGATAGCGTGTTGCGCAAGGCCGGGGGTGGTAGCACCGTACTCGCCCACACGCTGGGCGAGCTCGATCTCACTCGCGCCCGCGCCGGGGACCAGGCGGCCGTCGCGCAGCAGGATGCGCACGTTGTTCACGCCGTCGTCGATCGAGCGCTCCAGGTCGTCCAGGTGGTTCACCGTGGCGCCACGGAGAACGATGGTCGCCGTGCGCGTGCGCTCACCCTCGTCTTGCCTGAACACCGTCACGCGGTCACCTCCAATCTCGATCGTCTCGAACACGTCGATGCTACCGGCCTCCTCTGGTGTCGGGGCGCCGAGACGCGCAAGGGGCGTGGCACCAAAGACGCGGCACAGGCGCCGCAGGTCGAATTTGGACAGAACCTTGACGACTGCGATACCCATGCGGTTCAGGTAGTGCAGGGCGAGGTCGCCAACACCGCTGCCAGCGATGATCAGCTTGACACCCGACTCGCCAATCTCCTTCAGGTACTACTGTCAGCCTGAATTCCATGGATCCACTCACGCCCTCGAGCTGGCGCTCCTCGCCACGGCTAAAGTCGAGAAGCTCGTTTGCCTTCTTAAGCAGTACGGTGCCCTTGGTCTCGGTCTGCGAAATGTCGATGCCACAGGTGAAGACGGCCACCTTGGCCTTCTTCGCGCTCTTGACTGTGCCTTCGGCCTCACGAGGGAAGACCATGCCGCGGACGACGCGCGAGTTGTCGATGCCGCCACCGAGAATCTTGACGACACGGACAGAGTCGACGTTGAAGTCGCGCGGGTTCTTGGGCATAACAGTAAGGGCAGCCTCAGAGACGAGCTTGGAGAGGTACTGCTCCTGGCCGGGCTGCTTGGACGCAAGGGCAGGAGAAATGGCGGCAGCCAGCTGCTCGGCAGTAGGAAGGGGAGTGTTCTCGACAGTCTTGCATACAAGCTCTGAGCGTTAGTGGCTTGCCCAATCCTAGCACTTACTCTCCAGCTCCTCACGACCGCGCTCCAGCGCCATCTCGTAGCCCTGGATAACTTCACTCGGGTGCAGGCCCATCGTGAGCAGGTGCTCGGAACGCTTAAGCAGCTCGCCGGCAAAGATTAGCACGAGGTTGGTCGCGTCGCCCATCTCGGTCTCCTGCGAGGAGCTCGCCATGACCAGCAGCTTGGCAGCCGGGTGCGCGACCTCGATCTCGCGGATAATAGTCGCGGCATCAGAGGTCACGAACAGGCGGCCAAGGTGGTTGATGATGAGCTTGTTACGACCATTTGGGCCAAAGGACGTGCGCACGATCTCGCTCAGCTCGCCAACAGCCTGGATATTGCGTAGAACAGCCTCCTCAAGGCCGGAGAGGTGCTGTCGTTAGCCATGAACACCTGCTGAAAGTCGAGCGCGATTGTGCAACTCGCGTCGCGCTTGGACCTCAAATCACCTTGTAACCAGCCTAAACGTCAGCCCTGCATCAACGCCAAATGCTCACCTTGAACAGATCGGGGCCGCCTGCCCTTGGTACCTTCAAGCTCATTGTGGGTGCTGAGCAGGGAGGTGGTGATGCTCTTGAAAGAGTTTTGGATAGTCGTGGAAGGCAGAAGAGCGACGCGCAACAAGCGTGCCTGCCTCCACCCGCGTGGCCAGGTGCCTCGACCGGAGTTGCGGCGTTTGTCGCGTGGTCATCGCGTGACGGTATGTCACGTGATCGTCTGGGGCTGATGTCGAGAGTGGCTTCTGTCGCACCCATACCTCTGTCCACATTGAATACTTCCTCGCCTGGACTGTCCAGCAGGCAAGCGAACCATCTACAAGCCATCCCAGCACTATCTAATTCGCTCACCCAACGTCTGAGGGTGAGGAACCCCGGCCGCACAGGAGTGACGCGCCTCTGGTCTCGACTCCCGACAGCTCGAGCTCTACAACAGTCCACCCATGTCCCCCGCCTCCCTCTGCCTCGCACGTTCAACATACTACGCACGAGGACATGCAGCTGGGGAGGTGATCTACTTCCGCGGCATGTCAACTAGCGAAACAGCGTGCCTGGCGTATTCCCAGCGCTATCCCTGGTCGGGATGTCCCAGTTAACGAGAGTATCGAGAGTAAGCCCCTGGTACCATGGACGGGTGTTCATTATATTCCGACAGACTGGTCGCTGCCGCGCTGGCTGGTTGTTGCGCTGTGGCTAGTATCTGCACCTGCCATACTGCTTCCCGGCAGTTGGTCCACATCATCATCGGTGCATGCCCAAATTGAGTCTCCAGGAAATTGCACCCCATTTGAATAGCCTCGGGAGGGCACCAGGGCCAGTCTATTCAGTGCGGGGGCAGGGCGGCTTCGTACAACACATACTTCCCGTGTAACTTTGGACCATCTCCCCGCAGCAACGTCAATATGGGCGCAGCATCGGTTCACTCTTGACGCTTCCCACTACGATTCAACTTGTACAATAATCGTCTTCCACGATTCGGCATCGCTTGCAGCATTCCTGGAGGCGCCAGGTCGGTAATCCCCTGTCGCCTACCGACTCCTCCACAATGAGCGTCGTGCCGCCGAACGTCCGGCGCGCCTTGCGCTCGCGGATCACGCTGGGCGTGCTTCTCATCCTGCCCCTCGTCATGATCCACTTTGGCATGAGGGGTGAGGTGCATCCTGTTCCATCGAACCATCACGTCGTTGGCGAGGAGCCGCTTCTCGACAATGATGAGGTCGTTCTCGGCACTTCCCACATCTTCGAGGCCGCCGATAAGCGTGCGAACCACACGTACTTGTCCAATGGCCTCCTTGTGCCGAACCCGAAGGCGCAGCATCCCATCTACGATCTTATCCATCGCGCAGCAGCTGAGTGGGATGCCAAGCTGGGGCGAGCGAGCAAGACCCTCGAGGAGGCCGTCATCGAGTACCGCAAGCGGTACGGCCGCGCACCGCCAAAGGGATTTGACAAGTGGTGGCAGTGGGCGCAGGACAATAACGTGCAGCTGCCGGACGAGTACGATCAGATCGTGAGTACCACACGGACGCACAGCCTGACATCAGCGCGACGATCTGGAGCCGTTTTGGGGGATCTCTCCGTCCGATCTGCGCAAGGCGCGCGACACTGTGGCGGGAATGGAAGGGATGTACAAGCTGTCCTGTCGTCCGGTCGAGGGACAGCAGGGCGTCAAGTGCACCTATCACCTCTCGAAGAACGGCGTGACCGAACAGATTGAGGAGTTTGCAAACGAGCGCAGCAGACAGCAGCTCGAGCTGCTGGCACCCATTGAAGGCGGCCTTGAGCCTGTGGACGTCGTCTTCTACGTGCAGGACGTTCCCTTCCAGTTCGTTGGGCACGATTACGTGAGTACGTGCGCGGGTGCGGCTGACCTCAGAAAACCGCCTTGCAGGAAGCGGCCGCCACAGGAGAATGTGAGCCTACTCCGCTTCCACTGGCTGACGGCAGATGACACAAAGGATGTGCCTCTTGACATGACCCATCTCGGCTGGGCATCGACATGCGCGCCGCACAACCCGTTACGTGAATCCTACAACACTAGCATCCTGCCAGACCTCGATCACCTTTGGAACTCGAGGCATCAGTTCGTCTGGGATCCAAAGATCGCCATGGACCCGTGCAGGAACCCGACGCTCGTCCATCTCATCGGCTTCTTGAACGCCCACGGCCGTGGCCCTGCTCCAGCAAAAACCCTCTACCCTGCCGTAGCCATGAGCAAAACCACGTTGCACAGCGACATTCTCGCCGTCAGTCCCGAAATGTGGGCAGAGGAGTTTGAGGTCGATCCCGAGTGGGACGACAAGCCACACAACAAGCTCATCTGGCGCGGCAAGACGACGGGCATCTACTACAACGCAAGAATCCCATGGAGTGAGTCTGGTGCACGTCAGAGCTGACGTTAGACCTGACTCAGCGAGTCAGCCTCGTATCGCACACTGCGCGCAAGGAGGGCTCTCTCCCCGTCCTGGAGCTCACTTCCCAGGGTGAGGCGGTCGGCGATCCTGTGCAGCACAAATATGCCGATCTGAACGAGTACATGGATGTTGCCTTCGTCGACGAGCCGGTCCAGTGCGAAAAGTCCCAGTGCGACATCCTAAAGAACGAATACCACTTTGGCGACCGCATGAACTGGGCCCAGTCGAACCAGTACAAGTACCAGCTGGACGTGGACGGCAACGGCTGGTCGGCGCGCTTCAAGCGTCTCCTGTCCACCAACAGCTGCATTCTGAAAAGCACCATCTTCCCAGAGTGGTACACGGACAGGATACAGCCGTGGCTGCACTACATCCCGCTCAAGCCCGACCTGACGGACCTGTACGACATCATGTCCTTCTTCCACGGCGGGCACGACGATGCTGCCAAGCACATTGCTTCGAGCGGGAAGGAGTGGAGCAGAACTTTCTGGAGGAAGGACGACATGTCCTCGTACCAGTTTAGGTGGGATGCTAGTTGGCGGAACGCTAACGACAGACTCTTCCTCGAACTCGCCAGACTGCAGTCCGATGACCGCGAGGCGATGTCGTTCCACCTCCCGAACGAGAAGCCGGAAATGGAGGAGAGCGCCAGCGACTAACCGCCTGGCCAGAAAATCGGCGGCAGGCGTGTCCGACACTCACCCCACCGCATTGAATCACTATCTGCTGCCATCACACATGTTGTTACCATAGACATTAGAACGTGCACGATCCATTACAAGCCCACGGCCGTTAGCTGAAGCAAGCTAACCGACGCACACTGAGGGATATGAACGATATCTGACAGCGGCGCCTCCCCATTCACACACCGCAATTGACAGCCCATGCATTCAAGCCTCTCATCAGGCGTCAATGGGCACTTTGGAGAATCTACCTGCGCGTGATTGGAGATGGCTGTGGCCTACGGGCGAAGTGGCTCGGCGGCTTGGCAGCTGGGCGGAACTCAAGCCACTACTCCGGGTGGTTAAGGGTGCCCGAGCCGATGGAGTCCCAAGCATGTCGGCCAGCAGATGCTTCAGAGCACTGACAGCCAGCCGAGAGGACGGGCTTTTGGCAAGCGGGTGACCCAGGCGAGAGGAGAAGTGCGGATGACTGAGCTGCAGGTCCCGGTCCCAGTTGCTCAGCGTGAGGAACTCACATATCTGCGGATGTTGCGAGGGGCCGCTCGAAGGACCTCGCGGCGCGTTTCGCTTTCATGTGGTACCGGAATTGCCGTCTGGTGCCTCCGTCCCAGAGAGTCTGGCCCGCGTGATTAACTTTGCACCCAGTCCCGCGGCTGCGGATGTTGCCTGCGGATGCCATGTAGTCAAGGGTCCGCCACCAATTTCACCGTGAAGACCATTCGAGGCTCGCACATGGCACGCGACCCTTTGCTGTAGTTGCGACGCGTCGAGGCGGCCCCTTTCTGTCATCTACAGAGACCACATCAGCAACTGCCTCGCCCATATTAGCTGACGGGCTGACTACTCACTCTGTTGATTCCAACTGGGTGGCAAGACTCCAGCATAAGAACTGGAGATGGCGAGAAAGGGCTCGGGGAACAAGTCGTCTGTGAGTTGGGACGCGCTTCAGGGGTGAATACACGGCGTTCCTGAGCTGCCTGTCCGTGGTTCTCAGTTCGCTCCCGGTAGGTTCCTTGATTGAGACAAGCTTGACGCGTCCATCCAGGGTCACCTGTGTGCTTCAAGCTTGGCGGCCAGCGCCCTCATATAAACGCCCGTCAGTCGTCGTTTTGTCCATCTATCCTCCCTCCATCCCTCCTCTCTCCGCTCACTTCGCACTGGTCTGGTACCGTGCTCACTCTTCTCTTCTCTCCATCACTCTCGCAAGCTAGCTAGACGCTACTTTCTCTTCCCCCACTGTCGTCGCTGTGCCACTCTTTACGACTCGTTCGAACGTTACCCACTATTACGATGCTCAAGAACATCGCTCTCGTCGCTTCGCTTGCGCTCGCCGCGCCCGCTGCCGCGCACCTGTCTCTCTGGCACCCCTCCATGTACGGGTGAGTACAATTCGTGGCGCTCTGGTCAACTTGGCTGGATGGCATAGAGGCCGCACGCCGACAGTTCACGCCGCCTCTTCCCAGAGCGGTGGCGCGCACCGTTGAGCGACAAAACTTTGCAAAACAAGCAAGGCAGATCCTTTTGTCCTCGTGTGATATGTTCATCCGCAGCTTTCGACTGCGCTCGCACCCCCAGGGCCATCCGCAGCCAAACCGCCGTGCTAACAGACAGCTTTGAGGCCGACAAGCCCTGGGCGTGGGAGGCCGTCAAGCCCCTCGCCTATGTCGGTTTCGACCAGTGGTGGTTCCACAACAACCTGCACGACCCTCCTGGTAAGTCTTTCCCTCACACTTGCCGTGGATCTCGCTGACATCAGCGGAGGGCCAGTTCTTCAACCTCCCCGCCGGCGGCACTGCGCACGCAGAGGTCGGCTGCAACAAGGACACTACCTCGTTTGGTGGTGGTGGCCACTCTGAACTCGCCTGCGACAGTGACAACCCCCAGGGTCCCATCCATGCCTCCGACCCCAGCGACGTAAAGGGCTGTGCCATCGCGATCGCTTACAAGTCGGACGTCAACTCCATCAACCCCGAGGACTTTACCGTCATCTCCGTCAACAGCCAGTGCCCATGGAAGCGCGAGGTCAACTTTGAGATCCCTGCCGACCTCCCCGAGTGCCCGCCCGGCGGGTGCCACTGCATGTGGGGCTGGATCCACAGCGCCTACGGTGGCGCCGAGGAGATGTACTTCACCGGCTTCAAGTGCAAGGTCACTGGTGCCAAGTCGTCCGCCAAGCCCATCCCCGCCCCCAAGCCGCCCGTCAAGTGCTCCAACGGCGGCTGCGTCAAGGGCGCCAAGCAGCCTATCTACTGGGTCGTCGACCGCGCCAACATCCACAATGACCCCGAGGACCCCCCGTACTACAACGAGCAGTACGGCTACAGCAATGGCGCGCAGAACGACATCTGGGGCGGCGACGGCCAGGTCTCTCCCATCCCTGGTGGCGGCTCGAACTCGACTGGCTCGGGTTCAGGAGGCTCTGGGGGTAAGCCTGGTTCTGGTTCGGGCTCTGGGTCTGGCTCTGGGTCTGGCTCTGGTTCTGGTTCCGGCTCTGGCTCTGGCTCTGGTTCCGGCTCTGGCTCTGGCTCTGGCTCGGGGTCTGGCTCTGGCTCGGGGTCTGGCTCCGGCTCCGGCGACAAAGACAACAACAACAACACCGACGACAACGACGACAACGACAACGACGACGACAAGTGGAACAACAACGGCAGCGGCAACGGTCACTCGGGCAATGGCCATGGTAACGGCCACGGCCACGGCCACAACAACTACGGGGGCAACGGTGACGACGGCGACGACGACAACAAGTGGGAGGACAGCAACCTCGTTGCCAAGCCGAGCTCGTCCTCCTCCTCCGCCGCCGCCCCGACCCAGACTCCGTCCAAGGACCACTGCCGTTCCCGCTCGCGCCGCGCCATCCGCGTCCGCCGCAAGCTTGCGTAACTTTCGTATCACTGCGATCTCTGCGAGATCATTCCAGCCTCTGTAAGGCGCCCCTGGTGGGCTTGTAGCTCCTGGCGAGATGCATTGGGTCATCTGTATTTGGGACTGATCAGCTCGTTGTCAGATAATCAAACGAGTGCTTCTCACATCATGGCATTGTACATATTTCACTAACCTTCTACCTTCTTTTCCTAGGCACTAAGAAACCCGCTCTCGATCCAGTTGCGCGTCCAAAGCGCCACCAACTCCTCGTCCACAGCCTGCACGCCAGCAATGGCCGGCGAGACAGTGCGAATGTTCCCCACATCAAACTCGATCGGCGCCCGCTCCGCCGCAAAGCGCTTCTGGTAAAAGTCGAGAAGCTTGTACGTGGGGTTGCGGTTCACGTCATCCTCGCTCGCAGCGAGTTTCTCGAGCCAAGTCTTGACGTTGACAGCGTCGAACGCGAGTCCGCCCTTCTGCAGGCCGCGGAGGACGACGCTCCAGTCGGCTTCGTGGGGGTTGAGGACGTGCCAGACGCGCGGACCAGGTGGCATATCCGCGCGCACGAGGTCAGCGACGGCCCGTGCGGCCGTGTCGACGGGCAACCACGCAGGTCGCTCAGCCAGCTCGGGCAGCGCGTGCAGCTGCGTCGCGGAGCGGAACATGAGCGGCCACGCCTCCGTCTCGTTCCACACGCCGTACTGCGTGTCACCCGCCAGCTGGCCGATACGCATGACGCCCATGCTCGCGCTCGCGGGGGCTCGCTCGAGGATCTTCTCCACGACCCACTTGCTCTGCCCGTAGCCCATCCTGCCGGCCGTTTTGGGGTCGGTTGAAAAGTCCTCAAACACCGTCTCGTTTGCTTGGCCGTTGCGCGTGCTGACGCTGGAGGAGAAGAGGAAGCGCGCGCCGTGCGACAGTGCCAGGTTCAGGAGGTTGACTGCGCCGCCGACATGCTCCTCGAAGGAGCTTAGGGAGAGGTTGAAGTTTACTGGCCAGGCGTTGTGGATCACGTATGTCGGTTGGATGGCTTCACGCTCGGACACGGTGAGGCCTAGGTCGGGGCGGTTCACATCTGCCGCGAGCACCGAGTACGCGCTCTCGGGCACTGTGCGCCGGCGTGTCTTGAGTGATGCCTGTACTCGAGCGAGAGCGTCGGCGTGCGACTTGCCGCGCGAGAGGCAGATGATGCGCGTGTCCGGTTGGCGCGCGAGCTGGTCTAGTATGTGTGCGCCTAGGCTGCCTGTTGCACCGGTTAGCACAATGACCTGCTTGTCGGTGCGGGCAGCTGGGGCAGCCGGGACGAGCTGGGCGGCAAACTTGTCCACCATGGCGAGCATCTGGCCGCCGACGTCGGCGCCATTGCTAACGGCTCCAGATCGAAGAGCGAGGAGGTGCGCAGCAAGGGCAGCAACGCTCGGGTGGTCATACACAATGTTCTGGCCAAGCTTGGCGTCTCCCAGCTCGAGGCTCTTCTGGATTACGTTGCGCACGCGGGTAGCTTGCAACGAGTCGACACCAAAGGCAAAGAGGTCCGTATCCCTCTCGAGACCTTTGGCCTTGCTGCCCAGTGCGGCTGTAATGGTGTCGACGAGGAACACCTCCATCTCCTCCTGGTTTGAGATGTCGCGCTTGGGCGCGCCGGTGCCGCGTTCAAAGCGCTCGTACACGCCTTCGATAATCTCAGCAAACTGGCGGTAACATGCTGGTCGCAGAATGCTCATCTTGGTCGCAATGGGAATGTGAGTCCCATAAGGCAGGACCTCGATCATCTCGGGCAGCAGGCGCGAGTGCGTTGGCGCGCGAGAGTTGGCGTCTGCGATAACTGGCCAGATGGCGTCGAGGAACTCCTTCTTGCCGAGCTTGGCTCCTGCGTCGGATGGGAGGATGAGGGCGCCGACCTGCGGCCGCTGGTCGCCAAAGACAATGCACTCGGCAACGAGGGGGGAGTTGCCACGCTGAGGTCAGTATGAAACAGGGAGCAGACTTACAATGTCAAGCTCGATTGGTACGGGGTTGGTCTTCTCGCCCAGTGACTGTGTAAGGGTGTCGTCGAGACGACCGACATACTTGAGCCACGTAGGGTGCTCTGGATGCTGGAACACCAGGTCTTTCGTGCAGTACGCGCCGTCCTCGCGGTTGCTCATGATCTTCGCAGGCCAGCCGTCCTTCACGACGACCTCGAATGTGTTCGAGCCCTGGGGGATGAGCTCAAGGTACTGGCTGATAAGACCCTCGTTGCGGACGTAGTTCCAAGCCTTGTCAGACTTGAAGTCGCGTTGGGAGGTCATGAGTGCGCCAGTCTCAGTCGTGCCGTACTGCGAGAAGAGCGGCACGCCAGCAGCCACGAGTCGGTCCCCGAGATCGTCGGGTACAGCGGCGCCAGCAAAGGAGACAGCCTCCATCTGAGCCAGAGACGCCACGCCCTCCTCCGTCTCTGCGAGGAGCTTGAGGACATATGGGACGGCAAAGTGCTGCACTGGCGGGGTAGGCGAGGAGTTGATGACGCGCACAATGTTGGAGGCGGTGATGGGGAGATGCGGGGGGAACAGCGTGAAGGCCTTGCCGTGGTACATGCAGCGGAAGCTGGGGTTAGACTTCGTGTCAACGCTGACTTACATGGAGAAGTGTCCAAACCCGTGGAAGAGAGGAAGGGCCGAGAAGCCCGTCTTTGGCACGGAGGTTGCCGCGTTCGCAATGAGGCCATAGTGGGTGACGTAGACTGGCTTTGGGAAGCCGGTAGAGCCTGAGGAGTGCAGGATTACACATGGTCGTTGCCTCTCTTGCTCTGGGGTCAAACGTGCGGCCACCTTGGGTATGCGGGTCTTGGGGTCTCGTACGCCTCCTGGGCCCCATAGCGGGAACCGTTTGTCTTGCAAAAGCTCAATGTTGACACCGTTGCTCTTCAATGATTGCTGTGCCTCCTTGACAGTGGCCTCGAACTTTGGCGAGTAGATCAGGTGAGTCGCCTCAGTAATCTTGCAGAGGTGTGCAACGGCAGCAGTGCTGTTGTTGACGCTGATGAGGAGAGCGGTAAGGCCCAGCTTGGCCAAGGCAATCTCGAGGAGCGACTCGTCAATGGCTGTCGTGACCAGGACGGCAATGATGCGCTGCGGTGGGATGCCTTCCGTGGTCACGGGCTGCAGGCCGAGCTTGGCGTAGTATCCTGCCAGTCTGTCGACGGCCAGAGCAATGTCCGAGTATGTCAAGGTCTGGAGCTCGTCGCCGAACTCGGCAGCACCAGTGTGCACGGCAGGTTCATCAGCCTGGGTGTCTGAGGTCAGCTTGTACGCCCGACGGCGTGCCCACCAGCCCTGAGAGCGACCAGCTCGGTGAGCGACTGTGCGTGGAATGTTGGGGCCACCATCTTGGTGTTGCGGATGCCACCGTCGTGTCGGGTCATGTTGGTATATATGCAGAACGAGCATTACTCGAGATTGTGGGCTCCATGCAGTGAGGATCGCCAGACCGGTCCGATTTGGGCGGAAAGTGCCCGTGGTCCGTGCACGTGTGCGGCATCCGGTCCGTTCGGCCATCTACGACTTGAGCGTCGGTGATCACTGACCACTAAGATCAACCGCATCAAGCAAAGGTACACGGAGGATGGCGCCGCGGACAGCGGGGCGGTCGCGCCGGCCTCTCCACATGTGCAACACGGTCCGTGGTCCGCGGAGTACCGGTACGAGATACCGATAATCGCTCCTCCAGCCAGCGCGTCAACCTATATCAGCCCAGCATGCCCGTGGTCCCCCACTCTATCGAAGCGGGGCCTCCAGCTACTAGCCTCCAGTTGAACGCAAGGCTTTCCGCAACTCCAAGGCCATGTCAGCCACCGCCACCATTGCCAACTACGATACGGAGAAGACTGCCCACGATGTCCATGTCGAGGATGTCAAGGATGCCCGCCCCGACGTCGCCTACGACGAGGGCGATGCACACCTCCCTCGTACGGGCATGAGACGCTTCCTCCGTCGCAACCCTTCACTCGACTTTATCCGCGATGTGGCACTCGAGTGTGAAAAGGACGACCTCGATCCGGAGGAGGTGAAGCGGGTCGAGCGCAAGCTTTACCTCCTCATCGTGCCCAGTCTCGCCATCTGCTACCTCTTCTACTACGTCGACAAGACAACGTTATCCTATGCTGCGGTCGGTCACAGTAACGTCCAGCGCTAATGACAGCTCTTCGGCATCAAGAAGGACCTCGACTTGAAGGGAACCGACTACTCGAACCTCGGGTCCATCTTCTACGTCGGGTGGATCGTCTGGGCCATCCCTGGCAACCTGCTGCTTACCAAGTTCCCCCTGTCCAAGTACTTGGCCGTCAACATCTTCCTGTGGGGCGTCTTCCTCATGGCCCAGGCGGCGTCGCAGACTTACGAGGCGATGCTTGCCTTCCGCTTCGTGTCGGGCATGTTCGAGGCAGTGGCCGACCCATGCTTTGTCGCCATCACGGGCATGTGGTTCACCCGTCGCCAACAGCCCACTGTCATTGGTTATTGGTACGCCGCCAACGGTATCGGCATCGCGCTCGGTGGCCTCTTTGGATATGCCATTGGGCACATCAAGGGCTCCCTTTCGTCTTGGAAGTACGAGTTCCTCATTATTGGTGCGGCTTGCTGCCTCTGGGCGATCATCATGGGCTTCCTAATCCCTGATGCGCCGCACCACTCGTTTGGCTGGATCTCGCGTCGTGAAGCTATCGTCGTCCTCGCTCGTAAGCGTCACGACCACCACACCATCGAGAAGCGGGAGTTCAAGTGGAACCAAGTCAAGGAAACGTTCATGGACCCAAAGACCTACTGTTACTTTGGTATCGGGTTCTTCGCCAATGTGCCCAACGGTGCGACGTCAAACTTTGGCACTCTGGTCATCAAGGGTCTCGGCTTCAACACCTTCCAGACCACTCTCCTTCAGATACCTTACGGTACCTTCATCTCGCTGGTAATGTGAGCGCCTTCCTCGTGCCATGCTGACGTTAGCTTCATGGCCATCGCCGTCAACCACTGGACACACCACCTCAACATCAGGACGTACCTCATGGCCGGCGTCACTGTCATCACAGTCGTGGGCTTTGCCCTGCTGTCCTTCACCAAGTCGACCGCGTCGCGGCTTATCGGGTACTACCTCACGGGCTCGAGCAATGCCGTCTTTGTCCTCGCGCTCAGCCTCGTTGCGGGCAATGTCGGCGGCACGACGAAGAAGACTCTCGCCTCGGCTGCCATCTTCACTGGCATGTCTCTTGGGAATATTGTCGGCCCGTACTCGTTCCTCGAGTCGGAGGCGCCTGGCTACCACACTGGAACCATCGTCTGTATGGTCTCCCGCGCGGCTGAAGCTGTTGTGATCCTCATCCTGCGCCTCTGCTTCACCATTCCCAACAAGAAGCGTGACAAGCTCTTCGCTGAGGGTCATGAGGAGTACAACCCCAATGTTCAGGTGTTCGAGGACCTTACCGACAAGGAGAACAAGCACTTCCGTTATGTTGCTTGATGGAGTGAGGGGTAGGGTCTGCAGCTTGGTGTACCTGAGATAAGTAGTCGAGATGTCAGAAGCAGTATGCAAGGTAGTCACATGATACAGGCGCACAAGAGTGGCAGGCAGAGCAGTCGTGATGGTCGTAGATGGTCGTGGACGGGCGAGGTATGGCTAACGCTTCCATCGCAGCGCATTCTTGAGGCTCTTTATGCGTTTCTCCTTCTGTCCCACCTGCTCCTGGAGCGCATCAACTTGTGCGCGGAGGAAGGTAATCTCCTCCTTTGCCGCAGCGTAGCGGCGGTGCATTTCGCCATAGTACACCTCGAGCCGGGCGTGCTCGCGGCTGATGTCCACGAGGCGCGCGACAGCATCGGGGCCATCAGTGGCGAGCTCCTCGATCACGTCCAGATCGAGGGGCGCAGTGGAGAAGCGTCGCGATGTCGCACTGCCGCCGTAGTGCACATTCGCAAACGGGCGGGCGCTCGGAGTCGGCTGCGAGAAGGAGCGGTCCGCCGCTCGCGTGAGAGACGATGGGAGCGACGCGTGCAGCGCTGTCGGCGAGGCCATGGAGCCAGTGAAGGAAGCAACTTCGTCACTGTCGTCAGCGGTACACAACACAAACGCACTCGACAGTCATCGCCTCGACGGACGGCGAATCACTCTCCTCCCTCGCCGTGCGGCGGCGCTTGGCGCGGCGGAGGATCGAGAGGGGCATGATCGGTGGTGTGATGAGCAGTGTGAGAGGTGTGGTGTTTGTGCCCCAAGTACCTGGGGCGAGCGCACGGGCCTCGGGTGCGGCCTGGCAGGGGCCTCGAGTCTGGTCATTAGTGGCGGTGCGCACGGTGCATGCAGTCTATGTACAACAAGGCCATAGCATTAGAGCTTGGCTGCCGGCTCGTCGCCGTCAAATGCAATGCGCTTGTCCCACTTTGTCGTAGTCTGCCAGTCCTCGTGGCGGGGATTAGGCGAGAAGGTCGTGCCGACGCGGACGAAGCGGCGGGCACATTCCAGCGCGACGGGGTCGTTGTCTCGCTCTGCGTCGGCGACGAGGAGAGTCGAGCAAACAATGTCGCCAATCTTCCACACTACCTCGCGGCCGCGGGACAGCAGTTCCTGTGGATCGTTGCGGATCAGCTGGAACAGTTCCTCCATCGCCTCGAGAGTGACAGCCTTGACGTCCGCCAAGGTGCCTCCAGTCCTCAAAGTCGCCGTAATCCAGGTGCGCAGTGCGCGCCCGACATCCTTGCCCGTACGTCCAGTGAGAACCTTGACAGTGTCGGTGGAGAGTACATCGGTCGTGCCTTCCCAGATACTCAGTACGTTGCCGTCGCGGAAGAGACGAGCCACGTTCATCTCGGGCGACTCGACGTTCTCCATGTATCCCACGCCGCCCAGCGCCTCCATGCACTCCTGGAGGATGTGGATGCTGTGCTTGGCCGTGTATGCCTTGGCGACGGGTGTGAGGACGCGAAGGAGCAGGCTGGCTGCCTCCGCACTGGAGGGGACGATGGAGACGTTCGCCTCGCCAGCGTCCGTCGTGCCGATGAGCGAAGCTACAAGAGTAGTCAGGAGGAGATCCGCGCGGTACCGAAGCGACGCGTTGGCGAGAGTCTTGGCGAACAGCGGAATGTCGCGGAGAGTCTCCTGACGAGAGGGGAACTTGCGCACCCGCGCAAATGCTCGCGCAATACCGAGGCCGCGACCAGTACCGCCGACAGAGGAGACGGCGTTATAGTAACGTGTGATGTTGAGCACAGAGGAGATGACTGCGACACCCCGCCCCTCGTCGCCGACGAGCCATGCACGCATGCCCTTGACCTCGACCTCAGCCGTGGGAAGAGCTTTGGTCCCGAGCTTGTTCTTGAGCCTCTGAATCCGGATGCCGTTCATTTCCTCCTTCCCATCGACAAGCTTTCGCGAAGGGGCGAAGAAGCAGCTCAGCCCCTTGTCCGTCTGCGCGAGCAAGACCATGCACCCGCAGTCGGTCGCACTGGAGAACCACTTGAAGCCATTTACCTCCCATGGACCGAGGGGAAGGCCGTCAACGTCCGTCTCTGAGCCAAGGCCCGCCCACGTCGCCACGGTCTCAGTACCGGCTACGTCTGAGCCGCCTGGACGCTCGGTCATCCACTGCCCACTGGTCCACGCTTCTTGGGGGTCGCGCGACAGGAGCCGTGCGAGACCACGCGTAAAAACCTGTTTGCGAATGGGGAGTAGATCGGGGGAGTACCCAGTCGGGTTGTCTCGTGCGAGCTCTTTGGCAAGGACAGTGATAGCGCCGTCTTGCATCGCAGACGGGCAGGTGACGATGGCTGAACTCGACGCCCAGAGGTGTAGCTTGACGAGCTGCGCGACCCGTGCTGAGGGGCCTAAAGCACCCTCATATCCCGTCGCTACGATGCCCTCGCGGATGCCAAAGTCTTGAAGCTTGCGCCAGCCAGGGCTCGTGACAAGCGCGTGCGCGTTGGGGTGGCCAAACGCAGTGAAGCCCGAGCCAGAGAGGTATGGCAGGTCATGCTCGGCATTGACGACGGCCTGGAAGATCTCTGGCGCGAGGACGCGTTCGCCGAGAGACGCGAACTGGGGCGAGAGCTGGGCGTAAACATCTTTGGGCAGGAAGTGCGCGGCGGCGCGACGTAGCGGCACATCGTCCTCGAACTGATTCAAGATCACGGGGTGCTTCTGGAAGAAGCCTGTCGTACTTGTGGCTGCCGCGGGAGGCATTTTCGTGCTGTTGTCTATGGTCTATGGGCGATGCTGAGGACGAGATGTGGTCGGCAGTGCCGATTACCGGTTGCTGGGCGTACGATTCGAATCTGTGCGAGGTCACGGGGTCGACTTTTGATCGCCGACCCCGACCCGCGGCGCCGCCGTACTTTGCGCCAGTGCTCTTGACCGCTATCAAACACCGTGCTCTCCGACAACGGATTGTTTACATTTATGCCTGTTTGAGTGTCGAGCGATTTTTGATGTTTTAGTGATTTTATTGTATTTTCTCGAGGTCGTTTATACTTCAGTGACCTGATGAGGACAGCGGGTGAAAGATAGCAGAGTATGGGTTGCTGATCCATTGGACTGTGAGTGATCAGGCAAGCCCAACTTTGTGACTCTGTAGCAGAAGACACGCCTCCCCAAACCCGTGTCAAGCCATCTCAAGTTGAAGTACCTCACCTATCCGCCCTATCTTCCCGCCAGTACCCATGATCAGAGAACCTTACGCAACAGTGAACCCCCGCCTGTCTCTCGCTGCTTGCGCTCGTGGACCATGGAAGCAGCACTAACGCCCAATCAATTTCACCGACGGGAAGTTTATGGGCTGGTGAGTACCCGGAGATAGCCATATCCTGATCACCAAAGTCAGCTGATTAGGCCCATTTTCAAATCAGTCTTATCAGATGAGTCTTACGTAAAGCGGCTTCCCCGCGGACTCCTGAGTCGACTTCCCCACCTTGAAACTGGGCGTGACCACTCTCGTCTATATCACTTCCCCCTTGGCAAGCCGACGGCCAGACACCCCCCTCCCTTCCAGTTCATACCACCGCCATGACTACCTCCAAGTTCGCCGAGATGCCCGATGCCGACGGCTTCTTCGGCCAGTACGGCGGCTCGCTCGTCCCTCCCGACCTCAAGAAGGCGCTCGACGACATTTCCGTGGCGTACGAGGAGATCACCAAGCGCGAGGACTTCCAGAAGGAGCTTGCGTTGCTCAACTCTACATACACTGGCCGTCCCAGCCCCATCTTCCACGCCCGCCGTCTGAGCGACAAGCTCGGCGGTGCCCAGATCTACCTCAAGCGCGAGGACCTCAACCACACTGGCGCCCACAAGATCAACCAGTGAGCAACAGTCTTCGGGCTTGCATTTTGAGCCTCCCACTGACGTCCCAGCTGCCTGGGTGAGGCGCTGCTCGCCAAATTTATGGGCAAGAAGAAGGTGATCGCGGAAACTGGTGCGGGACAGCACGGTCTTGCGCTCGCGACTGCCTGCGCGCTCGTCGGCATCCCCTGCGAGATCTACATGGGCCAGGTCGACATTGAGAAGGAGCACCCCAACGTCAGCAAGATCAAGCTCCTCGGCGCCAAGCTCGTCCCCGTTCACAGCGGCCAGAAGACGCTCAAGGAGGCCGTCGACGAGGCATTTGTCGAGTGAGTATGCTTGTGTCAGCAGCGGATCCGAACCCATGTCTTGGGCGTCATAGGACCCATGGGTTGGACGATCCGTCATTTGGGGGCAGTTGTGTGGGACGTGCACGGACAGCGGTGGTGCCTGGTTACAGTTATCTCTACTCATTCCTTTCTCCGATCTAACGAACTTGGTGTTGACTTGCAGGTATCTCTCCAACCCCACCGACTACATCTACGCGATTGGATCGGTTGTCGGACCCAAGCCCTTCCCTGGTGAGTGCTTTGGAGGCTGGGCACCGCGCGGTGGGCGAGATTTACCCTCCTCCCTTCCGCCTCTCTCGACCGTTGGCTGACAGAAAGCTATGGTTCGCGACTTCCAGTCCATTGTTGGCCGCGAGGCTCGCGAGCAGTTCCAGACCGCCTACGGCAAGCTCCCTGAGCACGTGGTTGCCTGCGTCGGAGCAGGTTCCAACGCCATGGGCATCTTCACTGCCTTCCTCGACGATGAGCAGGTCCACCTCGTCGGCGTCGAGCCCGCGGGCAAGGACCTCGAGACTCCCGGCCAGCACGCGGCCACCCTGACAAAGGGCAAGCCAGGGGCAATTCACGGGATGAAATGTTACGTTCTCGAGGACGAGAAGGGAGAGCCTGCCATGGTGCACTCCATCGCCTCGGGTCTTGGTAAGCTCCCCCTCAGTCGGATTGCGCTTACGTAATGACTATCCAGGAGTTTCGCCAATTCACAGTTATTTGTCAGCTCCTAAACGTTCCCAGCTGACCGCAGGAAGGATATTGACCGCGTGGAGTACACCTGCGCGTCGGACGACGAGACAGTCAAGGCGTTTATGGAACTCAGCAGGGTGGAGGGAATTATTCCGGCCCTGGAATCGGCCCACGCGGTGGCCTGGGCTATGCGTACAGCTCCCACGATGGGCAAGGACCAGGCGATCCTCGTCAACCTCTCTGGTCGCGGCGACAAGGACGTCGACTACGTACTCGCCAAGTACCCCGAGCTGGTCGCGCAGCCTTCGTACGCTTAGTGTCGTTACTTTGGAGCTCAGAAGTCGTTGTAGGCATGCTCTTGGTCAATGTGATTTGGTCCATCGGCATGTCTTGTGGCGGGAAATAGAAGAACGACTACTCAAAACTCACATTCTGGCTCATGCCGGCGCACGTGATCCGACCTCCATTCGCACCTTTATCTCGACTTGATCCTGGTATCTTCTGTTGCTCTGCTCGCCCGCTGCCAAGATGAGCTTCCCCGTCCAGACCGATACGGTCATCGTAACAGCGATGCACTGTACGACCACCTCGGACCTCAAAGCATACTTTGAAGAGTGTTCCCCCCAAGCGGGTTGTCTTCCGAGCAAGCGGACACGTGCACGTGGCTGCGAACTTGTGAGAGGTGTACAAGATCAAGCTAAGGGAAGTCACGCTCAAATATGCTCATCCTCGAGAGGCTGAGCGAGCAGTTGTGATCATGTCAGGCCATCCAGCTGCAGGTCTTTCGGGCGTCAAAGTGTCCCCATATCCATACTCTGGCCTACCTATCTGCCATGGCTTCAAACTGCCGTTCGCATCAGTTCGGTGCGCCACATCGGTCCGAGCAAGCCCTTCGGGTGCCAGGAGTGGATGACAGACGGTGATGATGCTTGGCCCCGCATCGACCCCATCTCCAGGCGAGCTGTACGATGCGCTGCGCGAGTACGGCGTCATGTGGACGCTCGTCGTTGAGCCCGTCGACGAGGGAAGCTGGTCAGCGCGGGTTGAGTTCTTCTACCCGACGCAAGCCCGTGCATTGTGCCTTGAGCGGCGTCTGGTCGTCTGTGGATGGGAAGTGTAGGTCGTAATCGTTTGTTCAATCTGATATCCAGCAACGTTGAATTCGACAAGCTTGAGCCATGGATCGAGTCTCGGATCTGGGGAATATGGCAATGTGAGATCGAGCCCCTCCCCACATTTGCTGCTGCTCACTCCGCCGCTTTCGGCCGTAGAGCCCTTGACTCGCGAAGGAGATGACGGAAATGACACTGGCTTCTGTCCCAGCGCGAGCAAGCACTTGGACGAGGACGCGCTCGCTAAGCGATCACCGCCCCTCGACGCCTTCTTTCCGGGATGGCACATAGAGTATGACCGTCGAAGCGTTATGAAGGTGCCGCCCGGCGCTGCCACCGCTTACAACAGGACGAAGAGCTGGCTGAAGCGACTGCCCCGAGGTACAAGAGGGCCAAATGGTACTTTGCACCTCGTCAATGTCGACGGAGCAGAATACCGTCCGTCGTTGCGTTCCTAAGAGAGGGACAGCCTCGTTATGCCAACTGGGTGGTCATCCAGGTGTGTGTAAGCCGCCAAAGGATTCCCCTAACTCTAGATGACCACCCATCCGGGCTCATTCGCCCGTCTCACTCGACGGACGCTCGACGGGGGCATGCAAGTGATCCAGCCATTCAAATGCATCCACGCGGTGCTCGTCACAGTCCTCTTGCCACAAGCCAACGGTTTGGGCGGAGTAGTCAAGTGTGCGAGTGGCAGACCATAGGCCGGCACTGGATGCTGAAGGCACTTCACACTAACTCATTCCTCTCTGTGCACAGTCTACATAGAACTAGAGCTCCTCCTCGGACCCGTCTTCCGCCAGCCCAAGCTCGAGGCGGCGGCGCAGAGCGTGAAGGTTGACCCCGGCGACGCGCTCATCCTTGGTGCGGAGCGACAGATCGAGGTCGCCGCCGCTGCACTTGTCCGCAAGGGCGCGAAGCGATTCCATGCGCTCGGGACGCTTCCAGCGTCCGTCGAGCGAGGCGGCTGAGTGGCCACGAATAGTCGGCCAGTTGTGGCCGTGGATAGACTAGAGTTAGCGGAACCCGTGAGTTACGCATACATGGATAATTTTCTAGTTGGCGGTCGTGTAGCCCGTCATTCCGACGAGGGCGAAGAGACGAGCAGCGAGCTCGTCATTCTCGGATGTATAGATTTTGCGTCTGTTGTCAGAGCCAAGCTCAGCCTGCCACCCACTTAAAGGATTTGTCGGCGCCCTTGGCCTTGAGGCGGCGACGGTATGGGCGCGTGAACGCCTGCCGTCAGCGTACGATCCCCATCACGGACATACCCCTGGATGGTCGTAGTCGTCGCGCCGTTCCTCCCGAGCTTTCAAGGAGGAGTTGATGCGGTTCTTCACGAGATCGGTAATCTTGCGCATGTCGCCGTGGGAGGCGAACTTGCGCCCCATCCGTTGGCGTAATGTAAGCCAAGGATGGGCCACTCTTCAGCGTAGACCTCCTGCTTGTCAGCCGCGCCTCCTGGAAACTCACGATGGCGTGGTGGGAGGATGGGTACGTAGCCAGCGGGTTCTGCTCCTGACGCCAGTGAGGCTCTGGACTCGCCATCTGCAGAGGACGGTCCCACCGTCATTCTCAAGCAGCACAAGTAAGACATACAGAGAGCCAACTTACAGTTTTAGACGTGTCATCGGCCACCTTGGGCCCGACATAAACGACGACCGTACTCGTTCATCGGTATTCCACTTGGACGAAGATGACGATTTCATGATCAGGCTGCTTGCGCATATTCGGCGTAACGGGAGCGATTTGTTTGCAGGCAGTAGGGCGACCTGGGAGGGGTTTGCGGTATGTCAGGCCTAGGAGTCGAGCTTACTCTCAGGATAAGTACGCGGGTAAATGGCCAGTCCTGCGCAAGTACACCGCCCAGGCCTGGGCGCGTCGCTGGCAGCGCAATCAAGTCGAGTTCACGCGGCAAATGGCGTCGTATATGGAGCGCGATATCGATGGCGATCTTCTCACGGCACAGGAGCGCACCGTTGGAGTAGGTTTGCAATACCTTCTACACTGATCCAAGACCAAGCCATCAGTGCTCAAGAGAAGAAGACTCCAGAGGAGGTATTGCAGTGGCTGTCAATACGCTTACCTCCAGGACACTTCTTCAAGGTCCGCCGTGTCGTTGGCAGAGGACAGCTCCTCTTCCCTGCAGGCCTCCGCCAGAACCTCTGAAACGTGAGCGTACAGTCAGCATGGCACTGAAGGTTTAGGTCTGCCAACAAGCTGCAGCGCGCGCGACACTTTAGCGAGGTCGCCATAGACGTGGGCGCTCGTCTTGTCCCCCGTCGCCGTCTGGCGGGCGATACCCGCGACTGCACTAACGGAGCATTCTGGCGAGCTGGCGCGAAATCATCGCACGTGTCACCTCGGGCGCCAGCTAACGTTTCCAGGCTGATAACTGTGAGACTTGGCCCTTCATTGCATCGCACCCGTACTCGGCCTGGGCATGCCACTTCAGCAATCGACACGAAAACTGGCCTCTCCTACAGCGTCGAATCGTTGGATACATCAAGGGCGGCATTGACGAAACGCTCCGCACGAGGAAGGAGCGCGATGGCGGGAATGCCGCGGAAGGCATGGCTGCTCGCTGAACTCTGGGCGTGGCAGGCGGGTCAAGGCTAATACCCTAGCACCTCTTTGTTGGCGAAGGCGACGAGGACGGCGGGGCGTTTATTGACATTGAGCGCTTTGGAGCCAGCGGCTGGCAGTCAGTCTTGATGACGCTAGAGCCTCGCCGTCGGAGGCTTGATGCGCGGAAGGTCGGCAGCGGGTGGCCCTTGGACGACGTAACGCGCGAGGGGGTCAACAATGGTAGGCGCATTGTCGAGCAAGAACGCTGTGACGGCCGGGTCGGTCATTGAGCTTTCGAGCCAAGGCCCATGCCGCTTATCGAACTCAGTCATGCATAGCGAGTCGTCACCAACTGCGGCGCGCGCGGCTGCCTCCCAGTGATCAAATGCGTTGCCGGATATGACGTTGCGGTCGAGGACACGCACGGCCGTGACAATGCCGCCAATCGCGGGCGGCTGGTAGATCCAGGAGAACTCACGGTCACGATTGTCTGAATACATGGCGACCTCCGAGTGCAGATAGCCGAGGCGCTCCGGCGTGAAGCGGCCGAGCTGCTCAATCGGAATGGGCTTGAGAGGGGTGCTCTCGCAGATGTCAAGTACGTACGGCGCCCTTGCCTTGTGTCCGAGGCACACGAGCGACGTGGTCAAGCGCCGAGCGGAGGAAGCACGCGATGGCAGCGAAGTCGGGTTGCGGGACGCCATGTGACATAAGGACGATTACAGCCTGACATTAGAACAGTGTTTCTGACGAGCTTAACCTTGGCCCAGGTTTTCGCCAGCACTAGGTTTGTGCGAGCACGCCAAGTCTTGCGATCGATTGTCGTGTTGCGCTTGCCGTGGTCGTACACCCTGATGTGAATGGGTGGCACCGGAGGACTTACTTCTCGATGGCAGCATCGAGGAGCGCGAGCTTGAAGAGGTCAAGGTCGGCGGCCGCGCGGTGCCAGTCACCGGTCGCACTCGGTTGCGGCCTTCCAGATCTCAGAAGCCTCTGAGCAAGCGTAGAGCACCGTATGACGCGTCTCTTCGGGGTAGCGGTACGGCGGCGGTCCAACCAAACCTCGCCAAGCCTTGTGAGACGGGAAGTGGGACTTTAGGTGTTGTCGACGCGCCGGATGTGTAAAAGGCATAATGGATGATGAGTGGACAAAACAATGATCAAGGAGGCGTTGCGGACTCTGGGGACGGTGTTCAGTGCATGCAGTCACGTGGTACACAGCCGAGGATGACTTGTTCGTCAAGTGAGACCGGACTAGCACAGCACCGACGACCTCCTCGACCTCCTCCTTCATAAGATGGCGCAATACGGCCGGCGCTGTCGACGGTCACTTGGCACCGTTGCTCGACGAACGCCTTGGGCGTGCGGGCAATGCGCCGACATTGGCCCACCCGCCGGCCAGAGGGAACGCCGCGGATCGCGTTTCCAATTACTACTTCCGGCTCCCTCATACGACCGATTCGTTTGTTCGAGTCGAATACCCTTTAGCTCTCACTACCACCTTATCCGTAGTATGGCTGACGATAAGCAAGGGCTGGCGCGGTCAGCCTCCGCATCCGGCCTTGAAAAGCCCCAAGCCCGCTTCACCGCTGTCCAAGTCGTTTCCGAGAGCACCGCTGCCCTATATCTCCTGCCATCGCCTGCCTCCCCCCGTCGCAGACGATCAAAACACCCCCATCAATTACCATGATAACCCTACCATCAATTCGGGCACAGCAGGAAGACAGTGACATCCTTTCGTTTGACAGCCGTGGCCTTCTGTTCGACATTTAACTCAAAGGCAACCCCTTGGTGTGAGTGGTGATGACGACGCAGCTGAACCTGTGCAGTCTGTATCCTCATGACGTTCTTGTGTATCTCTCGGCCTTCGGATGGGAGGCGGAAAGCGCCGCTGCGTTCATCACGCCCTCCCGGGTGGAGCGAGGGCTGCAAGTGCTTCGTAGCGCCGAATCTGAGTGAGCGCCCGGGTCCCAGAGGACGGGCTAACCCTTAGCCTCATCTACCCCCAGGTTACCAGTTCTCCGCCGAAGCGTACCGACAGCATTCCTGCTACCCATTTCTCCACGAACTGCAGGACAAAACGCGCAGGGACAACGTCATGAACAACCAGGCTCCAAGAGCGAATCCGCGTGGGGACATGATCTTGGTGAGTTGTACGTAGGCACAAGGACATGCTCACCACAGGGCAACGTTCGAATTCATCCCCCTTTGAGCATAGTTCTCCGCAAGAGCAACCCGCAATATTACGAGCTGGTAACTGCTCTGTACTCGATCGCCCATCCGGTCATCGCCATGACAACATCTCATGCACCGAGCTCGAGGTCGACCATACCATACCGAGCTCGAGGTCGACCATACCATATCGGAGAGTATGTTGGTCACTATGGCCCGTGCGTTATCCAGTAGTGCAGTGCTGAACCACAGTGAGATATCAGTTCCCGATTGCCAGTGCTGACATTGTCGGCACCCCATCCCCATAGAGGGGCTCACTTCTGCCATGACGCACGGCCGGTCGAGTAGCGATTTGGCAAGACTTGCAAGTACCACCCCCCCCCAAGCACCAACACACGGTTCCACTTCGATTCCCCACAACAGGCGCCAATTAAAGTCATTCTCTGGCCGGGTGCATTGTTCCACCGAGAGCCTGCGCACTTGGGCATCCTTTCGCAAGTCATAATGAACGTGTACGCACCGACCATCAAGTTTGTCCAGATTTTAGACTGGCGTGATCTCATGAACGGCGGCATCCCGACTTTCATGGTACACCAACTGTATCAAGTATCGCGCCTAAGTATATTCGATCACTCTCCAAGCGCGACTACATCGAATTGCTCTATGTGGGGGAATGAAGATCGAAAGGTTCATGTAATTGTACAAGATGCTTGAAGCAACCACCAGATGGAGGTCGTTCGCCGCTTTATCATGCCTTTCACTCGCTTTAGCGGGTGTGCAGAAATGCCTATTATCAGCTGGCAGCTCGAGTGCGTATCATTTTGCCTTCCGACTGCCAGCTCGCAGGTTCCCATCGTTGCATCTCCATCTTTCGGATGCATGAAGTATAGGTGCGTTTCGGATATTTCTCATCTTTTCTCAGATTAATGTGCGGACTCACTATTCCGCTTTGAGATTCAGCCTAGTCATTGTACTGTACACTGTCTTCCACCTTCACAGACTACGCCAAGGGATGTCGCAAGGCCCCAGACTCAAGGACCTATAGGAAAGCTGCGATCGTGACTCCGCGGGGCGGCACATGGCACTGCGTCTGCACTGCCTCATGGTGTAGCAGGGTACTCACAGTGCACGGACCTCCACAGAGGTTGACAGGGCGCACAAGCGTTTTAGACAAAGATCACACTCCCACATTCATCATGGACTGCAATCTTGCTACCATGGCGTCTAGAGGCAGCGTCCCGCTAAACATTGAAGTGAGGCTCGGCATCGCCTGTTCTAATGGCAGGCTTCAAATCGAGCGCCTAGAGACCAAATGATCTGGGAGGTCAACAACGCTCTTCGATCCCTTGTACAGGAGCAAGTTGACCTAGAACCGGACAATGACGGTTGGAAGAGGCAGCTGGAGGCGGTGGAGGAGGAGCTCGCGCCGCCCGTTGCATCTCAATCGTCCCCTCTCACGCTGAGCGCCTTCGACCACCGCGCTTATCCACACGTCTTCGAGTTGATCCTTCGGCATCTCCCCTTCAAGATTGCTCTCAAGTGGCGCATGCTCTCTCGCGACGTACGATCACGGATAGACACCATGGCCGGCCATATGGAACTTTCGACTGGCTACGCCGGTATGGCGCAAGCAGTCTTTGCCCGCCCTCGCTATTGGCTTGGAGCCGCAGCGGTCGGCAACTTCATGTCGTCCTTCCTGTCTGTACATGACAGTTATGGGTCCTTTGGAATCGCACTGATGGACACTCTGTGCCGGGCTAGAGTACTCGACATCATGGGGCCTGCGAACAACTACCTCGTGAACAACGTGTGCGAGAAGGCGACGGCCGCGGTGGTTCGGCTGCGCGCTGGCTGCTTCCGAGGCGGGCCTGAGGGCGACTTTTTGCTCGAATGGCTGCCTGCGGACGCCTTCGTCTTCTTCCCTTGGGGCTCGAGCGATACCGCAACCTCGACTCACATCACATTTCCGCCCCGCCGGATGCGGCTCGTGTATCCCTTCCAGCTCGTTCAGCTGGCAGGTGGTGTCAAGCCTGTCTATCACACAACGATCCCCTTTCTGGATCCAGCCGCAGCCCACGATGTGGTCTTCATTATGCCCGATTTCACACTACTCGAGGGATATTGCCCAGTTTGGCGAACCGACAGCACGTGGAAGCATCTCTTGCACATGGTCAAGCTGCACATGCGGAACAGCAAGTGCACAATCATAGTTGTCAACTTCTCCGGCATCTGTCCCCTCTGGCTCAGCGACTGCGACGAGGCTGGAATGTCCGTGATGCAAGAAACGTTCATGTCTGAGCTCTTTGCCGAGAGAGCAACTCTTGCGAACATCCAACGCCAACTGGATGGGATCCAGTTTTACTCCCGCAACGAGTACATTGAGCGATTCGATGCGAACTGGGGGCTGGAGACGCAGGTATGACTGCCACGCGGACTTGTCAAGCTTGGCTTGGGCACTTGGGCAGATCGTGACGTTCAATGTGTTAGTCCAGAGGCGATCCCATGTCGCCTCAACGCCATACAGCAAGCAAGAAGAGTGTGAAAATGGCTTGACATTGAAATACATCGCTACGAGACAACGAGAGGACTTGACCTGATCACACGATGAGAAGGGCCGCAGCTTGCGCCGTGCAGAGCTCCAACTTCCAAACATCCTCGCCGACGAACTTGATGTACTCGGACATGGACTTGAGATTCCACTTGTGCGAGAACTACACGGGCATCCTGGACACTTCTGCTTGCATTACCGCAAGCTTCGTCACTTCGTCCTGCAGGCGTTTGACGAGAGATGAGCCGGCATGGAGTCCGCCCACATTGACGAGGGTAAGGTCCACATTGATGCCGAGGGGAAGATTGAGAAAGAGAATGAAAGCAGCTAAGTGTGTGAATGATTTTGTTGACAGAGGCGGGTGGGCGGTGTGCGCTTCGAGGTCGGGAAGGACAATGGTGACCGCGAATCGGCATTCGTTGTCCGGAGCCTTCGATATCGCGCGGAGGTGGTGCGTCATACCGCAGAGCTCTCCCTCTGGACCAACTCCGATATGGTATATGAGAGAGACGGAAGGAGGCACGAGAATCCACTGGCCGAATCGATTGAGCTAGGTACAGTGGCGGTTGGAACCATGAGGACGACTTTGTTGACGCCTGGGTTGGCGGGCATGTTGCGCGACATGTATGCTCCCTTTATGTCGGGGCAAATACGCAGCGTGGTCGGCTTTAGGAAGTTGAACAGGAATAGCAGGGCGTCTGGATCGAACTCCCCCTCAATGTCGACGACCTCCGCTTTGCTCATCATGGCTTTGACGGGCGCGATCACGACGTATTGAACGCCAGAGTTGCCCTCCAGTTTGGCACTCGGGATGTTCATGGGCGGGCCCAGGCTGGACTTGAAGGAGACATACACGTCGACGTCCCCGTTGGGCATGGCCGGACCCTGTGAGATGACTAGATGGTGAGCGAGGTTGTCGACTTTGCGGCGAACGCTCTTGCATAGCTTGCGGCAGTGCACAAGCGACTCGAATGGCAGGTACATGAGAATGCTGTCGAAGATGTCGGGGAATGCTTTAAGATCAAGCTTCGTTGTTTTGATCACCATGCTCGCAAAATGATCGTGGAGGCGCCTGAAATGGAGACCGGCCGTGGCCTGCAGGGCGCCAAGCTTCTCAACCGACGGCCCATGGAGGGGTTTGATCTCGAGGAGCCGAGCCAGGTCGGCCTTGGCCATATCCTGACATCCGAGAGCCTCATACGCAGCCGCACGTCGCCAGAGAACTTGATGCTGGTGCTGTCTATGAGGAGGGAAGCAGTGGCATCATCGATCACGTGGCGCCACCTACGGTCAGCGACTCTTTTGCTCCGCGCACTCACTGCTCGAGCTTGAGGTAGCCTTGTGCACGGTTCGAGAGCAGGATAGCGTTGTCGGGGTCGAGCTGGATGGCACGCGTGTACAGTTCAACAGCGTCTAGCCACCGCTCTGCTCCATATGCCTGCTTAGCCTGCCATCAGTGCAATCTGAGCGACGCAGTCAACGTACCTCGTCGCGGAGTGAATCTGCTGTCGTCCTAGCGTCGTTGGTCATGCTGCACCAGTAATCAGATGCGGTGTCTTCGCTTGTGGATGAGTGGGAGGAAGCAAGAGTTAGTCGTGATTGTTTGTCCTTGTTCTGTGTGTACGCCACCACGAGGATGGTGGTGTTGGGGCTCGTGCGCAAGCCGTGTCATGCCCTCCATTACATCAGAGCCGGAGGACTAGAGCTTGCTTTTACGGTCCATGCGAAGGTAGAACGCCTTCTCCTCAACCTCAGGATACTGGACAAGTCTGCGTCGCGCCATCTGCGTGGCGACATCCTCATATAGTGACTCCTTCAGGTTAGCAATGACCCGTCCATTCCCACCTTGATCGCGCCCCAGGCGCCTAGCGCAGTCTTGGGAGCAAGCTCCTCGCCGAGCTCAGCGGCACGGTCAGCCAGCTGGTCGGCATCAACGACCTCATGGGCGATCCCCGCAGCGAGAAGCTCAGGTTGTGACCACCGTTTGCCGAGTACAGCCTCTTGCAGCACATTGGGCGTCATCTTGGCGCGCATGATTGCAGCTGCAGGCCCGGGGATGGGGACGCCAATGAGAAGCTTCTGTCAGCAAGGAATCCTATAGGCATACCTCATTAAGAGACCACATCGCACGGCCAGCGGTTGCCAGACGGTAGTCGCAGCAGAGCGCGGTGATCATGCCACCGGCGAAAGCTGACGTTAGTGACGCTGTGGCGAGTCGTACCATGCCCGTTGACAGCTGCAACTGTGACGAGTGGAAAGGTGAGCAGGCGGTAGTTGACGCGGTCAAAGACGTCTGAAGTAAGTATTGGGGGCCAAGAGCACGAACTGTTTACAAAGTCTGGGTTCTTGAGCAGCTCCGCGTCACTCAGCCCGTTGCTGAAGAACTTGGGAATGGCAGAGGTGACGACAAGCGCGCCGCCGACCTTGTCCTCAGCCTTCTTGGACTTGTTCGCATCGCGCCATTCCTTCTCGACGTTGTCGAGTTGCTCGCTGAGCTGGTCAAAGACTTGCGGTGACAGTCGATTATCGGGAGGAGAGTTGAGGGCAACCTGCCAGACAGACGGACGCGGTCGGCTGAGCTGCCAGGCGTTGCGAGCTAGGGCTGAAGCGCGCATGGTCGAAGACGTAGAATGATGTTGATGAAGCGGGTGGAGTCTCAAGTGACATTTAAGCTCTGGTTGATAACGTCGGATAATCATTCCCGGTCGGTAATTTCGATCGGCAAGTTGCGGACCTAAGACCACCTTGGTCAGCATGATGCTGTTGCTGAGCATCTCCCACGACAAGTCCCGCGACGCTTGAAGAGGCTCTCGGCCGCGCATACTGTCGGGTCCTACGAGACTGGGCATGGAAGCTGACGGCTGGCGCAGTGAGTTCAGTACCATGGCAGAGGTTTAAGGACCGCCCGTGATGCACTAACCCGCTCTGACGTGCCGTGCCCCCGCCCTTCCATATTCTTTGCCCAAGGACATGGTCCATCGCCTGGGCCACAGAGTGGACAGTAGTCTGCTCATTAAATATTCAACTTTGCATCCCTGGGTCAACTCTTACAGGCAACTTGCTCGGTAGTAACCTCACAGCTTGCCACCATTCCTCCGTCCAACACGGATGTTGGCGCCCAAACAAGCCACAATAAACACTCCTTTGACACTGATGTTGCGTCTCTCCATTACACCACGATGTCCGCGTCTCTGGACATTGCGTGCTACCCACACCTCTTCGACATGATCATCAAATCAGCGCCTCGCGAGTCCCTCTTCGCCCTTCGCACCACGTGCACAGACGTCAAGCTTCGCGTCGATGTACATCTGGGCAACCACCTGCTCTTCCTTCCTTGGACGACAGTCACCACTCCGACTGGCCGCCACCCTGCAGTCCAGTTTGAGAGAGGCTACGACAGCATGCTCGACGTACGAAATAGAACACTGCGCGACGACGACATGGATGTGTTCTCGGAAAGTCAAGGGTCTTAGACTGGGTCTTCTGCGATCCTGGGGCGACCAGTCATATAGTCGGGAACGCCTTCCTCCTTGAGCGCCAGAAACGGATGATTCGACTCTGGAGCGTGTCGTCCTTCGAGGAGGCGATACCTTATCCGCCCGATAACTCCGACACCATCGTGTATTTCTTGTGGGCAACTGGTCCCACCCACACGAGCGACGCACATCGCGCGTGGTTCAATGACAAAGGGCACTTTGAGCCTGGTAACAGCCGGGCGTGGATTCCCACGCCCACGCCCAAATGCGTATTGAATGTCGACTTGTACCGATTCTACAATCCCGTTGCGGAGATGGTTGAGCACTTCTCTTCCGCGGAGTCGCACACTGTGGTCATCTTCACCAACTCGACAGGACGCATCTCCACTAGAAATGGTGTGCATATGCTGGATGCCATTAAGAGGTTATCACTCGTGTTCACCGCCAAAGTCGATACAAGCTTCACCGTGATCGGCTCCGAGAAGATCCCATCGGTTTATCCTGCAGACGAGTTCATCAACGCAGATGACATGCACCAGGGGATCGCCACGTTCGTGAGCGACTGTCACGCATTGAGCAACGCGGGTGTCTGTACTCTGGAGCAGTACCGAGCCGACCTCACCGACGACACCTGCTTCTTCCTCGAGACCCAGGACGACTACTTCCTCCAGCCTGGACAGTCTCTGTCGCCCTACGTGAAGAAAGTGCCACTGCGTAACGATTAGCACGACTAAAGCGCACCTGCCCGTCTTTTGTAATTGTACGACAGTGATGAAGAGCTGGATGTATAGCGTTGTTGTGCGGTATCGTTAGCTATCGATGGTGTGAGGTGTCGTCCCTCGGAAGTGGATAAAATCGTGAGATGGCAACTCGCGGCAACGACTGGCGTTCACCATATGACTGATCCTCCGAGACTTGCACATCGTGCGTCAGTTCTCGCCATAAACATGCGCGCCATGCTGATGACATCCCGCTCAGCGCATCGGCATGCCCATGCCACCGCCCATTCCACCTGGCATACTTCCCGTCTCCATGAAATTCCACCAGTTCGCGTTCTCCTGTCAGCCAACATTTGGCGTACACCTACCGGTGGAGCATTCCCCTCGCGGCTCTCGAGCAACGTCGTCGGGTCCCAGAACTGGTGTAGGAAGAGATCGGTGCTAAAGTCTGGCCCGACGCCCGGCGCGCTCGCCACGGGCTGTGCGAGCTCTGGCGGGACGAAATGCTGCTGCAGTACCTGGAGTTAGGGCGCGTCGCTTAGCATTCAGGCTCACCTGATCAAGCGTCGGTGCAGGAGCAACAGGCAATGGCGGCGTCGCACTCGGTACAGGCGGCAGGGGCTGGCGTATGTTCGTAGCCCGACGCCCGTCCCTCGCTCTCTCGATGAGTCTGGTCTTCCAACCAAGGAGCTCGACGTCTGCATCGCGATCCTCTTCTGTGCCATTTGCATCGCCTGGCGTTGGCGCTGCTTCTAGTTTGAGAAGTGCGCGCTGCCGCAGGCGCAGAAGCCATTGGTGGTTCTGCACCAGAGACGGTGTGGCGTGGTCACGCAGCACCGCCGAGTACAGCTTGATGCTGTGGTCGATCTGGCCGATGACTAGGCCGGCAAGGGGGTTCGTGGGATTGATTATGATCATCGTGCCGAGGCAGACGGCAGCCGTGAAAAGATGGTACTGCTGTCAGTAACGCAGCATGCTGACGGGAAGCAGTACTCACCCAGAAGAACCAGTGCCGCGCTGTAACTGTAGGATACAGTTCATACAGCCCTGCAACAACCTCCACGAGCACCTGTTGTCAGGCTGCGATTTGGTCGTAACTCACATTACACCGTTCCACAACAGCGAGGTAGCTCTTTCCGTAGGCGCTCCTGGTTGGATCCTGCGGTTCATCCTGCAGGGCGCGAACGAAGTACGGCCGTTGCAAGAATAGGATGCTCTCGCTCACATTGAGCGAGAGGGTGTACTGCTGGAACGTCCGATGCAGATTTGCACGGTTGACCTCTGGTGAATCTCTGGTTGCACTTTGCGCATCGGCATACACGGACGGGAGGGCGAGAAGCGCTGTTCGACAGCGGAGGTGAAAGGGGATGTGCCGCTCAAAGGAACATAGGCGCTCGTACAGCGCCTCAATTTGGGAGTAGGGTGTCGGACGCACGTCCATTGCCTGGTCCAAGACAGCTCCAGAGATACGACACAGCTCAAACTTGAGCGTCCTGAATGACTTGAGACCACCTGGTCCCTCCACCCAGTTTGGAGATGGGAAGGCAGTGTCGATATGCTCAGGTCGCAAGGAGCTTGGCCGGGAGAAGCAGTTTGCCTGGCATCAGGTCGAGTATGGGAGGAGTGCTCACTTGGAAGACATCAATGGTGTGGCACTCCCAGAAGACAAGTCGTCGCTCCTCAGCGACGTCTGGAGGGAGCTTCCACCGCTTTCCGTCGATATGTAGACCCATGGCGGTGGCGAGGCGCATGGCGAGACCCCACAACGGCCACGCACTGTCCCCGTTGCGTCCCTTCTCCGTCTCCAACTGGTAATGAGCCATGATCACCACCGCTTGAAGACCAGCAATGGTGTTGCTGCCGATGAAGTCACCTCGGACGAGGCACCAGCGGGCAGCCGCCACATGGTGCTCAGCAGATGGATCATGAGGAGGCAGGTCTGGATTGTGCAGGGCGCCAATCGCTAGGATGATAAATAAGAGGGCCAACTGTTGGGGGTGAACCCGACGGATGAGTGGTTCATCTGTCGACTCAAGGCCATAGGCACGGTCGAAGATGGGCTGGACGAAGCGCCGTGGCGCGACGTCGTGGCTGGTGTTAGCGGAGATTGCGTTGCGCTCACTTCCAGGCGTAATTCCTGTAATACGCGTCCATGAGCACGGCAGCCTCATCAGGTGGTGGTAGGTGGAACATGATCGTCTCCATCGTCGGCGGTGGGCCCCAGGATGGAAATGGGAAGAGGCTTTCCTGGCCAAAGCCGTAGTCTCTTTGCGGTTCAGGCGAGCGTTCTGGTGATCGCGATCGTTTGCCGCCGTCATCGTCTTCTTGCTGCGCATCAGCTTGGTTACAGCCGTCTGCTTACGTTCTTCAACCACTCGGTTCCAGCTGTCGGACCGAGCCACTTGCTACGCCCACTCCTGTCGATAACAAGTGTGCCGTAGCTTCCATCAGTCTCCTGCGCCCGCGGAGACGGGGGCCGGTCGTCATAGGCAAATTGAAACCGCGGGCTTGGGCCAGTGGAGGGATTGCTGCTGGGCGTCGGGCCGGAGAGAGGCGTGGGTGGTTGGATATGGTCGCGGGGCGATGAACGAATAGGGTAAGAGAAAGGCTGCATCGGCGGGTGCGAGTTCGTGTGGAAGTGCGCAGTCGGAGGTGGCCGTGGTTGAGGATCAAGTGGCGAGCGGGACGAGAATGGTGAGCTGCGATTCCTCTCGGGTCGAGATGAGGACCCGCGGGGAGAGTCAGAGCGTCGATGGTACCGATCCCTCTCTCTGTCTCGTCGGTCTCGCTCGCGATCACGTTCGCGGTCGCGGCTTCGGTCATGTTCGCGACTGCGATCCCTCCCTCGTCCATCGCGATCCCTGTCTCGCCGATCCCTGTCTCTATCGCGGCTCCAGCTCCTACTCCTGGATCTACTCCTTCGTCTTGCCAGAGCGGGAAGTTGTGTGAGGAGGCCCTCAATCGCAGCTAGGCGCTCTTTCAGCTCGCTGACTACCTCGCCTTCGTTGTCGTCCTTTCTGCTCTCAACTTAGATCACGGCCATTGCTCACGAAGGCTTCTTGATCCGCACCTGATTTGGACACAAGTCTGTGCACTCTCGCCGTACGCAGTTTGCGCAGGGGACTTGACGGTCGCATTTGAGCTTCAGCCGACGACATTCTGAGGTGAGTAATGCGCCAGAGAGTGACAAGACGGCGTCAGATAGACTGCCCACCTCAAGCAGGCTCAAGTAGAGTGGCAGCATGACTGGACGAGGCATATCGGGCACTCCCTCATGCAGGAGAATCAAGCCCACCCTCGCATTGGTAAAGGCCGATCGGAGCGAGGCGGAGGACTCACCAGCGCAGCTCAGTTGTTTTCCGCTCCTCCGCTCCTCTCGAACATCGTACTTGCCCTCTCGCGCATTGGGATCCAGATCGTCCTCCATCTAGGACGCCCTGTTTTGCGCAGATCGATAGGTTCAGTGGGATGACGATAGTAGTGAGGATGCTGTTTGGCCACCGATCCGCCTCGGACGCCGGTCCGGAGTGAGTCGGAGATCGGTGGAATCTCCTCATCCAATGCAGGTAGTCACCGGTGACTTGCTCCAGCAGTGCACGGCTTGGTGACTATAGAACATTGTCAGCTATCTAATGAAGTGGGGGATGCAATGCATAGTTGTGTAAAGACGAGTGGTGTCCATTATCCTGTCGCCCGCATCGGCTCGGGTTCCTCCTCGATGGAGTCTTTTGCGTCGATAGTGTCCTCAGCTGCCACTGCAGCCTCTCCTTTCTTCTTCTCGTTATCCGCCGCTTGCACTCTTCCCTCTTCCGCCTTTTGCTTGCATGGACTCGCTTGACTCGCGTCAACGCCCGCTCTAGAACCTAACCTACGTCAGATCACTTCTTCTCGTCCTTCTTGTCGGCGTCCTTAGTGAGCCGCCCAAACAGCCTTTCAGCCCAGCCCAGCGCGCCGCCGATGGCATGTGCAACCTTCTCGCCCACGCCTTCATGCTCGCACGACTCGTCGTGCTTAGGCTTGGTCGGCTGGGGGTCGACAAAAGGGCGTGTGTCGCCTTGCTTGTCTGGATGAGGTGCGTCTGAGGCGGCGGCATCAGAGGCGGCTCGCGAGGACGTCGAAGCGCGCGTACCTGTGTTGCTGTCCAAGAAGGCCAGGTCGGGCGTCCGGCCCTCCACGTCGTCGGCGTACGCTTGGATGATCTTGCGCTGCTTTGTGGTGAGTTTCCTGGCAGTCAGCACATAGCGAGGACGGAAAGCTCACCGTGGAATCTGGATCTTCCAGGACACGACAAGGTCACCTCGCTCGCCCTTGCGTCCGTACAGGCTCTTGACACCGCGCCCCTTCAATACGGCCTCCTCGCCGTTCTGCGTGCCCTCGCGCACGCGCACATCGACCTCGCCCTCGAGAGTGGGGATGCGGACACGCCCGCCAAGAAGAGCGGTTTGCAGCGGCACCTTGGCATCGTGGAAGATGTTGGTGCCCTGTCGCCTGAAGACGGCGGATGGCTTGACGTTGACACGGACGTAAAGGTCACCGCTCGGTCCAGAGCCGGCAATGGGAGCATCGCCAGCCCCAGGGATCTTGATCTTCATCCCGTCCTCGATACCAGCAGGAATGTCGACCTCGACCTCCTTGCGCTCCTTGACGCGACCAACGCCCTCGCACTCGCCACACCGCGCGGAGCGTGGAATGACAGTGCCAGTACCGCTGCACGTCGGGCAGGTGGAGGCCATGAACATGCCCTGCACCTGGAAGGCCTGCTGGCCGGTACCGTGGCAGGCCGGGCACTTGGACTTCTTCTCGCCAGGCTTCAGTCCCGAGCCGTGGCAAGGCCGGCAGTCGACCACTGGCGTAATGTTGACGCTGCGATTGGTACCCGCACAAGCCTCGGCGAAGGAGAGCGAGATGGTGGTCTCGAGATCATCGCCACGCACAGGCCGAGCGCGGCCGCCAGAGCTAAAGCCACCGCCAAAGGGTGAGCCACCACCACCGCCGCCAAATGCGCCGCCAAACAGTTGCTCGAACAGATCACCCGCGTTTCCGCCACCTCGCCCAAAGGCGGAGCCGAAGTCTTGGAATCCGCCGAAGCCTCCACCACCGCGCGCGAACATGTCGGGGTCGAAGCCTTCTTGTGTCGATGCAGAGCCGTACTGGTCGTACGCTTGACGCTTCTTGTCATCTGACAGGATGTCATAGGCTGATTGGATGTCGTGGAACTTTTCCTGCGCGCCTTCCTCCTTGGAGGTGTCGGGGTGCCATTTCTTGGCAAGCTGGAATTAGAAGAGTGAGATGCTTCGACTTACGGCGTAGTAGGCCTTCTTAATGTCACCCGCGCTCGCGTCCTTGGCTACGCCGAGAACCTCGTAGGGGTTCTTTGCCGATGCAGAGCCTGGCGCCGAGGCGTGGAAGCCACGCTGTCGTCAGCACTACATGAAGCTGTGAACTCACAAATTGGTCTACACGCGGCGACTTGCGTCCTGCAGAGCTCGACGGGCGTGCGTTGCCGCTGCGCGCCGACGCCGCGGTGTGCAGACTCCGAGGCCGAGATTTAGGCGATGTGTTCGCTGCCCGGGGTCGCGCAACCGCCGACGAGCTCGCCACGGGCTGCGCCAAAGTGATTGCTGAGAGTGCTCGTGCTGGTAGTCTCGGTGGCATTGTGAGTGGTGAGATGGAGAGGTTGGAGGCAACAACAGCGGGGAGATGCTGAAATCTCGCCGTCATCGAGAGGATTCGAGAATCAGGTGGCAACTCGGGACATTTTCTTTTACGTAAGAGGTGATTGACCTATGACTGGCTGTGGAATGCGAGATGCATGCATGGTCCGCCCGCTACTTCTGAGAATTGAGGGTGTTGACCTGGAGACCTTTGAGGAGGGTGTAGACGAATTCGACTAGGGGAATGTCAATGTTGTGTTCATGGGCGAGGCGGACAACGCTCCCAAGGATGACCTCGACCTCGATCGGGCGGTTCTGTTCGACGTCGATGAGCAGCGACCACTTGTGGGTCGACTGGCCCAGAACGAACTGGGGTCAGTTCATGGTCATGAGACAGCCTCGTACCCTGTCAAAGTCCATCTGCACAATCTCCTCGATGCCCTGGCAAGCTGCGCCAGACGGCTGGACGATCATACCCTCGTACAGCAAACCAGTCTTGAACCCAACCGTGACGACTTCGCGGTAGAACTTCTTGATCTGCACATGGTGCTCCTCTGCAAGGTCCTTGAAGCAAATGACCAATCCACGGAGCAGGCCCTGGATAGATGCTTGAGTGGCAGTCCACACGTTCTGTCGTTAGCGGGTGGCTGGATTGGGGAACTGACCTTGGAGTATCTCAAGCTGCGAATGTTGTCCGTCACCACGGTGTTGCCGCCACCAGCGGCCACCAGCCCCATCCAAAGATCCAGCGCCGCCTGCTCTTGTGCTGTCGGTGTGCAACCATCTGCGCGGAACACCCCACCGCCAAGCTTCTCCACCCCACGCCAGGTGACTGTGTCCCCAGAAGGGTTGGTGACGATGCCCACCCAAGCAAGACATGAGATGATTGGCAGTTTCGTGACAGCAGCAAGGTCGTCTTCTACCCCAAGGCCGTTCTGGATAAGAGCGATAGAGCTGACCTGGTTCGATGCTAGGACAGTCTCCAGAATTTGCGCATTGGGGAGAACATCGGGAAGGCATTTGGTGCACAGTACGCAGACCGAATATTGTGTCCCGTCAGCGAGTGCCTCGGCTTGTGACTTGAACACTGCCGTGAGCTACAGCTGTACAGGCTAGACCTACCCCGGGATGGCCTGTAGCCCTCGATCGTCCCAAAACGGTCAGTCACAAGCTTGGAACCAGTGGTGGTGTACAGCTCATAGTTGGATCGGGCTACAGCCGTGACCCGCGCCTTGCCAGACTAATGTTAGCTCGGGACTACGCCGCACCTACCCTCTCGAGGATGTATGAGAAGACCGTTCCAATGGAGCCAAGCCCAACGAGAAGAATGTCGATCTTGTCAGACATTGTTGTAAGTGCTCAGAAGCAAGTGCAACAAAGTCAAGCCGCAAGGCGAGACAGACGCGGTGGGTCGGCGGACTGGAAGCCGTGCACCGTTAGATGCCGAGTCACGTGATACTTTCCAAAGTGAGCGCACCCCACTCACGCGGACCCCACGTGCCCCACAGTCTTTACTGACGTGTTATTACTGATCACAATCAACCCCACATCACTGCGGCGAGCCCCGCGAGGGGGCGGCGTCTTCCGCCCATCTCCCACCGTGCTCGAGCCCAGCCATGTACGACCACAACCACCCATCAAGCTATCCTCAAGGCTCGCCGCTCTCGGAGCGCCGCGACTCGGTGCTCTCAACGGACTCACACAACCCGTACCCGCAACGAGGCCCCATCGACACGCATAACCCATATCCCCGACCGAGCTCTGCAGCTCGCGAGGGAGCGCCAGTGCCAGGCAGGCCGATGTCGGCAGTCCTTGCGGCACTAGCATCCAGCGACCTCGAGTACTCGGGTATCATGCGGCCGATGAACGATGGCGGCTACGACGAGAACGCACCAGGACAGTCCTATCGCCCACGGCTGAGCGATCCTGGCTCGAACGGCTCGAAACTCACCCCGAGCTACGACGCCGTCGACAGGCGACCAAGCGTCAGCGACTCTCGCCTCTCCAACCCCAGTCTCTCCCCAACCTCTGTGTCTAGATCGCCGTGGGAACAAGGCTATCGCGACCAGCTGAGCTTTTCGCCTGTCAATTCAGTGCAACCCAAGAAGGAGGAACCGGATATGTCCGAGCCGCCCAAGAAACGGCGACGAAAAGCCCAGAGCTCCACTGCAGAGGTCCCAGAAGGCGCTGAGGTCGAGTACGAGGTCCCAGACGACCCCTGTGCGGGACACGTATTCATCCATCCTCCGAAGGGCGCCGTGCAGGCCTGTGTGCGATGCCACAGGATTAAGCGAAAGTGCGATGGCGCATGGCCAAGGTGTGCAAGCTGCTCCAGGGCAGATGTGCATTGTGTCTTTGAGCTGAGTGCTGCAACTAGCTCGTGAGCGGGAGTGAAGATCACACTGACATAAGATATGTCCACAAGCTCAAGTCAACCAATTCGAATCTCAGTGCTGAGCTGGCTGCTGCGCGAGACAGGCTACAAGCCCTGGAACAACAGATGTCGCAAATACCTAGGAGGGAGGAAACCATTCCTCTGTCCGTGCCACTTCCTATGACGATCAAGGAGAAACCTGCCATCGATGTAGCGCAACTGGCCACCGTGGCAATGGCGATGCGCGACCACTGTGGTTCGGCCGATTCGCGCGGCCGCCGAACGATGTCCCCACCCGTCTCCCTCACGGACCTGCTCACGCACGAGCAGGCTCTGCAGGCACTGGAAGCCTACCTGACCTTCAATCAGATCGGATATCCCCATCTGGATCGAAAGGAGCTTCCCATTTGGGTTCACGAGCTGTACGGCTTGGCTCCTGACGGTGTCAGTCCTCTTAACAGGAATGCACCGCGGGGCACACCTTCGTCCGTCGCAGAAGGCTCGGAGGAGGAGAGGAGGAAGTTCATCATCCTCATGGTGCTGGCTCTTGGCGTAAATGGGTCGGAGCGAGCCGGCGACGGATCGCCAGGCAAGAGCCAGAACATCTACCACGCTGCGCAGCGCTACCGAGCTCGCGCGCTGGACCGGGAGGATCTGACGGCTGTGCAAGCCCTGGTCCTCTTGGGCATTTGGACCGCGGCAAACCCCTCAGCAGGATCGATCTGGCAAATCGTGGGCCTCGGCGCTCGTGTCATCACTTCGATTGGTCTCCACCGTCGTGCAGACCCAGCCACGGCACCACACATTGCCGAACAGCGCCGGCGCATCTTCTACTCGTTCTACAATCTGGAACGTACACTCGCGCCAACGCTGTGTAAGCCCCTTGCCATCCCAGAGAGCGATATCGACATCGAGCTTCCGACCGTGCAACCAGACGAGTTCATCTACCGCGGCTACCCGATCGTCCAGCTCACATATCATGTGATCACGTATCGACGGCTACTGGGCAAGGTCATGACCTCGCTGTACTCGGTGAACAGCCCCAACAACCTACTTCCCGAACCTGAGCGTCTGGCTATCATCCATTCTCTCCACTCTGAACTGGACACGTGGATCGTTGGTGTGCCCCCGCCAAACACTACCCATCCGAGAGTGGGGACGGCGCAGAAGGCAAACCACAACAACTGGTGGCAGATCCACTACAACCAGCTCCTGTGTGCACTCTACCGCCCCTCACCCCTCTACCCGGATACCACGCCCGAGACCCTGCGCGCACTGCACGACGCGAGTTCCCGCTGCGTCGACCTCTACCTCGACATGATCCAGATCAACAAGACGTCCTTCCACTTGATCCAGATCATAGCGCTGTTCGTGAGCTGCATCTCGCTGCTGTGCTGCCTGTGCGAATGCGATGCGCGTATGCGCGCGCTGGCATCCGAGCCGAATGCGCCGGCGATGCTGGTCGATCTCGGCCTGGGGAGGTACACTGGCGCAGACGACCCAGGATGGGCTGCAGAGATCAGGACGCGAGTGGCCCAGTGCCACAACCTCTTCGACTACTTTGGGCATCAGTTACCGGCCTCTGCGCGGTATCGGGACACGTTCTTCGGCCTCAGCAAGCTGCTTTTGGCGAGGTATGGCCCGCTGGAGGCGGACCACCATGACGCGCACGACGCGCACGACACCCACGATGTTCACGAGCATCACGAGAACAGCGCTCAGCAGCAGGGGCTCGGGCAAGTGAGCAACGACCTCGGCCTGCAAATGCTCGCGACCGCTGCGGGGCCGGTGAACGGGGTGCCGAACCCAGTCATGGCTCCTGGCGCTGTAGGTGGCTCCATGGGCATGGGCGTGAATGGCGTCGGCGGCGGAGGGGAGAAGAGTGTCCCGCCCGAAGACGACATGGCTGGCGCCTGGGACGCGATGACCCAGCTCTGGTTCGACATTGGGGATCTGTTCGGCGAGGAGAACGAGATGCCTGCTCTTGACGATGGGTGGGCTGGGGAGTGGGGCCAGACGGAGAGCGTTGGGTGGGGCATCAACTAGAGCACATAGGAAGGGCGGAGGAGGTTGTAGAGGGCTGAGACAGGGCCCACGGCTCCTTGGGGTGGCTCGCCGCCTCATGGTGTGTACATGTATGTAACCTTCTTACAAGACTGAATGCTTAACCACCAGCCGCTCACTCTGTTCATGATCTGATGTTAGCGCTTGCAAGAGTCGGCAGCAGATGCCGGTGTCTGCGCTCACATTCGAATTGCCCGCCGTTGAGAACCTAACCATCAGCTTGACCAGTCGGGAGTCGTACCTCTGAAGCCAGAGTGATGTTCTCATCCATTTGCAGAGCATACGCCTGGTCGTCACGAAGGGTGGAACGATACTCTTCGAAGGTCATCATAAATGGAAGCGCGTACCAACTGTGGTACTGGACGTAACCCTCCCTATTCCTCGATTCCGTCACATCACGCTCATCATCCAGCGGGACAGAGAAGGCCGTGCCCTGGGATACCTTCCGCATATGTCTCAGGTGATCGTTGAAGAGTTCTCCCCAGTCCACGAAGGGGTAGAAGCGGGGAGGTCCATCGGACAGCTGGGTCCGCATGATAACGTCGGGAACAGCATCGAGGTTGACGAACATGAGCTGACGCCCTCGCCATGCGGACCAACGGAGCATCTTCCGGATGTATTTGAGCAGAGAGCGCGCCCAATCGAACTTCGGCTCTTCCGACCGCCAGCGATGGAAGACGACTACAACCACGTCGAACTTGCCAAGTCCGTCGATCGGCGGCATGTAAGGACAGAAGATATCGACGTGTATTACCATAGTGGTTTCAAACTCAGTGCTGGAGCTGATGAATAATGGGGGATCGGCCTCGCCCTTGCGCACGAGCATGTTCGTACGCGAATCGAGCCGAGCCGTGGGCGGTTTCCATCCAAAGATGACAAGCGTCTTAAACTCAAGCACGGGCGCCTTCATCTGGTGGTAGGCCTTACGGGCGAGCCAGAGGCGGACGATGGGGACTGATTGCAGTTGCCGTGCCTCCCACAACCAGCGGTCGATCGCAGGGTCGCAGTGCAGCCAGTCGATAACCTTGACGTGCGCCAGCGCCTCGATGAGGTGGACGCGGGAGAATGTCGACAGCGCATCGAGGCCGTTTTCCAGGCGGATAGCAGGATGACGACCAGTTGGAGCGACGACTTCGATCCACGGGACGAGGACGAGATGCTTGGCGAGCCGCGCGTCGATGAATGCGCAAATATCACGCGACGCGGTGCGTAGGGCGAGGAGGGAGACGTGGGGGCACAAAGAGACGATGTGCTCGAAGAGATACGGGTGAGCCCTGTGATCCAGCATGATGAGTGGCAAAGTAGGTGTTGTGGAAACGGGCGCGATGTTTGACGCGGGGTGAGAAGTGAGGAGTGCTCAGCTGGGAGGGATCGTCGGTCCAGTCAACTGGATGGACGACTTTTGTGCTTGCGATAGTTGTCCGCCCGAGTCGCCTGGCAGTTTGATCATCTTTGCTGATTTTCTTCAACTGTCTGGGTGCACTTCTCAGTTATGTGGTGAGTTCTGAGCCTCTAGGCGGTTTCTGGTTGTGCGGGGTGGAATTTGTAGGTTTACCGTAGTCGAAGTGGACAGGCCGGACAGACCTTCCTTCAGACGATGGTCGACCACACAAAGGCCATCGCTCATACTGCATCTCCCTTCAACACCTCTCTACAATATCTCCCTTCAACATCTCTCCTACATCTCTCCTCAACATTTCCAACACCCTTACGCAGTCGCAACTGCAATACAGTATCTAGCGCTTTCTTACCGCCTCCTCCCTCCCCAACTCCTCTCACCTGTACCACGCGTTCCCTCACCTCTTCTCACTCGACTTCCCTGGTCAGCTCACAATGCTCAACCACATCGCATACCCTCACGTCGTCGACCATATTATCGCTCTGGCCCCGCGAGACTCGTTGCTCGTTCTTCGCCGAACCTGCCGCGCGCTGCGTGACCTGGTCGACGCTCGCATGGCCAGGCATCTTGTTCTCAAACCATGGGCAAACCTCACTACACCAGAGGGCCGACACCCCGCCATTCGCCTCGACAAGGGTCTCTCAGCTCTCTCTCCTGCCTCTCAAGCCCATATGTCCACCGTCCTCAAGAGCAATCTGGTGATGGATTGGATTCTTGGGAGCAAGGTCGCCGACAACTGGCTAGCAAAGTTAGCAGCTGGTGCTCCCATTCCCGTGCTCCGCATATGGTCAATCGGCGGTGTCGGATGGAGCGACGAGGAGAGGTGTGACGATTGCGGGGCAAGAACTTGGTGGCCCACGCAGAGCAAGTGCCGCACCTTGGTGGCTTTCGACTGTATTCCTCCATCTGGTCGGCTCGACCAGCTTTGTACCGACCTTTTGAGCACTAGCCTGCCCTTCTGGCAATTTGCCGCCGAGCGGCTTACGATCATCCTTGACCCACACAACCCATGGAGTTTTCCCGCACTCAGGCATCATTTCGACGGCCACGAGATGGTACTTATCCTGCGACCTTGCGAGCGTGCTGGGATACTGTACAAGCACCGCAATCCAGGCCACGAGTCTTGGGAGGACGAGCTCACAGACTGCATTCGGTCCAGCGTGGGTTGGGTGGTCAAGAAGCGTAGCCGAAACCTGATTATCGTCAACACGGATACGACAGTACCTATCCCTCCTCCAACAGCCAGGGTGACCGCAAGCACATGGGACCTTCTTCTCTCAAACGACTTGGAGCTCCGCAAAATGCTTCCAGCGCACCGAGCAGTGGCAAGGGAAGCAAATGAGTTTACAGGGAGCCTGGCGACGTTCATGTCTCTGGACGAGTATCGTACCTACCTTGGCGACGATGTTCAGTTCAACCTCGAAACCGACGACTCTTATACCCTTCCAATATGATCGTGGCAAGACCTGCTGTTCCGAGCACCACAGCGTTACACTAGCATCAGACGATCTTGAGATTGCATGTTTTGAGAGGCACCCGTGAGAGCGATGAGATGGAGTCCAAAGGGATGGCACCGGAGGTGGGCAGTCTGCATTCCGGGTGTTTACGATCAATATTCCGCACATACTCCGAGACGTCCAACCCCTCCTCAGCCGATTCGCCTCGGCATCTTCATTCACCAATCTCATGGATGACCCGAGGCCGCCAAAACGTCAACAAAGGCATCTTATAGCGTAAGCAACCTGCTCTGCAAAAACCTCACGCCAAGGTGCCTCGAGTGTCGAGAGATTCGGGTACATAAACAACTCGGGGCAGCTAACAAAAGACACGATGTGTCGGGAACGAATCGCAACGAGATCCATGCGAGCGCTGCCGTAGGTCCTCACAGCCTCTGCGCTTACTGTGCAGAGCGGCTGAATCTCAAATGCGTTTACGCTAGAAAGAGGCGCAAGAAGAAGAGCGGCAATTCCCCTCAGGAATCGGTAGACCAGCAGCGACATCGAAGCGTCGCGGCGATGGCGTCTGTCCCAAGTGAACAGGAAGACATCGTAATCCGCAGGCAAGAACATCTCTCTCCGCAAGCTGGGAGAGGACATGTCACGCTGGACTATCTCAACCCCGACATCAGTCCGGCTGGTGCTGCCCAGTCCATCGCGAGCTCTGGTGTCCGGAGTCCTTTGGATGCAGGTAGCGCTCCTGTAAACGCGGACGATGATCCAAGTTAGTCATCTGACTATCTTGGTCTGACTGTAGTCGCCCTAGAACTTGTGAGCCCAGCCGAGGCCAAGCAATTGCTACAACGGTAAAGGCGTGCTTAAGCCCACTGACAGCAGCTTCATGAAGCATCTCAATCCGATGATCTCGCTCTTTGATCCTCAACGTAAGCGCTACCAGGCTCTCCTCTGACCCAAAGTTCACACCTTGCAGTTCATGCGAGCGACTTCCTCGGCTCTCACTTCGGCCATCCTCATGCGGGCTGCCCAATTCTTCGCACCACAGCTCTACGGGCCACTACTGGTGCACAGCCGCACCCTTGTAAACCGCGCCGTCGCTACTGGCAACAACTGCGACCTTGGCATGATTCAGGCGCTCACACTTCTGGTTGCCTGGAAACAGCCGACGGACGCGACCTGGGGACTGAAGTGGGCAATTGCAATACGCATAGGATACCAGCTAGGCCTCCACGTTCCGCGCACCACTCCACTACCCGCGAACGAGCAGGAAGCTCGAGTTATCGCCGACGGGGAACGGACGTGGTTTGTACTGTCCTGTAAGTTAATTCTAAACTTTGCTGACAGAAGCATTCGACAGAGTCTATTCCGATGTGTTTGGTACACCCCCGACAATACGCCTGGAGGATCTTCCAAATGTACCGACGGGGTTGCTCAGTGCTTATGGCAGTGTCAGCGCTGGGCTGAAGAAACGAGCCGCTTTCACCCCGGAGACATGCGGCACGCATGTAGTCTGAGCTCGGCATCAACGTACCTGATGCTGATACGCCTTCGGCGCACACACACCACAATGCCACCAGATATAGCTTGGGCGCTGCTCAACGACATCTACACGCAAATGGAGCTTCATCTTATACAGTGGTTCCCAAACGATCCAGGTGAGTGCTGACTGCGGGCGCCGCTCTGACAGCAGCTCAAGGCAAGTTTGCGCCGCTGGAGCAGACCATCCTCAAGTGGTTTGACTTGAATCACCTTCTACGCATCCGCTTCTTAATGCTCGATGTCTGCCCGAGCCATCAGCGAGATACAATCATTGCGGACTGGCTCCAGTTAGCGGACAGGTATACGGCTCAGACGGAAATGCTCGCCAGCCTGGGAAGCCTCGGATACATGCAAGATACCTCAGTAACCCATCTGTCAGCGTTCGGCGTGGTCGGTCATAAGGTGAGAAGGAGACAGAGAATGTGCTCAAGGCAGATGTGTGCTCGCCTGCCACCCCTGCAGCGGCAACTCGTCGTCGGCTACATACGCCGCATGTCAGAGTGTTGCGACAGTGCCCAAAACCGCGCCGAAGAGTATGTCATGGCCGTTGTCGGACGATTTCTGCGCCGTCTCCTTGACCAGCTGGCGTCAGAGGAGAGCTCGCGCTCGGAGCAGCAACCGACATCCCAAGATCCCGTCGGCGCATTTGACTTGGTCAGCTCATTCCACTCCACGAGCGCTAATTGCAGGACGAGTTCCTCAGACATGCCAGTCTCAACTTTGAGAATTCGACCTCTGGCAACGATCAGCTCTGGTGCGTTGTATATTGATTAAGCTGACGACAGGGCCATGCTCTTTCCTGATCTCCCCGCGATGAATACCTGAGCTCGCTCCAGGGAGTGCAGCTCAAGCTGTGCAGGATAGTGCAGCACAGTGGCGGAGCAGGTGGTGCATTTCCAACAGTTTTACTGACTACTGTCACTGACGCGTCGACAATGCGTCCTCTGACATGATCTGAACCAGCCTCTCTCGCTGAACACAGTTGTCTAAAGTCAGCGGGGCAGGCCGCTCACTCACCAAAGTGCCAGCTCCGCGCAATGCCATCAAGCTCTTCCGTGCTCAGCCCAGCAAACAATGCCCCGTACTCCTTGGCCAATTCTTCTGACAAGAGAAGGCTGCGGATCTGGCGCAAGACGTGCTTCTTCGTCTTCCAAGTGGGCGGGTACTTTGTCTCGAGGCTTGGCGCCTCCTCCTTGAACCACTCCTCGAGCGGACCGAACAGATGCTTGACGGGCGTCTCGTCATATCCCTTCCGTCAGGCCGCCGTCCGATGCATAACTCACCCAGGCATCTGCGCTTGTCCGCTTCTTTTTGGCAAGGTAAGTCTCGAGAAGCTTTAGCAATGGCGAGTCCTCCTGAGGATAGACCAAACCCATAACGCCGATATCCTTGTAAGTCCAGAGCGAGTAGCTGGCGTTGTGTCGACGATTAATGTCTAGCTGCAGCTTGAGAACATTATACCGAGCGTCATTCACGGCTTCCCAGTCCTCGCCATCCTTCGGCGTCGCGTATGTCGGCCCGAATTCGCTGTTCCAGATAGGCGTCTGCGTGTCGATCATAAAGTTTGCCTTGCGCTTGAAAGTACGCTCGTGGTACTCAATCTGCTCTTTCGTGCCCCCAAATCGCTCAGGAGCGGCAGGGAAACCATATCTGGTCATCAGCACTAACTGCAACACGTTCTTACACAGAGTAATCGTGACACGAGTACACGCAGTTCGGAAGCGGCGTCTTGAAGTGCGAGAAGTCGTACCCGAACGAGTTGCCACTGGGCATTAGCGGCGGCCATGGTCGGTCTCACTCAAGGAAAAGAATGTGGTGTGGGTCCACCGCGCGGATGGCCTGCTCGATGCGCACATAGAACGCCTGCAGTCGTTCGTGCTGGCTGTCTGCCGGCTCATTCATCGGGTTGTACCCCGCCACCCAGGTGTTGTCTCCATAGTGCTCGGCAAGGATTTCCCAGAGCCAAACAGCTCGGTCTTGAAAGTCCTTGTAATCCCAGACTGACCTCAGCATAGGTAAACAAATGAGACTTACACATTGCCTGGTTGGTGTTGTTATCGCTGTGCCAATCCATGTTCTGCCCTCCTGGGAGGGCGTGGAGGTCGATCACGGTGTATATTCCGTGTGCTGCGCACATTCGTTAGACTCCAATCGCCCTCTCAGCTTACAAGATCCACCACGCGGTCGAGATGCTTGAACCCGCTCTTCTTCAGCACACGGGGATTCATGTCATCCTCAAAGTGGCGGTAGTTGACAGCAATACGAATGCAGTTGAAGCCCATGGACGCCAGGAACTTGGCATCGGCCTCCGTAAAGTAGTACTCAAGGAAGCGGTCGAAGAAGAACTCGTACTTCTCCTCGCCGATGACGGTCTTCATTGCCGCTCGCGCTTGATTCTCCTGCCCGGCAAACCCGTTCATGAAGTTCTCCATCAACACTGCCATGAGCTCGCGCTTGGTGCGGCGTACTCACTCCACCCGCCGAGCGAGGCGCCCTTCAAGAGTATTGGGACACCATCACGGGTGATGTCGCTGCCTGTAACCTGCAGATAGCCGTGGCTCCCATCGACGTAGACCATGATGCGGCTGTGCGGAGGTGCTATCAAGGTGGATCTTCATTATGCCTTAAATCTCAAAGACACGGCCTTGGACCAACGTCAAGCAGTGGGCAGCTTGTCCGTCTGTTGCCGCGGAAGTGCTCGGATTGATGTCGGGCCGATGTCGTGAGATTCATCAACGCTGATAAACCCTGTTCTGGTGCTGATGGCCATAGATTGACCACCTCCAACGCTGTTTACCGCTGATAAACGCTGTTTCGGCTCTTGCTTCGGACACATACCTTGCGTCCACCGAAAGTCAAGGCCCCACCATTGCCCCGCAACTCACACGTTCCTCCATGCCGACACGCCGTGTTCGAGGGGTGGGCCGAGCCTCATGATCGCCGACCCAATGTACGGCCGCGCGCCGGAAGTCACTACTCCGTGAATGCGCCGCTCGGTCAAGATAAAGTGTGACCAGAAACCGTTCAGTCCCCAGCCTCAACGCACACGATGACCAGCGACTCCAAGCACGAGATCGAGCACTACGACTCGCAGGACTCCAAGGAGCTCAGCGATGTTGACAAACTTCCGTCCACTAAGCTGGAGGAGCACGTCCAGATTACTGAGGAGCAGGTGGGCACTCCCTTTGTGTAGTAGCTTACCGCAGAATCGCGCCATCCTGCGCAAGACGGACAAGCACATCCTAATCACCCTCATGGTCATCTACTTCATGCAAGCTCTGGACAAGACCAGTAAATCCCATGCGAGGCAGGACTGACGTAGATCTCGGTATCATGAACCTTCTTGGTCTCTCGAAGGACCTCGGCCTCCACGGCACCCAGTACTCGATGGTTAGCAGCATGATTCCCTTCGCGCAGATGGCATGGCAGCCGTTCTCGAGCTACCTGGTCGTGCGGCTCGACACGCGATACTTCATGTGCGCGCTCATCGTACTCTGGGGTGCCATGGCAGCGATCCTCGGCGCGGGCAACTCGTACGCTTCCGTCATGGTTATCCGATTCTTCCTCGGCCTCTTTGAAGCCGGCTGCCTCCCCCTGTTCAGTGTGCTTACCGCTCAGTGGTACCGACGGTGAGCCAACGCGATGGCATAGCTGACAGCAGGTCTGAGCAGCCACTCCGTGTCGCGCTATGGTACGGCATGAACGGCATCTGTTCTATCGCAGCGGCCATCTTTGGTTACGCCTTGTATGTCCACACTACCACCAGGACTGACTGAAGTGCGCACATGTCAGACAACGCGCCCATTCGCAAGTGGCAGGGAATGACGATCCTTTGTGGCGCGATTACTGTCCTTTCAGCTCCACTTGTCTGGTTCCGCGTGGCGTCGACCATTGCGAAAGCCAAGTTCTTGACGCCGGAGGAGAAGGAGATTGCGGTCGAGCGACTGCGGGCGAACCAGACAGGCGTGGGCTCCAACGAGTACAAATGGTCGCACGTGTGGGAGGTCGCCTACGATCCAAAGTCGTACCTCTTTGTCGGTATCTCGTTGTTGATCAACGCCGGTGCCGCTATCACCTCCGCCTTTGGGCCCACTGTGAGCTCTAGAAGGAGTCATAACTGATCATAGCTTGTCAACAATATGGGCTTCGACAAGTACACGTCGGCGCTCCTCAACATGCCTTTCGGGTTCCTCCAGCTCGTCGTCATCATCGGCAGCTCTTGGGTAGCGCAGCGGTTCGCGTCCAAGTCCATTCCACTCGCCATCCTGCAGCTCCCATGCCTCATCGGCTCAGTCTTGCTCTACACTGAAGGCACCTCGGGACACTTCCGTCAGGGCGTTGGCCTGACTGGGTACTACATGCTCGCCTGCGTGTTTGGCTGCAACCCTCTCATTATCTCATGGGTGATGGCGAATACGGGCGGGCAGACCAAGAAGTCGGTTCTCCTCGGCCTCTACCAGATTGGCGCAGCTGCAGGCAATGTCATTGGGCCCATGCTGTTCAACTCCAAGGACGCGCCGTACTACCTCCCAGGCTTGAAAGGATGCCTGGGCATCTTCTCCGCGCAGCTCGTCCTGATTGCGGGCGCCACGTTGACGCTCATCCACCTCAACCGCGTGCGCCGCCGCCAGCGTGTAGCCAACGGCAAGCCCGAGTTCATCAAGGACACGTCCATGACGCGCAAGTTTGAGAACTTTGAGGATGAGGGAGTGCTCGGTCAGAATGGTGAGTGAGGGGTGGACGGGCCTGCCTGATTCCAGCTCTTGCCGACCTGACAGACTTCAAAAATGACGAGTTCGTTTATGTCCTGTAGGCATGTGGAGGTTCGGCATTCAGAAGGTTGGTGAAAGCGATGTTTACTGTAGAGATGGAGTGCGGGGTGCATCAGTGAGCTGGCGGAACTCGCGCCTGTGGTATAACGGTTTTAACTACTTGATATCGATTCAACCGACTTCCTCGTCGCGCGGGTCAGTGAGGCGATGCGCGCCAGAAATGGCTTCGCTGCTTTGGGAGAGGAGGACCCGCCCGATGGGCTTGCTGACATGCGGAGCAACCATGTCCGCTCGGTGTGGTGATGAGACACACATCTCTCAGCCCAACATCTCTGATCGTCACATCACTCTCTTCCTCTCCTCTCCTCAGTGTCACCTCCTCTCACCTACTCACAGGCTTATCGGCTCCAACCAATCCATAACGATGGGCCTAGTACCAAGCCGAGAGCAAGACGGCCTCCCACGAGGGACCTATGCCAGCAAACTCACCTACCGATGGTACCCTCACATCATCGAGCACGTTGTCGACTTCGCAACCCCCGAGACCTTACGCGCCTTACGGGCGACCTGCAAAGGCCTTCGTCGGCGAGCCGACTGGAAGCTTGGCTCTCACATCATCTTGGGCGACGAGGTGATGGTCACGCCGAAGGGGGATATATTGGAGCCGATCCGAATGGGGCGGCGCACCAGAGTCGGGATGTGGCGCACCCCCATTCTCAGCGACGAGTTTCGTCGCCTCAACATACCGAGAATCCACCTTCCCCGAACGCTCGATCTGCCTTATCTACCCAAGCAGAGCTCCAACCACGACAGTACGGTCCGACTCCTCTTATCTGCCTATGCGATGAGGTCACTGCGAATGTGGGCAGCCGCAACTACGTCTGATTCGCTCCAATATCAACACTACTACGAGCCCCCCAGCGTGGTTGTGGCGTTTGGGTGGATGCCAGCAGCTATGGAAGGACTTCCGAGCACTGGCAGGCGCTGGGAAGTCAATTGCGGGATCACCAGCCGAGACTCCTTCAAAGCCGTCTGCTGCACCGATATCCTTCATGCCGCTTTCGACAAGAAATCCAGTGACGGGACATCGGGACGCAAACTCGAGAAGCTGGTCCTGAACATCGACATTAGCAAGCCATGGCCAAAACCGATCTACAATCCAGATGTCGTCGCCAGCTCGTGGTGGGCGCAGCACCTCGTCATTGTTCTCAAGCAGAGCGCAGAGGCGGAGGAGGGCTGGGAGCGGTGTATCAGCGACGCCATCGCAATGCTCAAGAGCCAGACCACGAAGCGCCGCCGAACCCACCGCTGCAGCGTCCTTGTTGTGGACTGCGGTGGCGTCGACCTCAAAGTTCTGCATCGCTTCAACCGCTTCAAGCTCACCGAGATCCTGACCCTGGACGAGTATCGACACAAGGTTGGCGACGAGCAGCAGTTCAGGCTGGAGACCGACGACAGCTACATGCTGTAGTGCCCATCGACAAGAGATATCCCATTCCGAAGTCATCCCATGAGTCCAAAAGAATATAGCCAGCGAAGCAAAGCTATATAGAGAGTTAGCTGAGATTTGAAGGTGAACCTACTGAGTCGAAACATCCGCCTTCAACCGATACTGGCACCCAGCGTCTTGGCTTGACGCGGTGGTTACCTAATAGATAGTCATGACCGCACGGACCGCCATCCTTGCTGGGTGGCGCCATGTGTGATGAGGCTCTCGCACTTTCGGGTTCTCGTTATTGCACCATCATTCACACCCACTACAATGTCGCCGTCGCTGTCGTTCACCATGTTCCCGCACATCTTCGACGACATCCTCCGCAGCGCGTCATTCGAAGCGCTCCGCGCAACCAGTCGTCATATGCGTAACGTCGCGGATAGATTCCTTGGGCGACATTTGATCATTGCCCCCTGTGGCATGATCATAACTCCTCTCGGCTTGCCCCCCGTCTACCGGCCCCAGCGCACCACCGGCCGCTGTCGTCCCAGTATCATGTTCGTCCCCGACAGGAAGGAGCCTAATCACTTCCAGCGTGCGGCCGTCCAGGACTGGCCTTACCCTCCAGCAATAACCGGACCCAAGTTTGAGCAGCATCTGCCCTATCTGCCATCCAAAACCATGCGGCTCTGGGCAGCCGCGAAAAGCGTGCATAGCATGGACTACGAATTCGCCTTACGGCCGTCGGAGGTGGTAGTCGCCTTCGGCTGGGCGCCACCGGCAAGAAATCTGCAACTACTGCACCGATTCGCTGGCACCTCCTTCAACGACCTTCAGCCAGCCAACTGTACCAGCCTCCTGCGAGCGGCGTACGGCAATTGTAAGCCACAGTTGAAAAAGGTCGTGGTCCACCTTGATCTTGCCAAGCCTTGGCCTCCACTTTCTGATGCTTGGTTCCAGAGGAGGAGGGGATGGTGGACTCAGGATCTGGTCCTGATAGTTCGAAACAGTGGACATTCGGCCACAGGATGGGAGGAGTGTGTCGACGACCTTCGGGGGCTTGTCGAGGAGCAAAGTTTCAGGAAGGCGGGGCAGACGCGAGTCATCGGGGTCGGACGGCACTGTCAAGAGCTGCTGCGAAAGCCTTTCAGCAGGTTCCACCGTGTCAAGCTGCAGACCCTGCATGAGTATCGCCAGAGTTTCAACGGGGACGAAGAGCAATTCCTCCTCGAGACAGACGACACGTATACACTTTGAACGAGAGGTATGTCAATACAGCACAATGCCCTGACGAGCCAGCATCGAGATTCCGTCAAATGAAGCGACGGTCGACCAAGCCGAGCGATTGAGAAGTCATAGTTAGTTAGTAGAGCTTAGATCTTGAGAGTATAGCAATCGTCGATGAGTGGTGGAGGGCGAAAGCGCGGTCAAACCCAGTCGAGGTCGCAAATAGCCTGTATAGTGACTATTCAGCATGCTGCCCAGCGACATTTAACGGGGCGCAGCTCTAGCTGGAGATCAGCGATTCTGCACAGTCCGTTGATAAGCTGTCGACGAAGCGGTCCGAAGAATGAGCAAGTGGAGAGTCAGGAGAGGAGGCGACGTCGATGGCCAAGATATGACAGGAATGTACCTTCAGGCTTTGCACGGGTGTTACAGAAATGAATCGCCTGTTTGAGGGCCAAACGCCGTCCAGACGAAGCAGTTTCGACCAGCTCCATGGCACAGCTTGGGCTTTCTCTTGCAGCTGAATGCATGCATACTCACATGATCACCTTCTGGATACTAACGAGGTCTCTACTGAGTGTGTCCACTGCCTTCCCCATCTGCCATCGCAAGCAAAGCGCGGCGGAGAGTAAACAAGAACACACAGGGAGCAAGCCGGAAGCGGGACCTGAGATAGCCGGCAACACCGACGCCTCACCAACACAACTCTGACAACCATTCTCCACCCACAGCATGCCGCGCAAGTCCTATGCTGAGCATCGAGCTCAGCGCGCGGCGTCCGTAGCGTTGAGGTGCGCGTTCTCCAGGTACTATCTGACAGCAGCGACGACACCGGTGACCTCGACAGCCTCGCGTCGTACTCGACCTACGCGTCGCACACGACGCTGGGCTCAGCGGCCTATCCGCACTTTGGGAGCTTCAGCACGAGCGCCAGCGCGAGCGGGTACGCGTCGCCCTACTACGGCGTCAACAACTATGGTCACGGCTTAGGCCTCGCTCCCCCACCGCAGCTGCGCTCCCGGACATTCTCGAATGTCTCGGTGCACAGTCGCGGCTCGGCGCGGGGTTCGCAATTTCGCGACGCGAGCTCATCACCTTCGCTCCCTGCATCGCCACGGCTTCCTCGGCGGCCCAGCTCCAACTTTTCTCCCGCCCCGCCGTCTGTGCGAGGCGTGAGCGCAGGTGCCAGCGCGCCCGGCTCAGGCCTGAACACCAAGTCTGGAACGCCCGAGGATTCACATACCCACACGCCGACGGATCGCGACCGCGAGAAGAGGAAGAAACGCGCGCGCAACGAAGAGCGATGGCGTCGCGTACGCGCAAGAGAGGCGGCTCACGACGCACCGGTAAGGCGGCTCGCCAAGTACGCCCACGCGCGATGGGGCTCGGTCGGCGCGGTAGTCGCGGCCGTGCTGGCGGCTCTTGCCGTGCGGGTAATCTTGGGGATCGTTGTTCTTTGTGGGTGTGTCTATGGTGGAGCTGACAAAAGGCATCAGCGGGCACGCGCGTCGGGCGCTCGGCCGTGAGGCGGACAGCGTCTGGCGATCCTGTTCCGGGCGGCATATGAAGTGTGAGCATGTCTTCTGTTTAAGGCTGACAGTAGTGTTGACGCCGTTCTGTCGCTTAACGTCAGTTGGAATCCTGGTCATGACTGACAGCAGATTTCCGAATCAGCGATGGACGATGCGTATCGACGATGACACCTGGCCAGGCATGCGGGCAGCAACGGGTCTTTTCCTCGGTCGGCTCATCATGGAGGTCCCATTGTGGAGCGCTGCTGTTGCCTGGTCAACACTTGAAGGCTGGCGAGAAGGCCGCACACTGCGTACTCGGGTCGCAGCGATAATCTATCTTGGTCTGGGACCCGCATTAGTGCTGAGTGATACGATGCTCCTCCCGTGAGTCATCGCTGGGTGCGCGGCGACTGACTCTAGTGTACGCGCGGCGCTGGGGCTATCCGCCTGGGCAATCGTCGCGGTTTGCAGCGGGGGCGACGCGGCTGCGGCTGCACTCGTTGCTGCGTCAGTTTGCGCAGAGCGCAGCACGATGGCATACGTCCCAGGCTTTGTGATCTATTTTGTCGGCAAGCGCGTCTGGCTAGGCGAGAAAGGGTATGGTCTCCCTCTATAACCTATTGACATCAGCGCGGGCTACATAGGCCGACTGATTGTCTGCGCCGCGCTGTCTTGTACAGCGATCGCAGTCCTGGGCCCCATTCCATTGCGCACCATCGTGGCGAGGCTGAATCCTATCAATTTCGCACAATACATCTCCCCAATCAGAACTCTCTTGGTCATCCTATCTGTAAGCTTTCAAGCGCACACGCAGCTGACAGCAGCTGGCGGCATGTGCCCCATCTGCATATCTGGTTCTCAAAGCCTCACGCGCCTTGCGCCCATCCTCCACTGACACCGCGGCGCCGTCGAGTGTGCCCGCCACCGCCCGTCTCCTGCCTCTCGCGCTAGCAGCGACAAGCGGAGCCTTCGCCTTATGGGATTTCGACGTTGCCCTTCCGCTCCTCCCCGTGGCTTTCGCAAGCGCACTGAGGCGAGACGACGACGAGTGGGCGGTCGCTGTGCAGGTGCAGCACATCGCATCCATTGCGTGAGTAGGCAGTCTTGCTATCTTGAACATGGCTGACGAAAGAATGTGGTCCAAAGGCGACGGCGTGACGACCGCCCTCTCTGCGGCATATGTCCTTGCATGGAGCTGGCTCATTGGTGCTCGACTGGATGCGCCGAACCTGGCACTACGGATACACCAGTTTGTGAGTCTTCTCGGCTGGCCTGCGGTCGAGGCATGTAGCTAATGTCAGACCACCTATGGCCTATCTATCGTCTCCCTCCTGGCGCCATTGCTGGAAAGGCTCCCCTTCCGCATCCCGTACGCGCACGCCGTCTTGGTTGCGGCGTCGTTGCTTACGCTCATTGTGTGGGCAAACGTTCGGCTTGTCAAGACCGCCTGGGCCGCCGGGGCTTTGTAGAGGGCTGCAGGACAGGGCACGAGATCATGTACAGACTGCATAGGTCAAGCTTAACAGCCTGACACATCGCGTCTCACTTCTCTTGGGCTTCGGAGCGTTCGTCGCACGCAGACATCAAGGGACTCATGCGTGATTCATGCAAATGTACAAATGGACAGCGGTCTTCTAGTGTGATTCTCTTGAACTCTCAAACATCCCACCGCCCGTGGTGGATCTAACCAATTGGCCGGCAAGAACAAATCTCGGCAATGCGTTTCTTGAACCTCAGCGCCTCATCGCACGCGCGCCATATAGCGCCATGCCCACTTCCAGCCGAAGCCGCCGCAACCTCCTCGCCGTGGACACGCACTACTGTCAGCCCTCTTGGTCGACATCCACCCACTCACCACTGGCATGGAAGCCCCCAGCGCCCTCGACCCGCTCAAGACTCCACGCTTTGCACCCCATACCCGCCATGGCGCCGAACAGCGCCGTCTTGGGATGCTGTGACCCAGGTGGCGCGCCGTACCTGCTGAGGAAAGGCGCGAGGTGCTTCCTGAATGCAGCCCTTGGGGCAGCGACATCGAAGCCTGCATCGACGAGGATTGCGCCAAAGAGTGCATTCAGCACCGAGGCGAGCTCGCGGAAGTCGGGGAGAACGACCCAGAACTCCCGCTCGCCGTGCTCGTCCGTCAGGGCCCGTTGTATCGCGGCGCGGTAGGACTGCACGCGACTCTGGTCCGTGGGCGAGAGGATCAGCTCGTCCACGAGCTTCTTCGTCGCGGCAACGTAGGAGGAACGAGCGGCCTGCCGTCAGTCTAGAGACACTAATGACTCACGCTGGAGACCCGCGAGTGCTGCATCAGGGTCAAGGCGCCGGGCTCCAGGCCGGGGTTGGACTCCCATAACATTTCCATTGTCACTGCCATCAGTGCCGTTAAGATGAGAGCTTACAGAAGTCCAACAGGCCTGCGCCAAGGAAGACGAGCCTCTCCATGTTGGACCCCACGGGAAACTTGAACACCTCCATGCCCAGACTCGGATCCCTGAACTCGTACCCGAGAAGCTCGTAGGTTTCACCCTCCTCGAGCTCGACGCCATTGGGACTTTCACTCTTCAGGCTACTCCAGGTTGGCATAGCGAACTTGAGGCCCATCTTCTGCATGTTGGAATAGATGTCGTCGAAGGCTGGGGTGCTCTGGTGGATGGCGCCGATGATAGCCTCAACCAAGTCGGCCACTGTCTTGCGGCTGAGAACCTGCTTGGTGGGTGGTGAGTAACCGTCTGGTTCATCCAGAGTCCAGAGTGGGGGGATATAATTGCGCCCAATGGTAACGAGCGAGCGCAGGTAGCCTGGAATCACGGGGTCGATGTCCACTAGAGCCCTGTTTGAGACTAGCAGGTGTCGTTTCTTGTACATCTCCTCGATTGTCTGCAGGCCCTGAGAGTACACGGATGCAGTGGCAACAAACTGCAGCACAGCGTCGCCGAGAATCTCGAGACGCTCGTAGTTGTCCTTTGCACGCATTGACGGCGCAACAAGTGCGGAGCGGAGAATAAGAGGATCGACCTTGCCGTCGAAGAGGTTGTCCGAGAGCTGGCGTGCAAGCAAATGTTCCTCTAGCGCAAGCATCACCGCAGGAAGGACTGTGAGGGTGCGGAACACGGACGCAGCCACGAAGTGGAGCCTCAGTAGCTCGGGTACCGAGTGTTGAGGATACCGCTTGTGACGATCCGTAGCCAGAGCGCTGATGAGCCCGCCGCGGTTGTAAGCTGACATTTGTAGTGTCTCCAGGACAGGCTGGTAGGGGTCGTCGATGCGGGGTGGGTGTCTCTGCTGACCCTGGTTTTTGTTGACCAGATCCAAAATCGTGCGCCGTTCATCGCGTGGACACAGAGAGGTCGGGGTGAGGTCGTGCCGCACGCGCTCGACGTAGACGCGGTGCGCAAACTCCTTGGAACCGCAGTTGAGAAGCGCGTCCTTCATGTTCTCGTCGAACAATGGAGAACGAGTTGGAACGCGATCAAGCGGGGGTCCGTCTACCAGCGCGACTTCATGCCAGGAGATGGCACCTGCAGTTGTCCCACCTCGAGTGAGAGGGAGGACAAGGTAGGCAGACTCCTCCAGCAGCCCGTCAAGGGGTGTGTTGGTCATCGCGCGCAATGCCCGGCGGGTCCACTCGAATGCGTGGTCGAGTAAGTCCTCCCTGATAGAGAGCTCTTCGGACGGCTGCACTTTGGCACGTGCAGGGACATTGGCAGCGCCCACGTCCAGCGTCATTGTAGACTTGAAGGGCAAGGGGCGGGGCGTAAGCAGTGCCAGACTCCGACACTTTGACGTCAAGTCCTGGTTTGGCGAGCCAAACTCAACAGTAATGACGGAGACGAACACACTGTTCGGTGAGATGGGCGTGAACTTTGTGAAGAAGTCTGGGTGACGGTAGAATGGATATTCCTTCTCTCGCGGGACCTGCGAAAGACTTTCACGAGCTGCTTGACGTGCTTGCTCAAGGGGATGTTGAGCTCTGTCCATGATGGCAGGTGGGGGAGGAGGCAGAGGTGGGGGTGCTGCAGTGGGAGGAGGAGGCGGCAAAGAGAGCACGGCTGGAGGAGGTGGTGGCAAAGGCTGATTCTTTGCTGCGAGGGTCTCCTTCACCGCGTGCTTCTTGGCGCTGGGCGGCGGGCTGCGTTTGGACGGATTGGAAGGCGTCGGCACGAGGTTACGATCAATCTCGCCAGCAGAGTGCAGCCAGCAGACAGCGTTGAATGCTGCACTGAGCTTTGCGTTCTTCTGGTTTGTGCAAATCACCGAAACAGCCTCACGGATGGGTGAGTTGGTGGGCAGAGTTACCTTGCAAACAATGCCCACCCCGCCATCGGCTTGATGTATCTCGTGGAAGCTATAGTTCGTGCCGTTCTTGGGTTGGTTCCTCAAGTAGCCGATGTACGATTGGAGCGTAAGGGTCGCTTGCGCAAACTGCAGTCCTGGAGGGGGTGGAGGGACACCTGGATGCAGCGGCGGTGTAGGATCGCGTGGGTGAGGGGCGGGCTTATAGCGTTTGACGGTTGACCCACCCGAGGCCTTGGAGTCGCCTGGGCTGGGTCTTTTGGCCATAACGTCCGGGAGGTGAGATGGGAGATGGCAAGAGGGCGTCCTGCTGATTTCAGTGAGGTTGACAAGATTAGGCGGTAATTAACGGCGGGGGTAAAAATCAGCCTCCTCTGAAACGCCCGTTTGCCTACAACGTGTGGTAACGATGCTCGGACGAGTAGGACGGCGCTACGGCTCCTATAGTTCTAGAGCTTTATCACAGGCTGCATGAAATATCCCCACTTTGCACATAACCACCAAAACCACGCTAACTTCCACAAACTGCCACCTCAGAGCATGTATCTGTATCCTGGAGGCAGCTGGTGCTTGATCATGATCGCCTGCGTCCGGGTGCCGAACTGTGTACCCTCGGTAGACAGATCCTCCGCCTCAGCCGCGTCAAGTGCGCGGTTAATCTTCTTCAACCTGAACCGCAGCAAGAGCGCGCACCCGATTGCGAGGACAGCGAAGGCAGCGTTGGCCACACACGCCTGCCAGTACCGCGGACCCTGGTTTAGCGGGTAGAAGTAGGAGCTGTAAATGAACGAGGCATTGCTCCAAGCAACAGCCTGGGCGTACGCAGTGGCTCGCTTGACAGGAGGGCCTGGGACGACGGCGGGAATCCAAGAGAGCAGAATACCGTAACCTGCCTGCAGCGAGGTCATGAGGAAACATGCTGTGTACCGTACGCCGATGTTGAGAGAGGCGCCAACCATTGCGTAGCCGATGATGGAGATTGCAGTGGGAATGATGATATGCAGCGCACGCTCGGCGACCCGGTCTGAGTGGATGCCGTTCGAGATTGCCATGATAGCTGCCCAGATATACGGCGGAGCGGTCATGAGGAGCGTAATGGTGTTGTTGAACTTGAGGGTCTTGGTGATCGTGGGCATGAAGTTGGTCCATGAAGCCGAGGTGTTGATGCCCAGCTGACAGATACTTACATCAGCTTACGGTAGAAACACTGGACTCACATGAGGATGAACACATTCAGATCTGTGATGCCGTCCCACACTTGCTGACGCGTCGAAGGCTGCGGAATGAGCGCCTCCACCGAGGCATGCGTGCGGTGCTGCTTTGCCATGCGGTACATGGCGAGCTTGCGCTCGTCCGGGCTGAGCCACTTGGTGTTCTTCGGCATGTCGGGGAGCAGCCACATGGAGGCGATCGCAACCGGGACCGTGGCGGTGCCCTCGAGGATGAAGAGCCATCTCCAAGAAGGGAGGCCACGCACGCCGTCCATGCCTTTCATGATACCCGAGGCTAAGAGCCCTCCGAATGCGCCCCCGAGAATGAAGGCGGAGAACAGCAGGGACGAGCGCAGAGCGATCTCCTTCTTGGTGTAGAAGCAACTAAGCTGCAAAGTTAGCGAGGGCCGGGTATAAGATCTCACGAGATAGAGAGCACCTGGGAAAAAGCCCGCCTCAGCGCAGCCAACCATGAAACGAGCAGCAAAGAGGCCGCCAAAGTTGGTCGCAGCACCGCAGCAGGCGCTGCAGATACCCCAGATGGTCATGATGACGGGCAGCCCTGAAATCAGCTTAATCGAAGAGAACGCTCACAAATCGACGGCCTCACGTAGTTGAGAGCAACATTCGAAGGCAGCTGCATGAGCAGGTAGCCGATGTAGAAGCATGAGATGATGGTCGAGTATTGAACACTGCTGAGCTTGAGGTCTTTCTCGAGCGAGCCGAGGCGAGCTTGAGCAATGTTTGTCCTGGCATCAGCTGAAGCAACCTTACTGACAAACTTGTCCAGGTAGTTGAACGCATAGATCACGGCAAGAGTGCTGAGGAGTCTCGCGTCGAGCTTGCGCACGAGCTTCTTCTCGACGGCGGGGTCGAGGTTGAGCTCCACACTACAGTCAGCAGCGACAAGAACACGACTCACTCAGGCATTGGGTCATTTTCACCCCACAGTTCGACAGCGGGGTCGAGGGCTTCGGGCTGTTCCGTCAGCTTTGGGCAATGACCAAGCTTACGTCCTTGCTCGTGCTTGACACCTTCGCTAGCTGTTTCTCGTCCGACATGGTGAGTGAGAATCAGTAAGATCAGTTTTCTCAGCTTCACCTATGACTCCTGTCCGTATGGAGTGGGCATCAGCGACTTGGAGAAGGAAGAGAATGAACCTCGGCTGAGTCCGTCAGGGATTGGGGCCGGACGAGATGAGCGGCGTGCTCCTGGAGCAGAGTTCCTGTGGGGGCTGCGATGCTGATAGGTGGAGCCTCTGATCTGGTGCCTGTCGGTAGCCGCTTGCCCTCGGCGCCTCGTCGACGCTCTCTTGGCATAAGGATGTAGACGTTGAGCCTGAACGATGTTGCGAAGCGGTGGATGAAGGGGCGGGAGGATATTTACTCCGCCTCCACTCCAAGCCCAAACGCCTGTTTGGTGGTCTGAAGCCAAGTCCAGCTTCTACTGGACCATTCACCATGACAGGCAGTGGCGATAACGAGCTAGCCAAGTCGTGTTCCGAACAGGTTTCTCAATCCCTCGGAACTACCTGCGCGGTCCAGTGGCTCATACACATGACTGCTGTGGTGGGCAGACTCCACTTGAGCCTCCGCCTTGGAGTGGGAGGAACGCGACCTCTCACTCCATTACAGTGGGTCATGGAGCTATCTGTAACATACATCAGGTCGCGACTCACCCTATCTGATAGGATGGACGCCACGACGATAGGTAACGCCACAACTATCATTGACATCGCACCGATAGTGATGGGCGGTATCTCGTGGCGACCATCTTGTAGCCCTCGACAGATTCTGCTCCTGCCGCGTCCATCGCTCGCACACGACCGGAGCCGACATTGCGTTTCCATTCTGCCGCGGGCAAGGTCGCCGATGCGGCCTCCGCCGTCGCACGCCCTATCAGCTGACATCCTGATGCCCACCCGAGTCGGCCGCCCCACCTCATCCCAGATTCCGTCCACTCGCTTGGGACTACTCACGAAACCCACAGCAAGCTAACGTGCCTCGGCACCATTTATAGCTCACTGCGCATCGCATGATTGGAGGTGGCCAACATCCGCACCGTGGAAGTACAACATCCCGCCCACCACAGCTGGTTTCCGTCTGGCAGAGATGCCGCGATACGCAACAGGTACGCTCGCCGGTGATGGCGGCTCCAGTCTCAGTCCACCAGAGTGGACGCCGAGCTCTCTCCTGCTGCTTAACTAATGCGGCTGCCCCTGTGGACCCCCACAACTTCCTGCCATCATGAGGGATCAGCATAGTACCTACAGCGACGACAAGGTCGACCTGAACGATGAGAAACACCAGGAGGGCCGGACGGTGGTCACTGCCGCTCCAGGCCATGAGCTCGAGGCGCAGGAAGCCGACAAGGTCGAGGTCATTCTTCGCGCCGAGCACGAGTTCACCAAAGAGGAGTATCGCAAGCTGCAGATCAAGTTTGATCTGATCTTGATGGTAAGAGTATGAGCACGGTGCGAGCTGACAGTGACAGCCGATGCTCATGATCAGTGAGTTGAACGATGGGGTCACTTGATGCCGCGATACTAATCGCAGTCTATGGCGTCCAGTTTGCAGACAAAACCTCGCTCTCCTCCGGCTCTGTCTTCGGCCTCATCGAGGATACAGGGCTGAAGGGTCAGCAATACGGTACACTCACCGCCTTCTTCTGTATGTGGTCACTGTTGTCATGCTAACCCAAGACATGTCCTACGCCATTGGTCAGCTGCCCATGTCCTGGGTCTTGCAGCGCTTCCCCCTCGGTCGCTCTCTGGCACTCTGCTGTATTGTCTGGGGCAGCCTTGTCATGTGTCTGGGCGCGTGCAACAACTACTCCCAGCTCGCTGCCGTCCGCACACTCCTTGGCTGGTTTGAATGTGTCGTTACCCCGGGCTTTGCCATCTTCACTGCCTCCTGGTGGCTGCGCGAGGAGCAAACTCTGTAAGCAACGGAAAGGATACCCACTGACCGCAGGCGCCAGGCTCTGTACTACTCAATGAGTGCGGCCGACCTCTTTGGATGGCGACGCTGACCAAAGACTTCTTCTTCTCGATCATCTTCGGCGTCGGCACGTACTTTATCGCGCTGCATGCGCAGAACAGTGGTGGCCTGGCTGCCTGGCGGGTTATCAATCTGTTCCTGTGCGCTCCTCTCCTGTTCCGAAGCTAACCATAGTGGGGGCGTCACTGTCGGCATGGGGTTCATCTTCCTCATCTTCGGCGGCACGCCCGACGAGGTGTGGTGGCTGTCGAAGCGCGAAAAGATCATGGCCAAGGCGCGCATCGTATCCAACGCCACCGGGGGAGGTGAAAGCCACCCGTGGAAGTGGGAGCAAGTCACCGAGTGCTTCCGCGACTGGCAGTGGTGGAACGCAGTGGTGTACGGTCTTCTGGGCAACATCCCGAACGGTGAGTCTCCTCTTCGACCTGCATACTGACTCCAGGTGCGCTGACGACGTTCTCATACCTCATCTTCCGCACCTTTGGTTTCACAAACCTTGAGACAATCCTCTACTCGCTTCCCACCTACGGCATCACGATCGTGGTCCTGTGGGCGTGCGCAATCTGCGCGCGGTACGTGCCCAACACCATATTCCCGCTGTCAATCATCACCATGCTCCTGACGCTCATCGCGCTCTTCATTGTCGGCCTGGCCGACATCAGCGACTGGGCAAAGTGGGGCGTGTTCAACCTCAGCTACATGAGCGTCATCTCGACCTTCATCATGGCCTGGCCGTGCATCTCGGTGAACGTTGCGGGACGCACGAAGAAGTCCTTCTTTGGTGCGACGAGTCTGTTTGTCTACTGTATCGGGAACATTATTGGGTCGCAGATCTTCGCCAGTGAGCCGTGGCGTGTAGAGAAGGGCTGACGAGCAGACGACGAGACGTTCACCCGCGGCCTCATTCTCTGTGCGGCTTGCACGGCCGCAAACTGCATCAACATGGGCACGTGGTGGTGGGCGTACGCGCATCTGAACAAGAAACGCGAGCGCGAGTTCCTCGCGTCAGGCATGACCATGGAGGAGCGCGAGCGGCAGAACAGGATCCATGGCGAGCTGGACATGACGGACCTGCAGGTGAGTCTTGGGGTTGCTGGGATCCAGGCTAACAGCAGAACCCGCATTTCCGCTACTTCTACTAGCCTATAGCAAGGCCTTTGAGGGCTCGTGGCTGGGTTGCAGAAGCTGGCGCTGAGTGAACTTTCGTTGTACTGGGATGTATCAGAACCTTCCATGGAGCCGCACACAGAGAGCAGTCACCAGGGCCTACAGAGCTCAGCACGTCCGCATCCCCGCCGCATGTCTGTCCGAGCGCCGACGCCGATCCGACCCGGTTATCTCGGCATTCGGCATTCCCCACCAAACCACCGCCCCCCGTCTCCTTGCCAGACCACAAATATAACTATACAGCATCACTCCCAGCATGACCACAGACAAGATGCCCGTCCCAACTGCCGTGCGTGCAGCTTCGAAGCCCTCCGTTGCGCGCCAACTAGCCGCGTGGGCGACATCGCTGCAGCCCACAGAGACCGACCTGGCACTAGCCGACCTCGCGCTGAAGGATACACTCGCTGTAGCGCTCGCCGCGCGCTCCCACCCGCTCGGCAAGATTTGCGACGCCGCCAACCTCCCGCCTGCAGCAAAGTGGGCAGCGATGGCACACGTCCTCGACTTTGACGACCTCCACACCGACACCACGACGCACATCTCCGTCGTGACGGTTCCGGCCACGCTGGCAGCAGGCGGCGACGCGCGCGCGTACCTCGCCGGTGGGGGCGTGTTTGCACGTCTGGCTGCGAGGTTTGGCTGGGGACACTACAAGGCCGGGTGGCACATTACGTGCACGGCCGGCGCGCCGGCTGCCGCCGTGGCCGCTGGTGTTGCCATGGGCCTGAGCGCGGAGGAGCTTGAGCGCGCGATTGCGCTGGCTGTCCCTGGTGCTGGTGGTGTACAGGAGGCATTTGGGACACACGGAAAGAGTCTCCAGGTCGGTTTCGCTGCAGATGCGGGTGTGAGGGCTGCCCTGCTCGCGAAGGCTGGCGCGACCGCGGCTCCTGGCGCAGTAGAGAGCTGGCTTCGGAAACTTGGCGCGGCCAATGTCGACGGCGAAGACAGCATGGGTGCTACACCTGCTGTTCCCGGTGGATTGGCCATCAAGATGTTCCCTTGCTGCTACGCCATGCAGCGGCCCATTGCGGCCCTGCGAGAGCTCAAGACCGAGATCGGCTCGCCGTCGAATGTGAGCAAAATCACTGTAACCACGCCGGCCGGCACGATTCACCCGCTGCTCTACGACCGACCGACAACCGGTCTCCAGGGCAAGTTCTCCCTGCCCTACAGTCTTGCCACAGCGCTACTGGACGAGTACCCCGGCTTCGAAGCTTTCACCGACTCGGCTGTCGAGCGGGCCGACGCTAGAGACATTGTCGAAAAGGTGGAGATTGTCAAGACAGACGAGGCGATTGACAACTTGCTTGACGGCCAAGTCGAGCTCGAGGTCGCACTCGCGGACGGAAGGATACTCAGGAGGGAGATGAAGCTGCCCCCTGGCGCCCCAGAGCGACCGCCCACGGACTCGGAGCTCAGTGGCAAGTTTGGCGCTTGCGGCACAGACGTCCCCGAGTTATTGCACAGCATTTCCTGGACGGAAGGAAAGCGGTTGATGGAGCAGTCTTTCTAGTTGCATTATGCATGTGTTCGGATGTAATAAACAGCGCCGTTTACCTCGGTTGTATGCAATCAGAAAACATGCTCTTCCACATCACTGCGCATTGCTTCGACATCCTCGCCACCACAACACTCACAGCCTGACGCAAACAGCACTGCACTGCAAACAACATGCGGCGGAGCAAATGCTTCCGAGTGCCAAGAGGACGGGAAGGCGCCAGGGACGTAACCATGAATAATAAGAACGAGCTGTCACCCGCAGACGCAAAGGTCCCAGGGACGTAACCATGTCGCGTAGGTATCCTCATCACTACGCACAGCTTTGGACACTAGACTAATAAGAGCGAGTCGCAAGTGATGCAGTGAGCTGTCGCCCACACCATGATCCCTCTCCATATCTTGGCTGCGCTGGCGCTGGCGCTCGCCCCGCCTGCTGTCGGGATCGGGTTCACAGTCAAGCCCACCCTGTGGTTCAACATGACCTTCACGGCCGCGGACGCCATGCTGGCTTTCCTGCCCGACGACAACACTACAGAAACAAGTTGGAGTATTGTGGGCGCCAACACTTCTGTCCCAAGCAACAGTACCGGCAATGGAACGATCTTGGCCCCAGACGCACGGCGCATGGCGGTGAGATTGGACGTCCCTTCAGTTGTGTACCCACCACGCTTCGTGCTAAGCCGGATGGCCTGCTCCGGTGCATACGTGTACGGCACGCTTCGTGAATTTGCTTCTTCCAGACCGTCAAGCTCACTGTTCACGTTGACTGTGGACCCCGAGGTCAAACCGCACGACCTGTACCGAGCGAATGTGAGCGACACTGTCGACGGACTCGTTCTGGGGAGTAGCGAGGAGGAGTGGGGCTCGTACGCCGTTAAGGGTGCCCTGAACATAGGAAGGCTGGCATTCGAGAAACTGGTGGTGACGACTGGAATGGAGACTGAGGCGTGAGTGCACTAGTGCACTGAGGGCGTGATCTGACACCAGGACGAGCATGGACAATGTGACGATCATGACCCAGCCGTTCGTCCTGAATGGCCAGCTCAATCCGTTCTTCACGTTTGGCGGCTACACGCGGGCCTTGAACGACACAACACAGCCGTGGAACATCTCCACTACAAACCCACCACCCATGCACCCGTCATCCTTGGTCAACTTGTCCACGCCAAACGTCGTGGGCGAGAGAGCGCGGATAGACTTTCTCGCGCCGCCGCACGCAGCCTTCATCGTCATCACGGGCGGCGTTGGGCCGTCACTCAACCAATCCTTCTCCCTTTCGATTAGGCCCGGTCTGCCAGACGCGTACGCGAATTTGTACTTTCCTACCCGCTGGCCGTACGTCGCTCAAGGGACGATATGGGCCATGCCTTTGGATCGGTGGAAACGGTACAACATCTCAATAACCGCGTACAACAACTCGACCGCACTTGGGGGTGTTACGTTCTATTCTGGCTTTCAGTGGGTACAAGTGGTTCGGAGATGCCACTCTCATCACGCGGCTCTGGCAGCAGGCTGATGACAGCGCAAGCGATGGCATCTGGCCTGCAGAGCGACGCCAGCCCTTCAAGGGAAAGACAGGTGCCATAGTCGGTAGTGTGAGTCTGCTCCTGCGGAGTTGTCACTGCCCTCCACTGACAACAGCTCGTCGGCACATTCGGCATTGCCATTATCATATACGCGTTCTGGGTGATCCGCCGCAGGGCGGCTCGCAAACGGGCGCGGAGCGACCAACACACCAACTCGCTTCCCCTCTGCCCCACCCAGTCCGGAGCTAGGCAGAGCACATATGGCCCGGCTGGCGTTCATCGCGAACGAGGGTCGGAGGACGGGGGTCTACCCGGATACCATGAGGCAGGGGCACTGCCAAAGGACAGCAGTGAGGACGACGCGCCGCCGCCGCCAAGTTACGGTGAGGTTATCGGGCAGTCTGTGGACCAGAGTAGCCATCGCTAGATGGGTGTTAGTTTGCAGCTTGGGTTTTATATCTTTATAATATATAGTGACCTTCGTACGATCTGTGGGTACGCAAGTAGTAATGCTGGGCATCGGACATAGGGCGCAGAGATGATATCGGGCCGCACGTTCGCATTGCCTACTGGTATCCGTGCCGTGCTCCCTCAGTGCGCTCAGAGCACCGGCGCGCCGCCTCTGCACACGTCGCACTCGCCGCGCGACCGGCTCACTCGCTGCGCCGCCTCCCCACTCGCTATGCGACAAGGCCCTAGCTACGCCGAGAAGGCTTTCACTGCGCCAACAGGCCTTCGCTACGCCGACAGGGCTTTCGCTGCACGCCCAGCCACTCCATGCGCCGTCGGATTACTCACAGCGCCGACAGCCCACTCTCAGCGCCGTCCGTTCACTCAGCGCCGTCTGCTCACTCTGACGTCTGCGCACCGAGCTCTGACTCTCATCCTCAACGGCGACTCTGCACACTAACACCGACGCTTCACCGTCAAAGCGAGTGCAGTAGCACCCTCATACGACATGTTCATGATATGACATTACATTAAAGGGAAACTCTCGCCACTAACATATTTCACTCAGTCGGCCTCAGGTCGGTACGAAGGAGGCAGTGGGTCGTCTAAAGGGGCGTGTCGGCTACTCCTTCGGCCATTGGCTCGCTCGGGGGTTGAGCGTCTCGGCCCACTTCGCGATGGTCTTTCTGGCGTCATCCTCGGGCCCCGCGAGCATCAGGAGATAGAGAAAAGCCGCCCGAGAGTCCGACTTGACCGTAAGCTGCAGGTGGTGCTTGGTGTGGTGTGACAAGCCCCGCTGGACATCGGCCTTCCGCTGGGCCTCGGCACGCACCGCGATGTCATCGAGATTGCGGATCCGCTCGTGTTCCGCGAGGCGCTGTTGCTCGCGCGCCGCGGCATCGTTGCCACGGAGGGCTGCAAGGGCGTCCAGCTGGCGGGGCGGGGGTTCATCGCGGCGGGGCGGAGGAAGGTCATCGCGGCGGGGCGGAGGAAGGTCATCGCGGCGGGGCGGAGGAAGGTCATCGCGGCGGGGCGGAGGGGAGGCTGCATCTGGTCGTTGTGGGCGAACCCGATGACGTTGAGTCCTTGTCGCATCTCGTCGTGACGAGCAATGCCGTGCGCCACGAACTCGTGGACAGCGTTGCCAATCCACTCCATATTGCCCTGTCCCACATCTTGACGCTCGCGGTTGGCGGCCTCGGCGATGCGGCGCAGGTGGTTGGGGGCGGCGCCTTGCATGCTTGGTGGGGGAGAGGGTTGAGGGTGGTGAGCGTTGAGGGTGGTGAGCGTTGAGGGTGGTGATGGTTGAGGGTGGCGAGGGTGGTGAGGGTGGTGAGGGTGGTGAAGGTGGTGAAGGTGGTGAGGGTGGTGAGGGTGGTGAGGGTGGTGAGGGTGGTGAGGGTACTCGGGGTACAAGAGTGAAGACTATAACTCAAGCTGAAGCGCGGTGGAGCTGTCAAATATTCTCTGGTCAAGAGATGGGGTGTGGAGAGATGTACAACAACAAGATGGGAGATGCATCACACTCGTCTCATCACCACGGCGGGGACCGAGGAAGGTCACTCCAATGGCTAGCAGCACTCCTAATTTGATCCCCCCGCCCCCGGCGACGGGAAATTCGAGCAAGCGAGCCATGCCAGCCAGCGTCAGTTGGAATCTGAAAGCCCAGATGGGTCGGCCACAGGCCGTCAGCTCGGGGTGTGTTTCTGGATTCCTGTCGAGGTGTTGGTGGACGCTGCACCTCTCTACCGTGCCCAAATGCCATGACGGCCATGACGGTTGACTGCCGCCGGCCTGACCGGCGCCTGCCCACGTGCAAGTCACGTGATGGGATACCAACGCCGGCGGCCTGCTGACAGCCACGTGTCCCGCGAGTGACTTCGCGACTTCGGCACACGATGATCATTCCGTTGCGTCTTCAGAGTGCTTCATCCTCCAGCTCCTGCCCTTGGTCACGCACAACCCACGGACCGTCGACGATCGTCTGGCTGAGCTTAACTGCTTACCCGGCGCGTCTCCGAGACGCGCGTCCTCTGCTCGTCCGCCTTGTGTGTCCCATCCTGCTTCTCGCGCCAGCGCTTGGGTCCCCCACACCAGCTCACCTCACCGTCATGAGTGTACTCACCATCGCTACGCTGATAGCGATCAATGCTCCCTTCAAACTTTTCTCTCTTCACCATCTTACATCTCACCCGCTTGTACAGCCTGCCCTCCTTCGCAGCACGCGACCTCCCAGACGCCCTTCAAGAGTGAATCAAGGTGAGTAGCCAGTGTGCCGCTTTGCTCCCCTCTTGTTATGCTCCTCCTCACTGCTGGCTGGGGCATGGCCTTCCTCGCGACGAGCAGCCGCGGCTGAGTGTGCTCGTCACCTGTGACGAGCCCCCCATCGTTACCTGTGACGAGCCCCCATCGTCGTGCTCGCAGTACCATGATCCGCTTTCTCCGAGCACCTTCCTCGCCACCGTCTCCGCCCAGGTTGACCAGTATAGATGCCACCCAAGCCACTGGAGGCGTCTGCATTCGCCCAGCCCTACGACAGCGAAGCCGGGCAGGCCAAGGCGCAGAACGCTATCGCCTTGGCTGGCCTCACCAAGGAGGCCATCAAACAGAAAAAAGAGAAGCACAAGGGAAAAAACGCACATCTCTCCTCCCCCGCCCTTGCAGGCGAGGCAGCAGGAGGAGGAACTGTCCTTCCTGCGCGCCTACATGGCCCTGCAGGAGGGGTACGCTCAATGGGGCTCGACCCCACGCTTGCCCTCTTGTCCATTGTGATCGCGGATGGAGGAATCAACGACACGTCACGTATCGTCAACTCCTGCATGTGGACAAGGATTGGCTGTCCGGCGGGCGGGCAACAAGCTGCCAGTGGCGATCAACGAGCACTACCTCGACCGGTGCATCTGTCAAGCCATTGCACGCGGTGCCATGGACTCTACGTGGACGACTCCGTCGGGTGGAGCTGCACAGCCCCACTGTTGTCCGCTCAAGGTGGCGCTCCGAGCCCATTTGTATCAGCACGTTGCAGTTTGGGGAATTCTTTGTAATGTAACATGTGGTGGCGCTTCGCCGAAGCCGTGCTCGATGTCACACCTATGTAAGCCACGATGTTATCACGTGGGTTTGTGAAGTCGCACGTAGCCATTTATCCATTTGCCACAGCCGTAAACACGTCGTAATAGTAGAATAGTCTGGCAGGTGACCGCTCAAGCTCGGAGGCACGCGTTGCAGTGGGAGATCGAAGTATTGAAGCATCGAAGTACCGAAGTAGATCCATGTCACGTGACGCAAATCAAACCACGTGGGACCAAAAGAGCCACGTGGGTCATTGGAGCCACGTGGCAAAAGCACGTGATGTCCGATCACGTGATTGCTCACACCTCTCGACTATACTAAAGTTATTCATCACAACGAGCCGTGCAAGCTCTACGACGACGTCTAGAGCTTCTGCATTGCTGCCACGTCCGTACTCTGCACCCACTGGTCGTTAGTTGCTTCCAGACGCCAGACGTTGCCCCCACGGAGAACTTACCTCCTCGCCCTCGTCCTGGATGCGCTCCTGGAGCTCGTCGAGGGAGACCTTGGCGTCCTCGATGACAAGGTTGATCTGGAGCATCTTGATGCCGTAGCCAACGGGGACGAGCTTGGAGGCACCCCAGAGGAGGCCGTCCATCTCGATCTCGCGGACCGCCTTCTCGAGCTCGGCCATGTCGGTCTCGTCATCCCAAGGCTTGACCTGGAGGGTGACAACGGACTTGGCGACCTCGAGCTTCTTGCCGGCGGCGAGCTTCTCCTGCTTCTTGGCCTCCTTCTGGCGGGTGTACTCGGCGACACGCTCCTGCTTGACGCGCTCGGCCTCGGCCTTGGTCTCCTCGTCCTCGTCGTCGGAGCCGAAGAGGTCGACGTCGTCGTCGTCCTCCTCCTCAGCGGCAGCGGGGGCCTCAGCCTTGGCCGAGGTGGAGGCGGCCGCAACACCGGCGAAGGGAACCTTGCCGGAGGGGAGCTTGGAGGTCTCGCCGGCGAACGAAGCAATGTGCTTGTACCAGCGGGCGGTGTGGGGCTCCTTGATGTCGCCTAGGTTGTTAGACGAGTCCAGTGGGTTGGTGAGAGTAGGACTCACTCAGCTTGAGGGTCTCGAAGACGGCGACATCGGCGGAGGAGGCCTCGTTGCTGTTGTCAGCCAAATTTCGCAGAACGGAAGCGAGGCAGGACACATAAGATCAGAGGGTTTGGAAAGGGTGTTGTCTTCAACGCTTAAGGCGCGGGGTCTTAAGCCGCTACGCTCGGAAACACGGACCAAAACATGGTTCATCATAGAGAGTGGGAGGGAGTTGGGGCCACCAGTTGGCGGCAGGGAAACAAAGCTGGGCGGGGAGCCAGACGATTGCGCTCGCTGCGCTTGGAATGGACACTTACCCGTCGACGAAGGCGCGGGTGGAGAGGTGCTTCTCGAGCTCCTGGGCGTTGACCATTTTGAAGATGTAGTGAGAAGAAATCTCTGGTGGTGCAACGTGCATGCAGCGAGGGTGCTGGAATGGAGAAAATCAGTCCTCGCGCGCGTAACGCCGGTGTGGCAGTAGTCACGTGGGAGCAAGCGTTTGCCACGCGGACAACACATGGAATTAGTGCGACCCCCACGTGAGCCTCACGCGAAATTCCCCTGGCCAGGGCTGCCAGCCAAGTCGGCTCTCGGCACAACTCACCCGAATAGTTGTTGGGTGGCAACTCGAGCTGGCAACTTTGTGGGCACGTACTCTACAGAGGTGGTATGCATGCACTGAACTGCTCTTACTTCTCGTATGCATCCACTTGTGCAGTGGTCCAAATACGCAGTCGAGCGCGCCACGCGCAGCATGTTCTTGGCAGTCAATAGTGGAAATGCAGCCCAATTTGGTGTTGTCATCCCACCACGAGCGGTTCGTATGCTCTCACCACCACGCATGCGCTTGCCACTGTTCTTCTCATCCCCGTCATCGCCTCACCCTTCTGCTAGCACACGACTGCTCGGCTGAAACAGTGGGCCACAAACTAACGGCCCCCCGCAACGCCCACTACGCCACCACGTCGCCCGATCTTTTGATCTCGCGACCACATCATCCTCATCCACCCACACCCACACTCATGACTGGGTCGCACGCCCCGTCGCGCTCTACGACTCCCTCCCGCCTCCACCCCTCAGCCGCCGCGGCGTCGTCGGCTACCCGCCTCCTCAACTCGCCCTCGAGGACGCATCTCCCACAACCCAAAGTCCTCCCATTTCCAGACCTGCCCGTCAGGACGGCCATGAGCCGCGAGCACTCGCAAGGCGCGAGCCCGCTTGGCTCCCCGGGGATCTCTCCACGGGCGTCGTATGCAGATGCACTGGCGATCGTCACACCCCAACATGTCGCAGCCGCTGCTTCGGCCAGTGTATCCCATCTCCCAGACCCCAGGCCAACATCGCCTTCTCGCCTCGCCCACTCATTTTCCCCTCCCACCGGCCCGTCAGCAAGCGATCTGGGCGCCGCCTCGCGACTGAGCCGTCCACGCGCGGCCACTACTGCGGCGACCACTTCGTCGACAGCTTCAAATACAACTCCAACAGCTTCTGCTGTTGCTTCAGCAGCCGCGTCTCCTCCGTTCAGGCAAGAAGGCTTTCTACCGAGTCCTCGCCCAATGTCTCCCATCGCAATCAACACTCTGGCCGCGGCCTCAACCAGTGGAAGTGGAAGCGGCAGTGGGAGCAGTGGAAGTGCTGGCATCACTGGCGCGCCTCTCGCACAGTCCCCCGATCGAGCGTCCATCCCTCACGACCCTACCCCGCCCACACCTGTCCAGGCAGCTCCTCGCCAAACGCCAGTAAAGAAGATGAGCAACCCGCCGTTCCCAATGCCTGCGTCCATTCCAGTCACACCCCGCCCACCTCCTGGAGCACTTGTCGACCACCTCTACCGCTCCTTCTGCAGTGGTGCCTGTGCTGACGTCCGCCTCTGGGTGCGTCGCTGGAATGTCGGTTGGCTTGTGCACAAGATGGTCCTTGTCCAAGCGGGTGAGTGTGATGAGATTCGAGCAGGACTGATCACAGGCTTCTTCCACTCGCTCTTCATGGGCGGCTTCTCAGAGACAAATCTGATGTCCAAAGGCAAGGGTCGCGCAGCAGACTTTCATGGCGACAACTGGACAGGCGAGGATATCGAACTCACGTTCGACGATCCGAACATCACCCGTGCGGCCTTCGAGTGAGTACCCTCTTCTATCCTGTCTGACCACAGAATCTGCTTGTCTCGGCTCTACTCTCAGCACCCTCAACTGCACTTTCCTGTTGCACTGCTACCGACTGCGGCACATCCCTTGACCCCGTCGTTTCCCCCCACCACGCCCTGTCCTGCATCGCTGCAAGAGACCCACCACCGCATGCCAGCGAACACACATCTGGTCACGCCTCGTCTGCTTCTGTCACTCCTCGCGACCGCGACTTACCTGGGGCAGCCATATCTCCTTAGAGAAGTGCTGGCGATCCTCCTCCGCACTGTGGGACCTGCGACGGTCGGCCGATACCTCTTCTTTGCGATCGGTGACGGCATTGGAGAAGAGGAATGGGATGGACAAGACGACGAGGGTGCGCGTGGACTGGAGAAGATCGCTCGCACCTTGTCTTCCGGATTCACTCAGCATGAATCCGACGAGTGGGTAAGCGAGATAGAATCCGACACGGCCTCCATCTCCCGCCCCGTTCTGCATCGCAGCTCCACCGACTCGAATGCGTCCGACGACAACGCAAAAGTATGCGACACCTCTGTCAGCCGCTCCGCCTCAATGCGCTCCAATGCCACCGCCCGCCCAGATCGATACGCCAAGCTTACCTTTGTTACTGAAGAAGACGGCAACTCTGCGCCAAGCCACGAGATTCACGCCAATCTGCCTCACTTCTACGGATTCGTCTCCAACAAGATTGGCGAGGCGTGCGTCTGCTGGCTGGCACGATGGGGCGCAGACGTCCTAGCCGTCGAGGCCGCTGCACCGCAACGCAAGGACATCCCCCCTGTATGGAGCATGGAGGGTATCCCAGCGCGATTCGTTAGTGCAATCCTCTCCTCGGACGCCCTCTTTGTCCCCAATGAGAGGCAGCGCTACCACATGGCCAGGATGGTGTTCGACCTCCGCCGCGACGGCTGGGCACTGGCTGTGGCGCCAGACACCGCATCTCGCATCTCGCGTTCCGCATTCGATGACGACGGCTGGGAAGAGGAGGAGCGCGAGCTCGCAAAGGTCTTTGCCGAGGGAATCTACTACTCCCACATGGCAAGTGGCGCTAGCTTCCAGACTGACCACAGACATTCGAAGACCTCTCGGCCATCTCTGGCGATATCGACCCGTCGACTGGGCTCCCCTATGCGCCGCTGTCCGTGTTGCAGGCAGCGCATTGGGCGGCCGCCGACTTGAAGACGCGTATCACCAGCGGCAAGGGCGTCAACTCGGCCGACGGCGAGCTCGGGTTGACGCAGAGCGCGTCCGAGATCTCCTCTCAATTCCAGCGCCGCCGTCGCCCGCGCCTCTCTTCTGCCACGTCGCACTCAAGCCTCTCCTTCTCTCCGCTCCCTGCTCCACCGACCACAGCGGACGCACTGTACCATCCCGTGCCCAACGATGACACCCACCGGATCGGCGCCGGCGGGCTCCTCTTTTTCAACCACGCCGCAGCTGAGACGCTGCCAGGCATTCCAGGCATGCCTGACCTGGGTCCTGAGTGGGCAGGGGACGAGCGAAAGAGCGCCAAAACGCTCCCCCCGCCGCAGGACGAGAAGACCTTCTTCGGCATCCTAAGAGGTGCCAGAAGAGGGCCGGAGATAGACTCCAAGTACAGGGACGAGATGAGCGGCGTTCTCATCCCCACGCCGGGTACGGAGAAGAATGATGAGCGGTGGAGCAAAGTCGAGCCTTTCCGGTAAGTTGGTCTCAGACAGTTACTGACAAAAGCTTCTCGGTCGAGTTCTGGGGCGTCGACAAGCTGTCCGAGAAGGAGAGGCTGTACTCGCAGACGTACTTTTACGCCGGGTCATACTTCAACGTGTGAGTGGAGCACATCCGATCGCAGTACGCCATGCTCACGGCAGCTATGTCTCGACCATCAAGAAAAAGGAGAAAGGTGTGCAGCTGGGCATCTATCTCCATCGCCAGGTACATTATGTTCTCATCGGCTCTGACCTCAGTCCGTGTCGGAGGAGTTCCCCCCAGTCTCCACGGTGGCCAGCGCCAATGGCTCGCCGATCATCGCAGCGAACGAAGCTGCCGCAACGCAAGCGAACTCCAGCGGCTTCGCAAACATGTACCGCACGTTATCCGTCTCGCCGCCAGTCATAGGCTCACCGGATCCGAGGCGCAACTCTTTGCCAGACGAGGAGGCCAAAGAGAGCGCGTATCTTGACCCCAGAGAGGTTACCAAGGTACGTCTTGCGATCCTGTTCTTCAGAACCGCAGATCCGCTGACCATAGGCATATTTCTCCATCACTTGCGCTTCTGCGCTGGGCACAGCTCTTGTTCGCTTCTCGTCTGCCCCCGACTCGTTCGCCATCTCCCAGTCCTGGGGCTGGAAGTCTTCAGCCCTCAGGTCGGAGGAGTACCTCTCTGTGCCCATCCCTGCGACAGAAAGCGAGGGCACGTTAGGCTGGGTGGGCGAGAGTGGTGAAGGTGGCAGCCTGCGCGCGACAGTCGTCGTCGGCGTCATCTAGCCTGTCCACTCTAGCGGTGACCAACATTATTCCCTCTGTGCTCGTGCTCGGCTGCGCTCGACAGCTCTACCGACCTCTCCCCGCAAGCATCCCGCAGGTCTCTGTATCGATACTGACATTGTACACCGAGTATGTAGCATCGAGTGTGGTCTTATGGTCTCACCTATCTCACCACGTGGTGTATGTGCCGACCTCGCGACATCAAGACGACGGAGGGAAGGTAATGGCGGCCCAAGATGGTATATCACCCCCGCAGCGCAGTATCTCTCCTCTTCTTTCTCTACATCTCTCATCATCTCTCCTCGAGCATCTCTGACGAGCTCTCACCCCCTTCACCCTCACTCCTCACCACCACCTACCTCCTGCACCCTCCCCTGCACGCTCACTACTCACTGCCATTGCCCACTTCATGTGAGTCCTTCCCCGGCTCCTCAACCATTTCCCCTCGCTTCTCCCCCTGTCCACGCTCTGCGAGCAAGCTCGTCTGTTGGCGCGTGTGGTGTCCCCGGCGAGCGCAGTGCGTGCAATGAGGTGGAGGAGTCGTCGACGCCGCCCCGCACCTCAGTATTTGCCTCTTCACCACATGCGCTTCAGCGTCACCAGCGCAACACGCACTGCAGCACCTCCCTGGCGAGCTCCATATGTCCACATGCGAGCTGGCCATGGGGTTGACTGAGGTCGCTGTCGTGATGGTCGCGGTCGCCATCGCTGTCTGACCCGACCTTCCCTCTGAACGACCCTGCCCTCGTGCACACACCCCCGCCCTGTCCACACACTCCTCACCCTGATGTCCACACGTCATACGTCAAACACACTGCATGCATGCATGTAAGCAGCATGCATAGACGTCCACGTGCTGACCCCAGAATGTCCTACCGCGGCAACCCGCCTGGTAACCCATACGGCTCGGCTGGTGACGGCGTGAGTAACATTCTGCCACCAGAACTGAAGCCAGCAGGGCCGCTACCACCGTGGCGCCTACCAGCCCGACCAGCCCGCCGCGAGTCACCAGTCGCACGGGTACGATGTGCCGTCACTCCAAGGTGCGCACGGATTTGGCGAGCACTATGCTCGCGACGCCCGTGCGCCGTATGCTCCTCGCGAGCAGTATGCTCCCCACGACTTCCCGCAGCTGTACGCCCCTCGCGACGAGGAAGCCAGTCCTGCCCCTCGTCCTCCGTACGAGGTTTCGTCCCGCACTCGCGAGTTTGACGGCCTGTCGGTTCGCTCTCCTCAGTTCGACGAGCCGCCTCTGAAGATTGTTCGCGACGCGCAGTACGGTGAAGTCCCCGCCCAAGTTCCTCACTACCCGGCGCGCGTTCCCCCACAGTACGCGCCGCAGCAGTACTATCCGCAAGAGTTCGGCTCGCCAGCCGCGCAGGCTGATTACCGTGATGCACAGTACAGTGCGCGCGAGCGCCCGCTTCCCCAGGTCCCGCTGCACACGGCGTCGACAATGCCGCCTGCGCCGAGCCCGGCATTCCAGCGCCTCGCGTCCACCGTCCCGAGCGAGAGCTACGCGTCCACGCCCGCGTTCAGCCCGTCGCCAATGCACCTTGGCGTCTACCCTCACCAGGCGGCCAGCATCACCGAGCTCGACGAGCCGCTCAAGTTTTCGCCCACCGGCGCGACCTCCGTTGGCGGTGCGACTCAGACTTCCAAGACTGCCTCGTCCGACACGGTCGCGCCGTCTGCACTCGCTGGTGTGAGGACTGGTTCGGAGCTGCCGAACCGCGCGCTAGGTGTCCCTAGCCCTGCGCCGACGCCTGGCACAGTCATGACAGCTGTCACTGAGCCGATCAACCTTGCCGAGAAGCTCGAGTCGCTCAAGCTCACATCCTTCTACGTGCGTCCTGGGTACGGATCGAGCGGACGCCCGATTGTCGTCAACAGCAACTACTTTGCCGTGCGCGCGATGGACAAGCGTGGCAAGCTCATCTAGTGAGCTACTAGTCTCCCCATCTAGCTGACAACAGCCACTACGATATTGACATCAACCCCGTTGTCAAGCAGACCAACCAGAAGCGTCCCCGCACACTCCTGCGCGCGGTGTGGGAGCAGCTCGCGCTTGAGCAGACGGCCAAGCCCTGGCTTGACGCCTTCGGCGCCGCTGCCTTTGACGGCCGAAAGAACGCGTACACGCCCATCAAGTTTCCCGTTGCTGACAGTGAGCACTCGATGCGACGAAGCTGACACCCAGCCGAGTCAGTCACCCTCACGACATCTCTCAACCCCACGGGCGAGGTGCAGAACCCCAAGAAGCGTGCTACCACTTCAGACGAGGAGTTCAGCCGCTTCCGCGTCCAGATCAGGCTGGTCGCCACCGTCGACCTCGAGGCCGTGATGGAGTTCTGCCGCGCTGACCAGCACACGCCCCACTCTGAGGAAGCTGCTCTGACTGGTAGGTGATGTGCGATTTTTACCTGCTGACATCAGATGTCATGGCGACGAACGTTCTCCTACGCGACGTGCCCAGCAAGAAGTACACCCAGGTCGGCGCGACGGGCAACAAGTTCTACACTCTTGATGGGCTCCGTCCACTCCCGCAGGGTGCCGTCGTGCTCAACGGCTTCATGCAGTGAGTCTCCATGTTGTGATATGCACTGAGCCCAGGTCGTTCCGCTACTCCAACTCTGGCATGCCGCTCATTAACCTGGACCTTGGCTTCTCGGCCTTCCTCAAGGACGGCCCGGCGCTGGAGGTCATGGCCGACATCCTCGGCGTCGGTCCAGGCGGTCGCGGTCGGGCGGGCCCTCCAGTCGGCCTCCGCGGTGGCCAGCAGCAGCTCCACGAGCTCACGCCGCTCCAGATTGCCACTCTCAAGAAGAAGTTGCGTGGTGCCAAGGTGAAGTGACACACGCATATGGAGCTGATCCCAGTTCACCGTCACACACCGCCAGAGCTCGCGCCTTCACACTGTCATCTCTGTGACGAGCCGCGGCGCTCATGAGATCAACTTTGAGATTGACGGCAAGGACGGCGGCCCGCCGCGCACCATCAGCGTCGCCGACTACTACCGGGAGTACTACCAGTGCCCCGTCACCAAGCCCCGTCTCCCGTGCATCCAGGTGAGCTTCGCCGGCTCCTAAGCTGACCTCAGTACGGCAAGCGCGCCTACATCCCCATCGAGTTCGTCAACATTGCCCACTTCAACTCCCTCCCGCCTACGAACCTGTCCGCGGACCAGACGGCGGAAATGATCAAGACCGCGGCGATGCGGCCAGAGCTGCGCGTCCAGACCATCATGAAATGGCGCGCCGAGCTGGCGTACGAGAAACAGCCAAAGATCAGCGCTTGGGGTCTGCAGGTGAGCTTACTGGACACGTATCAGCTGACTCCAGGTGAACACCAAGATGGTCGAGGTCAAGGCGCGTGTCCTGCCCCCGCCTGGTGTGCAGTATGCCGACAAGCGCGTGTTGCGCGTCAATGGCGGGTCGTGGAACCTTCGCGGCACGCGCTTTGCGCGCAAGGGCAACCGCCCGCTCATCAACTGGGCGGTCGTCTCGTTTGACCGCTTCTGCGACATTGACGACATGCAGCGTTGGATCACATACCTCGTCAACCGCCTCAAGGCCCTCGGGGTTGATGTGCAGAACGAGCGCCCCAAGTGCATCGCGCCGTCGGACCCGCGCAATCCCACCCAGCTCATCGGCAGTCTTCAGGCCGCGGCGCGCGAGGCGTTCATGGTCAACAAGCAGCCGCCGCAGCTGATCTGCGTCATCCTCCCTGGGAAGTGAGTGCTCTGAGGTGTCAGCGCTGACAGCAGGGACGCCTGGCTCTACGAGGCGATCAAGAAGATCACGTTCACCGAGCTGAAGGGTACGGGTGCGCGCTGAACATGTCCTAACATCAGCCCCCGTGCCGACGCAGTGCATGCAGGCACAGAAGATCAAGCTGGACCGTGGCCTCGATGCCTACACCGACAACCTGGCGATGAAGATTGTGAGCAAGCTCGGCGGCGTCTCGCACCAGATTCCCCTCTCCGACATGCCCGGCATGGTGTACGGCAAGACTATGCTGCTGGGTGCCGACCTTGGACAAGTGAGCAGCCACATTCAGCCAAGACTCACCCCAGCCGCCCTTCCGCCCGGGCCAGGACCCGCTTCCGACTGTTGCCTGCTCGATCGCGACGTATAACGCCGAGTGCGATGCGTACTCGGCGCAGATCCGCCTCCAGCACGGCCGCAGCGAGATCATTCATGAGCTCTCGTCCATGGTCGAGGAGCACCTGCGCATCTTTGCCAAGCACAACGACGGCGAGTACCCTGAGCGCATCCTCGTCTTCCGCGACGGCATCAGTGAAGGGCAGTACGCTGCCGCGCTGCAGTACGAGCACGACTCGATCGTGCAGGCCTGCCACCGCATCCAGCCCGGCTACCGTCCCGGCATTCTCGTCTGTGTGTGCGCCAAGCGCCACAACACGCGCTTCTTCGCCACCAGCAAGACTGACGGCGACCGCACTGGCAACCTGCCGCCTGGTCTTGTTGTGAGTTCTAGGCTGGTCGGCGGGCTGATTGCAGGTGGACCGCACGGTCACGCACCCGTACGCGTTCGACTTCTTCCTCCAGGCCCACGCGGGGCTCGTCGGCACCGCGCGCCCGACGCACTACATCTGCCTCCTAGACGAGCTCGCCATGAAGCCCGACCACCTGCAGCAGCTGGTCAATGCGCTCTGCTACAGCTTTGCGCGCTGCACGCGCAGCGTCTCCGTCGTGCCGGTGTGCTACATGGCCGGTGAGTTGTCGTACGTCTGAGCGCAAGAACTGACGCCAGACCTGGTGTGCCAGAAGGCGCGCCTGATTGTGCAGCAGAACCCCAACAGCGTCGCGCCGTCCGAGACGTCGGCCGGCCGCACGCGCGCCAGCATGACAGAGTCCATGACGCAGGCCAAGTTTGAGCAGCTCGTCGATGTCAAGCAGGTCCAGAAGCTCATGGCCAAGAACCCCGAGCTGGCCCAGGTCGTGAGCTACAGCTTGTCCATCGGACATGCTAACTACAGGCTTGGTGGATGTAATCGTTCGCATCAAGAATCCGTGGCGATGTAGAGAAGAGAAGAGGCGTCATCCATCGTCCTCGCGGCCGTCTGCCGCTGTATCGTTAGTTTCATTATCGTGACCCATCGTGCGCTGCCTCTGTAGCCCCATGCACTGTATAGATTCGAGGGCGCAAGGGCACGACAGAGAGTGGGCTGCGTGTGGGCGTGACAGATCCCATGGACTGCCCCGCCGATCTCATGCCCTCTGGCGATGCCGATCTGCACAGCCGAAGGAGATCTGGCCTGCGCCCTGCTCTGTCGTAGCAAGTCTCATCACAACCTGTATAGCACTATGGACACATTCTACGGCCGCGGCGCGGACACTACGCGCCGCGCGAAGTGCGGTACTCGCCCTCGGCGGCCTGGGCGGCCTCCTCAATCTTGCCCTCGATGCCCTGCGGTCAGATACGGCTTACACGGGCAGAAGCTGGCTCGCATTCGTAAGACATTCGAGCAGAAAATGCCTGTTCCAGCTGGCGCAGGCCGTTCCGCCAAAATGCTCCCAAGAGACCAGGACTCACGGAAAGCGTCTCCGCGGCGGTGGAGAAGTAGATGAGCTGCGCCTTGACGAGCGCGGAGAGGTTCTGGAGCGGCTCGGGCTATTATTAGCGCTGCGAAGGGACAGACATACGTTCTCGAGCACGGCCTTCATAAGCCCGATCGCGGTCTCGGTCGCCTGCACCAGCTTGTCCTCTGCCTCCTCGACGTGGAGACTGGAGTTAGCATGTTCTTTGCTGCCGCAACCAGTTCGCCCTTTCCACACTCACCGAGCCTGCTCCTGCTTGACAGCCGTGGCAGTCTTGAGCGCCGCACGCGCCGAGTCGAGCTCGAGACGGGCGTTCTTGACGTTGCCGCGGGCCTTGAGTGCCAGCCCGATGGACGTGGAAAGCGTAGCCTGCCAGGGGGTCACGAAGCGCTCGGCAATAATCTGGTCCTGGCTCAGACGCGCGTCACCGACCTTGTCCATCGCCTGCGCGTAGGTAGCAAGTGCACCACCGAGGCGCTCGTCGCCACCGAGCTCGGTCGCACCCGCAGCCGCGGCGCGCGAGAGGGCGTGCGGCAGGGTTTTGGGCTGATGCGCCGCCTGCTTCTCGGCCGGGATGGGGACGGGGAGGCTCGTGTTCTTCAAGTTCTTGTTTGCGAACGACGCCCAGGCTGCCTGCGCCTGGTGGCCGACCTCTGTCAGGTTCTCGGCCAGATCGGAGGGGTAGTCGTACTGATGTCAGTGGCGCGCTTGGGCCGGCGGCTGTGCTGGATAGAATATGCGATGAGGAGCAGCAAGCCATCAGGCCACGGTATAATACGTGTTGTCGCTGTCAGACATCCCTGGTGCTCGCTCCGCCACCACGCTATTCGACTTTCGTGGCTCGCCCATACTCTCTCCGCAAGAGCCTCACTGCACCATTCCTACTCACAGACTCGGTCTCATACACCTTTGTGATCTTGAGGAGCTTCGTGTGGACATCCTTGAGAGCATCAACGCGAGCCTCGAGCTGCTTGTACTCGGCGGGAAGCCTAGTATCAGCTTGGTCCACCATCTCAAGCTAGACGTACTCGGTGATTCCATCGGGACCAACGTTGCCGAGGCGCTCGCTGCTGTCAGCTTTGCTCCAAGCCGTTCCCTTGGAGTACGCGCGACACCGATCGTCACTCAATGACTCCAGCGCGCACGCTCCGCAGCACCCACCGAGTCGCCTGGAGCGTGTTGCGCCAGTTCTTCGATACGCTCGTGACGTCGACAGCCGGGAGAGCAGCGGAGAAGTTCTTCCAGCTCTGCATGGTTGGTGTTGTGTTGAACATTGTTGACGCCAATCGTGAAGCATGGGTCGCGCTGGCGCGCAGCTGGATTTCCCACGGTGGGTGGAGGTGCGGGATTTGGTAGTGGGGCCGTCCTCGCTCCCTGGGGGACTGCAGATCGCACGTGCCTTATCTCCAAATTATGTGATCCTCCCTGTCGGATTCGGGCGATCGGCGAGTCAGGCGACCACCACTAGTTTGTTTTCCCCACTTCGGTTCATCGCTCCATCACTCCTTCGTGCTTCGACTTCCCTCTGGCCGACGCACAGCGCCGGCTTCCCCTCCCCTCCCCTTCTCGTGCACATCCCGACAAGCACCCGCCATGCCCGCCCCTCCGCTCACGAGCCATGAGCTCTCCTCCGTCGTATGTGTCCACCCCTCGGCGTCCACTTCGGCATTACTGACATGTCTTCGCAGGCGGGTTACATGTCGATTGCCTGTTGGGTAATAGTGTGTGAGTGTATGGGTGCTGCAGTGGGTGTGACTCTCTTGTAGAGGCTTATCAGCTGCGGCACCCGGCGACTCTGCCTGGCATTGCTGACCTCCAGACAGTCCCCAAAGTTTGTAATGTGGTCTCTATCTGACACGCGTGCTGAACAGGATGTCCGCTCCAGTGTGGGAGAACTACATGCTCAAGTCTGGTGAAGGGCTCTCGGTGGCATTCATCCTGCTGTGGTTGGGCGGCGACCTGACGAACCTGTTCGGTGGCGTCTTGGCGCACGTTCTGCCCACCATGATCATCCTGGCCGTCTACGTAAGTCTCATCTCGAGGACTACGCACGGACGTCATCGCAGCTAGTCACCGATATCCCTCTCAAGCCTGTCACTAACCCCAGTACACGGTCTGCGACTTTGTCCTCCTCGGCCAGGTGTACCACTACCGCAAGCTGCGTGCGCGCCGCGCGCTGGCCGCCAGCGAGCGTGCTCCCCTCCTCGAGGCTCCCGAGCCGGACCTCAAGACCCTCAAGCCCATCCTCCCCGCCTACATCATGTACCCATTCCTTATCTCACTCGTTTGCTTGACTGGTTGGGTCGCATGGTACTTTACCGACAACACCGAGGTCAAGATCCCCGAGAAGCTGCCAGGAGGGGTCGAGCTCGAGTGGAAGTCCCAGGTGCTTGGGTATGCCAGCTGCCTGCTGTACCTCGGCAGCCGTGTCCCCCAGATCTTCCACAACTTGTGAGCTCGGTCATGACCGAAGCCAGCTGACAACAGCGACACCCGCTGCGAGGGTCTGTCCCTTGCCATGTTCTTCTTCTCGATCTCCGGCAGTGAGGCTAGCGTGGTGCATGAACTGACAACAGATGTTACCTACGTTGCATCCATCCTCTTCACGTCCATGGAGTGGAAGTACCTTGTCACCAACGCCAGCTGGATCGCTGGCGCGGCGCTCACAGTATTCCTCGACCTGTTTGTCCTCGGCCAGTTTGCCTACTACAAGTGGGAGGACAACCAGCAGGAGAAGGCGCGTCCATTCGCAGACGACGACCTGGAGAGCGTCTGATTTGGTCTCTATACTACCATGCATCTCTACCTATCTTGGCGACGGAAGCAGATGACGCCGGTGGAGGTCGATCGGGGGTGAACCAACGTCCTCGCTCCTCTACTTACCGTCTTCATACTCCTAGCACCCACCATGGCGTGGTCGGCACTCTGGCTCATCGCCTTGACTGCTGTTCCTGCAGTACATGTCTTGGTTGCTCCGTATACCAAAGTAGAGGAGTCGTTCACCATCCATGCCGTCCACGACGTCCTCCGCTTTGGCCCGTCCAACTTTCCCCTGGTCGGTCATCTTGCGACGCGCACGACTGATACCAGTGGGATCACAGGACGTTCCCAGGAGCAGTGCCGCGCTCTTTCCTCCCGCCGATAGCGCTCGGCGCGCTCGCATGGCCAGTTGCTGCTGCTGCGACGGCATCTCACCTCGTGGTCACGCCGATCGGCATCCAGATAACAGGTATAGCCTCCACACATGGGTTTATGCTGATCTCAGTGCGCCTCACGATGGTCCTCATCTTCGCACTCTGCTACTTGCATCTCACTCGCACGCTGTCCAGGAGGTACGGCAACAGTACCGCCGGGTGGTTCGTCGCAATTTCGCTCGCCCAGTTCCACGTGCCCTACTACGCCGGGAGAACGTTGCCAAACTTCACTGCTCTCCCATTTGTGGTACTGGGCGCCTCCTATCTCCTGAGAGGGAAGCATTGGCGCGCGGTCGCCATTTTGACTGCGGTCGCGACCGTGGTTAGACTGGAAGTTGCTCTCATTGCAGTTCCGACGGCACTCAACTTGGTCCTGCATGGGCGAATGTCGTTCATGTCAGCCCTCACAGCGGGCATGGCAGGCGGCTTTGGCTCTCTTGGTGAGCTGCCAGAGCGTTTGGAATCTGACAGTAGCCATCGCCGCGCCGATTGACTACTTCCTATGGTCCCCGACTCTGCCCCACCCGTCTTTGCCGACGTTTACGCCCCTGCACACCCTTTGGCCGGAACTGTCTGCCGCCCTATTCAACATTGTGGGCGGACATGCTGACGAGTGGGGCGTAATGCCGCCGACGTTCTACTTTGGGGCCGTGGTGAGGATGCTCCTGGGCGCCTTCCCACTGCTAGTCTGCGGGATCGTGTGGAGCGCAATCGTGGCTTCTGGGTCAACAGAGGGCGGCGTGGCGGATAACAAGGTTATCCTCCGCTGCGTAGGAGAAGTTATGGGTCTCCTTGGGCCTGGCACATTTACGCTCATCGCCGTGCTGAGCACGGTCGGCCATAAGGTGAGCACACCGATGCCATGAGCCAGCTGCAAAATCTCAGTTGACACCAGGAATGGCGCTTCGTCGTCTACGTCATCCCCATCTTCAACATTATCGCTGCGGCCGCTGCCTCGGCACTGTCCAACCTCCCATCGCGCTCTCTGCGCGGCGTTGCGCGTCTTGGCCTCCTGGGGCTCCTGGCCCTTACTGCCGCCTTCACCGTCTTCTCGACCTGGGTGAGCACGCACAACTACCCAGGCGGCGATGTCTGGAAAGCGTTGGAAGTCGCCCGCGTCCCACCGAACGCGACCATCCACTTCCACAGTTATCCTCTGCAGACGGGCTCGACTCTGTTCACGTTCCTGCACCACTCCAACCCGCCGTCTCTCGCCTTCCCCCCGCCAATTCAGCCGGCATGGGTGTACTCCAAAGACGAGAGTCGGGAGCTGACGACGCCTCTCGGCGCGTACGAGGCCGGAATGGACTATGTGGTCACGCTGTTCTGGAAGGACTTTATCAATGGCAGGAAGGACGGCAAGCCTATCTGGAAGGTCGTCAGTGAGATTGAGGGGTTCAATGGCGTCGGACGGGGCGGAAAATGGTTTGTCTACGTCAAGATGGACCGGAAAATCGGGGTCCTGCAGAGATTGTAGTTTGTAGCGACTCAATCATAGTGGGCTTGAGGGCTATCTCTTCTTTGACGATGGGGTTGCCGGAACAGGCCTTCTCCGATATTGAGAGTCACTCGCTACCTAGCTGGGCCGATGCGGCGCGAGAACCTTGCTTTCGCCAGCCACTAGCGCGGCGATGGACCGCATGGACATGTTGCTAGGAGCTGGATGTTCGATGCTCTGCTCTGTTCACCTCCACAGTACCTTCCAAGCGGATTGTTTCGGGATTGACGATGGGCAGTCCCATGACAAGTGCCGCTACTCCCAGATGCGAGACGACGCGCTCGGAAACTCTCCCAACCAATACTCGGCCCACCAACCCACCAACCGAGATGCTGCCGACTGATGCGCGTCCCGCAACCTCTGATTCCCAGCGCGGGCACCATTCGAGCTCTTTGTCTGGTCAGGCTCCGATATTCCTGTCGAAAGACGTGTCCGCGAGGCCGACGAGTTGCGCTCCAGTGGCGTAGAAGGGAACGTCCGCACGTATCACCTGCCGCTGCTGTTCGCCACGACTGCCCGGTCCGCACGTATCACCTGCCGCTGCTGTTCGCCACGACTGCCCGGTCCAAATCAAGGGACCATGGAGCTGGAAGGTGCGCGACACTGCCGGCAGGCAGCCTGCAACACCATGAAAGCCTTGTTGTTCGAAATGCCACCATTACATGCCCAATGTCCCTATTCTATGAATGTATGAAGTCTAAATGTCTAGTAGAGTTTTGGACAGTGCCCAAGAGCCTACGCGAAGAGTACACGGTATACCTTGACATACCACGGCGCCAAGGCCTTCTCGGCGCGGTACGCGCGCATCTCCTCGACAGTCAACCACGACTTGCGCCCCGAGTCGAGGTCGATCTCGCTCGCGCGCTTCGGCAGCGTCCGCTTCCACATGTATCCCAGGATCCACATGGCAATGACGATCGGGAGGGAGAGGAAGAAATGGAAGAACTCGGTCGCGGCCTCGGCGCCGTGCGGCTGCTCCCCGATCGGCCAGACGGCAGTGTAGAACTGCGTAATGATGACGAGCACAATGAGCGCGCTGCCGAGCCACGAACCCCACACACCACCCGTCGCCTGGAAGGGGAGCTCCTCCACGCTGTGCCCCTGTACCTTCCACGCGCGCCGGAAGCGCAAGTGCGTCACGGTGATCGAGAGCCAGGTGAAGAGTGTCGAGAGGCCCGAGAGCGCCACGAGCCAGTCGAACACCGCGCCACCCACGTCGGCGCAGTTGATGTACGCCAGCGGGCCGAAGGCGCAGATGAAGATGAGCGAGTACAGCGGCCGTCCGGCTTTGTCAATGTACGTGAAGCAGCGCGGCGCGTACCCCGTCTCGGCGATGGCAGTGAGCATCCTGGAGCCGGCGTAGACCGCCGAGAGACCGATGGAGAGCACGGCAATGAGGATCGTCACGTTGATCAGGTGGTCAAGGCCGTGAATCCCGGCCTTCACGACGAGGATGACGAAAGGCGAGGCGGTCGCGCCAGTGCCGTTGTACAGCCGCGGGTCGTCGTATGGAATCGCCAGGCCAATAATCGTCAAGGAGGTGATGTACACCATTGTCACGCGCCAGAAGGTGCTCTTGACGGCGGACGGGATGGTCTTGCGTGGGTTCGGCGTCTCGGCAGCTGCGAGTCCGACGAGCTCTGTGCCCGAGAAGGAGAAGGCAGCCGTGACGAAGACGGAGCACACGCCCTTGAACCCGTTCGCAAAGGCACCAGGATTGTGCCACATCGCGCCGCCGATGTAGTGGCTGTAGTCGCCAGTCTTTGGTCCGCCGCCGCAGATGCAGACGATGCCGATGATGATGAAAATTGCCGCAACGACGATACGCAGGAGAGACGACCAGAACTCCTCCTCTGCGAAACCGATGGTGCCAAAGACGACGGCGATGAGGATGACGACGTAGAATATGGTGATCCACTCGGCCTGGGAGAGGTCTGCGGACCAGTATTGCACTGTCGTGGTCGCCACGGTAAGCTCCAGCGGGAGGATGATCGCCCATTGGATGAGGTAGTTCCACCCCATCGCAAAGGCGAAGGCCGGGTCGAGCATCCGGGATGCGAGAGTGTAGAACCCGCCAGAGACCGGGTAGACGATGCTCATCTCGCCGAGCGCCTGCGTGACGTTGAAGAGCATAATGCCCACGATGCCCCAAGCGATGAGGAGCGCCGCAGGGCCGCCGGTGCTGAGTGCGCTGCCAGAGCCGACAAACAGACCCGTACCGATGGTTCCAGCGACTGAAATCATCTGCAGGTGTCGCGGCTTCATGGTCTGCTGGTACCCGTGGGTGTCGTGCTCAAGGAACTCGGGTGGCACGTCGCCGTGCACAACCGCACCGCGCGTCGTTCCCGGCGCGCGCCTGAAGCTCTCGGTCGTCAGACCTATGCGCGTCATCAGGCTCTCCTTGCTGGGGTCATAAAAGGAGGCCGAGTCTGACTTTGGCTCGCGCAACGCGCTCAGCGTAGCCGCGTCGTCCGCGATGCCCTTTTCCGCGAGCGACATGGTGTGAGTGAGTGTTCAAGCCTGCGTGCATCCTGCCATCCGCACAGGATCGACAGGAAATGCTGCCGGGCCAATTGGGCAGTGATAGGCCGAAGGGGTCTCGGCAACGGAGTGGAAGAAATTTAGTAGAGGGGCACCACGGAGTCGGCGTCGGAGTCAAGCCTGTTGGCGGCGATAAGCGAGCAATCCCCGTACAGCATACCGAGTCTCACTGTTCGAGTCGCTGCGATGAACTCAAAAATGAGCTTGTGTCCGTGAGAAGTTGCCAGCTAGCTGCAGGATACAAGCGCCGGCTTTCGCTGCGAATCAGCTGTGGGGACTATGATAGGTAGGAACCATCTGCTGAGTGCTTGTGCACGTGGTGGCCTGCAGCAAGGTCTTAACTGCACGGACCATAACACTTCATGACAAGAACTATCGACTATCAACAGTACAATCTGTTTACTTGTTCCTGAGGTACCAGATCTGGTTCGGGTTGTCCCGACCATAAGTTCGGTCCCACATCTGGAGGTGGGAGCCGATCTCGGTTACACCGTTTCGGACGTCGATGACATAGTCTGTCGTTAGTCAAAGCAGCATAGCGATGTAGGCGGCATCGAGTGACTCACTCTCATTGGCATCTGGAACTAGAATGTATTTGTTCTTCCCCTGCCATTTGATCCAGGTCCAGTCTTGGGCCAGCCCATGGGTGCCACGGGGAGCCAACCAGATCTCCCAGCCGTTGAGCTTGTCCATGCCAGTCGACATCGAACGGCCGTCGTGGTAACCCCATGCCCATTCCTTCCACGTGTACTTCTCTGCGTCCTCGAACGAAAGCCTTATGTTAGTTGTGCGGAGTGAAGGTACCCACAGAACGAGGTGGTCATCCCTCCAACCGAGGCAGCGTTCGCCTGGCCCCTTGCCCTCCAGCTTTTTAAGACAGAATGAGCCGCGTCCGTCGAAAGCATCAACACCCCGAGGCGTTGGAATAGCAAGACATATACCAGCCACAGTGAGGACAGTAAAGAGTGCCGAGAGATTGGAGAGCATGGTTGTGAGGAGAGGTGAGATACACCACAGCACCTCTCCGCGAGCTCTTTATAACATTTGGCTTGAGGAGGTGCCGACAACAACGCGTCGCAACGCGAGGTGCGGAAGCCGACACGGTTATGAGATAAAACAATTCCGCGCCGCGGAGCCGCCGCCAAGGGTGGGAGCGTCTGGCATCTTGTCCTTCGCCAAGTCAGTCACGACGGCCGCTCGACCTGTGGGACCTGTCCTTCCGCCCGGGTTCCTTGAACGCGCTTGAAAACGTATCCGCTGCGTCGTACCGCGGCTCCCTCAGCCCTTACGAGACCGACGGCACCGGGACGCGACGCGCGGATGCCCACCTGTGGTCATGTGGTTCGCGATGAAACGCTTCCGCACGGGCACAGCAGCTTGGACAACACAGATGCGGTGTTCCATCAGGTGGCCAGGTCGCCTTTTTCAGGACAAACCAGTCACGTCCAGTTCTCGATGTTGGGGACGATCCTTTCCACCCGGGTTCCTGTTGTGCGGAACGAGTTCATTCCGAGTTCATTCCCGGTTACAGTGCCTCCAGGACCGGACGTGGACGCGTTCGCCAGCAGGTTGGCGTGGAGAATTGAACTGTCACGACCCGGCAAGTTCTGGCCAAATGTCACGCGCTCGTCAAGCACGGCGTCGCCAATGAGGTGCGTCGTCTTTCACACCCGTCACTAACGATGCAGGTTGACAGGTTGCGGGTCTCAACTGCTCGAGTTGCTGCGACAGACCAATCATGAACGTGTGACTGATCCGTGTAGCTGCAGGATACAAGCGCCATGTTTGCCCCCAAACCATCTGTTACGACGGTACAAGTAGGAGCCACCTGATGAGTACTCGTAGCGCGTTGCAGCATCGATGGGAGAATAATCCAGCAGGTCTCACAACAGGCGCCTTCATCAGCTTCACGCGTTACGCTACAACCCGATCTAGTTGTTCTTGGGGTGCCAGAACTGGTTCCAGTTGTGCGCGTTGTATTTCCAGGCCTGAAGCTTAGCACCGATCGAAGTGTCGCCATTGCGGACGTCGACGAGATACCCACCTCAGGGAGACAATGATCCACCCCCTCGGCTGCTGGCGAAGGCAACCTTCCGTGCCTCGTCGATCGTTGTGCGAGCCGATGGCAGCCGTAAGATGTCTGGGCCTGCTTGACGCAGGTTGCAACGGCTGGGGCCAGGCACCCAACACTCCCGGACGGCCCGACGATAGTCTAGCCTAGCTGTACCGCGCACCGCCCCGTGATCTCGACGCGTCGCGGTCAGAGTTGTTGCGCACACTCGATCCAGTTGAGTAGGATGTCGCGCCGCGTGTCAATCTCGCGCAAGACGGTGTCCAACACCTTCTTAGCTCTCAGGATGCCTTCGGGCGTGTCGACCTTGCCCGAATACACGCAAACCGTGTCCTGAACATGAGTTGCGCACTGGGAGAACTCACCAAGCCGCGCTGAGATTTGGTCATCATCCACACCTCCCAGGCTTTGTTGCCAGCGAGCAGCCCGTAGGTGGTCGACACTGCCTCGGTCTTGGCCTTCTTCCTGCCAGTTAAAGGGGACGCATCGTAGAGGCCGTCAACGAGCGCAATCCCCATACGCATATGCGCGAAGAGGTCTTGCTTGCCCGTCTCGCGCTTTTCCTCAATGTCAAATTGCCTATCCACCGCCGCAAAGAATGACTCGAACAAGGTGTAGTTGTAGTCTGTGATCAGTAGTGCAGCAACACAAGTACGCACCTCCGAATAAGCTTGACTCGACGTGGTGCCGCTTGAACAGAGCTATCAGCCAGTCGACCGTCTGTAGCCCGCGATGTCCATCAATCATGCCAACAGGTCGTAGCCGGTCTCGCTTGATACCCAGAGAAATGTTGACACGCCGACCACTCAGCTGGGGCAAGCCTAGTGTCTGTCTGCATGGAAGCGGGATTTCACCCTCATTTGTCGATTTGCGCTCCGCCCGCATAGCGCTGCGACGCACGTTAAGATCCAGCAAACGTAGAATGCCGCGCTCATGGTACTCGCCGTCGCCCTCGTCATTCCAGATAGGAAAGACTTCGGCCGCTCGGAGCAGCTCACGAAGTAAGTGATCGATGCCGACACCTTGAAGGTGCGGCGGGACTAGTTCCAGTTTTGGATTCCAGTTTCCACTCCAGCAATCCTTGAGTGCCCGGCTGAGGGCAATACGCTTTGGTTCGTCGGTGGCATCCAGACAGGATGCTCGTAGTATCGCCGTGCGACGCTCAGCTAATCGCTCGTACCCTTGTCGCTCGAGGTCGGTGATCTCCAGGCGCTTGACGCCAGTGTCCTCGATGCGGGTCCAGTATTCCCGCAACGGATCCACCACTACCGGCGCCATTGCACCCGGAGCATCACCCTCGTCTGGGGACTCAACCCTGTAGCGACGGTTGATCCGCCGTTGTCTCCGCAGGCGCAAAGCCTTAGCTACCACCTCTTCATCCTCCCACTCGTCCTCAACAGGCGACCGTGTTCGGATAGGCCTGAGAGAACGACCTCGTCTCCCTGGTGGCCGCTGATGCAACACCTCTTGCAGAGCAATCGACTCGGCTCTTTCAGCACGCCGCACCGCATACTGACATCAGATACGGAGCCGCAAGCCACTCACTTTCTCGATCTGACGGACTATATGGAGTGCCTTTGTCCGGTCTTTGGGCGGCATGTGTGCCCTCAGCCAACTCCTGCGTCTGCGAAGCTTCAAGCTGGCTTTGCGTTTCTCGGAACTGGATTTGGTAGAGGGCATTTCGTGAGGATATTGTTATGGAGTGGCCGATAGTTGGTATTGGCGTGCTGGAAGTCCAGGTTGGGTGACGCACTTGGAGACTTGGTGAGACGGTCACGTGATGTCACGTGACGCTGAGGGCATCTGGCCATCTGTTTAGACGATCAACCTGTCCGCCGACCAACAGCGGAACGGGGCAACGTTGAGACAGTCTGTTACATGTAGCTCTGGCGTAGTGCATGGCCATGTCAATGCAGCTCAATGGAAGCTTGTGCTTGGACATATCAGGAACTGAATGTATAAGCATGTCCGTATCTACAATGCCACCCTTTTGTCACGAAGATCGAGTTCGATGTTGATCTGAGGGCAATTCCTCTAGCCCCCGTCGCACTCCCTCTACCATATCATACTATCTACTGATGAGGCCGGCAGCTGCACCAACAGGCCAGTGCCAATTTGGGCGTGCACCAACTCCAGGCCGGGAACGTTTGTACCACACTGCTCTTGCTTGGCGTAAGCCTATACATGCTCGCTCCTCGTGGTATCTCGGCTCCCTGGGAGGAATCGACCGCGCTGTGCGAAGGAAACGGTCGACGAAAGCATACGAATAGACGCCGAAGATAAGATAAAAATATGTGCCTGGCGCAGAAACACTTTGAGCCATTCGTGCCTGATTGCCGCATTGTTCGTCGCTCGAAACGAAACTCAGTTCTGAACCATCACCACACTTCACGTTCAATAACCTCACTCTATCGAGAGGTACACTGGCAAGTACAGCTGCCATGCCCGATCCTCCACGCTTCAGCGAGTTAGCCCACGCGATTTCCAACACCCGACTGAACTCCGAACACGCTGAGATATGTCAGCTGCTTTATGAGCGCCGCTTTGTCGCTGGATCGGGCGGCAAGTCTGTGAAGGAGGCAGAACTCGACCTTGAGGCTTGCGCCACACTCCTCATGCGTGCCGTGAAGCCCAATGACAGGGCACGCGTTGCACGCATCATCGGTCGTCTCGAGAATGTGGGTGGCGGCAAGGTGATGCACTGATGGCAGAATGTGACCAGCCTGGTGACCTGGAGGGAGGACCGAATGCGGAGCGAGGGAGATATCCAGAAACGATGGGGTCTGCTCAAGGCTCACGGAGTCCAGATCGTGCGGCCGACACTGCTCACCCTGCAGACTCACCTGGACCTGCGAAAGGACGTCGCGACTTTGAAGACATTTGCCGTCCCTCGCCCGGATCTGGTCTTCACTCTCATGCAGGCTCTTATCGATTGCTGCGCAGGTGAATGGCAACCCGAACTGCTTAACCACACAACGCTCCCCAGGTACGCCGTTCCTGGGTATCGGCAAGTATACTACGAATTCATTCGTGCCAACCCGCCGAACCTCTGCCAGACCCAGATTTTGCCCAAGGATCTGCAGAAGGGCGCAATAACTCGATGTGCAGCCTTTTGCAGGGCATTTTTGACCAAACTCGGCCCGGTGGTGCCTCCATGGGAATGGCTGGTGCTCGATACACTCAGTGCGTCGGCTTGCTGGGCTTGGAGACCATCGCCAGCAAAGCAGCGGACTGGATGGCTGGAACTCCAGTAGCCTTCATCGACCCAAGGCACAATCCACAAGGCGAGGTAGTCGAGTGCGACCTCTTCCACGAGTTCGCCAATTCGGATCCCCCTCTCTCGCTGGCGGCCTGGCGACCTCAACGCGACCTGATGGCACTTGAAAACCTGTTTGTGCATCACGGCGAGGACGAGGCGGCGTTGCAAGGTCTCCTGGGCTCCATGCGTGCTGGCATCGGACTCGCTGAGAAGATTTACGCTCGTGTTCGGGACCATCCTGGCGCAGCCCCTATCGAAGAATCGCTGGAGAGGACGTTCGGTATTCTTGCTGGGGACACTGCGTGGCAGATTTGGATGCTGAAGCGCATGGAGCCCAACACATACGTGAGTAACTCTATGCTGGTGTCGCTTAGACCAGTGTGCTGTGCGCATTTGGCATGGGCAGGTCGATCAAGCGGACAACTTGGCTGCGGCGTACGGTGTCATTGAAGGAGCCGTGGCCCGTGATATGACGGCTCGACGGGAATGCTTGGGGAACTGGATATGGTGTCTGAAGCGAGCCGGTGGAGCTTGATGGTCGTGAGGGCTGAAGCCCTGGGTGGGGTTTGTACGATGAAAGTAGAGAGCGCCTGGTGCGACTCCTAAGTCATGTCTTTCCAGCACTGTTCCAATCTCCCAGTTAATCGTCCTTGAGTTTGCCAGCTGAGGCTTCAGCCTGGTTTTGCAGGGTCCCGTCAACCAACCTGTTGGACTTGAGGCAGGTTACTGGCATCGGAGGAGCACTTACCAGGGACTTGGCGACGTGGCATCGCACGCGGCAGAGTGCACTCGAGGTCATCCTTAGCGTGAGTTACAGAGTCCAGATTTCCGGACGCGTTGTGGGAACGATGGCCACTTTCGACAGTTAGGATCACTGGACTACCTCCACTGCCAGGCATTTCGAGTATGGCGACAATGTCAGAACTGCTGGCTCATAAAGGTGGGAGAAACAATCCTTACCACTGAGCAAACTCTCTACGCCCGGTGCCCTTCAAGAGGAGGAGGCTCGTCGCGTCGCGCGTCGCCTGTAAGCCATGCTGTCGCTGCCAGGCCATACCAGGCGATACATTTGGGTGCCAGGGTACGACTCGACTACTTTGGATCGTGGGCCTCCACCTCGATCTCCACCCGCATGTCGTCCTCTCCTAGCCGCGTGACACCAACACAAGTCCACAGAGGCTTGTGGTCTGGCATCCATTTCTTCATATTCCTCACCATCGCTTCGAGGGCCTCGTTGTTGATGGGCACATGATAGGAGCGGATCTTGTATACCTGAATGTGAGCCCATGACGTGAGGCATGCCCACCTGCTCCCAACCCTTCCCACCAGCAGTCTTGAGTGCGAGGTCGACATTGGCGAAAGCCTGGTCGATCTGGGCATTGATCTCCTTGTAAAAAACAAACGTCTCCGGATCCCACCCGCCTGGTGTTAGCCTGCCTGCACATGTCGGCTCACCTTGCCCCGAACACTCGATGCGGTCGCCGATGCGGACCGCACTCGAGTAGTGAAAGTCGCGCTCCATCATCTTGCCGGCCTTCTCATACGAGTAGTACGTTAGGTGTGACATAGTGGGTGGTGAGATGGAGCAGAGTTGGGACCGCCGTCAGAATGGCCGACGCTGACGAGGCACGTACATCGTTGGGGGTAATGGGAGCATATGGCTGTGGTGGGTGTACTCGGGTAATTCTCGGCGACGTTGCTTGGTAACACACCGGTGCCGTCCACACATGGATCCCCGTCCTCGGGCCGGTACTGCTGTATACGGTGTCATAGACTAGTGGTGGGGACCTGTGCATACCTCTGACAATACCGTACGTAGCCTCTTACAGCGACGATTTGCATCACATTCTCAACAAACATGGCCCTCGCATGGAACCAGCGATAGGGCATTAAAAGGTTCGTACCATTATTATACCATATGTACCTATAACTATCGAGTGATCTCGTCCAGAGTAACGTCCGCTCCCTTCTCCTCGTTCAAGCGCTCCAATAACTTCTTAAAGACCGCATGCACCTCCATCGTCCGCGCTTTGTCCGTCGCTGCGCCCTCCCTCCACGCGCTCGCAACTCGCAACCCCTTCTCGTGCCCGATGACATTGACCTGATACACACTGCTGAATGGCGAGGCAGTCTGGCCCCACCAAGCGTCCTCAGCTCCAGGCGGCAGCTGGATGAGGCCAAGATTGCTCAGCCCGCAGCTGTCGCGATACGGATTTGGGCTGCTGGCCCGTAGGTTGAAGTACTTCTCCCACCCGGTGGGGAGTTGTGGATCGAACCCAGGTGCGTTGGGATCGACATCTGGATCGGGGACGTGTGCGAGCAGGCCCATCGTCATTCGGCCTTCCGCTATGCCCTCCTCGCTAGTGACCTTCTCTGCGACCTCCCTTGTCCTGGCCCAGAAACCGTCCCCACCAGCAAGTGTCACGTGCAAATCCGTGCTTGAAACATAGTTGTGCGTAATGGCCGCGTGCCCGAGCTCAGGCTTGCGCTCGTCCCGCGCAGTGCTCGCTGCCAGGAGCAATGGGCTGCCGTGGCCATAGATGCGCCACATCGCCGCGAGATATGCGAGTTTGAGAATGGGGTGCAGAGTCTTGACACCGTTCGCCTTTCCGGCTGCCTTGATGCGTGCCACATCGCTGGGGGAGAAGGACATGAGGTCGATGTCCCAGTGCACGTCGAGGGGACTTTTGCATGCTCCAGGCCACGGATCAGACTGTGTGAACGGCCTCTGGACCCATGCAGGGAACCTTGGCAGGAGAAGCTCCCGGAAGACAATCGGGACGAGGAATCGCAAAGTGGGAGAGGTCGGAATCGTGTCGTCTGCGCGCGTCGGCGTCGCCCAGTCTTCCTTCTGAACCCAGCTGATATCCTCGTCTGTGAGGGCTTTGAGGAGGCGCGTACTACCCCGTCCATCGACGATAAGGTGGTTCAGGGAGAGGATGAGGTATCCCTTCTGAAGTGTCGGGTTTTCGGCGAGGTTGACGCACCACATTGCCCGCCCGTCCTTCTGATCCCACGGGAATCGCTCCATCTCCGACTTGTAAGCGTCCATCGCGGTTCCGCGGTAGTGGTCGACTCCGCGCACAATGTCCTCTGGATCGTATGGATCACCCTTGACGTAGCCGGGATGATTTGTTTTATCATCGACGAGGCGCGGGTGGAGCATCGGCAGGCGCTCTTGCAGTACTCGCACGCGCTCTTTCATCCACTCCTCTGTCGGCAGCTTGCCCAATGGATAGGTGACGACGTGAATGATGATATGTGGCCGGCCTGTGTTCTGGCGCATGAGCGAGAAGCGCTCATGGTAGGTCACTGTTGTCAGTGGGAGGGAAGACAGCACGCACTTCGCCGCACTCCTTCTGAGGTCGCCATCTTGCTGTGAAGGGGATTGGAGAATAGAGAATGTCGAGATGAGGAAGCGTTCCAGTGCGGACGCGGTCTCTGTTGACATTGCGTGTTCGGCGGCCGATCGGCTACATCCGAAGCCAAGCGCGACCTTTTGATTTTGGATGCGGGAGGCGTCAAGCTGAAGCCTTTGCACAGCAAGCTGCATGCCCATGTGCCATTGCGAGCCATCATGTTGGGGCTGGGCTGTCTACAAGCCCGGGTCGCGTATGAATCAGCCACCGCAGGCATGTTCGATAGGGCTAAAGGTGCGCCTGAGTCACACTTGCTACAAGATCGTCCTGAGTAAACCATGCCGGCGCGTCTCTGTGAAGTCGGCGAACGAACTCGCAATCAGCAGCTTCGCGAGCAGCGTCAGTAGCGTTCCTCAACATCCAGCCGCTTGCATTGAAATCCTTATAGATCACTGTTCCAAAACTTCCACGCCGCCACACAACCGCGCCCCTCCCGTCCATAGCCTTAACGTGACCGCGCTCAGATTTGCTTGCTAGCCCTAACCGGGTTGGGTTGTTCTAATTGTCAGAAGATCCTCTGCGTAGTACGTACCGTAGATCTGGTCGAGCTCCTCCAGAGTCCTACCCCGAGACTCGACACCAAAGAACCACCAGCACGCGGCCTCGAAGCAGTCCCAGAAGACGAAGAACATGACGTAGTAGTAGCCAATGTTGGCGAGACCGATGGGGCCAGCGAAGAGGTTGATGAAGGCTGTACCTTGCGTGATGGTGTTGGAGAAGGCGAGACCCTTGGCGCGCATCGTCGTCGAAAGCGCTTCAACGACGACAGTGGCCTGCAGGGGTGTGTAGACGAACGCGCACGAGATGCCGAACATCATGCTGCTGGTCAGCGACTGATCGGTGGGCTGCAGCAGTTAAACACTCACTAGACTGCGATGGCGCCCTTGCCGATGCCAGACTCAACAGTGCCGATGGTCTTGAGCTGCTTGGCAATGACCGAGTTTAGGCCCACGAAGACGGCGAGGATGACGGCGAGGAATAGGGTGCCGAAGGTCAAGACCTTGCGGCGCGGCATGCGGTCGGTAAGGAGAGCGCCCACCAAACAGCCGACAGTGCACAGCGAGGTGTACATGAGGTTGTAGCCGAGCTGGGAGGTGACCGAGGTGACGCCAATGTCTAGAGTAAGCACCCTCGTCTTGCTTGCCACATACTCTTGTAAATAACGGTGGCAAAGTACGCAAGACCGTTGCCGCTGAACTGGCCAAAGATCGACATCATGATGACCTGAATCATGCGCCAGCGTGAGGCGTGAGTCGAGAAGAGGCCACGGTCTGGCGTCAGTGGGGAATGACAGAGCGGACGTACAGTCCCACCAGCGCTTGCCCATGCTGTCCTGCTCGATGTTGGCACGGAATTCTTCAATCTCGAGCTTAACCAAGGGAGACTCGGCGTTCCCGTTCCCGTCTGATGTCAGCGCCGGGTTGCGAGTACCACTAACGATACTTGACAAGGAAAGCCTCGGCTTGAGCGTCCTTGCCTTGGGCCATTTGGAAACGAGGACTTTCCGGAATGAAGGGGCAGAGGGCGATGACAACAACAGCCGCGATGCACTGGAAGATGACGGGCAGCTGCCAGGAGAGGTTCGACTTGATGTGACTAGTACCGACTAAAGGTCAGCTGAAGCTAATCACGCGACTCACAAGTGATCGCTGCAGCGGGAATGGCACCGGCGTACCAGCCGCAGTTGTAGAGCGCAGTCGAGCGTCCGCGCCACTGTGGTGGAGCAACCTCCATAGCATACGACGGAGCGTTCATTTGCAGGACTGCCGAGCCGAAGCCCAGAAGGAATCGACCGACAATGAACTGGGATTAGACACCGAAAAGACATATGCACACCTGCGCAACCGTCGTGGCGGTGGCCGCAATGACAGATCCAACAATAATAACGGCAGAGCCTGTAGCCATGCCCACGCGTCGACCAAAGCGGTCCATCACCCAGGCCGAGGGAGGTCCACCGCAGAACGCACCACTGCTGTCAGCGCAATTTGCACTTTCAAACTCACACTGTGTAGATGGAAAACACAGCCGAAATGATAGGGCCGCCGGTTCCAACCTTCATTGCCCGCTGCCAGTACTTCATGGCCGCTATGCCAGTCATGAGCGAGCTGTCAAAGCCCTTCTCATAAGAACAGCAAATTGCCACGAAGATGGACACTGCTGTTAGGAAAACATATAGAGCGGCTGCGCTCACAATAAAGATGCCAGGCATTCCTACTCCACCTGGGGATGTGGCTGCCTTCCAGAGCAGCTGCGAGCTCGGCCTGGGGTTAACACAGCCTCGATGTCACCTACGGAGAACTGGCCATCTCCCTTGGTGGGCATTCCTCGCTCGAGTTTCGAGAGAGAGGCCTTGTCATCAACCTGCTCGTCGACGTGAGGTGGTGAGTTAGAGTTCATGTCGAGATGTGGACGGGTGGGGACCCATTTGCCCTCTGAGGAGTCCCGCTTTATCATTCTGAGCGAGGTGGGCTATCACCTGGAGCAGCTCCACCGAGAGCAAATTACTGCCACGCGCGAACGGGAATGTGGTGGTCGGAAGCTGTTCGAACGGGAATCTCGGGAGGCGTTGGCAACTCGCTCCCTCAGGTCTGAGGGCTCAGAACTTCGAGCGGGTGTGGATGAGAGGGTGCGCAATCTCGGAGTGACTCCAAGGAGCATCAGCAGGTCGTATCTCCGGAAGCAAGAGTCACGAGTTTTCCGTGGCGCGGCAATGCGGGTGGGGGACTCGCTATCTGAGGTTGCACGGGTCAGTTTCCTCACCTAAATCGCCTATCTGCCCCCACTCCCCCACGCTAGAAAGCCGAACTCCCCACCTGCCCGGGTCAGGTTGTGAGGGTACCACTGCCCACCTGACCTGTTTTCCGCCCTCTGCCGGCGCCGAGCGACGGCATCAGCGCTCTCTGAGCAGCAAAGAGGAGCATGTGTCTCATGTGACGGCTCCACCGAACGGGAATACACTTGTGCGAACGGGAATTTGAGGACAGATGTTTATCTGCTCGGCATGGCGTGGCATGGTGGCTTCGGGGATGCCCATCTGCACGGGGCCGAGGGTATCTCTTCCTGAAGTAGCGGCTACATCCTGCCGCTATAAAGCAGGGCGCGATCCGCAGGTATCCGTCAATATCGCCCACGATGGACATCAAGCTTCACCCGGGAGAGCACGAGTCGCCGCTGCCTGGCCGCGGCGGTCTCAAGCCTCGCGCATGGCACGTCTCCGACGCCGCTCGCCTGTCGCTCAACGGCAAGTGGAGGTTCCGCTTTTCCGAGACTGCGACGCCGGCGGACAAGGAGGCCTTTGTCGCGCCAAAGTTTGACGATGGCAAGTGGGACAAACTTGCTGTGCCGTCGCACTGGGCACTGAACGGCTATGGCAAGCCGATTTACACCAACATCATGCTGCCGATGCCGGTTGACCCGCCGTTCGTGCCCACCGAGAACCCGACGGGCGACTACCGTCACGCATTCGATCTGCCGGCCGACTGGCCCAAGACTGGCAAAGTGAGCATCCTTGGAGGCAGAGCTGATGCTAGACTGTTCTTCGCTTCGACGGCGTTGAGTCGTGGTGCAAGGTGTGGCTTAACGGTGTCGAGCTTGGCACGTCGATGGGAAGCCGTCTGCCGGTCGAGTTTGACATCTCCGGCGCGGTGCAGCAGCACAACGTACTGGCGGTTCGCGTGCACCAGTGGTCGGCTGGCACGTACTGTGAGGACCAAGATATGTGGTGGCTCGCTGGAATCTTCCGCGACGTTACTGTCCTCCACCGCCCAGAGGGTACGTCTCGACGTGGGTGTGAAGCTGATGGAAGGTGCCGTGGCGGACCACTTTGTTCACGCATCCTACGACCACAACACCGGCAAGGGCACGTTCAAGGTCGACTGCGAGCCGTCAGGCCGTGTCGTCATCCCCGAGCTGGGTATCGATATCGCCACCGGCGAGACTGTGACCCTCGATGTTGAGCCTTGGACGGCCGAGACACCTCGACTGTACAGTGGTACACTTTCGACCACTTCGGAAAAGATCCCTCTGCGTGTTGGTTTCCGCACCGTTGTCATTGAGGACGGCCTCTTCAAGGTCAACGGGAAGGATATCCTCTTCCGCGGCGTAAACCGACACGAGTACCACCCCAAGACTGGTCGTATGGTTGACTACGACACGATGGTCAAGGATGTCGTGCTCATGAAGCAGTACAATATCAACGCCGTGCGCATGAGCCACTACCCGCCGCATCCGGCCTTCCTGGACCTGTGCGACGAGTATGGCCTGTGGGTTATCGACGAGAACGACTACGAGTCGCACGCGTTCTTCCTGAACGACTTTGAGCAGAACCCCACCGACTCGCCGCTGTGGACCGAGGCCCTCCTGGACCGTACGCGCCGCATGGTCGAGCGCGACAAGAACCATGTGTCGATTGTCATGTGGTCGCTCGGTAACGAGTCTGGGACTGGTTTCAATATCCGCGAGATGGGCGACTGGATTCGCTCACGTGACTCGTCACGGCCCGTGCACTACGAGCGCGACTGGACGGCAGAGTACGCCGACATCTACTCGCGCATGCACCGGCCACACTGGGAAGTGGAGGAGATGGGCAAGAGGGAGGAGGCTCCCGTTGAGAACGCCGAGGTGAACGCGCACCGTCTCAAACTGCCTGTTATCCTGTGCGAGTATGCCCACGCCATGGGCAACGGACCGGGTGGTATGAGCGAGTACCAACGCCTGTTTGAGAAATATCCACGTCTGCAAGGTGGATTCGCGTGGGAGTGGATTGACCAGGCGCTTCCATTGAAGACGGACGATGGCCAGGAGTACTACGCGTATGGCGGCGACTTTGGCGAGGTCGTCACCGATGGCAACTTCTGCTGCGACGGCATGCTGTTCCCGGATCGCACGGCGCAGCCCTCACTTCTCGAGTACCAGAAGGTTATCGAACCGGTGCAGGTCACCATCGATGACAAGATCCACATCAAGAACACGCGCGACTTTGCAAACCTCGCCGACCTCAAGTGGACGTGGCGCCTCGAGACTGCAGGCGACCTCGTCGCCGAGGGCAAGCTGGACGTTCCCGAGGTCAAGGCCGGTACAACGATCTCGGTGCCGCTGCCAGAAGCTATTCCTGGCAAGGGCGAGTCGTGGTGGACCGTGTCGGCTGTGCTCGCCGAGGACACGCTCTGGGCCAAGGCTGGCCATGAGGTCTCTTGGGGCCAGGGCCGCGCGACGGAACCCCCTGTTGCCGCCCCGAGCGGCGACGCTGTTACTCCCAAGCTCGTGGGTGACAATGTCGTGCTCGGTCCGGCAACTTTCCGTGCCGCCGACGGTCAGCTTGTCAAGCTGGGCGACGTGGCTGTCTCCGAAGTTGCCCTCGACGTCTGGCGCGCGACGACCGACAACGACCGCGGCGTCTGCCTGATTGACAACAAGAAATACTCGGACGTCTGGAAGGAGGCTGGTATCGACCGCATGACTGTGCGCGTGAACCGCGTCGCGATTGTTGGTGACACCCTTGTCGTGGAGACCCGAGTCGCCCCTACCGTTTTCAACCGTGGCCTGAACACGACGTACACTTGGAGCGCGACGGCCGACGGCCTGAAGCTCGCGCTGAGCGTGGTCCCAGTAGGCATCTGGGAGGGTATCCCCATCCCGCGTATTGGCGTGCGCCTCGCCCTTCCCAAGTCCCTTGACGCCGTGCAGTGGTACGGTCTCGGTCCCCATGAGGCTTACATCGACACTTGCACTTCGGCCAAGGTGGGCAAGTACGCCAAGACGGTCGACGAGATGCAGACGCCTTACATCTACCCGCAGGAAAACGGAAACCGCATGGGTGTGCGCTGGGCCGAGATCACTGGCGCGGGTTCGGGCCTGCGCATCGAAGGCGAGTCCGAGTTCAACTTGACCACTCGCCGATGGACGAGCGCCGACCTCGAGCGCTGGAGGCATACGTACGAGCAGATCCCAGGCGACCACGTTTGGGTTAACATCGACGCGAAGCACCACGGTATCGGGTGCGCTAGCTGTGGACCAGGCGTAATGCCGCAGTACTGGCTCAGCGCCGAGCCAGTCGACATGGAAGTCACCCTCCGCCCGCTTGCAACAGGTGCGCGCCAGACGTGCACCGTGGTGTAGATAGATGCGTAGATATGTTAAACCGGTATAGGTCTCACCGGACATGAGGTTCAAGGAGGAACACTGAGCGACGGATTTCGTTTCATGTCATGTAGTTGGCGGTGGTCGGTTATCGTCCAAGTGAGGAGCGAGAATGAAACGTGGTCAGAAATGATGATCTCTGTGTCAATACTAGACACTTACCATTAGGGTATTCGCTGCATCAGCCACAATACAAATGCGCAGAAGGCCAGGCGTACCAGAGACGCCCGTACGATACTTCGCACGTCTAGGAACAGGAGCTCAACATCCATCTCAGTAGCTCAACGCGACGCTGAGCAGAACACGCATCACAGGCGTCGAACGTGGTCGACACCTCCACTCGACACCTCCATAACCTCGGCACCTCCCCACAGCCTGTTCTATCCCAAGTTGCTTAGAACTCGTGATTGAAGACGTCGTCGGGATTCCTCCCCTGCTGACGGGGTGGCGCACCGTTGCTTGGCGCACTAGGGTAGTTTTCAGTGCTGCCGATGCTGCCTCGCTTCTTCTTCCCACCCCGGCTGCTGCGGCGCTTGCTGCCGTACTCGCGACCCCACTCGGGCACGTCGGCGTCGGGATTGGTAGCGGTGGGAGGGTAAGTGTCGGAGCTGCCGCTGCGGTTCGAACGCGTGCGCTCCCACCTGTCACCACCTGCGTTGGCGTTGATCTTGCCGCGCCCACCACCACCCGAGGCGGCCCCTTCAAAGTTGGCGGGGTAGTGCCAGTGGCGCTTGTTCGGAGCCTCGTCCTCTGGTCATTAGCCCCCGAGGAAACATCTCTACTCACCATTGTAGAACTCCTCCTCGTTACGCGTCCACAGGCCCTCGTTCCTCTGCCTGCGCTCGTACTCCGGGTCGGCGTCGTCGTAGGGCATGTAGTTGGGGCCTTCCTCGCCGTCCTCCAGCTGCTGGCCGACGTGGGTCGACTCTGGAAGACGCTCGTCGTACCGCTTGGCCCACTGGGACTTCTTCGCGGCGCGCTCGCGGTCGGCGTTGTTCACGAGCCCGTAGCGGATTGCCCACTTGGGCGTGCGTGCCTTGTTCGTGCTTCTGTCAGTACTGCAGGCATGGCGGCGTACTTGTTACGGATGTTTTGGATGTAAAAACTGGGAAGCGTAAGCGAGCACTAGCGAGCAGAGGCACTGCCGAGGCACTCACTTGTGGCCATGGCCAGGGATGTAGCCGCAGCATGTCAAGATGACCTTGAGATTAGTACCGCTTTATAGGCTGTGCAGGAGGACCTACATTAATGAAGAAGTCCTTGCCAATACCAAAACGGGCGGCAACAGCTGCTGTCAACGATGCTCAGCCGGCGAGAAGGGCGCACGCGCAGCACATTACTTACCCAGTGGGGGAAGTAGCCAGCCAAGGAAGAAGAGGAAGACTTGGAAGCCGTGGTGGCGCCGCGGCGTGAGGTCGATCTTCTGTGGGATGCGATGGGACATGGTGTGCAGTCAAAGAGGGTGTGGATCAGACAAGGAGATAACGGAAGCTGGCAGTGGCCGACGGGGACGTGAGGCCGAATGAGGGTGGTTGCGCCTAGCGAGGCGTTGTCACCATGCGCGAGGCAAGGTCCGCGCTTCGTTTATGTTGAGGACACGAGGATGCCAGCGAAGATGTCAAGCGAGGCAGACAAGAGTCAAGAGATGTGGGGACATGGATGGCGTGGGCGGCTCGCCTCTGGGCGGGAGCATTTCAATGGCCCGCACTGCCGGTGCCTCGGCTCGGCGACGGCGCGGACAACTGGGCCACGAGCCCGATCGTGCTGGATGCTGTTGACGACCTATGCAATGCCATGCAGATACAAAGTAACAACCCTACCACTCCTCCTCGTCCTCTCCAGGCGTGGCTTTCCAGCCCTCGGGATCGCTCTCCCAATCATCGTCTCCCTCAACCGTGACCGGAACGATTTCATCCTCGTCGTCGTCCCAGCCACCCTCGCCAGCCACATACACGTCCTGCCCGCGTAATCTCGCCTTCAAAGCCACAGCAGCAGCGCTGGTCGGGTCGAGAAGTGCACGGACACGTAGATCTGCCAGTCGCTCGCCCTGTCGCGCCATAGGGGATCGCAGAGACAGGGTAGAGAGCAGCTCATCCGTATGCTGCTCTTCTTCAGACTCATCCTGAGTCGAGTCGCCGAGCTCATCAAAGTCGTCGTTGATTGCGAGCATGTTCGGGCGCACCTTGATCGGTCGCCGCTTGGTGCCAGTAATAGTGAGCGTCCGTGGGCTGCCCTCGGGGTCGAACTCGTCGTCCGACAGCTGCACAATGTGCGCTCGATCTCGTCGTGGCGTACCTGTAGATGATGGACCAGCTTCCATCTCTTCGGCCCCGGCAATGTCGGGCTCATCCACCCGCACCTCCTCCTGCACCATAGGCTGCAACGACCGCAGCTTCGGCTCCGGCGAGGCAGCCTTTGCCCTCTTGAAACTTGCAAACAGATCGCGCCCTTTGCCCTTGTCAGGTTTCGCCCCACCATCGAACAGGGAAAAGACGGTGCCCTTGACAGGTGTCTCGTCGAGCTCCTCATCTTCCTCCATGTCGTCGGTGGGAACGGCATCCGCGAACACTTCCTCGTCCCGCGTTCCTCGTCGCTTGCGAGACTTGACAGGTGTGTCGTCAATCGCCTCGCCAGCTAGACGTTTGCGTGCTCGTGTACGCGGCGTAAAGTCCTTCTTGGAACTCTGTTTCAAGAGCTCCTTGAGATGCTTCGGCGATCGGACATGAATGAACGGTGACTCGCCGTTACTGAACGCCTTGAATGGAGATGCCTTGAACGGGGAGGAGATTTCTGGTGCAGGAAGAGCTGGCTTCTTCGGCGTCACACTGAATGGATTTGGGTTCGGGTCGCTTACAGGTCCGCGCGGGCGTTTGGAGCGCTGTGGAGTCGATGGTGGGGCGGAGCGCTTGCTGACTGTCAAGGTCGTGGTTGATGTAGAGACAGATGACGAAGCGATGGGGAACAGCGGTCCAGGCGGCGGAGAAGGCAGTGACGAGTGCGTACTGGATCGACGACGAGGCTGTGTAGGTGTCAATGGGTCGGCTGCCAGTCGGCTGTTCCTCCTCGACGGCCCAGCCTGCGAGGCACTTGACGACTTGGAGTCACCATTTGAAGCTTTTGATAATTGGCGGTACAGTGCGTATTGTTCGGCTACGAGTTAGTTACTGCTCGCGCGCTTGGCTGGCTGCCCCACGATCCCACAGCCCCGCCACACCAGATCGCGTGCGTGTGGCCGACTCACCAATATGACCCCTGTCCGTCTTAATGTCTGCCTTGGTCGGGTCCCGCCCGTGCTCGTTCTTGAAGGCCTTTTCCCACGCCTTGACCTGAGCCTTTACGGCTGTAAGGTCATTGCGGCTGGCCATCTGATGGTTGAGATATCCAAGATCAACAAAACGGTAATGTTGACGAGACGCGTCTGGTTCCTGAACAGTGGTGATGCCACACCTAGCCACGTGGCAAAGGTTCCGCTATCGCCGAGATCGTCAAGACCCGTCGCTGACTTTCAGCTGCTTTCAACGTTTGTTCACGATCTCGACTGCTTGCACCAGCGGCGACAGCACTATACGCGAGGCCGTCCAAACCAGCGCCCAAGAGCCGAGTGACCGAAGAACCTACACCGCTGGAGCCTTGGAAACGATATACTTGGAGCTGCGTAATGTCCCTCCGATCCTCCCGCACACTCGTCGCGGCCGCGCGTTCGGCCCGCCTCTCTCGGCCACTGAGCATCTCGGCGCGCACGTTCAAAGAGAAGAAGGCCTTGTCCTCCGAGCCGACGCCGATGACCTCGACGCCGCACTTCCCACCACCCAACGACCCCTTCAACCCCGAAGCTGCCGAAGCGCCGGCGAAGCCGGCAGGGTACTCCGAGACGACGAAGGGTCTCGTGCGCGGCGTGGCCAAACTGATGGGCTACAACACACGCGCAAGTACCGCTATCCGCGAGACGGGCCGCATGATGCGTGGTGTGGTCACTGCGGTGGAGAAGGAGCGCGGGTTCTGGTATGATGGTAAGTCCTCAGCTTGGCCTTGGAGTTGGGTTTGCTGCAAGACCAGGCGATACTAATGACAGTTTGCGCACTTCCCCCGACGTACCAGACCTTCTTCCAGCTCCACCTCCTCTACGTCCTCATCCTCGCCATCCGTCTCCGCGCACTTCGAGCATCCAACCCTGCACCATCCCCGATCCCCGAGCCGCTGGACCCCTCGAAGCCTCACGACGCTCCGTCGCACGAGCACGCTTCCTCCTCCTCCTTCACGCTCGGCAAGGCGGCGCATGACGTCTACCCCACCGAGCTCCTGAGCCACTTCTTCGAGCTTGCCGAGAGCCAGATGCGCATCGTCCTTGGACGCGGCGAGCGGGAACGCGTGATCCGAAAGTACATGGACGAGATGGGCGAGCAGTGGAAGGGAGCTGGTACGGGTCTCGACTATGTCCTGGGCCTGGGACTGCTCGAGGAGGGCGGGAGCGCCGAGGATGTCGCCCGGGCAGATGCCGAGCTGGCGTCCTGGGCTTGGCGCAACTTGTTTGCCTCCAGGGGGCTGACACCTACGCCTGGCGCTGAGGCGGTTGACGAGCTTGCGTTTGCCGAGCAGCTGGAGAAGGTTGTGCGCTTTGTGAGGCGGGAGCTCAGCCGGTTGGACGCCATTAGCGACGCGGACGTGCTGGATGGAAACATTGGCGAGTGGGGACCTGTGGATCAGTAGCGTGAATATAGACAAGCACATCTCATTTGCATATGCATTGTAGCAGGAACCGAGTGCTGGGTTGTTCAGCATCCAGGCGCCAATAGTCTGGAAAACCCCCACCCGACCCTCCACCGAAAATGCCCCCCACCACCAAGCGCGAAATGGACTTTTCGGACCACAGCTCCGTACTCGACCACGAACGATCTCAACAACACCAGTAACGACAAGCAACGATGGCAGCAGCACTTCTCCGCCGGTCCCTCCCCCTCCCCTCCCTCCCCTCCCTCGCCGCCCTCTCCACGACCCTCCGCGCCGCCCTGCTCGCACCACCACAAGCGCCTAGTTTCAAGGACACCCTCACTGGCGCGCTCGCTGGCCTCCTCGAGCTCCTCCCGCCCATCGTCCTCGCTGTGCCCAAGAGCAAGATCTCGCATTCGCGCAAGAGCATGCGGAGTGCCAACAAGGGGCTGAAGAACAAGACGAGTGAGTGCTGATGAGGCAGGATTCGGGGCCTCGATGTCGCGATGGTCATTCGTTGAGTGGTGGCGGTACGCGTGTCGCAATTATAGATGGAGTGAGGCGAGCGGGAGCGAGAGCGCAACCTCGCTGCGAGTGGATGAGCATGGCTCAAGGTGCTGGTACAGACTCCAACTTGCGAGCGCCAGTGGACAACAGGGCACAGCGAACCTCGCAGCAGATATCGCTGCCCTTCCTTCCTTGCCCAAGCCTGACACCACCGTCAGCCGTCAGCGATTCCCCGGCTGCCTATCCTTCCCCTTGGTCTCTTAAGCTGACACCAGACTTCAACCACTGCCCGGCGTGCGGCACGATCAAGCTCGCGCACAACCTGTGCCCCAACTGCTACTCGCAGATCACGCGGCGGTGGAAGAAGGAGTCGCGGCCATGAGCGTTGGTCGTGGTCGCGCGGCGAGCGACTTGTATAGATGATGGCATTGCATACCTTCTCCACAATCCTCTCCGCAAGGCATCTTGTTGTCCTGAAGGCATGGTATGTTTCCAGCTGCGGTTCTGTTTCGCCAGCTGCAGTTCTGTGCACGCCGCCGTGACTTCGACAGTGCCCCAGCAGACGTCTCAGCCGCTCACACCACAAAGCTATCATGATATCTGCATCTTCACAACAAACACGTCGGCAAGAAAGAGTACAGCGTGAGGCACAGCCACCTCCTACCTCCTTGCCGCTCTACTCGACACCCTCCTCACCCAGCCCCGGCATCCTCCTGCCGTCTAATGACATGCTGGTACATACCTGCAGACTGGTGCAGGTCGCCACAGGACTGCGTCTGCAGTCCGCCTACCGCATCACAATGCCCTTCTCGGCATTCGCCTTGTTTGGCCGCTTGTCAATGTGGTCGAGGCCGATCGCGTCCTCGTTGACCCACTTGTGGTCGAACAGGACGTCGTCTGGGGTTAGAATGTCCCACAAGGATGGACTCACTGTCTTCCACCGCCGTCGGCTGTTTGTATAGCGTCGTCGGGACCAGCCAGAACTTGAACTTTGCAAAGTCCTTGTCGCTCGCGCCCACGCGCTCCTGTATTCTGCGCTTGGTCTCCTCGAACGGCTCGCCTTCGAGCAGGACAAACTTGCACGGGACGCCGTGGATCTTGCTCAGGTCGCGGAAGTAGTGGAAGAGGTTGACAGTCTTGGCGTTCTCGCCCGCGTTCAGCTCGTCGACGGGAATCTCCTCGGCGTAGAGCTCGGCAGGGTCGGCCAGGTGCGAAATGACCTCGGAGGTGGTGTACTCATGCTGGCTGCGGCCAGATGGCGAGACGGCAAAGATGCGGATACTGCCCGAACCGCCTGGCGGCAGGGTCACCGTGCGGCGGAGCTGCTCGATCACGTCGCCAAAGGTGCTTTGCTTCGGCAAGAGGAAGGAGTGCGTCGCCTCCTCCCTGTTCTGTCTGCCTGTCCAGATCACCTTGAGTGACTTCTTGGTCTCCAGCTCGGAGATGGAAATGTCCAGCAGCTCGTAGAAGAGGACGACGTTGGGGTGCTGGGAGTAGTAGTTCGTCTGCGTAATGTCGGCCACGGACTGATTTAAGGCGCGCTTGATGATCGCCTTGGCCTTGCCGTTCTGCGGGTTCGACGAGGTGAAGCGCAGCTTGAGTGGGTCGTGCTTGAGTCGCTCACCCACGCGCAGCGCCATGATGTCGTATGTCATCTTCTTGCTCAACATGAGCTCGAATTCTGGCCCCGCCGGCTGGCCATTGCCGTCATCAAACTTGGGCTTGAACTGCACTAATACCCTGTTCTGGAGGAACTCGTAGAACTGCGGCACGGACGAGTACCGCGACTGCGCCTCGAGATCCGAGATCTGCTGGTCGGTCATGTCGACCTGGTAGGTGATAATGTCACCGTCCTGAATCTCGTTCTGCAGGAAGGTCTGCTTCGTCTTCATGCCCTCGATCATGCCCGCCTTGATTTCCTCGTACAGCTTGACGGGCGTCGTGCCCGGCCAACCCATCTTCTCCTGGATCATGTGGCACAATTCAGACACCTTGCTGTGCTTGTTGACAAACAGCTTGCCCTGGCCGAGCAGCGTCTGCCGGGTGAAGTCGAACCACTTGAGGAAGATCATGATCGGCTGGTTGTTCGGGTCGGCGTGCAGGGCCTGGAACTTGGCATGGTCGGGGTTGACGTCGAGGTAGAGGCGGAGGTCGTTGGAGCGTGCACCCATGTTGGTGCGGATAAACTCCATCGCTGCTGTCAGAAGTGTCAGGCCGGGGACTCACTCTGTCCGTGCTCAGACTCGTGGATCGGCACATCCGGACGGATAGTCTTGTTCTGGCGATTGACCAGCACCCATAGCCTGAAATCCCGCTCGGGGATCTTGAAATACGTCGCGATGCGCTGCTTGAAAGTTGCGTAGGTTTCGTTCTTCAGGACGCGGAAAGTCGGCAACTCGGTCGCCGGCAGGTTCTTGTCGTCAAAGGATGCGAGGTCGAAGCCCTGGTGTGCCGCAAAGATGTCGTCGGTGATGATCTTGGCGGTGAGGTACAGGTGCTGCTCGTTCTTCTCCCTCTGCTTGGCTTCCAGCTGCTCGCGCTCGGCGTCAAGGCGCTCCTTCAAATGCTTCGGAGTGTCGGCTTCGGTGAACGGCGCGAGGACGGTCTCGAGGGCGGTCTCGCGGATGTAAACCAGCATGTAGGCGTTGGTGACCTTCTTGTGGGTCCTTGCCTGGGTGCGCTGGTGAGCGGGCAGCTGCCCGTTCACCGGGTCACCGCCGTAGTTGTCCTCCGTCACCTCCCTGTCGATCACAGGCGTCACCCTGTCGTCGTCAAACTTGAACCACCTGCCCTCGCGCTCTGGCTTGATGAGTGCAAAGTAGTGGCCGCCAGTGATCTCGCCAGAGTGCACCAGGACGCCGTGCAGCTTGTACACATGTGACACAGAGCGGTCTGCGGACTCGTCAAGGAACTCGCTGAGGTCGATCTCGAATGGGAACTCGTGGCGGTCGTTGATCTTGCCCGGCGCGTCCCGCTCAATGTCGTACTCGAAGCGGCGCATGTGCAGGTGCAGCACAGGAGGGAACTCGGTGAAGATGACGCCTTTCTTGGCGGCTTGCAGGCCATAGCCCTCGGCCATGTACTTGTTGTCACCTTCAAGCGTCTCAACTGAGATGTACTCCTTGAACGAGTCGCGCAGGGTCTTCATGCCCTTGATCGTGAGCTGGATGTCTGCTGTAAGCATTGGCATGTGACAACGCCGTACCATAAAAGTCCTCGACGATGGATGACTCGTAGTCCACATCAATGCACTTGATGAAATTCCTCATCTGGCCCTTGAACAGCTTCTGAATCGAGCCCTCCGCCGGCGTTCCCTTCATCCTCAACTCCAGACGGTCTTGCAGAATACGGTTGAACTCTTGCACATCGTGCTGCGCGAACACAGAGCTCTCCAAAGGATTCGAAGTCGGCTTCCAGCCGAATGACTTTGTCAACTCGGTGGTGCCGACTTCGCGATCAGACGTCTGGAGGTGGTAGAAGACACGCTGCAGCGCTAATGATAGACTCTCAGACGGGATATCGTTGTCCGTGGGTATTTGGTATACAGCCTGAGGTTAGACCAGACTCAGCCGACGGCTCACCTTGCGGAAGTAGTTGGTGCAGTACAGCGACTGTAGCAGCGAGTTCATGTAGCACGTGGCGCCCTGGTTCTTCAGCCCGACGTAGCCTGTCTCCTTCTTGGAATCGTAGTTGTTAAAGTTGTGCCACAGCACGCCTGTTGGGTCCTTGAGGACACGGACAAACGCGGTGATCTCGACCTCATCATTCTCAATCGTCGGCCTGGCCTTGCCATTGGCAGCGTCGACCGAGTATAGTTTGCGCAAGTCGGCAAACCTGGTGAAGCCCCAGTCACACTCCTCTGCTACGAAACGGTGGTGCGCATCTGCTGAGTCAGTAAGCACGTCGACGTCGTCAGGACGCACGGGACGCAGTGTGGATGGTCGGGTCCCAGGGATTAGAGATAGCGAGGCAGAACTGGGCGCAGGCGTGCCAGCCCTCGGGCGCGGCCTTGGGGTTGGCGTACTCTAGGTATACGGAGACCATGTCGTTGGGCTGGCCGGTGGCGTTGCCTTGCGGGAATAGCAGGATGCGCCTGGAATCAGCCACAGCTGCAGCTCAGGACGTACCATTTGTGTCCACCGCACGAGAACTCTGGTCCTTGCATGCGTCGCGGCTGCTGGCTCCACTTGTCGATCCGCCAGGTCTGCGCCTGAAAGTCCTCAATCTCGAGGCCGAGATCGGGCATGTTCTTGGCGGCAAACGCCTCGGCTGCTATCAGAGCGGGTTCTTGAGTGTGCTCACTGTCGTGGACATTGGGGAGCTCCTCGACCTCCATCGGCGCAGGCCCGTCGTCGATAATGATATCTACCGCAGCATCGGGCTGTTGCTGAACAGTCAGCGCGCGCCATATTAGTCAGGCAACGCCGGCGAGCTCCTCCTGCCGCACAGCTCGGCCAACGCTTCCTACTCACCATGGTGGATCACGCCCCGGTCGGGATGAGTGCAGGGATGGGGACGGAGAGGGTGGAGCTCGCGGCCGTCAATGCCGCCCGGGTATGTATAATGCTGTGCCAGGAAGGGGTGGTTGCTGCGCGTCGAACAGGCTACGTGAGAACAGTGTCTCTGAGGTATTGATACAGCGTTCCGATACTCGCTGCTGTTTCAGTCGCGGTGCTCGAGTGGACAGTTGAGATCGCTGTGGCCAGCGGTCGTCGGCGTCGTCTCTGTGACGCGGCTGTCAGCAGCGGCGGAAGCGGGAGCAAATCCCTCCACCCGGCGATATGAGCCTATATTTCCCGTGTGGCGTTCTCGCACCCATCCTCACTGGACTATTTTTGCGAACGCGACCATCTTTTCCTTCACGTTACTCATTCCCGCATACAAGCATGCACCTAGTCTAGCATTCTCGTTCTCGTTCCCCTCCCATCTCCCTCCCGCGGTTCTTAGATCCGCGACCAGGAGGGCACATGTCGCGGCCGCCCTGGCTGCCGGCCTCACGGCTGAACGCCGGGGACGGAACTCCCCCGACGTCCTCCGCCAGCCTCTGCTGGCGATTGGTCTGCGTATGAGTCAACCCGTGGAAGAGTGCCGCCCAGCCGCTGGCGCTGAGGGGCTCGTCTTGAGTCTCCTCTTCGCCGGCAGCCGCCACGTCCGTTCTGGACCGGCAGGGCGTGCTCGGGGCCTGCTGGTGCTCGCAAGAGTCTCCATTGGCCCAGAGCAGACATTTCTCTTCAACCCCGTCTGATTTGTGAGTCTCTCTTCCACCTCATCTTTGTGATGAAAAACACTTTCCTAATCGTATTCACACTGTGCTACTCTTCGGAGAATGCGCGTAACAACTTCAACGGTATCTGATACCTCTCCTGTTTTTGAAATTTCGAAACTTGAGCTGACAACAGATGCATCTGTCTACTGCCTCGACGACGTGATTGCGCCAACTACTGACCCGAACGCTTCTCGCACACTGACACACCCCACCACTGAAAGCCCTTGGCAGCCTACCGTGGCCATTGGTTTCAAGCGTGGGGACAAAGCGACCGTGGTTTAATTTCGGCGCCGTCTAGTCATATGGCCAGTGGGCACCGCCGATTGTACGCCGCGTACATACCTTATACTATGCATCGCTACATCATACAGTGGTCTCCTGTCCTTGTCCCGTTATGAGTGTCGATATATGTGCAGACTGGTGGGCGCCTGGCATGTTCGCAGGGGACGCATGTCGTCCACGTTCGATACTGGATGTGGTCCACGTTCGTACGCTACAGAAGCTCACAAGGAGCCGTAGACGATGAGCCGCACGAGCTCGACGAGGGCTGGCGTCAGCGCAATACCAGCTTCGCAAGAGGGACTCACTACCGCCAACGACTAGGAAGAGCATCACGCCCACAACCCAAGAGCCAGCGTTCCGGCGCTGGAGACTCTTGCTCGGCCGCGTCGTGCGCTTGCCCGCCTGCGCGCGCGCGGCAAAGTTGGCATTCTTGCGGCGGATATCGTGTTGCGTCGGCTGGTGTGAGCAGGTCATGCGGCGGTGAGGAAGGCGGTGCTGGTAGACAAAGGTAGATCAGACATGCAGTCTCTGCACACAGACCCGCCGGGGAAGAAGGATTACGCGCCAGACGTGTCGCGAGAGCAACTTGCTAGCTGTGCAGGGAGGCCAGCAAGTCTCAGCAGCGTCCTGGCCATCGCGTGGAGATGGAGGGGTCGCCTCCCCGGCACCGACCTTCCCAGCGCTGTCCCCAGCGCTCTGCCGCCTCTCACCGCTCGTTAAGACAGCGAATCTCGCCCTCGGATGTCCGTAATCAGCCCGAACTGAACACTCACCATCGTCTCCCGCCTCACGCGATCGTGGCAGATGAGAAGTGTGGCGAGGTATGCTGTCGTCGACATTCCAGCGCGACGCGATCTGCTTATGTAAGTGGCGGAGTGGCTTTTGTCCGAGCGGACGAGCTTCGGTGGGCGCCCCGCGCCGCGCGCCGGACTGGCCCCCACGTGCTAGTATTCATCCTGCGCAGATGCAGCATGCAGCAGGACATTCGCAGACACTGCGGGGCTTGCTCCGTCTGACTCCACTCCCGCCACTGCCATGCTTGCTACTGATCACATAATGTTATAACACGTCTAAAGGTTGAACTTGACCGAGAAACCCAGATGAATGCACGTCGTCCCGCCGCCCACTCTCGCCCGACCGCTCGCTCACTCGCTAGCGTAGTCCTCGACATCACCACATTCGCAGATAAGGTTGAGGTCGCCCGCGGCGTCGTCGAGACGGCCGACAGTCGGCCAGAACTTGGACTTCTTAAGCCCGGGCACGGGGTACGCGGCCTTCTCGCGCGAGTACGGCCGAGTCCACTCGTCGCTGGTGATGACGGAGAGGGGGTGGGGTGCGTTCTTGAACACGTTGTTCTCCTTGTCCTGCTTGCCGGCAATGACCTCGTCGACCTCCTTGCGGATGCTGATGAGCGCGTCGCACAGGCGGTCGAGCTCGTGCTTGGGCTCGGACTCGGTCGGCTCGATCAGCCAGCACGTGCTGATGGGCCACTGCGCGGTGGGCGGGTGGAACGAGTAGTCCTGCAGACGCTTGGAGAAGTCGGGCACCTTGAGGCCCGCGCTGGACTCGAACTCGGCCAGGTCGACGAGACACTCGTGTGCGACGTGACCATTCTTGTTCGTGTAGCGCAGCGTGAAGTGGGGACGGAGACGCTCGGCAATGTAGTTTGCGTTCAGGAGCGCCATCTTGGACGACTCGGTCAGGCCCTGGCCGCCGAGCATCTTGATGTACGACCACGAGATGAGGTTGATCGATGCCGAGCCGAAGGGCGCAGCGGAAACTGCAGTGATAGCCTTGTCGCCGCCAGTCTTGACGAGCGAGTGGCCGGGCAGGAAGGGAGCGAGGTGCTTCTTGACGCTGATCGGGCCGACGCCGGGGCCACCGCCACCGTGCGGGATGGAGAAGGTCTTGTGCAGGTTGGTGTGCGAGACGTCACCGCCGACACGACCCAGAGACGTGAGACCGACGAGAGCGTTGGCGTTCGCGCCGTCGACGTAGACCTGGCCACCGTTGTCGTGCACAATCTTGCACGCCTCCTCGATACCCTCGTCGAAGGTGCCAAAGGTGGACGGGTAGGTGACCATGAACGCCGCAAGGTCGTCCTTGTGCTTCTCAGCCTTGGCGCGCAGGTCGGTCAGGTCGAGCGAGCCGTCGCCGAGAGCCTTGATGGGCACGACCTTGTAGCCGACCATGGCGGCCGAGGCGGGGTTGGTGCCGTGGGCGGAGAGGGGGATAAGGCAGACATTGCGGTGACCCTGGCCGTTCGACTCGTGGTACGCCTGGATGACCTTGAGACCAGCAAACTCGCCAGACGCGCCCGAGTTGGGCTGGAGCGAGGTGGCGTCGTAGCCAGTGACGTGCGAGAGGTCACGCTCAAGCTCGGCGAGCATGGTGGTGTAGCCCTCGGCCTGGTCGACGGGTGCGAAAGGGTGGACGCCACCAAACTCCTTCCAGGAGAGCGGGGCCATGGAAGAGGTCGAGTTGAGCTTCATGGTGCAGGAGCCGAGAGGAATCATGCCGTGGACAAGAGAGTAGTCCTTCTGCTGGAGGTGCATCATGTAGCGGAGCATGTCCGACTCGGAGTGGTGCTTGTTGAACACGGCCTGCTGGAGGAAGGGGGTGGTACGGCCAAGGGGGCCGGCCAGAGCAGAGTTGACGCTCTCGTTGGTCATGTTCAGACGCTGCGAGAGCTCGTCGAGCACCTCGGGAGAAACCTCCTTCTGGCCCTTGACGCGGTGGAAGACGTTGACAATGTCGGTGAGATCGAGGGGACCGACGGACTCGTCGAGCGTGACACCGACGAGCTTGTCGTCAATGCGGCGGAAGTTGATGCCCGACGCGACCGAGGTCTTGTGCACCTGCTCGGCGGTGACGCCAGCCGAGGTCACGTCGATGGTGAGAGTGTCAAAGTAGGTCTTGTTCGTGACGGTGAAGCCGAGAGTCTTGACCGCCTCGGCAAGGACGCGGGTGAGGTTGTGCACCTTGCCGGCGATCTTGCGCAGGCCCTCGGGGCCGTGGTAGACAGCGTACATGGCGGCCATGTTGGCGAGGAGCGCCTGAGCCGTGCAGACGTTGGAAGTCGCCTTCTCGCGACGAATGTGCTGCTCACGGGTTTGGAGGGCAAGACGGTAGGCGGGTGCGCCGGACGCGTCCTTGGATAGACCGACGATACGGCCGGGGAGCTTGCGCTTCATGTCCTCGGTACAGGCGAAGAAGGCGGCGTGAGGGCCACCGTAGCCGACAGGAACGCCGAAACGCTGCGAGTTGCCGAGAACCATGTCGGCGCCCCACTCTCCAGGGGGCTTGAGCATGGTGAGGGCAAGCAGGTCGGTCGCGACGACAACCTTGGCGGCGTTCTTCTTGATATCGGCAGCCACATCGGCCCAGTCGTAAACCTCGCCGTTGACATCGGGGTAAGGGAGGATGGCGCCGATCAGCTTGTCGCCGAGCTTGGCGACGTCGTCCTTGATCGCCTCGTTGCTCTCGGCGATCTGGAGCTCGATGCCAAAGCCAGCGGCGCGCGTGCGCAGCACATCGATGGTCTGGGGCGCAATGGTAGGCGAGATGAGGAAGACGTTCTTGCCCTTGGAGGACTTGTTCTTGGGCACCTGGGCGTGGCACATGGCCATGGCCTCGGCCGCGGCCGTCGCCTCGTCGAGGAGCGACGCGTTCGCGATAGGAAGGCCAGTGAGCTGGATTGCCACAGTCTGGTAGTTGACGAGCGACTCGAGACGGCCCTGGCTCTGCTCGGGCGAGTAGGGGGTGTAGGCAGTGTACCACGCGGGGTTCTCAAACACGTTGCGCTGGACGACGCCTGGGACGATGGCGTTGTGGTAGCCCATGCCGATGTAGCTCTTCATGGGCTTGTTCATGGATGCGACCTCCTCGACGCGACGGAGCATCTCGAGCTCGGAGAACGGCTGAATGTCCTTGGACGTGAACTCGTCGATACGGACCGAGTCTGGGACCGTGGCGCGGACAAACTCGTCCATCGTCTTGTAGCCAAGCGCGGCGAGCATGTCCTTGACATCCTGCTCACGGGGACCGACATGGCGGGGGAGGAACGTGTCCAGCGGCGTGAAAACAGAGGTCGTCTCGGGGGTGAAGCTCTTGGACGGTGGGAATGGGTGCGGCTGAGTAGCCGTCGTCGAGTGTGATACCGGCGCCGTAGGACGGGGCTGCGCGCGGATCGCCGAGACGGTCAGCGCACGGCGCGCCACCGAGCGGACTGGCACGCGCAGAGCGCGGCGCGAGACGGAGGAGAGCATGGGTCACGCGGAGAGGAATGAGGAGAGGGTGAGGATGATGCGGGGGACGGGATTGGGGCTAGGTGGGGCCCTCGCGACACCAGTTAGCTGCAAAGCTACGGGCTGCGCGTGCGTGTGAGTGGTGAGGAGGAGGGAGAGGATGAGAAAGCAAGAAGAGATGCATTGCTCGCTATGTATCGGCCAGTCGGCGCCATATTTCTTGGAAAACGGAGCTCTGCGGGATGCGTCCATGGCTGGGTGTTGGAAACGCACATGGTTCCTTGGAAATTTCAGCGACGCCGCTTTTCTCCATTGGACACTTGGCTGAGCACGAATCTTGGAAACACCCAGCGGGCGGGCTCAACGCCGGCCAAGCAGCGCGCGTATCGTTGGCCTCGCTGCTCGTTGGTCCGTCGCCGGTTAGTCGGCGTGCATACCCAGTGCCTCGGAGCGAGTAGACCGTCATGCCGCCCTGGCCACTCCGACGCCGAGCCCACGCCGTCAACAGCTGCTGGCACAAACATAGGCCGGCCGGCGCTCACTACTTGCAGTCTAAAACGCGACTGATCTCTGCTCTGCATACTCTTGCGACTCCAATCACGACGCTCTACAGCAGTCTGTCACCAGTGGGCGGTGGGCACTGACCGCGCGGTTATCGCTTGGCGTCTACTTGGAGCACTGATAGGAATAGCCCGGGCATCAACAACCACTGAGTGGATGCGTACCCGAAGGAAGTACATTCGCTTGATCAGTAGGACCCCAACACATCCCAGCCAGAGCCCATACAATCTATCCCTAGTACACTACAGCTCCTCATCCTCCTCAGCGCCCATCGACGCAAGGAAATTAGCAAACTCCTTCTCCTTCTCCATCTCAGGATCCTTCGGCACAGGCGCAGGAGCAGCCTTCTTGACCACCTTCTTCTTCTTCACAACCCGCTGCACAGGCTCCTCCTCGCCCTCGACCTCGACGTCCATGCCTAGCATGCCAAGCGCCAGCTCGCCCGCAGTGGCATCAGCCGCCGCGGCACGCTTGCGGGCCTTCTTGTCCGCCTTCTTGGCTTTTCGCTTGCCCATGGCAGTGGTGGGCAGGTGTGCGAGCTCGTCGGGCATGAAGAGGCGCGTGGGGTCGGCGACCGCGCGGGCAGGAGCAGGCATGAATACCCCCGAGGCGCCATTGCCGGGCAAGGGGAGGAGGGGGCGTGGAGGCGGCGACATGGATTCTGAGCGCATGCGGCCAAAGCGAGGCGGGGAGCCGATAGAGGACGATGGCGACAGAGGCTCGCCCCACGGGTCCCGCTGCAGCGGTGCTGCTGAGACTGGAGCATTGACCGCAGCAACCGACGCAGGGGCTGCTGCCACTTCGTCCGCCTCCATCTCCGCTCCCTCTGCACCTCCGTCCTCGCCGTCCCACGCGGCCTCGTCGCCGAGGTTGTCGAACAGACCATCGAGCGTGAATGCCTCACTGAGCGCGTTGAGGATCTTGGCATCTCCAATGGCGTTGCCGCCGTCCATCGCCACGTCGTCCTCCTTCTCAACCACCGGCGCCGGCGCTGAAGATGGATGGATCGCAGGTGGGCGGGTGAAGAATGGGATCTTCCCAGAGTTCCAGTCGCGTAGAACCTGAACCGCAGCACCCTCGAGGTCTGGCACACCACCACGTCCCAGTCGTCCTCGCGTCAGAGCCAGCTTGATGAGGAAATCCCGCGTGTCGTCAAACGGCGGGATGTTGTACAGGTTCATCAGGTGATTCGAATCTGCGCGGTCCAGGATGACCTCAATCGGTGCGATAGGGTCCTCGACGATCTCGGCCTTGACGCAGTTACGCAGCATGACCTCGGCCTGCTTTCTCCTTGACGCGACTGGGTCGAGCGAGACCAGTTCGCGACCAATGTCCTCCAGCACGACACCCGGGCAGTCGAGAATCTTCACGCCCTTGTCCAGGACCACTTCTTGCACCACACGCGTCTTGCCTGGCATTGCTGCTACACCACAGGCGCGAGAGCGCTTGAGAGAGTTGATGAGGGACGATTTGCCCACGTTCGGGTAGCCGACTACGCCAACGGTGAGGGCCGAGTGCGGGTGCGTCAGGGCGTACTGCTTGAGCAGGTTGAGCAAAGCAGGTGCGCCAAGGGAAGAGGAAGTCACGGGAAGCTCCTGCAGCGTCATCTTCTGCCCAGGGATGGTGGTGGGCGCCGCGAGTGGAACGGCATTCTGGCTCAGATTACCCCGCTGGGCTTGCGTCGAGCTCTTGAACGGCATGGTGGGGAACGAGTGCTTGAGGTACTTGATCCAGGCTTCAAGGTTATCGCGCGGAACGAGATCAATCTTGTTCACGACCGCAAGCAGCTTCTTGCCCTGCTGGTCGTGTCGCCTCACCTCCTCTTCGACCCAGCGACTTCTGGTGCCCTCAGGATCACGCGCATCGAGCACCTGGATGATAACGTCCGCGCGCTGAATGACCTTGCGCAGCTCGCGCATGAACGCCTTGGCAGACGAGTCGCGGACGGTCAACGAGGCGTCGATCGGCGTGCCGTCCTCTGTCTCCATCGGCTGATACTGCTCGCCGGCATGGGTCGACGTGCTCGCCAATGCAGCCATAGAGCGTACCGCTGGAGGTGGGCGGGAGGGTGCTGGTGCCTGCGCTGGGGCCGCAGCGGCGCGCTTCTCCTTCAGCGCCTGGAGCTTGGGCACGCCAAAGTCCTTCTTGCCTGATGTCAGTTGACGCTCCAGAGGAGACAACTCACGCTGGGACGCTGGCAGGGCGTACACCTTGCCCTTGCCTTTGCCACCGGCATTTTTGTCTAGAGTCAGCTATGCTCTCTTCCCATCGTCTCACTTGCTTTCGGCATCTTCAACGATGTGGACGACGTTGAAGTCATCGAGGGCGATCCAAAGATTTTGGCCACCCAACTTGAGCCGTGCCTCCGGAGATAATCTGATCTCCGTTCCTCCACTTTGCTTACTCTTGGCTACTCATCGACTTCGTCATCTACAACTCGTCCTAAATGTCGCTCCTCAGGTCTACCCGTCTCCTCTCGCTGCGCCGCGGTCTCCACACCACCGCCGTGCGCCGGGATCACTTCCTCAACGCGACTCCTGAGGTACTCTCGCACAACGTCGGAGCTGACAGCAGCAATTCAAGAGCCGAGCCGTCGACGGCGGCTCCAGCAAGCCTATCCTTGTGGACTTCTATGCCGAGTGAGTTGTCCTAGCCGCCTCAAACTGACAGCCAGCTGGTGCCAGCCGTGCCGCGTCCTCACGCCGCTGCTCAAGGGTGTCACTGGCCCAGAGAGCGGGTTCGACCTCATGACCGTCGATGTGGACAAGTACCCCGAGCTGGCAGGCGAGTTCAAGGTAAGCTGAGCCTCTCCCAGCATCATAGCTGATCACAGGTCACTGCTCTCCCGACCGTCGTCGCGTTCAAGGACGGCAAGGTCAAGAACAAGTTTAGTGAGTCTCGAGCTGATGGAGTGCTGACCGTGAGTCGGGTTCCGTGGCGAGGCGGACGTGAAGAAGTTCCTCGACATGCTTTGATGGATGTTCTGTTGTCGTGCTGATACGAGCCTAGCCCGCCGCGAGCTGCGGACTGGTATGCCTACTTCCCCTCGGCGCCGAGCCGTCAGGCAGGGCTGACGAATTGATGACCTGAAGAATGACAACATAAAAGGACCTCTCTGACGGTCTTACGGAGCACTGCCATTTGATCTCCCGCGGTCAAGAGAGAATGATGACTATCGTGCGACCAGAGTTCCGCAGGGGTGAGGATCTTCTCGTTCGCCGCGGATGGCGGCGGTGAAGCATGTGGTGAGGCCAGCTAATGGATCTCCTGTTGGGAACAGATAGCCCTGTAAGGCTGAAGATTGGCACTTGAAGGTAAAAGTATACATGACCATCTATCGACATCGGGTATTCGAAGCAGTGCGAAACCGGGTAGCACATGGAGCGTTGGGTCTGCGCTGGGTCCAGAGCAGACAGACCCGCGTCGTCTACTTCTTCGAGTCGAGACCCCTAGCGATCAGCTGCATGACAGTGTCGGCCCTGGGATCACCCTGCCCCAGTGGGCAACTCACTTGACGCCGAGGATCTTCTCGTCCTTGTGGTAGGCCGGCACCTCGGCGCCGTAGTACTCGACGGCGTGCCCACCAGGCTGCTGCTGCGGGTACTGCTGCATCTGGCCGTCAGCGCCAGATAGGCCATTCCTCACCTGCTGGTCGTTCATGTCGCGACTCTGCTGCTGGAACGGCTGGCCCTGGGCGTCGAAGTCACGCTTCATCTGCGGGTTGGCGGAGAATGGGCAGTAGGGGCAGTTGCAAGGTCCGTGCGCAGGGACCTTCTTCTTCTCGTACGCCTTGACGGCCTTGTTCGCTACGGCGTAGGTCGTGCCCGCGATAATGCCAGTCTTGATGAGGCCCATGGTTGTTGTGGGTCGAAGTGCGAGTAGAAGCTGGAGGCGACTAGAGGGAAGAGTAGTGGAGGTGGAAAGAGGTCGAGTTACGAGGTGCTGGAATGAGGTAGGGGATTCCAGTGAACAGTATATGTATGAAACGGCTCGGTAGCCACTCGGGCGTCCAGACGGTCGGGCGGCGCATCTGTGTGATCGACGCGTCGCCTCCGTTCGCTTCCCGTCGCATTCTGCTGCGGTGACTAACTTCGCACAGCACCGATGAGAAGCGGACAGCTCAAGGTAAGCCACGGCTGAACAGCTTAATTGTGCCAAGCTGTGTCGTGCCACAGACGCACGAAAATCACTCGCGTAGATGACGCTCCAGCTCGCTTCCCGTCGCTTCGATATATACCGTAGATTAATCACAAACACACATCTTTGTGTGCCTGTCCAACTCGTCATTGACTTTCCAACATTGCCTCCTCACCCTCCGAACCTAGGATGTGGACAACAGCTCTCTCGGTGCTCACGGAGCACTGGGAGCGCCTGCGGGCTCGCCTGCCACATCGGCTTACCCGTGACCTCGTCATGGGCTTTGCGCTCGGCGTTGCTCTCAGCCTCTCCTCGACACGACTGGCCATGTTCGCGCAGTCCTACCGCCGCAAGCGTGCCGTGCAAAACTTGCCCAAGAGACCGATTGAGCTGCGCTCAGACGAGATTGTACCCGGCGTCGTGGGACTTATCGGGAACACGCCGCTGGTGAGGATCGAGAGCCTGTCCAAGGCGCTCGGCGTGGAGGTGCTGGGCAAATGCGAGTTCTTGAATCCTGGCGGGAGTGTCAAGGATCGCGTCGCGCTACGCATGATTGAGGACGCAGAGGTACGCGGTCTGTTGAGACCCAACACTGGGAGTGTGCTGTTTGAGGGCACCGTTGGGAGCACTGGTATCTCCCTGGCCACTGTTGGCAGGGCCAAGTGAGTGCAGCTTTGAGATTGCCAGGCAGGACTAATATGCAGGGGCTACGAGAGCCACATCATCATGCCGGACGACGTTGCCATGGACAAGGTCCTCGTGCTGGAGAGGCTCGGCGCCACTGTCGAGCGCGTGCGACCTGCTAGCATTGTCGACGAGAACCAGTTTGTGGTGAGTTGGACCCCTACTTCCACTGCTGTTCAGTCTCTAACAGCAGAACCTGGCCCGTAGACGCGCACACGAGTTTGGCAATGCCGACCTCGTCGACGGTGGCCCAGAAGACGTGCTTGTTTCCACCACGGCGACTCGCGCAGACGTAGCAGCGCATGTGGACCAAGACAAGCCGCACGGCTTCTTCGCCGACCAGTTTGAGAACGACTCGAACTACGAGGCGCATCTTCGTGGTACAGGTCCAGAGATCGTCAGGCAAACTGGCGGTCATGTCGACGCCTTCGTCTCGGGCGCTGGAACTGGCGGCACCATCTCTGGCACCGGACGGTATCTCAAGTCCAGCGTCAAGGGCGTCAAGGTCGTCTTGGCCGATCCCGAGGGCTCTGGATTGTTCAACCGCGTCAAGTACGGTGTCATGTTTGCGCCGCAGGAGAGCGAGGGGACCAAGCGACGCCATCAGGTTGACACAATTGTCGAGGGCATCGGAATCAACCGAGTCACGCGCAACTTTGAGGCTGGGGAGGGTCTGATTGACGACGCCTACCGGTGAGCTCGGAGCTGTGATCATAACTGACTCTCAGGATAACGGACGAAGAGGCCGTGGCAATGTCGCGCTACCTCGTGCAGCACGATGGCCTCTTTCTCGGATCTTCGAGTGCGTGCAACGTCGTCGCCAGTGTGCGGCTTGCCAAAACCCTTCCAAAGGGCAGCCGCATTGTCACTATCCTCTGCGACTCTGGAGCCCGGCATCACTCCAAGTTCTGGTCTGACGAGTTCTTGGAGAAGAACGGGATCAGCGTGGACGTCGGGATTATCGACCGCATGCTGCGCTAGTAGGGCGCGGAGCTTGTCATCACGGCAGTAGTCATTCATCGACACGGGCACATAGCGCACTACTGTAATCACTCTGCATCTGCAGGCGTTCTTATTATCATTGTCGCATCCCAGCAATAACTAACTGTCATTGTGAGGCAACATAGGGGATGGAGGTTCTATACGAGGCGCGCTATCCCCCAACTGCATGTTACAGACAAGACAAGAACGAGGAGATCAGATGTGATCGCGACAACAACATCCGGCGATAACCGTTCAGCGGAGCCACCATGTTCCGCGCCCATGTGCTGCTGTGAAGATCGCGATTATTTGTCCTCGAACTTGACACTCAGCAAGATGGCAGCGACAAAAGGCATGGCGACTGTCGAACTCAAGCCCGGGAAGGCGTACACATACACGGCCGACGCAGCGTTCGACCACCAGACGCTCAAGGTCTCCGAGCTACATACCGTCCAGTGGGCCCAACCTCATCTCAGCTAATGATAGCTTCTGGCAGAGCGGCAATCCCAAAGGCAAGCCTGGTGAGTTCATGTCATATATGGCTGTACTGACGCTTAGTCCTCTTCGTGTATGTCACAGCGGCTCGACGGAGCGCGAGTCCAGACGCTAATGACAGCCACGGCGGCCCAGGATCCGGCACCGAGGTCGCGCGCGACTCGGCCTTCTTCAACCCAGAAGTCTACCGGGTAATCCTGGTCGATCAACGGGGCGCAGGTAAAAGCGAGCCGTAAGTCACCCAACAAAATCCACTCACAGCAGCTCGGGCGAGATCCGGGAGAACACCACGCAGCACCTTATAGTGGACTTTGAGACGATCCGCGCCCGGCTACAGATCGACAAGTGGCTCGTCTTTGGCGGATCGTGGGGATCTACGCTCGCGCTGGCGTACGCCCAAGCATGTCCTGAGCGAACGGCAGGCCTGATCCTGCGCGGCGTGTATCTATCCCGCAAGCTCGAGCTGGACTTTTCCTACAGAGATGGCGCCCACCGTGAGTCTTTTCGACATCCCAGCCCTCGAGTTGGGAATCATAGTGACAGCTCTGGGGTGCATGGGAGGAGGGGACTGATTTCAGACATCTGGCCCGAGGCGTGGGAGGCATTCACGTCCCTCATCCCCGCGTCCGAGCGTGGGGACATGATCGCCGCGTACGCCAAGCGGCTCAATGGGCCGGACGACGTGGCGCTCCCTGCCGCGCGGGCGTGGAGCGTGTGGGAGGACTCGACGGCCAAGCTCATTCCTGATCCCGCGTTCATTGCGCGCAGCGAGGACGACCGGTTTGCCCTGTGCGTGTACCGCTGGTCTAGCTGACGGTAGGGCTATTGCGAGGATTGAGGCGCACTACTTCCACAATCTCGGGTTCATGCGCGACGGGCAGCTGATCGAGCAGGGCGAGATTGACAAGATGTGCGTTTAGTTAGTGGTGGAAACTGATGACAGTCGGGATATCCCTTGCATTATCGTGCAAGGGCGGTACGACATTGTCTGCCCTGTGGGTAATGTGTTGTGGCGTGGGCTGACGGCAGGTCCGCGCAGCTTGGGACCTCAAGAAGGCATGGCCCGAGGCGCGCCTGTACATTGTCCCCGACGCAGGACACTCGGCAAGCGAGCCAGGGACAAAGGCATTGCTCACAGGCGCGGCAGACGAGTATGCGGCCACTCTGAACTGGTAGGCAGGCAGCATGCAGAGAGCTCTCTATCAATGGGTAGGACGCTAGGGCAAGTCTAAGTCGAGTCATGGCGCCACAGGCGCAGCTCGATGAGCTTGTCCATCACACCAGTCGGAACGAGGAGGACGTGGACCTCCCCCTGCGGATCGAAGGGCTTTGCCTCCACGTCTTCGCCTCCGGCCCCAGCCACTCCGTCAGACTCCTCAGCGACATGCCTGCGCCACGGTTCGATCCCCGGACTGATCTGCAGCACCTTCGGAGCTCGCTGCCTGTACTCCCCGCTCTTGCCCTCGATCTCGGCCATCTTCTTCGGCCCATAGATCAGCAGGAGGTCGATATAGTCCTCGTCCTCGACCCAGTGACTCCGCCCGATGGCCGCAGACATGTACGCTCCGCCACGCTCACCCTCGGCGAAGGGGACCGAGCGCGCGGCGGTTGCGCAGGCGTAGGCTGCAAATGCCGAAGTGCAAGGTGGGAGAGGGGGCAAGGGCGCTCCGTGGGGCATGTCCGCCGCGAGCTCGAGGGAGGTGACCATCGTGCGCCAGATCGCCTCGATTGCGTCCAGCGAGTCTGCCTCGTAGCGGAGGTCGTGCGGGAAGGCGAGCTCGGGAAGCGAGCGCGAGAGAAGAGCCGTGAGCGTGCCGTGTTCGCAGGTCGAGCAAGTCGATTCGACGGCGATGAGGAAGCGCTGGTTGCCTGACGTGCTGGCGTGGTCGTACCCGGGAATCTGATGTCAGGCGGCGTGAGTGCATACTCACGGAGTTTGCCACGGCAGAATCGAGGAGCACCAGCCGCCCGAAACGCTCGTTCAGCGTCACGAGCCCTAGCCACGTCCCGCCCGTCATCCATGCCTTGGTAAGATGGTATGTCGCCTGTGCAAGGCTGGTCTGGGCGGCGCCTTGAACATCTTCCAGCGTGGCGACCTTCTCCGTCGCTTCGTTCAGCTTGGCTTCCTTCAGTATAGCTGCCTTCAGCTTGAGCGTGGCGTCCTTGGGTGTGGCGATAGCGTGCCCGATAAGCGTCGCAACCATGTACTCGACCTCCTCGCCCTTCTCGACAACCGTGTTGGTCACCATAGTGCTCACGCCTGGTTTCAGATGATTAAAGTCGGCCTGGCTGTCCATGGGATGAAGCCGGTCGTCGTGTAAACGGCCTTGGACAGTGTGCTGGATAGTCGTCGAGTCCGATAATGTCTCCTTACCGTCGCTGACGCGATAGGACTGCTTTCAGCTCATCCCCGATCAAAGCTTACGTCTATACAGCACGGGGGATGGCATATTCTGACTCCGGAACGCGTCCTGCTCCGCGAGTCCGAATTGTTGAACATCGACTTTCCCATGTTGACCCAGTCCATCCAGCACCCATACACGTTGGTCCAATGACCGTCCCAACGACCTTCCATCACCGTCAATATTGACTGCCAAATGGGATGGGTTTCGTCGCACGTTCGGGTGCCGTTGACGGTGGTGATGGGGCTGCGAGCGGGGTCGTACGTTTTCATAAAGTGGCGATGGGTAAGCGGAGCGACAGCACCCGACGGTGTAGCATCCATTTCCTCTCCGTTGTCGTCCGTTTCATCATCGCCATCACCACCCTGGCTCCGGGCCGATGGCTGTTCTTCACCCGCCTCGGTGGTCCACGGCGGAACGGTGATATACTTTGGCATGACGTCGGGCGAGGTCGAGCGGCGACAAGCACGATCGGCGGGACGGCTCCCAAAGGATTCTTCAGAGGTCCCCGAACGGCGCTCCCCATCACTCGAAACGTCGTCCAAATCTGGGTCTGGCACAAGAAGCCGCGGGTCAGGCCACGGCGCGATCGTCATCGTGCTCGAGATGCTGTCGAGCGAGTTGGAGCGGCGTTTCGTGTAGCCCAGCATGAGGGTTTGTTCAATTGTAAGAGGAAAGGTCAGCTCCTTCGTACTGTTTTGCTTTGTTGACAGATTGTCCCCGCTTTGTGCGTCCGAGCGGTGTGTCGCTGTTGCTTCGGCGGTGGCGGTGGCGTTTCGGTCCGTGGTTGCCTGTGTGGGGGCGGTCGTTCCAGCTCGGCGTCAGAGGGAGTGTGTCGAATGCTTTAGACTGCTGCTTGCCTGCATACCCTGGATCACAGTGCCATCCAGAAAGGTTAACTATCCATGACTTCGGGCTGACGGCCGTGCTGTTTAGCTCTAGGTTCGCTGTTAAAGATCAAGGTCAGCTGCCCAAGAGGTGACGTTCGTCTGGTTCAGACGGGATGGTGATGGAGCCATGTGGGGATGGTGCTGTACCGAAGAACCACCCATTGTGAGAGAGGAGCGCAGGTAGGGCTGTATGGCCGTGCTGGCAGAGTTCGGCCAAGCGCAGAGCTTGGAAAGGAGGCGGATGTTAAGAATGTGAAGAACGCACTGAGAGTGCATATGCAAGTGCGCAGAGTAGCGTCGACAGACGGCGCGGATGGTGGGCATCTCGATGCGGTCACGTGGGCAGATTCCAGCGCCGCAACCCGAAACACCGGTTTCGGGATCTAGGCACAAAGGCACGACAGAAGCTTATGCAGTCGCCAGCTCGCCAGAGAGGTCATGGAGACCTCTCGCCGCGTCGGCGGTGTTGCATATGCCGAGGCAGAGAATACATGGAGGGGGTGGTAGACTAAGATTCCCTCCAAGGGCACAGCTGGGCGGCCGAGTAAGTTATCCAAAGCTTGAGACTCTAGACTCAATTCGTGACTCGAGATACGCCGACAACCGCGCATATGCCCATTTGGCCCAGCCAGCATAGCCTAGAGTCTCCACAAAGCCTGCAGCCAACCTCCACACGGCGCGCCGAAAGGGCATCCGAATGAGAAATCCGGAATCCCCTCCGGCTGCCTCTAGTATGGGCATATCCGCCTAGGTGGGCGGCACGTAGTCGACAATCACCGACCCCGAGGGTCCGTGCGGGCGGTGGCTTCAGGAGCTGCCGGGGGCGCAAGGGAGGGGATGAATGTGCAGGGTTCAGATGCGGGGACGCACGGACGCCGTGGCTGGTTTCGGCTCCGAGGGTGAGGGCTCGGCGCTCGACGTGCACGGTTCGCTGAGCTGGTGGAATGCGGCTCGAGTTGAGTCGCTTCGGCTTGTTTGTTGGTGTTCATTGGTCCCCGTGCGCAATGGTGTCATGGTTGTGTAACACAATCCCATGCAGTGAATGTCGGTAGAGCCATTGTAGGTCCTGCCGCTTGGTGGTCGGATCTGGATATCGATGCTGACTGAGCTTGCGAGTCACATGCACTCGAGTCCGATTCGTGCGCGCTCAAGCAACGGTCTCTCGACCACCAACGTCGCCCACTTCTAACAGTCAGCCTGCCAAGCCACATACCGTGACGCCAGCGAGTGGGCAAGCGGGCAAGGAGGCAGCGTTCGAGTCGGAGGCAAGGTTACGGTGGCGACAGGTTGTGCTTGTAGTTTCCCTCCCTAGGCAGCGACCGATTCCGTATTCTTGGCTCGCCTCACCAGTGGAAACTCCTCACCCCGCTCATGACGAAACCAAGTGCATTCGCTATGAATGATTCGAAGTATACTTCTTTCTCGTAAAACGTCGTCGCATCGTCCATCATCGCCGAAACAGAAAAGAAAACACCACTAAACCGAAATATCGACGTTGACATCAACGGGCTGCACGGGCGCGAGATTGAGCCGGTTCAGTATCCCATTGACGCTGTCGAGCTTGAGCTGGAAGTCGAGGTGGAGGGCGAAACGCGGTGCCCCCGCTTCTGCGGGGGCTGATTGGTTGTAGAATGTCTTGGTGGAGGGTGTATGTTTGACGGGGAGGTCCCTTGGATCGGGTCCTTCCTCGGCGTCATCGTAGGCGCCGACGAGAGCAGCCTCTTCCATACCCTCGCACTCGGCCGGATGGAGAGGCGGGGTGCGGCACTCGGCCTCGTCGTCATACGACGCGATCGAGTCGTTGGACAAGCAGCGCTGGAGTGGCGGTGTCTCGCATGGCGTGCCGGGGCAGGAATCGTCAAACTCCTCGTCCCATTGGTCTGAGTCGCCGTACGAGTCGAGGCAGGCATCGTCGTCGTCGTCGGCGGATATGGTAAAAGCGGCGCGGCGGGGGAGCGATGGCCGCAGTGGGGGAACTTGGACCTGGATCTCGGTAGGCACGAGCTGAGACATGGCAAGTGACCTGGGGAGTTGGTCGGTCCGTCCGTCGCCGTCGGCATCGAGAAGCTGCGCCTCGGGCTTCTCGGGCTGAGCTTCGGAAGCAAGCAGGTCGTCGAGGACGATCGCCTCGATCTCCGTCTCCTCGACGTCGTCGTAGAGGTCGAGCTCCATGTCGTCCTCGTCGACGTCCATGACGGTCACGCTCGAAGTGTAGTTGTACACCTCTGCGTCGTCGTACTCGTAGTCGTCGTAGGCGGGGAGGCCGACGGTGGTTTCGGTCCACGGCTCGTGCTCAGTCGACGCAAGGGCGTCCTCGAGCCATTGCTCCTCGGCCATCTCCTCGTCCTCGTCCTCCTCGGTGAGGGTGCCGAGGCCGAGCGCGGAGGGTGCGTGCCAGTTGGTGAGCTCGGAGGGGGTAGTCGTGGGCTCGTCGATGGTTGCCCATGCCGCACGGACGGCCTCGCGGACGAGGACGCAGCGGCGGAGGGCGTCTCGGGGGTCCTTTGCGCCGGCAGGGAGGTCGTCGAGGGCGACGAGCTTGGCGCGGGAGATGGACAGGAGACGGACGCCAAGAGGCGTGATAGTGGGAGTAGTAGTGTAGCGCATGTTGCTAGAAGAACCGGTGCTGCCGGTGTAGTACTCGGTGGTAGTTGTTGATTCGGGGCTTATCCGCCGTGCTGGGATAGTCCGGGGGGTGGTGAGTGTTGCTGCTCGGAAGTCACACGAGGGGGATGGGCTGTGGAGCGACGAGGCGGCATACTGAGAGTCGGAGGGACGCGGCTGAGAGCTGCGGTGCGATGTCGACCTGGCTGTGGGCGACAATGCGGAGGCGGCGGAGGGGTGGAGCGCGGTGGTGGTCAAGCGTGGAATGGCTACTGCGACGTGGGTGGGCGGAGTAGCGAGCACAAGGCAGACAGGCGTGCAGTGGTGATGGGTACTGCTGGCTGGCTGCGAGATTAAAGGTGGGGAGAGACGATTGCGCGTCTCGCTGGTGACTTTTTATTCCTGGCAGCAGTCGACTGCGGGTGAGGTGTGTGGGCGTGTGGGCCGGCACAGGGTCCATGCTGCTGACTCGACGAGGCCCGGTGCCCTGAGTTCTGACCAAGCACAGCGGGTGTCGCCCCCTGCGTCGGGTCCGGGGCAGAGATCCCCTGCGACAATCCCTGCAGGACATTTGGAGTCTCCGGGTGCCCTTGCTCCACCCTGGATCCGCCTCTTCTCATTCTCATCTCAATGACACCCCCTATGACACCCCCAGGCAAGTAACTCGTAGTCAGCATGCCGCAGCTCGTGCTCAACTGCTCACTAATCGTCGAGCACGCCAGCGGCGGTGGTCAGGTGAACCGCACCGGTCATGAGCTCCACTGCTGCTCCAGACAGACCCGACCGGCGTCGTCCGGTCGCCACCCGTGTTTCAAGTCGCACGGAGATGACCGGCCCGCAAAGTGCGCGAGATCTGCGGCGAGCCTGCGGGAGGACCGACCGGACATGTCCTACAGTGGACGTCGCAGTTTCGGGGCGGTGGAATGGGATTAGACTGACGTGACGGACAAAGGTAATGTCAGGGTTCGTGTTCTGGACTCGAACTCTGATTCGAGTCATCTCGGCGTCACCCGGTCACAGTACGTGTGTGTCGTGTGTGTATTTCTGTGCATATGACCTGCCAGGTCCGCATCCTGTAGCTGTGTATGCCGTGGCTGAATGGCTCTGTGTGTTGAGCCTGGAGCGAGGGGACCCGGCGGGGCGCACGGTCGCGCTGCGGGCGCCGGAGGAACCAAGGAATGCCGCCCGGCGCCCTCAAGCCCAGGTCCGCCCACGGGCACAGCGCATCACCGCTCCAGACCGATCACCTCCTACCTCATAGCTTGCCACGTGTTGGTCCATTCAGAAGCGCAGAAGTGCAGCGCGCAGCGGCAGTCAGCTGTTGAGCGTGCTGCGGATGATGGCAGCTGGAGCTGTGCGTGGCATGCTACGTGGAGGAAAGTGGTTTGAGTCGTCTTGTCTCCGCAAATAGCCATGGCGCTGCAAGGCGTCACAAACCATCTGCGTGGAGACCTACACTCGCTCGCAGTCCTCGTCCCAGTCAACGACGAGGGTCACTCACCCGCCCTCTCACACACACTCACCCACACTCGTGCGTACCCTCTCGTCATCCCGTACGGGAGGCACCCACCTCAAACAACCTCCCCACACACAGCCCTGATCGCCGTCACATTCCCGTGGCCCCTGCAATGATTGCTCTTGTCCAGGCTGCGGGAGGCACGTTCCAGTGCTGCAGGCGGGATTGGCGGCCCGGCGCGCGAGTTCGCAGCGGGGTGTGCGGAGGCGGGACACAGTGCGGTCTGGAGGTGTGGAACGGTGGTAATGCGGCCAACTGTAACCGTTGCCGCCGCCGACGCCGCACCGCCGATCGGCCCTGTTGTCGACACGGCGTGAGGCCGAAGGTTGCGACAGGTTGAGCTGGCCTTGGCACACTATGGGTCGGGGTAATCGCGGGCAAGACTCGCTACGTTTGGCCGGCCGACAAGGCGGCGGTTGTCAACTCGTGCCGACGTGACTGGGGCGGGCAGGTGTCTGGAGTGGGGCAGGCGGGGCTGACTGGGGTCTATGTGGGGAGCTGGTATTCAACATCAAGCAGACAGGGAGGGATTGGAGCAAGGCCGCACCCAGCCCTGCTGCAGTCGTGGGCGTTGACTGGCGATAGGAGGAAAGGGTTTCGTGCGCAAGGTTCGGTGCGCGAATGTGACTCGCACCGAGCCGAGCGGACTGCCGAGTCACGGTTCACCATCTCTCAACTCCGCCTTGCCAAGCTCGGCCAAGACGCGGTCAACCATCGTTGTCGACTCATCTCTCAACTCCGTCGTGCCAAGCTTGCCTAACAGATCTCATATTTTGCCCTCTCGTCTCCTGTTGCGAGTGCGCATCGAGTTTTACGTTCGCATAGCACAGCTGCCCAATTGCATGATCTATCCGGTCTATGAGTCTACAGCTTCGCATCGTGCCATCTCGGCTGGCGCTTCTCGACAAACGCCTAGGGGTTAGCTGCGTCATCACTAGTGCAGTCCAGCCTGGCCGTTGGTACTCACCTTCAACCCCTCCTTGATGTTCTCTCCGCCGTTCAGCGCCGCGAGCTCCTTTGATGCCGTGTACGCGTTCATCATGCGCTGGTAGCCCATCTCCTCCTCCGTCATGCGCAGGCCTGCCGTCAGTCCGTCCTCTCACAAGTAGAATTGCGAAGCGTGCTGGGGCTAGCCTCCCCAACTGCGGTACTCTGGCGTTTCTCACGAGCCACTCGCTCCGCAACACGTCCCCGCTCCGGACCCACCAAATAGCGCCAGCTGGACAGCATCGGGAGAGTTGTCCGCCGTCTGCCGCGCAATCTCCATCGCCTTCGCCTCGACCTCGTCGTCGGGCACGACCTCGTTCACGAGCCCCAGGCGCGCGGCTTCGCGCGACGGAATGTCGCGGCCAGTCATGAGGAGCTCGGCGGCTGATGTCAGTGTGCATCTTGATTGTGGAGTGGCTCGTCCTTCGACAAAGAGGCCGAGAGTATGGACGTTCACTGGGACTCACTCTTCTGCCGCCCGATCAGATATACCAATCGCGGCAGTCCGCCCCCAGCAGCCGCTACGCCGCGCTTGGCCTCTGGCAAGCTCAACACGGCGTTCTCGCCCGCGATCACCACGTCAAAGTTGGTGAGCATCTCGACCGCGCCGCCAATGACGACGCCACGCACGGCCGCAATGACAGGTTTGCTGAGGTCAGCCTCTACATCGCGCCCAGGCAAGGGTGACTCACCGTGTCCTCCGCTTGCCCATCCCGCCGAGCCCAGCCTTGGGCCACAGATATCCCGACCCACTAGGGCTCCGCTTGTCGTTGAGCTCCTTTAGGTCGCCCCCAGCGCACCAGGCCCGTGCGTTTGTCGTTCCAACCACCGCACACCGGAGCGCCGGCTCGGCCTCGTACCAGTCCCAGAGCGCGTCGAGGGTAAAGCTCATTTTTGCCGTGAGGGCGTTGAACTTGGCCGGCCGGTCGATCGCCACGTGCATGATGCGCGGCGTTGGGAAGTTGACTATCAGGTGCGCGTCGGCTGGGATCTTTGGTAGCGGGCTTGTCCATTTTGGGGATGCCATTGTGGGCTGCGAGTTGGTGTCGATGAGATGAGGAGGGAGATTGAGCTGTGGATCGCGCGGGATGTCGAACGTTGATCGCGGGTCGGTAACCTTTACCCGTTATCTCGGCGCTCGCCGCTTTGGGGTCGCCCGGAATGTGTCTACGGAAATTTTGCAATGTTTGTAAGCCTCCTTAGCTCAGTGGTAGAGTACTTCACCAGTAGATGCTATGAAGCGGTCAGTCGTTCGAGTCGGCTAGGAGGCATCGTTTTTGCGATGTAACCTTGACGGGCCTTAGACATAACGCGACCAACCTCCATCATGCATATTGTCGTGACGTCATAAGACAGAACGCACAGAGGTAGCGACCATTCAATGATAATAAATCACAATACATAGAGGATTGCCCTCTCGCATGTTAAGATGAATCTACTCTGTATACTGTGCATACTCGACGAAAGAAAAAGATCATGAACGGATTAAAGAAGGAGACCAACGGCGATGATGGCGACGGCGGTGAGGGCAGGGGCAGCCATACGGTCGGCGCCGTTCTTGTCGCCAGCAGTGGTGGTGCCGTTGGTGGTCGAGTTTCCGCCAGTGGTCGAGTTTCCACCAGCAGTCGAGTTTCCGCCAGTGTTTCCACCAGTAGTGCCGTTTCCGGAAGTGCTGCTTCCGGCCGTCATGGTCATGTTGCACTCGTCTTTGAGGACGGAGGAGTACGCGCTCGCCTCCTGGGCGGTGCACTCCTTGGTTATGCAGTCGAGGACGGCCCTGGCAGACTCGGGATTGCACAGACATGGGGCAAGCTTCCAAGAGGCTTGGCTTTTTTGGACTCCAGCATTCCAGCAACGAGCAACTGCCTGCTTGGGAACACTCCCACGCTGCAGTCCCGTGCCATTAGCGCTGCACTACCAAATCCAGTGAGCGATGCATGCATTTCCATGCAGCGCAACTTGGCCGGTCATGGACGGACCTGCAACGACAGAAGTAGCCTCGGTGGCAAATCCAACAGGGTCCAGGCACAACCTCCACTTCCAGAGGTCATGACGCCGCACGACCAGACTTCAGTCTCATCTCGCCACCACCATGTCCGAAGAGCTGGTCGCGGGGTACATTGCGCACCAGATCCTGCGGGGTGTCTACGCACGACCACCGCCACGGCGGGCCTCGTTGTCCGAGGATGTGGCGCGGGTGAAGCGTCTCGCTACCGAGGTAGCGCAGCAGGCATCCGGCCTTCAGCCCGTGAGGCGAGAGGTGCGCGGCGTCGAGGTCAGCATAAGGGGCCTGAAGGTGCATTCCAGATCACTGGAAGCTATGGCTGTGAGCGACTTGTATGATGGGAGCTGAGATAAGGACGCAGCGACGCTCGAGGCCGCGCGACAAGCCATGTCGCACCTCCGAGCGCGCGCGAGAGACTTTCAAGACTCCAACCCAGGACAGGAGGACCGATCTGGCCTCCCCGGAAACTTTGGATACGAGGACGCGCTCGTCCTGGTGACTGCGCGCTGGTTCAAGCACGAGTACTTTCGCTGGGTCGACCCGATCAAGTGTCTCCAGTGCGGGGAGAACATGCAGTGCCAGGGCGGCGTGGAGCCGAATGCCGAGGAGCGCGCGGGCGGCGCCGGACGGTGCGAGCTCTGGGTCTGTGGCGACCATCCCTCTGTGCGATTCCCCAGGCTGAATGCCGTCGGGGCTTTGATGAAGAGCCGCGTTGGGCGGTGCGGTGAGCCAGGCTGGGTGTGGCGGCTGACGGCAGGCGAGTTTGCGCAGCTGTTCTACGTCTTCTTGCTCGCGCTTGGACTTGAGGCGCGATATGTCTGGAACTCGTGGGTGATGCTAGAAGTGGGGCTGACGGAAGCGAGGACCACGTTTGGACCGAGTACTGGTCCCCTTCTCTCCAGCACTGGGTGCATGTAGACAGCTGCGAGGCGGAAGTCGGCAAGCCGCAGCTGTACGATCGGGGATGGGGGAAGCAGCAGGCATACTGTCTGTGAGTCGCGGCTGCACTGGGCCGTGCCGCGAGGGACGCTCGAGCTCAATCTGACAGCAGTGCATTCGGTCGCCTCGGTGCAGAGGACGTGACAAGCGCCTATGTCGACGACTGGGACGCATGTCTGGCCCGACGCCTCGACAAGACATGGTCCGGGCCCGGTGTGCAGGAGCAGCGGTTGCGATGGGTACGTGCCTATATTATCTCACTTCTGTGCCTCTGTGCCTTCAGCGTTACGTTCCGCCGCCATCGTGCCTCGAGACGTAGCAATGCCACCGAAGCTAACTGCAGCTCCTGCTCCAACAGACTGTCCTCCTCCGCCGCCGACTGGACCAGCGGACACGCGATATGGCTGACGAGATGGACGAGGGCCAAGCTCGCTGGATGAACGACGAGGCGGGGCGGTGGCGCGAGGCCGAGGCTGTCAATCTGAAGGGGAGGGATAGTGGGACGCAGGAGTGGAAGGAGGAGCGCGGCGAGGTTGGGGATCAGCCTGGCGGTGAGCCGTGATGCATTCTATGCATCTACAGATGCTGATAGTAGGGTTGCCCGTCGAATGTAGTACTGGTTCCGACACCAGCGCCGCTGCAGCCACCCAGTCACAAGGCGGGCCGGCGTCTTCGAACGTGCCAGAGGCGTCTCCTCGAGATGTTGCGGTGCCACCGCTTCCCCCAGCCGCATTGGCGGCAGAAGGTATACGCTACATACCGCCACCACCACCCGGTCACATAAACCAACCAGTTGCAGCACAACCACCAGACAAGCCAGCCAACCCAGGCGCGCGGCGCAAGTCAGTCGCACAGCTCTGCGAAGGCTTCAAGCCGCCACCAAAGCCGCAACCGCAGCGCCCGCGCACGCTTAACGAGCTGCGCGCGGCCGGCCTAGACCATCCTTCCCATGGCAGCAAGTATCTCCTGCAGCACAACGCGAATGGCTACCTGCAGTGGGCGCCGCCGAAGCCTGTCGTGTCCATTTCGCCCGATCTGACTGTAAGTTCACCCCACCTCATGCCTGATTGCAGCTCGAACAACGGCTCGCGGGGGCACAAAACTCGCTCAAGGCAGTGTACGCCCATATGCCCCTCGAGATCGCCGAGCTCCTGGACCGACATGAGGAGTGGATGGCGTACGTGGTGGCGACGAAGGACTCGGTCGAATCACTGAAAAAGTGTATTGCGAAATATCTCAGTGCCGTGGAGCCTGTCAGGCGTACTGCCTGCGAGGGGCCCAAGTCCCCAGACGCCGAGCTGCTGCCGGAACGGTTGGCTCAGGCGGAGGCTAGAGGCGTTTCGGACTGGGCAGTGGAGGTGCTGAAGGAGGACTTTATTGCGGCGCTCAAAGAGGCCACTATTGCGCTGGGGAGGAAAGTCGACGGGTGGCAGAGTAAGGAAGAGAGGAGTCGCCTGCAGCGACAGCGGGATCGTGAAGATCCCGGGGGATCGTTTGGACGGTTCAGGATGCCCCGAACCCGCCTCTGCGACGGGCTCAAGAAGGCCACTTGCGTCGGATTCGACCCCGGGCAGAATGGCGTCGTCAAGTTCGTTCCGGCAAAGTGCCTCATCAAGTTCGAGGACGACAAGCCCCTATGGGCGCCGCCCGCGCCGCCGCCTCCAGAACCGGTCGGGGGCATGCTGTTTCCCGTGAGTCCATCGTCGCATTCGCTAACGGCAGGAGCGCGAGCGTGTACTGATGCGAGACTTTTACGCCGATCTCCGGGCACACATGCCAAGCGAGGCCGCCGCGCTCATCGAGCACGCCCGCGATCCTGCGGTCATCAAGCTCCTGCGCGAAACGCTCGGCGGACCTAACAGCGACAACCCGCTCCCGTTCTACTTTCAGCCGTCTCTGGCAGAATACCTTGATGCTGAGCGAGCACGCCAGTCCAAGCCTGTTGAGCATGACGCACTCGATGGCGACCAGAATGTCGGCACGGACGGGCCTGCGCTTCGTGTGCGCAGGGAGGCTGAGACGGCGCTCGAGCTCCGCGCCTTCCAGTCCTACCTCCAGGACAACCTGCGAGGACAGTTCCTCAAAGTCCTAGTCGACGCAGCCGTCCAGGCGGGGTGGCGTCCTAAGAATAACAGCTGGACTAGTCGGTCAGCAGCGCTGGAAGCCTACATGCTCAGGGCCAAAGTGCGCGGCGAGGTCGATGCCAAAAGACAAATCCTTGCGCGGAATGCCAATGGCGAGTTCTGCTTCGTCCCTCCCGTCGCGCCGTGTCTGGCTGATGATGATGAGCTCGCTGTAAGCCGGATCTCTGCATTGCTGATGACAGCTTACCCAGTCCTTCGAAAGGTCTGCAGGACATTATGCAGTGTTGCGTATGCGGATTCCTGCCGAGGTTGACGAGATCATGCTCCGCCAAGATGACAGGGATGCGCTGAGATGCCTTGGAGCCCGGCACAGATGCGCCAAAGTGACAGGGCTCAGTCCAGTAACCGTTGGGACATTCCAAGACGGACAGGACGGGGACAGGCCCAAAGATGTCCCCCTCAACACGACGGGGAGCCCGGCAATTCAAGCCAGTCGAACAATGGCGCAGTCTGTCCTAGTGTCGTTGGAGACTGGGATAGTGGAAAGTGCAGATACGGTCGCGCCTGCCAATCTTGTTGCCCCTCAAGGGGTTCGGCGCCTAGTTCGGGAGGCTTGCGAGTTTGACCTGTGGTGCTTCTTCCGCGCGAGGCTCAAGACTGGCATGAGAAGGGCGGGACGACTCCTGCCCAGCGACGAACTGGACGCGGACCTCGACGGCGCTGGGATCGGATACGCCACGGAATTGAAGGGGACGAGCAATGCTGAGGCTACGAGCAAGAGCGAAGGCAAGCGTCCCGCGAGGAACACGTATGCCTTTGATGCGCAGGAGGGTGGCGCGGATTGGACTTGCGAAGAAGATACCCTCCTAGACGAACGGGATCGGTCAGTCAACTTGGAGGTCTCCGAAACGCCGCATACCGCACCCTTCGTCGCGCTCTCTGAGGATGCCATGAGCCGGATTCATGCGCAAATGAGAGGCGAAATCACGGATACAGCATCGATTGACTGCGACCTCGGGCCTGACCCGATTGGCGACTGCACGCAGCCGTGCGAGGAGGCCCTCGCCAACCATGAGCGCGATGTACAGCTGGCGCGCGATCTCGGCGACGATGCCTGGGCTGCGCGCACACTGAACGCTGTTTCGAGGCGACTCGAGGAGATTGCAGACGAGTCGTCGTCGGATATTGTCATGGTGAACCCGGCCGACGCCGACGAGTCGGACTGGGAGATGTTGTAAGAACTTGGCGCCAGGTTTGGCTGTAGACTAGTTCTTGAAGCGGTGCCGAGCGCTGCGATGTTCAATGTACGCAGATGTACAAGATGTACTGTCCAAGACAGCGCTGACTGCGTTCGTTGTGCTGAATCGAGCATAGACACGAAAATGGATTTGGATGTGGTAACGATAAAGATAAGGCGCGTCCAGGAACAAGCCGTAATGGGGCCTCCACACCCCACATCTTGCCACTCTAGATCTGCTGACAATTGCTCATCAACACATCCACAACGCCCCGTCCACGATGAGCCCGCCCGATCCGCTGGCATCGCCGCGCCGCAAGTCTGTCGCCGAGCTGTGTCGCGGCTTCGGCTCGCCTCTCACTCCCTCGACCTCGCTCCCTGGACCGTCATCGCCATCGAGCCGCCCCCACCCCCTCGCGCTGCTGCCGCGTGACGATGAGCGCCGTGCCGCGGCTGGTGCGCTCGAAATCGGCCAGGCGAGCAAGTATCTCATCGTCCGTGGCGCCGATGGGAGTATGCGTTGGGCCCCGCCCTTCGCCCCGAAGATGATGGCCGCCAGGGTGGGCGTCATGAGCGTGAGTGTAGTCTGGGATGGCCAAGTCTGGGCGGCGTGTAGGGGGTTCAGCTCAGTAACTGGGGCAGGCTACAACCTAATACCCCTTCACACCTGCTGCCGACGCTTACGCCAGCCCCAAGAGGAACAGCAACACGTGGACGAGCACTACAACGAGCTGCGAGCGCGCATCCCGATCGAGGTTGAAGAAATCACTTCCCGCGGAGAGGAGCGGGCGGCTCTGGCCATGTTACTTGCGCAGCACAACGTGGACTACGACGATCCTCCCCCCGTCGAGGACGACGAGGAAGCGGACAGCGACATCGCGTCGATGCGGCAGCAGCTCGCGCGTCACGACGACCTGCTCGAGGAGTTCAAAACAACGCTCAGCACCGCATTACAGAAGCAAGGCAAGGGCGACCTCCTGAGCCAGGCTTCCGAACCTGCAGACGACGCGCCCCCGCCGCCGGCATATGTCCCTGTGCCACCTTCCGCGCTTGAGCGCATTCACGTCGCCATGACCTCAGAGGACGACTCGGACGACGAGGGCGACCACACTCCCCGCACACAGGCCCAGGCTGTCATGTAAGCGAATAAGTTTCCCACGTACGAGCGTTTGTAGATATCATGACGCCGACCGACGCAGATACCCATCCGTCGCAGATGCCTCAATTGTACATCATGTCACATTAATGCTGCGCTGCTCAAGATGCAAAGTCAGTGCTAGCAGAAGCTCTCAGAACGAGGCTGCGTCTGGCGTAACTGAGAGTGAGAGTAGAGGTGCCATTACATCTGGCAAGCGATTGCACCTGCTAGCCTATTGTGGACAGCCAGCAGTTTAAACCGGCCGCCTCATGCCTCACCGCCTCGATGAATGGTGATGCATGCTACTACTTCTTGTAAAACGGTATCCTGAAGCCCGACAGCAACGCGCGCGCGTGCTCCTGCGCGTCCCGTCCGCGCATGTTGGTCTTGAAGTGAATGTGCATGCCGTACATCTTGGGATACGCGTCGATGTTGGCCTCGACCTGGGGGAACAAGCCCATGGCACGCGGGGACAGACCGACCGAGACGACGCCAGCCATGGCGCTCGGAGACGACTTGCTCGCACTAACTGGCGGCAGCTGGAAGCCGGGGAACTCGCGAATACGCGGGAGGACAAAGTCGACGAGGCTCTGGAGGAAGTCGTACATCGGCTCGCCGCGCAGCTCGACCTTGGCGGCGACGGGCATGCCTGCGCGCAGCTTCCATGCGGCCGCGCCGTTCCTCGACGCCACGACCTGGACACCACTAGAGCCTGCTCGGCCGGCACCGTGCTGCGTCTCGCCGGAGATGGCGCGCAGCGCCATGATCGCCGTGAGGAGCTGGTGCTTGTGCCCGATTGCGTCCTTGACGAAGGTGTGCAGCGTGATGCTCTCCAGCTGCGGGATATTGGTGGGCGACACCGACCGAGATACAGGCTTCACCGGCCGGTTACCCCTCGGGACCGCTTGCGGGCGGTTCGCCTCGTACCCAGTCTTCTGCAGGAGGGCAGGAGGGTTGGCTGCTGCCTCTGCCGCCTCCTCGGCGCCGATCTTGTCCGCGCGGTGGTTGTAGGTCATGTAGAGCAGGTCGGAAGAGAGGGTGTTGGAGTAGTGCTGGCCGTATCGCGAGGCATGCGTGGCGCCGAGGTGAATCTCAGGCGGCGTCCAGTCCTCGGTAGCCGTGGACGTGGAAGCGGCTGAGGACGCGGCGCGGACCGAGCGCCCACATGATCGAGAGAGCGCCGGGCGCGAGGCCGAGGCAACGGCGGTGCGGAGCGACATCGCCGAGATCGTGGTCGTTATCGATGAGTGGGTGCTCGTTGATCGCGAGGACAATGTCGGACATGGACTTTTTCGGGCATAGGCGTGCGGAAAGGAGAGTAACGGTATTTCTCTGACTCGGGCCTAAATGTCCGAGCCCGCGCCTACCCACGCGTTTCTGGGTTGACCGACGTCACGGCGCGATTCTTGGCGTCGACAACTGCCCAGTCTTGCCTCGTATAATCGGCGGACGATGCCCTCGCCGCCACTCAGCATCGTCCAGTCGCTGTCGCCGCGTGTGGCTGTATTGACGAGCGACGACGTTGCGGACTCGTGTGCGGCTAACGGGTGTCGCGGGCTTGATGAGCTGCTGCGCCCATGGGAGGGTGGAACGGAGCGGGGTGAGTTTGAAGCAGCGGGAAGTGGGCCATGGGGCTGTGGCTGTTGGCGTGTGACTGCGGTGGCTCTGAGCTATATGTGGCCCATGCGCATCGCGTCCATCACGGAAATCCCAGCTGACAGCAGTGTCGATATTGTCAACAACATTGACGCCCACCGTCCACCCGTCGTTTCCGTTGAGATTCGTGTCATACTCGAGCATATACGCCCAGCCTGCGGCGGCAGGACCGAACCCAGACGTGGTCATCGACCTGGTGGGGAGCTGCGTTGGTCGACATGCCCCAGGTGAGTGCAAGTCGGCATGCCGGCGGCGGTGCTGGAAGCTGGACTGGTTGCCGCGCGTCATGCTTGTTCAGCATGACTAAATCCGTGATGGGTCTAACTGCAGATGAGGAACAGCACTACCCTGTCACGCGCGCACTGCTGCTCTCAACGCGCCCACTGGCGCCATATGAAACGTTCAACCACCCTGTGGGCGTCCTATTCGCGGTCTCGACCTCAACGCCAGATCCGCTGGGCACACTCACGCGCCTGTATGGTCAGGCAGTTGGCAATGGTGCGCAGGCCGCGCCATGGATGGACGGCGTGCAGGTTCTGCGCTTCTTCGTGGTGGTTCACGATGTTGCCAAGATGGGCGGCGCGCTGGATAAGTGAGTGGAGCTACGGTGTTCATGACAGCAGCTGACGTTCAGAGCGAATGACCTCCTGGCAGCAGTGAAGAAGTCGTACGGCAACCACGTCGCGCTTTTGGTCATAAACTCGCGGCAAGATGATCCACCACTCCTCTCTCCAGACTTGACTGCGCGGGCGACGTTCACACCTCAGCCGAGGGACGCCGAGGACCCCTCTTCACTGTCACAGCTGTATGCGTCGACCATGGCTAGCCTCGCGTTGTCGCCTGCGGCTGCAGCGGCTGCAGAGCAGGCGGATAAGCCGAGAACACGGAAACACTATGCCCAGAAGCTTGCGCCTGAAGGTTAGATATGATTGTGGCGAGACTGACATCAGACGTGCAGAGCTTAATTGCGCTTGTTCGTGAGCTAGTGGTCCAGTCACTCGTGCCGTGGATGGAGGCAAGAGTGAGAGAGTGGAACGAGGCATACCAAAGCAACAGGAGAGGTATCACGGGGCGGCTATTCGGCGCGGGTAGGAAGCTGTTTGGCAGCAGTCGACCGAGCTCACCAAGTCCATCTGGTGGGCCGGGCTTCAATGCTGTCAAGGGATAGTGAGCAATCGGGATGGGGTAAGCTGACCGCAGCTATGCTGCTTCTACTGTTGAAGCTGTCTCCCGCCGACTGGCTGATTTCGCATTCATGCTACGCGACTACAGATATGCCTCGACCGTGTACGACTCCTTGCGAAGAGACTTTGCACAAGATCGAGCATGGCGGTACCAGGCAGCCGCCACGGAAATGTACGGCCTGTCACAACTTCTCTCGCATAATTACTTTCTCCCCAACACTCCTCCCTCTACAATTGCGACTTTTACGACAATGCAGCATACGGAGATGGCCAGCTGGCTGGAGCAGGCCGTCGTTTCCTACCAGAACAGGCGAGATACGGTGGCGCTTCTGGACGCTTTGCGAATCACAGTGCTCTACTATGAGGCGTGGAAGGCGATCAACGAGTGGCGGGGCGTCGGCGCGGCGCTAGTTCGTGCTGCAGGCGAAGCAGACGAGGTACCTTGCGCAGTCATTGTGGAGGAGGCTGCCTCGGCGGATGTGAAGGGCGGAAAGTCTGTGCGAGGGCGCAGGAGGCAGGCATTTCATCTCATGATGGCTGCGCGCCGCTACGAGAAAGCTGGATTGGTGAGTTGGCGCTGCATCACAACTGACAGCAGAAACAATACTCTCGAAGATGCCTCGAGAATGCAGCTGGCCTCATGCGCAACGCGCCGTGGGGTGCTGTGCGAGATCGCATCGAGTACTCCCTTGGCCGCCAAGCGTACACGCTCAACGAGAGTGACGTTGCCGTCCTGCACTTCCTGCGCTTGCTGCAGAAGGATGAGAATGCCGCACCGGGATCTCAAGGCATGGTCCTCGAGGACATGGCGCTGGCATATGCGCAACTCGAGGCGCACCCAGAGCGACTTGCAGCTGCCCGGGAAAAGGTCGGCCCAAGAGGCATCTCTCTGCCAACTCCGATTTTCGACACGAAGCGAACCCGCCTAGTGATCGCAGCCGAGTCGTCATCCAGTTCAGAGATCGATTGGTCCGCACTGGAACAGCAAGCTCTGCAGACCTGGGATCGAAAGGGCAAGCGGCCGGCGTCTCTCCTGCCAGACTCTCGAACCACCGTTGCGGCAGTCGGGGAAGCGCTCAGCGTTGAACTCACTGCAAGCAACCCGCTCAACGCTCCAGTGATTCTCACAGGGCTCACTCTGGGCATCGATGGCGCTGCAGATGTCGGCACCATTGCTGAGCTGTCATTGGAGCCGTACGAGACTTTGACATTCGCAATTCCTCTCACTCCCACGGCGGCTGGAGACGTTAGTGTGAAAAGTGCAATCTTCAAGTTCCACGAGTTTCTGCCCGTGACGGAGAGCCTCGAGCGACGGGGGCGAAGGTTGCATGCGACCAAGGCGCAGAGGTTGACACCGACGTACGCCACCGACACTAGCTTGACGATTCACGCTGAGAGCGCCGCTCCCAGGTTGAGCGCCGAACTCGTTGGCGTGCCAGAGAATGTGTACTGTGGCGAGGTTACGCGAGCAACAATCAGGCTCAGCAACATTGGCACGACGGACCTGAACGATATCCAGCTCGTGTGCGGACAATATGGCGTCCTGAGTCTGGATACTGCCGTCCCGGCAACAGTGCCCAACACCATTGGATCAAATCTCCCCCTACCGCTGTATTCGGGTATATTGGAACCTGGTGCAAGTATTGATGTGCCGATTACTTTCACCGCACCGTCCCCTGGGCGATTGGACCTCACCGCACTCGCAGTCTTCTCAACTGCCGAACGCACCAGCGCCGCGAAGCTGTGTCGATCATTCGAAGTGCGCCGGCTGCTGTCGCTGAGCACCGAGATCCACACCGCTCGAGAGGGCTACCTGGTGACACTGGAGGCAGTGAATCAGAGCGACTCAGTCGTTGATATCGGCAACCTGTCGAGTGTGAGCGAATACTGGCGAGCGACCACTCCACAAGCAGAGTGGAGACTGCTTCCGAACCAAAGTGTCCGTTCCGTTTTCGCCGTCACGGCAGGAGAAGGGCGGGACCTGTCCCAGACAGCGCTCGTTTCCAACCTTGGCCGGCTCCTACGGGGTGAGGAAGTAGGTGAGGAAACCTCGCCAATCGAGCCCGCCACGGTCGATCTCGACGTCGACTCATCCTTCCTCCTCTCCCGCAGATCCTACCGCCTCGCTCAAGCAGCCGAGGACTTCCCCGCCCTCCCATCCGAACGCATACCAAACGTCCTTCCGCTGTTCGACCCACTCGATCTCGATCTCGTGGTTCCATGGCACATCGCTGACGAATCCCGCGCTGGAACAGCCTACGCGCACGGCATCAGGCCGTCTCCCGCCTTCTCCCTTGTCGAGGCCCTCCGTGCCGAGCAGGACGGAACGTCAAAGCGGACAATGTACGAGGAGACAGGCAGGATACGCCGTGCGCTCGCCGAGAGCGTACTGGAGGGTGTCTATGCGCATGAGGACGACCCGTTGGTGGTCCGCGCGACGGTTCCTGGCGCAAAGCGGGGACGGGTAGTGCGGGACCCTTCATCGTGAGTACCAGCTGGGGAATGCACGTTCTCAAGCTGACAACAGGTCCGTACTTCCCGTCACCCTCTCACTCGAAAACCGCTCGCCCGCTCTGAGCGTGCGCTGGATGCTGCGCCTGCCTGACAGGACGGGGCTGACCTTCACGGGTTCGCTGAGCTTCCGCGGCACCCTGCATGCGGGTGAGCGGACCACGGTTGAGACTGCGGTATGGGTCGCGGAGCCTGGGATTGTTACTGTTGGCGGATGGGAGGTAATCAAGGAGACTGGCGAGGAGGGTGCGGAAGGGTGGACGCCCAGGTCTGCTTGGATTGGCATTGGGAGGGGTGTGGATGTTGAAGTCGTAGATGGGCAGTAGACTAATGCATAATCACATTCTCAGCAGTAGCACAGTGTCTGGCGATGAATCGCCGGTTGCCCAAGGATGGATTTGGATCCCCTCGAAAAGGAAACCCAGGTTTAGCGATGTGAACTCTGATCATACATCCCAGGTGCGTGGATACCCAAGTGCATCACTTGCCATTCTGCATATGCTACTGCCTTCTGCCAAACCATAATCCCACAACCCTAGCATCCAGCCCACTCCCAAGATACCCTCACCCACAATCTAGTCCTCCTCGGTAATGTCGACCTGTGTCTGCTTGAACTTGCGTGCCGGCACCTTGCGCTCGAAGAGAATGTCCATCTCGCGGAAGGAGCGGTTCTTGAGCTCGGGCAGGCGGAAGTACGCCCAGACGAACATGATAGCGGACGAGCCGGCCCAGAAGAACCCAGCCTTGCCCTTCCAGTTCCACGCAACCGGGCTGATCTGGTACGTTACCAGCAGGCCGGCGGGGATCTTGGTCAGGTTGTACAGGTTGCGCGCGAGGCCGACGGTCTTGCCGCGGAGGCGCGTGGAGGACGCCTCGCCGACAATGGCGTATGCCAGGGGCTGGCGTTAGTGATACTCTTGCGTTGAAAGAGGGGGAACTCACGCCAACGGTAAAGTCGTACACGAAGATCCAGACAAAGATGAGCGCTGCCTGGCCCCAGGCTGCCTTGTTGTTCGTGGCGGCTGGGAAGGAGACGATGCCGACCAGCAGCAGCACGAGCGCCATCATGCCCATTCCACCGACAAAGATGGGGCGGCGGCCAAAGTACTAGCTGTCAGTCGATGAAGTGAGGAGAGACTTACGCGCATGGTGACCCAAGAGCCGCAGGTGCCGACGAAGGCGAGCGCCTTGGATGCCAGGCCGAGGTTGAACGAATTCTTGGTGTTAAAGCCTGCCTGCTGGCTGGCGGTCAGCTTTGTCTGGCTAGTGGCTCACAAGAAGTAGGTCGGCGAGTTGGCGAACGACGAACCACCGAGGACCTGCGACGCCCAGGCGAGACACGCGATTTCTGTCCGGCGCAGGTCGGTGCCGCGGAAGCAGTCGAGGTAGCTGGTGCCCTGCTGGTGGTTGGACTCGTGCTGGGTAGTGTGGACCATCATGGCGACGGTCTTGGCTGGGTCGGAGACCTCGCCCTTCTTTGCGAGGCGCGCGACCGAGCGCTCGGCCTCCTCGAGCCGGTTCTTGCGGACGAGGAACCACGGACTCTCGGGCGCCAGCGTCGCGATGATGAAGAGCGGCACGGGCCAGACCCACTGCACCGCAAAGGGGATCTTGTACGACCACTGGTCCTTCCTGTCGGCCACTGAGACGAGGACACCGGACGCGATGAACTGGCCCATCACCCAGCAGAGGTTGATGTACGTCGTGAGGTAGCCGCGGAGGGAGATTGGCATGACCTCACTGGCATAGGCCACGGCGGACTGTGGTCAGTTTAGAGTTAAGGTTATGACCTACACTCGAGAAGGCACCCCATGGGAGTCCGCAGAGGACGAGACCGACGAAGAGGACCTCGACGGTGGGGGCGTAGAAGACGATGAAGATGAAGCCCGTCAGGAGGATGAGGAAGACCTGGATGGTGACGCGGTAGCCGTACCGGTCCTGGAACCACGAGGAGATGAAGATGCCACTGCTGTCAGACATAAGAGGCTCACGTAACCCACAAGATGTTGCCGATCAGCGACGACTCAGTGATCGCCGTCTGCCACGCGGGAGACAGCTGGTAGCCACCCTTGGAGCTGCCAGAGGGCTGGCCGTACTTCTGGCGGTAGGGAGGGAGACCGGCGACACTTGAAAGCACTAGTGTGAGCTCCACAGAATGTCAAAGCTTACATCCAGTGTCATATCCGTCCATGACGACCACGAGGGACACACCCATCGTCCACAAGACGGCGCTGCGGTAGATGCGCAGCGAGTCCATAAGGCCGAGGTTGGCCTCTGCCTCCTCGTGGGCGATGGCATCCGCAAGAGTGTGCTCGTGGTTAGGCTTCTCGAGGTGCTCGATCTCGCTGTCCCGCGCCGTGTCCTTTTCGACCGTGTACGGCGTCGTCATGATGGGTGAGGTGTCTTGAGATTACCTTCTCGAAAGAGCGCTAGCGTGGGCTTTTGTAGCTCGTTACCATTACCTTGGGCCGGCGGAGTGGGCACTTGTGCGTTGCAAGCCGCAGAGTCGAGCCCGATCCGGGTCGACCGTTGCCGTCAGGTGTCCAGGACGGCCCCGCTCCGGGGTGGGGGCACCAGAGTCTGTTGGAGATCGCCAGCGGTGAGGCTCCGCTGCTTGGTGTGCGTTGATGGGTAAGGTTGTTCGGAACTCGAGTCCGGACCGGGATCCATGGACGGTGTCACCATTCCGCCCCGGGATCAACACCTAATGCCAAGTTGGCCGATTTAGGATTTCTGTTCCACTTGCTTAGAGCCCACACTCGTCTCCGTCTCGTCCGTCAGTCACGACCTCGAGCATTCCCCAAGTGTCAAGATCGGAACCGGTCCGTTGTGCCGCTACGGGATCTGGATGATGGCCCCGGACGGAGTGGGCGGGCAATAATATCTGACAGAGCACAATGTGCCCACCTGACTTGACATCTCGCAGAATGACACGAACACTTGTCTCAGCGCATGCCATCCCGAAGGCGTGGTGGAAGTCGGCGGTGGTCTACCAGGTAGCTCAAAGGTCAGAGTGGCACTGATACCAGATCTACCCCTCGTCCTTTGCAGACTCGAACGGCGATGGCGTTGGCGACCTGCCTGGCGTCATCTCCAAGCTCGACTACCTGAAGGACCTGGGCGTGGATGTCGTCTGGCTCTCGCCAATCTTCAAGTCGCCCCAGGCGGACATGGGCTATGACATCTCAGACTACAAGGACATCCATGCGCCGTACGGCACTGTGGCCGATGTCGAGAGGCTCATCGCCGAGCTGCACAAGCGCGGCATGAAGCTGCTCCTGGACCTCGTGGTCAACCACTCCAGCGACGAGCACGCGTGGTTCCAGGAGTCGAGGGTGTCCAAGTCGAGCAAGAAGCGCGACTGGTACATATGGCAGCCGGCCAAGTACGACTCGGACGGCAACCGGTGTCCGCCGAACAACTGGCGGGCAAACCTTGGCGGTGGGAGCGCTTGGCAGTGGGATGAGGGCAGCGGAGAGTACTACCTGCACTACTACGACCCCAAGCAGCCTGGTATGTTGTTGCAACGCCAATACTGACAGCAGACCTGAACTTTGACTGCAAGGAGGTCCGCGAGGCCGTCTGGGACCTCATGCGGTTCTGGCTGGACAAGGGCTGCGATGGTTTCCGCGTGAGCTAGAAGGGGGTCTCGGCTGACCCTCAGATGGACGTCATCGGTCTCATCTCCAAAGACAAGACCTTCCCAGACGCGCCGATCGTCGACCCGGCAACATACCTGCAAGAGCTGCCCCGCGGAGAGGGTCCCCATCTCCACGAGTATCTCCAGGAGATGAACCGGGAAGTCCTGTCGCGTAAGGTGGCCCAGCCAGCGCATTCTGACGCCAGACTACGACATCATGACTGTCGGCGAGATGAACTGGGCGACCTACGAGTCGATGATCAACTTTGTCCACCCCGACCGCAAGGAGCTGCAGTCAGGCTTCTGCTTTGACCACGTCAACGTCGGCACCGGCAAGGGGCCGATTGGACGGGCGACACTTGAGCCTTGGAAGCTGAGCGAGTTCAAGGCCATCCTGGGCAAGTGGCAGGGGCTGCGGGATCTCGGTGGATGGCACGCTCTCTATCTCGAGAACCACGACCAGGTAGGCGCTCTAACTCGGGCTCACAGACTGACTTTAGCCGCGCAGTGTCTCTCGGTACGCTAATGACTCACCCGAATGGCGATGGGAGAGCGCCCGCCTCCTTGCGATGATGCACAGCACCCTGTGCGGCACGCTGTATATCTTCCAAGGCCAGGAGATCGGGATGAAGAACCTGCCCGAGACCTGGCCGATCGAGGAGTGGAAGGACGTCAAGACGCAGAACGTCTACCGCCTCATCCGCGAGCGGGGCGAGGATGTCGAAGAGACTACGACGAAGATGTTCAGGAAGGCACGAGACCACGGGCGCATGCCGATGCAGGTGAGCCGTGTCTGGGTTGGGCTGACTGGCAGTGGAGCGACGAGGTCAATGCGGGCTTCTCGCCCGTCAAGCCATGGATGCGAGTCAACGACGACTACCCCGAGTGCAATGTGGCGTCGCAGGTCGGCAAGGACGACTCTGTGCTCGCGTTCTGGCGCGAGATGCTTGCCCTGCGTAAGGAGCACGACGACGCCTTGATCTACGGCACCTTCCAGATGCTCTCGCCCGAGGACGACGAGGTGTTCGCGTACCTGCGCGCCAACTCTATCCTTGTGGCGCTCAACTTTACCGACCACGTTGTCACGTACGAGGTGCCCGTCCCTGTGGTTGGTGCCACCATCTTTAAGGCAACGAGGAAGGAGGGCGTCGTCTCGACATTGACGGAGAACAAGATTACGCTGGCTCCGTACCAGGGCGTCATGTACCAGCTTCCGTAGAATCTGTAGACTTATGCGAGCCCATGATGTAGAAGTGGTCTACCAGTGACGGTCTTAATGAATGATGGAGGGCAACTGTATCTCCATAGCTTGCTAGCTCAAGTCGGAGAAGCGGAGTGTGCACAGGTCTCCGCACGGCGCCGTGGCATTCACGTGCTAGGTGACAAAGCAATTGACCAAACAGTGACGTGTGAGGCGATTTGAAATGACTGAAACGCCCGTTCTGAATTATCAGTCACGTGACAAGCCCCCTCACGTGACATAACACCGGAAACGCCGTGATCTGATCCAGCTGCTTGTCTCCAGGAACGGCTGCAGGCACGAGACACACACACGCCAGGGACCAGAGCTATATCAACGCTCATCCGCCACTCTTTGTTTCATTATCTCCTCTCTCTCCACCACCTCCCAACTCTTTCTCTACAACAACAATGTCTGGTCGCGGCAAGGGTGGCAAGGGTCTCGGCAAGGGCGGCGCCAAGCGTCACCGCAAGGTCCTTCGTGACAACATCCAGTGAGTCGACAGCTGCGGGCTGCGAGCAGCAACTGACCAACAGGGGTATCACCAAGCCCGCTATCCGCCGTCTCGCTCGCCGTGGTGGTGTCAAGCGTATCTCGGGCCTCATCTACGAGGAGACCCGCGGTGTTCTCAAGATCTTCGTGAGCCCACCTCGTCGACTGCCCACTAACCCCCCAGCTCGAGAACGTCATCCGCGACTCGGTCACCTACACTGAGCACGCCAAGCGCAAGACCGTCACCTCGCTCGACGTCGTCTACGCTCTCAAGCGCCAGGGCCGCACCCTTTACGGTTTCGGCGCCTAAGCGTCGTCGCCCTCGACGCAAGCTTTCAGAGGAGTGGGAAGGATGGAGTGCTGGCGGAGGATGTTCGTTTTCGATTAGCTCTTGTAGGCTGCCATGGCACGCAGCTCGTTTCTGTTGAAAGCCTTCACTGACCGCGAGTGACTACTGACCTGCTGACCTTACGACGGGAAATGGAGTTAGTCGGTACTGCCGCGTGCCCGGCACCGCCTCATCCGCGAAGCGACAACCGCCGACGCGTGTCCAGCAGTCCTCATCGGCGTCGTTCACATGTTCGTTTGATGACGTCGCGGCGTCCGCGTAGGCGCGTAGGTGGGAACAGACAGATCACACGCCGGCTATTCACGTCTTACTCACAGTCAAAAGCAGCCCAACAGATCGACATGCCAAGATTCCCCAGACGACCACATCACCTCTCGCCACCGACGGCCACGCATCGGGCCCCGATGTACCCCCCGACATCCAAAGGCCATCATATACACAAGCTCAGACACGAGCCCATCGCGGCTGCCCCGCCCACCGCCATGACTATGAAGGTCTCTGACAACTCGATCTGACCAACTACGATCATGGGCGACATCTCCATGCCCGAGCTACCACGCCCCGCCCGCCCAGTCAACCACCAGCCACCGACGTTGCGCGACTGCGCATACCCCCACATTATCGAGAGCATCATCGCGCACGCCTCGTCGAGGACACTCCTGCGTCTCCGCGAGACCTGTAAAGCGTTCGAACTAGAGGCCGACCGGCGTCTCCTCGCACATGCCATCTTGGAGGGTACATTATCCTCGCTAGATCTGAAGGGCGCCGCCTTTTCGCTGGCGCGCGCGAACAATGTGCGTGTCCTCGACGTCCACCCGCGCCCGACAGTAGGCAAGAGCGTCCTGTGCCGCGTTCGGGCTTCGCTCCTAGGAGCGCCGATTGCGATATCAGATTGTGATGCCCATTTCACCCACGCACGCACGGTACGGCTGTTTCTCGACGACAGCAGGTCCCCCAGCATCAAGTGCCGTCCGTGGCGCGTAGTTCTCTTCGCCGACGAAACCTCAAACATCGACGTGACGCTCCCCCAAGGCGTGCGGCGCGTGGTGCTCAATCTCCGCCCATGTCCATGGGCGCGACAGACCGTGCCCCACATCCCCCGTGGCACGCAGTTCGCGAATGTCGTGCACGACCTCAACGACGACGTGCCCGAGACGCTGGGGTGGCTCCTGGCCGCCTCGCCCGAGGCCGAGGTGACCGTGGTCGGTGCGCCCGTGGAGCTCGTCCTTCCGTGGGTCGCGTGCCATCTCGAGGACAGCGGCCGCGATCCCAAAGCGGCAAACGAGATTGTCAGCCGCGTCAACTTTGAGACTTGGGACGAGTTTCGGCGTTCCTCACCACACTTCGGCCTTGAGACGGAGGTGGGATATCGGCTCAGCGTCGAGGAGGTCGAGGCGCTCGTTCGGGACGACGAGAGGGCAGTTGAGGCTCTTGGGCTGTAGGTGCGCCTGTGTGAACGGGCGTTGTCCGTTGTGTTGTGTGATGAGCGGACGCAGGGAGCGTCGCGCACGGGCCGCCGCTCATCTCTATCCATGCCGGCGTGACTTCTCACCCTGCTGTTGCCCAATACACTTCACCAGCGTCACATTCACCACCATCCACCGTCGCATCCACCATGTCCGACCAACCAGCCGCGGTCATCGACCACAGATACTACCCGCACATCATGACCATAATCCTGAACTCGTCCAGCACTCGCGCTCTGAAGGCGCTCCGTGCAACCTCCAAGGACTTCAAGGACCAAGCAGATCGCCGTCTGCTGGCACACGCTGAGTTCCGTAATCGTCTCTGCGCTCCATTCGAGGACGGCGAAAGCATGCATCTCGCGAGCCAGGAGCATTCACGCGTGCGGGTCCTTGATGTCCATGCCGTCCCCGCCTATTTATATTCCGGTCACTTTGCGGCCACCACGGCGGCCAACCCGTATGGAACAGTGCGCTACATGGCGTGGAACAACAATCTAAACTGTTGGATGGACGCATATGGCCGCTCGTTTTGGCGCTTGGTGCTGTTTGGACCTGTGTTCGAAGTCCAGACGAATGGTTTGCGTCGCATTGTTCTCAACGTCATTGATCGCACTGCGGATATCCTCAATATCGAGTACTACTTTGACGACACGCATATCGTAGAGTGGGACTTGGTGGTCGTCTTTCCTCGCCGGGAGCGCGAAACTCGAATTTCCTGCGCGGAAGCCACAACAGCGATTAGCCGCCTTGTCAAGTTCTTTCTCGTTTACACCCCTCCAGAACGACTCACGCTCGTTGGATTGCCCGACTCGATCAAGCCTGAGGATGTGGTGGCCCACTTGGGCGAGGACAGTTACGGCCTTTTCGAACTTGTTTCCGATTACGGGTCGTACCTTGACGCGAGCAAATATACGTCGACTCTGGACCTCGTGAAGGCCGTCCGCCGCATCTCCTGGGAGACGTTCTGCGAGGAGTCTCCCCACGTCGGCCTCGAGACCAACCCAAACTATCGCCTGACGCCGGAGGAGATGGACGCGGTCGTGCGCGGAGACGTGGCTCGCATGGAGGCGCTTGGACTGTAGTTGGCGATGCTGGAGCGGAAGATCCGTTGTGCATGTGAACCGCTACTACAGTTCGGCACAAGGCTCATGCTCGCTGACAGGGGCTTGCACGCTCGCGTTTTGACTTTTGCCAGGGGACAAGAGATCAGCGAGCACACTACCTTTTCTTCCTGCATCCGGCCTGATCACAGGTTGTGTGTCAAGAAGCCTCGGCCCACAGCTCGCGCCCCCTGTACCATCAACCCCTCCCTCGAGTGTCATTTACATCCCATTGCGACATCCACCAAGCGAGCCATACACCCTCTCTCGAACACCATGTTCCGCCGTCTCATCAAAGCGGCGGCCTCAGCAATCGCCCGCGGCCTTCGTCGGATCCGACGTGCTACACGCCCAGCATCCAAAGCGACCATCGATCTCGCCTCCTTTCCGCATCTTCTCAGCGACATCATCCAGTTAAGCGACTCCAACACCTATCTGGTGCTCCGCCAGACATGCAAGGGTATGCAGGACTTGTGCGACGGGCGGTGGCTCGCTCACTGCTCACTCGACTCTGGCGGGCTCAGGCTCCAGGCCTACCTCCATTCCACATTGCATGGCATCACCTTACCGCTCGGGCACGACTTGACCGCTCACAGTCCCTCGGGGCTGAAGCGGATTCGGCTGCCTCCGAAGTGGATTCGACATGCAGCTCGCGTCCGAATCATGGATATGCGTGAAAGAGGATGCCTCGACGAGCTCCAGGCTAAAGATTTCGCCAATGTGCGAACCGTGCGCCTTTTTCCCTCCCCGGCCATGAGGATCGGTCGTTGGAGTGTCCGTGCAATGAAGCCGTGGCGCATGGTCGTGTTTCCCAATCCAGCCAATCGTTGGCAGTGGAAACACGGCTTCTTTGTGCCCGACTCTGTGAGGCGCCTCGTCATCCATCACACGAAAGCCAACGTCACGTTGCGGATCGGGCCGGACGTCGAGGTCTTCTGCCTTCTGCACGACACTGTTCCCAAGGCAGACTACGCGACCATGGCGCGCAACTTGGCCGTACTATGCTTCGTCGAACACCAGTGCCGCATGACGATCGTTACGCCTCCCGATAGCCCATTCCGCGTACGATTCGAGAGTATGATGCACGAGGAGCCTTGGATTTTGGCGGGTAGAGACTACAGTCACTTCGAGGAGGTACCGACGCCGGCGGGCCTGTTGAGCAAGACCAAGTTTATCGACATGGACACGTTCCGCGAGGAATCGCCTCACTTTGGCCTCGAGACGAACCCCTACTATCGCCTGAGTATTGCTGAGCTGAGCGTACTCGCTCGCGGCGACGTGGAGGAGATGGAGTCGATGGGTCTGTAGCTGCTCTGTGGGGTGCCTGCCCGCGGCGCCGCCAATGTCGAGTTGAGCAGAGTAAGAGACATTGAGAGCGTTCGTGAATTGTCGTGAGAGCAATGTATGCCGTCCATGTGCAGATACTTAGACGAGGTGTCAGCGGCGAGAATGTGGACGGCGAGGTGAGCAGCCTTGCTCGATCATCCCGCCTGCGGATAAGCAATGCGACATTGGAGTCGCGTCTCGTCAGCTCTTAAGCGCACGTGACTACCAGACCTGATGGTGAGGAGGGATCAGCGCGCCCCGTCGTTCTCGAACACTCGACTGAGATGGATCTCACTGTCGCCCCATTAGCCAGAATGGTCGACAAGACAGACAAGCCGGCCCCCGTTCTCGACTACCGCTTCTTCCCGCACATCCTATCCATGGTTATCGCCTCGGCTGGTCCTCGAGTACTCCTCTCCCTGCGGGCGACATGCAAGGCGATCCAGAAGGAGTGTGACCAGATTCTGCCCCTCCATGCCTCTCTCGGAAGTCAACTGAACACCATCGAAGATACCCCCGGCGTCTCTTTGCGCCTCGGCTTCGTTCAGAACGCAGACCTTAAGGTGCGCATTCTTGACGTCTGCGGCGACGTCGTCCCGGAGGAACAGTACGGGGCGATCATCTATCGAGACGACGAGCTGAACTACACATTTAGTGGAGTTCGCACCATTCGCTTCCACCCCGGTTGGGGCCGTGACCAGCACTTCAACAGTGACATCCGCCGGATTCGCGCCAACCGTCTCGTTCAGTTTGTTCATGACGTTGACTGCGATCTCTGGGGTATTATGCCGGATAAGATTGCCCGGATGGTCATCAATGTTCATTGCTTTCCCGAGGAGCCCGACGGGTCGTGCTGCACCATCAACGAACTTGTCATCGCCTTTCATGACCCTGTCGATGCCGATGTCGCTGTAGGCATGCTCGCTTGGTACTTGGGCACCGCAATTTTCAACACCAAGAGCGTCACTGTAGTCAATTTCCCCTCCGCCAACTCAACCTGCTTCCGATTTCGAGAATTACGACGGCAACGCACTCCGCGTCGAGTTGAAAGAGCAACTCAGCGTCGCGTTGGAAGAGCATGGCGTTACCCCCGATGATGTCCTCAAAGGGCTAACGTGGCTCTCATGGGACGAGTTCCGCGAGGTGTCGCCTCACTGGAGACTCGAGACGGACGCCAACTATCGCCTGACCGCCGCTGAGAAGGAGGCGCTGTTGCGTGGAAACGAAGAGGAGCTGGAGGCTCTGGGACTGTAGATCTGTAAAGCATTGAGCGTTCATGAAGAGATATGGCCATAGCGAGCACGTGAGTGCTGTGTTAGAGGAGGGATCAGTGCGTAGTGCCTCGCCACAGCTTCGAAACTGGCTACTCACCGCTTGTTTTCACCACATCACCCACTGCAGCCATCATGAGCGCCGACCACGAACCCACGGTCATTGACCACCGCTTTTTCCCCCACATCATTGCGATGGTGATCGAGTCGGCGAGCCCCCGCGGCCTCCTCGCCTTCCGCGGCGTTTCGAAAGAGTTCAAGGCTCTCTGTGACATGCGCCTTCTCGGCCATGCCAACCTCGCCGACAAACTTGCGACGACTTTGGAGGATGCCGAAAGTACCGCCCTCAACTTCAGCAGGTGGGGTCAATGTGTCCGCATCTTGGATATTCTTCCAGCCCGCGCCAAGAATGGTGACGAGTTGGTCGGCAAACCCACGAACATTCGCACCGTGCGCATTCTATCGTATCCTACTGCCAGCCACGCCTGGTTCTACGCCTCGAGTTGGGCGAGGGCGATGCGATATGTTTTCTTCGTCGACAAGGATGGATGCTCTCCTCGCGAGTTCTTTCCCTCTCCCATCCCCACGTCGCGATCACGGATCGTAATCAACGTTTTCAGCAGCGCCCAATATCCACCATTTGACGAAGACGACTTGCAGGGCAATCCCGACCTCGTCATTCTGTTTAGGGAGTCTGTCCAAGACAACCCTGTCGGCGCAGGGAGCATGCTGTCCTACTGCATCAGCTGGGCATTTCCATATACCAGAAACATTACTGTCGTGGAGATGCCTCGTCTCCTGTCGCCCAAGTCTTTCGGGGACGACTGGCTTCGCTTCTTTGAGGGCGACGGCGACGAGGGCGCTCGTGCGTTGATCAACGCCATCAAGTACGTTTCGTGGGAGGAGTTTTGCCGCACATCACCGCACTGGAAGCTCGAGACCGACGCCAACTACCGCCTCACGCCTACTGAGAAGATGGCGCTGCTACGTGGAGATGAGAACGAGCTGAAGGCTCTCGGACTGTAGTAACCAGCTAGTCCGAGCATTCCTCGGCGCTGATATGTGTTAATAGCCGAATGACGATTCCTCCTCTTGCTCACTCCATGACGACGATTGCCCATGCCGCATTTCCTCACATTCTCTCGGAGATTGTCTCTTCAGCGAGTGGCTCAGCTCTCCTAGCCCTTCGCGCGACATGCAGAGACCTCAAGGTCCAATGCGACGCTCGGTTGGCGGCGGTCGATGCCATTGTCAAAGAGACCACCGACCAGGTACGGACCCGTTGGCCAGGCGATGAAGCGCTCGACAAAGCGTCAGCGGACAACCTCCGCCACCTGGATATCCTGCGCACTTGTGGCGACCTGACCGCTGCCGACTGGCTGCGTCCTGACCTCACCAGTCGTACTTCGCGGCCTCAACTGCGGACGATTCGCATCCTTCCAGCTCCGCCCACGGCGTGTCAATTGAGGCTCCCGCCCTGCTCGCGTCTTGTCGTCTTCATCGACTGGTTCCTTTCGCCTACGACACTGCGCGTGCAGCCTTGTACGTGCCGCATTGTCATCAGCATCCTCAGCAGCGTCAACCCCTACAATGTTTATATCTACGGCGGCAGAAACGCGGAATACGTGGTGCTGTTCCACGATCAAAGTAAGAGCAGCGAGTACACGTCAACTTCCGCGTTTCGGGTCCTAGCCAACGCCCTCGCTCAGGACGCGGACGCACACCTGTTCACATTGGTTGGTGTCTCCCATGCCGTGCAGGAACGGATCCTCCACAGCGTCCTCTCTGACCAGGACTGGGAATGGGTCGTGCGGTCCAACTATTTCGAGTCAAGACTGGAGTTGTCACGGGCGATCCGATTCCTCACCTGGCAGGAGTATGGAGAGGAAACCCCCAATCCCAGCATCGAGGCTGACCCTGCGTATCGACTTTCTGCGCTTGAGAGGGCGACATTGGCAGGTGGCAATGATGCGGAACTGGACGCGATGGGGCTTTAGGTGGTTCTCACCTTGGTCAACTGTACGCAGGCTGAGGAGGAATGGCCAAGAGAAAGTGGCTCCCCGACATTCATGCAGCGCCTTCCACGTGAACTCATTCACATTCTCCCTCATGGCGGATAGCTATTCGCCGAATGTCGCCACCCATCATCTGTTCTTCCCGGACATCTTCAAGCAATTCCTCGACTACCCAAGGCCAAGGACTCCAATACTTCCGCGCCTGGACCTGCGCGTCGCTGGAACCCGCCTGCACATGCCGACTTTTCATACACAACCCACACCGTCAAGGCCCTCGGACTCTGCAACCGGATGTCACTCGATAGAATGGGGCAATGAAGGCGTCACACTTTTGCTGTTAACTCCTGGACCCTGCTCTGGGTGATGATGATTACTGCTGCGAGTCCCTTCCACGCTCAAGTGCGGGGTCTTGATCACCGATCATCACGCCTTGAAGGTGCTCACATAGTGCCCTTGTAAGTTCTTGCACTCCATGATGCTGATTACCAAAAGTAGGGTTGCTGTGAAACACAGGAAGCAACACGGTCATGCTTCCTCATTGTCCTAGGTGATTACCTTGCAGCCCGTGCAGAACCCGATCTCGGTATCAACTGGGCTTCGCACTGACCATGGTGGCTGGCTGCGGTATATGATCACTGGCGCCGACTGACTACACTCACTCTCTCAGACCTCCGTGCACCACTGAGCATGACTGTCGCTCCTGGCGCTCGGGTGGCGCTCGACCACCACCTCTATCCGCACATTCTCGCCAACATCCTCGACCTCGCCTGCCCCCTGGCACTGGTGGCACTCCGAGCGACCAGCAAGAGCGTCAAAGCCGTATGCGACCGTCGCCTTTTCACGCATGCCTACTATTCAGATTACATCCATGGTGTCTGTCCTGAGCGAGCTGATTATGCTGGCGCGGGGTTCGAGACTGCATCGGAAGACATAAATGGTGTGGCGCAGCACGTGCGCCTCTTGGACCTCCTCGCTGCGACCCTGCCAGCAACTTTCAACCGCGTGCGCACTGTTCGCCTGACGCACCACAACTACAGGGCCAGCGAGTTCGACGTCCTCACTTCCTCGAGCGCGTGGCGCATGGTCCTCTTCCACGATCCCAACCCCTTTGACCTCCGCATCCCTATTCCTCCGTCCGTGCGCCGCCTCGTCCTCCACATCAAGTCACTGCCATGGATATTCTTGGAGCCACTGGCCGTCCCGCCCGGAGTCGACTTTGTCGTTCTCCTCTTGAACGTCCAGGGTAAACACGAACGCATCCACGAGACACTCAGCTGGATCATCGACGGCGCCAGCATGGCCGAAACCATCACTGTCGTCGGCCTTCCTCATTCCGTGGACCAGATGGCCTTGGCAGCTACTCACACAGTCTCCTGCATTGCCCACGGCATGGAGGGTCGGAAGGCTCTAGATCGCCTCAAGTTCCTGTCCTGGGCGACATTCAAGCTCACGTCGCCTCATTTCGGACTGGACGTGGAGCCCCAGTATCGTCTCACCATGGCTGAACATCACGCACTGGCGTTTGGGAGTGACGCGACCTTGGACGCCATGAACTTGTAGCCAGCTCGAATGCAGCAGAATGAGACCAGCCCGTGATAGAGTTGTTGCCACCCAATGTCTGGGTGGCCCGTGCACCGAGGGGCGACATGGGAACAGTCGCTAGCTCAACATGGGCGGCGTTGTCGCCTCTCACCTGTCCGTCATGCCCAGATGTGAAGAAGACTTGAATTCACAGCCATACAATGCAATACGATCTAGAGTGTGAGTACTCTCATCAACTGCGAGACGTGAAGGAGCCGTTCTTCAGGAGCTGTATGAGCAGATTTTATCTGCTTTTGCTAGTTTTACTACATTTTGATTATATGCATGTCCAGCTCTGCGTTATGCACAATCGATTCTACGTATCTGATCTGTAATTATCAGTCATTGTCCTATACAGCAGCACGTACCACCAAGTTGTGAGTCCTAGAGCCTTCAGCCTCATCTCGTCGCCACGGACCAGCGCATCGATCTCGACTGGCGACAGACGATAATCGGGATCTGTCTCGATTCCGAAGTGTGGGGAGGTGCGCTCGAACTCCTCCATTGTCAGGTACGTCAATGCGTCGACCACTTCTTCAGTTGTCTCGCAGTCGTATCGCGCCTTTCCGTAGCAGTCCTCCGACATGTCGATAAGATCGTCGAGTGCTTCCACGAGTTCCATTTTGATTGAAGGATGAGGAGCTCCGACAATTGTGATGAGATCTAGATGTTCGAGCTCGTCGCAGTGTACCGCGTCAATAAGCCAGGCCAGCCCTTCGACGGGATAGTCCACATCGCGAACGACAAGCACCACCTCTAGTGCCGCAGTCAGGTAGCGATGGGGGTAGCCATAATCACCCATCCTTGTGAACAAGTTGAGCACCACACGGCTGACCGGGTGCGAGGGTCGAAAGTCGTCGAAACTGTAGACTGGCCCATCGTGGAAGAACATCACGACCCTCGAAAAGTAGTCTTTTGCCATCCAATCCGGCGCCGAATTGGGTTGAGGTTGCCGGAAAGTGATCTCAAGGGGACGGCAATATGTTGTGTCGAAAAAGTAACGCGCAGTGGAAAGTCGGTCCAAGTGGTCGACCAGCTTGATCACCTCACCAGTGATTGTCCTGGGGAGGTCCTCCGTGCCGAACTTGACGTCCAGCAGTCCGACGTTGGGAGCAGCATGTGCTCCGAAGCGCAGAACTTTTCCATCTGTCCCGGTCATGTTGCTGTGGAGCGAGGTCTCGACGGTTGCGTGTGCTAGCAGGCGGCGATCGCATTCTTCTTTGACGGAGCGGCAAGTCGTCCGCAGCTGGAGAAGCGAGGAACCGTCGGCGAAGGAGATAATGGCGCCGAAGAGGTGAGGGAAGAAGAGGTGGTCAATGGCGACGGCCCGCTTGGTGGCCTCTTTGACCATGGTGATTGAAGCACAGCCAAAGTGATTCTGCGCACGGAAGCGCGTTGTTGTCGGCGCCAGCGGCACTTTGCGCCCCCAGATGATCGGCACTTGTGGCGGACAAGCACATGCAGGACAAACTATAGTTCCAGTATCTTCAGCGCCTCTTCGCTGCCGCGAATGACCGCTCCGTGTTCTGGCAGTTTCAGCCTACACCCTCCGTAGCGTGCAGTTACGGCCCAAAACTCGTCCCCAGCTGTTAGGAAAGCACCAAGGGCGACTTTGGTGACAACTTGGCGGGCTCGCCCAACTCATTCAGTGTACCTATGAGAGCCAACAATCGTGGCAGTGCTATCATGAGGGTGTTGCCACACCTCTGCAAGGGCCGGCACACGCCTGTGTCAGATGCTCCAGTGAGTGAAGTACTAGCCCCATACTGCTAGGACGCTTAGACTCTACTCGCGGGCTAGATGTACAGCTCGCTGAGCGAGGAGACGGGTAAGGAGATTGGCGATTACTCGACGGGCAGTGGCTGGGGTGGGATGTAAATCTCATCTGTAGGCGGCCGATGCGCCAGCTGATGCGAGGTGACTCGAGTCGTCCAACTTGACGTTCGGGTTGGGGCTGTGCTGAAAGTGGGCATGCTTCCCGTCGCACCTTTTGATAACTCACAAAAAGGAAGGCACCAGGCCGAGCGAGTCACAGCCTTGTGGCTCAAGCCCGTGTTTATATAGTGCCCGACTCAACTTTCATCCTCCGTTTACCACATCCACAAGCAAGCATGGCCACCGCTCCGCGAGTCACAATAGACCCCTCCAGCTACCCCCACATCATGCGGGCGATCATTGCAGCTTCGCCGCCCATGGCCCTCGGGATTCTCCGCCAGACTTGCAAGGCGATCAAGGAGGAGTGCGACAAACGACTGTACGCTCAAGTTGGCACCGCCGAGCAATACCAGCCCTTTCGCAGCGCCTTCGCTACCTCTATGGCCACGGGCATTCGGCACTCTGACAGCCCTTCCTTGGCCAGCGACGTCGGAGTACTGGACATCGGCCCAACTTACGATAAAGCTACGGTAAAAGAGGCACCATACGCTCGACTGCGCACCATTCGTTTCGTCTCAGCTTCCCCGCTGCACCTCTTTCCGCACGATGCCCGTCCCTGGCGCATGGTGCTGTTTGGTTTCCTGGCCCGAGACACAGATATTCCCTTGCCTCCAAGCGTCCGGCGAATCGTGTTAAATATCACCCAGTCCGTGCAGCTCGATCGCATCACTGTTGAACAGCCGGAACTGCGGCTTGATTGCCTCACTATTGGAGAGCCGCAACCGACGCCACCGAAGGGTATCGAGTTTGTCGTCCTCTTCAGCAAGAATCTCCACACACGGCGGCTGGCCTGCGCAATGGTATCCCTCATGAATCTCGTTTGGCCCATCGGGCTGACAATGGTGGGGTGGCCTGATGGGATTTGGCATTACATGCCACGCTTCCTGCACTTTGTGCATCCCTCACGCCAGGAGGCGATGCTGGCGGCTACCAGGTATATCTCCTGGGAAGAGTTCCGTGCGTCATCCCCGCACTTTGAACTGGAGACCGACCCCGATTATCGGCTCGCACGACACGAAGCCGAAGCTGTAGCGCGCGGAGACGAAGCGACCATGCAGTGGCTGGGTTTGTAGGGGATGCGAGATGTGGCGCGCGGGCTGCGGCAAAGCGCTGCCGACAAGCTGGGCTAGTCAGTGGGCTATCTCTGGTCTGAACCGAACAACCGATAAGATTGTGTGAGACAATCACCTCGCCACATTTGTTCAGCGCTCAGGTTCAGTGCTACAGCAGGCTCTTCGGACAATGTCCGTCACGCTTCAAACCACTTCCTTGGGGAGTGAGGTGCACGCCTGTCTGCGGTTAGTCGGGCTGCAAGGAGTCGCGATGCCGGTCAGCACAGCGGTAAGCAATGATAAGCCACAGCGGTAAGCACTTTTTGCATTGTTCGCCGGCTACTCCAAACAGGCATATTAGCCGTATATCGTCATCCATTCCGCGCACTGACCTCTGTCGACCGCAGCTGGCCGTCAGCTTCACGCACACCATGCCGACGCTGTCAGCGTATAAATCCCAGTCCGTACTGGACAGACGCACCACCACCCCTCCTTCGCTAACATAATGGCCTCCCCTAACGAGAAGCCCCGCTGGACGCCGCCCGCCGACAAGTGGGCACCGCGCGCTCCGCCCCAGGGAGGCAACCTGCTCATGCCGCCGTGGATCCCTCCTGCCGCACGTCCGCTAGTCTTTACCAGTGCGCATCCCGCAGTTACACAGCCAGCTGACACGCAGACGCAAAGGTTGTGCGCGTTGAGGACAACAAGGTGGACGAGGGCATGACTGTCGTTATCGAGAACGGCGAGTTCAAGCACATTAGCTCCTCCCTCAAGGAGGCAGACTACCCCAAGGGCAGCCGCGTCGTTGACCTCAAAGGGCTGTATCTCTGCCCCGGGCTTGTGGATGGTCGTACGTTTAGCACTGTTTGCCGTGCTTAACTCTTAGACGTGCACATCAACTTCTGCGATGGCATGATCGACCCATGGGTCGACGGGCACTTGCGCGCGACGTACACTCTCAAGTGCATGCTCGCTCGCGGGTTCACGACCGTCCGTGATGTCGTGAGTCCTTGACGAGCGCACAAGCCGAGCTAATGCCAAGGGCGGAGCAGATGTCTTCCAGAAGGAGGCAATCGCGCAATGGCTCACTCCTGGCCCTCGACTCTTCCAAGGCGGCAACCTTTGTAAGCCGTCGCTCGAATCGCACTGACAGCAGTGAGCCAGACGGGCGGACATGGCGACATGCGCCAGCGGCAAGACCCCACCGAGCGGTCCTGCTGTCCCGTCAGCGCTGGTTTCAACACCATCGCGGACGGCGTCGACGGAGTCACATTCGCCGCGCGCGAGTTGATGCGCAAAGGCGCAGACCACATCAAGATCTGCGCGAGCGGAGGCGTCGCCAGCCCAACGGACAAGCTCGAAGGGAACCAGTACACTGCCGAGGAGATTTCTGCCATTGTCGGCGTGGCCAATGACATGGGCGCCACACTTGTGGCGTCGCACGCGTACACTGTCCCGGCTATCCGCCGTGCGATTGAGAATGGCGTGCGCAGCATCGAGCACGGCAACCTCATCGACGAGGATACCGCCAAGCTCATGGCCGAGAAGGACGTGTTCCTCACGCCCACCCTGGTCGTGTACAACGCCATGGGCCGCCCGCCGTGGAACTCTAAAATGCCGCAGACCACCCGCGAAAAGAACGCGCAGGTGCTCGAGGCTGGCAAGAATGCACTCCTCATGGCTGACAAGGCTGGCGTGACTATTTGCTTCGGTTCCGACCTCATCATCGGGTGAGTGTAGCCGTGATGCGTTAGCTAATGACCAGGATGGGATACCTCCAGAGCGAGGAGTTCACAATCCGCCACAGCATCATCGCGTCGCACAAGGTCCTCCTCCAGGCCACCGTGAATGGAGCCAAGCTCGTCGGTGACGCCAAGATCGGCAAGATCAAGGAGGGATGCTACGCCGACTGTCTGGTCCTCCCTGCCAACCCGCTCGAGGATGTGCGCGTACTCGATACCGGCGCCAAGGGTATCTGGGGCGTGATCAAGGAAGGACGTGTGGTCGTCGCCCGTGATGAGTTTGAGGAGGGCATCAGGGAGTTTGGTGGTCTGGACGTGAACCTTGACATACCTGAAGCCAAGTAATGCACAATTCATCTCTTATCTATGTCACAGTATCCACTAATACTACAGTCCCATCTCCAGCATGGCAGCTTCGTTGCCGCTCAGGAGCACGTCGATCTCCTCGGGCGTGAGATGATACTTGGGGTCGGTCTCAAGAGCGAAGTGCGGCGACGTCTGGCGGAAGTCGCTCCACGACTGGAAAGTCACAGTTCTGCAGCGGCGATCAGGATTCTGGTCCGGGGCCCAGTCGTCATAGTTGGCGACGTGTGTGTGAATCAAGTCTCTGTGCACCTGTGGTACTCCGACGATGGTAAACGTCGCGCAGAAGCTGAGCAGCCGCAAAACTTCCGACAGCTCTCGGAGTCTGAGAAAGAAAGCCATTGGGTCAAGGGCACTGGGGTGGAACGCCACGACGACGTCGGTATCCTGGAAGGCATTGGGAATGAAGATGTCGGGAGCGACAGTTGCAATATTGATGACGAGGCGCTTGCATGGGAGATTCAAACAGAACGACGTTTGCGGTGCTGTGACGAAGAGGACGGTGCGCCAGGGAGTGAGCCCATGGTAGAAGTAGTAGTCTCTAGCTCTAGGGAGAATGCGCGCCGTACGAGCCTTCGAAGATAAGAAGCGTTGGTGCGAGGCAGCCTCTTCATCGTTGCAAGGCAGAGCGAAATCAAAGTCGAGGATGCTTGCAGTCTCGGACAAGGTCTGGGTGGCGCGGAGAGCCTCCCCAGAGGAGGACTTGGGAAGACAGATGACGAGGTCCCTGGAAACTCGGGCGTGGGCAAACAGGCGGCCGTCACACTGCGCTTGGACGTCCTTGCATGTCGCTCGAAGGACTTTGAGGGAGCTGGGGCAGCAGTAGGCGATGATCTTGGAGACGATGTGCGGGAACGCCGAGTGCGAGATGGCTGTCGCCTGGCGCTCGGGCTTGGTTGACATGGTGGAGTGGGTGAAAGGAGAACGTGGAGGGACGCCCATCTTCCCAGTCCTGCTCATCCACGCCCATCTGTGGGTGGGTCAGGTGATACCTCTGGGTGGTGCGCTTGATGTCAGAAAAGTACACCTTGTTACCCTCATAAAAGAGCGAGTGCCGTTATAACTGTAATCTACGGATGCCTATAGACCGAGGGCTCTCAGCTCGTCCTCGTTTCCGCGCACCAGAGCACGCATTTCCTTCTCCGAAAGGCGATAACGGCGGTCCGTCTCGAGGCCGACGTGCGGCGAGGTAATGCAAAACTCCTCCCAAGAGATGCCCTTAACTGCTGCGAGCATCTTATCGACATGTTCTTGCAGCTGGTTTCCATGCCTATTTCTAGCACACCTCTCCACCAGACGCTGGCGTAACTGTTCTGGCGAGGTCCATTGTTCCAGCCGGACGATGGTCAACTTGGCAGCTGCCTGCCACATATCGATCATGCCTTCCAAATGATAAGAAAATTCCCCTCGCACGTTGCTGGACCTGTCAGGCAGGATGAGGAAAACCTCTAGGTCGGAAGGAGGCTGCCATCTCTTCGCGTAGAAGAGGCTATTGGAGAAATTGACAACGATACGGCGGACCGCCCAATGGGACAGGATTGGTTCATGGCCGCGATATGAGTTGTCGAACCACACCACACGCCAAGGGGCAGCATCGACCAAGCTTGCTGGATGATGATCGTGACCAAGGTACCTCACTGTGCGAACACTGCCGAAACCCCTAACCCTGCCGAGCACGGTGGCACTGTACACGTCCAGGATACGGCAACATTCGGCGGCCCTTTCACGCAAAGCTCCCCTGGCGCAGATATCGAGGTGTAGCTTTGGAAATTCGACTTCCCACCACCTGGGCGTCCTATCTGAGAATGCGGTGACTGTTGTAAATGTGGTATTTGGCCACCGAGTTGCGAGACGATTCCCCTCATCCAGCTCCATGTGCGCGAAAAGGCGGGCATCGGCAATCTCCCTGGACGCCTTGGAGGCGCAGCGTAGAGCCAAAAGAGCCCGCGGCTCGGCAGCAGCGATGATGCTGGAGAGGATGTGAGGGAAGGAGTTATGGTCGATGCTAGTCGGGGGTCGGGGAGATGCTGAGGGCATGATGAATGCGGTGATGAAGAGAGGCAAAGGATGGTATAATGTGTGATAAGGGGTAAGTGTGCAGTATATGGTCATGAGGGTGAAGGCCTATCGTCGGAGGCAATTCACCAATTGAGGCTGCTCATCTGGAGGTTCGAATTTCTCCCATTTTTGGCGAATTATGGGAAATATTCTGAACGGGGGTACTGTTATCTGAGACACGACGGACAGTTGCAGGAGAACTTGTTCAAGAGCTCCAAGCCTAATAGCCGCGCAGTGATTGCGTTTTAAGAACAAGCTGAGCCACACAGGGCCGTCAGAATTGTGCTCGAGGTGGTCGGCGTCAGAGCGTATGCCGGGCGAGGTCGCTCTGGCAGGTCTCACACTATAAAAACTTGAGCCCCACAGTCATCTGTGCATTCACGCATACTTTATATATCACACACTGCGGCGCTATCCCTCAATTCAGCGGCGCCTGCGGCAAACCAAGTTTCTACAGACCAAGCGCCTTGATAGCCACCAGGTCTCCCGTGACCACTGCCTCTCTCTCCTCGAGGGTCATGCGATAGTCCACATCGGTCTCAAGCGCGACGTTTGGAGATTTGCTGCGGAACTCGTCCCAGCTGATGTGGTACCAGGTCGGATCACGCCCCGTGAGGGCAACGGCGGCCTTCTCGGCAGGCTTTGGTTCGCGGTCCACCTCGTCCCACACGATACCCTCGGTAAGGAGCGGATTATCGGGCGGCAGCCCGACAATAGTGTACGAACTAGCCCGTCCCGCTGTATGGGCGACGATGCGGTGAAGCAGATCTTGCAGGAAGTAGATCTTGTCGGCATCGAGGGCTGGAGGGTGGAGAACAACGACGATTTGAGCCTCAGTGATACGCTTCATGGTGATGATGATGCTCGAAGCTGTGACTGAGAGTGACAGGATGTTGATTACGAGCCGCTCTGTGGCCGTTGCACAGGTCCAGCGCATACCAGAGGGAGTGTCTGATGAGATAAATAGGATGACGCGGCGAAACGTCAGCCTGTGGCTGTGCGCGCTCCACGCGCTGTCAGCTGCCAGACTTGGCATCACACGGAGCGTCGACATCCACCACGGCAGGAATATGATACGGAGGCATTTCTCGTCCTTGTCGTCGATCATGGGCGGCCCGCACTGTATCTCGCCGCCCACGTCGAGAATGCGCACATGCGATACGACGTCCTGAAGATTCTCTGGCCGATGAGAGGAGCCCTCATCAGGATAAGAAGTGAGGGTGTCGCGAACCGATCCCGCCCGCGAATGAACCAGGAGGCGGCGATCGCACATGCTGCGGATGGACTTGCATGTCCCTCGCAGTTGGAGGAGCGCCCGCGGAGAGGCGAAGCAGACGATGGCATCGACAATGTGTGGGAAGTAGGCGTAGTCGATGGTGACTTGCATGTCGACGGTCATCGCAGGAATGGTGTGAAGTCAAGAGTGTTCGGCCCCGTCCGTGAACTACCGCACCGCGCGCATCGAGGATCTCCTTTTCCGCACAGATTGGGGAGGGCACATTCCACTACCACATGCGTGGCCCGTGTGACACTGTCCGCATGAGGATACATCTACAAACCCTTCGCTCTGATCGCAGACTCGCTGCCGCAGGCAAGAACATCTACTTCCTCTTGCGTCAGGCGATAGTCCTTATCCGTCTCGATGCCGAAATGCGGGGATGTGCGCTCAAACTCGTCTCGGCTGATGAATTGGATGGTGTGAAAGGATCCCGGCCCATTTCCAGTCAATTTGGCGAAAGAGAGCTTGATCAAAGCAAGTGATACCTTGATCCGATAGTATTCGGGCAGGCCGACCATAGTGACAGTCTCACACGTGAGTCCCGATATCATCTCTGCGAACGGCTCGCACGGGAAAGCTTCACTTCGGTAGGGCCTGCAGGCCCCGACGATGACAACGAGGTGAACACCACCAAGGGCGGGAGGCGTCGCAAGCTTAAAAGGCGACTCTTGCAGCAATACGTGAACGATGAGGCGTTGCACTGTGGAGGGCAGCACGAGGTCCCTTCCGCGGCTCAATTGCAGAAAAGGACAGTCGACGTTGAGAAAGACAACCCGCCACGGCGAAAGGGATGGCTCGGACCGGAAGAATGCCTCTTGATTGTCGTCAGAGATGACTCGAACTGTGCGAACCCCAGCATAGGCCTTCATGGACGCGAATCTCGTCGCGTTTCGCTGCCAAGTCTCTGCGGGGAGTGGATAGAGAGAAAGGTCCAGGAGGCGGGCGCTCTGCATGCTGCGAAGCCGGATATCGAGTGATCCCCATGCACTATCGGAAGGTAGTTTCACCACAAATTGGCGGCCTAGGCTGGCATGCGCAAAGAGTCGAACGCCGCATTCATCGCGATAAGCCCTGCAGGTGGCTCGAAATGTGCGTATCACGTCGAGACTTGCGAACTGCAGGATCGTCTTGAGGATGTGCGGGAAAGCTGAGTGGTCGATTGTCACAGCCTCTATGCTGGTGGACATGGTGGATGGTGTGGTGTTGAAAGCACCGCATGAACTGCAGGCAGATAACGCCCTCGGACTGATTCGACACCACGACAATGGTTATCTTGTGCAGCTCCCCCACGGCTCAGCGTCGGAATCTCAGCGATGTAATTGTCGCACTTGTGTTGAGATACCATCCATATCCACCGCAGGTCCTCAAGGCGGTGCTTTGCGCTGCAGTGCCATAGAGATGCCTGCTGAGGTCTACAGCCCCAGCGCTTCAATGGCTTTCAAGTTGTCCGCCGTGCAGGCCTCGAGCTCGTCCTTCGAGAGTGTATAGTGCTGATCGGTCTCCAGCAGGAAGTGTGGCGACTCGGCGCGAAAGGCGTCCCAGGCGAGGAAGTGAACGCGGCCAAGGATCTCCTTCACGTCTATCACTCCTAGTTCCTCCCACTCGTCGGCATAAGGACTCTCCGGATCTGAGAGACAAGCCTCGACATTCTCGCGGAAACACTTGCCAGGTGGAGACACGATGACGACTCGCGGTGTAAGCCCGGCGATGCGGATCGCCGTGAGGAAGCAAGCCGCCGAGATTGCAGCTGCTGGAGTGTGTACGATCAGCACGAGGTCTTCAAGTTGCTCAGGCTTGCTGTCCGCTAGTCGCGGCCGGCAAGTGTGGTGGAAGTGGATGACTACGCGTCGAGTTCGGTCGTGGATGACGACTGGGCAAATGTCGTCCCCACTCCTTGAGCCGATGAACAGAACCAGGCGCCAGGGCTGCGCCAGCCATCGCTGCACTTGCCTGTGCCGCCCAAAGTCAATGCGCCGGACGGTCCGCGCGTTGTCAAAGCGCGTCACCGTGCCGAACCCGGTGTAGTCGGCAAACCAGCTCTCGATCGGCTGCTTGAGGTCAAGGACTCTGACTGCCGCCGAGCCTTGGTGTAGGGGCACGGGTGAGCGTATCGGCCGCTCATTCGGGGATGCGATATAGGTTAAGGGCCCGTTGAGCTGCGCGTGCACCGGGAGTCGCTTGTCGCAGACTTGCTTGACAGACTTGCAAGTCTGGCGTAGCGCCAACAACGTCCTGGGCGACGCGTAGAGGACGACTGTTTCGAGTATATGGGGATAGTAGGCGTAATCGAGCGGCCACCGGTCGCAAGTCATCGTAGAGTGGGCAGTGCGTGATGCGCTTCGCGTCCTGCCGAGTCACTTTGCGGAATGTGGGGACCGGGGGCGATTGAGTTGTGAAACGCCCGGTCCAAAGCGGTCCTCTTCTGAGCCACAATCTTTAGCCCAAGAACAGACAGCATGCCAAACCTTTAGCTCTGAAACGGCGGTTCTGGGCAGACAAGCACTTCAGCTACATAGGGAGGACATCTCTGCCATACAAGCAACCTCTTACGCTCGCTCACAGCCCCATGCTCAGAATAGCGGCCTCGTCCCCGCGAAGCAGCCCCGCAGACTCTCGAGAGGTCAAGCAGTAGGCCGGGTCCGTCTCGAGGCTATGATGGGGAGAGGTCCTGTAGAACTCAGCCGACGTCTGCTGCTTGGCATCCCGAAGGATATGGCTGTGGTCCCCAGGAGGTAGACCGACGATTGTGAAAGTCGAGCATAGCACGACGGCCTGAAGGAGTTGAAGCTTCACAAAGTCGGCGACGATTTCGGTCCCCTCAGCAAGCGACTTGGGGTGGAATACCAGAATGATGTTGGCTCCGCGACAGATGGCGGGGTCCTCGAGCAAGTTGCCCTTGATACCCTTGGGGACGGTCAAGAGGTTCACGACTATGCGCTTCGAGTGCATTCGGATGTTCACGCTAGGGATGCAGCACATTCTCTCGGCAACGAAGATGACTGTTCGCCAAGCTGGGAGGATGTCCGTGTGCCATTGTTTAACCCTGCGAAACGATGGAAGAAAGCGAACTGTGCGAACCCAGCGAAAGAGCTGTCTCGTAGGTGCGCTGGAGAGTCCGGTTGGGATCCCGCAGCGGATGTCGGGGACACACACTCGGTTACGCACCCATCTGAGGGGCCGTGGTATCTTGAGACAGCCGGCGTTGGGGACGAGTACATTGAAATAGGCGTCGGCCACTGTGTGTACGAACAGTTCATCATCGACGACATCACGCATAGCTCGGCAGGTCGCGCGCAGCTTGAGGAGGGCAGGTACAGAAGCGTAGTCGACAATCGTCCGTATGATGTGAGGAAAGCCATCCATGGGAATGGTGACTATAGGCTCGTGTATGCGAGTAACTGTCCCGGTGCTGAGCAAACGGGTCATTGCTGGCGGTCGTGATTTGCGAAGATGTGGGAAGACGCGCACTGTTTTGCTGATTGCGCCCGTTGAGTGGCAAATCTCCGTGTTCCCCCCCCCGCGCCACTCGCTGCTTGCACGTGCTACAGTTTGCTCACTGGTTCAGTGCAAAGGGACAAGTATTCAGTGCAAAGTGAGTTGGTCTCAATGCCTTTCACCTCCACTGCAGACTGGGATGCTACGAAGCCTACAGACCCAACCTCTCGATGGCTCGCGCCTCGCCCGCACACAGCGTGTCCATCTCGATGTCCGTAAGACGATACTCGGGATTGGTCTCGAGGCCAACATGCGGGGATGACTGTCGGTACTGATCCCAAGTCAAGTGCCGCACCTGTGGAAACCGCTTGCGAGTGCCGCTGTGAAACTCCCAAGAATCGACGCCGACAATGAGGAGCGTGCCGACTTGACCATATGCCGCCTCGACGAGCTGGGGCAGAGTGTGCCACGCCTCTCGGTCAAGCTGGCGCACGAGAATGACCATTGTCATGGACGATTGCAGGCCGCGGAAGCGCCAGTTGTTGTTCCTCGTCGACCCGAGATTGATTACAATGCGGCGGACCGACGTCTCGGCGCGTTGCGGGATGGTGTAGAGGAGCTCGGAGGAGGGCGAGGTGAAGATCACAACCCGCCAGGGGTACACTTGAGGCAGCTCGGTGGGCGCGGCGCCAGCAGGGAGGAAGCGCACGGTACGAACGTTTGGCAGAAAGTCTTCTGCGTGCCGGAAGCCCATGCCGGCTGGCATGTGGTGCTGCACATCGAGAATGCGGATATCGGTGTTCTGATCGCCTGGCAGCACGGGGATAGTGAGGTACGGCTGAGATGCGCTGTGGTACTCCGAGTCGACGACAACATGCGCTGAGAGCCTTTTGAGCTTGTCCCTCAGCCGCGACATGATGAGTTGTCGCTGAGAATGGGCTGGTGCGGGGCGTTATGTAGCCGGGCCTCGTGCGTGGCGTTAGCGGGCGGTGCGAGCGGTGGCGCTGCCGCGAGCGCCACTGTGCATGTTGTGCTTCTCATCCGTGGGATCATGGTCAAAGCGAGGGCGATGATTGATTACCAGCGGAGCCGAAGACGAGCTCTATCACGATGTCGCCGTCAAACGGCCCTAGGAGAGCACTCTCGACCTCGGGGAAGCCACGATTCTCCGTAGATCCGAGCAGCAAATCGGCCAGGTTGGCCTTGAACTCGTCCCTTGTCACCAGTTCGATCTGCGAGAGGGCTTCGGCGAAGCACACATTGAAGAATAGCTCTTGATGGCAAATCGCAGAGAGTACAGTTTGAATCAGAGCGACAATACGCCGAAAAAGGAAATCCGCCTCCATCTACGCACCCGTCTCCACGTTCACCTCATCTCACTCACCGTCACTCTCAGTGGTGTGGAAAATCCGCGCTCAGCGGGCGTCGACGAGTAAGCGCCGCAGAGTATGCGTCGCCCAAAAGTGGAGGCTGGTGATCTACGCCCTTCTGTGTACAAGCAGCACCCACCCGCAGCGTGAATGGCCTCCAGCGGCTCGTTGACCATTGACGCACGATGATTGACCACACCGCCTTCCCGCATATCCTCGATACAGTGGTCTCCTACGCCACGCCAGAAACACTGCTGCGGCTCCGCGCAACATCCTCCGCTATGCGCGCAAAGTGTCAAGCGCACCTCCTCGCGCACGTCGTCATCAGCGACTCGGGCCTGTCCACGCCCTGCGGTCTGCGGATCCCACTACGCTGGCAGCGCGGCGCCCACCACTCCCAAGCAGTCGATATTGGCTACCTCGGCCCGTCGGCGATGAAGAACTACTCCACCGACGCATTCCGACACGTGAGCGTCCTGCGATATCTCGCCCCGTCGCAGCGCAACGCGTACTTTGAGTGTCGCCTGCATACGCGCCGCGTAGTCCTCTTCCTCGACATGGAACACGTACCGCCTACTGGCCAAATGGTCTTCTTCCCCCAGCAAGCCACGAAGCGGCTCGTCATCAATCTCCTCCACTGGGGATATCCGGACCTCCACTCACGGCCGTTCTGGTGGGACCTGCCCGAGGTTGATGAGCTCGTCCTTGTCCTCGGATCCCCGTTCGCGGCGGGGGAAGCGAAGGATATCGTGTCCCTGCGCGCTCAGGCCACGTACAGTCTGCACGAGAGCCTTCTGACTCTCCTCGATGCGGGCTGGACCAAGTCCTTTGCGGTGGTTTCGCAACCGCTCGCTGTGGAGGCCATGGGCGTGCTGGCATTCCCGAACGAGGCGTACCTCCGCCGCCGCTTCCCGGAGCGGAAGATTGCGTTCTTGTCCTGGGACGAATACTGCGCTTCGTCGCTGGCGGGACTGGAAACGGACGAGGGATACCGTGCTTCGCGCGAGGAGCTGGCCATGATTGACTGGAGTGACAAGGGCTTTCATGGGGGTCGAGCGTCATTCTGACTGTCTCATGTCGGGAGATAGTCACCGCTGATGTATATTTATATCTTTCATCTGGCTGGCGCATGGCTGGCTGTGCAGCACAGCTGGAGTCTATGAACAATGGGAAATTACTACAACATGATCTGATCGTGGTGTAATGTTGAAACTCGGAGATGTAGATGCTGAGGTGGGACGATACTACTCGGAGGGAGAATCGACATCGCTTGTGGCGTCCGTGTCACTGTCGTCGGACGGCGACTCATATGGACGGCGGAGGCGATAATCACCAGCAGGCAAGGCGTCCATGAGGGTCGTTGGACAGTTCCACGGAGCTTGGTTGCGAGCGAGTTTGTTGCAGTCCGTTATACACAAATGGCGACTCGTCTCGATGGCATATTGCTCTGGGCCGATGGCTCTACGCTGCTCTTCCTCTGTCCTAAAGATGATGCCGTCGGCCCAAGTACGCCCATCGAAAGGCCCGTACCCCCCAAAACGGTAGACCATGCCCAGTTGTTCACGAACCTCAGCCGGACTTATGTCGTCGGGGAGGTTGACAACGACATGAGTTGCTTGAGGACCAAAGCACAACAGGTGGCAGAGGGAGTCCATGAGATATGCAACGCGCTCGTCTTTCGATAGTCTCGGAGGCTCGGGGCAGGAATTGAGGACGACGACCATTTCTTCCGGGTTTCCCTTTCCGTACAGGCGGATGTGGCGGAAATCAATGTCCACATGCGTATTGATCACGAGTCGCTTGACTTGAGCACCAACATGATACTGACCTTCCGGCCCGTTGCCTTCGAACCCGGGGATTGCGAAGACGACCAAGCGAGTGTAAGCCCCGCTTGAAATCTTCGGCGCTTCATGTGTAAGATACCGCCACTTGTATTTGTGGGGCCTACGAGGCATGTATCGAACGGTGTGGACATTGGAGAAAAGTGTTTCTTTGTTGATATGCTCCGCCCAGCAATGATTCTGGAGGTCGAGGATGCGCACATGCGGAGCCAGATGTTTCATGCAGCCAGGGACACGTCGTTCGCCGCCCAGCGGAAAGTCGCTAGCCAAGCCGAAGGAGGTGACCGCATATCTACTGTCCTCAGGTTTGCCAAGGCTAACGTAGGCGGCCGTGCGGGCGTCGATTCTGTCGCGAAACGCTTTGCTCGTGCCGCGCCAGTTATTGTACTCCCAAATATCGTTGGCATCGAGAATGAGGTCGATAATGTCGGGGAAGAACTTGTGGTCGATGACTGGCGGCGTGCGAGTGCTGCGCAGAGCGTAACTTTCGTCAGGCGCTCGGGTGGTGTTTCCAAGAGTTGCGGCATCGTCGTGTCCTGCGACGGGGGAGGAGTTGGTCGGGAATGGCGACAGTAACTTGATCGAGGGAGGAGGGAAGGCCGGTCCTTCGGCGTTGGAGGGGATGTTTTTCATCATGCGAAGCAGCGAGAGCGAGAAGTCGCAGCTAGTTGCAGTACGCGATGGGGGCGGAGTGGTCTTGATGATTTAGGAAGGTGAGGTGGTGAGCTGATGTGATGGGTGGAAGGAGAAGAAGAGGAGAGCAGTTGATAAGGGCGAGGGTGGGTACACGGAAGTAAATGCATACATCAGTCTTCATCAGATCCAGCTTCTTCCTCGACCTCCTTGGCAAAGTAGCCGTCCTCCGTGTCGCCAACCACAGCCCAATATGCGCGCTCGGCCTGCGCAGCCTCGTGGTCCAGGGCCTCTGTGAGAGGGTGCTGTCCTCCATATGGTTCGAGATGGACAATACCGCGCAGCACATGTGTTGGCTTCTTAACCTCCATGGGCTTGGCCAGCTCGCCAACTTCCTGCTCAGCCATGTCGGTCTCGCCTTGAGCTTCTGCGCTCTCGACGCCAGCTGCCTGCGCCTCCTCAACGACCTCGTCCACCTCGCGCCGGTATGTGCACTTGAAAGCACACGCTCCAGCGACCTTCTCCAGGACGCTGTCGAGGACGTCGACACCACCCTCAGTCCAGGCGTACACGACCCACTGGCCCCGAGGGCACGAGCCCGTTCCCTCGCCCATGACGAGGACGCGGGCCATCGGTCGCCCGTCCGTTGGCGGGAAGACGACGACGGCCGTGTCGTCGTCCTCCTCGCCCTCGCCTGGCCTGCTCAGGACGGACGGGCGGGTGGTGGTGATGGCAATAACGTGGGTAACCTTCCTTGTGCGCGTAGTCTGCAGCCGCAGTGAGGGCGAGAGGAAGTCAGGCGAGCTCAGCAGGTGGCGTGCTGAGACTGGCCGAGGGTGCGCTGGAATCGACAATGTCACCCCCTCGCCCGTCGTAATAATGTCGCTCGGCGTCGCGTCGGGGCCGAGAACATAGGTACCGCCAAACACGGCGCAGGCGCGACAGAACCCCTGGCTCACCTCGCCGGCACCGCCGTACTGGCCGACCAGGAAGGCACTCGGTCCATATCTACCGATGGACCTGAGATACCTCCGCGCGCGCAGCAGGGCTGGCAGAGCCGGCTCTTCCGGAGCCGCGTGCGCGACGGCGTATGTGATCGCCTCGGCGAGTTTCTTGGACAGTCCAAATGCGCTCTGCAAGAATGCCAGGAGCGGCTCGTCCTCGCGGCCTTCACGTCAGCTCGCCCCAAGTCTCGCTAACCTTTCAACAGCGGGTCATTCTCAAACTCGCCGCCGGCGAACATGAGCGCCTTCATGAGCTTGCGCTTGTCAGGCAGCGAGACGGACTTGTCCTTGAACACGTCCTCCTTGGACCCGGGAACGCGCGTCGCTTTTCCGTCGGATCCGCCACCGGCTCCGTCGTCCCAGATGTGCACGCCGTCGAGCAGTTTGAAGGCGACGTACTTGCTCACGTCGGACGCGATGAGGGTATGCACCAGCGCACCCCGCGCGGGCATGAGGGCGGGATAGAGCGAGAGGGCATAGCGCCGCTTGTCGGATTCGAGGGCAGATGTGAGCTCTGTGGTTGAGGCATGAGAATAGCGGCTCTTCTGGGACTGCATGTATGTCGAGGGACCTGCCTCTGGTGCTTCCGCCCCACTCCCATCGCGATCCTTTGCCCACTGCACCAGCTCGTCCAGCGTCAAGCTCGCCTGCTCGCCGCCGTAGTGCGCATTGGGATCGAGGTGGAGGACTGTCCGGCCGGTCTTGGCCAGAGCACTGTATGCATGACACGAGTCGGCCGAGTCGAGATTAGACGGTTGCGCGGGTAGATAACGCAATGTAGTGCAGCCGAATTACGGGCGAGTTTGACGAGTCGCGGAGAACGGGTGGGATGAGCGAGTCAGTGTGGCCGCGTCAGCGTCGAGCTCGCCATGTCCAGCAGCGACTCACGCAGCGGCAATGCTCTCTGCGAGCCCAGTGCCGAGCACGACGACGTCGAACGCGTCCGAGTCGAGCTGCTGCATGGGTTGGATGGCGAGATGAGCACGAAATGGGAGGCAAGTGGCCGAGTCGGAGCCAGAGCGGTGGAGGACCACGTGGCTGCCTTATCCAGTCCCACCCCGTGATCGACTCGGCCCGCGTGGAGGCTCCGAGTCGAGCGCATGACCGTATAAGACCTCCTCATCGCTGCCACCTCCTTCAGCCCAACCTCGAACCATGGCGACGTCTCTTGCAGTGCCCATCGCGTACATTACGGTGCTCGTCACCTCGCTCGCCATCTTTTCGCGCATCTACCGTCGCAGGCGCGCTGGTGAGTACGGCGCGTCGCTGATGGAGCAGCACGCGCATGTTGCATGTCCAAGTTTCTGACAGCAGCCGAGAAGACGTCGTTCGAGCCATGGTTCCCCGCCCACCCCGCGCGTGACATCTACATCACGCTTCTGTCCGCCGAGCCGCCCGTGCCCGAGAGCATGCTCAAGTCTGCCCTCCTCTGCCGTGCGACTGCGGACGTGAAGCGCATCTGGCGCATCAAGGAGGACAAGGGCGCCCTTAGCTCTCTCCACCAGCGCGGCCTCGTTGGCGATGATACGATGGCGCGCTTTGCTGCCGCGGAGAAGGAGCTCGAGGCCGAGATTGTTGATGTCGTCGCCGAGGCAAACACGTTCCGCAATGGTTGGGGCAGCATGATCTTTGCCACCGCCAGCGAGATGGCGAATGCCGAGCGCACGCGCGACACGGTCCTCAATATCGGCAAGGTCAAGGCGCTGGAGGGTGAGTGGGCGGCGTGGGGCGGTGTGTCCAGCACCGCTGGCACACAGTTCGCACAGATTGGGACAAGCTGACAGCCAGAGAAGCGTCTTCATCTTCGCGCCAAGCTCCTTGGTCTCCCCATCTCCCAGCAGCAGCTCCAATCTGGCACGCCCGGCGACGCATCACCGCAGGCCGGCAGCGGCGCCAACACTCCCTCCAAGCTCGCCGCAATCAACAGTAACATTAGCACTCCCATCACTGCCGCCGCCGGCTCGCCTCCCGGCTCTGGCGCCGGCACCCCGTCTAAGAAGCGGGCCAGCAAGCTCAAGAAGTAGACCATGTAGCCTAGGATACCCATGCATGTCTGTACCCCTGCGCGACGTGGGCTCTGAGCCGCGTCAGCGAGGCGAAGCAGCGAAGCGCAGCGAGAGCCCTGCATTGCTCCAGCGCAGACGCCGCTCTCTTGCGTCACCCGACTCCCCCAGACGCAACGATCGCGGTGGGCCGCACGAAGCCGAAGGCGATCACGAGTCGATCCGGATCGGAAAGTCGCCACTTGTGCACCACCCCATTCGGGCATCACGCACACCAGAGCAATTTCGCCACACTGCCACGCCATCCGTCCTCGACGTCGCTCGCCAAGCCATGCACGAATGCCTCGCACCGTGAAAAATCTACAGCGCATGGTCCCAGCATGCACATGGTCGCCCGGAACATGCCATGCACGCGCACGCGTCGCCGTCCGGCTCTCTCGGAGGGCCCCGCACCGTCGCCGAAGACGCCGATGGGCGTCTGCGTCACTGATAATCTGACCGTGGGGGGACTAATGCTGAGCATGCATGCGACATATGGTAACGCAGAGCACGGCCTGGGTCGCGCTCGCCACCTCGCTTTTGACTCTCCGCTCCCGGCGCCGCTCGTTGCCGTCGGCGCCCAGAACGGCGTCGGAGTCGTGGACGGCGACTTTCTGGGGGCCTTGTTATCGACTCGAAATCGTGCCTGGTTTGCGCAGGTGGCGGCGCCCCCCGGATCCGTCGGAAGTGCGAAGCTTGAACCACGTGTGCGGCGCGTGGACGGCGCGGGACGCCGGATGGCTTGGCCGTACTCACGTGACTCGATTATGATCTGCAGCCCAGTCGGCTGGCAGAGACTGCTAACATTACTATATCCCTCCAAGTATTCGAACGCAGAGCCCATGCGCGGTCCGAAGCAGCTTCCCCAAGAAGCGTGACGCCTGCGCAGCAACATTCTTTCCATTTTTGCGACATACTATAAGATCCAAGACAACCTCCCCTGCTCACTTGGTGAGGAAGGGAAGACCAGAGCCAACGCGCTGGCGGTACTGCACATATGCGTCGCCAAAGAAGCGCACGAGGTACCTCTCCTCGTCTTTCGTCAGCCTGCACGCCATGATGGCTCACCTCGTATCCGCGACGAGAAGAATCTGCCCAGCACAACGATGAAGCCGATGGTGCTTACAACGTTTGAGAGGAGGAGCTGCGTCGCGACGGCCCAGTAGAAGAAGCCGACGTACGATGGGTGACGGACGTAGCTGCTGTCAGCTTCCACGACGACGCCTCAAGCTCACCCATAGACGCCGTTCGTGATCAGTACGTGGTCCTCCAGCTTCTTGTCCTTGACAATGTGCGAGAAGCTATTGGAGGCATGCACCATCGCCAGGGAGCGGAAGGCCTGGGCGGCGATCATGATCGCGGTAACTGGGTTGAGCTCTGCAATCGGCATATAAGCTCACAAGCAAGCAGCGCTGGAGGGCATGCAAAGGCAGTCTCAAACTTGTGTGGCCAAAAGTAGGACGACACAAAGTACTCCACCAATCCGGTGGCGTGGGCGATCTGGTAGTGGGCCGTATTGTTCAGGAGGAATGCTATTGTCAGTCACCGCTAGTCACTGGGACTCACCGTCGACAGAGAGCTTGCGGTAGTTCCACCCGGCCGTAGTCCAGAATTCTAAGAGGTGAAAGATACCCATAGCAGCGAGGTAGATGCCAAGCTGCGGTCGGGCCCATGCCCAGGTCTCGGAGCCAAGGGCACGCCACAGTGGCGCCGCAGCCGCGAGGAGGGCGGCACCGGCCATGGCGCCGAGAGCTGCGCTGATGACGCTCGCAGCGAGAGGCGTGTTCGGGATGGTGTCCTTGGGGTTGTAGTCCGCCGAGCGGGGCATGTCGAGTTCACTTGTCACGACCTGCGGTGGCGGCGAAGGGCTCGGTGATCCCGTCGCCTTGCCAGCTGCGACGCGCTCGCGGAGGTAGGCTGCCAGCTGCTCCTGCGACTGCGGCGGGCTGATGCCATTGCCGTTTGTGTTTGTGACGCCCATTTTGCTCTTTCCACTAGCCGTCTTGCAATGGGAGAGCTTGTGGACGAAAGCAAGATATGGTCGAGGAGAACAATAAGATGTCGAGCAGTGGACTCGGGATCTGGGGTCCCCGGGATGAAACGCCCGTCTGAAGATAGGATCGCCATGGCGATCGGCCCTACTGTCCGCGCCTATCCGCCTTCGTCTTTACATCTCCGTCCAGAGCGCCTACAACACCAGCATCCACCGCCGTCACCACACGCATCCGCGCCAGGCCGAGCCCAGCAGCCGCGCCCATCTTCCTACCGCCCCAGCCCACGCCGCGCGCGAGAAAACCGTACTGCACGGGGCTGCGCGTGGCCCGCAATGGACGCAGGTGTACAAGTACGTGTTGGCCCGAGCGGCGGCCCGCGCGCCGGCTTTTTCATGTAAACAAGCGTACTAACCGTAGACGTGGGAGCTCAGCGGCGCTGTGCACGCCGTGCTCGAGGACAAGAAGCGGCTTGCCAAGTGCGTGGCTCGCTGAAATGTGCTGACGGCAGGGAGTACGAGGAGCAACATGGCGTCGGGTTGCGGACTCTGTATGGGCTGTTAAAGCGGAAACGCGGCGAGGGCGACTTTCCGAGTATGGAGATGGACGAGGAGGAGCTGGAGGATGGGGCCAAGGAGGCGTACGAAGGGTGGAAGGACGAGTACCGTCTCGAGGCCGGGCCAAGTCGTATGGCGGCTCTCAAGTTGCCTGCAGTGCCACAGCCGAGCCCACCAGCTGGGACAATCGACTTTCCAGACGAGCCGCCAGTGCACGCTCATGCTGCGCCTACGGCAGCCCCAGAGCTGCGGCGGTCTAGCCGGCCTAGCTCGAGAGCAGCGTCTCGCAACGGGACACCTCAGCCCTCATCTCCCAAGCCGAAGAGGAGCTCTAGACCGACCTCGCCGCGCCCACCACCGGCGACAGTTGCCATGCAGGACATCCTCCCGCGGACATCGCCCGACGCCCTCGGCGCAGGTCTCGATGTGCCGCCGTGGGAGCCAGTGGACAACTACCACCCCGCAGAGGAGCCGCTCCCCATGCAGGCGACCAAGGTCCTCATGCCGCTCGAGACAGACTACTCTACGCGGGTACCACGTCTCCCTCCTATCCCAGCAGGGAACCAGCGTCGACGGGGAAGCAAGAGCGGCGATCGGACGGACACCTACAAGCTGCATCTCATGTACGAGCTGAATCCCCTCAGCGGGGGCATGGCGCGGTCACACAAGTGTATTCTCACGGCCGACTGGCGGGTAGCACAGCAGGAGCTGCGACATATCCGCGCCATGGAGCGGATAGAGGCCAAGAAGGCCGCCGGTCGTTGGTCTCTCCGACAGCCCAAGAAGCACCGTGGACCGCCAGTGCCAAAGGCGCACTGGGACTTTCTTCTCGACGAGATGGTGGGTGTGATATCGGATCAGCTGACGCCAGGAATGGATGCAGGTCGACTTTGCCGAGGAGCAGCGGTGGAAGCGAGTCATTGCGCGCGAACTGGCATACCAGATTGTCGAGTGGCACCTGTCGTCTGCCGAGGAGAGGGCCGAGCAGATGGTGGGCGGGCGGGGATGGGGGGCACCGAGGCCCATTCCTAGCTCTGTGCGCGACGGCGAGTTAGACAAGAGCGCCGAGGAGGACGTGGAGATGCTCGTCGGCTCTGGCGAGGTGGACGCGGAGATGGCGGAGGCAGAGGCTGAGGTCGATGCGCCGGATCGTCTAGATCCCTCTGGAGCGGAAGTGCTTGACGAGATCCTCGAGCCCGACAAGGAGAATGACGCAAGCGAGGAGGCCGCTGTCAAAATGGAGGTCGACGCGGATGGAGACGAGGACGCAGACGGCGACGCAGACGCGGATGGGGAAGAGGATGCGGACGGAGAGGTAGATGCCGATGGCGAGGCGGACGCCGACGGTGAGGCCGATGCAGAGGGAGAGGAGGACGTCGTCGGTCTCGACGACATTGCCACTGCTGGCAAGGACGCCGAGGCCGAAGGCGAACCGCAACCTGCGCAGGAGAAGGAGGACCCCCGAGACGGCAAGGCTCTTCCCAATGGTCTCAAGCTCAGCTCCCGCTTTGCCACCGTGAATGATCTGGCAGAGGCGCGGCGGCCGCTGCTGTACCTCGCGGCTGAGGCGCCTACTGCCGACCTTGAAGCCATGGGCCTACCCGAGCTGAAGCAGCCAGCATCTGGTACTGAGACACCCGTGGAAGTCCCACCATGCCTGCAGGAGCTCTTTCCCGATCTCGGCGTCTACGGCGGTCCTGCGCCTTCCAACGAGGACAAGGTTCACCGTCGTCACGATGAGGGCGGGACATCGGGCAGCCGCATGGCGCACACATCGCGCATCCTCGACTTCCGCCCTGTGTTTGTTTCTCATCTCCAGCCTGCCAAGTCGCACTTTGAAACGGACGGCGACTGGGACCTGCACGAGGGGCCGTGGTACGAGGACCCCAAGGGCGTCGCAGATCTCTCGCCAGCCGTCGTTACATCGGTGTCGACCTTCTTTGCTGGACGAGGAGCGCGGCCAATCGCTTTGCAGCCGATAAACGCGCCAGCCAAGCCTGATGGGACGAGGCAGGAGCCCACCTGGGCGCCAGAAGAGGACAAGATTCTGCTCCGTCTTGTTACGACTTATCCCTTCAACTGGTCGCTGATTGCCGATGCGTTCAACTCTGAGCGTGTGACCATCCCCTCCGACAAAAGGACTCCGTACGACTGCTACGAGCGGTGGAACTCGACATGGGGTCCTGGGAAGAATCAACCCAAGGATGCCCCTACACCAGCATCTGCGGCACAGTCTGGCGTCCCGACTGCCGCTGCGACACCTTCAGCGAGTGGACCAGCCGCACCACGGCCAGGTGGCGGCACGCCGGGTGGTACTCCTGCCGCGAACGGCTCTGCCCCTGGCACAGGTCCAATGGAGCCACCACCCCCGCCTGGTCTTTCCAAGCGCGAGGCCCGCGCAGCCAAGCAGCAGCGCTATGAGGGGACGACGAAGAAGGCAATCAGGCATCAGGCGCTCTACGACGCTATACGTCGTTTGTCGCGCCGCCGCGACAACAAGGCCAAGGATAGCTGTGAGTTTAGCATCGCATGCCAACTGACGACAGTGAAAGACCAGCAGCCGCGTGAGATCGCCGTGCATGAATCGCATTCCATGGTCGCCAACCCCGGCGGGCAGCCACCCACACCGTTCGAGCTCGTTGAGGCCAAGTTCCAGCGCGACCTGCGGATGCAGGAGGCCCAGCAGCAGCGGAGGTTACTCCAAGAGCAGCACAGGCAACAGCAGCAACAACAATTACGCCAGCAGCAGGCGCTTCTTCAGAACCAAGGCCGACCGCCCGCTGCTCAGCAGCAGCGTGTTGGTCCCAACGGCCAGCCGATACCCATGGCACCGTCGCAGCAGCAGATACTCAATGCTGTCGCGGCTGCCTCGGCGGTCAACGGACGGCAGCAGCAGGTGAACGGCGCGCAGCCCATGGCGAATGGTCGTCCGTCAGCGCCTGTGCAAGGCATAACGCAGCAACAACAGCTTCAGCTCCTGCAGGCGCAACAACAAGCTGCTCAAGCCCAGCGGGCTCAGGCTCAAGCGCAAGCACAAGCTGCTGCGCAAGCGCAGGCGCAGGCCCAGCAGCAGGTCGCCCAACGCGCTGCTAGCATGACTCCGCACAGCCAGCCAGGCGCTCTTGCGTCCCCTTACGCCTCGGCGGGCGAGATACCCATGCAGAACGGCGACGTACACTCCTCCCCGGCGCTCCAGCACCCGTCAACGAGTCCCCAGCAAGTCCAGATGCAGATGCAAGCCCAGGTCCTCGCTCAAACGCAGGCGCAGGCAGCAGCGCAAGCTCAAGCACAAGCAGCGGCTCAAGTCCAGGCTCAGGCGCACGCACAGGCTCAAGCACAGGCAGCAGCGCACGCACAGGCTCAGGCCCAAATGCAAGCCCAACAGCAAGCGCAGGCCGCCGCCCTCGCGCGCGGCATGCCCTTGATCCGTCCGCAAACGCAAATGTCGCCCCAGCAGCAGGCGCAGATTCAACAGATAATAGCGACGTTGACGGCGAGCGGGCAGCAGCCGACCCCAGAGGCCATACGCGCAGTACAGGCGCAGCTAGCACGCAACCACGCGCAAGCCCAGGCGCAGGCCGTGGCTCAGGCGCAGGCCCAAGCCCAAGCACAGGCGCAGGCGCAGGCGATGGGCGTGCCCCAGCTGCAGACACCGCAGATGGCCATGCAGGCCTTGCAGGCTGTGAGTAGGCCGAGCGAGGGAGGCTGATGTCAGAACCAGTTTGTGCGCTCGCCCAGCGTCCACTCGCAGGGCATACGCAGCAGCCCCAAGCCTCCCAGCCAAGGTTAGCCGCCGCGTTGTCGTTGTATTGTTAGTAGCCATGCCAGTCACCATTATGATCAGGTCTAAAGATGCATGCTCATGCTCACTTGCGCGACTTGAGCTTGCGCGGAGGTGGCGCCTCGTCCTCGTCCTCGCTCTCGCTCGGCTCCTCGTCGCTCACCTCGCCCACCGCCGCGTCCTCGTCCCAGTCACCACCCGAGTCGTACGCGCCGCGGTCCTCGTAGTCAAACTCGTCGTCGTCGTCGTCCGCCTCCTCGGTACTGCGGGCACGGAGTCGCTCGAGCTCCTCCTCGGGGTCGACCTCGCTGAGGCCGTCGACGTCGACATCGCTCTCCTCCTCCTCGTCGGCCTCTGCATCTCCGCCCTTCTCCTTCTTCTTGCGCGCAACGTTGGCCGCCTGCTCTGCCCGCCGTTTCTCTTTGAGTTTCCGCCTCGCCTCGTGCGTGCGCTGCAGCTCGGCCGCCTCGCCCTTGGACTTTGCGACAAACTCGTGGAACACCGTCTGGCCCTCGCCACGCTTGGACCCGACGAGACCCTCGACGACCTTGACGAGCTGCAGCTCGAGCCTCGGGCCCGTCTCGAGGAGGCGCACGGCCTTGCGCTCGCCCTTCTTGTTCCCCCGCCCGACATAGTCCTCGGGGAGCTCGACGGCGTTCGAGTCACTCTCCGCCTCGCTCGCCTCGGACTCGGACATGCTGTCGTAGCCTGCCGTGCCAGCGTCCGAAGCTGAAGGCGACCCACGGCGGCGCAGGAGGTAGTCGGCAATGTCGTCCGCGTTGGCAAGGTTGGTCCTGCGTGCGCTGGTCGATGGGTTCAAGAGTTTCCTCACACGGCGCGAGACGCCCTGCGGACGCACGCTGATGGTGTAGTGCCGGATCGACACCATGCCCGTGCCGGCGTTGTACGAGACGAGGAAGACACGGCGGAACGTCGGCAGCGCGCTCTTCTCGACCTGGATGGGCGGGAAGAGGCCCTGGAACATGGTCGACATGAGTCGCAGCTGCGGTGGCGCTGGTGCGTCGGCCGTACCGGCAAAGTTGTTCAGAACCAGCAGAGGCGGGTTGCGATACTCGCCGCCTTGGGATTTGGAAATGTTGCGCAGCGAGCCGCGGGTTGCGGCAATGTCCCTGCGGTCAGCACTTTGTACTCTTCGACGGTAGACTCACTTCATCAAGCTATACCGCAGCACACGGAAGGTCAGCGTTGGGCCTTGCGGCAGACGTGCGACGCGCATGTGCACGTTGGCCGCGTCCGTCAGCGTGAACGCCATGAGGTGGGTGACGCCCAGCGTCGGTGCGATCGTGAGGTAGTCGCGCAGGCGGGCGCCGGGTCGCTCCTTCAGGCGCGTGGCCGTGTTCGGCTCCATAATATGGCGCACATCTCGTACTAGTGCTGAAACTGATTTCGTGACTATGCCAGACTGCCGTCAGTACTGTGAAACGATTTCAAGCTGTTCGACTGTGAAGTGCCAGTGCAGCAGCGGAACCCACCTTGATCACGAACGACTTTGGTGCGTTCGTCTCCTCGTCGCCCGCCTGGGGGCCTTTGTTGTGCGTGCGGGTCTTTCTTCTGCGCTTGCCCATGATGTTGTGGTGGTGGATGGGAGGATTCAGAAATCTCGGTCCAAGGCAGGAATTCGCCACTCACGTGATCTTGCACGTGGATTCCACGCTGAGCTTATCACGTGATCATGAGGATCACCTTTGAGCACACAGTGTCTGATCGCGAGCTCTCACATGTTGATGAGGTGGACAAGAAGAGTGTGGTAATCTCTTTACTCCTCTACTCGCTGCCGCTTGAACCCCGCTTAGTTTGGACGGCAGGTGGTGACTTTCCCACCTCCACCAAAAATGTTGACACTGCCTACTCCTCCACCGACTACCTCGACCATGCCAAAGGCGCCGCCGACCCCGCCCCTCCCGCTCAACGGGCTGTTTGCACTGGCCAAGCCCAGTGGCCCGCCCTCGTGAGCTCAGCTTCCTTGCTACTTGGTCCGCAGCTGACACTTGACAGCATGCGCATCATCGACGCGATCAACCCCCTCCTCCTCGAGTCTCGTCTCTTCGATGACCCAACCAAGCCGCCGGGCTATGTGCGCCCGAAGGAGAAGAACAAGCGCAAGAAGAACAGCACCCATCTCGGCCTCAAGATCGGCCAGGGTGGGACGCTGGATCCTCTTGCTGACGGTGTGCTCGGTAGGTCGCTGCCACGGACAACTGCCGCCATCGCCCAAGCTGACTCCAGTCATCGGTGTGAACCGCGGCACCAAGCATCTGAACCGTTTTCTGGAGTGCTCCAAGGTAGTGCACAGCGTGGGTCTCACTGACAGCAGGAATACGAGTCCATCGGCCTCCTCGGCGCAACGACCACTTCGTACGACTCTGATGCCCCGATCATCTCCACGGGCAACTTTGACAACATCACGCGGGAGGACATCGAGCGCGTCCTGGACCAGTTTAGGGGCAAGATCAAGCAGACGCCTCCTATGTGCGCCACCATCTCCTTCTCTCGCTGACAGCAGCTTCTCCGCGCTCAAGATGGACGGCAAGCCGCTGTACGAGTACGCGCGCGAGTCCAAGCCGCTCCCCCGCCCCATCCCCGTGCGGGAGTGTACCGTCTCGATCGACCTGATCGACTTCAAGCCGGCCGAGGTCGTGCCCGGTGACGGTGGACACAGCTACCGCTGGCCCAAGGAGCGGATGAGCGAGGAGGAGAAGGGTGTCTTTTCGCGGTTGAACAAGATGGTCCACGACGCAGGCGGCGACGGCGCGACCGCCGAGCCCGAGATTGATTTCTCCAAGCCCGACTTCCCCGAGGTGTCGGCCACGACTGGCCTGCGGCCCGCGACGTTTACCGTCAGGATGACCGTGAGCAGCGGGACGTACGTGCGGAGTATCGTTCATGATATCGGCCTCGCACTCGGGTGTGGCGCGCACGTCGTCAAACTCACGCGCACGCGGCAGGGCGAGTTTGTCCTGCATGGCGACGAGGAGGAGCTGGCGCAGCTGGATGCCGAGAAGGCTGTGAAGGCGGAGAACGACGAGGAGGAAGCCATGAATGCCGCCCTGGCACACCCGCCTGGTCCTGCGACCGGGTGCATTCCGTGGGCTGTATGGGAGCGCGCCATTGCAGAGCGCGAGAAGACCATGGAGGAGGAAAAGGCCGGCAAGGAGGCTGCCATTGCCGCTGGCGATAGCCCAGAGGAGATCGATCAGCTATACTCGCGTGAGGCGATTGCGCGGAAGCGGCGAGAGGGCGACATGAAGGAGTGGGAGGTCGAAGTGCTCAGGCGATTCCACCCCGTCGAGCTGCCGACAGTACGGGATTCTCGCTCGCGCGCCGCAGCGGCGTACTAGGATGTAGGATATCTGCCAATGTGATGCATGCTGTAGATGTTGCTATGGGTCTAGATATCCCGCTTGGCATCGCGGATCGCCGCAGCCATGCGCACCGTTTCCCGCGCAGCCTGCGGCTCGTGTACTCTCAGAACATGCACCACACCACTGGCCGTACAGGCACTGTTCACCGCTGCGTCACCAGGATACCGCTCGCTCGCGACCTTCGTACCCGTGGCAAGGCCGACGAAACCCTTCCGGCTTGCGCCGACCAGCATGGGATATCCATCGAGTTGGGCCGCGAGTTTGGGCAGGTTCGCAAGTAGGGCAAGGTTCTGGCCGTAGTTCTTCGCAAAGCCCAGCCCAGGGTCGAGGACGATGTCCCACCGCTTCACCCCAGCAGCGCGTGCGGCGGAGACGCGCTCGTGCAGCTCCTCAGCGACGCCAGCCACGACGCCAGAGGGGTAGGACTGCTCCTCAGCTTTCGTCATGGACACGCTGTCGCCACGGCTGTGCATGAGGATCACGGGCATGTCCGCTGCAGCCATTGCAGCGAGCATGCCATCCTCCCTGCCCGCGCGGACATCGTTGATGCAGCTCACGCCAGCTTGAGCCGCTGCAGCTGCCACTGAAGCGCGGTACGTGTCCACGCTGAGGGGCAGGCATGCCAGCTTGTCATTCGTGGACGAGCGGATCGACTGGATGAGCGATATGACGCGCTCCAGCTCTTCCTCCTCGGAGCATGGCTCCGAGCCTGGACGAGTGGACATGCCACCAATGTCGAGAATCTCTGGCGTGTCCCGAGTTGACATGAGCTCGTTCACGCCCTCGATGGCGGTGGAGGCGCGAGTGCGCTCGGCCGCGCCATCCGAGAAGGAGTCTGGCGTAGCGTTGAAGATCGCCATTATTGCCGGCGTCGAGGAAAGGCGGAGAGGGCGAGCTGGGTAGGGGAAGGGTATGACTGGTGCGAGACCGCCTGGAGCGACTTTCGAGAGTAAGTCTGCGACAGTGGCCCCCAGCCCGGGGTGGACCAAGCTGGGGTCGATGTCGGCTAGTGGTCGAAGGACAAACTCGCGCTCGGCGACACTGGCATGCGGCACCTGCAGCCAGCCAACTCCATCTTCGTCTGGAGCATCGCCCTTTTGCCCAACCGAGACAGCCTCGTCGCCATACAGCACAAGGTCGAGGTCGATAGCGCGTGGGCCGTTCTCGAACGTCTTCCTCCTCCCTATCAGACTCTCTGTTTGCTTGAGTAGTCGCAGAAGGTCCAGTGGTGGGAGTGTGGAGGTGATCTCGATGACGCCGTTGAGGAAGGTGTCCTGGTCGACCACGTACATTGGCTCACTCTCGTACAATCTTGACGTGTCGACAAGGGCGCAGCCGTTCTTCTCCAGATGATGGACGGCTCGGCGGATGTTTCCAACTCGGTCGCCAACATTGGAACCGACGGCGACGAATATCCTCATCGCTCGCGCAGAAGTAGACGCTCTGTGGGAAGTAGATGCAGGGATTGTTGCTGGCTGAGATCCTGCAGAGAACTTGTTACTAGCTGCAGCAACAGCAGCAACGCTCACGCCTCCACGCTGATCAAAGTCACTTGGTCGCCGGGTAACGCTGATACTCGGTGTCGCGAAGGGTAACGCTGAGGGTTTGCGAATGGTGACCGTCACTTCTGAGGCCGGTGTGGAGGATAGCTGTGGCAACGTGAGTGCAAAGCGCGCCACGTTATCCACGAGCGATTCCAGGGTGCCGTAGCTGGATTTCTCAAGGAACTGTAGGTCAATAGATGCCTGATATGATCACAGGCCACGTACCTCATACACCTGGTCGCTGACAGCTTTGTGATCGAACGACTCCGCAATTGGTTGAACATCAATATCCACCTCCAGTCGCTGCCTCTCTGCGCGCTCATGTGGGTGCAGTCCGATGATGGTTTGTATTTGCAGGTCGCGGATGGTAGCGCCGGCCGTCACGATAGATTCGCCCACAGTGGTAGCTCTCGGGGTCGAGGAGAGATTCCTGTAGGTCTTCGTGTACTCCACTGCTCGCGCAGTAAGTAATGCGCGCGGCAGAACAACCTTGGCTGTGACCGCCTTGACGGCCGGCAGAGCCAGTGGGATAGCCGCGACTGCATCGAGGAGCTGGCCAGGGGAGGTCCAGGACTTGCCAGCGTTCAGCAGCGCGTAGACTGCTTTGGATACTGATGAATAGTTGACCCCGAGGCCTACCATGTCATCAGTGTCTACGCAGTGTGGAACGACGGAATCGTAGAGTGCGAGTTCGAGCGTAAGCTCTATCGGGCATGGGGGTGGGGGGACGAGGCCGAAGGCAGAGGGGCCTAAACCATTAGTGAGGTGTACCGCCAGCGACGAGACTGTGATAGTGTCCGCGCTGCTGAACGGCATGGGGTGTCGGCGTTGAGGTCGTGTCTTACCTCGGCGGTGATGGACGAACCTCTTTGGGTGGAGGGTGGAGGGGGTCTTCATATACACCCCAGTACCTCAACTCTCCCCGATCTCATTCCGACACCCCGATCACCGCGTTGCCTCCTGTTCCAAACTCATCGTGTCCTATAATCTCGAACACTCTCGACAGGCGCCATAATACACTCGCCCGTGATACCCGGCGTCGCGGCATGCCCCCGCCAGCGATAGCGAGCTCGGAACCTACCCTCGCTCAGCCCACCTCCTTTCCTCGTCAAGCCTACGCGCCATCTCCATCGCATCCGTCTCGTCAACCTCGGCATAGCAGCCCAGCCCGATTTGCAAAGAGTGCGCGGGCAGCCAGCGAGTCGTGGCTCGCTGCCCGCGACGAGGGCCGATGGGCGGCAATAGATGAGCGATGCTTCGTTCTTGCCGTGTATGACAAGATCCTCGAACTGTGGGCAGGTCGTACTGGATGGTTCTGATGTGCAGGCTGTATTTGGACGGCGATGATGGCTCCACATCCACTCGGGAGGATCTGGAAGACACTTGTTTGCTCGTCTATGGCGAGGTCAGTGTGATGTGGAGATGTCGCTGACATCAGGCGATCATGGCGCTGTCTATGTCTACCTGTGATGTCGTGACAATCCCTCCTTATTCGACAGTGTACGAGTTTGCACGCACGGCTGTCGGTTTATCCATCTCCGAGTCAGACGATGAAGCGAGTGCGGCGAACAGCGATCGAACAGGTGGGCCGACTCCTCCAGTATCCCGGCGATCAACACCATCAGTTGATTCACCGTCCAAGCGACACTCACCAAGGAAATCCGTCCCTGTGCGATCCTCATCGCAACGCTCATCTCCAAGAGCTGAACGATCCGAGTCCGAGCTCCTAAGAACGCCCGAGCTTGCGCACGAACCCGAGGTCAAGGAAGCCTCTGTGCGTTTAAAGGACAGCTTCAGTGAGGGAGAGGATACATTAGTCAATGAGGACCCTTCAAGCTCTGTGATCGTCAAGAGCGTCGTAATCGACACGGACGGCTCAGTCGCGGCCACTCGAGTCGAGCCGATTACCCCTCCAAAGACCTCGTACTGGACGGAGACGCGAGAAACTGTCACAACTCCGACACTTACAAACTCGACCGCCAGCGGTGACTATGCATCCGCAGAGGACGAGTGGACGGACGAGGAGGACCGTTCCACGACCGATGGCCGTGACGACGAGGGCACGACGTTCGACACTTGCTCGTATGACTCCTATTCAACGACTGAGGAGGACTATCGAGCAGACAGGACGTTGGACTCGATGGGCACTTTGGACTCATTTGGCACCTTGGATTCGGACGCCTCCGTCGCTGCGTATAATCCGGCCACCACTGTGGCGTACGAGGAGGTTGTGCTGTACATGGCACATTGGTCTGCTCTCCATGCCGCATCGGTCGCGCAGCATCGGATGCAGCGGCTGGGCATTGTGGACGAGGTGTGGATCTCTGAGGATGCGGATTGAGATTTCGCTGTTGTAAAAGTAGTTCGTGTACCATAGTTTGTAGCACCCTTCGAAGTTGCTTGTCATTTCAGAGCGCAGTTAGGTGATACTGGGGAACGTTGTGGATGGGCGACGCGAGATACACCCCACTACTTTCCTGGAATGTGGAGGTTCACACCTCGATTGACTGATCGTTGGCGGTTCGTCCTCTCTATCGTCCACAAACACATTTCCAAGATGGACGCCTCGACGTCGCATGTCAAGAGGTACAAGCCTTATCTCCCTCCCAACGAGGTGGAGCGTCTCTCGGCCAAACAGCGAGGCAAGCTCAGCGCCTCGCGCGAAGATCGTGCACGACAGCAAGCATGCGCCTTAATCGACGCCGTCGGTGTGCGGTGTGGCTTGTGAGTGCTGACTCGGCGTGAAGCCAGGCTACAGATGCATAATCGTCTTCTGATTATCTCGAGCGCGCATAATTCGTCTCATGAGCTGACTCCAGTCCTCGACGCACAATCGCTACTGCCCAAACGCTGTACATGCGCTTCCACCTTTTCTTCCCCTACTCCGACTTCCACTACATAGTGAGTATGAGTACCTTCACTCCTACTATCCTTCCACTACGCTGACAGGAAGGAAGTAGCCCTCACTACGCTCTACGTCTCGTCCAAGCTCCACGACACGCTCAAGAAGCCGCGGGACATCATCCTCGCATCCTATGCCCTCCGCTTTCCGCAATTCATTAAGCGCGGCGGCTCGGGTGGTGGACATGTGGACATGACTGCCGTCGATCCCAACATGCTCGAGCACGAGCGGCGGAGAGTACTGAGCATCGAGAGATTGGTGCTGGAGACAATGTGCTTTGCGTTCGGCGTCGCTGTGCCGTTCCCGCTCGTGGTCAAGCTGGGGAAGCGGATGGGGTGTGAGTCGCAGGATCAACAGGGTGGAGCGGATGCTGATGGCAGTGGGCAAAGAAGCAGTGAAGGCAGGCTGGAGAGTTGCCGTCGACTGGTGGGTGCGTGTCAGCGGAGGGATTTGACAGTAGTCATCGGACGCAAGCTCCGCTATCATACCCGCCGCACATCATTGCTCTGGGCTCGCTGTACGCATCTGCCCTCTTGAGCAGTGTGACCACAAATCCGCACGCAGAACTGCCAGATGGCGACGCAGGGCGTATCGTCGCTCAGCTCGGTTCCGAGGGGAAGTGGGAGACCGAATACTCGGCGAGTGCCAGCAGCTTAGACGGTAAGTCCACTACCCATCCCCTGTACTCTGCCGGAAGCTGACAGCAGACGTCGCCCACGCCATCTTAGACCTCTACCACACCCTCCTCTCAACACCAGCAAACGACCCATCACTGCAGCTCTTCTCCCCCTCTCCGGTCAGCCCGCGTGAACCAGGACGCAGCCGATCATCTCGCCCCTCCCCTGCCCCGCTAGCAGCAGCGAGCACGGCGTTTAGCCTCCCCGCCCAGTGGAGCGTGCAAGCGCTGACCGAGCTCAAGATCCACCTGCGCAACCGCCGCCCCGGCGCTCCGCCTCTCAGCTGGGAAGAGCTCGAGATGGCCACCAGCGAGGGAGATGTGGAAGGCATGGGGAGGAATGACGCCACGGTGCGTTTCGTCTGGGATCAGGACGAGGAGATGTAGACCGTCTTCATCATTGCGTTCAGCTGCAGCCCGCTGACTTCCATACTCATGTGATGCTCAATCTGGCATTTTAGTGCCAGCTCAGTGGTAGCATTCGACTGACGATGGGGCGTCCAGCCTGACATGTGCACATGCCTCGGGATTACCATATTACCATTGACAAGAACACGTGCCCAGTTGACATAATTAGCGATCTCCGGCCTGTGAGACAACCACGGGTCGCGCCCGAGAGATAAGGCGACGTCGTCACCTGCCCTCTGCTCGCCGCTACCGACCTCCTGCATGTCATGGTGGAGATCCCGCTGACGAAACAACATGAATGCATATTATACGGATGCGAGTTCGGGCTTGCACAGCGGGCCGGGGCTCTCGACGTCGAAGCCTGCCAGAATAGTGGAGCGCGCAGACAGCTCACACCTTCTCGTCGGGGTCGCGCTCCTTGTACCCCATCTTGCCGACGGGGACGGCGCTCATGCTCTGCGTCACGCGGGTGAGGCCCATGATGAAGCCAATGTACAGCAGACTCCAGCCAAAGGTGAGCCAGGCCATGGCCATCTGGCCTCTGATCACGCCGGCGCAGTCGGCCTGTGCGCCGCCCGGGTAGTTGACGACGTTGACGCCACCCGCGGGACAGTAGTGGTGTCGCCGGACAGTGAGGGCGACGGCGGCGCCAAAGGTGAAGGCGGCAAAGAAGCCGGTGGCGGCCATGACGTTGCGGCCGCTCATGAGCGACATCTTGTTCCGCATCCAGTAGAGCACCATGAAGAGCATCTGCAGGCAGCCCGAGACGATGAGCGCCACGCTTGGCTTGGGGTATGAGCTCTTGCCGTAGATCGACTTGGTCTTGGTCACTGTCACGATGCTCATGATGAAGAGCACATAGGGGAAGACGGTCATGCACAATGCCATCGGCGTGCGCAGAGCGGTGAACCTGGTCTCAGGTGTGCACGCTAGGTGTACTCACAGCGGCATCGTGCTCTGGTTCTCGGTCACGAGTTTGGAGAATTGGAGAGCCTCGCGGAGCCTTGAGAGAGAGAGAGAGAGTTGAGAGGGCTAGTCAGAGTCGGGAATCTCGTAGCGACTGTTATACTGGACGTGCTTAGCATCCTCCGTCACTCGGCCGCGCCCACGTCGCCCTCGTCGCCCGCCATCATGTCCCCGACATCATGCCCCCGTGCCGGGCTTCAGTAGTGTCAGTGAGACAGCCGTGGACGGAATGGTCAGCCGACCGAGCCGAGGTCACCCGCCGTTCAGGCCCGGCATATTTGGGATGCCAAACTCACCATGTAGATGCATACAAGTCCCATGCTCATCATCCGCTGCCGAGTCCATCTCAAGGGCACTCTCCAATGCACGTCCGAACGACTCCCTTCCGACGGGCCTGGCTACCAGGGGTTCTCGAGGGCCATCTTGTCCTCCTTCCATGGGCTGCGCGGGCGTGCCGCTGGTGCTGGCACGCCCAGCCCCGTTCCGAATGTGTGAGATTCCTCGTCCCCGTTCGCAAACGGATTGGACAGTTCTGGCGGGTGGGGTCGAGCGGGCGGCGCGGCCCTGTGCCCCTGCTCGGTGAATGACCCCGTGGGTGCAGACCAAGCATTGAAGCCAAAGATGCTTGGTGCCGTATTCTTCCTAGGCAGAGGAGGCGGTGTAGGGTCCGTCGATCCCCACTTGTCCCAACTTGGCTCGATAGTTAGGGCCTGTGCCTTTTGCGCTGTTATCGCGATATCTCCGTCGTCGTCGACTGCCAAGCCAAGGTGGGCGGATTGGGCGCGGGCGGGTGGTGACATGGCCCGCGACTCGGGCGACGGGGAGGGAGGGGCAAGAGGCGGTGCACTCTCTGTTCGTTCCGGTGGCGGGGGCGCTGGTGTCGGTGCCGAGGGTGAAGTTGGGCGGTTGATGGCCTCCATGTCCAAATCCTTGCCAAGTTCCTTGGAAATAGCGGCAAAGTCAAAGCCTGCCATCTTGGGAATTCGGCGCAGAGCCTCAGCTTCGGCCTCTGGTGAGGGCTTGTCACCGAGGTCGGCCTCCTCTGGGACCGCGTCGGCTGCAGGTGTCCCGTCCTCGCGAGGAGGCAGGTCGTCATCGGGGCCCTCCTTCCCTGGCGATAAAGCTGGTTGGTCGCCAGACTTTCGTACTGGCGTATTGACGCCAGAGCCGGCTCGCGACCCAGACTTCCGGGGGAAGATGCCCAGAATCTTCTTCTTCTTGATCTCTCCCCCCTCCTCGCCCTCCTGAACAACATAGCGCTCCTGCTGGTCTGGGTCAAGATCCGGGTCCTGTCATCAGCCGTGACCTCCCACTGTACTCACGTCGAGATCGTCAAAGTGGTCGGCTGTGCACGGGAAGCCCACATGCGCAAGAAGCTGCGGCATGGCCGTACGATAACTCATGTGTCCGTAGATGAGCTCGGTGCAGTCGACATTTTCGAGGCCGGGAACGGTCTCCACCGGTCGGAGGCCTGCGATTGTCTGCAAGCCACCGGTGGTTGCTCGGAAGAGGTAGCCCAGCATCCAGTCGTTGGTCGAGAAACCGTTGCAGAATCGGCCGCCAACTACGCTACGCGCATCAAGCCACTGTTGCCGCGTAGCCGTGAGCGTCGCGCCGAACAGGTAGACGTCCTGCACGATCCCGTATGCACGTTGTCGGGCGAGCTCCATGAGGGCAAAGAAGATCACGCGTGCACCGAGCGAGAAGCCGACAAGGGTTGTCGGGCGCACACCAGCATGTCGCTGGATCAGGACATCCGCGAGTACGAGTCCAGCAGCCTTTGCGCGGTCCAGAGCGTTTAGCCATGGGTTGTCGATGAGATAGCCGAGTTTAGTTAGAACTGCAGTCAGCAATTTGCGACGCGGGGTAAACTCACTCATAGGCCATTGCAGGGCACCCATGAGACCCATCATCAAGGTGTGCTGCAAGATTGTTTGGCCGACCTGTGTCAAGACCTCGGTACCCAAGATCTTGAGTGCACCACCGGTCTCGGCCATCATGTCTGGCTCCCAGAGGACAGAGAAGACATCACCCACGCTGGGATCCAAGACAGAGAACGGCAATCGCACATCATCGTGCTTGCCGGCCATGAACCTGAGGTCAGTTTCAAGGAGCCTTTTAAACTCACCCTCCGACGGTCACGATGCAGCTGACGCGCTTGTTGTTGTGCAACGGCTTTAGCTCGAACAGTCGCACTTCTCGCTTTCGCCTCGCCATACCTCGTCCAGCGATATTGGCGCCAGTCAACACACCGCCAGTCGTGATGAGAGCTGCGCCACCTACACCGGTGATGAAGCCTCCTGTTGCTGAGACCCCGATGGCTCCCAGTGCGCCGACAATACCAGCACCAATGAGTGGTGCGAGCAAGCCAGCCGAGAGACCGATCACCAAACCACCACCGAGAGTCGCAGCGCCAATCATCGCGTATCGGCTCTTCTTTGACAACTTTTGTCGCGAGGTAATGACGTCCCCCTGCTGCAGTTGTCCAACACTCTCTTCAATCTCCAGCGCTTCAGTCACACGGTTCTCGAACCGCACAACATCGAGCCAATCGAAGCCCAGCGCACTGGCGACGCGGATAAGGTACGCTCGCGAGCGGGCATCGTAGACTGAGTCGGCAATGAGGACAAGGAAAAGGTCGCAGAGCTATCGTCAGTCAAAACATGGTGTCCGCGACTCACGACAGTCCATCGAATGTCCAGAGTGACTTCCTCGTCGGCTGAGGTGATGGTTGTTGACACGCCTGGCAGCGCTGGCATGGGCTGGAATTGGGGGTCCTGGTCCGCCAGCTGGACGCCTTCAGTCTTTGGCGTCCTCTCCTCCTGTTTCTCGCCGTTCTCGACCTTCAGCTCTTGAGAGGTCTTGGTGGGCGACTCCACTAGCTCTTCGTCCACTCCGTTCAGTCCCTGCTCCTCGCTGGTAGGTATGACTGCAGCCTCCCCTCTCGACGAGCTGGATGATCGGCGTGGCGGTGTGCTTGGCCCACTCAGTGCAGTTCCAATGTCCCCGTCGTCCTCCACTGCCGGTGACAACCTCGGTGGTGCCAGCATGGAACCAATGTCCCCGTCATCCTCGTCATGCAGTGACGGGAGTGGTCGCAATGCAAGCGAGTTGTCCCTCGACGGTGCGGCAGCTGTTCTTGGCGCGCCCTCCTCGTGCTCATGTGGGGGAGACATGAGTGCCTCTTCATATGGCGGTGCAGGGTCGTCATCCGCCTGAGGATCCGCCGGGGCCTCGCTCGCACCCTTCTCGTCCTCCTCGTCTACAGTGTCCAGGGTTCCAGTAGCGTCCGCGGCGGCGCGCCTCTTGGCCTCTGGGTCGAACTCTGGGTTCTTGACCGTGTGAGTGGTCATGAGCGCGGGGACAAGGTCGGCGGGGTCGACGCCGTGCTCAGCGAGCGACTCGATCATCTGTTGTTCTGCCATCAGCTTTATCCACATTGCCATTCACCTTCACGAGCTAGCTCCATATGTTGATATAGCCTAGCCATGATCTTGATCAACCAGATCTTGCCGCTCTCCACTACGGGCACGTCCAGCGCGCGTCCCTTGCCCTTCAGCTGCCGCTGCAACCTGTTCTTCTCCTTGCTTCCCTCCCAGCCACGACCCATGTCCTTTACCATCCGCGCGGCGATGAGTTGGCACACGCCGACGTATGCAATTCGCTGTCCCTCTGTGAGCAGCTCCTTGGTAGCCTGCATCTGGGAGAGCGGAGTCATGGCCTTCTCCTCGTCGAAGAGATATCGCGTGCGCATATGCACCTCCTCGCTCTCCTCGTCCTCGTTTAGCCGAAGACGCGTATAATCGCTCTCGTCCATATCGCCCTTCTGGCGCCACGAGTCGGTTGCGGCGGTCTCGCCCTCGAACTCGAGGTGCGTGCCGGTCGCGTTGCTTCCCGACGCACCCGCGTCATCTATCTTCTCGGGCGGCCTGTAGTGGTACCGCTTGTCGTCGATCGCGTCGAGGTCGCTCGTAAAGTTGTCCGAGCGCACGACTGGCATGTCTGCGTGAGCGATGCAACAGAGAATACGCACCCTGCCACCCATCGTCGTCGTCCAGGTCGTTCGAGACGGACCACGAAGGCGGCGCGACGCCTTGGCGCGGGACGGGGAGCATCGCGCGGCGTCGCTGTGGTGGTGAGGTGGTGAAAGAGGAGTTGGGCGGCGAATGGACCGAACGCGGTGACCTGGAGGATCCATGGTGCCTTAAACGCTCAAGTGGTGCAGCCGATGGGTTTCAAGATAGTTTCTTGCTTCTGCAGCTCGTTCAGCGCAGAGGCGCGATTCACGCGAGGGGCAAGTGAGCTGAAGCAATGTAGATGTACATGATGGCTTGCCGTTCTATGCAATATCCTTCCCAAAGACCCAGATCTCGGTGGCTCCCTCAGCCTCAGCTCCTTGGATTCGGTCAACCATGATGCTCCCAATGCCCTTGTCTCTCAGCATGTTCCACAGCTCCCGTTCCGCCGGGTCACGCTGCTTATATGCAAGCAGCAATGGGGGTGATTCACCCTTTGGAGGCGAGAGGAGTCGCTCCACAGTCGCGACGAGCGCTGGGAACGAGGCTGTGTTGTAGGTCACATCCGCTGCGACGACAGTCCGCGGCCATGCTTCAGATACCCACGACGGCAGTGAAGCGTCCCAGTCCAGAACGTCGGCGCGCACACCCGACAACTCGTTCAGATCAACGTTCTCACGCATAATCTCAAGCGCAGATTCTGTGATCAGCCTCAGGACGCGTGTATCAGCTCACCGAGATCTGTTGCGGCCAAATCTTGCCGCTTGCCATCCAGGAGCGCCAGCGCGATAGACACCAGGCCAGTACCAGCGCCGAGCTCCAGAACAGGACCAGCCTTCAATCTTTCCAGAATGCCCGCCGCAACAACATTTGAGTGTGGCTGGACGCTTTCGGTCCATCGCCAGAGCCAAGAGCACAATGCCAATCCAGAGTCCCACACTTTCTGGCTGTCAGCTCTGAAGGGATTCGTCAGTTCACCTTATCGAGGTCAAACGAGGTCTGCTCAACGACTTTAAGAGCCCGACCGTCTGGCAGTCCCCAACTCCGGTGGATACGCGTCTGCTTTGCTCCCTCTCCAACCTGCTTCTCCTTCCCCTTGCCCTTCCCATTCTTGCCCTTCTCCTCCTTCTGTCCTACTGCCCTGCCTCGTGGCCCCTTCTCTCCAATACCGCGTATCGGTCCACCAGTTGGCATAGGCGCCGCGCGCAGCTCGATGCCTTCGCTCCACACGCCCAAGATGCCCACATCGTCCTCGGAGAGGGAGAGCAGGGTTTGCCCTTCTGGTCCAGCGGGTGTGGTGCAGAGTCCCAGGCGCCACCGCTCCCCTGCCCGTGCCGTCTTCGGTAACTTCACGACGATGGGTTTGTAGGTGCTTTCTGGAGGCTCAAACGTTGTCAGAACAGCTGGTTTGGTGGCTCGCGCGGCCGGCGGCTCCAGTCGTTGCCAAGTATAGAGAATCTCTGTCGCTGCTTCGCGTAATCTGTGGAAGAGGATCACAACGGGGAGTAAAGTGAGGAGAACATGTCAGCTGGGTAGGCAGAAGTTGGACAGCTGGCACGCACTCTGTTCTTAGGTCATTTGCGACTTGTGGTGTTATCACCACTCCCTCAGATGGGAGCGTAATGTACGTCGGCGGCGGTCGCAGGAAGGAGAGGTACCAGTACATTGCGCGGAGAGGACGGCAGTCAGATGATCGGCGGATCGCGTACTGCTGTCGAGCGAGCAAGGCCTTGGAGAACGTTGCTTCAAATGTATCGAGACCGCTGAGTCCGCAAGGAGGTGAAGCTGCTGATTGCGAAAGTTAGGCGGTGAGTGTGGAGAGCCAAAGTCAGATGTCAACAAACGGAAATTTCAGCATCGCCCACTTGTCCATGGATGCCGCTCGTCGCGTACTCGTCGTCCGAAAGCGACAGCGACGAGCATGAGCTAGCGACCAGGCCAAACCCATGGCCCAGCCCACATGCGTGCGTATAGCAGGGCACATACGCAGGAGCTAACATCTGCTCGCCCGAATCCACCCCGCCCACGATCACATCGCGAGGGGTGAAGCGCAAGCTACCCTCCCTCCCTCGCGCCTACGCAGGCCCGCAGGACGACCCAAGCAAGCACAATGGTGCGCGGCGCGTGCGCCGGTTCGTGAACGGCGATTATTATGCGCATATCTACATCTCCATCGCTATTCCGCCTCGTCTCGGCATGGTTCTGAAGGACATTCTGCAATGCACACGGACGAGTGGGACGGTAGTGCACTCTCTCGTCTCTGTCGAACAGGACGAGAGTGCTCTGGCAACGGGAGAGGAGGCTACGGATACAGCAGCAGTGGAAGAGGAGACGGATGGCTTCCTCCATGTCTCCCTCTCGCATCCTCTGCCGCTTCGACGAGACCTTGCGGATCGGTTCACGAGGGAGCTTCGGCCTCTGCTCCCCAAGGGCGGGTTCCGGGTCAGCTTTGCGCCGAAAGTCTGCGTGTACTACAATTCTCTAGCTAGAGGAACCGCGGACTCGTCTCCAGCTCCCTCCGTTGTCGCCGCCGCCAGTCCACAACCAGAGACAGCGTCAACTCGTCCCTCGGCGCAGTCTATTGCGCCGTCTAGATCTCTGACGCCGACAACGGAAGACGGGCTGCGCAGCGAGGGAGTAAAGGACGGAGGAAAGGGCTTCCTCGCTCTCCGAGTTGGCGCGGGCACTCGCGATCTCCTCGGACTTCTCACTGCCGTGGAAGGGTTGGTAGAACGCTACCATCTGCCAAAGTATCACTCCGAACCCGAGTTCCACGCGAGCTTCGCCTGGGCTCTGGCTGGATCTGTCGACAAGGATGGGCTGAGGGAGCAGGAGCCATTCCCGCCCTCCTTGCTCGAGCAGCTGGAGACGATCAACGAGCATCTGCTCAAGGCACAGCCGAGGGAGGGATTCTGGGTCGACGAAGTGTGCGTCCGGATCGCAAAGGACATCACGAGGATCCCACTGTAGCATAGCGCATAGGTAGACATCCGGCATCAAAATCAGACACTATTGCATTCTAACAGATACGGCCTAATCGGCGCGCTGCCTCTTCTTTGCGGGCTTGTCCTCGTCGTCGTCCTCGAGGTCGATGGAGCCCTCGTCGTCGTCGAGCTCGTCCTCGTCATCAAAGTCCTCGTCGTTCTCGAAAAAGTGGAGCGGGTCAGCGAGGATCTCCATGGCGATGTGCGGGCCGAGCGAGAACGGGTCCTCGACCTCGGTGAAGAGGTGGAAGAACGAGCCTGGGTCACCCTCAAACTCGCCCTCGTCCAGCGCAGGGCGCGGGTGTTTCTTGGTGAGGTCGTGGTCGGGCTTCCAGTCGATGGTCATGGACTGCAGGGGCAAGGAAAGGCGCGAAAGAAGTAGTGCGCACGGGCATGAAGAAGAACGCAGCGTCAGCACAGTCACTGGTGACAGACTGCTGTTCCATACTCACGGTCGGGATCAGGTCGTCCATCTCGAACGCGCGCATCTCGTCCGTGATGCTCCCATCGGCCGGCGCGGCAGCCGCACCCTCGGGCAGGGCGTACTTCTTCGACAAAGTCTTGTTCGTGAAGTACGGGTTCTCATTAAAGTGCTTTCCGTCAGTCCCGCACTCGTCCACTGCTCACGAAGATGATCTCAAACGCGCGAGGGTCCTTGTGGTCCTGCACCAGCTCGACATCCGAGAGGTACTTGAGGGCTTCCTTGTCGCCGGCGCTCGAGGCCGCGAGCTTGACCATCTCGTCGCCGAGCTGATATCAATGTACTGCTAGCAGGATGCGACTTACGAGGGCAGCAGGCCAAAAGCCCTTCACGCCCTTGACCTTGGGTCGGAGGTTGGCGAGGAACTCGAGGTTCTCCTTGGCCGCGAGGCGCGCGACGCGCAGGTCGCGGTCCTTGCTTGCTGACGTTAGCTCCTGTGATACTAACCTAGAGAGGGGTGGATGGCGCGTATTGGAGTTGGGCTGGTGGCTCGCCTCGCGTCTTCCGTTCATTGACCGGAACCGCATCTTTGCCCTTCACAACTCACCCTTGAACAACGCCTCGGCGACATCGTCAGCAAGCTCTGCTGTCAGCCCCGCCTCAGCTGTCCACTTGCCGACTGTAATATTCTCAGACATGGTGAATGGAGGATAGGTGGTATAGCGGAACCCAAAATCATGCTGTTGTGCGCGTCATGCCTCCACATCCTGGGGCCGTTTTTCTGGTGGTGGGGGATATCGCCCCCCGGGTGCTGCTAGGAGCTGGTCCAACCTGGACGCTCTCAGCATCGCACGAGCTCGTGCTTTGCAGCTGACATACTCTTTACACCTTAGCCTGCACCCTTAACGTCGCATCTCCTATCCTATGCGGCCGAAGGAGCCAGCCTGCATCCACTTCAGCGGAGCGCAATAGAAATCGCTGCTGCCACAATGTTTGTTCAGCGTACTTGCTCCAATGCCATGCTCATGATTAACAAAGTTATCGAGAAGAAGCAGATTCATTGTTAACTATTACTCTTTATTCTAGGAATCATTGGGCTCCCGAAAAATAGCAGATGGTGGTAAGAAGACATCAGTTTCTTGTCCAGCGTGGGGGTGCGGAGCGAGTATGTCGGTGTAGGCATGAAGAAGGTAAGGTCCTCCCGACTGACAGATATGCCGTTCGACGTTGCCCACATGCCCAAGGCTCGGAGCGTCACTCGATAACGGAATGTGAGGCACTTCTTGATTGCCTGCAGTTGCAAATCGGGGGAAACACGCCCGAGAATTTCTCGCGACACTCTCGAACAAACTTTTGGTGGGCTTGCTCGCGCCCAGTCACGGCGCCCTACCGCCCTGGGACAATGCGTGAAGACCATGAGTACCAGGAATGTCTGTTGATTGTCAAGAATACCCTCGGAGAGAGGCCAGGTCAGTTATTTCAGCCATGTGTAAATGTAATTGCTTCCCGGAAAAAAACCTACTCCTGGCGAGCATCACGAACATGCATACTCTCGAAGACGCGACTCGCACCACTGCGCAGAGTTCCTCGGTCCAGATGATCGCCCCCGTTGGCGGCGGAGTCAGAGTTCACTCTCTGCGACTCCGCATAGAAGCCACGAGCAGGCAAACCAGGAAGCGTGGCTGCGGACTTGCAGCCTTCGTCCTTGTGGCGCGAGTGTGGCGGTTGCTGATCGTTTAACAATCATCTTTGATCGAGAGGTTATCGTGGCCGCTGGAGGAGTACCACGCCCGGGGCACCGCGTTTCGCCGCTGGACCAGGGGCTGGCCCGTCGAGGTCGTTGTCGGCATACCCCCGGCGCAAGCCCCAGCCTCCAGGAGGCATACCTGTGCCAATGGCACCAAAGCCGCCGCCACCGCTGCCGCCGACAGGGCCGAACGCGCCTGGAGCACCAGGGCCAGCGCCAAACGCTCCGCCAGGACCGACGGCGCCAAATGCTCCGCCACCGAAGGGGCCAGCAGATGCAAAGCCCGGGCCACCAGAGCCGCCGTGCCCGTGGCCATGCCCGTGTCCATGCCCGGGGACAAAGGGATACTGGCGATGAGCGCGCTCCAGTTCCCGCTCGCGCTGCTTCTCCGCCCTCTCCAGCTCCCGCCCAGCGCGGTCAAGTTCCCTTTCGCGCTCCCTCTCCGCCCGCTCCACCTGCCTTTCCGCGATGCGTGAGGCCTCCTCCACCTGTTTCTGCGCCGTTTTGAGAGCCTTCTCCCGCTCCTTCTCGGCAGCCTTCATGCCCATGTCCATCTCCTTGTCGGCCAACCGCAGCGCTCTATCGCGCTCTTTCTCCGCGATGCGCATGGCCTTCTCTTGTATCTTCATTGCGGCACGATCGTACTTTTCGCGCACCTTGGCCGCGGCGCGCTCGCCCTTCTCTTGCCCTTCCTCTGCCAGCCTCATAGCATGCTCTCGCTGCTGGTCGACGTGCCTATCGGCGCGGTCAAGCATGCGGTCGGCCTTGAGAAGCCGGGCAGCGCGGTCAGCGTCTCTGGCGGCACGGTCATGTTCGAGGCGCTCTCGATCGTGTTCGAGCTGGTGGTTTCTCGAGAGGCTGGGGTGGTCTCGGGAATCAAGAGGATTGAGAGGATGGGCGAGTGGTGGACCAGGCCGCTGGAGCAGCGTGAATCCGCCTCCACGGTCGCGGTGGTCACGGCCACCACCGCCGCTACCTCCACCACGACCGCGTCCACGGCCACGTCCACGACCGCGACCGCCACCAGGGCCGTCGCGATCACGGCCGTCACGCTCGCGTTCCTGGCCGGGTGTCAACGGCGGAGAGGGGTGTGCGAGGATCATCGGTGGAGGTGGAGGCCCAAGGTGGGACGGATGGGGCGGGGGGGGGGGGTGGGGCGGGTGAGGGGGATGGGGAGGATGGAAACCGTGGATCTGAGGTGGCGTGGGAGGTACCGGCGGCATGGGGGGATGCACATGAGGCGGCATTGGCGGAGCAGGCGGCATGGGCGGCATTGGAGGCGCAGGTGGGGGGTGTAGCATGTATGGTGGGGGAGGGGCCGTCTCTTCTGGCTCGGGCCGACGCAGCAGGATTTTGACCTCCCTTTCGGGTTCGTCTCGATCGCCGCGGCCCCGACCGCGCCCTCGGCCTCGACCACCACCTCTACCGTGTCCATGGTGATGCCCTTCGTGTGCATGGTGCCCACGCCCCCGACCGCGGCGAGATCGGGGCGGCTCCTCGTCGCCCTCCTCGTCACGCAATACCTCGAGGGGCAGCTCGAATCGGCATGCCTCTAATGAGAGCGTGTATCCCTCCGCCCTTTCGGCATAGCTCACGCTTGGAGGCGGAGGAGGGGCATCGGGCCGCTCGTCGACCACTGGTGGGCCGACTTCCGCGGACAGCGGAGGGTGCGCGATGAGCAGGCTTGCACGCTGGTCGTACCCTTCGCCTTCATCCTCCGTCCGCGCTATACCGTCAAAGTACAGGGCGCAGGAGAGGACGCTGCCGACCCATGGTGGCGGAGCTTCCGCAACGCCTTTAATCGCACTCGACGAACTCTCCGAGTCAGACTGGAGGCGCAGCCCGCGACCACGCTTGTAGTGCGTCTTGGCCTGCACGGCTATGCTCGGATCAGCGGACAATGGGCGCCACATGCGCGCGGCATGTTCGACGAAACGTGTTGCCGACCTGGCTGCCGCTGCCACGGGTGTCGGGCCCTTTTTGAGCATGTCCAAGGTGCGGATCGCGTCCTGTGGGACAATGACCTCTGCGCCGCGCTGAAGGAGACTGCGCACGGAGCGAGGGGCCCACATGAGCGCCGAGACGTCGACGACGGTTATGCGCCAGCTGTCCTCGTCAGAGGACGAGTCGTCGATCCGCGCGCGCGCGGGGCCTGGTGACTGGCTCCGTGTGGATGGGGCTCGCGGCTGGGGAGCTGCAGGTGTCGCAGGTGTCGCCGGAGCTGCTGGAGCTGGCGGGGGTGCGGTGGACGGCACATCTCCGTCGTCGAGGCCCACGGCATTGACTCGCGATTCGAGGTCGGCGATCTGGTGAGTTAGATACGCCGCCGAGAGGGCCTTTGAAAGCGCGGCTTTCTTCGCGGCCTGGCATTAGCTTTGTCGGTGTACGGTGTTGGCGGCGCTTCGTCTCGCAACAGTCAATTCGCTGCCGGACAAAGCCGAGTGCTGCTATAGGTGCGAGAACAACAAGCGGACAGAGCTCCCACAACCCGCCACACAGCTGGGTCGCCGCCTCGCGCTCCATGTACTCACGATATCGCCGTCGCGCATTGTTAATCGATCCTAGGCATGGGTCGTGTCGCTTTGACAGTGTGAGAGTCGAGTAGGTGTGGGTTGGGTGTTGCTGTTGCTTGATCACAGCCGCCGCTCTGCGGAACCGGAGGAATATCCACGTCATTCAACACCCGGTATCAGACGTTTCTCCGGCTTGGGCAAAGTCCAAGTTGTGGTAGCGATCAGACCACATTCACCAACGAGCAGCATGTTTGCACGCGCAGTCGAGCTCGTTGCGGGCCCATCACGGAGGGCATTCTCGGCATCGGCTAGGAGCTGTGAGGGTGAGTGCAGCGCTTCACTCGTTCTGCAGTGTCACGTCCGCTCGATCCGTGCTTACAGCAGGCTACACCTACTCCTCAAAGGCCGTCACCTCCTCTTCCCCGCTCACTCCCTCCGCCGCGCTCCTGCGACCAAAGAACGGCGCCTCTGTAGTGGAGGCAGTGAACCACACCCTGCGCGCAACCTACGACCCCTACAACCTCGTCTCGACGCTCTTTGCGCGCCGCGCCCCCACACGGCTGCGCACCGGCTCGGTCCTCTCTGTCCTCTCCTACACGTCCAAGGACAAGAGCGGAATTACACCCTTCTCTGGGGTCCTGACGCGTGTCCGCCGGCGCGGCGTGGACACGTCCTTCACCCTGCGCAACGTTGTGCAGAAGACTGGTGTCGAGATGAACTTCAAGGTCTGCAGCCCGATGATCAAGGAGATCAAGGTCGTCCGTCGCGCCGAGGGCCGGACGGGCGGTATCAAGGATCTCAGGCGCGCGCGCGCCAACTATCTCCGCGACAGGCCGAATGTTATGGCGCAGATTGCCGGCGCGCTCAAGCAGGCTAATGCTGCGAGGACGAAGGCGTAGTAGATGCATGTAGAGTCCCCTCTCGTTGTGTGGGCTGTGACATTGTGGGATCCCTCTGACCGTGCGGTGTAATGGACGACACTGTCGCTCGCGCAACGTCCAAACCAGGACTACACTTCCGACCTCCGCACCCCGTACTCACTCTAACAGCCGGCATGCATAGTGTACATCTCTGCCGTGCCGCTTAAAATCCATGCTGGGCCTGCAGCAGGCCGGGTATAAATGGTACTGGTTCGATCTCGACATGAGTGCTATCAAGGGATCCTTGGAAAATGCGAGTATAACTAGGATTGCTCGGGCGGCGAGGTGGGCGTGTTCTCTAGGCTCCGGTGGGCCTGAATCAGCTCTGGCGACATGTGTCCTCTCACCTCGAGATCACGCATGACCTGGGGGTCCATGGGCAGGACAGATTTCCGCCGCATGTGCGGTGCGTTCGGGCTCCCCGCCGGCGAATTGAGCCCAGTGAGTACCGGCGAGTCCGGCTGGGTATCAGTGGTGTGTACTCAGCGGCGGACCCACGCTCCGCTGCTCCATGCCGGGGTCGGCGACGGGAACGTGCTCCTCGGCGATCGAGCGCTCGAGGGTAAAGCTCTCGCTCGGGTCAAAGCCGTTCTGCGTCAGGTCGATGGACGCCATCTCCTCCTGGAACGGCTCTGGCCGCGGTGGCGGCGCCTCGCGCAACAGCGCGGGCATTGGCTCGGAAGAACCAGACGCCTCATAGTTTGCCTTGGCCTGCTCGCGCACAAGCAGCCATTCGTCATACCGTGCACACGCGCGGTCGTACTCTTCCCGCCGCTCGCGCTTGTAGTTGTGCTGCACCTCCTCGAATAATGTCGGGTTGATCTCCATGAACAGTTTCAACGCATTGTACACCATCGAGTGGATCGTCCTGTTCCAGTGCGACTTGGAGTTCTGGAACAACGCAGGGAAGACGATGGGCAAAATGACGGAGATGTGCTCGCCCATGAGGTTGACAATATACTCGTTGTTCCAGTAATACAGCGCGCGCTCGGCAACCTGAAAGTGCTGGCTGTTGATGCACCGTGCCAGCTGCGAGAAGAGCGGCTGCATGATCTTGGCAAATTCGGCGCCTTCGATGACGTCGAGGATCTCCTCCACCTCGTTGAGGTACATGACCTCTTTCGGCGAGTTGACCTTGGGCCAGTATCGTAGGAGGCCAAGGATGACCTCCTCGGTGAGGGATGGATCCTTTTCCAAGAACTGCACGACACAGTACGCCAACTGCGGGTGATACAATGCCAATGACTTGGCCTTGTGGAGGGGCAGCAGTACTCGCGTGAGGAATATCTTGTGCTCCTCCTTGAGAGGGAGGGCAAAGCCGTTGATGATGGACCCGAGGATTTCCAACAACTCGGCGATGCCATTGTGCCGCTCCGTCTCGTACACGAACTGGAAGAAGACGTGGTTGATGGAGCGGCGGATGAATGCACGCAGGTTGAGGAACTTGCCGTAGATGCGGTGCAGCGTCGTCTTGAGGAAATCCCGTTCCCGAGGGTCCTCAGAGTCGAACAGCTCGAGCAGCTGAAGCACAAACTGCTGGTCGATGTAGCGCTTGCCAATGTTGGTGTTGAAGTCGGCGCTCTCAACGAAGCGGAGGAAGAACTCGTAGACTATCTGGAGATGCGGCCACGCGAGTTCGAGCACGGGCTCATCCTCCTCGGGGTCGAAAGCATCGCCAGTGGGGTTGACCTGCGGCGGAATGGACCTGAACAGGTTGGCCGAGAACTGGGATCAGCTGAGTAATAGGTCACACCTCACCATGCCGACCACCTCTGGGTAGATGGACTCGGTGATCACACCCCTTTGCGAAGTAATGTACTCTAACATCTCGTGCAGGGTCTGCGACTTGACCTGCTTGCCGCGGAGCTCCGAGCTCGCATCGTTAAAGTCAAAGACCACCCGGCACTGCTGGAGCTTTTGGATGAAGAGGTCGTTACGCTCCTCGGGCCTGACCTCGTTGAAATTAGGCAGCTTCTCAATGTCCACCCTCTCCGTGACATAGAAGCGCGAGGAGCGTTGCTTGCGGGGTGTCTTGCCGACGATGGGAATGGTATCCTTAGGTCCCCTCAGGCGGTTGAGTGGGTTGATTGCCTTTGGGGGCGTGGGCTGGCCATCGGGGCCGCGGTCTGGAGAGCCAAATCCGCGAGTGTGAGGCGCATGGGGGATGGGGTCGGCGGGCATCTCGGAGTATGGCGGTGGTTGCATGGGGTCGCCCGAGTGCTGTTGTTGAGGAGCACCAGAGATGATGACCAGAGGGGGAGCCGGGCCAGTCTTATCAGAAACTGGCGAACGGCGTGGAGTGAGAGGTGCGCCGGCTGGGCTGAATGGTTGCGATGCCGTGGGCTCTGCGCTACTCTGTGCGCCCGCCTGGGGAGACGCTGCGGGAGACGAGGGGCCGGGGGAGGGCGAGCTTGGCTGCTTGGAACTGGACGGCTTTGCTTTGCCGTCCTGCCCAGCCTTTGTCCTGGCCAGCTGGTAGTTAGTACGGTGCAAGAAGAGTGCGAGGCGCATGGTGCGTAGAGCAAGTGGTCGACCTCGACACCCGATGGCACAGACCAACGCCCCTGCTTGTGCGTGGATGCACTTACCACGGCCTTTTTGAGCCCTTTCATTGTTGGCTACGGGGAGGGATCGCTTGCCGCTGTCGGCGATGCAGCGCGCGCGATGGCGATGGAGGATACGTGACGGGGAGGTGGGGAGCTGTCGTGGCGTTGCGGCGCGTGGGCGACGCGTCGGTGAAGGAGAGGGACAGTGGTGGGTGTGGCGATGCGCGGGGAGACAGGCGTGCTCGCTATGTCGTTCTCGCTGCTCACTGCGCCGAAAACGATGACAAGTTGGACGAGGTGGATGGATGAGAGGGAGGATATGTGATGATGTTTGAGAGCGCGGACGTGGGACAGGACAGGTGGAGGTTGGGGCCTGGTGGGGAGAGCTGGGAGGAGGCAGTTGCTCGCTGGGCAGAGTACTGTAGAGGCCACGCCGAGGGCATCAGACACTGACCAACAGAGAGTCTCCACGATCGCCGCCGAGCTTGCCACCACCGCCGTCGCCGCCGCCGCGCCGCCCAGTGCCCCGAGCCCGTGATTCAGGGTCCAACCACCATGAGGGCGCCACACTCGGAGGTATTGCTATTTCCGCCGCGTGGCACTGGATCCAATCCCCTCAGTGCCATTTCCCCCTCTCGACTCTCTCCGACGCCGACTCCGAACGACGACGAGCAGCTCGTTGACTCTCCGCTCCACTCTGCCAAAATGAGCTTTGTGAGTATGCAGGAGGGGTGTGGAGCCCGCTGTTCATATGCTGACGCGCGCGTTCTTGCTCTTCGTCGACATCTCTCCGATCTCCTCCGACATGTGTTGAACCGCGACTTCGATGTCTCGCGCGCGATATGGTGGCCACGGCGAACGATACGATGAATCTTGCCAAATTGACACGATGTGCACGATCTCCCCTCCTGCCCGCCCCTTGCGCTCCCCCTCCGCTGTGCTGCTCGCCGCATACAGTCCACCTCCATCTACAACACGCTCTTCAAGCGCAACTCGGTCATGGTCCCGACCGTGTTCCTCGCTGCGTTTGGCTTCTCCCTGGGCTTCGACGTCGTAACTTCCAAGTGGTGGGACTCCCACAACGCAGGCGTGAGTGTTGGAGGTTCGGGCGGAGATGGGAGGAGGCTGCGGTGGAGAGGGATGGGTGGAGGCGGGGTGGCTGCGTAATGCCGGCGAGCGCATCGGTTGACGGACACGTCGAGTACGCTGGTGGTAGCGGAAGCCTTGCGCGAGTGGCAGTCCTGCGCCTGCCGTGAACTGGCTTCCTTGATGGCAGAGCTGCCTGCCGCTCGTCCACCCGTTCTCCTCGGTACCTGACATGACTGTCATGTCCACCGCGAGACTCTTCCTATCCCCCATGCCATCATGATTCACGCTAACGCCCCCGCAGAAGCAGTGGAAGGACATCCGCCACAAGTACGTGGAGGCGTCCGACGACGAGTAGAAACCTAGCCCCGATATCCGAGGTCCGGCGCGGCGACGCCGTGCCAGCCGCAGCGGCACGCGATGCGCTGCGCGGCTTGTAGAGAATGCATCGTCTAAAGGGACGGCGGGTGGGGTGGGGTGCGGTCGGGAGTTGAGAGACAGGCTGCCCGAGGAGACAGGCAGGGAGGTGCGGAGCTGGCGATGGTCTTCGCGAGGCCACGCCTGTGCTGCAGATGTCGTACTGGGCACGGCTAGGGCTACAGGCGAGGTATGCCTGCCAGACCCGTCACATCTATATAGTACTGAAAATACACAGCCGATCCGCCATTACGTATGGCACACGTTCCATTCCACATCACCTGTCGATCTCTACGCGTGGACATTCCCCCTCATCTGCTCTCTCTCCCACCAAAACAATGCGACCGCCGCTCCTCCCCGCGCGGAGGACGCTGCTCACCCTCCCTTTCCTCCTCACCACCCTCCTTGCGCCATTCACAAGCGCAACCCGGCTGCCGCCGCGGGACTGGCGCAAGCTAGGCGACTCCCAGCTCAAGGAGCTCAGCGCACTGCCGCCTGCGCCGTGGGAGAGCGTCGATGGGGGTCACATGTCTCGGTTGCTGGTAGAGCGTGTCTGTGAGCTATATGTGAGAGAGGGAGCTGATCGTAGCTGGAACGCCGAACAAGTGAGTCTGCTATGGGCAGTGCAAGCGATGCACCGAGGTCGCCGGCAGCTTGTCCTCACAGGCTGTTGCATTGAGCTTGGGGTGTGATACGTCGCGCCATGCGTAGGCTATCGAGCAGCGCGAATCGCCTCGCATTTACCATGTGGCGGCAGTCCTTCTGCCGACCGGCGAGCGCTGCCCATCTTCCTTGGATCGCATCTGACGGCAGCACGAAAGTCCAGCTCTACCTCTCATCAGTGTTCGCCCAACTAGGCTGGCACGAGGAGAAGGACACGTTCACGACAACGACGCCGCACGGCGACGTCGAGTTCACAAATCTCGTCTACACGTTCGATCCAGATGCGCCAAGAAAGCTCGTGCTCGCCGCGCACTTTGACTCCAAGTGGTTTGAGAGCGGTGGCGTGAGTGTCCTCCGTTGTCCAAGCATAACGTTGCGGCACCCTATACCGGATCAGCTGGCGTGCACATTCTCAGCTGACGCCAGTTCATCGGCGCGACAGACTCGGCAGCCCCGGTCGGCTTTCTGATCGACGTAGCCGAAGCGCTCACGCCTCTCCTGCTCGCGCGGCAAGGGCGCATAAAGTCGCTCTCGCCGCTCTTGACAGCAGACCTGGACGAGGAGGAGGCCGCGCAGACCACGCTCCAGATCCTCCTCTTTGACGGCGAGGAGGCGTTTGTGCGCTGGACAGACGAGGACAGCGTGTACGGCTCGCGTCACCTGGCGGCGAAATGGGACGAGACGTACGTGCGGGGCGACGGCCAGCTGTCCGCGCGCCGGATGGACCCGATCCACACGGTGCTGGACGGGATCGACGTGCTCGTCCTGCTCGACCTGCTCGGCGCGCCGAACCCGCAGCTCCAGAGCCACTATCGCGAGACGGACTGGCTGTTCAACCAGCTCGGCAGCCTCGATCGGGCACTGAGGCAGGCTGGCGCTGTGAATGGTACGGGGGACTGGTTCACCACGGGCCGCCTCATGCCTGGTGCGATCGACGACGACCACCGGCCCTTCCTCGAGCGCGGCGTGCCCGTGCTCCATCTCATTCCGTACCCCTTCCCGGCTGTGTGGCACAATATGGGTGTGCGTCTGCTGGGCGAAGACCCGAGGTGAAGCTGACAACAGGACAACGCGGCCGCGCTCGACCTGGATACCTGCCGTCGCTGGACGAGGATCATGCGCGCGTTCGCGGCGGGATACCTCGGTCTCGCACCTGGCGACGGGCAGCCGGCAGCAAGGACGAAGGACGAGTTGGTGCGTGCGGGCAGAGTACGTTCGCCTCACGGCGTGGCTGATGCCAGTGACTCTGAGCTGGGGTTCACGACAGGACGATGAAGGATCGGCACGGTGCCGACTCGCTGACTGTATATTTAGACATATTAGAATGCATATCTACCGCATCTAGAGGAGCTACTCGTTGAGCACCAGCGGGATGGGCGGGTTGCACTGCAGCATCTTGACGGCGATCTCGAAGAGGTAGTCGAGACACTCGGCCTGCGTCTTGGCTTGCTCCCAGGTGCGGCCTGTTGTCAGCTGAGTACCATGGACATCGTTCAGCTGCAGGCCTCCGTGCTCGAGGCCATACCCCGCAGCCGCAGCGGCTGCCTCGTCGACTCACCCCAGACATATACACCATGCCGCCGCACAAGCACAGCGGCGGCGTCGGGGTACGCCTCCATAGCCTGCGCCATGCTCTCGGTGAGGTCCTCCTCGCGCGCCGTGTTCTCGATGATCGGCACCTCGAGCGTGTCAAAGTATGCCAGCGCCGAGTCGACGCCGCCGCGGCGCACGCCCTTGATCATCTGCTGTCAGCAGCCACTCTGAAAAGTGGGAACGCACCTCCTGGTGGGAGATCTGGAACGACTTGGCGTCCTTCCCGAGAAGGAGGGTGAGCATGACTGCCGTAAGAGAGTGCACGTAGCTGCTGAGCAGAACATGGGACAGCTCACTGAAGAACTGGCAGCTGTCCCATACTGGACTCACCGGCGTGCTGGCTGTGCGTGTGGATGCACGACTGCGCCTTGCGCTGCGTAAAGGCGTTCCAGAACAGCGGGGTGCACTGGGACTCGGACAGGCCCTGGACATCAGCTTGAGCGACTTATCAAGGCAGCTGAGAGTGGATCCGCGACGTCTGTCCATGACGGCTGGGCAGCCGTGCACTGGGTCAATACAGCTGTCCCAAGTCCACAGCTAGAATGTCCCAGTGGCCTGGCCACACCATGCGCAGGCCGACTGCATAAAGTGGGCCGACATACCTTCTTCTTCGGCACGCGCACAAAGTCGCGCGTGCTGCCGGGCTTGGGCACCGAGCTCTGCTCAAAGGGGAGCACGAACATGTGTTCGGGCAGGATGCGCTCCTTCTGCACGCCAGACGGGGCGAGGTAGACTAGCGGGCTGGGGTTAGCTGCTGCACGAATGTACGCCAGAGCAGGTCAGAGTTGCCCGCCCACAGCGCGAGTGTGAGCGCCGGTGTGCGCTATAGGGAAGCCCAGCATTGTGAGATGGCCCTGGCAGTTGCTCTATGAACTGCCTCAAACGCGCTCTCAATCAAGGGTAGTACGGCCAGCTTGATGAAACTTGGCCCAAAAGCTATCCCACGTGAGCTCGTTGCACTCACCCATAGCGCATCGAGATGCCGCCGCCGGTACCAGTGACCCAGCCGAGCTTGTAGAACTCCCTGCACAGCTCGGGGATGAGGTTGGCGGGCTGCGGTCAGAAAGTGAAGTCGAGGAAGGTGGGAGGCCAGAGGGTTTCTCTGCTGGTGACAAAGGGACTCGCAGCAGTGACACACCTAGGCCTTGTGCATGGCGCCTACAGACAGCTCAACCACTTGCGGGACAGCTGTCGAAAGCAGATTGCTACAGGCGCACCGCGACCCAAGTCATATGGTACACCTGCCCAGTAGCACCGGCCCAACTCCCCCAAGCCACTCACATGCTCCTGGTCATCGCTCCGGACGAGCACCTCGGCCTGCTCGGACAGCGGCTCAATGGGCCCGATGCCGGGCACGTCGATGGGGGACATTGTGTTGTTGCGACTTTTGAAATGTGGAGGTTGAACGTTTGTGGCGGTGGAGGTTGATGGCGTCAACACCCGCGGTGATGGCACCAGGCTGCGGTGGCATCAGGCCGGGGTGGCATCAGATAGTCCTGCGATAGTGTGGCATTAGAGCACAGTATCTACTACGTAGTGTCCGTAGACCAGCGCGTACAGGTATCTGCTCAGATCTCTGGCAACGCTTCCAGCTCGCCCAGCTCACAATTTACGCTCGCTGATGCTCGCTACGCTCGCGCGCGCTCGCTCCTACCGCCGCTCCTCGCGCCCATTACTCCTCTTCCCCCATCGCCCGTCCTCCTCATCCCGACGCCGCTTCCGCCCGTCCTCCTCGCTAGTAGAGCTGGCCCGACTACCCGGCCGGCTGCCCATACGCACAAGCGGCAAGCTCTTGGGCGCAGCGACATTGACCCCGCCAGGCGCAGGCCCAGGCGGCGAGTGCTCCTGATCATACTCGAGCGCACTCACGCCCGCGCTCGCGCCCATGCTCGTCGGCATGTCGGGCGGGTAGAACAGGTCTCCGGCCCGCACGAGCGTCAGCGGGCCCTCGTACCCATACTGCGTTTCGGCAGTGTACGTGTCGCGCCAGCGGCCGACAAAGTATCCGCCCGTGTGGATGTATCCGCGCCAGATCCACTGGCCCATCGGGAGCGGCGTCTGTAGTCAGCACTAGAAGGGTGCACGGATCTGGACGTGGAATGAGATCAGATCCGCCGGATCTCCGCAGATCTCGAAAGCCACCTCCTGGCCGATTGACGTGATCTCCGCTTGGGATGCAGGAAATTTCAGGCCAGTGGGTGCGGAGTGGGTCTAGGATTGCAGCCCGTGGCCGCTGGCGCGGCCCCGGTGGTGTGGTACTCACTGCATTACTCAGGCCCATGGTCACCAGGCCGTCCCAGGCGCGTATCCTGCCGCGCACCTGGCTCCAGCCCCAGGCGCTCCTGCAGCCGCCGCTGAGGAGGATCTCCTTGGTCCAGCCCTTCTTCTCCGGGGCAAAGATTGCGTCGCCCGTCAGCACCTCGTGGCCTGCGCCAGAGCGGATAAAGTCCTGCTCCTCCTCGGTCATGTCGCCCTCGTAGCCCGCATTGAGGATGCTGCCCGGGCCGCCAATCTCCTCCTCCCGGATCCGGATGACCGTCTCGTGGATGTCGAGCTCGACGGCATGCTGCGCAAATGTCCCAGTATACACTGCGCGCATGTTGCCAGCGAGCATCTGGCGGTAGGCGTCAAAGTCGTAGAAGAGCAGCTTGCCTCGCCAGAAGCCCTTGAGGCGGCCCAAAAAGGCGAGCGGCGGCAGACCCGTGCTGGTGTGCGGGTCCTGGCAGACCGTGTTGCGCTGCCACTCGGTGTCGTGGTACAGCGACGGCATGATGTGGGTGGCGGAGAAGACGCGCGCCTCGCCTTCAAAGCTCGTGTTCCCGCTCGCCTTGAGGCCGATGCGATGCGGCTGCCGGTCGAGCAGACGCAGGAAGACGAGATACGCGCCGAGGACAAAGTGCGGCGGCGCGCGCATGTGCGCGTGCCCGAAGCGTTTGTACGGCGCCACATAGCCCGCTATCGGCGGGTGCTCTGTGCAGCCCTCGGCGCACAGTGGGAGGCGCTTGTGGTGCCATGGCGCATACAGGATCTCGTACTTGAAGCACGCAAACACGTAAGGGCGGAGGATGTAGATCTTTTCGTCGACCTCGGCTGCTGTTCGCTCCGCGAAAAGGTCGGCGCCGGAGAGGAGGGAGAGCCAGATGCCCAGCGACTTGCCGGCCGTGTCCTTGGGGTAGCCCTGGCGGAGGGACGGGGTGAGCATGTCATCCTTGTAGTTGAGGAGGATCCACTTGTGGAACAGACACTCTTCGGTGAGAAACTTGAGGTTCTTGTAGTCTGGCGTCAGCGGCGGCGTGGCGTGGGTGAACTCACCATTCTCCGTCCACAGGAACCACAGCGCCCAGAGATCTGTCTCGATAGAGTTGGGGCCCGAGACGCCGGGGACGTTGACTGTGCCGTGCTCGATGCAGATGCGCATGCGGCGGCGCAGACGCCAGCGATCGCGGTACTCTGTCGCCCAGGAGCGGGGGTTGGCGAACAGCTCGGTCTTGCGTGATGTCCCGGGCACATCCGTCTTGTGGTCAAACATCCACTGCGTGCGGCGCACGAGGGCGGCGAGGTCAAACGTCGCGCGGAAAAGGCGGTTATAGAGGACCGGATTGTTGTCAAAGCGGAGCGCCTCGTGTGTGGTACGACATGCCTTGAGGAGCGGCAGGAGCAGGGAGGGGCGGCCCGCGTCACCCTTGGAGTCGAGCACGACGTGCAGGGCAATCAATGACAGGGCCTCCTTTGGGAGAGACGTCAGAGACGTCCGCGGTCGGGGCGCGTATCCGTTCCGACTCGTTGGGCGGCCGTTGGAGAGGTGGTAGTGGGAGTGATGGTGAAAGTGGTGGCGGGGCTCGTAGACGGGGCTGCTTGGCGTGGGCGATGTGACGTTGGGGACGTCGGGGGCATCGCGCGCGAGCTCGGCTGGGGAGAGGATGTAGTGCAGCGAGTGTTTGCGGGTGGGGAGCATGGGGGGCAACTGTGGACGCTGCTGGTGGTGTTCTGGTGGCGGCTGACGCTGTTCTGGTGGCGGCTGACGACGTTCTGGCGAGGGAGGAGTGAAGGCTGCCATGGTGAGAGTGTTGGAGAATGGACAAGTCGACGTCGCCGCCGTCGATTGAAAGTGAGCGGGACACGACCCACTCTCAGTTGACGGCCGAGTGAGTGCGTGCGTGCCAGATCTTGCTCCCTCGGTGAGCTAGCCAGGAGCCCGATACCGTATGCAGATCGGCCAAAGGGCAGAGCTTGGGCATGGAATCCCAGGGACTGCTGTCGCCGTGCCGCCGCCTCGGGCCCTGCAGAGAGATCTGGGTCCCGGGTTGACGAGAGGCGCAGATCTGGGCGCCAGCTGGCGACGCCACTGGCGCCAAGGCAAGGTTGAACGCGTCCACGACTCCTTAGATCTCAGTGGACTCGGCCCGTCAGCCTGTAAGCAGCGCTGACCGCGGCACCCAAGAAGCCGAGGAGCGTCGTACGCTGCCTGCATGCGTGCTCCTCGGTCTCGTAATGTGTCAGTGTTATCGCGCTAACGCATAAGGTTGGGATTGCAGGGCGAAAGTGGCAGATCCACATAGCTCGGCGATCACACCTATCGGCCAGTCTGGATGCAGAGAGGCTGGTGGCCGCCGAAAGAGATGAGCCAGAACTCGGACTGGAACATGTGCGCGCGGCATGGCGCGGGGCATGGCCAGGCTGGCACAGCTGGCCACCCACCGAGCTGGCCTACTTGCGCGAAGTGAGCCGAGGCAGCGTGTCAGCCGTCAGCCGTGCAAGCATGCTGCAAGACCCGAGATCCAGCGCCACAGTACGTTGTCTTAATGACCCCTGCATCCGTTGGAAATGCATGTCATTGTCACCCGGGTGGCGGCGTGAGATGGCCCATATTCGTAGAGACGGTGCCTCTCATGGCGCTCGTTCGCGTCTACCTCCCTGGCTGCACTGCAGATGCCGTACCGGCTTGACGCGCAGAGACCTTGTCCGGCCAAGATCGATCTGAAGCCTCTCAAGCCTCCCGGAAGCGGATGATGAATGAAATAGGCGGTGACGCACCCGATCCAGGACAGACTCTAGATCTGGGACGGGGTTTGAGACTAACGCCACAGCGGTACTCGATCAGCCAGCGCGGACGGACGCTGCGGGTCGGGTGTCAGATGTCTATGGAAACTGGGCCGGGACTGGCCTAGAGACTGGTCTAAGTTCCAACGGTTCCAGGTTCCCAGCGTCGTCACGGATCAGCGTTGATCGGCGTGGCTGTGGAATGCTTCCAGCTGCGTTCGAGAGCTCCTCCGTCAGTGTCTGCTTTCGAGGACACGACGAGCACAAGAAACGGGGAGGTGGACGGCCGCTTTAGGGCCATTCGGACGAGCGCGGCGGACAAGCGACGGCGGAATGGAGGCGGAATGAGAAAGGCGGCCACGGGAGGTGGAGAGTGGGGAATCTCCGCTTACGTATGGAGAGTGGGGTATCTCCGTCTGGGCATGTCCGACATCTCAATGGCCTGGCATGGTGGATCCGCTTGGGTGTCGTTGACGCTGAGCAACTGCAACGCAGCTCGTGGCAGGTCCTGTGCACTTTGTCAAGATACAAGACGACCAATTATCAGCAATCGCGAGTCAACCTTGTCAAGCGAATCTTTCCTCCGCAAACTTTCTGCCGGCTTGGAGGCTCGGGCTCGCACGCCGTTCTCTCCTTGTCTGTACGTCTCACGCGTTAGCCCCTAACCATGGCCACAGTCCTGCGTTTGTCAGAACTGTCCTGCTGACAGACAAGGTCAACCCCCTGGCTCACTGACTCCTTGCTGTCCGGCTTGCCAGCCGCTCCTCACCACCCTCATTCTGCTGGATCTCAGCTCATCAATGACCCCACCAAGCTCCTAAAGGCCACTCCTGCGCGCCGACGATTCCTGACAGAAGAGTATTCATCAAGGTCGTCTGATGCTCTTATATGACGTCCAACTTTATGACAATGACGTCGGTCAAAAGGTGGCACCTCGGCCCCTAATTACCTTGTGCCCATCTGCAGCCACGGCTCGAATGGCTCCACTCTGCCCTACTGGAAACTACATCATGCATCACAGACGGCGCGTGTCAGGCCAACTGCATGACCTTCGTATAAATAACCCCAGCCTTGATGCCACGCTCCACCTCTCGCCACTGAACACACCACTAACAGCGCACAATGCAGTTCATCTCAAACAAGGTCCAGGACGCCATGGGTCCTCTACCCAGTATGTCGCCCTCCACACCATAGCTAATCCCAGCGTCGACGAAGCCGGAATACAAGCACCGCGAGGACGGCAGCACGATGCGCGCGCTAGCGTGGTACGGCAACATGGACGTGCGCATGGTCGACGCGCCCATTCCCGACATCACCGAGGACAAGGACGTGATCATTCGCACGACCGGCACGACAATCTGCGGCTCCGACCTGCACCTGTACCATGCCGAAATGCCGGGACTGCAGAAGGGCGATATCCTCGGGCACGAGTTTATGTGTGTCACCTACTGGAGGGGAGATTGACGGTAGGGGTATTGTGGACCGTGTTGGACCGGGCGTCAAGGATCTAAAGAAGGGCGACAAGGTCGTCACTGTGAGTTCATGGCATTTAGGTGTTTAGGGCGGGTGCTAATGTGCAGAGCTTCCAGATCGCGTGCGGGACGTGCCGATACTGCCAGAAGAAGGAGAGCAGCATGTGCGACACGACCAACAACTCTAGCTTGATGAAGGAGCTGTATGGGCAGAAGGACGCGGGCCTGCTGGGCTACAGCCACATGTGGGTTACTGGGGGTCCACTGCAGTGTTCTGACATTAGTGCTGGCGGATTCCCCGGCGGTCAAGCCGAGTACGTCCGCGTGCCGTTTGGAGACGTCAACTGCTTGAAGATCCCGCCCGGTGTGCCAGGTATGTTGCGCTTTGACAATGCTGACAGGCAGACGAGGCGGTGTTGTGTGAGCGCTCTGAGGGACCTTGGCATGACTGACCTGCAGACCTGTCCGACATCCTGCCTACCGCGTACCACGCCGTCGTGGACACTGGTGTCGAGAAGGGCGACGTTGTCGGAATCTGGGGGTAAGTCGCGAGTCTTGTGTAGTAGCTGACTTGCAGTCTCGGCCCTATTGGAGTGAGCATCGCGATCCTTCCAGGGGAAAGCCGCTGACCCCAGCTCTGCGCTATCAAGTGGGCGATCCTCAAGGGCGCCTCCAAGGTATACGCCATCGACAAGATCCCCGCCCGGCTCGAGATGGCGCGCAAGCTCGGCGCCGAAGTCGTGGTCGTGGACTTTTCAAAGGACGATCCGTCCCAAAAGATCCTGGACGAGGTCCCTGGCGGTCTCGATGGTGCGTTCGCCTCCGCCTTCCACTGACAGCAGTCTGCATTGACTGCACGACTTTCCATGAGCCCAAGACCCTCCTGCACAAGGTCGAGAAGGCACTCATGCTCGAGACAGACGTCAGCGAGACGCCGAACGAGATGATCTACCTCGTGCGCAAGTTTGGGCGCATTGGCCTCACTGCGGTGTACTCGGGCTACACGAATCACTTCAACATTGGCGCGCTGATGGAGAAGGGCGTGCGACTGATCGGGAACGGCCAGGCGCCGGTACACAAGTACTGGAAGGAGATTTTGGACGAGTACATCATCCCGGGCAAGTTTGACCCGCGGTTTGTGGTGTCCCACCGCGTGGACATTAACGACTTTCCCGCGCTGTACAAGAAGTTTGACGAGCGGCATGCGGGTGTGTCCAAGGTGTTTGTGGCGACGAGCGCGAGGTGAGTGTCAGTGGGGGTAGTGCTGACTGTGCAGCGAGCCACCGAGTGAGGGGTATCCGAAGCTTAGCAAGGTCGAGGACTGGCCGGCTGTCGTGGAGTAGAGAATAGTGTAGCGGGTTAGTAACTCTTGTAGCAGTGACAATGTAGGCCGAGTCCGATGGAAGCCACGCGACTGCCACGTTGCGCTCCACTTACATAACCCGGCCGCGGCTATGACAAAGCCGTCCCAGTCATTGCGGGCTTCGGCGTCGTCCATCGGAGCTGCCGACGATGAGCACGGCACCGGTCACAGCGTCCCATGCATGCGTAGATGGTGTGGGAGGACGTCCATCTTGACATTGTACTCTTCTCATCTTGTCTCGTCTCTGCTGTTGAGCATCTCATCTCCGTTGTAGACCACCGTTCCCCGGCCTTCCCCGCTGTTCTACTCGGCGTCTTTTCCCTCCTCTCCATTCATCAAGCCATGGACACCGTCCTGGCTCATCAATCCCAGCAGCACTACTCTCTCCCAGGTGCCTCCGACCTCGACATCCTCGCCCTCCTCACCTCCTCCACGCCCGCCGACAGCGAGCAGCGCCCGTCCAAGTCGCCAAAGCCCAATCCGACGGCATCAAACGGCCTCGTCCAACAGAAAAACGGCCTCCGCGACACCGGACTCGACTCCCTCCTCCTCAACGCCGTCCTCGCAGGCGCTGGACACTCGCTCACCCGGCACCACGTCGGCCACGGCATGAGCCCCACAGCAGGTGCATATGCATCCTGCGACCAGAGCAGGCCGGGCACGCCGGTAAGGCTCAAGTCCCAGCCGGCCCCAAGAAGTGCTCGTGTGCAGAATGCCGTAGGCGAGGCGTCGAGCTCGGCGCCGCGCTCGGCGCCAGTGGGCGCCGAGATGCCAGCTGCAGCAGATTCTGCTGCGCCAGCGGCCACCTCCCCGCTCGCCGCTGCCACCCTGTCAGTGCCGAAGGAACGGAAGCGCCGCATGTCGACGGATCCCGCCCCGCTGTCCCAGGTCCTCCAGCTCGCCTCGCCAGCGCACACCAACTACTTTCACGGCCGCGGGCTCGTCGCGTCAAAACCCAGCGGCCGACCGACAGTGCGCTGCATGGCGCGCACCCGCGTGCCCACGCCCCACGGTGACGTATTCCTACACCTGTACCACAACACGCACGATAACAAGGAGCACCTGGCGATAGTCACCGACCCGATCCAGCTGTCGCCTTCGGCGCGTGCCGCGGCGCCCAAGGGGCGGCGGGAAATCCGCTCCAGGTCGCTGGACGCAGTATGGCGCGAGGGCGAGACGGAGATGGAGCGGTTAGTGCGCGGAGCGTACATTGGTCGCTTGCACAATGGCGAGGGCACGCCATCCGCCGCGGGCAAGGTGTATGCGGTTGCTGGCGATGGATCCGCGGAGGCGGACTGTCTGCCCTTGGTGCGCATCCACTCGGAATGCTTCACGGGCGAGACCATCGGCTCCATGCGCTGCGACTGTGGTGAGCAGCTCGACGAGGCCATGCGGCGTATTGCCGAGCCCCAGTCGCTCGCTGGCCCAGATTACCTCCCCACGCCCGAAGCTAGCCGCGCTCCATCACCTGGGAATACTGCCAATGGTGCGCACGTCCCAGGCCGCGGGGTAGTCATCTACATGCGCCAAGAGGGTCGCGGTATCGGGCTGTTGGAGAAGATTCGCGCGTACAACCTCCAGGATCTCGGGCACGACACGGTCACGGCCAATCTCATGCTCGGGCACGGCGCGGACGAGCGCACATACTCTGTCGCAGCCGAGATCCTGCGTGACCTCGGTCTCGCCGGGGACGATGGTAGCGAGGGCATACGGCTGCTCACGAACAATCCCGAAAAGGTCGAGGGACTGAGCGGCGAGGGCGTCAAGATCGCCGAGCGCGTCGGCATGGTGCCCCGCGACTGGCAGTGTAATGGGGACGGCATGAATGGCAAGCTGGACGACGAGGAGCAGGAGTACGACGAGTGGCGGGCACGGCGTGCAGGTGTGGGCCTCCTCGGCGCTTCTACTACGAGAGGCCCCGAGCTGGAAAAGTACCTGCGGACCAAGATTGAGCGCATGGGGCATAGTGAGTGAAGCCTCGATGCCACCTCGGATAAGCGACTGACCCCAGTGATCGACATTCCCGAGTAACGGACAGCATACTAGTTCTTGTATTCTATGCAAAAGTCATAAATATCACTTGGGTTAGCGCTGAGCGCCCACCACCCATGGGAGCGCCGCTGTTATGACGGCCCTGACATTTGCCACCGCTGATTTTACGCGTCGCGCTTGTCCACTCACCCATCTTGCATCTTGGTCACCAGTGAGCGCAGCCAGCGGCGACGATGGCTTCAGAAACAAACAGCACGCGGCAGGTGAGTACTCTGAACGTCGGGGACGGTGCGGCTGCTTGGTCTGCATCGATCATCGTTGTACTCGATGGAGCTCGCTGTTGTTGTCTATCGCGTCCGCGAACGGCGAGCTCCACATTACATACGCTATGTGTACCAATGGACTTCATGTACACACAACGCGCGTCTATCCTCTCTTCACCTCTTGCACTCCACCATGTGGCATCTATACTCACGCCAGCAAATGTTAGAAAACCTGAAGAACAGGCGGGCCGCAGCCACCAGCGGGGACGATCCGCACCGTGTTCTTGTCCCCTCCTCGTCCCCGACGCGCGCAGGCTTGATCCCGAGCTCCAACTTGGCATCCACGTCGACAGGGCGCAATGGCCATGCGAACGGCTCAAAGCCACCACCCCGGCCGGCAGCGGCGTCGTTATCGCCTTCTACCCCGCCGCTGTCGCGTTTGAAGAAGAAATACGACGACAGCCCTAGTCCCAGCAAGACGATGCCGTCGACGTCGTCGATGAGCTCCAGCTCGCTCGGGTCATTGGGGTCCATGGGCTCCATATCCAGCTCGCTCGCCGGAGCGAGCTCCATGGGTTCCCTGGCCCGGTCGAGCGCCAGCTGCGTCTCCCCCGCAGTTGCTGCTGGGAGGAGGATAGTCGGCCCGGGGGCCAAGAAGCGCCCGTCGCTCGTCATGGCTGCCAAGGCTCAGCACAACGACGCGCTCGAGAACAGGATCAAGCGGATCCAGACCCAGTACCAGTCTACGCCGAGAGAGAGCATCGTGCAGCTCCTGCAGCAGTACGAGGGCAACATTGAGGCTGTCATGCAGCAGCTCGCATCACAACAGCACGCTGCCGCCCCGCCAAAGCTCCCGACCAACCTCAGCACGTATCGCTTCCAGCCCTCCCTCCCCAGTTCCTCCTCGGCCGTCTCCCCTGCCTCTTCACTAGGCAGCAGCGCCGCGACCTCCCCCGCTCCTCGTGCCCCAGTAGCCAAGCGGCGGAACGAGAAGAGCACGATCTACGCTCGGCGAGAAAAGAAGGGCGCGCGCCGGGATCCAGACGAGGAGAGCTCGGGCGCAGAGTCGGACGGCAGCGAGGGCTGGAACGACGGGCCGGCGAGGAAGAAACGTCGCGGGAGCGGGGAGGACATTGACGCCGAGGGCGAGACGCTCAAGGCGTTCAACCACGGGCTGCCTGCAGAGCTGACGGGCACTATCGCTTGCTCGGCGGACCAGGCGGCCAAGATTGTCAAGCTCCGTCCGTTCCTGGACGTGGACGACGCGCGCTCCAAGCTCAACAAGGCGCGCGGCGTGAGCTTCAAGCTGTTCGAGAGCTACATGGAGATCATGGAGGGGTATGTCCAGATCGACCAGTGTCTAAACTCGTGCGAGGATATTGCAAACGACATTGCGTCGACGTTGGCTGTGTGGAAGGGTGCGGGCACGACGAGCGACAGCATAGTCGGCACACCACGGAGTGACGGCCTGAACGACGTCCGTGTCGATGTTGCCAAGGTGTCCGAGCTCCTCCTCGCCGAGACGGACTCGAAAAGGAAGAAAATCCTCGGGTCGTACATCCGAGCGCAGCCAGCATTGCTGTCCGAGGGGACAGTGCTGAAAGACTACCAGCTTCTCGGCGTCAACTGGCTCAACCTCCTGTACTCGCGCAAGATTGGGTGCATTCTTGCAGACGAGATGGGTCTGGGCAAGACGATCCAAGTGATCGCCTTCCTGGCTCATCTGAAAGAGCACGGCATGAAGGGCCCGCACATGATCTTTGTGCCCGCCAGTACGCTCGAGAACTGGACGCGCGAGTTTGACCGCTTTGCGCCGGAAATCGACGTGCAGACGTACTACGGCTCCCAGGCCGAGCGCGCCGAGCTCCGGCAGGAGCTCAAGACAAAGTTCCGCGCTGGCGAGCTCGAAGTGGTCCTCGCAAGCTACACCCAGGTCGCCTCGCACGATGACCTGGCCTTCTTCCGCAAGAAGATTGAGTTTGAGACGTGCATCTACGACGAGGCTCATGCGTTGAAGAACTTTGCCACGAAACGGTACCAGGACCTGACGAGCATCAAGCCGCGCTGGCGCCTGCTGTTGACGGGCACGCCGCTGCAGAACAATCTCCAGGAGCTGGTGTCGCTGCTCATGTTCATCCACAAGGACATCTTTACGGATGCCGAGCCGTACCTCCGCGCCATGTTCAAGGTGCACGCGAGCGGGAGCACGCACATCTTGTCGCAGAACCGCGTCTCGCGGGCGCGGAAAATGCTGACGCCGTTCGTCCTGCGGCGGCGGAAAGCCAACGTGAGTATACGTACTGTGCAATGCTGACGGCAGGTGCTGGATCTCCCGCCCAAGATCGAGACGGTCGAGACGGTCGAGATGACGCCAGCACAGGCCAAGCTGTACCGCGACACGATGCGGCGGTCGCGCAAGCTTGTGGCCGAGCTCGGCGACGCGGCGTTGGCAGAGGACGAACCAAAGCCCAAGGCCAAGGCCAAGAACAAGCTGCCGCCGAAAGACTCGAGCAGCGCGAACATCATCATGGACCTGCGCAAGGCGGCATCCCACCCGCTGCTGTTCCGCCGGCTGTATACTACCGCCAAGGTCAAGGCGATTGCCAAGGAGTGTTTGAACACGCCCAAGTGGTGTGATTCGCGCTTGGACTATGTGATTGAGGATCTCGAGGTGAGTTGCTGGGCTTGTTTCGGCGGCTGACTTCAGATCATGTCCGACGCCGAGATCCACGCCTTCGTGTCCGAGCACGAGGAGCTGCAGCAGTTTGCGCTCGACCCCGCCCTGTTCCTTGAGGGCGGCAAGGTGCGCGCGCTTGAGAAGCATCTCGAGCGGTGCAAGGAAGAGGGCAAGCGGATGCTGCTGTTCTCGCAGTTTACCATGATCTTGGACATTCTGCAGGTCGCCCTCGACCACTTGGACATCAAATATGTTCGCCTGGACGGCGGCACCCGCACGGACGAGCGACAGGGACTGGTGGACCAGTTCAACGAGGACCCCGAGATCACCGTCTTCCTCCTGTCTACCAAGGCAGGTGGCGTGGGCATCAACCTCACTGCTGCCAGTGTGGTCGTCATCTTTGACCAGGACTTTAACCCGCATAATGACCGGCAGGCGGCGGATCGGGCATATCGTATTGTGAGCTAGGCGTCTCGTTCCACAAGCTGACATCAGGGCCAAGAACGCAGTGTCGAAGTCATCAAGCTCATCTCGGCGAACAGTATCGACGAGGACATTCTCTCAATCGGCATGACCAAGCTACAGCTGGACGACATGGTCGGCGGCGACGGCGAGGAAGGCGCGGCTTCCACGGCAGCTGAGGGCGGCAGCGGCGCGGCCACTCCAGCTGAAGGCGACGACAAGACTGCGCGCGAGGTCAAGAAGAGTCTCTTGACCAAGTTGAAGCAGAAGTTTGCCGACGGCGACGATGTCGTGGAGGAGGAGTCGGCGGAGCCGCGGGAGGAGGAGACGGAGATCAGCCAGACGCAGGTCAAGCGGGCCCGCGGTGTCGAGCGGAAGGACTGAGGGGAGACGTCTTGCGTGCTGCAGTACTATCATACAATCCATAGCTATGCGTTACTGGAATATCGACAGGGAGCGGATATACTTGTCGACCGCGGCGCGGAACTGGTGTCAGTGCGTCTTCGCAGCGCTTGACAGAGCGCCGTCTGGCCTCGTCCGACCGACTCACATGGTCATTATCGATCCCCCGTTCCCTACTGTCCATCTCGACCAACGGATTCCGCACGACAAAGTCGACAAATGGGCCTTTGTACAGCTTGGCCAACACAAAGCCGAGCTGCTCCGCGTCTGGATCGGACAGGAGGATGAACTTGAACCCCGTCATGGTCTCGTGCAGATGCAGCCTGTACTGTGCGGTTTTGTACGACGTGAATGCCTCGTCCCTGCAGTTAGCACTGGCGGAAGCAGGGGCGGCGATGACTTGACACAAGTCTCGTCAAGGTGGAATGAGCCCAAGGTCGGCTGACGAGCTGCTCTATGACAACATTATAGCTCAGCACCGCATATCGGACTCACTTGCCAGACAGCTTCTTGACCATATTCCGCAAGCTCAGCACGACGCCATAGACGAGCTTGGCCTCCTCGTCAAATGGCAGTCCAGACGTCTTCTTCGGCGGCGCACTCTGTCCTAGGCGCTCTGGGCCTGGCGGCGCACCGTGTCCAAGCGACGCGTGCGGATTGCTCCCCGCGGAAAAGATGCTCTCGCGCGTCCCAGGCGTCACGGGCGCCGGGAGTCGGTGGACACCCGGTCGGTCGTTTGGGCCCGCGCGGATCGGGCGCGTGCGGTGCCAGTCCTGGTAGTAGACGCAGTCGCAGTGTCTGCTGTCAGCTTTGCAACGGGACAGGCTACCTGTCAAAGATGTACAGCGAGTAGATTGTCATTTGGTGTTGACAAGTACGGACGCGCGCGTTGAGCGTAGAGATGGTGGTGGAGGCTGCGGAGATGCATGTCCGTCCCCCACTACCTCTGCCACGGCGCAGGAGCTGACGTCACCTGCGGAGGAAGGTGGTCCGCCTCCATCACGACGATCCACCTCACCGCTGTCGACCTCGATAATCTCGCCCATGGCCACTGCAGCTTTCGTTGGCGGCTGAGACGATCTCGGCATGCCGCCAAAGGCGAAGAAGCCATCTCAGGCTTCTATCGCGGCCTTCTTCTCGCCCAACTCCAAAGCCAAAGGCAAGAACAAGGCGACTGCTGAGGTGATCGAGCTGAGCGATTCGGACGACGATGTGGTTGCTCTCGACTCGCCCTTCAAGGAGATGGCGAAGCCCAATGTCGTCCCGTCCGTCAAGGTGGAAGTAAATGGCGGGACGGTGCACAAGGACCTCATGCCGTCCTTCGGTAGTCCAAGCCTACTGCTGCCAGCGGCAGACTTGGAGGAGCCTGTCGCTTCGAGCAGCAAGCTGTCCCAGTCAGACCAACTAGACTCGGACGCCGCGCTCGCTCGAGCCCTCGCTGAGGAGTGGGAGCGGGAGGAGAAGGCCCCCAAGCGGAAGGCGGAGTCACCTGAGCCGCGGACGGAGAAGAAGCCTCGACTATCGCCGCCAGAGGACGAGAAGCCGGTGCTACCTCCAACATCACAGCCGTCTCCTCCGGCTCAGAAGAAGACTTTACACCCGATGTTTGCAAAGCCCACGGCGGCAGTGCCTACCACGCCGAAAGTGAAGTCTGAACCAGGGGATGTGCAGAAATCACCCACCACGCCATCGCGGGGCTTCAAAGTCGCTGCGTCCACTGCAGACATCGAACCGATCGACCTCGATACCGATGCACTTCTCTTCAAGCCTGACGAGGTGGACATCTCAGCCTGGCCTGGCGGAAGGGTGCCGTACGCGGTTCTCGTCGGTGTCTATGTGCAGGTCTCGCGCACTCGGTCAAGATTGACTATCGTGCGGGTATTGACCAAGTGGGTGCTCATCTTCACCTTACCCGCTGACCGCAGCTTTATTCATCTCGTCCTCACACGCTCACCTATCGATCTCCCGCCTGCACTATACCTCCTGTCCAACCACCTGCGGCCGTCGTACCTTCCCTGCGAGCTTGGCATTGGCTCCATGATCCTGACCAAGGCGATCAAGGAGGTATCTGGCGCCCAGCGTGGCGATCTGAAAAGACTGTACGAGGCTCACGGTGACCCTGGGGATGTCGCGTTCGAGGCGAAGGTGAAGATGCGCACGCTCGTCCAGCCAGCGCCACTCATGCTCGCCGACGTGTACAAGCGCGTTGTGGGACTCGCAGATATCAAAGGCAACGCCAGTGCCAAGCTGAAGGGAGACGTTGTGCGAAAGCTCATGGTGCAAGCGCGTGGAGAGGAGGTTCGATTCCTCGTGCGAACGCTTGTTGGCAACTTGAGGGTAAGCTGGAGGAACTCTTCTCACAGCTGACACCAGATTGGGGCCGTGCGTCTCACCCTCCTCACAGCCCTTGCGCGTGCCACAAGCTTGCGAGACGAACCTGCCCCACCACTGGCCCCTCTTGCCCCGAAAGCCAAGGCAGATCCAGCGCGAGAAGCAGTTGAACGCCGTCTCGCAGCTGCAGTGGCGCTTGTCCGCCGTGTCTACGTCCGACATCCAAACTACTCGGATTTGGTAGAGGGCATCCTACCTGGTCTCGCTGGGTTGGAGGAGCGTGTTCCGCTCTCTGTCGGCATCCCAATCTCACCAATGCTCGGCTCACCAACCCGCGCGTTAGACGACGTCTTCACAGCTCTAGGAGGCATGCCCTTCGCAGCCGAGACCAAGCTTGACGGCCAACGGCTGCAGATGCACGTCCGCGCGCAAGGACCGCAGAACGGCGACACTGGCGGCCGGTGGGTTGAGAAGGACGGCCGCAAGGCGTGGGTACGGCTGTTCTCGCGACATCTGGAGGACATGACGGACAAGTATCCCGACATCTGCGCCATGGCTCTGGACCTCGTCTCTGAGCCTTCTGCTGTGGACCAGAGACCGCCCATGCCGAGTACCATGTCGCCGTTTCCGAGCGAGATTGTGGCTCTCCTTCAAGCCGAGGCAGTCACTTCGCTCATTGTCGACGCGGAGATCGTAGCTGTCGACAAGGATACTGGCGCTCATCGGACGTTCCAGGAACTTACGAATCGGGCGAGGAAAGACGTGCGCGTCGAGGACATCAAGGTTGTTGTGGATGTTGCAGCGTTCGACTTGATGCTGCTGAATGATGTGCCACTACTCCAGGCCCCGCTGATTGTACGCCGACATCTTCTTCGATCACTGCTACCCCCTCGACGGCCGACCGATCCTCTCCTTGCAAAGTGGGGCCATATCCCTGCCAAAGACTCCACCGAGCTGGGCAGAGAGGGGCTTCAGGCATGGTTCGACGAAGTGGTCGAAGGAAAGGCCGAGGGGCTGATGGTCAAACTTCTCGACGCTCCAGTGGCTGCGACGGTGAAGGAGGAAGTACTGGATGAAGAGGACGATACTGTAATCCTGGACGACGACGAGGACAGGGATACGAAGGAGGAGGTAATCGACCTCTCCAAGCCGAAGAGCCGCAAGAAGGCGCTCCCTGCGACGTATGAGCCAGATATGCGCTCTATGGGATGGCTGAAAGTCAAGAAGGGTCAGTTGGCGCCTTCTGTTGGGCAACTGACGACAGACTACCTCGAAGGGCTCGGCGACTCTCTCGACCTGATCCCAATAGGCGCATGGTGGGGCAACGGACGCAAGGCGGGCTGGTGGTCTCCCATCCTGCTCGCGGCGCGGAATCCAGAGTCTGGCGCTCTAGAGGCAGTGTGCAAATGTGAGTCAGCTCGGTAGTGCACGACGTAGCTGACATCAGGCATGTCGGGCTTCACGGACGCGTTCTACAAGTCACTCTCAGCGAGATTTCCCTCCGAAGGCGGGCCGAACTCGAGCAAGACGCCAGATTACGGATACATTGATACTGGTGGTCTGGAGCCGGATATTTGGTTTAGGCCGTGCGAGGTTTGGGAGATCCGTGGTGCCGAGTGAGTCTTCGAGAAGGCTCAATGGCCAGCTAGCAGACGCCTACGCATAAGCTGACTTCAGCATCACACTCTCGCCCGTCTACCCCGCAGCAGCATCGCACATCGGCGGCGAACGTGGCCTGTCTCTCCGCTTTCCACGCTTCATGCGGATCAGGGAGGACAAGGGCATCGACGACGCCACCACAGCCGAGGAGTTTGCGAACATGTACCGCCGGCAGATGGAGCCAGCGAGAAAGAAGGTGGCTGCAGAGACGAACGCCGATCCGGAGGAAGGGTAACTCAAGTTGAGAGTCCGCCCCGGCAAGTCCATGACTACGATATGGACGTAGCGCCGATCCCATTCCACACTGCGAGCCTGGTTGATGCCCGAGATCCTTGGAGTCCGGGCAGCGCCATGTTTCTGAGATCGCTTGGCACCCAGACCTCAGGTGCATTCCTCGGACGAACATTGCTGTGTTGGCTGGCCAAGCGGCTGTAGACATCTATACATCACGGGGCGGCTATGTGGCATTCACCTTGCTTCTCCCTGGGCGACAAGGCTGTCGACGTAGTCTGCAAACGTATCCCAGACCTCATCAGGCTTTGCGTCATCCTCAACACCTGGCCGGTACTTGCCAGTTCGCACTGCCATCAGCACTCGCTGTCTAACACTACTCACCCAGCACCCTCCTCAGCCCCAGCTCCTTCGCACCGCCGCCAAGGTCGTTCCGCACGTCGTCCCCAATAATTCCCACATCCTCAGCCCTCAGCTCCTCCACATCCTCAGCCCTCAGCTCCTCCACACCCGTACCGCCCGAGCCCCCAATATCCCGCAGCATCTCAATAGCCCGCTCAAAGAACCCCCGCGTAGGCTTGCCGACAATCTCGGCCTGCACACCCGCGGCCTCCTCCAGCGCACGCACGTACGCGCCAATACCGAGGCTGAGGCCGGCAGGGAACGAGGGCGTGTCCGGGGCCTGGTGGAAAGCCGCCGTGTGCGGCGCGATGAGGACTGGTTTGCGTGTTTCAGATTTTCCACTCTCGCCCTTGGCGCTTTGGTTGTCCGAGGTGAGCGGCTCGCCTTTGAGGATTCGAAAGGCCGTGTTGAGGTGGTCATAGTCGAACGACTCGGGGTGGAGACCCAGGATCACGGCGTCCGGATCGGTGGAGGGGAGGTGCGCAAACTCTTCCCGCGCCGCGGGGGAGAGGAGGAGGTATGGTCTGCGATCAGAGTCTTTGAGCCGGAAAGAAGTGCTACATACCTGAGATTCCGCTTCTCCACGAGAGACCGACATGCGCCGAGCGAAGTCAGGAGCTCGTTCTGGCGTACGCTCAGGCCCATAGCCCGGAGCTTGTCGAGGAGCTTGGCCTCGGACTCTTTGGTGTTGTTCGAGCTGATATCAGACATTCGCCGAGGTGAACTTGCTCTGAATACGAGTAAGAACTGATGACTCACCAGAACACGAAGGGCATCCCCATATGCCTCAACGCCTCGACGCCCTCGGCGGCGCGCGGCGTCAGCTCCTTGCCAACATGTAGCGTGCCGTTCAGATCGATTAGGAGAGCCTTTATCGGTCTTGTGTCAGCTCCGTCTGGCCGTTAGCTCACGGCATGTCAGTGGTTAGTGCTGAGGTGGATCGACGCTGGAGACGTCAAGGTAGCAAGCATCCTGACGTCAGATCACGTGATGCCCACGGCATTGTGCTCTACTGTAGTACTCGGACTATCCTACAGGAAGTACACAACCTCGGACACGCGAGCTGCTGGCGACGAACAAGTCTGGCTGGCTCGACGAGTAGGACATCCGCCACACTCAGTCCAGCCACATTCATCAATGTCCATCACCCGGCGCCACACAAGCCAAGATGCATCCAAGCCCGTCCCGAGGCATGTCAGTCACCATCGGCGCGGATGCAATCCATCCCCGTCCATTCCGCAGATAGGGCTTCCAGGCTCGGTCGGCCGAGCAGCATCGCGATCGCGGTACAGAGGCACGGACCTGGCTGGACAATCGATGGACCTGGACAGTGGACCTGGGGGCGGACCTGGCGGATGCGGATGGTCATGTGAGCGTTGTGGCGGCAAGCTGGAAAACTAGCCACTTGTTCATGTCCCGGCCGGGACACAGCGTGGTGTCCTTGCTTGTTGCTGGAACAAGTCTCGTCGAAAGTGTCCATGTGGGACCAGTACCAGTTGCGACATATGATCCCATCGGTGGCGTGATGACGGGAAGCCTGAGCTTGCTGGAGATGGGCAGGAGGGTGGACGTTCCATTTTTCTTACGGTGTCTGCGTGGCACAGCCACGAAATGAGGACGATCCAGCAGCCGTATCAGCAGGCATATCAGTGCACTCGAGGAGTCGGGGTAGACTACATACCAAAATCTACAACAAAATGCTACCTCCCTCACCTCCCATGTCTCTCACTGTCGTAGTCCTCACTATCGGACACATCAGGCGCGCCAACAAATACGCTGCCGGAAGATACCGTGCCGACGCCTCTCGACTCGTCAAAGCTTCCTAACCTCCTCTCCTCACCCTCTGGATCAGACCGCTGGTCAGGATCGCGCGGATGCCGCAGATGCAAACCCGCAGCCGCGGCCTCCCCCTCCTTGTCCTCGGCTACCGCTCCCATGGTGCCGCGCGACCGGCTCTGTGCGAGACTCAAGCTCGGGCTCAAGCTCGGGCGGCTCATGGCGCTTTGCGTCGACTGGGCCGACACTTGGTCGAGCTCATCGTCCGTCGTGCTGAACGTGCTGAATGGCGCAGCCGTCCACTCGCCGCCAGACACCGTCTCGGCTGTGCGCGCCGTTGCGACTGTGACGGTGTGCCGCGACTCGTCAAAGCACGGCGTCACGGCCAGTTTGAGCGACGTGCCGGCCGGGTCGGCGGCACGCTGCGTCGACGCCTGCAGCGTGCTGTCCAGATCCAGCTCCACGCCAGTCTCCCACTTGGTCAACGCGCGGATGGGGCCCGAGTAGTGCTTGTCGCCGTATAGTTTCCACGTTATGACGCTGATTACGAGAGTCATCGCAATGACTGCGGGAGACCACGAGATGTTTTCTGTTGATCAGCATGTGTGCCGGGGAGAGGAGAAGGGGAGGGAAGGTGATCTGGGGAATTTCGTCGTGGTGTACGGCCGGAAGGGCGACTTACGAGCTGTTACGGGTGTCCTGTTCGGGAAGACCTGTACGATTACGACTGCTGCGCAGAAGAGAGCACCGACGACGGCTATGGGCCTGCTCCACTTTCGCATGGACCAACTCGCACGACCTTCGAGCTGCAAGTTTTTACTCGAGAGCAAGTACAGAGCTACCGGGATGAGCTGCTGTCAGTTTGAGCCCGACTGTCGTCACCTACATATCCCAGCATGCTCAAGGAGGCCGCGGTGACAGTCACGATCGATGCGACGAGCCCGTCCGTGCTAAACTGCAAGAACGCCCAAGGTGCCCAGAGGGCGACGCAGATGAGGTGGGCAACCCATGGCTGACGGTCCTTGTTCGTGCGCTTGATTTGGTCGCTGAAGGGCAGCGCCCGGTCGCGAGCGAGGGCGAAGAGGAAGCGAGAGCTGGACTGCAGCTGCGCCTGCAGCTGCAGACAGAGCACGAATATGCACAGCACGAGAATGCCCACAGCGTACGCAGTGTTGTGGGCCCTGGCGAGGATGTGCCCGGTCGCAAATTCCTCCCTGGACAGGAACTCTGCATCGGAGGGATTGACGGCGAGCAGGAGGATGACGATCGCGATGTAGCCCAACAGGTAGGTCATAATAACCGAGAGCGTCATTGCCACCGGCACGTTGCGGGACGGGTTTTGTGTCTCCTCGGACATGTGCGCGGACGCGTCTGAGCCTGCTGCAATTGTGCACATTTGCCAGCCCAGGATGTAGACATAGGCGTGATTGTTCCATCCCGTCACGGTGGTGAATTTTGTGGATATCGGTGGCGAGTTCTTAAAGTCGCTGTCGTCAGAACGTCCCCATGTTAAGCTTACCGGTGCGCTACACCCGTTGCCAACAGCGAAATGCACAGCGCCATCCACACACACAGGCCGTAAATGCCCGCCCCGATCCACCACCGGCTGGATGTCCCCCACCGTGTCCCACCGACGGTACCAACGACCGTGACGATCGCCAAGTAGAACAGGACGCGATGCCACATTTCTACGTGGAATCCATAGCTGATGTTCATCACGCCCGTGATGATGGTGACATTCTGCCAGCATACCAGAACAAGCTGTTATCAGTACCATTCAAGGAGGCACCCACATTGCCAATATGCCCACCGAGCACAATGCCGCCCATCACCCAACCCCAGTATCGCTCGCCACCGACGCCACCACGGGCACACTTCCACGACCACGACGCCATGGCACCAGCGACGGGGTAGGCAGATGCTAGCTCCGAGAGGGGCAGTACCAGCGCTAGAGACAGCACCGCCGAAACCGGCCACGCCACCAACTTGGTGTCAGCCACCGTCCACCATGTATTCTTACCATCATCATTGGGCCTCCGTATTTGTACGCGCCGGGCACGGCGAATAGGGAGCCCTGGGGTTAGCAGATTGCCGCGGCTGTCTCTGGCAACTGATGCTAACCTGAAGACTGCCGATATTGAGCCAGGAGATGAAGAAGGAAGACCAAAAGTTGTAGTCGCGCCCAAGGACCGCATCGTAGCCTAGTTGCTGCAGGCGGTGGGTGTCGTGGTCGACCACGCCGCGAGACAGTCTCCGTCTGAATGCGCCTTTGATACCGCCCTTGCTCGGGTCCTTGGCGTCCGGCGTGTTTGTGGATGGCGTCGTGCCCGACGACTGCACCGCCGAGAGCACGTTGCCAGTGTCATAGGTTCGTATTTGTGGTGGAGCTGGCACTGGTCGGCTACTTGTAGGCACATCGTCAAACTGGGACGGCCGCCGAGACTCGCCATATGGTCTTGAAACGGACGGTCTAGACTCGCTGGGAGCATAGGCGTACTCGCCTTCGTCCGAGTACTGTGTAGTGGTGGGATGTGTAACCTCTACGCCATCGTCGTAGTATACGTACGAGTCGCAATACGTATTGAACGGTGTGGGGGCGGCATCGTAAGAATGGGAGGGGTAGTGATCGCTGCCAGAGGACGAGTCGCTGGTGGATGAGCTTGCGGCGTCGCTGGCGCTTAGTACGGCGGTGCTGGTGGGAGCAGCAGCGGGTGCGGGAGGGAGGTTGGCTGCAGGTCTTGGCGCGCTGACAGTAGGAGCTGGAGCGCCACCTTTTGATGCGCGTCTGAGGGCGGTCATGCGCGATGCATGATTCGAGCTTGCGGACGCGCGGCGCTCAGAGGAGGTCTGGGATGCGGCCTGGGAGGCCGAGTTGGAGGTGGTGCGCGAGATGACACTGAGGCCGCGATTGCTTGAGGCTGACCCTCCCGCCACCCGCGCCGGCGCGGCCCCTGCGCCGGCAGAGGTGGACCCTCGCGCGCTGGGAGAGTCCTGCGCTCCGCTTGCGCGCGGCGCGTGGCCACGGCGCATGGGCGAGTCGGATGACATGGTCGGGTGGTGGGGTGATTAGTAACGGGGCATGATATGGGATGGGGGTCGACGCTGGTCGAGGGGTGGGCGGAGCCGGTTGGCGGACTACCTGGTGTCGAGACGAGAAAGGCGACGTCGAGAGTGGTAGAATGCAAAGTGGAGAGAGGGAAGAAGGAGAGAATGCGATAAGGTCAGCAAGCCAATGTCGACCGCTACCGAGGTTGATTCTACTCCAAGCCTTCACTTCCGCTCTTGGCCTCCCTAGCCACTCCCTCGACCCCCTATGCATCCCTCCGTCGCCACTCCTCCCATGCATAATTCCAGTCTACTCGCTTGCTCGTCGCCGCAGTAAAGCCAAGCCCGACCCAAGCAAGGTACTGGGCGGGTGTGCCTGCCCGCACTCGCCATGTCCGGCCAGCTCGGAGCCCGCGCCGCTGTCGGGGGCGGCTCAGCCTGAGCGTGTCGTTGGGACATCTCGGTCTGTGGCATGGCACGATGCAGCTGATGCTCAACCTTGCACGGAAGATACAAGATCTGCACCGCCTGCAGATCTCAACCTGCGTAAAGCGCGCTAGGAGATCTGCTAAAAGAGTTCCCCGCCGTGGATCGAACCTCTACCAGGCTTCCGTGTCCGGAGTTTCGAGAAATTCGGAATTGTCCCCGCGGGGCGGCCAGTTTGCCGGCGGAATTACGGCGCATATCCGCTCAGCAGTGCCGCTCGTCTTGCGTTTGCCCACTACATGTCCCGGAGCTCCACGTTCTGAGCGCGTACTGCCTGTGGAGCTCCTATCAGCTGATGTCTTCAAACGGCTAGCTCGCGATAGCTGCGCGCTCCAACATGCTTGGCATTATGATAAGCAGTTGCGGTCACAGCGCTGTCCAAGCACCGTCCAAGCGCCAGCCAAGCGCGCAGACGGACGGTCCGCCCCATTGCGTCTCCATGATGCAATCCAGAACGCCACCGGAGCGGTGCGATAACAGCAGCAGGAGCCCTCGGCCGTAGCCGTATACTCGTGCGAGCCGGTCCGTTTCCAAGTCTGCAGAATCGTCGAGGAAACTCCACTCAGTAGAGCTCTGTCTTGCACAAATTCATTCAAATATCCTTACTACTTATCGCCCTCCATCCCTAAGCAAGGATCTTGGCCCACTTCTTACGCATAGCCTTGATGGTCTGCACAGGACTGCCCTGCGCGGAGGGATACTCATTCGGGCTCGCGCCCCAGGTGCGGGACTGCCAGTCGGTCTCCATCTGCTGCAGCTGCGTGGTCCATGTGGCATACTTGTAGGCCGACGGCGGGTTCTTGATGAGGAACATCCAAAACAGCTCCCACGACTTGGCGAACACGTCGCCGACAACGCCGTGCCAGTGTTTGGCGGCATACCGGTCCAGTGCCCAAGGCGCGCGCGTCGCGGGACCCCAGAGGACGATCTGGTTGCGCGCCTGGTACTCCATGAACTGCTGGTGCATGGGGTCGTCGCCCCACTGACGCGCGTCCGCGATCCAGGTCGCCAGAAGAAAGTTCTTGTCCGTTGCGAGGATCGCGTCGACGTCCTTGAGCAGGTCGACGATCATGCCACCGTTCACCTGGACGCCTTGCGGGTCGTTGCCCGTCTTCCAGGCCGCGATCATCTTCTGGTATAGCGGAATGCCCGCGTTGAGGAATACCTGCCGCGCGACGTCGACGAGATCGTATGAGAAGCCTGGCGTCTTCTCCAGTTGGGGAGCGGCTGTCGCGGCGGCCAGCAGAGAGTCGAGTGCGGCCACAACGTCTGAGACGTTGTACGTGATCTTGGTCGCGAGGTAGTTTCCAGTCGTGCCAAGAACGCCATCGACATCGGGTGGCAGGTCAAAGATGGAGCGAGTGGTGCACGCGACCTCGAGGTCGTTGGACTTGTATACCGAATTGTCCAGTAGACTCCACGCCTTGAGTGCGGCGTCTGTGCCCTTGGCATTCTGAGGACGGTTGAGGGCATAGCGGCGCTTGACCCAGTCGCTGGCCCACTGGGAGACGTCGATCTGGGTCGTCTGCCACGCCGTGTCCATTGCCATCTCAAACAGATGCTCGTTTTGGTTCAAACCCTCAGGAGTAAGGCCCGTGCCGATGAGATTGCCGCCAGAGGCCTTGGCCTTCATGACTTCCGAGTTGTAGTGGTCCAGCGCGCCATAGAGGCCGTTGTTCTGGCCATAGTTGAGAAGGGTGTTCCAGACCCACTTCTTGCCGTAAAAGTTGTTGACACGGCTCCACACGGGCATAGACTCGGAGGCGAGGTCGAGGATGATGATCTGATCGTCGGCCAGCGACGCAAGGAATGCCTCAATGTGCTCTGGCGTCCAGCTCTTGGGGTCGTTGACGAACAGCCAGCCTTGCATGACCCAAACGGCAGTCGGGTCGACATCCCGGATAGACTTGATGACGTTGGCAGAGTTGTTGCGGAGGTACGCGGGGTCGGTCGACGTCGGGCGGAGCTCGTTGTAGAGGTCGATCGAGTAGTAGCCCGACAGCCAGCCTCCGTAGAGACTCTTCTGCTTCTCGAGGAAGGCCTTTTGGACGACGTTCCATGTCGGCCACGTCGGATCAATGGCAGAATTCTTGGTGTCTGATATCAGCGCTGGAAAATGCTCATTCACAAACACTGGTCGGGGAACGCCATCCAGGCTGATGCGTGAAGGAAATCAGGCCCGCCAATCTTGTCGTGCAACTCTGCTGGAACGAAGCCACTAAACCCAGGCAGAACAGGCTTCATGCTGAACGCAACCATGCGATTGATAATCTTGCGCTGCAAGTTGAACTGCTTGGTGAGCCAGTCTTGGCTGACCGTCTGGCCCCAGGAGCCTCTAATGTTGCCCATGCGCGCCCAGGAGTGGAATGCGGGGCCAGAGAAGTACGGCAGGATGACATCGTCCGTGAGGCCAAAGTCGCGGAATACCTCTGCCCAGACACAGTCGTCAGTGGTGCACCCGGCTTGGCCTCACTATTCTTGGCCGCCGATGGCCAGGGGAACATTGACACCGTGCAGGATCGCCCAGTCGAGAAGGTACTCCCACTTGTCCCAGTTGTAGAACGCAAGTGTGTACGAGTAGGTCACGACGTTGAGAAAATAGCGAGTACTAGCCCACGATGAGCCAGTGTATTTCTGCCCAGCCATGGTATTCATCTGCGACGCCATGTCGTTGGTGAAGGTTGTGCCGGACCATGTGACGTCGTGGCCCAGCTTGCGGACGTAGTCGAGCAGTCCGCGGCCCATGCCTGCCACAGTGGCTGACGAGATGGTGACCTTGTTGTTCGTCTTGGTATCGACGGAGAAGGCATCAAACTGCCCGTCGCCATTGAGCGATGTGTCGTACTTGAAGTCAATCTTATTCTGCATTCTACTGTTAGCTCGCGTGACAGAATTACTCACGATTGGGGGAAGCGCCGTTTCACGAGTGCCTTCATGGCGTCGATACCCCCAGGCTCGGCGCCGATGGGCGAACCAGAGGCAGATGGACCAGGAAGCCCGCCGCCCGAGCCGCCAGAGGGGCCAACATCGCTGCTGTTAGGGTCACCCAGGCCACCTCCGCTGTCACGGAAGACGACGGTGCTCCTGGCCGATACTGCGTTGGCTGCAGCTGTCCCGACTGTCGCGTCGATGGGCTTGGCATGTGCCAAGAATGGCAGAAGCGCGATCGCGAGCGCGGCGAGCCTCATTGTTGCTGTCGCAATGTGGGGCCGACTTACCAAGATGCTTGGTTATAACCGGTCCCCATGAGCCCCACGATGCTCGCGATGGAGCCTCCCATACGCTGCGCTATGCGCGCAAGCAAGCGCGTGTACGACAACCACAAACAGACGCGTCGCCGTGTTGCCCGACGCAAGCGTATCGTTAGTCAGTTCGGGAGCCAGGTATTGCGCGTGCTGGCGGCTAGGACCGACAGGTTAGATCATGTGAGTCAAGCACGAGAATGCGCTAACGACGAGGTAAGTTGAAACGCGGACGCCCAGTGGGTTCCCGCATTCCCGGCACGTCACGAACGCGTACGGCGCGTGGAAATTCGGCGTCTAGCCCGTTAGCAAGTTCTAAAAGCCCACTTGTTACGGCATCGGACGCGGCGACGTTGGTCCTTCTATGCAGGACATTGGGCACTCTTGTGATCCAACACTCTAGGCGATCACCTTCTAGCCCCTCCGCGGGTCGAGGCCGTTGTCGGCTCCCAGTCGGCTTGGGCCACAGCTCCACGATCTCAATCTCCCCGCGCAACTCCTGCCCACCCAGTCTCAAGCTTGTCGCGTGCTCACCTGCCCCAAGACTGCGGCGATGATCTTGCTAGAACCACCGTGGATGTGCGCCTGATCCCAAGCGACCATTGGGCTTATCCACAGTCGGCCGACCGGCTTTGGCCACGGCAGCAAGCGCAGCCTCGCACATCGTCACTGGCTGCAGCCGCTGGCGGCCAATATCGCAGCGAAACGGTGACAGGTTGAACTCGTCGTTGCGAGTAGAATGGTAGGTCAGAAATGTGTAGCGTACCAGCACATCAGTAGAGGATCGACAAGATGGACATCAGTACCGGTCTTATCAAGCTGGGTCTCTGATACAAAGTACGTCCGGAGTGTATGATACAAGACATCCTAGCCAAGAGCCGAATCCCCCTCCTACTGCTCAAAGAGCGGCGCCAGCTCCCTCCACTGCCACTCGGGCACCTCGCCCGCATCCTTTCGCTCACGCATTAGCTTGCGCGAGAGCTTCGGGCCCAGTCCAAAGAACAGCAGGCCCAGCCTGCGGCCCGCTTTGCCGGGCTCCGTGCGCGCGACAAAGGGCTCACCGCGGTGGAGCTTGAGGCAAATGTCCAGCAGTCTGCCTGGGTCCGTCTCTGGATGGACCGTGGCATTGCGACGCTGGCGTGCGGCGTTGCAGGTGACTTCTAAAATCGCCTTCTTGCTGAGGGCGATGGTCTCGGCGCGAGTCGCGGGGGAGTAGCGTAACAGGCGGTTTTGAACGAGTCTCGCCATCTAGGCGTTAGCACAGGAGATTGCGGACGCCATACCTCTTTGGCGCTCCGGGTCGCCGCCTTGCTTGGCACGAGGCGCTGGCCGAGCACGCGAAGCACGGAGACGGTCGATACATCTCCGAGGGCATAGTCGTTTGCCTGCGCAATCTCGCGCTCCAGATCGCACGTCCGCGCAGTCCGGCGCTCCAGATCTTTAATCTCAGCGCGGAGCTCCTTGACAGTCAGCGTGAATGTCGTCGCATGCTCACAGTGATCTGCTGGTGGAACGGCACCCAGGCTGCCGACGACGGCCCGACTAGAGCCACTGTGGGGTTTGTCACGGAGTCGAGGTGGACCTTGGGTTGGTCTCCGACGGCATATCCGGCGTCGACGACGGCAGCAAGCGCTGCCTGTCGCGCATCTTCGCCCTCGGCAGCAGCAGTGCGCACTGCAGCCGACACAGCGAATAAGTTGAATGCGGCGGGCTTGGAGTACGCCGCAAGGACTGCAGCGTACAGGCGCATGGTGGATGGTGCGGAATGTGGACGAAGTGGACGCTGCAACTCCTTATCTATGTTTGGGCCGTGTGGGTTCGGAAGCAAACCCCTATGTCATGCCTCTACAGTCTACGCTACGCTCTATGCCTACACCACAAGCGACATGACAAGCTACTCTCCAGCTCCCTCCTCCCATGCCAACTCCCAATGACGACCAAGACTAATGCCCAACGCCCACCACCCCGTCCCGCATCCCGACCGGTGCGACAGGAGCAGCGGCGAACGCGACTACACGCCCCGAGTCCCTCCGTGCAGGCGTACCGTTGCCAACGGATGGGGCGTCAGTCGGCCGTCGCGGTAGGGACGCAGACCGCGTTACCTGTGCGGAAGTCTGCGCCGGAGTCGGCGGGGCAGTGGACGAGCTCTGCCGTTGCACGCTCGGGCGTGTGGGCGGGTCGACCTCCATCGGTTGGTGGGACGGTCGGCGCTCGACCTCGGCTCGCTCGGCGCGCGCAGGGTCAACGTCCATCTCGGCCCCTCTTGAGCGCTCCCGTTCTCCTCGCTCTCCGCTGTCCTCCCGCCCGCGCTTTTCTGCGCGCTCCCTCTCACGATCCCGCTCGGCGCGCTCCACTCGCTCTCGTTCATTCTCGTGCTCCCGCTCGTCGCCGCGCTCGCCGCGCTCGCCTTGTCGCTCCTCTCCCCGTTCACGCTTGCCCTCATCAGCCTCCTCCTCCTCCCGCGCCTGCCAGTACGCCAGCAGCCGGTCGCCGTACCGCTGCATCTCCTCGGGCGGGATCATGAGCGTAAAGTTGTTCAGCAGCAGGAACTGCAGCTCCAACTGGTTGAGCTCGTGCGCGGGCAGACCGCCGACCTTGGCGTATCGCGAATTAGTGTAGAAGACGTCTGCTGTCAGGAATGCACAGCACCACAACCTACCAGAGAAGAACTTGGATGCAACCGTCACGCCGGCGATGATTAGACGATGAATATTGTAGCTGTCGATCGCGAAGCCCTTGGGTCCCACTGCGGCGCGGAGGCCACCCACACCACTCGGAGTGCCGAGCTTGCTCATCCGGTCAAAGTACACCAGGAGACCCAGGAATACCTCGTTCGTCGTTGGGCAGTACTTGAGAATGCGCATGAGGTACGCCTCGATCGTGATGCTCGGTACGTGCCGAGCGTGGAAGGAGAGGATCGAAGACGGTTGGGAGAGGGAGCCAGTGGACGCAGTGAAGAGGCGGTCGCCGGCGGCCGAGTCAAAGCTCGGTGGGTCGTCGTGGAAGAGCTCGTTTGTCGGCGAGTCGTGCGTGATGGTCGAGCTTCGTGACTGCGCGCTCCCTGCCGCGCTCCCCGCGGCGTTGCTCGTTACACTGGCATGGTCGCTGCCTGGTGGCTCGTGGGCGTCGCTGTCGCTCGGAGTGGGGATGCCGCTCGCCTCGTCCATGTGGTCGGCGCGCAGCTGGTCGTTGCTGCTTGCGATCTGCTGCAAAAGGGAAGCTAAGAGTTTGAGAAGCTGGGGAGTCGGGAAGGTAGCCAGGTCGAGATGCAGGTGCTCGCGCTCGCGCGCCGGTGAGCCAGCTCTGGAGAGGCTGGTCTCCGGCGAAGCTGCCGACGAGGACGTGTTGGTCCTTGGCCTGCTTGGCCCTGCTTCACTTGCGCCAGTGCCATTCTCTGTGGACGCCCGCTCGGCGGACATGATATCGACAATGCAGAAGTGACAGAAGCGACGCTCGCTTGTGGTGTTGATTAAGGCTAGCCGAATGCGGTGTTGATGCGTTTGGAATGTGTATCTGCGCCAAAGAGACTCGTCTAGATGCGTACAGGCGAAGAAGCCGGGAGGGGTATAACAAGTCGAGTTCGATGATGATGCTGAAAGTGGAGAGCAAGAACGTGCGACGGCGTCCAACACGACCTCCATACCTGCGGGTCCAAATCCATCTCTATCCAATGGCCCGCCACACAAGCCAGAGATTGCCCTTTGGCATCTCTTTACGCTGCACCTCCTCAAAGCCCCACTTGGTCGCCATGGCCGTGATGCTCGCCGGCGTTCGGAGACCCAAGGACGGATGGATGCCCTTGATGAACTCTCGGTCGAACTGTTGTCAGCGCTCGGTGGTGCCTCGGTATGTACCTTTTCGTCACCATCCGATCTGAACGATCCGTCGTCGTTGAGATACGCGCCGTATGCCGCGATGAAGCCGCGGGGAGATAGAAGCATTTTGCCGTCGTCGGTCATTGGTGACAGATGGCGGAAGATCTCCTCTGGGAGGCCTTCGGGCGTGCAGTGGATGAGGTTCACTGCAGTGAGCTTGCATCGGCGTGTGGTGCAGCTCACACATGACCACACCGTCGAATGGCTCCTCATCCTCAGCCCTAGCTGTCAATGCCGCCCAGTGGGCAGGCTCTGCGATATCGAGCTTGACTGGTGGTGCCACGTTTGGGGGAAGGTCGTTGGTTGCGATCTTCCTGCTGTTAGCTTCTGAGACGGAAATAGCAGCTCACGAGACCTCCTCCTCGTCGCGAGCGGTACCGGTAAAGTGCACTTGTGGCCACTGCTCTGCGTACCCTCGGATATGCTCATACGGAAAGCTCGCGAGCTCGAGGACACGCTTCGTGTCGCTCTGGATCAACGGGGACAGAGCCTCGATGACGGGCCCTTTATTCCGCTCACTCGCGCCTGCTGTCAGCTGCGCTTCGTCGTTCAGCTTACCAGCCTGTGTGATAACGCTCGGGTACGCCATCGTAGTTGAATAGTTCAATACCAAACTCCCTTCCCTCGCCACCACAGCCATCACCCACTCGTCAACATCTGCACGTGACGTCACGAATTGCTTCCGCCGGCACGCAGTTGGGTGGCAAACGCGCTCTCCATCTCCACTGCTCTCATCACACCACCATGCGTCTCCCGCTCGCAGCCCAGCTTGCTCCCTTCATCTTCGACTCGCTCACGCCCAAGCCGCCAGAGAGCACCGTCTCCCTGTCGCCGAGGCAGGCGCACTCGCACGCGCTCGATCGCGCTGCGCCGCTCCTTATCCACTCGGCATCGCAGCCCGAGGGGTATGCTGCCGCATCCGACAGCCGGCTGTCCCTGCGGACTAAGAAGATCACGATGCGCAGGCCGAAAGAGCGCCCGCCGCACATGCTGTCCTGGGCGCATGCAGAGCGCGCACGGCGGAAAGGACTCAATGTGACTTCGGTGGCGGGGTGGGATGTCGGTGCCTTCGACTCGGGCGGGTGGGAGGATGTGGAGGTCGACGCGCCTGATGTCTCCGATCGCCAGACGCTTATCACGCTTGCTAAAATGAGCAGTAACGCGTATACACTGCCAGAGGACGGCGACTGGTGGCCGCTGAAAGGGTGGAACAAGACGTTCCCGTACGGCTGGGAGCCCGATGCCGATGGCTTGCGCGGGCACATTGTAAGCTAGCCATCTCAATCCAGCTAACACCAGTTCGCCGATGATACCAACACCACCGTCGTGATCGCCATTAAAGGTACAAGTGCTGGGCTTCTCGGCAGCGGCGGACCAACATCAAAGAACGACAAGTATAACGTGAGCTGGAGCGAGCCTTTCCAAGCTCACAACAGGATAACCTCATGTTCTCATGCTGCTGTGCGCGCGTCGACTTTTCCTGGTCAACGGTCTGCGACTGCTACGCCGGCGGGTACCGCTGCGAGCAGACGTGTCTGGAGAATGCATTGGTCGAGGAGAGTGTGTACGCTACTGTTGGGACCAATCTCTACAACAACGTCACGTACATGTATCCGAACGCCAACATCTGGTTGACAGGCCATTCGGTGAGTTTCTGTCTGGTTCTCCAACACTGACCGCAGCTCGGCGGAGCTCTGAGCTCCCTTATCGGCCTGTCCTTTGGTGCTCCTGTGGTCGGCTTTGAAGCGCCAGGCGACAGACTACCCGCCCGCCGCCTTCACCTACCTCAGCCTCCTGCACTTCCTTATGACATGACGGGCATTACGCACGTCTACCACACCGCCGACCCCATCCCCATGGGCGCCTGCACCGGCACATACTCTGGCTGCTACGCCGCTGGTTTTGCCCTTGAGTCCAGGTGCCACAACGGCCAGACTATCCTGTACGACACTGTCACCGTGAAAGGCTGGAGCGTGGATGTGCGCACGCACCGCATTAACGAGGTCATCGACAAGGTCCTCGCCGACCCCTGGCCAGTAGGCAAGGAGGGCGACGACAACGATGGGGACTCTGACACTCCTGGCTCTCCAGGCGATGACGACGACGACATTCCCGACCCCGGCACTGGTTGGCTCTCTGCGTGGTGGGGCTGGAGGCGGGGTCCTCGACGCGGAGAGGAGAAGAAGAAGCCTAGGGACTGGGATAAGCATGGTGGTGTGCCCAAGCCGCATGCCGACGACGCATGTGTAGACTGTTACAAGTGGTAAGCTGGAGGGCCATGGTGGTAGCTGACGGCAGGGAGTTTGGCGACGGATGGAGTGACAAGTGAGCAGTGATACCGTTCGAGCATGGGGGATTGTTGTTGTATGTGGTGTATGCATCTGAAGAGTACTGCTATCGGGCGTAAAGGTTGGACCTGCCGTCAGTTCAGTCTTGCGTACTTGTCAACTGACCGGTTCATCATTGCGAGCTTGTGCTGCTCGTCCACGCGCTTGAACACATCGCTCGTACCCTCAAGGACGGCAAGGATCTCACGCGCAATGCGGTCGTCTCGCCGCACACCACTCTTCCGTCCCCGTTCAGCAGCCTTGAGCAGCCACATGATCCCCGTCCGCGTCCGCTGGCGCTCATTCAGTGCTCGCGGAGTGTGCACCGTCTTGGCGCTCTTGCGCATGGAGAGCATGCGCACGCTCGGCGATGACAGCAGAACCGCCTTGTGGAGTAATGGCAGCGGGGCCTGGTTCGTCGCGCGCTGCACGAGCGCCAGGACCGTCGCGGCGTGACGCTGAGCCACTCCCTTCTTGCCGTCGCGCATGAGGAGGTTGGTGAAGAGCTCGAGTACCGGGTCGCCCTTTGGCGCAATCACACCTGGGAGGTACCCGCGCACAACGGAAGGTGCGGGCGCAGAGGTCGTGGCGTTGAAAGCGGAGGAAGGGAGGGTCGAAGTCGATGCCGTTGGCAGCGCGCCCGGCACGGCTGGCGCCGCTGAGACTTCGACGCGCACTTGTCGGGAGGTGCTGAACAGCCGCCTCGGCGCGGCGGCGACGCTCGCGAGCGCTGAGCGGAGCATGCTGGTTATCGTCAATGGTCGAGATCCAAGTTGGACTTTGCGCGCTGGGCGGAAGGAAACGATGGCTAGTTTCCCACGGTGGTTCCAGAAAAGTTGACCACCCAAGTGTCCGAGAGCTGGTATGAACGCATCAACAGACAGTTCACGATGGCGGGCAAGAAACGCACTTCGGAAGTGGCAGAGCTGCCGAGCAAGGCGGCGGACCGCGGGCAGGACACCGCGCGCCCCATCGCTGAGGACGAGGAGATGGGCGAGTTCGAGGACCGGTGGGAGGACGAGATTGAGGAGGAGCAGATCGACGGCGATGCCGAGGATGATGGTGAGCTTACTTGCGGCTGGGGCTGAGACAGACTTTACCCCGGCACAGGAGGACGAGGACGAGGTGGAGCAGCCGAAGCAGACTTACCTTCCTGGTGTAGCACTCGGCGAGGGCGAGCAGCTGGTTGCCGACAACTCGGTGTACCCGTGCTTGCACGCACTGAGCTACGCGTGGCCATGTCTTTCGTTCGACGTATTGCGGGACGACCTGGGGAACGACCGCGCCAGCCTGCCGCAAACGGCGTGGATCGTGGCGGGCACCCAGGCCGGCGAGGTGCCGGGCCAAGGGCGGGCCAAGGACGAGGTGGTTGTCATGCGCCTCTCTGGCCTGTCTAGGACGCAGCACGACGACGACTCGGACGCAGAGGAGGATGACGACGAGGTGGACGAGGACGCACGACTGGACTTCCTCACCCTGCCGCATGTCGGCGGCGTGAACCGTATCCGTGCGGCGCCGGCCACTGGCGCAGTACCGGATCCGTACCACGTCGCAACGTGGAGTGACACGGGCAAGGTGCACATCTGGGATGTAAAGCCGCTCATCGACACCCTCTCGGGCCCGTCCAAGCCGAGGCAAAAGACCCCCGTTCACACCGTGACCGTGCACGGGCGGAACGAGGGCTTTGCGCTTGAGTGGGGAGCAAGTGGCTTGTTGAGCGGTGACATGGCGAGCAGGATTCACCTCACGACGCAGACGCCGACGGGCTGGACGACCTCGCAGGCATACTCGTCTCATACGTCCAGTATCGAGGACCTGCAGTGGTCGCCGGCTGAGCCGACGGTCTTTGCTTCCTGTTCGGCAGACACGACTGTCAAGGTCTGGGACGTACGGACAAAGGGCCGCAAGGCCGCTGTCAGCGTCAAGGCGCACGACGAGGATGTGAACGTCATCTCTTGGAACAAGAACGTCGACTACCTCCTGGTATCGGGCGGCGACGAGGGCGGCATCAAGGTCTGGGACCTGCGCATGTTCAAGGGGTGAGTCGCCAAGATTCTATAGTCTCACTGACTCTAGAACGCCAACACCCGTTGCACACTTCCAATGGCACAAGGCGCCGATCACCTCCGTCGAGTGGCACCCCACCGACCCGTCTGTCTTCGCCGCAGCCGGTGCCGACGACCAGGTCACGCTCTGGGACCTGTCCGTCGAGCAGGACGACGAGCAGGCGCCCGCGCAGGCGCAGGGGCCGGACGGCAAGGCGCTCGACGTGCCGTCGCAGCTCCTGTTCGTGCACCAGGGCCAGAAGGACGTCAAGGAGCTCCACTGGCACCCCCAGATCCCCGGCATGGTCCTCACGACGGCAGCCGATGGGTTCAACGTGTTCAAGACTATCTCTGTCTAGGAGTGAGGATGAGGCTGAGGTTGTGGAGAGGAGATGTACTGAATCATAGAGACATGTCACTGTCTAATGTGTTATTCTCGACCGTTGAACAGCAAAGTCTGGCAATCCACTGACTGAGACTACAGTTCTTACATCGTGCAGCCACGGCGTCCGCCACTCTCACAAACACCGTGTGCCAGCTGCTGTACGCGGACACCTGACGCCACCACCGACGAGTGTTTGTGGCCCGAGCGCGAACCTCGCCCCATTTGCCACTGATGTTGTTTTGTCCTCAGCCTCACCCAATCTCTCACTCCTCACAACCAGCAGTCCTTGTTCCAGATGACCAAAGTGTGGCTACATCTCAAGCGATCCTACGCCAAGGTGCAGCCCCCCGCAGCCGCGCGATCGATCTTTGCCCCAACCTGTGCTGTCGATGGATGTGACATTGAAGGGTGGATGTTTGGCAGCTGCCAGGCCTGTTACAAGTATTTTTGCCCCAGCCACCTGCGCCATCCTTGCGTGGAGCTTGATGTAGGTCGGAGGCGTGAGACATTCTGACAGATTAGGATCTCGAGTTCACCCGAGCTCACCAACGGGTCCTGTTCCGCTCTCAGGTGAGCAACGAGAGGAAACCACTTAACGGATCAGGACAATGCCCTCCTGCCGATGGTGACAGAAAGCTCCCCGCACATCTTGTCAGCTGCTGCAATGCTCCGCCCGTCGCACACCGCCAAGCTCAAGCTCTGGAATCCCCTATACTGGGATAACGACCACCTCAACCACGGTCGCCTCCACAACCATGCAGTGGTCGACTGGGATGATGGACAGCGCTGGATAGCTCGCTTCCGGAAACATATGCCGGGTGAGGTGACAGGACTGCGCAAAGCCGTTGCCAGCATAGACTATGCCAACAACCACAAGGCAGCAGAGCTGCTCCCAGGCCTAGTGCCTAAGGTCTGGGCGACACCATACCCGCAGTATGACTTTGAGTACTTCTTCATGGAGTACAAGGATGGGGAGCCACTGCTGTGGAACCATTCGATCTCTGCGGCAGAGAAGCAAGGGGTCGTAGAAGGTATCGCCGACTACTTCATTCAAGTCGCCAACAGTCCGCTCGAGGGCATCGGCTCCTTCTACATCCACTCAGAGCTAGGCACCCCTGTCCTCGGTCCTTTGCTGTACGGCTTCAATGACTTGACCTATGGGGGCTATCCTTATGGACCATTCAAGACAAGCCAAGACGCTTACTCGACGCTGCTGAACGACATCCTCGCCTGCATTGAGAGTGGCGCCCTCTACCACGACCTCGCCGACACTATTCCTGCTTACCTGGCCTACCTGGATGCGCTTGACCTCGTCACCGGCTGCACCGAGATGGCCCGTGAGGAACCAACCTATCTGTGCCACGGCGACCTCCATCACGGTAACCTCCTCTGGGACCCTGAGGCGAAGAAGATAACTGCTGTGATTGACTGGGAGTTGTGCGTGCGGCTATCGCTTGGGCTGACTTTAGGAGCTGCACTGTACCCTTCGCCGAAGCCTTCGTTGCTCCCGAGATCACTCGAGCATGGGGTTCCTTCCTGGAGCCTGGCGGTCTCCGAGAGGTGGAAGCTCAGCTAGCGGACACTCTTGAGCAGCGTGGCCGCAGCGACTTAGCAGGGGCCGTCCGCAACGGGCGGAAGTACATCCTTCTTCGCAACCTCCTCAAGTTAAGCGGGTTGAGCAAGTTCGGCTCGCACAACGACCAGTGGCGGCTCCGCCATGCCTTTCTGGGAGACTCGGCTGGTCCACAGTATGAGAGCATGGACGACTTTGTCGCCGCGGCGATGGCGCGCCATGCTCACCATCCAGGTGTTCGCAAGGTAGAAGCCCGCGTCGAAGCTCAGAAGTCCAAGGAGACTCAGGACGCTGTCTCCACTTGATCTTAGTAAAGTTATAGCTGTTTGGCGCCCTCCGTATGCATGCTCGCAGTGCTCGCACTGAAACCCAGGTCAGCGCTGTGAACGCACATCAATTTCCTGATTTTTGGGCATTTTTCAGATTTTCGCACATTTTCTTTGGCTCCTGCGTGTCCAATGTATCTCACCAAAAGGACGGTTCTCCCTCAATGTTTGAGCAAGACACTACTCCAGCGCAATCTATGAACGATGCATACATCAAGCTGCACCTGATGAGGTTGTACAGGAATCTCTCATGGGGCTCTGGCCGCTTCCACACTTACACTTCCTCCACTGCCAGTTTCTCCACCCGCTTCTTCATGCGCAGATATCCCTCGTCCTTACCGTGACGTGAAAGGGCGTCTGCCATAAACTCCTCAACAGACTGATACTCTGGCCCAGCCAGCTCGCCCAGGAAGGCCTGGCGCAGCAGCCAATAACCAGTGTGCAGCTCCCATTTGAATTTGACATCGATCTGCAGCAGCCAGTTGAGTCGTCGATACTTGTAGCTCCCACGAACGGCATCCGCCATGTCGTTGCGATAGCGTAACTCAAGTGCTTCCGCCAGCATGATCTCAAGCGGGGAAAGCTCGTTGGTGTTCGAGAACAGGTCGTAGGAGGGGAGTTGCAACAACGCGTCAGGAGCGGTGAAAGCATGCTGAAACGATGTGGCGTATGCGCTGGGCATTAGAAGGTCTCCGTGCAAATACTCACAATTCCCAGTCAAGGAATGCGGACACCTGAGATGTCTCCTCGTTCCAAAGGATGTTGCTGAGATGGAGGTCGCCGTGTCGAAGGTATGTGGGGACGATCGCGTGCATCTCAGGGCAAGCCATGACAAGACTGCGCGCTTCGAGGAATCCAAGGTAGGCAGGGAGCGTAGTCTTAGAGTCGTTGAAGATCACTCCCGATTCGATGGCGACAAGCATGTCATTGAGGAGAGTGAGGTACGCCTCACCGACGGTATTGAATGGCCCATATGGATAGCAGGCAATTGTGAGATCCGAAGGGCCAAAGACGAGGGGGCCAACCACGGTAGGGCTCTCCGAGAACGGATCGCCACCAGGATAGAACCCCCCGACTCGAGTAAACGGGTGACTTTCGATCGCCACGAAGTAGTCAACAACCTCCTTGACCAAAGCCGGGTATTGGTCCTCTCTCAGCTTTGAGCTGTAGAGCGTCTTCCCAGCTGCGAACTCGACAAAGATGTAGTCGACATCGGGATCTGGAGTCGGAGTCGGCCAAGCCTTGGGAGTGGGAACGGCAGGGAAGTCTTCTTTGATCATTTTCATTGTGGCATACTCCTTGCTGAGGAACAGCTGACGCTGAGACTTGATCGGTGTTCCAAATCGCTCCGAGCTGGCGCGCACAAGCCAGCGGATGCCGTCGTCGAAGTCGATGAATCCATGCGCGTGGAAGGCACCAATGAAGTTGGACAGCGGGTGCTTCGTATCGCCCTTCTCAAGGACCGTCAAAGTGACTGTTCTTCCCAGACGAAGTCTCTCAGGCGCCTCTTTGGCGCCGCAGGCAGACATCCTCGCCATGATTTGGACGCGCTGAAGTCAGCTGAGCGTGTATTTATCTCTCACCGAGAGATCCCATTCCAGTTTCATGTAGGCACGTTGATGGGGCCAGGTCTCATCGTAAGCTGGGCGTTCTGTGGAAACCTACCTTAAGTCTGTTGCAAGGGTGATCAGTCGAGTGCTCGGGACAGAGCCAGGCGGCGCATGCCAGGCAGCGATCGTAGTACCAAACCTTGGTGCCACATTGCCCAGAGGCGCAGACAGGAGCGTACGTAGCCGATAGCTGCGGGGGGTGCGGTACCTTTAGAAATGTCCGCTTCAGGTTGAAGTCAAACGGGCCCATGCCTAAGTAGAGCTGAGAGAGGTGAGTGACCCAACGGAGTTGTGATCACAACAAACAATGCCTCGAGGTGTGGACGCGGTGGCAAAACGCACAGACCAAGCAGTATCTGCGTACACGGCCACTCCTTGAGTCCGCTCGTCATTGTAACAGCCTCCCTTGAGTGATACAAGCACAGCAGCACCTCCGTTCCGCCCAGCGGCATGGCGAAGCGTGACAGTTCCGTTGAATTTGCACCGAATGTGCGTTCGCTTAGCTCAGTTGGTTAGAGTGCACGCTTCACATAACGGCTGGCGCAAGTCAACCGGAGACCGCGTGAGGTCGACAGTTCGATCCTGTCAGCGAACATTTTGCTTTTCTCCTCGATAGCCATTTGGCAAGATGCTTCCGTAGTTCTTCTTGCCAGGAAACGAGCGGCCTGCGACTCTGTACTCGTACAATCAGCGGTTACTCGTCGTCCCATCGGGGCAGCCTGCTCGGACTCGCAGTCTGGATTCGTGTAATGACTGTCGGATGGCGTTACTCACCACCACATCCGAAAGCCTCGAGGACACACTCTCGCTCCCAAAGAATGAAACGGAATCAAGTGCACAGGCGTTCCAGCATCTGGTGGTTGGCGAACTCTCTCTCACTCTTTCGTGTACCATCGCATAACCCGAAGCTAACATGACTCCGGCCAGGTTTGATATGCTCTTACGACGGGCTTTCGTCGGTGTACCGCATCCTGACATGATCCCAGGGCAGTTCATTCCTCTCTGCGCTGAGGCGAGTTGTCCCGCCGAGGTCTGGTTCTTCGACCAGTGTATGGCTTGCGCCGCTTGGATCTGCCCATCGCACGCCGTTAAGCACCCTTGCCGCGCTCTCGAGGTGAGTACGCTATGAAGGACCCGCTGACTTCTAGAAATGGGAGCATCAGAAGATGTTCTTCAAGACCAATGGGTTGCTGGGAGTAGGTGCACTTATGTCCTAGCTCATATCAGTTTCATCAGCCTCTGGAGGCAATGCGTAATGCCAAGCTTGAGCAGGCGGCCATGGAGCTTCGACCGGGAACAACTGCCACCATACGCCTCCCCGACCTCGATGCGGTCGACGAGTTCTACAAGTTTCTCGGCGCCGAACACCTGCACGCCATCGTCGAGTTTAATGATGGGGCGACATGGCTTGCGCGGGTTCTCTTGACCGGCAATGGCCTTCCTCCTAGACAGGCTCTACCGACGTTTATGGCCATCGAGTTCGCGACGGTCAAGTGGCTTAGGACTAACTGTCCCGACATCCCCGTCCCAGAAGCCTGGATGCCTCTGTCACGCGCCAAGGATCTAGACTACTACTTCGTCGAGTATGTCGAGAGCGATTCGCTCGCCCGTCAACAGCAGAACCTCAGCGGCGACGAGAACACGGACATGATTCGGCAGCTTGCCGACTACTTCCTGCGTCTCGCCGAGCATCCGTTCAGTGGCATTGGGTCGCTGCATCCTTCTGCTGCCGAAGGAGGAGAGCCCGTCCTCGGTCCGCTCATATGGACACCGCAGGACCTCACCATGTCAGCATATCCGCTTGGCCCGTTCCGCACTCTGCAGGAAGCGTACCTCACCATCATCGACTACATGCTACTGGCCATCGAAGCAGGAGCTCTCTATGAGGACCCGGCCAATCTTGTCGCGACGTACCTCGTATTTCTCGACGCCCGCCAGCTCGTTCTAGACTGTGAGGATATGGGTCTCGAGCAGCCGACGTATCTGCGCCACAGCGACCTTCACCCGGGCAATATACTCTGGGACAGCAAGGAATCGAAGATCACTGCAATCATCGACTGGGATAGGTGAGTGGCCTTCCAGCTCCGACTGACGGGCAGAGCGTACACTGCACCAATGGCTCAAGCATTCATGTCGCCCGAGACCATGTGCCTTCCAGCGCGCCTGCCAAACGACAATACGCTCGGTGGCGACGAGTTGCAGCTCATCGCACAGCTCGAGGGCAGAGGACGGCACGATATCGCAGACTGCATCCGCGGCGGTCGCAAGTACGCGCGCCTCATGCGCCTCCTGCGCATCAACGATTTCGCAAAGTGGGGTACAGCACGGAGCGCGTGGCTGTTGCGCGAAGCGTTCCTTGGCGATGCCGCTGGACCGGCATACGAGTCGCTGGACGACCTTGTGGCAGATGCCATGACCCGTCACGGCGAGAATAGTGTAGTGAAAAGCCTGCAGCTTCGCGCGGCGGAGCGGATGACCAGAGTGGAGAATGTCAGCAAGGAGTCAAACTAGAGCCTCGCTGGGTGCATGTATTGCTGTGGAACTTATATGATACATCGGCGCAAACGGTCAGCTCACGTCTGCAGCCTCCATCCTCGCATGTTGCGACTTAAGTTCTTCTACGCGCGCCTTAATCGCAAGGAAGCCAGGGTTGGTTCCATGCCGGGTGACAGCGTCCGCCACAAAGTCCTCTATGCAAGTGTACTCTGGTCCAGCCTGATCGCCGATGAAAGAGTGTCGCAGGCGCCAGATGTCCTCGCATGAGCCAAACTTCCATGGCATCCCGATGGTGAGGAGGCGACGAAGCAGAGCGAACTTGCCCCCACGATTGATGCAGTCTGCAATGTCGGGACGGCCACGGTCCTTGAGCGCTTGCTGGAGGAGGGCATACATGGGCGAGGGTTTGTCCTTCGACATCCAGTAAGCAAGAATCGGCGGCATGGTGAACGCCTCCGCCATCGGCGCTGTGTAGCTCCTATTGTTAGGCGTGCTTCGGGTCTGACTCACAATTCCCAGTCGATGACAGCGCTGATTTGCTTGGTGTCCACATCCCAGAGGACATTGTTGAGTGTCAAGTCGCCGTGGCACAGATATGTCGGTTCGATCTTGTTCATGTCAGCGCATGTCGCCACGAGGGTGCGGGCGTCTAGAAAGACGAGGTTTGCGGGAATCGTGTCGTCGGGAGAGTCGTAGAGCACTCGTGACTCGATGGCGCGGAGCATGTCACTGAGGAGCGTCAGGTAGGCCTCGCCGTTTGTTATGAATGGACCGTAGGGATAGCAACCGGCCGTTAGGTTGCCAAAACCGTTGAAAAGTGGGCCAATGACTAGGTTCGCGAGATCACCGTGGGGACCAGGATGGAACGAGCCGACCCCATCGAAAGTATGCTGGGAGATGCGAATGAAGTACTCTGCTATCCCATCTGCCAGCGCCCGCTCTTCCTCGTCCGAGAACGACTCGCAGACCCGCCCGACGTCGACACCGTCCTTAAACTCCATGAAGAAGTAGTCGACGTGCTCGACGGGTAGAGGCGCCGGCCACACTTGTGGCACCAGGCTGGGGCAAATCTTGGCTGCTTGAATGGTGGTCGCAAGCTCGATGTCCATGATGGTCTTGCGGAGCTCTGGGGTACCGCAGGCTGTCGTGGCGAAGCGGGCCAGCCACCGTTGGCCATCATCCCACTCTACAATCCCGTGACGATGGTAGCCTCCCAGAAGCCTGTTGATGGGGTTGCTCTGATCGCCACTCCACAGTTTCAGCTCCGCTGATTGATGGGGGCGAAGCATGTTGAGACTGGCTTCAACCTGGCCGTCGGATATCTGGAGGAGCACAGCATCAGCCTCGTTTGTCAGCGTCGCCTACTAGTGTGACTTACAGGATCACGCATGAATGCTTTGAAGTGGGCACGCTGGTGCTCGAATGTCTGTGATCAGTGGGATCCCCTGCCTCAGCGTACCTCTTTCTCCAGGCAAGGATGTTTTGAGTGCGACGGACAGAGATACAGGGTACACCCCATGCAGACGTCGAAGAACCACACCTTGGCGGAGCAGCCTTCAGCATTGCAGGCTGGCGTGAAGGCGGAGGGGGAGCAGTCAGGGTGCGGAACCTTGAGAAAGGTGCGCTTCAACTTGAGATCAAGCATGATGTGGTGATGAGGCATGGTCGAAACTGAGGTCCCTTTTTATCCAGTTCTCTGCTCGAACAACAACGGGCACACACACTCTGTCGGCCACAATGGAGAATCGAACCGCCAGCCTCTTTACATGGCGCCGATCGGACCGGAGCGGATTGGGTCCGGGCGGTCTGTGCACGCAGCTTCTGGCGGCCTGCTGACAGTGGTCACTTGAACGGTCAAGTTGGGCTGCCTAGAAGTAGGAAGCATAGGCTGATGACAGTGCCCCACACACCACCCGGGTATGCAAATCCTACACGCTGGCCCAACTCAATGCCTCTTCGCAAGCCTAATAACTTTTCTTGGATGGGGAGAGTGCACCAAACAATAAGAAACTAGCAGACAGTGAGGCCTCGCGGTCAAGCCAAGCCTGTCAGCGGGTGCGACGAGTTATCACAACCACGACGCAGCCACCTCTGTCCTCCGCTCCGCCCCGCGGCTGATTGAGACCGATCTGATTGCCCACAGCCCAGCGCAAGACACTATAATTGGCCACACGTGCATCATACTGTAGGTGGAGCAGGACGGAGACTAAGCGACGCAGTCAGCTGGTAGAGCCCTGCGACATCTGTTTGTGTTTTTTAAGGGTTTTTCTGAATTTTGAGACTTTCTTGGGAGACGTGCTTGCTGTCAGTACAGCACCGTGACAACACTTACTGGCCACACGTAATTCTCAGTTACTCAGCTGCCCGTGGCCTGCATAGTTCAGTGGCATCTTCAAATCCCACTTACAGGTGCCGCACACAGGGGTACCAAACCGGGTGCACGTGGCAGTACGGTTGCAGCCGTTGGCGCACGGGTTGGGGACGTCCTTCTTCTCCGGCTCGGACATTGCTCAGTAGACGAGGGGTGGGAGGTGGTGGCCAGAGAGGAGGAGCAGAGTTGGTATGTGAGAGTGAATTTGAGCAGAAGGCGCGGTGAGGAGAAAGTGATAGCGAGAGATACTGTATATCTGGCTGTTCGTTGCAACTGACTGGTTCAGCGCACACGCCAAGCTGTGCATACGGTTGTGCTTCACCCCACAGATCTCGACAGTGTGTGGAAGGTGGAAGGCAGAGCCATGACTGCACACCCGCCCTTTGTCCGCGAGGTTCTGCGTGTGGAGGCGCGTGCAGTTGGACGGCGAGCGCGTCTGTAAGATTATGCGGCTGATATGCCACCAGCTTGCTCGTTCGATCTAAGCGGACAGAGGCTTGGTGGGGATGGTGGGGATCACCAACACAATCCGGTCACAGGACTCAGTGAGGTGATTATGTGTGCAGATGTCGCATACTTCCCTAAACTTGTTGGCACCCTTCATGCACACACTATGTGACACCGAGGGGCTTGTCCGTTGAATAGTGGTGACCTCCGGGGACTGGAGGGATACCCAGTAACATCCGACGCGCTTCCATGGTACCCGTGAATCTGTCTCTGCACCCTCGGCAGTTGCTCGTCAGTCTGTGATCTGGTTTCTAAGTTAGTCACGCTTTGTGCGGCTTTGTGAGGGGTCAATCGATTATGTCAATTCGAGAGCCGTGGCGTTTGCAGCTGATCAGGTGGGATGCGTTTGGTGGCTCGCCAGTGTCCAACCGACCATGTCTAGTTTGCTCGATTGCTGACCTTAAACACGCCGTGCTCAGATGCGATCATGAGATAGATTGCCCAGAACCCAGCGCTTGACAGCATTTTGGCCACACGTGCATCAACTGTTGTGCAGCAGGGCGGAACTAAGCGACGACAATCACAAGGGCGAGCTCTCTGTAGTGTTTTGAAGGGTTTTGAGGATTTTCAGACTTCTTGGGAGACGTGCTTGCCGTCAGTGCAGCCCCATGACATACTTACTGGCGATAACGCTCACTTACCCATCTCGCTGCGGCCTGCACAGTTCAGCGACGTTGTCACATCCAACTCACAGATGCCGCAAACCGCCGTACCATACCACGCGCAACTGGCGTTACGGCCGCAGCCGTTGGCGCACTGAGTGTTCATGCCGACGGCCTCCTTCTCTGGCTCGGACTTTGCTGAGTGACCGGAGGTTGATGGTTGGTGAGGCGATTGCGGGGGAGGAGGAGAGGGGCGCTTGGGAGTGGGCTTGGACATGAGGTGCAGTGTGGGGAATGTGACAGCGAGAGGGGAATTTGTACCCCGCGTACACTGCAAGTGGCTGGGTGGCGCACCGTGCTTCGCCACAGACTTCGACAACGTGCAGAAGATTGTGCATGATAGCAGGATTCTCCTTTGTCCGCGAGCTTCTGGGTGTGGAGGCGCGTGCGTTTAGATGGCTTCGCACCTTGATGTGAGAACGTCCGTCGAGGGACTGCGGCCGATACACCGCCAGCTTCGCTCGTCTGATTGGAGGGGACAGAGCTTTAGTGGAAGATTTACGAATCTATCTTGGTCACGAGGCCCAGTGAGTGTTCAGACGCCGCATGCTGCCCCGCCTCGGAATCCATCGTGTGCACACTATGAAGGGCTCGTGCGTCGAACAGTGGTAAGATCGCGGGTTTGGAAGGATACCCAGTGGCATGATGCTCGTCCGTGCCAGCCCGTCGCTCTGTCCCCTACTCATCATGTTTGCTCTGGTGTCAGAGTTAGCCGTCGTGTTCAGTACGATCGCGATTCGTTACCATGCGCTTGTAACCCCTCAGCTGCGCTGCAAACGGGGCCTCACCAGTATTATCCAACCACGGCTAAGTTTGCTCCAATGCTGTGTCAAGCATGCTGGTTGGGATGGTGCGCATGGAAGAGAAAGGAGACGGATGGTGAACACCTTCAAAGTGGATGGGGCATTCATGGGCCACCGTCCGATGTTGGAGCTGTTTACCCGAAGCCAGGCTTTGCGCTGACTTCATTCGACATCGTTTCCGTTGTGCCCTTCGCGCAGCAGACGCAGGACTACTCTCACCTTTCACTCCTCCCATAACACAACTTCCATCCAGCAGCGACTACTTGCGCCCAAACTCCTCCTCCTCCTTGTCACCCCGCTCGCGGTGCAGCTCCTGGGCGCGAATCTTGTCCTCGGCCTTGCGCGCCTCCGCAGCGTCGCCCGCGGCCTTCTCGCGGTGTTCTTCCTGCCTCTCTTCGCGCTTCTCGGTCTTCTGGTCGCGCTTGTTCCTTCGTGTCAGCGATTCTGGACGGGAAGGGCTCACTGTTCGTAGTCGCTCATGTCGATGGTGCAGTTGTTTGTTGCTCAGAGGCGTATATCAGGTGGCGTGTTGCTGTCAAGTTGGTTTATTGGGAGACGGAGAGGTGTGGAGACTGGGCTGCGAGAGTTGTAGTGGGAGGGACTCGTCACAAGACCTCGTCAGTGCCTCGTCGTCATCCTCCGAGCATGCTGGACTATTCTCGACCACCTTACTCGCGCGATGACTACCACCTATGCAATGCAATGTACCAAGAAATAACTACTACAGCTCACGCCCGCCAGACGTTCATGACGTGATCGTAGAAGGAGCACGTCGCAACCAGCCCATCTTCTCCGCGGTGCCAGTCGGCGCCGTACCCCAGCGTGCCGGGGAACGTCTTGATCACCTCGGCCTTTGCCATACTGTCCAAGGCAGTGTCGACACGCACGACGGCAAAGCCGCCGTGCATGCAGGCGTTCAAGATGTCCGCCTTTCGAGAGGCCGAGGGATGCCACCGCGTCCGCCAGATGCCGCCTGGTAGTTCTACCTCCTGTAGCGGACGCGCGGGCTGGCGCGCATCGAAGAGGCGCAGATGTGCGTCGTAGCTGCGCTCAGCGGTGTCCATGTCTTAGCTCTCATCGGCTGTCTTAGCTCTCATCGGCAGTCGCTGAACGAGGCAAGCCGAGGGCCTGTTGCAGACTCACCTCCCGACAGCCAGCAAGTGCTCCGTATGCGGACTCGGCGCAATGGTAGTGACGCCGCCCTCGAATCGTCGATTAACTGCCGTAGCCGTACCAGGCATCCTGAGGTCCCAGCGTTTGAGCTTGCAGTCGTCTCCGCCGCTCCAGACCGTGTCCGCCTCATGTCCCCAGGCAGTGATCCAGGGCTCAAAGTCGTGCGCGGCCCACTCGCTCGCTACTTCCAGTCCAGTCTCGGAGCGAACGATATGCGCCACGCTCCCGCTCGAGAGGGACGCGACCAGCTCGCCACGCCGTGAGGTTGCCGTAGCGTAGTCGAGCGAGAGGACCAGTTTGTCCTCGTCGGTGAGTTGCAGTCGTTCGGTCTGGGACAGGCCGGTGTCGGGGTCGAAGGGGTAGAGCGCCAGGCCACCTTTGGCGTCCGCTACGCCGAGTTCTCGCGAATGGGGAGACCACTTGACATCAAGAATCGCCGCGGTATCGAGCCGCTGGACCTCGCGTGGTGTCTCGTCCTCGAGGGAGTACAGATACAGTCGCCCGATTCTGGGAGCAGCCTCTGTGGGTTTCTCCTCTTCCTCCTCCTCTCCCTCCGACGATTCTCCCTTCGTTGCGTCCTCTGATTCCGCAGCTGGAGCAGCACCCGGAGCCGCGGCCAGCTCCTCTGTCCCGGGCTTCAACAACTGGTACGTCCCGCAGGTAAACCACTTCTCGAGACCCGGCAGGGGGCAGAACTCGATCGAGTCGGCCGAGTAGATCGTGTCGACCTGCGCAAGGCTTGCTGCTTCCATCGTTTAGGTCAAGGATGGTGCTGTTCTGAAATCCGGCCGACCTCCACTTGGCCTCCACCTGGGTCAATACCGTGCCTAGCCTCCACTAGACCTCACCAGTGCCATTGCACTTCCTCACCAGCGTTGATAACGTCCAAACCACAATGGGCGAGCGGATAACCTCCCTCAACGTGACTCTCACACCCTCGCTACACCCGCACCTCCTCATCTCGTCCCGCCAACCAAGAGCAGGATGCGACCTGCACCTATCCCTCACGATGCCCGACGCGGTATTCGCGGACCCCGCCGAGCTGGCCGACCAGTGGGGCGCCCAGGCCGCGTCTTCTAGGCCGAAAGGCGCGCCGTGGCGCTGGGCAATTGCGCCATTGGAGATTGACATTGAGCGGCCGTTTGTCGCCGGAGGACGATGGACCGTGGCGCTCTCCAAGGCCACGGATGGAGACGAGGTAGCGGTGGACATTCCACTGCACGCGCGATACCTCCCGCCTACCGAGAACGGGGGCTGGGATATTGCAGTGTTCGGCAAACCGAGACACGGCGGAGGACCGGGCATTGCATCGGGGGAAGGGGGCAGCGTACATGGCGCCTGGGGGTGCGGATCCAACCCAAAGACGCTTTGGCCCGTCGACGTTGAGCTAGGTCTTCGACTGCCCGCCGCTCGGCCAAGCTATCAGGTCGCGGTCGAGGCTACTACCGCTGCTGTCGTGCTCGCTGGCGCCGCTTGGATCGGGTACAAGATCTTTGGGGTGTGGAGACGCGGCACGAGGGAGGTGAGGATGAAGACGGAGTAGCTAGAGCATAGAGTTGTATACTACCATCGCACGGGCATCCACGCCTCGTTCTCACCTTTCTAGGCAGCTCATGTCTCGTCTGACCTCATGTGCTGGGCATTCCAGCCAACTCAGCGGAGCACTCCAGATGAGTACAGCAGGTGGAGGTCTCCGAGTGGACGCTCCTCCGCCTCCTCCCCAGGATTCGCTGTGGTCGCCCCGCCCGCGCCTCACCGACTCGCTGCGCTCGTCGGCTCGTCGCTCGTCGGTTCGTCTGATGCATTGCTCTATCCTACACTATACTATCGGTCGACCTCGCCGAACACGAGGTCCATGGTGCCGATAATAGCGACGGCATCCGGGAGGTAGTGGTGGCGCATCATGAAATCCGCACCCGCGAGGTGTGCAAAGCCCGGCGCGCGAATCTTGCACCGGTACGGCCGGTTCGTGCCGTCCGACACGAGGTACACGCCCATCTCGCCCTTTGGCGCCTCGATCGCAGTGTACGTCTCGCCCGGCGGCACAGAGTAGCCCTCGGAGAAGATTTTAAAGTGGTGAATGAGCGCCTCCATCGACTCCTTCATCGTCGCGCGGGGCGGGGGCACAATCTTGTTGTCGTCCGTCTTGATTGCGCCCGTTGGCATCTTGTTCAGGCACTGCCCGATGATGCGCAGACTCTCGCGGAACTCTTGCACACGGCAGAGGTAGCGGTCGTAGCAGTCGCCGTTTTTGCCGACGGGGACGTCAAACTCGACCTTGTCGTACGCGTCGTACGGCGCAACCTTGCGAATGTCCCACGGGATACCCGAGCCGCGCAGCATGACGCCCGTGAACGAGTAGTCGAGCGCCTCCTGCGCCGTCACCTTGCCGATGCCAATGGTACGCTGCTTCCAGATACGGTTGCCAGTGACGACCTCCTCGATCTCGTCGACGCGCGAGGAGAACTGGGTCGCCCACTTGAAGATGTCGTCGAGCATGCCGTGCGGGAGGTCGAACGCGACACCCCCCGGACGCACGTACGCCGCGTGCATGCGCGCACCCGACACGCGCTCGTAGAATTCCATGAGCTTTTCGCGCTCCTCAAAGCCCCACAGGAACGGCGTCAGACCGCCCACGTCCATTACGTGGGTCAGGACCGCCATGAGGTGGTTGAGCACGCGCGTGAGCTCGCCGAACAGCGTGCGGATCCACTTTGCACGCTCGGGCACCTCAATGTTGAGCAGCTTCTCAACCGCGAGCGTGTACGAGAGCTCGTTTGTCACTGCGGTCAGACGGGACGGCGGGACACGCACTCATGGAGACGTAGTCGAGACGGTCAAAGTACGGCAGCGCCTGGGTGTAGTTCTTGTACTCGATGAGCTTTTCGGTGCCGCGGTGCAGGAGGCCAATGTGCGGGTCCGCACGCAGGATCTCCTCGCCGTTCAGCTCGAGGATCAGACGCAGCACACCGTGGGCGGCCGGGTGCTGGGGGCCAAAGTTGACTGAGGTTAGTGGACAGCTGCGATGGCACCCACCGGTAAAGTGGCGCATGCCGCCGGCGTTCTGCGCGCCGTCGACCTCGGCGAGGATCGTCGCGGCATCGAGCTCGTGCAGGCTGGCGTCAGTGTTGACTTGTGATCACGCACTCCTCCACCGATGTTGTCCGGACGGGCGTGAGGGGCTTCTGGTCGATGGTCGACTCGGTCGCATACTTGCGCGCCAACGGCGCCGCCGGGCGGAACGACCGCACGGGGGCCTTTGCGAGCAGGGGCCGGAGGTTGCGGAGCATGGCTCAGTAGCGAGCACGGTAGGAGTGGTGTCTGGCTCGGTATGAGCGACACCCAACCAGCAAGCTGGTGATGCACGGCGGAGTTCAAAATCTCCGCCGTGTGGCGGTCGGGTCGACGGATCCATACTGTCTCTGGCTCTCTCTATGCATCTACTACAAGCGCACCAGCCCCTGGTGGATGCCAACCGACCCATTGGGACGCTCGCTCTCTGTCCTGCGCCACGCGTCCATTTCGCCGCCGAGCATCTGGGCGTCCTCGTCCTCGTCATCGAGGGAGAAGCGCGCAGCGAGGTGCTCGTCCTCGGCTGCGCGGTCGTCTGCACTGATGTGATTGTAGCCTGCGCGCTGGGAGCGGCGCTTGAAGACGTTCCAGCGGGCCGCTCGGGGTTCGGCCGGTTGGGACGCGTTGGCGTTATGTTGAGGCAGCTGCAGGCGGCGGGGTCCACTGCATTTTGGGAGCGGGAACTGCTCCATGCCGCGGCGGCCGAGGTAGAAGCGGTTGTAGAGGGTGTGGCCGAGGAACCACGTCAGGAAGGCAACCATGATGCTGCGGTCAGTACCAGGCGGTGGCGTGCGGGGCTAGGAGTGACTCGCAGTCGTTGGGAACTGCGAGGGGTCGTAAGCAGCTGTGCCTCGACGACATTGTCTGAGGTCCCAAACCCTCGGTCTCGGTGCTGCTGCGACCACGGCGTGCGGTCACTCACAAGCTGATAAACAAAAGGACATGCCCGCGTTGCAGCTCGTCATTCTTGGGGTTCGCAGGGCACGCGACATGCGTCGGCCAGTCGAAGAAGAAGTGACACGCGTCGTCGCCGGCGGGAATAGACGCGACGAGTTTCGGCTTGCCAGCGCCAAACTCGTCCATGTCGCAGACAAACTGCTGTCAGCTAGCCTCATCTCCAAACCCACCCGAATAGCAGTAGACGCGAGCTCGTTCTCGTTGCCCTTGCACTTGCCTCCGTCAGTGTAGATGAGCATCGGCTCGCCGCCCGTCGGCGAGACCGTCACGTTTGTGGTAAACTTTCTGCCGTCAGCCCCATTATCCTAGATACCTGCCCGAGAGAAAAGTCCCCATGCTCCCCGCCCTTGATGTAGCCGCCAACGTGCGCCGTGTCATCCACATTCCACAGCTCGTCCACGACGCCGCGGCAGACGTTGAGCTTGAACTGGCGCGTCGAGTCGCCGACGTCGACCTCATAGTCGGCCTTGGCGCTCGCGAGCGACGAGAGGTCGTAGTGGGTCCCGTCCGCCAGCGTGACCGTGCACTCTTTAGTGTCGGCCATGGCGTTGTTGACAGTGGCAAAAGTCGGCGGTGCAGCGACAAACGTCATGAAGAGAGTTACGTAACGAGGTGGAGGTGGAGCTCGCTCGCAATCGCTCGACTTGCAGGTAGTTGTCGTTTGCTATATCTGAAAATGCGCGCCGCCTTTGCTCTCCGCTCGCTTCGTGTTGCTGCGCCCCGAGCTGCGCCGCTCGCGCGCTTTGCGCCGTCGCCTAGGGCGCTGCACGCCTCTGCCAGGCGACTCGCTTCCGAGCCCGAGAGCCCGCTGGACGACCCGCGTGTTGTGGACCTGCGCAGCAAGATTGAGGCGCACGAAGGCGCGCGCCAGGCTATTATCAAGCTTGGGCAGCTTATGCAGGCCAAGGGTGAGTGCTGGGGCGTTGCTGGGAGCTGTTCAGTAGAGCTTTGCCGAGCTGGTGAATGGGTTGCGAGCTGGGCCTGGGTCGCAGACCCAGGCGGTCCAGGAGGGATTGCATAGGTCTGAGGGCCACTATCCCATTGGGCGTCATACGCTGTTGCTCAACCAGTTGAGATCTGGGCCTGTAGTGGTTGAGGTTTAGATTTCCAGTAGTCTCCCTGCTTCGGCATCCTTGGTGTACCCTACCTAGACACGACACGCCGTCGTCTCTGGCTGCTCACCTTCGACGTCTCCAGCCACTGCATCTACCACAGAGCACTACGCTGACTCCAGGCGTCGACCTCTCGAAGCCTCCCTCCACGACGCAGGTGATCAAGCTGGGCATGGACAAAGAGATCCGCGAGGCGGGCCAGAACGTGAGCACCTGACGCAGACTCTCTGGCGCCTTGATCCTCTCGAGCATTCTGGATACTAATGACAGCTCATGGTGCAGCTCAAGGAGGCCGGCGTCGAGATCAACCCGGAGGTGAGTTCTCCGCCACCATTCTGGCCTCCGCGCCGTGCTAACCCCAGACTGCGTCCCAAATCTTTTCCAAGGTCGTCAAGGACGACAAGGAGTAGTCTGCATATGTAGTACACGCATGTATCTTGCGATCACGCCTGCCAGTTCTGTACTGTAATCTCATTAACTTCTCTATATCCGGACGGATATCCGACCCGCTTCGCGTCCAACACTGAACTCGTCACGTACACTGACATCCACGCACTCACCATGATACCCGATCCCGAGGACGTCGTCAAGGCGCTCACAGATCCCGGGCGTACAGCGCCAGTAACACCGCTAGAAGTGCTCGTGGCGCTGCGGGAGCTGCTCGAGCCTACGCCGATCCTGCCAAACCTCCCAACGACACTGCAGCTGTTCAGCCACCTGACGCGCGTCGCGGAGCGGGTACGCGACGAGGCGTCCCTGGCGCTGAGTCTGCACGATGAGCGCCAGCTCTCGACCCACGACTCGTGGAGGGTTATGCGCTGTGCGCGGCGGAATCCGTGCGAGATGGACGACCTGTCGCTTGCGCTGCGCAAGGAGGTGCGTCTGAGATTCGGCCTGGCTGATAGCAGCATCTGCGGCGCATGCTCACGATGCGCACGGTGCGCCTCGAGGCGGTGCAGCGCACGCTGGACGCGTACCTCCCTGCCGATCCAGCTGCGACGCACAAGATGAACTTTTGCTCGTCGATCGCGGGAGACGCCGAGGCCGTCGCGCAGCTCTTGGCGGCGCGTGCCGAGGTGGACGGATGGATCGAGGGGGTCCGCGCGGCGCACGCGTGGGTTCTGGGAGATGAGCGCGCTGACGCTAGTGCTGGGAGTGAGACGCCGCCGATACCGCGAGAGTTTTCGCTCGACGACGCGTGCGAGGAGGCGATGCGGCTTTCCGAGTCTGTTGTCCTGGACTACACTGACTTGCAAAGGATGTTTCGTGCGTAGGGTGTTTGGGCGTGCTGATTGTAGCCAAGGGGGTGCACTAGTGGCTAGTGTTCTCACGCTCGGGTCACCGTGACGCTGGGGCGAGCGCCGAGAAGATCCTCGGCGCTCCAAGAAGCCAAGGATGGCTGGACGGTGCTGGTCTGTTTGTGCATTGTTGTAGCATCGTAGTAGAGGGCATGGTATTGAGCACAGTGTTAGTAGTGTTGACCCCAGTGTGGGATTCAGCAGTAGCAGTGCCAAGCGTGAGATTGAGTGTCTGAGATGGCCGGCCGGCCGACCCGTGTAGCAGTCACCGTGAATGCTCATGAGGCACCCAGTGACACACTGATCACTGAAACGGCCATTCACCCTCCATTTGAGTGCCACGCCATAACACCGAGGGCATTCCTCGACGTCTTCAATGGTCAATGCACTCACTCGAGCACGGCACTCGAGCTCGGCACTCTATTCCCCTTCACCGTCACCCATACCCCTGCACTGAAGCACTAATCCCACTCACTCACGCTCGGACCACATTCATCCGGAGTCACCTGCGCCCCAGCGATCCTCATCACGATCGAGACTACCCCGCGCTCAGGCCGTCTCACAAACACGCACCATGGCAATGGGCGCAGCAACCCCCAAAGGTATATAAACCCATCCCTCACGTCTCTTCTCTTCACTCCCTACTCTCTCTCTCTGCCCATACTACGACCTTTTACCCTCTTTCCTCTTCGTGTTAGCCTACTTTCTTCACCATGAAGCTCGCTCTCGTCCTTCTTGCTCCTCTGGCGCTCGCGGCCCCCCTCGCCCACGTCAACGGCCCCAACGACAACCACGCCGTCGCCGCCCGCAACGTTGCCGCCAACGACCTCGCCCTCACCCACGCTGAGCGTGCCATCAAGCCCGACGTCGCCGGCGACGTCGCCACGGCGCTCACCAACGCCCTCCACGCCGTCCAGGGGCTCGCCGACGACGTTATCGAGGCCGTCGTCAACCTCGTCCAGGGGCTGCTCACTGGCAAGGGGGTGAGTCTGTGTCGAGGCCTCGCTCACTCCAGCTCGACTTTGGTCTTCTCCCCAAGATCCTCTCGGCGCCCAAGGCTGCCCGCGGACAGATCGTCCCCGCCGTCCAGAACACCCTTGCGGGCCTCAACATCGACTCGGGCCTTATTGGCACCGTCCTCAACCTCCTCAAGTCGCTTGTGAGTAACTTGCCTTGGGGAAAGCTGACAACAGCTCGGAGGCATCCCCTTCCAGCTCACCAACCCCATCCGCCGCGACGGCTCGCCCGTTGATGCGGTGACCAGCGCCCTCGGCCCCGCGCTCAGCGGCCTCGGCATCGTCGATGAACTTGTCGACGCCGTCGTGCAGCTTGTCAAGTCGCTGCTGGGTGGCAGCCCCATGCCCTCGGCCGACAAGATCGCCCAGCTCAGCGCCCTTCCCGTCGACGCCAAGAAGCAGATCTTTGACACGGTTCGCGGGATCCTCAGCCAGATTCCCATCCTGGGCGACATCGTGAACATCATTCTCTCCCTCCTTGAGGCGCTGCGTAAGTAAACGAACTGGACACCGCTGACGTTCAGTTGGGGGCCTTCCTCTCCCCGTCTAAGACAGGACAAACAGCGCAAGCTTCGAACAATTCCATAGTAATAAATGAGATGCATTCAGTAGTTTTACAATCGAGATGAGCGGGCAAACTGATGATAAGTGGTATCCAACATGAATAAGGGAGACTGAAGCGTCGCGACGGCCGCAGGTGCAATGCCACGAGGCTTACGCTTGACTTGTCCAGGTGGCAGTCGGAGTCACGTGACGCTGGGGGCAATCGGCCGTGTGTCGCGATTTGCCATTCCCTCAACTGTCACAGCAGCGTAAACTATACATTGTCTTCATGCTGCGCATTCTGCTCTGGCCCATATGGCCCATATGGGATCTACGACATACAAACGAAACTGGACGGCAGGCACGTTCTGATGCCTGGGCATATCTGGCCAGTCTTCGACCGGTCGCTTTACTGCACGGCTGAGAGTTCCACGAAAGAGAAAGGTGCCATCTCTTGATCCTGGCTCCCAATCTCCCTGGCGATAGCATAAAGCTGCGAAGCCAGGGAGATGCTGACCGCCAAGCACGCAAGGACGGCGGCCAGGTGCCTCAAATTCTCGGAGGGAGGGAGAGCACGCCTGCCAACACCTTCCTAGCTGCTTGCTACAGTTGCGACGCCGATGGCACATGCGCGTAGCCACCTGCGATGGAGCTGCGTAGCGCTAGATAAACCGACGACTGTAACTCCCAGTCAAAGTCGCGGGCGCAACGCAATGAGATCATCACGGACGGCTCGAGGTCAACCCGTCACCCATAAGCATCCGAGCGGTAAACGTCTGCACAGCAGCAGAGCCGAAGGGTTAACTTACGAATGTGTCCGGCCTCCGGTCGAAGCATCGCCACTGGACGACCTGCGCAATCCAACCCCTCTCAAGTCGTCGCCATCGCGGAACGCGGGGAGTGTCCCATTGGAAGCTCGGCCACGGACCAACTGACCTTGCCCGTGTGGAGATGGGCGACCAGGGTTGATCCAGCCTCTTCAAAGTCGGGTTCGTGTAGTCGGGCTCGATAAGACGAGGCTGCTCGGCACTTGCACCCCCTCACATCTTCGGGGCCATCGTGGACAGTGGCAGCCCATGTGGACAAACAATGCGGATAATGGCGTCAACCGCTGACAACAATCAACGGAACTCACGCACTGACCGCGGCCGCGACCATTCATTGTGGGCACTGCCGTCCACTGCCACTGGGCCACTGCTTTTGTTCTGCAGTCCAGTGCGGCCCAGCAAGGCGACCACACTGTGTGGAAGCGCTGCTGAGATGTTACGTGCGCGAGGACATGGGGCGGCGATATCATCGTCTACAACTCGAGTACGGCCAGGGTTGCCTTCGCGGGCGGCTTTGCCTTTTCGTCCGACGCCGACTCCGAGTCGGCTCTGACATGGGCAATGGTAGCCTCAAGGCGATCGGTCGGGTTGTGCTCGTCCCCACGGTTCTCGCGCAACTCGCGCCACTCGGGGGGCATCTTGAAGTTCTTGATGATCGTGTGGCGCCCAGGTATGTGACCGGTGTGCCACTTGATGGGCTCTGAGGTTGGCTTTGTTGGCTTTGCTGCGGTGAGCTGCGTACGCGAGGGGGCGTACACATGAGGCGCGGTCGTGTAACGAGAGCAAAGAGACAACACTGAGATCTGAGACGCGTTGGAGGTGGCACCTATACCTCCGCCCACCGTATACACACACACACACACACACACACACACACACACACACACACACACACACACACACACACACACACACACACACACACACACAAGAACCCCCAGCGCAGGATTGTGGCGGTGGCGAACACACAAGTGACTCTACGCCCACTAGGTCTTCCCCCCACCCGTCTGCTCTTCGCCAACACGCACCATCGACTACCTTCAACAACTGGACCACAACACCACATCTCTCGCACCATGAGCGACCTGCAGGAGAAGGACAATGACAGCTATGACGAGTTGGCCCGTCGCGCCGGGCGCCGCAGCACATGGACGAGGACGCAGCTGGCGGCGTTTCGCGACGTTGGCTTCATACATGGCTTCGAAGCGCTACGCGACTCCTGGCCCAGAAGATCCTCTCATTGAGGATCCCCAGCTCGCAAACGAGCTGCTGGCTAGCCTAGCTCGAGGAGTCGAGTTCGAGTGGGACGCCTCAGTTGCCCAACTCGTCTACGACGTTGCCTGGTACCATGGATACTGCGATCAGATGCGGCTGAGAGCGCGCAACTCCAGTCCGCAAAAGATTGCGGTGCGCGGTGCACCCCAATGACAGTGGCTATGTGAGTGACCACAAAAGAGGTCCTAACAGCAGGCGAGTTTCGTGGCATCCGACACGAATCGGCCATACCCCAGTCCTCTCCCCATGGGTCCGCCTGCGGTCCGCTCATCAGACTAGTGCGGGGACAAGTTGAATGTTCACGTCTCAGACACCTATTTGTTCCACTCTCTATGTATCCGCTTCCCTCCCTTCTCATATTCCGGTCAAGAGAGCATGGGCGCAAGCTAAAAGCTTCGCGAGTATCCGACTTTGCATAGTATTGTCGTATCCGTCGCCGTCTGCTCGGGTACCATTTAAACACCAGTGGGTCAGAAAAGCCGCCTCGTCTTTATGTCTCGCGCCGATCCCTCCATTCCGCGCCCCCCACAGCGGTGTCCGACCGAGCGACTAGCCCAGAATCGAATCGCGCAATCGCTGTTACGGGGTCGAGCCTCCTGATGGCTTTGGAGAGCAATACCGCTCCCTCGGCGTCTCGTGCATCGCAGGTTCAAGATCGAGCATTGTCTGTTCCTATCGGACCGTCGTCCGCATCCAAACGAGGTGCGACCGCTGCGGTATACGTCGGCTAACTCCTAGGTGCAATCGGCATGCTTCTCTCTGCAAACGGGGAGTCATGTCTCGTGGGAAGTTGCAAGCCATTGCCGCTGGAGCGCCCATCTCTGGCGCGGCGGTTCGCAGCGCAGCCCGCGTCGCATCCACGTCCGCCTGACGTCCCGGGCGTCTACATCGACCTTTGGCCCCGGGAAGATGCGTCCAGCGCCTGCTACGCTGGCATGAGCTCCTCTTGGGCCTGTGAAAGGTGTGCCTAAGGCATGTTATACCGGCATGAGCGCCTCCAACAGGCCTTACATGCTTAACGGGTGCGAAGTGAGTGGACTCGTTCGCAGGAGCTTCCTGGAGCTCGAGTCTGCTGCGTATCGCCCGCGCTTCCCGACGGCCCACTAGGAGATCGGCTATGTCGATGACGAGCCGCATCTCTACGCGGCCATCTGGGCCATTCGGTGCGCTCCCGGCGCATGTCTCGATCGAGGACGCTCGTGCCGCTGTGGTCTTCATCCTGGAGGCCATGGTCATCTTCGTCTTCGGCTGTTCTCGTCGGAGCGCACGACCGCCGCCGGCAAGCTCTGCGGCGTACGACTCAGCTTCTTCAAGGAGTCCCTCAATCGCAGTGACTCGGTCCCTGGGCCACCTGGCGGCGTCCGTTCTGGCAGCGCTGCGGGCAGCTCATCACCGTCCACACCAGCTCCGCTTCCACACACACTCGCGTACCCGTCCATGTCCGCTGCATTCACCCTATTGAGTGGCGTCCGATGTTCAACAAACTCGTCTCAGACTGCCTCAAACGTTACTGTCGACTTCGCCGCCTTTGTCCTACCATTGGACATCAGCATCAGCATTCGTTGCGCATACGTACTGTTCCGGATGCGGCACAATGGTTTCAGCGAGACGCAACTTCGAAAGATGCTGCGAAGTGGTACAGTATATGTACGATAGATGCTAGGTAGGCGTTGTAAACATGTTGCAATATATCGTATCTGCAGCAAAGATCGTATGCGGGTGATATACCTGTCACGAGGCATCGACCTCGATGATGCTTGTTATCCTTGGGCGATCAGGCACATGCTCCCGTGACTTCACATAGTCCGTCATGAGCTTCAACCAAGAGGAGAAGAATGCGCTCGTGGCGCGTTGGAAAGAAGTAGACTAGTTTGGCGGTGATGTCACACGCCTAGAACAAAGTCAGTCGCGTACAATAATTACAGTCCAAGCGACAACGTCGCCCGCATTCTAGTGGCGGTCTGATCGCACCTACGTGGGCTGGACGCGCGGGAATCAGCTGGACTCACGCTAATCGATGTCTTATGCATCACCCCGGGGACATTCCGGTATCGTCCGCGGGGTTCCCAGTTGCACGTCGCTAGTGACGCAGGCCTGTGGTATATATCCAGGCCAGTAGAGATGGGGCAGGAGCAACCGCAGGGAGCACAATGCCGCCATCAGGTGTGCTGTCCTGGCAGGCAGGACTGACAGCAGCACTTGCCGACACGCGTGTCTCAAGGCGGCCAGTGCGTACACCACAGTTTTCCGCTGACACCAGACGATCACCGGCCCCGGGCCATGGGACCTGCCCGTCGTTGCCGTCGCGCTCGTCTTCCTCCCCTCCATCGTCCTCCTCCTCCCCCTCGTCATCATCTGGCAGGACCGCAAGCGCCTCGCAGCGTGCATCTGGGGCGAGCGGCAGAAGGACTAGCCGCGGAATCATTACGACTGCCAGTTGTATAGAGATGTACCTCTAGCTCTAGACGGCCCAGTCGCCCACGTCCTCGTCCTCACGCACAAACGGCCGATCAATGGCCGCCACAGCGCCCTCGCACAGCGGGCAGACGGTGGCGACGAGCTCGTCGAGCTCGGCCCGCGCCGCCTCGACGCGCGCATCCTCGTCTGGCCCGCGCCGCTTCTTCCGGCCCCCGCCAGTCACAGCCTGCGCGAGGGCGTCGGGGATGATGAGCTCGCGCAGCCGGTCGCCGGCAGCTGCCAGTGTCTTGCGTCCAGGCACTGCACCGAGCAAAAAGTCGGTAGCAGTCGGCGCGTTCTTTGGCGTGCCTGCACCAGAGCCGAAATGCGATGAGAGGAGTGTCCTGCCGCCTGGCTCGGCGTTGACGAGCTCGTTCTGCAGATGCAGGATGCGTCGTAGAGACGGGGACGGGAGATACTCCATCGCCTGATGTCAGCTCGGCCCTGCCACAACCCACCATTGCAATGAGGCAGTCCGCGTGGAACGCATGTTGACATGGAAAGATGTAGAACTGCCGCGTCGTGATGCCCCCGCCACACCGCCAGCACTTGTCGCTCGGCTCGATCGCGACAAAGCGCGAGCTAAGCGCCTCGATATCCCGCTTGATGCTCTCCGCCGACCGCGTCGCCTCGGCCATCTCGGCCTTGAGCTCGTCGATCCGCGCAGAATAGTCCTCCAATGCAGTGCAGATCTCCGTCTTAAAGTCATCAATGACGACAAAGTCGGGGAAGAACGGCAGAATATCCTCGATCTTGACCAGGCTGGTAGATTCGAGAAAGCGCATCGCGCTCTTGATGTCCCCCTTGTCCTGCACGACATACCGCGCAATCTTGAGCCAGAGTTTCTTGCGCAGCGCCTCGTCGTCCTCGGGCTTGTCGGCGTTGATCTTGGCCAGCTCCAGGTCGCCCTTCTCGAGTGCCAGCGCTACGCTCGACTCGTACAGCCCCATGCGCGAGTAGATGTGCACGCACGGCTGGATGCGCCCGTGCTGCTTGCATAAGCGTAGCGCATAGTCAAGGTCGTAATACGGTTTCTCGGTTATGGGGTCGTCTGGGCATTGCTGCAGGAAGCGAAGCAACGGGGCATCGTCGGGGTCCTTGTCGGAAGCGTACAGAGTCAGGAGGAGGTTGTAGATGGTGGAATCGGTAGATGCCTGCCGATGGATGACGTCTTCGAGGTAGCGAACCCCCTGGTTCGTAGCCACCGGCTCGGCTCGCTGTTGCAGAACAGCAGGAATCAATCTCCGTGGATCCAGAGATGTCTGTCGCATCCAGGCGTCCACAGTCTCTGTAGGCACGTTGCGCATGAGAATCGTGGCAAAGCGATAGTACAGGTCCAGAGAAGATTGCCGGCTCATGACGTCGATGGCCTTGGTCCACACCTCCTCTGCTATCCAGTGTTCGACAACCCGCTCGTGATCCTTGTTCAGCTCGGCGTAGTAGAGGTAGAGATCAGTCCTGCCGTGCCCGAGGATCAGCTCGTACACCACACTCGGTTCGAGGTTGCTCCTAAAGTCCTTGATGAACGACTTGAGATCCTCCTCGACCATGCCGCGTTCCATCTGCAGATTCTCCACGTCCGAGGTCGGCGCCTCGGCCGCGATCAGATCCTCGAGCGTGTTGCACTTGCTGAGGTATATCTCGAGGAGCCACGTCGCGATCATCATGCGTTGAGTCAGCTGCTTCTTGTCCAGCTTGTCGAGGCGGCCGAGCAAATACGCCCTTAGTGCGTCCTTATCGTCTGCGTCGACGAAGCGCAGCGTGACGAACTCGAAACTTCTTGATGACTGTGCGTAGGCTCCTGCGGCCAAGAGATACTTGCCCTCGGCGAACAAGGCATCGCCTTGCTTTGAGCGGACGATGTCTCGCTGTGCTGGAGTTGAGGCATGGTCGAGAGCATCCGCATAGTCGCCCTTTTCAAGTTTTGCCCGCCATACGTCCCGATCCTCCTTGTTCACGGTGACTTCGATGATCGACTTGGAGGTGGACACCCAGTATGTGCGTGAGACTGGATCAGATGCAAGACCCAGGGCCTTCTCTCCGTGCCCCAGTGGCAGATTCTCGTCCCAAACGACCTTGTCGTTTTCGCGCGAGACGGCAGCGAGTCTGTCCGAGTAAAGGAACAGCCAGTGCCATTGTGTCACGCACATTGACAGTGGTATTTGAGCGGCCTCGGCGGGTTTGGCTGTTCGGCTGAACGCTGCCGAGGTCGGCGTCGATGCTGGGGGGTAGGGGAGAAGGTTGGGTTTGACGAGGATATCTGGAGTGGGCGTGGATTTCAGAGCCGAGTGGTACAGTCCCTGAGCTGTCATCCAGGCGATGGCTGATGGTCGAGGCAGTTGAGCAGCTGATTGCCCGTCTTTGGACGGGATGAATGTCCGCAGCTCCGAGCTCAGCGGGTTGCCAGGGAGCTCTTGGAACTTTGGGGGTGCCTCCCGTACGCTCTTGAACACCTCCTCTGCCCAGCCACCCGTCTTCCCACCAGCAGCGGTCGTCGACACGGCGCCCTGCGCCTCGTACATCCGATCCTTTGTCGTAATCACAACCCAAGCGCGCTTCTCGTTCCTCGGCTTGTCCTTCCAGAAGCCAAACGCGACGCCTGTAACCTCCTCTGCGTCCGGCAGAGTGTACACAGTCTGCAGATCTCTCTCGAGCCCTTTGCCGAGCGGGACGGCCTTGAAGAGGTCCTCCTGTGGTGGCAAGGGCAGGGAGAGGACTGCTCCAGAGGCACAGCCGATGAGCACATCGGTTGCTGGTGGTGTCGTCGAATCCGACGGCTTCTCGGAAATCGGTGACCATGCAACCGCAGTGACGGTCTGCTTCAGTCGCAGGGGCCGTGCGCGCTTGACCTGCGAGGAAGGAGCCGCTGGCGTAACGGGGAGATAGAACGCATCGCCGGTCGTAGTGGTGATGATCAAGTGTCGTGCTGCAGGGTCCGCGTAAAGCGCCCGAATGGAGACATCCCTAGGCGCGACTCCCTTCTCCGCCGCAGGCTTTGGCAAGTCGACCGTAATCAGGTCCTCGGGGTGCTCGAGGTTGATTATTACCACGCTCAATGGATGTACTGCAAGGAACAGCATGTCGTTGGCAGCGGTCAGACACAGAATATCTGATGGCGGCGTGTATTGCACGGTCGCGAGCGAGAACAGAGGTGGTAGTGCCGAGGACATGCGCGCTGATGGTACGAAGCCCGTTTCCAGCTGAAGGTTAAGTCTGTGGCAGCTCCAACTCACTGTCCGCACCAAGGCAGCTGCCTCATCGCCAGCTTCCGGGTCCTCGAAGCCCTCGTACTCGACATTGCTCAGATTGGCCGGCCGCGCGGCTGTGCCCGAGTATCGAGCGGGGCCGGACGGGCCAGCGGCATGCTCGACAACTGCTGTTAGCAAACAGTAGCTGCAGGAGCTCACAATCGTCGAGCATGGACATGGTACTGGTGCGATGGGCAGTATGTGCTTGGGCATCAGCTAGGTAGTGACGTCTTGGGCGCCTACTCCTGGCGCGCAAGGCCCCCAGAGGGCTGGCAAGCCTACGGGACGCGTGGGTGCCATGCCTTCTCCACGCGGTCGGTCCGATCGGCCCCTAACCCGCGGCCGACCCGGCCAACTCCGACCCTCTCACCATCCGACTTCACCGCAGCGATGGAGCCCAACTTAGCACCGAGCTCAAGGACATCACTTGACACTAACTCTGCGATTCTATCCGACAACCTGCTAGCTGACAGAGAACGGGGCACAGTGCGTAACCCGGTATTCCGACTGTGCCGAGGCGGGGACCCGTGAGACGGCAGTAGCTGGAGCAACAGGAGCTCATAAGCTCGGGCGCGCTTCTCGAACCGCGAAAACGGAATGGTCGAGCGAGATAGAGAGAAGGGCTCTCCGAACAGTATGGCTACTGCAGCGGAGGACCGTCCCCGAGATTTCGATATCGAGCACGAAGCGGACGCGCATGTTGGTCTGGAAGGAGCGATACTACCGCCCCTGCGGGCAGTGGAGACGGCCATCTCTACGCGCTCCGCGCGACAAGCCGCCAAAGCACTAGAGGCCTGGGATACGTGCCCAGATAACCCACGAAACTGGAGAACGAGTCAAAAGTGGCGTGTGACTCTCACAGTCGCTGTCACGGGTTTCATCGCGACTTGTGGGTCCTCGATCGCTGTACCCGGTATCCACGCCGCGATGGGCGAGTTTGGGTACACCAATGAGAAGATCGGCATCCTCGTCACGGCGTTCTACGTCCTGGGGATGGGCGTAGGCCCGTTCTTGTTCGCGCCGATATCCGAGCTCTACGGTCGACAAGTGGCTTACCAGTCTGCGCAGGCGACCTACATCTTCTTCTGCATGGCAACAGCTGTTGCACCAAAGTACGCTCCATCAACACTGTGGCAGCTGACGTCCAGTATGATCGGCCTAATCATCCTCCGCTTCTTCTGCGGCGTATTTGCGTCTGTCGGCCCCTCACTAGGTGTAGCAACCTGCGCTGACGTGAGCAATCTTCGTCACCCGTGACTAACTTGCAGATCTTTGCTCCAAACGAGCGCGGCAAGCCCGTGAGCATCTACGCGATCGGGCCCATGGCAGGGCCTGTCCTAGGCAACATGCTCGGCTACTGGATCCTCTTCGGCGGCTGGCGCTGGCTCATGGGGGCCCTCACGCTGATGGCCGCTTTTAACTTTGTCCTCCTCGCGTCCATGACTCGGGAGACTTACGCACCGTAAGTTATGCTCTATTGTCCTGCTAATGCGCAGCGTCCTCCTCAAGAAGCTCAGTTATCAAGTGCAGCACCCACAGGTCGACGCACAGACGTTCACTGAACGTGTCTCCCCCAGCAGGATAATCCACAATCTGGGATGGATGAGCGCAATGGTGACAAGAGACGAGGCCCGAGCAGTATTCGGCCGCGCGTTCTCCCGTCCGCCGAGGTTACTCTTCGGGAATCCGGTCGCTCTGATTTTCTCCATCTACTACTCATATGTCTACGGTATCATCTATGGTGGGTTTCAGAACCGTCGCTTTATGCTAATTCAGTCTTCCTCGTGTCGGTCGCTCTTCTCTTCGGCAAGCCGCCGTTCGCGTACCCCGGCCTGTTCTCCTACCAATGGCCACAGGGCACCCTCTCCCTCGCATATATGGGCATGGCCGTCGGCTTTGGCCTGGCGGCCTTGACAGCAGCGACGATGCAGGATCGCATCTACGCCAGGTTGTCCAAACGTAATGGCACTAACGGGGAGCCAGAGTATCGCCTCGTCATAACGCAGATCGGCATGATTGGCCTGCCTCTCGGACTTCTCCTCTTTGGGTGGACGGCAGAGGCGCAGACGCACTGGATCGGGCCGTTGGCGGGCCAGGCTCTCATCTGCTACGGTTTGATGCTCGCTTTTAACTCGACACAGGTAAGCCGGCTAGTGTGGTGATGATTGACCCGCAGGTCTTCTTAGTCGACTGCTTCTTCCCATATTCGGCAGCAGCCATTGCAGGGGCGACAGCCGTGAGTTATGGTTATCTGGTTCTAGCTGACGGCAGCTTCGGTCTGTGGTGGCTTGCATTTTGCCCATCTTCTCGCCAAAATTGTTTGGCACGCTCGGTTGGGGATGGGGAGGGACGCTGCTTGCCTGTGTTGCAACTATCGCTGTGCCGGCGCCGTTGATTGTGGGTCAAGGAAATCCTGTTCTGACATCAGATGTTCAAGTACGGCAAGGAACTGAGGGAGCGGTTCAAGTTCGAGGGATAGATCATCAATCTTGGATGTTGTAGCATTATACATAATCACATGAGCATTCTGAGCATTACAACCTGCCACTCCTAGCACTGAGGCTGCCAAAGCCTGCACGCGGAACTGCGGCTTTCTTGCTGGCAACCGGCGAGAGGAACGTTGGTATGACGCTGTCACCGCTCTGAGGGATTAGTTCATCATAACACCGTGCACGCACATTCAAGACCGGGTCCCAGTCAAAAGTGGTCTTCAAGCCGCCAAGGATGCGCTTCTTCTTCTTGGGTGCGTCGACGGGCGTGTCCTCCTTCGCTTTGAGCTTGGAAGGTAACTTCTTCGGGCTTGCCTCGGCATCGGAGGCGGCATTGTCACCATCGCTCTCGCGCAGTGGCTAGGGGGTCAGCCGTTGAATCTCGAAACGCTTACTGTAGTCTTCTTGGCCCGCTTCTGGGGTACGTCGTCCTCAGACTCAGCAGCTGGGCTCATCTGATGTCAGTGGAGCCGCCCTTTTCTGAGCCCACCTTGCGCGTCTTGCCTCTCGATACGGGTTTCTCAGACTCCGCCTTGGCCTTCCGCTTCGGCTCGGCCCTCTTCTTTGGTTCGGGGTCAACACTTGCGCGCTTCCGTGCCATCTCTCCCTTGAGAGCCTCGAGTTCTTCCTGAGCATGTTAGCAATTTCCAGTAGGTTCACTCACCTCGACACCCTGCATCTTTGCAAGCTCAGCCTGGGCGGCCTTGAACTTGTCCTTGAGCCGCGCCATCTTCGCTTCGGCTGCCTCAAGCTGCTCAGCAGCCTCCTCGGCGCGCTCATTCGCTTCAGCCTTCACTGCACGGAGTTTGGCGCGCAGTTGGGAGACCTCCTCGGAACTCGACGAGTTGTCCTTCTCCGCCAAGGTACGCTCGAGCTCCTCGCGTGCTTCCTTTGCCTGCGATTTGGCCGCTCGAAGCTTGGCTCGGAGCTCGGTGATCTCGTCGGCGTTGGCCTCGGCGGCAGTGGCTTGCTCCTGGGCCTTCAGAGCGTCGCGTGATCGTTTCTCTTGAGCTTTGAGAGCCTCGCGAGCAGAGGCCTCTTGCTCCTTGAGAGATCGATTTGCCTCCTCCAGCTTCGCCAACTTGGCCTCCAGTGCTTCGACTTCCGCACGGCTCGAGCCTTGCGTACTGGAAGTGAGAGCGGCAGACTTGTCCTGTGCAGCCTTTTGGTGTGCCAGAGACGTATTGGCAGCCTCCAGCTCTGCCTGGTACGTCAGCTCAACGACGGATCCGAGAATCTTACCTCGAGCGCTTCCAGGCGTCCTGTCTTCTGCGCCACCTCGTCTTGCTGGTCCATCATCTTGGAGGTTATGACTGCGATTGCAGCATCGCGAGCGAGTGCTTCTCGTTTAAGGCTTTCCTTCAGGCCTTGGGCCTCGATCGCGAGGAGTTCTTGGCTGGCAAGTCGAAGAGTTGCCTCTTGCTGCCCGAGGGCGGCGCGCACTTCCCCCTGACAGTAAGCATAGACAGGCCATGTGGCGCACCTCTTGCCTCCCAAGTGAAGAGTTTCTTTCCTTCCATGCAAGCGAGCTCGACAGACGAGTGCACTTCTCCTCCCCCTGCTCGAGGTTGAATCTCAGCAGCGCGCGCTCGTTGTCCTTCTCCTCCATCGCTTGTTGGTGCGCTTTGGCCTCGGCCTCCCGTTTCCTCTATCTGTCAGCTAAGCTCATTCAATCAACTAACCTCAGCAGCATGGAGCTTGCGAACGAGCTCCTGGACCTGACCCTCCAGCGAGCTGATCCGAATGCGAATGGGCTCTGGCGTCCCAGGCGCATCGTCCAAGCTGGCCCTCGGAGGTGTGTGATCACCCATACGCTCTCGTCGTCTTGCGCGCTTTGGCGTTGTCTGCGTCGACGACATGGCGGATGATGTCGTTGAAAGCATGGTGATCCGAGATGGGCGAAATCACAATCCGCCCCGGTTGTTGACAAACATCAGTCGCGTGACAATCCATCCGATCCCCCCACTTAACCTACATGAGAAGGCACAACGCGTCGCGTATGGTTGACTATCATCACATCCACCATGTCCAGAGACGCAGAAGAGTGGCTTTGCGACTCGAATGAGGCGCTCAGTCTGCGCTTGCGTAAGTGTTCAGCTGTGAAGATGCAGCGAGCTGACGGCAGGCCGCGCACCTGAAGACGAGGCTGCTCTTCAAGGTACCGATGCTGCCAAGATCGAGACGTTCCATCCCGACTTCACGTACCCCATCTTTGGTGACCAGGAGAAGATCTTCGGGTACAAGAACCTGGACCTTCAGGTTAGCTGACACGGCGCGATGAAGAGCTAACGGCAGCTACACTTCGCATCCGGGAGCTTGAAACAGTACCTGTCCATCACGTATGACGAGAAGCTCGAGTCAGAGGACACCCCAGCGGACGACATCGAGGGCACACTCTTCAACTTTATCCCGCCCGACTACACCAAATCGTCGGTCGCGTTTGAGTCCACGCTGGAGGACGATGGAGAGGACTTCAGGCCCTTAGGTGACAAGATCGCTTCCTTCTCTCGGGCGGCAGCGAGCAAAAAAGGCAAGGGGAAAGCCAACGGCGGCGATGCACCTGCCTCCCGTGAGGAGACTGTCGACTACGAAGTCTATCATGTAAGCTGGAGGATTCAGATACCAGCTGACCACAGGCGACTTGGAATACTCCTGGCTTCCGGGCGTACCACCGCCGGATGCAGATCTTTATCCTCCTCTTCATCGAGGGAGGAAGCTACGTCCAGGAGGATGAGGATGCGTGGGAGTTCTTCACTATGTGAGCTTGCGTCACCAGCTTTCACTGATAACAGGTACGAGAAGCGGAAACGCGCCGGCTCGGACCAGTACACCTACCACTTTGTTGGTTACACTTCCGTATACCCCTTCTGGTGTTACCCAGATCTCGTGCGGTTGCGTCTTAGGTGTGTGACTCCGCTGGCAACCTCTGACCCACACAGCCAGTTCGTCATTCTCCCGCCCTATCAACACCAGGGCATTGGATGTGAGCTGGACATCTCACTCAGCTGACAACAGCCAACCTCTACCAAGCGCTCTTCCAGCACATGCTGGCGCGCCCAGGTGTGGCCGAGTTGACCGTGGAGGACCCCGCAGAGGCGTTCGAGGACCTGCGCGACAGGAATGACCTCCGATTCCTCGTGAAGGAGGGCGTGCCAGAAGATCCCAAGTTCCTCGAGGGCGTTGGCGCGGAGAATCGCGGTGGCCGTGTCAAGTGGGAAAACGAGTTGAGGAAGAAGTACAAGATTGCCCAGCGCCAGTTCGACCGGCTGCTCGAGATGCTCCTTCTACGGCAACTCGACAGGCGAGACCCCGAAAAGGTCAAGAACTACCGCCTCCAAGTCAAGGCGAGGCTGTACCGATTCAACTACGTGCGTCGTGTCCCCTTTCAGACTGACATTCAGGAAATCATGTCCCAGATGGACGCGGCGGAGCGTAAAGAGGCGCTGGCAAAAACCTATGACGGCGTGGTGGAAGACTACGACCGCATTCTCAAAATGACGTTCCACTAGACGGACAGTGCATGTACGCAGTAATGTAAGCCCAATGATGATGGTGGTACAACTAGCCCTCGGTCTTCCAGAGCGCGGCGCGGCGCTTGGGCTTGCGCGTGACGTGCACGGCCATACCGTCGCCGTCGTCTTTGAGGGCGAGCACGACGGACTCCTCCTTCTGCGCGCTCGGAGGGACGTTGGAGGTGGCCGCAGCCTTTTTGCGCTGCGCGATCGCACGCTTGACGAACGCGAAGCGGTCCTGCATGAACGGAATGGGGAGATCGGGGGACTCGACGACGCGCTTGAACAGCTCAAAAGGCAGCGGCACGTAAGCAGCGAGCAAGCGCGGGTCAGTGTGTAGTGCTGGTGCGGCGGGGTTTGGTGCTTCCGATGAGAGGTGAGATGGGAGGGCGTGGAGGAGGAAGTCGAGAACGTCCTGGCGCAGACGCGCAGAGTACTCGCCATACGGCCCATCCGAGGATTCTGCCCACTCGGCCTCGCTACTTGCGCTCGAGCTCACGGCCGAGCCAAAGGCATGCCCGTTGGCTGCTCGCCGCGGTGCCAACCATCGGATGTACTCGTGCACATTAGATGCTGATAAAGACTCGGCGCACACGGTGTAGGCGTGTTGCGCGAGCTCTGGCATTGCGCCAAAGAGAAGGGCGGTCGCCAGGACTGCACGAGCGTTCGTCGGGCTGATGAGATGAGATGCTGGGTCTTTCGTCAGCGGCGTCGGGGGTTGGCTCACCGTAGAGGTGCTGCAGGCAGATGTACACAGACTGATGTCAGCTCAGCACGTAATTGGGTAGCTTACCTCTTGCGAGATGTTCTCATCAGCGAAGGCGAGCTGCATCGTGCTACCTGGTGGCAGGCTCATGATCAGGTTGCCGAGATATGGGCTACGAGCCAGGATGACTGCTGTCAGAGGAGACTGCCGACAATACGCACGGCGGTGCAGCTTCAAAGACGTCTGGAAGAAGACAACCTGGACATCGGCGAACTGCTGGTGGCAGAAACCAGTGTTGAAAATGTAGTTCTGGATCGTCTGCGAGAATGCCACTACCGGATCGACGCTGGGGTCAGCTGACGCTATGTTGAGTCGTACTGTGCGCCTTTCGAGCTCTCCGCATCTGCCACGGTGGTCGCCTGAGTCATCACAGACGCCGAAGGGTGGCTGGGCGTCTCGCTGTTCGAGTATGTCGTGGGCGTGCTGGAGCGCGCAGAAGATGGGACCGGAGGAGTAGCGGACATGGTGGGGAAATGCGATATGCTTGTGCAGTGTAGTTCTGTCGATCCTGCTTTGGTGTAGATGCTTCGAAGCTATTATGTGGATGCTCGGGAACGTATTACTGGGTATCGCTACTGCTCGAGCCCTTGCCGTCGCCGTGAGATGATGTGAGATGGATGCGGAGGATGCAAGAGAGTGTCCGAGAAAAAGGCACTGATTACGCTCGAAATGTTGCTGTTACTCAACTCCCATCCTCGACACCAACGCGAGCCCATGCATCCATAGCTGAGCATGAGCCACCACCAACGACGCCGCCACTCGCGCGCGCCGCGCGTCGAGGTCGTTGAGCCCGCGCCAGGCGGCGAGGACGTGCCCTCCCTCACTGTCACCATGCTCGGCGCCGGACAGGAGGTCGGCCGCTCTTGTTGCGTTATTCAGCATCGCGGCAAGACTGTCGTGTGCGACGCTGGTCTGCACCCCGCATACCCGGGCCTGGGTGGGCTGCCATTCATCGACGAGCTCGACTGGTCAACCGTCGACGCTATCCTTGTCACTCAGTGAGAGGGTGTTACGAACTGTGTTGACAACAGCTTCCATGTCGACCACGCTGCGGCACTGCCGTATATTATGGAGAAGGTGCTTTTGCGCAGCAGGACAAGGCTAACAGCAGACCAACTTCCGTGAGGGCAATGGCAAGGTGTACATGACGCACGCGACAAAATCGATCTATGGTCTAACCATGATGGACACTGTTCGCATCAAGTGAGATGGGAGGTCTGGCCACGTAGCTAACAATAGCGACCAGAACTCAGACTCTGCAGGGCGACTCTACAATGAGGCAGATGTGCAAGCGTCCTGGCAGAACACCATTGCCGTCGACTACCACCAGGACATTGTTGTCTCCGGTGGTCTGCGGTTCACGCCATACCACGCCGGCCACGTCCTTGGCGCTTCAATGTTCCTCATTGAGATTGCAGGGCTGAAGATCCTCTACACGGGCGACTACTCTCGGGAGGAGGATCGTCACCTGGTTATCGCAGAGGTCCCACCTGTCAAGCCAGATGTGATGATCTGCGAGTCCACTTTCGGCGTCCACACGCTTCCAGACAGAAAAGACAAGGAGGAGGCCTTCACAAACCTAGTAGGCAACATTGTTCGGCGAGGTGGAAAGGTCCTCATGCCTATTCCCTCCTTCGGCAATGGTCAAGAGCTAGCCCTCCTTCTCGACGAGTACTGGAACGAGCACCCAGAACTGCAGGGTGTGCCGATTTACTTCGCCTCTGGCCTCTTCCAGCGCGGCATGAAGGTGTACAAGACCTACGTGCACACGATGAACGCCAACATCCGCTCTCGCTTTGCGCGCAGAGACAACCCGTTCGACTTCAAGTTTGTGAAGTGGCTCAAGGACCCAAAGCGACTGGACCACAGGCAACCATGTGTCGTCATGGCGTCGGCGCAGTTCATGTCGTTTGGTCTGTCTCGAGAGCTGCTGGAGGAGTGGGCGCCGGATCCGAAGAACGGCGTGATCGTCACCGGTTACAGTATCGAGGGCACCATGGCAAGAACGCTTCTCGGTGAGCCGGATCATATCGACTCTCTGCGTGGCGGAAGAAACATTCCCCGACGGTGTACTGTCAAGGAGATCTCCTTCGGAGCTCACGTCGATTACGCACAGAACTCCAAGTTCATCCAGGCTATCGGTGCGCAGCACGTCGTGCTAGTGCACGGCGAGGCGAGCCAGATGGGTCGTCTCCGCTCAGCCCTGCGAGACACGTACGCTACGCGCGGGCAGGAGATCAACATCCACACGCCGAGGAATTTGGAACCACTGCAGTTGAGTTTCCGCACGGAGCGCGTAGTCAAGGCCATTGGCTCGTTGGCAGAGGAGCGACCTGCCCACGGCGCGGAGGTCAAGGGTCTGCTTGTGTCTAAAGACTTCTCCTACACCCTGCTGGATCCCAAGGATCTGCGCGACTTTACTGGTCTGAGCACGAGCACGATTGTCCAGAAGCAGAGCCTGCCTATCGGTGTGGACTGGGCAGTGGTGCGCTGGCACCTGGAGGGGATGTACGGCGAGGTCGAGGAGGGCAAAGACGAGGAGGGGCGTGAGGTCATGACTGTGAGTTCTCGGCGGCTCAGGGCTGATTCCAGGTGATGAACGCCGTGCGCGTCGTGCGCATTTCAGACGTCGAGATTCAAATGCAATGGATCTCGAACACCTCCAACGACATGATCGCCGACAGTGCCCTGGTGGTGTTGCTAGGCATCGATGCCAGCCCAGCGACCGTGAAGAGTAGGTCGTAGCAGTATCGTGAGCTTACCGCAGTGACCTCCCACCCGCATCCACACTCGCACCACCATCACGAGAGCGGCGAGAAGAGCTCCGAGTTCGACACGCTGCATATGTTCCTCGAGGCGCACTTTGGCGACGTCACGCCACCCGCGACCGAGGTGGCCGACGGCGAGGAGGACGATCTGCTCGTCATGAAGGTTACGGTGGACGGTGTTGTCGCTACTGTCGACTTGATTTCAATGGTGAGCCCAGCCCTCAAGTGCTTGCAAGCTGACAGCAGAAAGTCGAGTGTCCCCAGGACGAGCTGAGGCAGCGGGTGGAGGCTGTGCTCGAGATGGCGCTCACTACCATGACGCCGCTCAGCCAGCTGTATACTGGGCAGGGGATAGAGGAGGTGGACGCGGCGAAGCTTATCGAGGCTTAGAATGTATCACTAGAGTCTGGTCCATGCAGAAGTCGCCCATTACCGAAGAATATACAGAATCTATGTGCTAACGACTAGCCTCCAGGAACTCCGTCGTCAGTCCCGCCCCAGTCCCGAGGCCATTGCTCGGCGCCGCGGCGTCGGGCGGACGCAGGATCGGCGGCTGACCACGCAGAGCACGCCACTTGTTCGTCACGGCGTAGACCTCATCATCGGCCAGTATGCTGTCGTTAACGCTGTGTCTAGAACAACAGCCGCGGGGTAGCCCACGTGCAGACCAAACTCACGCAAAGTCCCTCAGCCACTTTTCTGACGCCTCCCAGTTCCGGTGGTCCAGTGCGTCGTCGCCGTGCAGCGTGAACTCGGTGATGTAGCCGTGGAATGCCTCGACAAGGTCGTACCGTCCCCTGAGCAAGATCATGCGGTCTCTAACGCTCGGGAACAGTACGCCGTCAACGGCATGCTCGTGCGGCATTGTCCTTTGCACCGGTGTCGGCTGCAGACTGGGCGGCAGCTTGTACTCGTGATTGATCCTGAAGCTGCCTGTAAGAAAAGGACCCAGGAAACGGCCAGCCGGACGTACTTGTTCAAGTGATAAGTGATCAACTGCAGCGCCTCCGTCTTGCGCTCCGTGGCTTCCTCGCCCACCATGCTCTTCCTCAGCTCCTCCTGCAGCCGCTGCCGTGCCATGACTTCCGCCTGCGTCATGTTGTTCGGGTTCGTCATGATCGTGGGGCTCAGAGCGCTCTCAGCGTTTGTCAGGTGCGCAACGGCTGCACGGAGATTGCGCTGGTGCTCGGCATCGGGACTCTCGTCATCGTGCTCCCTCGAGCGCGAGCTTGTCGGCGTGCTGTTTGCCGCACTCAGGTGCGCAGGCAGGTTCATACCCACCATCCCTGTTGCAGCTGCGCCAGGCCCACTCGGCGTAACGGAGCCAGCAGTCGCGCCAGCCCCAATCTGCGGGCCGCCACCGCCCATCCTTGCCGGGAACGGCAGTGGTGCGCCACCAGGATAAAGCCCCTCGGCGCCAGTGCTGTTGACGCCCGCACCTGGTCCTGGCGTAGCGGCGGGCGCGGCAGCCTTGGCCATAGTCGATGGTCCAGGACCTGCTTGGCCCAAAGAGCTGCTCATGAGGTTCCCCAGGGCGCTAAGTGGCGAGTTGGCACCGACCATGGTCGCTCCAGCCTGTAGCTGCGGCCCAGAAGCAAACGCCTCAAGGTCGGGGAAGAGGAAATCCCACTCTCCAGCTGGGAAGGAGCCTGGGGAGCCGAGAGATCCGGCGCGCCCGCGAGGACGCTTATGCTCTGGCGAGTCTTCGCCAGGGTCACTCCGTTTGCGCTTGGGGTCAGGCGGCCAGTGTTCGAATGGCTGCTTGGCCGCCTTCTTCGATGCAGGTGTAGGACCATTCTTTGCCCCTGCTGTCTCCTTCGCTGCTTTGAGCGATAAGAATGCCTCATACGCCGTGTCCGTGTCTGCGCGGTGAAGAATGGCGTCCATCTGCGCCGAGGTCAGGCCGAGCCGTGGAAGGCAGGAGCCAATGCCTGTCTGGTCAGCGAGGGAACCAGGTTTGGAGTGTCAAGAACCTACCATCACCGATGAACGTAGACAACGAACGCAACATTGTTCGCAGGTCCTTGTTCTCTTGTAACAGGTTTCGTATCAGAAGCAGGAGAAGCTCAATGCGGTCGTCCTTGTCACCCGAGAGGATCTCAACTCTCGCCTCGAGATCGCGGATCTGGCATCAGTGTCTACACTAAGTGGAACGAAAGTGAGCTCCCAGGACCAAAAGCAAGCATAGAGGAAGTATGGAGCCGTCCGCCGCCTCGACGCGCACTTACATATTGCTGTTCAGTCAGTTGGAACGCGAGGGCCGTGACTCACTTGTTTCCTCAATCTGAACTCCCGCTGGGCAATGCGGTTCTGGGCTTTGCGGATCTGGGTAGCACTACTATCAGTATGCTTGTCCTAAGACGAAAGGGAGGGGAATGGGAGCAGACTGGCAGGAGAGAACGACCCGAACGGCCGTCATGACGATGGCGTTCCTTTCGTGCCGCGCATGCTGAAGCACCACTAACCTGGTCTTCTTCTCCTCCCCCTCTGGCGCAGCCGAGCCGCCGCGACTCGAATCGCTCAAATCCCCATCCTGCTGGTGCGGCATGGTGGTGGATGGACGAGTGAGAATGAGGAGATGGATCACCCGATCGGTTTGGGCCGAAATTCGAAGTCACCGCGGATGGTGTACGCCGTCCGTGATCGACGTCAGGCGGCGTGTTCTGAGCGTCTCGAGGACGAGATGGGGCGGGGACGACGAGTTGCGTGGCAGATTAGTGATACTCAGATGAGAGTGAGCGCAATTGAGACTGAACGAGGAATGGGATGCTCCCTATATAGCCGCGGGGCGCTATGAGCGTCAGCGTCGGCCACGGTGGCCGAGGCCGCCGAGCATCCGTGGGTCGCTGCATCTCTGACGTCGAGCACGGTGGTGAGCCGCCATGGAATTGTAGCATGGCTCAGTATGCATCGCGCCTAAGTTGAGGCCCATTGGATGAGGACATATGAGGACATATGGGCATTCACAACCTCGGACTTGATGGCATCTTGTCTTTACTCCATCCACCATGATTGCCAAGGCGCTCGTTGCGCTCTCCGCCATCGCGCTGTTGCATGGTGAGCCTCCAATCTTGTGGTAGCTAATGTGCAGCGGCGTTCTCAGCATACGAGCGTGCGTTACGAACGAACACCTAGCTGGGTGGTATCTGCACTTAGCTGATGACAGACTTGAGCACCCTCAAGGCATTGGGTCACCCACAGGCATCGCTTCCGAATAGTGTGAGTACTCTCTGTCTCCAAACGCGTACATAAAACTTCAGTTCGCGACGGGACAGCGCGACTCGTTGTCGGGACGTGGACAACGCCTCTCATGCTGTGACCTTCCTCTGTCTCCGCTCAGCCGATGCGCAACTCATGTGGCTCAACGAGCATCTCGCGTCATCTCGGCGTCTGCCATGTCACACAGTACAATGCCCTCAAACTGCGCCTCGCGACCACGTCGAATCTTTCGCAGCTTCCCCACTACTCCAAGAAGCTGATCCCAGATCATCATTGAGGCCCTCGTCGCACTCGCCCTCTTCATCCCGTCGATCACGCTCGCGTACGCACCGCTGAAGGACGTGACGTATCGGGGAGAGTTGAGCCAACGGTGAGTATGTGGTCCTTCCTTCTTGGACACCTTCCCTCGCGACTCCACCAAAGCACTTGCCATGTCCCTGTCTGCCGTGAACTAGCTGCCACTCGCCGAGTTCTTCGTGAACTCGCGCCATCTACTGCAGCTGTGCACTCGTGAAGGCAGCAGAGGAGAGAGAGACCTACCTCCTTACGCAGACCTCGCCACAGCATTCACTCTCATCTTGTCAGCTGCACACAGTTGGCTAACCCCAGCACGGCAGACGACACGGACGCGCGCATGGGCTTTATGCACCTCTCCAAACGCGGCGCGGCGCTCTTTGGCGACAACGCACAATAGACTTATGCATGATATGTACAATGAGGCGTACCTCTACTTCTCATCTCTCTACCCCGCGTGAACTCGCAAAAGAAACCGTCTCCCCGTCCCCCGCCATGTCCCTCCAGCCCCCCACCCTCCCTGGTCTCGACCAGGGCGCCGCAAGAAGTTAGGCTCTAGGCCGCCGCGGCGACGACTCCAGAGCCGGACCGTCAGGCGGCCCCGTTGACCATGAGGCTGAGGGGGCGGCCCGAACCGTCGATCGGCGTGCCCAGCTGGTGGCCCTCCTTGTTGGGCCCCATGCCCTTCATGGTCGGATCGTACATGAGCTTGAGCACGCCAGTGGAGACGAGGAAGTCGAAGATGCGCCCCGACTTGTTGACGTCGATCTTCATCATCTTGCGCGCGTCGCGCCGCTTCAGCAGCCCCTTGCGCCGCTCATTCTCGCGCACGTACGTCTCCTTGATCAGGAGGTAGGGCTTGGGGAGCACGCGGAGCTGCGAGCAGAGTGTCTGCTCCTCGTGGCTTAGGAGGTCTAAGGACGCGGCATTGGCGAGGTTGAGTGGCGCGGGCGGCTTGCGGCCGCCGTGGCCTGGGACCCGCGGGGTGATGTCACGCGAGACAACTCGCGAATCGGCGCCAGGCGGTGGGGTGCCGTGCAAGAATCTGTGCTGGCCGGCGTTGATGCGTGCGCCAGTGCGAACGACCTCGGTCTGCTCGCGAGATAACACGGGGCGGAAGCCTGCGCGCGCAATCTTGGCCGCCTCGTACGCTTCGGCCTCCGCGCCAGTCGTTATGCCCACACGACGGTATTCCTGGAGTTCCGCTATCCGTCGCCGCAATTGCTGCTCGTAGATAAGCCCCTCGATGAGCGTCTCAAAGTCCTGGGCCGTCTGGAGTTTGGCGAACACCTTGTATCGCCCGACAAGCTCGCGCTCGTCTTTTGGTCGTTTGCGCTCGTTGGCGAGGATGCGCTTGTGTTCTGTCAATGCACGGTCGAAGATGAGGTCCTTGGCCGCTTCTCGCTTGTCGAGCTTGGAGAAGTAAATGTTCAGCAGCGCAAGCTTGACCTCGAGCTCGTCCTCGTCCTCGACCTCTATGACGGGCTCGGCTGGTTTCTCGCCGCGTTTGCGCTTTTTCGAAGAGCCTTCCGTATCTGGCTCCTGTTTTACTTCTGAGTCGCCCTCGGTCTTGGGCTTGACGTCTTCTTCCTCATCGTCGTCGTCGTCTTCATCCTCCTCCTCCTCCTCTTCCTCTACTGGTTTGGTGACAGCAGCTGCAGGTTGCTCGTCGCCGCCATACTTGAACACGAGGCCAAACTCGAGGTCCTTGACTGCGAGCTCGGCGTCGTTCTCGACTTCCGTCTCGAACTCGAGACGACCAGGCATGAAACCGCCCACCTCGTGGTTCGTAGGGGCGGAGACCAATGGCGCCATGGTTGAGGCTGGCGGAAGAGCCAGCGGTTTCCGCATGTCCTCTATCCGTGCCTTCTTCCTTGCCTGGAAAACGTCTGGGTCGATGTCGAACGTACGCTCCATAGGCGGCATGAAGGTGTTGAACTTTTCATCCTCTGGGTCGCCGTGAGGCATTTCAGAGTCGCGCTTGACCTCGAGCCCGTCGCCAACGCCTAGGTACACGTCAAAGTAGTGCTTCTCGCATTCCTCTTTCGTGCGTGTACCGACATGGTCGGCTACCTCGATCCAGTTACCGAGGCCGTGCGTGATGAGGCCTGATATCAAGAGTAACTCTTCGTCTGCGCCCCAGTCGTGGGTGAATATAGGCGTTGAATGTTGCTCCTGCATGTTAGCGTAGAGGGGAGGGAGAACTCACGACAACGTGATACGGGTGCCACGCCCTATGTTGCAGGACCTCTTTGCCTTCTGAGAAGCAGGCCGGACACAAATCTACTTGGTCGCACTCTTTTGCGGCACACTTTATGCGCACAGTGTGGGTGATATCGATGCCGCAGATGTCACAGGTGTACTTGATCCCAGGATCAGTGGCTGTGGTTAGCATGGGGAACATGAACAGTTGTTGACGCACCGATACGATCGTCTGGCCGTGCTGGGTCGTTTGCACGGACCCGGCGCTGGGTGACGGTCATGTTGAGTGGGTGGAGGTTGGGTGAGGGGGGAAATGTTGGTGGTGGTAATGAGGGCGCAGTAGGCAGTGATGATGGCGATGACGGGGCCGTAAACACCTCTATGCTGATGGCGCCGAGTGCTTGCTGATGGCGACGACCTCCTGATGGCTGTGACGAGGTCGCGCGATCCGTCAACAAGACAAAAAGCGCGCGACGGCTGTCGACGGGGTCGGACGCGGGACGGCGAGTGGCGACGAGGCCAGTTCCCGGAGTACTCTCAGCGGCGGCGTCGGCGGCGCTCACGCGCTCGAGGCCGCCGAGGGGATCGACGCTGCTGTTCTCGCGCAGTGGAGGTCAAGATGCCGAGGTGGGCCGCGATAGGGGGTGGAGCGGCGGGAACAGAGTCGTGCGCGATCGGAATGTTCGGCACGAGAGCGTGACGTGTAGTGGCGACGCGGGGTGGAGGCGCGGGGTGGGAGAGCTGCGGGGATGCTGGGTGACTGAGCGACGCGTGGGCGGGGAGGGGTGCGTGCTCGCTGTCGCCACAGCGGTGCTCGACGTTGTTTGTTCCGTGCTCACGAGCGGCTCAAAGGAAGGTGGAATGAGTTAATGAGCGCGCGGTGGGAGCAAAGGGACAGGGACGGGGTGTGTGTGTGTGTGAGGGGCGCAGTGTGTCCAGATCCAACCGGTGGCTGGAACTGATCGGACGCTAAGAATAACTTCCGCTTTGGGCAGGTGCAGCACGTGGAACAGTCTGCGGATATGAGCGGGGATATGATTGTGGCATAACGAGTGTGGCACTTGTGGAATGCTGGGTGGGCCACGGTGCTGGAATCGGGCCGCCATCTGAACTGATGGCGAGGACGGCCGAAGTGATAGCGGGAATGGCTGTACAGATCCCTTCACATCTAACAAGGGACCATCCACTCCAGAGCGCTCCCGCTGACTGATCACTGATACCTTCGGCAGAACCATCGCCCATCAGCAACTGCCGCCCGATGCCGCCATCTCCGGTCCGGGCCGGCCGACCATATATCTACCTTCTACCCACTCATGCCACCCCCATTCAAAATGGCCCAGATCTTCGACACCATCATCCTCGGCGCAGGCTGGAGTGGCGCAGTAGCAGCGCGGGACCTGGCGCGTGCTGGGCGTAGCGTGCTTGTCCTGGAAGCTAGGGACAGGATTGGTGGGCGAGCGCGGACATGGACGACTGGCGCGGGTGACAAGATTGACCTCGGCTGCTCGTGGATCCATGGCTACAACGAGGGCAACCCTGCGCGTGCAATTGCAGAGAGCCTCGGTGTCGTGAGTTGGCATGAGCTTGCAAAGCTGACGACAGACGTCGCACCTCCCCAAACCCGCCGAGGGAGCCGTGTACGGTCCCGAAGGCCAGCTCCCAAAGGAGACGGTGGTCAAGCTTGCCACCGCGCTCGGCGCCGCGCAGGGAGCGTTCAAGACGCCTCACCCTGCGCCAGCATCGTCCGAGTCACTCGCGAGCGCGCTGTTCGGCTCATCCTCCCCGCTCGCTGCCTCGGGCGTGGACGAGAAGCTCGCCCGCGGCTTTGCGCGTCAGCTCGAAGTCCCCCTCGGCCTCAAGCTTGAGAAAGCCAGTCTGAAGTGGGCCGGCTGGGAAGGCGCGACCAACTATGCCGGTTCGGACGCAGCGCCAGAGGGCGGCTACCAGGCCCTCATCGAGAAGGTGCTCAGCGACGCGACCGCGGCTGGAGCCAAGGTTGAGCTGAACGCCGAGGTTACTGGCGTCAAGGACGGCCACAAGGTCACTGTCACGACGGGCAAGGGAGTGTACGAGGGTCGGACCGTGATCTGCACCATCCCTCTCGCCGTTCTGAAGGAGACGAGCGGTCTGTTCCAGCCAGCCCTGCCCGAACGCTACATGGAGGTGGTGAAGGGCACGCACGTCGGCGTCCTGGAGAAGCTGCTCCTGCGGTACCAGAACGCGTGGTGGCCCAATGCAACCTCTACGGGTGGCTACAACCTCCTCCCGACCCGCTCGGATGCAGACCTCACCGCCTCTAGCTCCCTCTCCGACGTCCTGAACGCAAGCACCATCATCGTGGCAAACTTTGCCGCTGGCACTCTCCCAAGCCCATCGCCCACATTGCTCGCGTACCTGTCCGAGACGCCCGCGACGCACCTCCTCAAGCACTCACCTGAGGAAGTCGCTCAGGCCTTCCACGAGTACCTCGTCCAGCGCTTCCAGCCGCAGTCCCCGCCGCCTGCGCCCGTCGAGTTCGAGCTGACGAACTGGCTCACGGACCGACTGAGCCGTGGCGCTACTACCACTCCCAGCATCGTCAGTGAGAACGGCGAGCGCAGCCCGATGGACTTCAAGGAGCTCTCCCGCCCTGCGTGGGACGGACGTTTAGGCTTTGCTGGCGAGCACACTGAGATGGAGAACCGTGGCAGTGTGGCGGGCGCTGTCATCTCGGGCCAGAGGGAGGCGGCACGCGTTGGGCGGTTGTTGACGAAGATTGACGCCAAGAAGTAGTAGACAGTTGTTTATGGATATATTGCCGCATAGTCTCGTCGGCTGATATCGCGAGGAGCTTTCCTGTCCTCCCCTCACACTTTGCCTCACTGAGCTCATGTCAATCAGTACTCGTCAGTCGCCAGCAGCTCGTCTGCACACCCCGCCATAAGAAGATGACCAATGCATACGTTTAAGCAGCGATGGTAACCTCAACCTCAACTCCGGGCTCGAGCGAGATCGAGGTGATCTGCTTGACGACCTCGGCGGAGGAGGTAAGGTCGATGAGGCGCTTGTGGATGCGCATCTCGTAGCGGTCCCAGGTCTTGGAACCCTCACCACAGGGCCTGGCTGTCAGTCGTGTGCTCCTACACCTCCAGCTCCAGCATACTCACGACTTGCGGGTGGTGTGCTTGAGGACCTTGGTGGGGAGGCGGACGGGGCCCTTGACGCGGAGGTCCTTGTCCTTGGCGCGGTTGATGAGGTCGCTCGAGACTGCCATTAGCACGCTTCTCCCTCCAAGTCGAGGATATACTCACACTTCTCGAGGTTCTTCACGTTGCGCGAAGTGAGGGTGATGCGGATCTTGTGCACCTTGGCGGCGGGCGCGCCGGTCTTCTCGTAGTCCTCCTTGGAAGCCATTTTGATGTATGTGTTGTGACGAGGCGACTTAGCACCAGTGGGTTCGTATAGCTGATGCAGGCAAAGTGACCAGGTCGAGGAGAAGAGTGGGAGGCAAATTCGAGGTCGGGTGCGAGGGTGGTCGGAACAGCGGGAGCAATTTGCAGTTTGGCCTGAGAGGTGTGATACCTTTGATCCCGTCGAGGAATGACAGGTGGAATCTTTTCAAGACGCCCGTTTGGGCTCCGGCCATTGCAATTTCAGAACTCCTCTGACGCGCAGACCACTCATCAACAACAACCATGGTTCGGCTCATCACGCACAACATGCTGGCGTGCCATGCGCGTGAGTGTCTGCATCTGTCTGAAACCGCCTCCTTAAACTCGCCAAGATGGCTAGGTGGGGTCGCCTGAGCTGCCTGAGCGCCTGTCGCCGAAGTGCAGCCGATGAGCACCGGAGCACTCGACACGCGAGCTGGGCTATCCCAATCTCATCCAAACCGACTATAAACTCAGCTAACGACAGGCAACTGCACCAAGGACAACTTCCCACTGGTCTTCTCCGACGTCGAGCTCGTTGTGCGACCGGCAGAGGCGAACACCGACTTCCTGCGGCGATTCCTGCCCAAGCTCGACTGGACCGCGCTGGTGGACACCGCACGGAGTCTGGGCGACACGAGCTTGCCGGACGAGATGCCCGAGGTCTGGACGGAGGAGATGTTCCAGGCTCTGCACCATGTGCTGCTCGAGGTAGGTCACCTTGGACATGTGTGCTTCGAGTGGGCATGCTTGGCCTTCTCCAGCTGAGGGGAGGTGTATGAAACATGGTGGTGGAGAACGCCTTGCTGTCGTCTGACCATTCTGCAGCAACCGTACCTCCAGAGTCCTCCGTGTCTCTTAGGCTCACCTGCCGTTCCACAGGACCGAAGCTGACGACAGATGCACATCGAGGAAGGTAACATGACCTGCCGCGGTTGCGGGCACATCTACCCCATCCAGAACGGTATCCCAAATATGGTGGGTCGTCAAGACTGCGCTTGCTTCACATGGCCCTCTGCGCCAGCTTCGCTGTATGTGCCGAAGCTGACCCCAGCTCCTCGCCGAGCACGAGATCGCGCGCTAGTTTGTATGATAATGTATGCATTGGTCTTCTTTCCTTCCGACCAACTATCTCCTACCCCCATATCCGCCGCCACCTCCGCCGCCGCCTCCACGGTTGAAACCACCTCCAGCTCGCGGGTCACGGGCGAAGCCGCCAGCACCACCAGCAGGGCCACCGTATCCAGCAGGAGGGGGAGGATATCCACCTGGTGCAGGTGGACCAGGGGGACCAGGCGCACCATTGAATCTCCCGCCAGCAGCTGGCGGTCCACCAGCTGGAGGCCCGCCAGGTCTCCTCCACCGATCCCTTTCGGCGTCGCGGCCAAACTCGTCCCTCCCGTCTCTACCGCCGTCGCGGGCGCCGTCGCGGCCCCACTGTCTCCGAGCGGGCTGTCCCATGCCAGGTGGCCCGCCGGGTGGCCCGCCAGGTGGGCCAGATGGAGGCACGCCCGCGCCACCGAGCCCAGGCGGACCGGGCCGGCCCAGGCCTGGTGGCGGCATCGCAGGCTGGCCTCCCAGACCTGGGAGCCCAAAGTTGGGCGATGTTGAGCGCGAATTTGGCCCGCTTTGCGGAGGCGTGTTCCTCGCTCCCAGACCTGGCAGGCCAGAGAGTCCAGGGAGGCCGGGCAGACCAGGTGGTCCGCCTGCGGCCGGCTCGTCTTGCGGAAGGCCAGGCCACTTGGACATGCGTTGCGCCTCCTCTGCCTCGGCTCTGAAAGCGCCCTCCTCGCCAAGGTGGAACTTGTCGATCTCGTGCGCGCCAGTGGGACGTGCTCGGCACCAGAACCGTGCGGTAAAGTCCTTCGAGCCACTGCACAAGATATGGCCCAGAGGATGGAAGGAGAGGGAGAACACGGCGTCGTCGTGCGCCGCCTCCAGCTTCGTCACTGGCTTGCTCGGGTCCGGCGCCATGAGGGACCAGTAGTAGATACTGCCCTGCGCGTCGCCTGAAGCCATGAGAGAGTGGTGGATCGGGTGCCACGCAAGCGTGTTCATCTCCTTGCCCTGCACGCCCTTCATGGCCTCGAGCTCGCGGAAAGTGCGGATGTCAAAGAGACGGATGTACCCGTCGCCGCCGGCAGTGGCGACTATGTGGCCTTCGGGGTTCCATTGGCATGCGTTGATGACGGCTTTGTGGCTGTGAAGAGTCGAGAGCTCCTTGCCGGTGCGCGGATCCCAGAACTTGACCAGCATGTCTTTGGAGCCCGAGACGACGAGGCCCTTAGTGGGGTGCCAGTCCACACAACGCACGTCCCAGCCGTGGCCTGAAAGCTCGCGCTCCGCACTTGCTGCACGGTAATTCCAGATCTTGACTAATCCATCGTCGCCGCCAGTTACGAAACGCTCATCGTTTGGCGACCAGGAGATACCATGGCACGCTTCACGGTGGCCCTGGAAGCCATGAATATTCGTCAGGTGCGGAGTGAAGTACTTGATGGTACCAGACTTGTCGGTCGAGACTAGCGCTTGGCCGTTGTGCGAGTATGCCATAGACCGAATTGAGTCGTCATGCACTTGCGTGATGGACTCGTAATTGAATGATGCACCGTTCCAGAGAGTGAACTGGCCTTTGTCGTTACCTGTTAGCAGACGACGGGCGTCTGGCGTCCACTGAGTGTCAGCTGCGCGGCGCCGGATAGCTCACCTGTACCACTCGTGTAGGCGATCGTTCCTTGTTAATCGAAGTGTGGACAAAGTAGTCGCAGATCGAGGTCGACGGGTTATCCATGTGCGCTAGCGGTGGGAGTAGCTGGCGTCAGACCTAGCAGAGAAGCTTAGCTCACGTTAATGATATCGCTAGGGTTGGGATGTATTGGTGGCATGTAGTGCAGACCTCTTCGTTTGCCCAACTTTTGTTAGCTTCTCACCATACGACTGTCTTGTCTGCGTGAACCACTCACCAGACGCCACTTCTGCACTCCTCCCATGTAGTCGACTGTTCGACGCGGTTTGTACTTTCGCTGCCCTCGCGAGTCACCTGGGGGACGAGTGACGGCGGCTTGGTAGGCAGCCTGTTCCAGCACCTCCTCATTATCAGGATGGTTGGGCTCGAGATAGCGCTTCGGCTCCCAGGTGTCTGCGCCTCTCGGCCTTGACGGCCCTGCCACAGCCGTTGATGCCATCGAGTGCGGTAATGGAGGGATGAGGCTAAGATCGGCGAGCAGTTCGATCATTAACGCCTGGGACGGAAGCAAATTCGTGTTGTCGTCTCCAACAAACCAGTCCGACTCCGGCCATCATCCTCAACCTCCATCCTCGACATCTTGCTAACAGCCACATCCAGCATGCTCTTGAACATCGCCGCGAGGCAATAAAACCCAAACCTACACATACCCAACAACGCACGCGCCCCAACGGCCTAGAACGCCAACAGCCGCGCACCTCCTTCACCCCTTTTCAATCCTCATCATCCAGCATGGTGTACGATCCCATTCGCGACTGTGACGTGCCGTCACCTTCAGTGACCCGCAGGCCATCACTGTGGGAGACGCCGCCACCGAACCCGCCAGCTGCGCCAGGCTCTGGCTATCTTTCCACCCAGCAGTTACCTCCTGCGTTCAGCGCCGAACGCAGTCCGGTTCCGTCGCCGTCTTTGATGCGTCCACCAAGTAACGCCGGGCTGAGGAGTATTCTCAACGATGATGCTCCACCGCCGCGTCGTGACAGCCTGGCCACCGTCTCATCTGCCACAGACGACGAGCATCCTCCTTCCCGAACCTCGATCTCCAAGCTCCTCAATGAACCATCGCCGGCGCTTGGCCGACCATCATCTTCGCACTCTGACTCTGCTTCCCCGCGGCTTTCAAGCCCCAGTATCTCCTTGCATCCTGGCGCCGTGACGCAACCCTCTCGCGTGGCGCGCAGCCCACTTATCTCGCCAAAGGCGACGACACCCCATGGTCTGCCGCCGAGCAGCCCCGCATCCGCAGCCGGGTATCCATTCGATGTTCAACCCACACAGCCGCATGCAGGGCCATCGTCGCGCCGCTCTTCAGTTGACAGTCGGCATGAGCGCTCGATGCCTCCTCCTGCCGAGCCGCCTATCAGGCATGACCTGCTGCGGGCATCGGCCTCGGTCTCCCCGCGCAGCCATCCGCAACCCCTTCCACTCATGCGCGTTTCTTCTCGCCCAAGCTCATCTCGCAGCGCATCTGGCGGCGCGCTCGTTCCCCCACCAATGCCGTCAATGTCGCCCGAAACGCACCCTCGGAGACTATCTGAGGACCCTGCGCACGGCGTCAATGGCCGCCCCGCGAGAAGAAAGTACGAGCCGCATCAAGGAGTGCCCTATAGGCCGCCGATCACGCCGGATGAGCTGGCCCACCTCCACTCCCAGGCTATGCAGAATAACCCTCTGCGGCGTCGTGCACGGCCACCAGCACCAGCTTGGTCAGCGCCATCTCCGCATGCGGAAATGCACGACTCACCGCACTCCCGCGGCGCGTCTCGGCGCGGCAGCACGGCCAGCGCCGCCGAGCGCCCGACATACCCTTCCGTCGGGTCCGACCCAGAAGTTACCGCAAGCCTGAAACGCCTGTCATCCAATATGGGCGACAGCGAGGCACGCACGACGAAGGTGTCGAGGACCGACTACACCGGCAACGCAGCAGCCGTAGCCTCGCACTACAACGCGCGTCCTGAAGTCGGCCTGCAGCATCGCGAGTACAGCCCGATTATTGGCTTGAAGAAGTTCAACAATTGGATCAAGTCGGTGCTGATCGGCAAGTTTGCCTTCCGCGGCCGTGGCGGGCCGGGCTCGGGGGCAAAGGTGCTGGATATCGGGTGCGGAAAGGGCGGCGATCTCAACAAGTGGAAGCAAGCGCGGATCGCTCTCTACGTCGGCATGGATATCGCCGCCACATCAGTGGACCAGGCGCGGGAGCGATATAACGACCTGCGTGGCGCGCGGTTCGATGGCTTCTTCGTTGCACACGACTGCTATTCCGTGAGTAGCCCGTTGGCCCGAGAGACAGGAGTATAACGTGCTGACCCCAGCGCCCCATCTCGGAAGCATTACCCCACGAACTGCAGCAGCCAATGTACGACAACGTCTCGCTGCAGTTCTGCATGCACTACGCGTTCGAGACGGCGGCCAAGGCGCGCATGATGCTGGAGAACGTCTCCCGATACCTGCGCCGCGGCGGCTTCTTCATTGGCACGATCCCCAACTCGTCGTTGTTGCTGTGAGTTGTCTCCCACCGACAGCACACTGACGCCCAGGGAGCGCCTGGAGGAGATACCCGAGGGCCAGGATCTGGTGTTTGGCAACGCATGTTACTCTGTCGCCTTCACTGAACGCCGTCGCAAGGGGATATACGGGCACGAGTACAGGTTCTACCTCCAGGATGCCGTCGAGGACGTGCCAGAGTACATTGTCGACTGGGACAACTTTGTCTCGCTCGCCCAAGAGTACGGGCTTGAGCTTGACTACAGGAAGACGTTCAACGATGTCTTGCAGGAAGAGCAGAGTAGCCGAGATTTCGGCCCACTCCTCGGCCGCATGGGCGTCATCGACCAGAACGGCGAGAGCGCCATGGACAGTGACCAGTGGGAGGCTGCGAGTAAGTGTACGCCAAGACGGGGCTGACGATAGACCTCTACATGGCCTTTGCGTTCCGCAAGATCTAGTTTGTACCGTATGTCACTGCATGTCTAGGGGTACAGGATCCAATGAGAGCTCCCAATGCGATGTGCCACTTCTCCCTCACCTAGCCGGGGTGGACAGATCCCGCCGCTCCCAGACTTGAATCATGGTCTCGCCGAGGAAGACCATTTCCTTGCGCACCTCGTCCACGCGCAGGTCCTGCATTTCGAACCACTTTTCGTCGTCGCCCCCGCCCCGTCCGCAGCGCTGGTGGATCTTCCATGTCGTCGTCGCCTCGTCGGCGGGGTCCTTCTTCCCCGACTGATCCCGACTCGTCGTCGACGCCTGTGTTGACTCGAGCGTAATGTTTGAGAGCAGGTCGTAGACCATGTGGATAGGATCAGATGGTTTGGGGTCGACGTCTGGTGTCAGCTCAATTCGACACAAGCCAGCTGCACAGCCTTAACGGCTTGAACTCACAAGGCGCCATCTCCACACCGCGCATGGGAAAGTTGACAATCGTCGGGTTCTTCTCCTCGACAAAGTTGTTCTTCGTGAACCGCTTGATGTGGAGGATGAGGTACGTTGGGAGAGCAGTCAGGTGATGCCGCTTGAGCGTGGGACCGAATTCCTGCGGTCAGCTTGATTGGACGATGGCAAGCTCACCTGAGTGGTCTTGCCGTCAAACTTGGCAAGGATGGTCGACAGAGGGACCTGCGGGATAATCTTCTTCTCGTTCATGTCCTGGAACAACGGCGTCGGGGGGAGGTCGAGTGCGAGGAAGAGGAACGGAGATGTGACGGTCTGGATCTCTGGATATCAGTGATGGGGTGAGACTGTACGCACCTCGTGACAGGTCGAATACTGGCCGCGCATAGTCCTTGTGCACGATGACCTGTTGGGTCTCAATCTGCACTCGTCCCTGGAAGGTGGAGTAGATGATGCTCGAGTTGCGCTTCTTCGATCCACCCAGATCGCGGTGGAGCGTGTTGACAAGCCAGCTGAGGAACTCTACCGGGTCGCCCTGCTCTGTCGTAGTGAACTTGCCGTTGCTCCGCTTGGTCACTTCATGGTAGAACTCGTGGGGAGACACCTGGGCTTTGAACAGCTTCGGATTCCAAAACCGCCGACACAACGTCGCGAGGCGTTGAACGAGCTCTGTTGGCCGGCCAGCTTCAGTCAATTGTGGCGTGTTCGAGTTGAGCAGAAAGTCGCGCAGCGGCGCGACATGGAAGAGCAGCTGCACGATGACGTTGAGGTAGTCGTTCTTCTTGATATTGTTCAGGCCGATGTAGCCGGGGATGTAGGGCGTCTGGTTGAGCGTGAAACTCGGTGGACGCAGATCGCTGAGGCCGACCAAGTTCTTGGCCTCGTATCGCGGATTCAGCACGGCGAGAATGTCGTTCAGTGACGGATCAGAGACAAGGTACCCTTCTGGGAGGACATAGAACTTCTCCGTCGCGAGGTTCAGCCACACACGGTGGTTCTCGCCCACGGCGTGTCGGTACGCCCAGGAGCCCCGTCCGCGGCCCTGGAAGTACTTGCCGCACACGAGACAAGCGTAGACGTTGATGTTCGAGAGCGACTTGGAGCACAGGCGCTCAAAGTCAAAGTCGAGGTTTGCGCGGGAGACCTGCTGTTAGCCAGAGCGAGGGATATGCTCACAGTGTCGAGGTACATGTCTCGCCTAGACAGGTCCTCCTCCTCTGGAACGATCTCTGGCTCATCCTCGCTCTCGGATTCCGCCCCATTCTGATGACCGTTGACGACGCTTTTGTGTTCGGCAGATGCTGGAGAGCTGAGTGTTGCCGGGGGCTCGGCGTCCAGCTTGGCGCGCTTCGCCGCAGGCGGCGACGAGGGCGGCGTGTGTGGCATCGTTGGTGCTTCTGTACTTCTTGCGCTCGACACTGAAGCTCGCACAGGTATCGAATGATTCGAAAGGAGAAGCTTTTGTGTATACAATTACTTCAGTGGGGTCGCGCGGTGGACCGTACTATGCTGTCTGGAACGCTGAACAAGATGCGAGTGGGAGAACGATATTGTTGTTGCTGCTGTCATTGCGGCTCGGCACCCACGGAGATTGAGATTTGATCCCGGCTCCCCTCCACCTCCACGTGGTGCCTGCACGTATTCGTGGCGCCACCATGCACGGGCTGACAGACGAATCTTGAACTGCTGCCAGACTTGATATATGAGGTTGCACGTGGGGCAGTAAACACACATATGTGCACAGTTAATAACAAGTGACATGCAGGTGTGTGCGTGCTGCCGGCGCCGGCAGCCTACGCCCCATGAACAATATAAGACTAGAATCATTGCAGGGAAGAGGACCCAGGCGATGAGGGCGATGGAAGAGGTTCGTCACAGTGTCTTTAGGGCGTCACCGAGGGTATACCGTCTACTTCTTGCGCTTGGGATTCGAGCCACCGCTGTTTCCGCGCTTCTGACGGGTTGGAAGGCGAACGCTTTGGTCGGCGAAACATTGCGTAAGATCTGTCGTCGGGAGCACTCCGGGGAATCGCTTTGCGGAGCTGCGCTTAGCGAAATTAGGTGAGCAAGCCTTACTAGACAGTGAAGGGGTTGCTGTAGATCCGCGCGAGTATGTTGGAAGAGTTACCCTTCTCCACTTCGGAAGTGCTGAGGCTGTCGGTCAGTATCGCCATTGTTCGCATACTCACGGGTTGAGATCCACAAGTGTGAAACGAAGAGTGAAGGTCCCTTCAGTTCTGATGCCGAGGTCATGCGCAAAGAAGAATAGGCCCGGGTCGCCATTCAGGTCTTTCAGACCTTGGCAGACAGCGCCCATGGAGCCAACCAGCACGCGGCTGTAATGTGAGGTGGTAGCGAGTCGATCAGGAAACACATCCGGATACAGTGAAGGAGAAGCCGACAGTGGAGAGGCAGTCATGGGAAGGGGAGATTGATGGGGGAGAGGTGAAGGGTGGTGGGTAAATAGCGGGCCAGAGGAGCGACCGCGCTGTGTCTCGCCGCTGGATGTCCATGGCCGCCCAGATGCCGTATGCCGACGGTCCCAGTCACTGTAATCACCTGGACCGGCCGAGTATGGTTGATCCTTCGGGTGTTCGCCAGCACTGGGAGCACGATACGATGTATGGCCGCTCTGAGGGTGGTCGCGCTCGACGGGTGCGGCTTCGGGAGGGCCACGCCCATGTCCACCAGACCGCAGCGGCTCATAGAGGCCTGACGCTGATGATGACGGTCGCCGGTCATGCCGTTGATCTTGATAATGGCCCCAGCCCGAGGAGGAACCTCGAGACGGAGCTCGATAGTGATAGCTCGACCCCAGCGGATAGCCTGGTGTCGAGGGCCCTGACGGTTGACCGCCGTAGGTGTTCGGATAGGGAGGAGAACGTGCAAAAGAACCCGACGGACCTGGTTTCGTTAGCGTCATTCCACAGGAAAATCCATGCCGCACCTTGGGGATGCCCCCAATCCTGACCCTGCCATCCGTAAGTCCCGCTGACGACACCACTACTCGTCGCGGGCCGCATCGGCGCGCGGTTATAGGCTGCTTGCGCTACCTCGTATCGATGCGCGGAAGCCGTTGGCCGAGCGGTCGTTTGAGTAAACAGAGCGTACTGGTCGGGTCGGGCCCCAGGATGCAGGACGATGCTCCTCTGCTGCGTCCGGTCGCCGTTCCACAAATCCACCATCAGAACAAAGCGATGATGGTCAATGGCCCTGCGGGAGTAAGCACGCATCCCTGGCTGGCTGTTACGACATACTGAAGGGGAATTGCCTTGCCGAGCTTGTCAAAGATCCGAAGTTGGACGATCGGCGGAGGAGACAGCGGCCGACGATCCTTGATAATCAGCCGGGCGTGCGACAACACCAATCGACCCAGACTCACCTTGTCGCCAAATCCACATGCGCGCGCGCGCTGCGGCTGTTGGATGACCTCGAGGACATAGACTCTGCCGCTGTCAGAAACGAGCAACATGATATCGTGTGACCCAAACTCACAGGTCCCTTTTGGAGGCCTCGCCGATCGGTGGACGGGGAGACAGCGCGCGTTCATCAGGCAGCTCACTTTCCTCGTCGCTCGTGCTGGACTCGTCGCTCCCACCTATTAATGGCGGAGCGTCGAGCTCACCATCTGGGAGCTCCCCGTCAGGAAGCTCGCCAACTGGAAGCTCCCCGTCAGGAAGATCGCTATCTGGAAGTTCCCCGTCAGGAAGCTCGCCAACTGGGAGGTTTCCGTCCAGAGGTTCCGCCGGAATCGTTGCAATGACTCTTTGGCGACCGGTTGTGGACGCGCTGTTGAGCTCCCTGTCAGCGGCGGCCTCTGGCGCGCGTCGGCGTCGACCAGAAGAGTCTCCTGCTGATGAGGGTCGCGGCGACATTGAGCGTCGACACTAGAGTTGCGGGCGAGACGCCAGGCGCGCAGCCCTGGCGACTCAAAGGAAATGCCGCGCGAAAGCTGGCGGAGGCGGTCGGTTCCGTTTAGACTGTAAGGATTTGAAGCGAAAGAGTAATGGTGACGGCGGGAGGAGCATCGAGAGGGGAGTCGGAGAGAGCGCGCGTGCGTGAGCGGGGTCGATGACGGGGGGGAATGGGAGGCTCTGAGACGACGGGATGAGAAAGCCTGGACGGCTACCTCGCGGACATGGAGAACAAGCAATGAACAGGAATCAGAAACCCAGCAAATCATGCTGAAAGGCTGCACAACATGCTAGCGCAGGGGATACGCTTGCCGAACTCCAGCACCAGCCGCTGCAGGTACAGTGGGGGGTAGGAGTAGGTATGAGCAAGGGGGCTCGGCCAGGGCCGTCGATCTTGGAGGTCACCGCCGCCCTGGACCCTTTATCACAAGGTGGATGCTGGGTTCCGCGGAGCTGGTCCGCTTCGGATACACCAGGTGGGTTGGGTCGCCGTGCCGGGTTGGGAGCCCGGCAGCCGCACAACGAAACGCTACGGTGGAATGAAGGCAGCTCCGAGCCGTTTAAGCGGCTGGCCGATGAACTCAGGCAAATCCGTCACCTGCAAACGCGGCAGGGCGGCCTTGCCAGCCTGTGACAGATGACGAGAACAACGGCAAGCCGGCCGTAATGCGCCTCTTGGGGAATCATGCAGCCAATTCCTCCAGCTGGAGCCCTGGTTTGGGCTTCACTTCCGGTCACGGGAGTGCGACGCCGTAAGCAGGAGGCTCTGCTGGGCTCCTGCAAACCAATCTTGGGTCTGGCAACCCCTGGCAGTGTTCCACCTGAGAATCCCAATGCGCAGGTCGCGAGAAACCCGGCATGCAGGTTGGGTCACCTAGCTTGGGGACCTGGCTCCGAAGCTTAATCCAACTCGTTCACCGCCTTGCCAGGGCAGGAACTTGCGGCCTACGAGAGCCGATGCTGCTCCTCCCCATTCAATTCGGTGACTCCTCCGTGCACATGGTGCGGGTTGCGCGGCGCCACGCCGCGGAAAGTGGCGCAGGGAGCCTCCACACTGAACAGAACGCGCCAAACTCAATCAAGACGGTACTCACCTGGGACGAACCTGGGTCTTCCGGCTTCCGAGCTCACGTGCCAGGATCAGGAGTCGGGGAGTAATTCACAGCAAGGCCGAAAAGCTTGAGAGGGGTGCAGGGGACGGCGTTTCGATAGCACCCGAGGTATGTGTGATGGGCGCGTAGGGGTCGCGGCGAACGATATCCTGACAGCTGTTGGATCCGCGTTTGACGTACAGGTCGGCTCCCGTATGGCATAAAGGGGGCGGCTGCGACCTCTTGGAAGCGGGTGTTGGACCGGTCGGGCCAGCCGAGCGATTCTGGACGGCTGGATTGTGTCGGTGATCGAGCGTCGCAAGGCACAAACGAGATCCACGAGATTACGGGACGGCCGAGTGCCGTCTGGCCGCGCGGGGCGAAATGGCTGCAGAGGGGAGGGCGTTGATGGCGAACAGGACGTGCTAGCTAGACGCCGCAGAAAGCGAGATGGCGAGCAGGCGAGGAGCTGCGGCGTTTCCAGCGTTTAGCTAGGGTGTTTCAAGCCGAGGGTTGTGGACGTGGGCTGTTGGGCGGTCGTTGGGAAGCAACAGAGATAGCGGGCAGGGAGAGGCACCGCGCAGGAATATCTGTGTCAGCGACGGCAACGGTCGTTGGAATGAGAGTGGTTCCAGGAGACGAGGGCCGGTCCGGCGGAGCGGTAGTGAGGTGAAGTGATGAGGGGAAGAGACGAGCCAAATGTGGCAGTCCCGCTGAGGCGACGCTCGGCGTGTCCGAGTCCACTCGTCGCGATCAAGAGTGGGGCTGTCTTGATCGCCATATGAACGCTCGGATCGGATCATCGATACCCAGACGCAACAGGCGGGCGGCCGTCGATGATAGTATGAAGCTGCAGGCGAACGCGGATAGGCAAGGAGCCGTGGTGCTCGATGAGATGTCCGCGAGGGCACCCCTCCGTATCCAGTTGCCACGGTTATGTGATGGTTGACGCCGCGGCTCGAAAAACTGGCATGACACCCTGCGCGACCGCCCGCTGTCGATCACAGTGAAGGACGCTCTCGGCTTGGCACGAGCTGCCCCAAGTGGTACCGAGCGCACCGAGCAACCTTCCCGTTGAGGGGCAGCGGGAGGAAAACCACCACGATGGTGATGAGGCGCGGATATGGTGATAAAGGCGTGGGTACAGTGCAAAGGAAGGGAACCGGGGAAGAGAGGAAGGGCGGGAGGGAATGTTGACGACCCCGGACGTCAAAGCGCCACACCTACCTGTCTTTTGTTGTAATTGCTCTCTCCTCCACCGTTCCCTCGTCCACAGCGTCGTTTGACAGAGCTTGCCGAGAGTGGAAAGGTAAAGCCAAACAACAAAGGTAACACGATGCCAACGCGTCGGGCGGCCGACGATCCGGCGATTGGAGTATCCAGTGTCCAACGGCCGTCGTACGTGGTGTAACTTTTAGGGGGACTTGGAATCCAATCTCCCGCCACAGGTATGCATGATCGCCCCCTTCACGACGCCTCTAGCCGCCAGCAGCCGCCACCGAGCTCTCGCCAGGACGGCGATGCTTGCGCTCATTCGGGTATCCCAGGCACTCTACCTTGGTGGATATGGCGGCGCGTGTCTCCGTGTTTACGAGAGCGTCGAACTCACTCCTATCCGGCGACTGGTGGGTCATCCTGTGGATGCGCAGGCAGCCAAAGCGTCGGACGCTCAAGGGACCAGCGGCAGGGCTGCTTGCTGCAGTCGATCAAACCACGACAGCCCATCTCCTCGCAAGCGCCATCTCCTCGCAAGCGCCGCACAGGCTTCTCGGGAGGACCGTGAGCATCCGTCGGCGCCAAACCGTCTGGGTTACGCTGGAGCCGCACCCTTGCATGTCGATCAGTTTCAAGCGCGTCGACCGACCTCCGCTACGTACGAAATGTCCGAGCAACCATGATCAGGGCAGAGTACGACGACGGTAATGTCGGAGCTGCGTGGCGTCGTCGTCGCAGGGTACGCAGGGAGCACCGAAGGTCGACTCGTTCCAGCAAAACCGCATGGCTTGGTATGGGAGACGAGACTCCCGTTATTCCGGTCGCTGAGGACCGCGGCAATCTCGGGGAGCTTTCCACACCTGCAGACAAAGCTTCATAACGGCATACCAGTAACCCGTTACGCGGTGATCGTCGTTGTCGTACGTAGGACATGCGGCAAGTAGTCGTCTGGTCCGCGTGATGCGTTACCCCCGGCCTCAGTCCGATCGCGCGGAGGATAATCTATCGGTGCACATCACTCGAAAGTCTGGAAGGATCTGTCTTCCAGCTCCGGCCCTGCAGATCACCAGCTCGCACCCTGCAGATCTGGCACGACATCTCTGGACCGCGCATCTGTGCCTTCCCAGTTCCGACAACATCGGTGCGACCGATGTGGTGCTGCTTAGCACCAAACCCAGTCGCTAACATCGGCGTCGCTCCGGGTCGCTTACTTCCCAGCGACTCCATACCCAAACGGAGTACGAGGCACCTGGCGTCGCATTGCGTCCCCGATGGCGTGCGCAGCGGCATCGGCTCGGACCCGTGCATCGCTCCACTGCTAGAAGATCTCACCTCTGGGACCGCACACTGCCGTATGTGTTCCATGGCTTCGGCGCAGCAAGGAACAACCGGCAACCAGTTTGGTACTCACCGGGCCCCGGGTGGGTACTCACCCCGGGTGCCATTCGGGATGCCGATGAGGTGCGTACTACTTAGCTTGGCGGTCGCCATCGGCGGGTGTCGCCGCGCTTCAACGTGGCTCTGACGTTTGAAGCTCACATTTCTCGTCGCCGCGAGTCGTAGCGCCGTTGGAAAGGCCTACCTGGACTAGCATACGAGACGCTGATGTAATGAGGAACGGCAGCCCGAATCCCATGGTCCTGTTGGCGACGGGCGGTTCCAGCGCGGCACGTTGTGACGTGTGGCGAAACCCAATTGCCCGCTGGTCCCCAGCGTATTTGGTCCGCGGACCCGCATGGTGACCTGTTTACCCCACTACTTCGTGGGAACAGGTACCCGTTCATTAACCCAATCCTGACAAACTGGGGTGCATAACGCAGCTCCTCTCGACATGTTTCTGACCTCGTGTGGCACTTTACGTGTCTCGCAGGATCGCTGCTGGCGTCGTTCCGCTGCCGAATTGGTGAGGGCTGCTACTCATCACGGTATTGTCGTGGTTCGAGGGTGTAGAGGTGACACCCATGTCAGTTCAGCTGGACTGGCGTCCCGAACGAGTGCTTTCAGGACCACAAGCTGTGGACGATATTGAACTAACAGCGGCATTCGACAACGACTTGCGCTCGAATTTGCCGCCTGGCTTTCCACGTTTTACTCGACAAGTACTCACTCTATTACGAAACATTGGCTGTTCTGCCGATAGTGAGGCAAGGAATCCTTGGGGCTACAATCAGCCTATTAGCACTGCGAACCCGTACGCAAGCCAGTGTGCGGTACTCCTATCATGGGAGCTTGCTTTATCTGTAAACACACATTAGATCGTCCAGACGTCTGGTAATGCAGGCCATATCCGTAGTGGGATGCTGATAAGTGGTACATTGCGTTACAACATCGTGCACGGAATCTAGAATCGTTCCTCTCTGTCCGTCAGCAAGACAGCATTGGGTCAAACCCGCCCGCGGGACACTCACACTTGTCGAGAGTTCTGTACCCGCACGTAAAGCCAGTTGACGGCCTCCCGCACGCCGGTCCTACAGGTCAGCCACTCTGACTGGGCACGCCTTCAGGCGCGAATCCACCTACCCTTCCAAAGCACTAACGCCCAGCACGTCCAGGCTCGCCATCCGGTCGTCGCCAGGATTCGGCCTTTCGTCGCTCTGGCTCGCCATGCTGTTGCTCCTTGGCCGCGGCATCGGCCGCTCGCGCTGCCAGGCCTCGTACGACTCGCGCACCTCCGCGACGGACAGAGACGTCGGCTTGTCCTGCTTGTTCGCTAGGAGGAGCAGGGGGAGGTGTAGGAGGCGTGGCGAGTTGAGCACCTCGTCTGCTGTTAGCTCCAGAGTTCAGTGAAGGCGCGTAAAGTTATGAGTGGGCTGTAGGCTCCAGCAACCGGGGCGGACTCACCGAAAACCTCCCATGTCTCGCTCAACCTCGCCTGATCACTCGCGTCTAGCACGAAGACGACCCCGTGGCACTCGTCGTAGTACTTTGGCCAGATACTTCGGATATCCCGCTGTCCCCCGAGGTCGAAGAAGTGCAGAGTCGTCGAGGGGAGGGAGATTTTGCCGACTGGGCGTTAGCTTGCGGTCTTTCCACGAAAGTAATAGGTAAGAGCGGCCGATTTGGCAGCCCTTGCCCACATCACCAAATGCGAGCGTGAGCGCTGGCACAATGCTCACTGAGAAAGCTGACACTCACTATTCTGCCCGACCGTTGGACCAATCTTATCTGCTGGCATACCCGGCGTGGGGTTGTAGAGCGTCTTGATCTGCTCTAGCATGGTCTGAATCTCAGCCTCGTCAGATTAAGTAGAACGCACAGTCTTGCCGGCCTGTTGTCAGCTCAGCGGCTCCGTGCGCTTACGTTGTCCAGCCCGATGATGACGATTGAGTACTCATCCTTGCGGGTTAGGTACGCGTGCAGCCCGCGCAAGAGGTGGTACATGCTGAGATGGTGAAGGCGGACGAGTTGGACGCGGTCCAAGTCTGACGTCGAGGAGATCGCGGAAGCAAATGTGACTAATCTGTTCGGTGAAGATCGTTATGAATCGCGCCGCTTTCAGAACACGCAGATAGCACTCTGCAAGCATGGCAGGCGTACCAGGGCTGCACCACACTACGGGACTTGAATATGCATCCGCCGCTATTTAGCTTCTGAATGAACTTGGCACAACCATCCTTGTTTACAACCTCTGCCCTACCAGCCATAACGTTCAGCTGCGGTACGCGACATGATGTCCTTGACGGGGCCGAGCAAGCGCGTGAACGCCTGCTCGCCGAGGGCGGCCACGCGCAGCTTCTCTGTTGCGCGCACGGTGGCCGCGCGAGTCTGGCGATTGAGCAGTGCGAGTTCTGCTGTCAGCAATATCCCGTGAGTAACGCACCTCCGAAGAAGTCGCCGGGCGAGTACTTCTTGACAATCTGATCCTTGCCGTCCATGTTGCGGATGGCGACGGCGGAGCCGCTCTCGATGAGGAAGAACTCGTCGCCCATGTCGCCCTGGGTGATGACATCCTGTCCCTCGTCAAAGGTTCGCGACTCGAGCACGTCGGCAATCTTTGCGCGCTCGGCAGGCTGCAGCGAGGACAGAATAGGAACGGTAGACAGGAATGATTCGTACAGCCTGCGCTTGCGAGAGGTGTGCTGAGGTCAGAAGGAGAACTGATTCTCAAGCCTACGTCAAGGAGGATGGTGCGGAAGGATACACGGTCAAGCGCCCAGAGAGTGCAGGGAGTGACGGAGACGATAGAAGCAGCACGAGGGGCGCTGTTGTCAGATCGTCGCTTCGAATAAGACTCACTTGTGCATCAGTGCCAATTCGCCGAACGAGCTGCCCTCCTTGGAGGTGGCGACCTTCTTGCCAAGGTCCTGGCGGTCACCCTTCTCGGGCTCGATGGGCGCGCCGTCGCGCTTGACAAAGATCTCGAGCTGACCCTTCTCAACGATGTAAAAGTAGTCTCCAGCGGCGCCCTGCTCGATAACCATGTCGTTGGCAGGGATGTTGATCTCCTTCATGGCGCCGAGCACATCAGCCTCCTGCTCTTCGTCGAGATTCTTGAAAAGGAAGTTGTCCTTGATGGCCTCGCGGATGCGGGCAACCTGCTCGGGGCTCTTGGGGAAGTTGGGCATCTTGTTGATGGAACTCTCCTCGTCCTCTTCCTCGGGGAAGGACGACAGATTAGAGTCAAAGGGCTGACGAGCATGAGAGGGAACAAGGGACTCGGCGGAGACGGATGTACGGCGACCGAGGGCGTACGACGGGACGGGGGGCTCTTCACCCTCAGACTCCTCCTCCTCCTCGGGCTCAGGCTCAACTGTCCTGCCCTTGCCTACAGGAGCAGAAGGAGTCTGCGCACTCGGACCGAATGGAGATGAAGCAGGCGCGTTCTCGCCGAATGGTGACGAGTCATCGCCGTGAGGCCCTCCAGACTGGTTGGATCCGCCGAATGGGGACGAGAACAACGAGTTGTTGCCTACTGCAGTTACGCCTGCGCCGATGGCAGCGCCACCTGCGGCGGCACCAGCGGCGCCGTTGAATCCAGAGCCGGGATGAGTTGCCCGGCGGCCATTGCCATTCCCAGAGCCGAACGGACCATCTGTCGGTCCTGGGTCATTGAAGCCGCGGGCATCCGGCGCCAAGTCACCGCCGCTGAAGCCCGAGTTGTAAGACGGTAGGTTGGCGCCTGACTTGCGGCCGCCGCCTGGAGACATTGATGCGGAGGACCTCTTGCGCTAGCGTCAATTGCGGTTCTGACAAGTCGCACCTCTTGTCGCAGCCTGTCCTGTGCCCAGTCGGCAAGGAACTGGAGAAAGTCGTCAGGCTGTTGCCTTGAAACGTCGCGGTTAAGATCGTTGAGGATGCTTGTCCACTCGGAGTTTGAGGAGGCTGCCATGGTTTAGCAGTGATGTTCCGTGTGTGACGGGAAGGGAATCGCGGTGGGCACGAGTTCCGCTGGCAGCAGGAGGGGACACCGGCGAGCGGCTTGAGGAGGTGAGGACCGAGCTTGAGGGGCCAAGGACGTGCACGAGCTGGTGAGTGGCCTTGAGGAGAGCGAGTGGGAGGAGGGAGGGAACAGTGGGCGTCGAGGAGAGTGTCATGACGCCACCACCTGACCTAGGTTCAGTGATAAGCTATCTCCCGTCTGGGCAGGAGGAGTGTGAAGCTGGAAAATGCCACGTCATTAAAAGTGGCTCTCAAGTTACGCGTGACCCAGACGCGTCAACAAGTAGCTTCTCACCATCTAGCGCTTGTCAATATCAACTACTGCTCCATCTGCTACATCTTCTGCTGGACACGCTTCAATCTGCGGAACCCGCGCTTTCTCAGAACGACCTCCCGACGTCCACCCAGCTCATCGCTTTCCAAGGGCTGGTGCCTGAAGCCGGGTACCTCGACCTCCGTCAGGCTTCGGCCGTCGAGGCGGTTCACAAGTCAACACGCCCAGCTGCTCTCCTCCAAGCCTCCAAGTCACGCAGGCCACTGTCACGACAACGATAACAGTGCTGCCGCGCCAAGACACAAGCCTGATCGGGGAGCCTATTCCACTTGTCGGGACTCTAGCGGCAGCTTAAATACAGCGCGCACAACCCTTGGCCGCCATGTCCGCCTCCGTCGACCTCTCCGACAAGATTGTAAACCTCTCGTTGGACGAGGTCGATGAGAAGCAAGGACTGGTCTGGCCCCGCCACACACACACTGCCAGCATCTCATCCTCTCCGTCGGTGCCGCTGTCCCTTGCACACCAACAACGTCACTCCCGCGCCCAGTCACAGGCGTCGACCTCATCGGCACTGTACTCGGACGGGTCTGCGCCGAACCGCCCCCCGCGTTCACCGATGCGCAGGAGCCGCGACGGTAGCATGTCGTGAGTCGTCGTGGTGCTGACCGCTGACAGCAGATCACTGTATGTCGATGTCGACTCTCTGGAAAGCAGTATTGCAGCTCTACTGGACAAGATATACGAGATCGAAGAGCTGCGACATCAGCCGTCAGCGCGATCAGCTCATGCTGCGCAACTAGACAACCTCGTGTCAGACCTTCATGCCTCAATCCAGTCGCTGGCCCCTCGAATGGCGGTATACGATGGGAACCCCGATGCTATGGATCTATTAGGCCACGTTCGCGAAGATTGGAACAAGGTTCTTGCCCAGCACTCCCTGCTCAAGCAGGAGCTGCTCGAAGATCCTTGGCTGATCCGCTTTAGAACGTGAGTGGAAGCGAGGCGCGGGTCGCTGATGATAGTACCGCTGATCAGGCTGAGGGAATGATGGATCCCTTGCAGACGAGTCTGCAAGATCTGGGCATGTACGTGGGGCGAATGCTCTCGACATATTCCTCGCTACCGAACGAGGCTGAAGGGAAGCTGAGCCTGGAGAGGTTGAGGGATATGGTTGGCGCACATCGGCGAATTCGGGCGTGGGTCTGTGGCCTGACCAAACTGACAACAGGACGTATGTCCCCAGTGTAAACAAGATTCTGCGAATGATGGAGCGGAGCGTATCCGATCGAGCTGTCAAGAACGGCGAAGCGCTGCGCAGATTAAGCGACATGACTCAACGTTGGCAGAATCTGCAAAAGGGACTGGGACAACTTGACGCGCGGGTCGCACTTGTATTCTCCCAGAACGACCCCGACCACCAAGCCTACACCGGCGCCGTCGAATCACTAGAGGACGACAAGAGTCCTTTTGTGTCTCCGCATCAGACCCCGCCCCTTCTGCACCTGGAGAATGGGAGCCACTACAACCTCCAACGAGTCACGAGCTCAGGATCTCCTGGCTCGTCTCCACGCACGTCGATGCATGGTCTAGCACCACCATCTGTGCCCCGTACAGGCTCAGCCACACCACAAGCAACGCGCACGTTACGCAAAGTCGTATCTCGCAGCTCCCTTCCGGCCCCAACACCATACACCCCTGCCCAGCTCATATCAAACCACTACAGCAACCCTCAACCATCTGTCGACCGCCCGCGGTGGACCAACTCCAGTCGCTCCTCACCACCCTCAACGCCGGCGCCTCGCCGTCCGAGCTTGGGTGGTAGTCACTCTGGCATCCCAACTCCAACAATTCGGCGACCAGCCAGCCCCACACACTCGCATCCCAGCCCCCCAGGTTCCGTCTCCAGCCGCATGCAACAAGGGCCTCGCAAGAGCTTTAGCACCCCCCAGAACCCGGCGTACTCAGGAGGCCGACCAAGCTTTGGCTCGTCACTCGGCCGCCCCCCGCCGTCGTCCTTCCGCGCGCACACGCCGTCGTCTACACCAGCACGCCCCAGTTCCCGCGCATCAGTTGGGAGTATGGACGCGCACCGGCTGGCGACCATTGCCGCCCGTCCGTTCCAGCCGAGCAAGTACGACCTCCTCGATCTCGAAGTCCAGAAGGTGATCGACGCGGTGCAGCCGAACATACTTATCTTCCGTCTCGATGCCCCGCTCAGGCGCGGACAGAGGAAGCTGGACGGCGAGCAGTGGACTGGCGAGTTCAGGTTCGGCGCCGGCGAGAAGCCGCAACCTGTCAAACTGCTCGAACTCTCGGGGAGGGGGATGGGAGTTGCGACGAAACGTGTCAAAGTCATGGTGCGCGTTGGCGGTGGTGAGTCATCTGACCTGCGGGAGCTGACAGTAGCCTGGCAGGAACTGGCAGACTTTCTCAAGCGGAAGAAGGAGGACACGGACGAGGTCGAGAGTATCATCTAACCTGTTATTTGTATGCATGTCACATATCATTAGGTCTGCATTCTATGGGCTTCCCACCGTCTCTGGCTGGACATTCTTCTCGTCCTGGTCCTCCGCCTTCGCTGTCTCTCCATCGCCGTTGCCTGGGGGTTCACCACCAGGGCTCGCTCCGACTCCCTCGGGAGCTTGCCCATAGTCCAGGTCGTGCAAGATGCCCTTCCACATGTCTACCACCTCCGCCTCCCATCCACTCCCCTCCTCAGGCGCTTCGACCTCGCCCTCATCGCCATCGGGGCCCATTGCCTCGCCTCCAAAGTTACCGTACGGCCGTGCCCAAGCCAGCAACTTCTCACGGGCTGTTTCGACGATAGACTTGAGTCGCACACGGGATGTTTGGTCAACTCCTGCGCCTGGAGAGACTGTAACAGCATGCCCGAATGGGGAGTCGACGGCGGAGTCCTCATTGTCCGCGGCGTTGTAGTTGCCAGCCGTCTCGTCATCGATATCGACGCCCGTCTTGTCCTCGGCCGTAAATCCTATTTCGCGGCCGCCCTTCTCCTCGTCAAGACAGGCAACCCCATTCGAAGAGCTGCCAGGTGCGACCCACGCCTGACCGGCAAGAACGGCCTTCCAGCCCCGTTCGACAGCCGCGACAAAGTCCAGCACGGCGCGCATATTGTCGCCGGCCCGAGTTTCCAGCTCTTCGGCATCCTCGCACTCTTCCTCGTCCTCAGCGGGTTCATCGCCCTCGGCCTCGCCTCCGTTCTGCCTTCGTCTCCGCTTTCTCGGCCTCGGCGGAAGCGTCACGAGCGGCAGCCGAGTAATGTAGTCCACTGCCGCAGCCGTAAGCGTGAGCAGGTAGGCTACGCGCGTGTCGCTCCATGGTGCCCGTGATGGGATCTTGAGAATAGTGATCAAGACGGGCCGTAGTCTGGAGAGGAGGACGGGCAGTGGCCCCAGACGACTATCGTCAGTTGTGCTGCTGAAAGGCATACCGTTTCCTCGCGTCGCGCTCTAACTGGAGCAGCTGCTCGTCGAGGCGCGCTCGGAGGCGCTCCTCCTGTCCTCTTGTCAGAGACAGCCACGGCCCGGACATGCTGTTCGAAGCCATCAGCCGAAGTGGATGGTATGGTGACGACTATCTTGGACGTCATGCGAGGAACCAAATACGGGCGTAAGTGGGGGGACCGGGTGGATTAATATATGTGGTGGAGGTACCGGAGGTGGTTGAGCGGACTACAGTACCTTCGACCTTCTCCGTCATCTCCATCGCCGAGCTCGAACCAGCGGCGACATCGAGCAGACGGCATCGTTAGAGTCGTCTTACTTCAAACGCACATACTCAACAGTGACTAGACCGGCATCATGAAGTTCATGATCGATGACCTCCCGGTCTTGTTCCCCTATGATCGGTGAGTTGAGCCTTCTTGATGGGCTGACCCTCAGGCTGTATCCCGGTGCGTCCTTGATTCTACTAACGCTGAATGTTATCTAACCTTCAGAGCAGTACTCATACATGTGCGATCTGAAGAAGACGCTCGATGCTGGCGTGAGCTGCACGCCCCTAGCACGAGCTGACAACAGGGTCACTGTGTCCTTGAGATGCCCTCGGGGACAGGCAAGACGGTCTCCCTCCTCAGTCTCATCGTCTCGTACATGCAGGTACATCTCCTACCCCAGCCGTCACTGACTCCAGTTCTACCCGCAGAAGCGCAAACTCGTGTATTGCTCTCGAACAGTGCCCGAGATCGAGAAGGCGCTCGCCGAGCTGAAGCGTCTTATGGAGTACAGAGAGGAGATGGGCGCGAAGGACGAGGACTTTCGCGGTCTCGGGTTGACGTCGCGCAAGAACCTGTGCTTGAATCCTAGTGTGAGCTAGATCATTTGCCAGCGAGCTCATAGCAGGTGAACAAGGAGAAGAAGGGCAAGGTCGTCGACTCGCGGTGTCGTGATTTGACATCAAGCTTTGCATGTGAGCAGGGACGCGCAAACCCTGGTAGTGTGCCGTTGTGCAGTTGGCACGAGGTGAGCTAGCTCGTCTTCGATGTGATAGCTGACAGGCAGGAGTTGAATAATTACGAAGTCGGCAACCTCATCCCTCCTGGTATCTACACGCTGGACGATGTCAGGAAATATGGCCAGGAGAAGGGGGTCTGCCCATACTTCACAATCCGACGAATGGTGAGTTGTAGGATCCATGCGGGAACTGACGGCAGATGCCATATGTCGACATTATGATCTACTCGTTCCACTACCTCCTTGATCCCAAGGTCGCAGAGCACGTGTCGCAGGAGCTGAGCAAGGAATCGATTGTGGTGTTTGATGAGGCCCATAACATCGGTGAGCTGCGCGGCGTCGGCTGAGAAGCTGACGGCAGATAATGTTTGCATCGAGTCGCTGTCCATTGATCTCACAAGACCCATGTTGGACTCTGCCGCTCGGAGTGTCGCCAAGATCAGTGACAAGATTGTCGAGTGAGCTGTGGCCGACTACGAATCAGCTGACAAGCAGGATCAAGAAGACAGACGCGGACAAGCTGAATCAAGAATACCAGAAGCTGGTCGAAGGCCTCCAATCGGCTAACGAACGAAGAGAGGAGGACGATCTCCTAGCCAACCCGGTCCTCTCAGACGACATGCTGCAAGAAGCGATCCCAGGCAACATTCGCAAGGCAGAGCACTTCATGGCCTTCCTCAAGCGCTTTATCGAGTACCTGAAGACGCGAATGCGCGTGCTGCATGTCGTCGCCGAGACACCGCAATCGTTCCTCGCCCACTTGAGAGAAATCACGTACATCGAACAACGACCACTGGCATTCTGCTCGGAACGCCTCACCTCTCTCATCAGCACTCTCCAGATCACCAATATCGAGGAGCACTCGGCACTTCAGAAGATCTCCAACTTTGCGACTCTGGTGGCAACGTACTCAAAGGGCAGGTCCTTGGGTTGCGTTTTATCTGACATCAGGATTCTTGCTTATCCTCGAGCCGTACGAAACCGAACACGCAACTGTTCCAAATCCGATCTTCCACTTCACGTAGCTCACTCGTCTGTCGTGAGAGCTGACATCAGGTGCCTTGACCCCTCACTGGCCATCGCCCCAGTCTTCGAGCGCTTCAGCAGCGTGATCATCACGTCGGGTACGATCTCACCGTTGGACATGTACCCGAAGATCCTGCAGTTCCAGCCAGTCATTGAGGAGTCCTACCCTATGACGCTTACTCGAAATGCCTTCTTGCCGATGGTCATCACTCGTGGCGGAGACCAGGTCCCTATCTCGTCAAGGTTCGAGGTCCGTAATGATCCAGCTGTCGTACGAAACTTCGGCAGTATCCTCATCGACCTCGCACGCACGGTACCCGACGGCGTCGTCGCGTTCTTCCCGAGTTATCTGTACATGGAGTCGATTGTCAGCGCTTGGTACGACATGGGTATTCTCAGCGAAGTCTGGAAGCACAAGCTGCTCTTCGTTGAGACGCCTGACGCTATGGAGACGAGTATTGCGCTCAAGAACTACCGAGAGGCGAGCTGTTGAAGTGTCCGAAGCTAACAGCAGGCGTGTAACAATGGACGAGGTGCAGTGATGCTGTCTGTCGCGCGAGGCAAGGTGTCTGAGGGTATCGACTTTGACCAGTGCGTTACATGTTGAGAAGGCAGCTAACGATTAGCAACTACGGCCGAGCTGTCATCATGTTTGGGTGAGCCAATTCTCTCGTACCCGCTGACATCAGTATCCCCTATCAATATACGGAAAGTCGTATCCTCAAAGCACGCCTGGAGTTCCTGCGCGACAATTACCGGATCAGAGAGAACGACTACCTGACGTTCGACGCGATGCGACACGCAGCCCAGTGCGTCGGACGTGTCTTGCGAGGAAAGACCGACTGGGGTCTGATGGTGTTTGCCGACAAGGTGTGGTCCAATAACCTCATGGGCTGACAGTAGCGCTTCGCCCGCCAAGACAAACGCTCCAAGCTGCCCCGCTGGATCAACCAGTATATCACCGACGCCCACTCCAACCTGTCCACGGACATGGCAGTCGTGCTGGCCAAGAAGTTTATCCGCCAAATCTCCCAGCCATGGGACCACACCCAAACAGGCATCTCCCTATGGACTCTCGAAGACATCGAAGAGCGACAGCAACAAGAACGCGAGGAGGCCGCGCGGGCAGGGGAAGAGGTGCAGAAGGCATTCGGGGGCGCAGTGAACGGCACCACAGTCGACGACGCCGATGTCGATATGGGCCAACATTTCGACGTCGATGACGCGGTCCTGGCCTCCATTGACATGCCCGACGACCACTGAGATCCAAACCCACATCTGTTGTAGCACTAGATCTGATATACTATGCATTGTTAGAACAACGTGACCTGCTAGAACGACGCGACCTGCTGCGGGTCGTCGCGGCCAGCGTAGAACTTCTCCATGAACGTGACTGGTCTCGGTGCGTCCTCGTAGTTCTTGAACCAGTGCATGATGTGCGGCTAAGGTTAGCACCACCCGACCTCGGACTCACCTCTTGCTTCCAGCAGTTCATGGTCTCCTGGAACTCCTGCTGGTTCTTGTGCAGGAGGACGTTGATGATGCCGAGGTCCTTGATGTTGCGGTTGCGCTCAAAGTCCTGGCGGATCTTCAGGCGGATCGCGGACGGGGAGACGTTGAGAGCGTACAGTGCGCAGATCTCGGGTGCGCTGCGGTACCACTGACGGTACGCGTCGATGGAGCGCGTGCGCGCCTCCTCGAGTGTCGTTGCGATGCGCACCGTCTTGGCCAGGCGGGCCGGGATCGTCGTCATGGCGGTAGTGAGCTCGATGGCAGCGGTAATGAGCTCGGCGGGATAGGTGGTACACTCGGAGCGGAAGCAAATGGCACGAGCTGGGTAGGTGGAGGGCAGCTAAACGCCGTGAGTGGCGGGCGGAAGCAATTTGCCACCTGCGAGGTTGTTGAACTGACGTCGAGCGCAATACACAACTGTCACTGAGACTATCCACGATGCCGCCGCGCAGACCTGCAGAGGGCCAACCGGCTGGCCAGCCGCCGGCGAAGAAGGTGCCGGACATTGCTGCCATCCGCGCACAGATTGCGGCAAAGAAGGCAGCCGTCGAGGCGCGATTGGCAGGCTCAGCGAGCGGCTCTGCGTCTCCAGCGCCGCGCGGCGGATCGCCTGGTCCAGCGCCGGGCCCAGCTTCCCTTCCCCCAAAACCCTCGATGGACAGCGACACGGCCGACCGAATCGCAGCCGCCAAGGCGCGCATCGAGGCGCTGAAGAGCAAGCGCGACGCTGCTGCTTCGGCGCCGCGTCCGCCCGAGAAGCCCGCGAACCCGTACCTCCCCGCCGAACCGAAGCCGAAACCGCGCCCAGCGCCTGCGATCAGCGGCGTCGCGCTGCACCCCATGCTCATGCCTGACGCGGACGTGGGCCTGGTGCAGGAGAAGAACGAGAAGAAGGCCATGCGCGACCGGTACAGGACCATGGCGCCCAAGTTCTCTACTGTCCGCGCCAACGCTGCCGCGGTGGAGGAGGCCGCCAAGGCCGCTGAGAAGGCTGCCCCGGCTCGTGCGCAGGCGGTGTCGAACCCGTACACTGCCGCGCCGGCGGAGGAGGGGCCTGTTGGACCGATGAAGGATGGCGGCGAGCCAAGACCGGCGCGACGGAGCCGCAAGATGCAGTTCTCTGCGCCTGGCAAGTACGTCAAGCAGGGTGACGAGCTGCGTAACGAGATCAAGCTCGAGGAGCTCAAGCAGCGTATCGCTGCGCAGTCGCGGAAGGCTGGTCTGGACTCTGAGTTCGACGTGCTGGAGCGCAGTCTCAAGCGCCAGGTGCCTCCTGCTGTTGAGTGGTGGGATGCGGCTATTCTCCCGCCGGGAGACGAGGGGTACGACGATCTGGAAAAGGCGGAGGAGTGGATCAGCACTTCCAAGGACAGCCTCGTGACCCATCTTGTCCAACACCCGATTCCGATCGTCGCGCCGAGCGACAAGCACATGCCTGAGCGCGGGCTCATGCTTACGAAGAAGGAGCAGAGGAAGATGCGGCGGCAGCGTCGACTGGCTGATCTGGAGGACAAGCGTGACAGGCAAAAGATGGGTCTCATCCCGCCTGACCCGCCCAAGGTCCGCCTCGCCAACCTCATGAAGGTCCTCACGTCCGACGCTGTTCAAGATCCCACCAAGGTCGAAGCGCGGGTTCGTCGTGAGGTTGAGATGCGCCGTCTGCGACACGAGAAGGACAACGATGAGCGCAAGCTCACGAAGGAAGAGCGTGCGGAGAAGGAGTACACCAAGATGGCAGAGCGGGAACGCAACAACGGCCTCTTTGTTAACGCCTACCTCATCCGATACCTCACGAACGGGCGGCACAAGTTCAAAGTGCGCGAGACAGCCAAGCACGACCTCCTCTCAGGGCTGTGCATTTTCCACCCAAACTTTGCGCTCGTTCTCGTCGAAGGAGTTGAGAAGAAGATCAAGCACTACAACCAGCTCATGTTGCGACGTATCGACTGGACAGAAGAGAGTCGGCCACAGGGCGAGGGAAGTGATGCGGAGAGCGATGCGGAGAAGGACAAGCCGCCCGCGCAGGTCGGCGCGGATGGGGAGGCGCCGGATATGAGTACCAACAAGTGCGAGCTCATCTGGTCGGGCGAGATTCCCGAGCGGTCCTTTAGGATATTCCGCGCACGGCACGCCGAGACGGACAGCGCGGGCAAGGAGTTCCTCACGCAAAAGTACGAGGGCATTTGGGATTTGGCGAAGCGGTGGACGTGGGATGATGATGACCTATAGCCATGTGGGGTCATGCAGATGTTACAATGTACAACAGCTGTCTAGAGTCTACTTCTTTGGCCTTGGACGGGGTGGGTATAGTACGCGATTGACGAGGTCGATTGGGAGGTCCACAGCCTCTGGCACGGCATCTGCGCTGGCAAACTTCCAGTAGTACCGTTCTCCTACCTCGTATGTCGGAATGTTCGCCTTCTCATCTGCCGTCAGGTATGAAGAGCGCATAATAGCTACCAGTGATGACATATGGCGAGTCAAATCCAGGCGTAAGGTACACTGTCAGAGCCGCATAACTCCAGTACGTTAACAACACAACCAGCATGAGCCAGCATGGGACGACAAGAGCCCATTCGCTGCTCGTCAGCTGGTTCAGATACAGGACAGCTGTGTAGCGGTAGCCATAGCTCAGCAGCGACCCTCACCGATCAGGATACCATGTCCAACCCAGGCTCTCCAACCAACTACTCGGCGCAAACGCCCAGATGAGGTAGAGTCCGAAGGCGAGGTACGTCAACAGCGCCGCCAGAGAGCCGTACACCTCCTTTGCCGATGGGAGATCATCCACACGGCCTGGTGTCTCAGGCTCTAACGGTGGCCATGGTGAGATCGGGTCGAGAGGGGAGAGCGGTGTTGGCTGGGATGAAGATGATGCTTCCGGAGGAGGGGTTCGAGGTGGCGTGGCGATTGGGATGTTCTGGGTTGCTTTGCGCGACGCTTGTCGTTCCAGAGATCTGGATCGCAGCTCCATCCTCCTTTCTCGTCGCGGCGTGGAAGATGTTGAGAGAAGGGAGGCATTCCAAGTCGGTCATCCTCGTTTGACTTTCAGGCACGGGTGGAGGTGACCCAGTCATCTGGACGCGTCTGTCAACAATGTCGAGATTGCCGCCTACCTCTTATCTCTCGACAATAGCTGGCGCTTTGCCAGCCTCTCCAAGATGTCGGGCGCGAGCATCAAGGGTGAGCGACTACTGCTTCACTTGCTTCCATGAGCAGTCGGACATGCTGACCTCAGCGATCGACCGCGATTCGGTCCACCGCCTGCACTCTGGCCAGGTAGTCTTAGACCTCCAAAGCGCCGTCAAGGAGCTAGTGGAGAATGCTATAGACTCCGGTGCGACCAGTGTCGGTAAGTCAAATCTCGTAATGCCAGCTCATGGCAGATGTCCGAATCAAAGACCACGGACTGGAGAGTGTCGAGGTCGTGGACAATGGATCTGGCATCGACCAGGCAGACTGGCCTTCGATTGGTAAGCTGAATGTTGTTTCACTTAGCTTATTCCAGCGCTGAAGCACCACACGTCCAAATTGCCGTCTCTCGAGGAGCTGGCCAATGTGTCAACCTTTGGATTTCGTGGCGAGGCACTCTCTGCCCTCTGCGCGTTGTGCGAGTCCGTTACCGTCGTCACGGCGACGAAGGAGACGGCGCCAATGGGTGCTGTGATCAAGCTTGCCCGTGATGGGAGTGTCCTCGACGATAGCGGAAGGATAGCGCGACAAGTGAGCGCGACAGAGAACGATACTGATCTGGCTAGCGAGGGACGACCGTCGCTCTGACGGGGCTGTTCGTCCCGCTGCCCGTACGGAGAAAGGAGTTTCAGCGCACCGTAAAGCGCGAGTTTACCAAGGCTCTGGGCATCCTTACTGCTTACGCGCTCGTGCCAGCCTCCGCATCGGAGGGCAAGCCTGGAGTGAGATTGAAGGTCGAGTCCATTGGTGCTGGGCGGGGAGGGTTAGTGGTGGTATTAGTACGGCCCGCTGACAATAGGAAACGGAATACAGTTCTGGCGACTGACGGACGCGGCGGCCTTCGTTCATCGGTTAGCGCTGTTTGGGGACCAAAGGCTCTCGACGGCGTCGTTGAGATCGATCTCGACCTCGATGTTGAGGTGGACAAAGCCATGGCAAGGCGAGAAGGTATCACTGAAACGTCAGCTGCCAATGATGATATAGCTGACCTTAGCTCCCAAACGGTTCGCATGACTGGTCTTCTCTCCTCACCTGCCTGGGGACAAGGCCGCTCGAGTGCAGACCGACAGTTCACCTACATCAACGGACGGCCGTGCAATCTACCGAAAGTTCTCAAGACGATCAACGAAGTGTACAAAAGCTACAACTCGCAACAAGTGCCCCTGGCTATCCTGGACTTTCAGATTCCACGCGAGAGTGTCGATATCAACGTCAGCCCGGACAAGCGCACGATCTTTGTCCATAGCGAGGCCAATTTGCTGGAAGCTCTCAGAGTAAGTAGCTCCAGTCTCCCTACTGACTCTGGTAGACTGAACTGGACACGCTTTTCCAGCCAGTAAGAGGAACGTACGCTGTCGGCGGCGCATCCTCTACTCTTAAGGCGACTCAGACCGTAGAGTCTGAGACGTTAGAGGACGAAGAACCTGAGGCAGCCGAAAGGTTGGAAGAAGAGGCCGAACAAGCTCGAGAGCAGAGTCAAACTGATGAACGACCGGTACGCATCCCAGACTTAATGGAATCAGGGGGTGAGGACGAGCTCCCTCCGTCACCACAATCGCTGTCCCGCTCGTCACGCTCCTCGGCCTCGCGAAAGCAGAATCGTGGGCTGTCGCCTGAGGTTATCCCATTACCCGAGCGAACCCTCGATACCACTGTGGCCTCGTGGTCGACACAGCGTCCGATGTCTTCGCAAAGGGGAGCTGCTGCGGCTCAGACGGTTACCATTATCCGACCTCAGGCGAACGCCTCGTCTAAACGGAGTGAACCCACTGTGAGCAGTCGTAAGGCTGCCCGCGTTGAGGTCGACGATGATGATGAGGAGGATGAGCTGGAGGAGGATAGACTTCAACCTGCGATGGCGGTTATCGAAGCACCCCTACTGAAGCCGTCTCGGACGCCCAGGAGAGCTCCGCCCTCGCCTCCACTCTCCGATGAGGACATCGAGATGGTCGGCGAAGAGGAACCGCCTCGACCCTCGTCTCTCGTTCAGTTTCTCGAGACGTCAACGCGATTATCCAAGCGAACGCTGGAGTATGAGGAAGAAGAGGATGGTACCCCATCGGTGGACGAACAACCAGTGGAGTCACACAACACTCCGTCCATGCCAACCGACAACGGCGTCTCCTTCGCGCAGCCTGATGCCATCATCGTCGACGATGATGAGCCTGTGGAGAGGGATGGCTACAGAGGCGAGATACAGTCAACAGCAACAGCTGGCGAGGCAACGCTGCGCTTCGACCTCGCAAAGTTGAAGAAACGCTACGCTGCACGACGGACCAACGGACAGCCGTCACAACCTTCACGGAACGCGTTCACCGCGCTGCGAGATGGTGCCGCTACCAAAGATGCGGGAATCAGCAACCGTGACGCCGACGCCGCCGAGGAGGCTCTGGCACGGGTGATCAGCAAGGATGACTTTGCTCGAATGGAAGTCCTGGGTCAATTCAACAAGGGATTTATCATCGCGAGGTTGCGACACGAGGGGAAGAGTGCAAGCGATGACCTCTTCATTGTCGACCAGCACGCGAGCGACGAAAAGTTCAACTTTGAAACTCTCCAGCGTACTACTGTGATCAAGGGCCAGGTGTTGATCAGGTAGGCAGGTTGTTACTTCCACGCTCACCCCAGGCCTCGCCCGATGCAGCTCACCGCTGCTGATGAGATCGTCGCCATGGAGAACTTAGATGTGCTGAAGCTCAACGGCTTTGAAGTTGAAGTTGACGAGGAGGCCGCACCCGGCCGTGGCGAGCGGGTAGCACTCAAAGCCATGCCCGTCAGCAAGGAGACGACATTTGACTTCCAGGGTAAGCTGGCGGTTGCGATCAAGCTCATGTTAGATCTCGAGCAATTGCTCCACCTCCTCTCCGACAGTGCTCGGCCAGCTGGCCAAGTCGTGCGGTGTTCCAGGGCAAGGACGATGTTTGCCATGCGTGCTTGTCGCCGAAGCGTGATGATCGGCAAGAGCCTGACGAAGGGACAGATGGCGACTGTGAGTGCGACTGTTTGTCGTTGGTCTGACGAGCAGTTGTTGCGCAACATGGGTACCATCGATCAACCATGGGTAGGCTCGCAGCTCTCCACCTGCTGATCTCAGAATTGCCCTCACGGCCGCCCAACCATGCGGCACGTGTGCACCTTGGTCCCGCCGAGCAAGAGTCGATCCGGACGCGATCGAATAGATTGGGGCATCGTAAACTTGTAGCAGCCACCTTTGTATCAGCATTTGAGCGTGTCTGACCGTGAAACACCGCGCTTTACGCGCTACCGAGCGTCGGCTCGCTCGCGTCCACACCGCGTCGATCTGTTAGCCGTCGTCCCAATCAAGCACATGTCCGGTGCCTCACACTATTGTCACGTGACCGTTAGGTGACGTCTTGGCTGTGTTTTGCACGTTCGTTGGGTGACCCAACTGAGCCATCGCACCCTGCCGCTTCGGTCTTCTCCTCGTCCATCGCCACAGCGAGCTCGTCCACCGTCGCCACCAGCGGAATCGGCAGTGCTCACAAAGTAGAAGACACTGGCTATCTGCACGAAGTAGCAAAGAGCGCCGAACTCCGTACCGTCGGTGGAGGACATCGGAACAGCCTCAGCCACCCATTCAGATCTGCCTTGGCTTACGGCCTGCTGCGTCTCGACACTACCACACTCCCAACATGCGTGGGGTCGCTGCACTCCTCGTTCTGGCCTGCGCAGTGGCAGCTGAACAGGTGCCTCTGCAAGCAGCAACGAAGAAGCGAGGTGAGTGATCGTCTGCGGCTGCTCGTGTGCCGGTTGCGGGGCCTCGATGGATCGCTGACGGGCAGAGCTGAAAGGCCGATTCCTGCATATTACCGACTTCCACCCCGACCCTCACTACAAGACTGGCGCGTCGTTCGACTCTGGATGCCACAGGAAACCGGGCGACGATCGTGACAAGGCGCGGAAAGGCAAGAGCAGACTAGGCCTCAAAGGCGATGACGATCGCGATGACGACGGTGGTACTGGCGGCGTCGCGGGGAAGTGGGGGTCGGCAGTTACGTATGTGTGGGTGGTTGTCTGTGCTGACGGACAGCGAGTGTGACTCGCCCATGTCGCTCATGGAGGTCACCTTTGACTGGCTGAAGAAGGAGTGGGCAGGCGAGGTCGACTTTATCGTCTGGACGGGTGACAGTGCTCGGTGAGTCTGCACTTCTGCTGAGCTGACAGTAGGCATGACATCGATCGTCTCCTGCCACGATCTGGGAAGGAGATCTTTGATCTCAACCGATGGATGACGAACCGCATGATCGACACGTTCGGCAAGAAGGTTCCCATTATCCCGTCAATCGGAAACAACGATATCTATCCTCATAATATTATGGACGCTGGGCCGAACCGGATTACGGAGGAGTTCTTGCGGTGAGCTCCGCATCGGTTGTTGTTGCTGATGTCAGCATTTGGAAGAAGCTCATTCCCGAGGAGGAGCGACATGTGTTCGAGCGTGGGGCGTACTTCGCCGTGGAGATTATCCCAGACCAGCTTGCCGCTATCTCGTTGAACACCATCTACTGGTACAACGCCAACTCGGGTGAGCAGTGCAATCCGGAAGCAGTCACTGACGGAAGCCGTGGACGGGTGCAAGCTTGGCTCGCAGGAGCCTGGCGCGTTGCAGATGGACTGGCTCGAGGTGCAGCTTCAGATGTTCAGAGACCGAGGGATGCAAGTCCATCTCATCGGGCATGTCCCGCCACACGCAGGCATGTACTATGATGATTGCTGTAAGTCCAGAACCGCTGTGGAAGCTAACGAGCCCAGTCCTGCGCTATGGCGACCTGGTGCTGCGGTTCCAGGACACGATCGTCGGGCAGTTCTACGGTCACATGTACGTCCACCTGCGACTTTCTCAGCTGACGCAACAGGAACATTGACCATTTCTTCTTCATCAACGTCAATGAGCTGGAAGCTGTCTCTATCGGCTCCGCCAGCTTGAACAGCTCAATCTACCTCGAGACTCCTCACGAGGATCAGCTGGCCGCCGCCTCCGTCGACGACTTCTCATATCCTGGACCCGAGCTTCGTCACGGCGAGCACCTCCTGAACTCTGGGAGGTTCAAGATTATGGGCAAGAAGGGCGACTCCCTCAAGAAAGCCCTGCAGCAGTCATTCAAGGACCTGCCCGACCCGGAGAAACTGAAGCACAAGGACTATTCCCTCATCCATGTGGCCCCTAGTGTCATACCGACGTACATTCCCTCGGCACGCGTGTACTCGTACGTGCGGCAGCGATGCTAAGACTAACCACAGCTACAACCTGACAGGTGTGACTATCGATTCCGAAATGGTCATCAACCTGATACCGGACGACATCGAAGACCAGGATGTGGAGGCACTTAAGAAGAAGAAGAAGGGCTGTGAACGCCCAGAAAACCAGAACAAGCCACACTGCACCTTTAAGCGCAAGCCGCGGTACTCGTCTCCCGAATCACCGTCCCGATCCAACCAGCCGTTGAGTTTGCTCGGCTACACCCAGTTCTTCCTGCCCGACGTCGACAAGCAGACGAAGAAGCCGCCCAAGTGGGAGATCGAGTACACGACCTTCAAGGGCAAGTCACTTCTGCCCCCTTCTCTGAGGGATGATGAGGACGCCGCGGACGAGTTTATCCAACCACCACCAGTGCCCTATCACATGCTACCGGGCTTCGATCCTGAGATTGTCGACTTCACACCTGAGGAGGTCGAGGCACTCGACAACGACGAGGCCGAGCTTTCCTCCCGCAAGGACAAGAAGAGCGAGTTCCTCGCGCACATCAAGCGCATCACGCCGTGGAAGCTGCACGACCTGACCATCAAGAGCTACACCAAGTTCGCTCGCAAGCTGTTGGAGGACAAGAAGGCGTGGAAGAAGTTTGTCGACTTTATGTTTGTGTCGTCGGGCGGTGACTAGGGATATCGCGAGCACTCTGTAACACTAGATTTTACACATGCATGCCATGGCGCCTTGGCCGGGTGGTTCTGTAGGCTTGGATGACGGGATGTCCGGAGTTAGCCGAACCGATATCGGCTGTCACCACCGATCTGATCTCTGATCCACCCATGCTCCCACTTCCGAGACTCGTCTCGCGCACCGCGCTGGATGACCTTCTAACAAGACAAACTGCCAAGGCCGATCTACCTGCGCTGTTCTTTGCCGCCACCAATGCACGCGAGACACTGTATCTCAACCAGGCGGGATTGCGAGTGTACGGCGATGAGTCGAAGGGCGACGTGAATGAGGACACTCGTGAGCTTAGACAAGTCGATTCAGCTTACACTAAGCGGTGGAGATGTTCTCTCAGACCAAGCTCGTCACCAGTGTGAGCTGCTGAGCTGACTTGAGCTGATGTCAGGTGGCAGCGCTCCAGCTCGTTGATCGAGGGGTCCTGGCGTTGGACGACGCGAACGTGGTCGACAAGTATCTCCACGAGCTGAAAGACGTGCCATTCCTACAAGGCTATGATGAGAACGAGGAGGCAATCCTAGTCAAGCCGAAGAACAGAATCACACTGCGAATGCTTTTGTCTCATCGCGCAGGTATACTGGCCACACTATACATCTGACCCCAGGCTTCGTATACCCCGGCGCCCTCTCCTCACTCACGCCCTGGGTGCGCAAACACGGCAACATCCGTCTCTTCACCGCCCGCGGCGGCATGGAGCTCCTGACCACACCACTGATCTACGAACCGGGCACCTCGTGGCGGTACTCGCACTCGGTCGATTGGGCGGGCGTCCTCATCTCGCGTGCGTCCGGCTTGAGTTTAGAGGAGTACTTCCAGAAACACATCTTCCAGCCGTTGGGCATCACCAGCATGACATTCTACCCTACTCCCGAGATAATCGAGAAGAAGATGTGGGTCTGCCAACGCAACGCCAAGGGCCTCAGCACATTACCGACCGGTTTTGCGAACAAGCGGCCAGAATGCGTGGAGGACATGGGTCTCCTGCTAGGCGGCGCTGGGCTGTTCGGGAGCCAGAAGGACTTCCTCTCTTTCCTGCGCGCGGTGCTCGCATGCGACCCGCGCAACCCCGACCCTCCAACGCAACGATTGCTGAGCGGGGAGATGTACACCGAGCTCTTCACGCCATCTGTGCCCGACGAGGGGGATGCCCTGGAGCAGCTGGCGAACAATGTCAACAAATGGATCCCCGTGCCGCCCCTCGCGACCACAGACACCATCAACCACAGCGTAGGCATGGCGCTCGCACTGCAGGATATGCCTGGGCGGAGGAGAAGTGGGACCGGCTACTGGGGCGGTGCGGCGAAGACAAACTTCTGGATCGACCCAGCGAGCGGTATTGCCGTGAGTTCGGTCTCTGACAGATTGCTAACTGAAGGGCATTGTCGGGACCAGCCTCATGGGCGATGGCGCTCGACCTTTCGAGGACTTTGCGGCCGAGTTTGAGGAGACGCTGTATGCTTCTCTCGATCAAACTTCCTAGTCCTCGGAAAGGCCGGGGTGCGACTGTCCCTGCATTACTTTGATGTCAGTCAGCAGACCTCCAGCCACATTGACTGCTTAGCCACACGACTGGCTTCTAATACCACTACGCTCATGCGACAGCTTGACATGTCATACGATCCTTTCGCCAGCAAGTAATGATTTGGTGTCTCTCACGTTGAAGAGTAATGACTAGCCATCTCTACATCGGGGGCGATTCTTGACACTCTGATGTACAAAAGGCTATTACATACATATAAAATCTTCACAGTCGGCAACGCAGATACGGTTACGAATTAGAGAACGTATAGCTCGAGCGGGGGATATCGCGACGCGCGCGACGAGTGATCTGCTCGAACCAGCAGAGACACTGTGCACAATCCGTGCTCCAGACATAGCAGAAATTCTCCTCTTTGACGAGACGTGGGTCGCGGCGTAGGCAACTTGTGGCGTCCGCAAGATGATGTTCAACGTAGGCTCGGTAGTCGCCGTGCCAATGTTCCGCGTTACATTGGCAACGGAACTTCATCGGAACTGAACCGATCGCGTCCATGGCCATGGACTGGAACCGCTCCGTAGCGTCCTCCCAGCGCCCTGCGGTGGCGTAGAGATCGACTAGCTTCGTGGGCGCTTTGGCCTTGAGGATCTGCGTTTCCCACTCCTGCGGCGACCTCCACGTTTTGCTTCCCAGGAGATCGAGTGCTTGTTCGTTGGCTTCGACATTATTATTGGCCAGAGCCGTGATAGTGAAAATTGTGTAGGCTGACGCCCCTTCGGCCTTCATGGCATGCAGCAGGGCATCCAAGGCGATGGGTAAATCGTACGCCTCTGCGAGGGTGATAAGATCATCGGTAGACGCCGTTTTCCCAGTCGGGTGGGAGCCGCGCAGAGCCAGTTTGATGGCACTGAGGGTGAACTCCAATGCGGACGAGGTCGCAGAGGGAAGCGGGATGAGCTTGTCCATATCGCTGTCGTTTTTGGCCGTAGGAAGGGTCAGGAGATCCGCGAAGAAGGACGACGACATTGCCAGGATGCCGAGGTCGAATCGGAAGCAGGTTCCATCCACTGCCTGGAGGATATGGGCAGTGGTTGGATCCGTGAAATCCTTGTGGAAAGTTAGACTCGCGCGCTCGTTTTCGTCGTCAACGCTCATGTCGAATTGTCGAATGGCTGAGAATGAGAAACGAGAAAACTACGGCGCAAGCGATAAGGTCTTCAACAGGGCGCACCAGCTTCTCATGATGTCAGGTGTCAGCGCCTGAGACAGTCAATGTTTCCAGCGATGGCGCAGCTGCAAAATGTTTTTCGTGGCCGTCCACTGGGTTTCTGCTAGATTGCGACTTGGAAGCCGCCAAATTGGTGGTTGTATTTCAGCTAGCTTGCAAACTACCAATGCTAACCCCGGAGATACAACTTGAAGCGAGCCCTACAAGCAGTGTACGATCTGTGCTGGAGGTCAGGTGAACCGAGTTTTGTAGACAGCCTCGACCACGGTGTCCCAGGCCCCAGTGCAAAGAGCACGGAATTCGCTTCTGCAGGATGTGCAACTCCTACCGTACAAGAGAGGGCTCTTCTTGTAGTGGACGAGGAACGGGTGTGCTCGAAGTCGGCTGGCGAATACGCTGAGGTGTAGAAGCTGGAGTACTTTGAAATAGTCTACCTGATATTTCACGCTCAGGTTATCAGGGCGACAATGGCAAGTCGCGGACTGCTGGGTGTGGTTGATTGCCTCTTTCGTCTTGACTTCGAACAAGTCGACTGCTGGCTTCCATCCCTTCTCCAGCTCATAATAGTCGATCAACGCCATCGGATTCTTAGCTTTAAGTGTTTTATACCCCCAGCAATCGATGTCCAAGTCGCCGTTCTCCATGAGAATAAAAGCTTGGTTTTGAGCCTCAACTGTGTCCCGGGCTAGGTTGGCCACGGCGAAGATAGTGGGGGGCTGAGCTGGCAGGAGTTTAACATTGCGAAGGAGTGCCGTCAGGACAATACCGAGATCGTACGCGTCCGCCATGGATATAATTTGGCCGAGTGTCTCTTCGTACGTTGTCACAACCTTGTTGGAATTGTTGGGCAATTGAGGCAATTCAATTGGCGGTAATGGATCACCTCTGAGGACAGCACGGATGGCGCTGAATCCATAATGTAGTGCTGCTTTGGAGGCGGAGGGAAGGGGTATGACGGCGGACTTGACAGCACACTCGGAACTCGATTTTTCAACTGGTAGAGTGACGAGGTCTTCAAAGAAAGTGGACATGAGGGCGAGAGTGGAAAGCTTGAAGCGAAAGCAAGTGCCATCTGCGGCCTGGAAGATCTCAGCATCCTCGGGCGTGGCGAAGTCTGGATGGAAGGTAAGGTCTTGGTTTTCGGGGAGTTGGGGCGTGGCTTCTGGCTGCATGATCGGTGTTGCGTTCGGCGAGGGCGGGAAGTTGAGGGTGAGCAAGAGCGACAGAGCTGACGCTTCTTTATACCTCGCCTCGGCTGGAACAATGAGCACGGTATCCGATAGGACTGAAACCACGCAGAGCTCAGCCTCTCAGACCGCCTCAGCTTATCGCTGATCGAGAACCAACTGTCTTGTCTACGATCGTTGATTACGGACGTGAAACACGCGGATGAGAAGACTGAGCGATGACACATAAGTCGAGTCAGCCAAAGGTGAGATTCGGCAGCTGCCAACGACAGAGCTACACGGCATTTCAGCAAACTCTAGTGCTCATTCTACCGCCCACACCCAGACTGCTTCGCGCGCGGGCTCCTGGACCTCGCGCTTCCACGTCTCCCATGTCTCGAGCGCAAGGCGGTTCCTGCAGACGCTACACCGCACCTTCTGCAACGCCTCGGTAAAGAACGCGCGGTTGACTTTCGATGGTGTCGCGAAGGCCTTGGATACGAGTGCCGGAGTAACGAGCCGCCTGAATTCGGAGTACCTGCCCTTGTACTTCATGTAGGTCTCGCAGAGAACCTGGCCGCGGCACTTGTAGCATTTCTTGCTCCATCGATTCCGCTTGGGGTTGTCCAGGAGCTTTCCTGCGATGATGCGCTGGAAGCGGACCTTGCTGTCGAAGATACTCTCGATGGCTGGGAAGCACGATGGAGCCCAGCGCTGCAGGCGATCGAGCCACCACGGCTGGCCTCGAAGACGGGGAACGATCTTTGCTCGATGAATGATAGCCATCTGGTTCCCGAATATGTGGTCGATAAAGTTGTAGTTGGCCCATGGAGCGCTCCCCAGAGTCGCGAGAACGAAGCGCACGGTCCAGTCTGTCGATTCGTCGGCGGCACAGGCGCGATACAACGCCCCGAGGATGATGGGACAGAAGTGCGCGTCGGTGAAGGCTATGCACTCGTCAACGAAATCTTGGGTCACAGGTAGCTGAACGACAGGGGTCACTGTGGCGGGATCATCGGCGGAGGCAGTGTCGAGCACAAGCTTGAGCACGGCAGCCTTGGTGTTCGGAAATGGGATGGGATCTGCGCCGGTCGCGGTGAGAGGAAGGTCGAAGCAGTCGCGAAAGAAGGACGAATGCGCGGCCAGCTTGGTGATGTCGAAGCGAAAGCAGACGCTGTCTGAGGATTGCAGAATGGGCAAGTTGCCTTCAGTTAAGGCGTAGGCAGGATGGAAGGGTGCAATGTCGCCGTCCGAGCCGCTGGTCGCTGACGCCTGAGTGTCGTTGCTAGCCTCGCGAACGGCCTTCCCCTCGGCTTCGGCAGACATGAGGGCCAGCAGCAGGTTGCAGCACGTATCGAGCTGTTTCAGCGTGTCGCTGTAGGGGTCAGTCGCCTCAAAGATGTCGCCGTCGCTGGTCATGGTCAACCCGGGTGGAGGAATGGGTAATTGAGGGAGAGGTGAAAATACACACCACTGCGTTCCCTCTGCTGCGTATCACACAAGTCACGAGGCGTGTGTGTGAGCAGTGCAGCCGGACATTGCTCAATGTGAGATCAGAGGAGCACAGCTCTAGTTAGCGAGTATGTCCCATGCATCATGCAACCCTCCGCTTCCCATCCTTCTTCTTCCTCCGGACTTTGGTGACCTTGACGGCCTGCACCTCGTCCGCCGGCACATCGGCCTCATCATGAGCCGGAGACTGCGCCCCCGGCTCGTCATCCAGCGTGTACTCCTCAAACCGTCTCGACACCGTCGGCTGTTCTGAGCTGAGGTCGACAGCCGCAAGCCCTGTCGGTACAAGCTTCTCTTCCGATGGCGCCGCCGGCTCCGCTCCTTCCGGCATCTCGCCAGCCCTGTCCAGATCAGGCGGTGGGGCAGGCTTCTTCTTCTTTGTCTTGATTTTGCGTGGAGCTGGCGCGTCTGCAGAGTCAGCAGATGTGAAGCCCTATACGCACCTGCTCCAAGCTCCTCATCCTCCAGGCGCACGATGGGAATGTTCTCCACATCATCGGCGTCTGCGTCCTCGTCGTACAGGTAGTAAGGGTCGTTTTGCGCCCGCTGCTTGCGAGCCTCCTTGCGCTACTGTTAGCGCTGCTCCCACTTCAACGTACAGCTCGTCGCTCCAGCTTCTCCTCCATTGTCATATTCTTCTTCTTCCTCCTACCCTCCTGTTCCCTCAGGACACGGCGTAGTTCGTCCATTCCAGCGCCACCGCCCTCGCCCAGATCCGCCACAGGTCGCTCCTCCTCGCTCTCGCCGTCGTCCTCCAGGTCATCGGTAAAGCCTCCGCGGGGAACAATGTCGTGGTCCAGATCCAACCCTTCTGGGATACGCACGGCTTCCTGTGCGCGGTAGGCCACCGAGTTCAGCTCGTGTGATGCGAAGAGCGGCTGGAAGAGGTACAGCGATTTCGGGTATGACGGCTCGCCCTCCCTGTCGCCGAAGCCGTCCTCGACGCCAGGAGGAGGTGACGATCTTGGCCTGGGCGGATGGTGCTTGCTCAAATCTGCGTTCACAAATGACAGCAGCTGCGTCAACTCGAAGGCGCGCTCCTGGACCTCGATGTCCGCGCTGGAAAGAGCAGGCTCCAGACCCGCCTTGATCGAGGAGACGACATTTTTGCACTCTTCGAACAGCTCGCTAGACCATCGCTCTGCAATGGACGCAGCGTAGAAGGCGAAGATCTTACCAGCTGCTTGTAAGGAAATCGACTTCAATGCTGGGGAGGAGGAGGAAAGCTTCGGCGACAGGATGCTTGAAACTGCACTCAATGGCGATGCCAGGTCGCTGGCATACTCGCCGCAAATCCACACTGCAGCTTCCAGCAGCTCGTTCTCCCCTGTGCCGTCTCTTGCCCGATCACGGAACTCGTCGTCTCCGATGACCTTTTCCAAGATCTTGACGGCATATCCCCTTACACTCTTGACACGTCCAACAACGTCCAGGAGCATTTCTCGCAATCGCGTGCCAGTGTCGACTCGGCTGACGTACGCCACGTCCACGAGTACCGAGACAACCCACTCAAAGTCGGTTACGTTTGTGTACGTATCGTGGGCGATGATGTCCAGAAGCTTGTGGGTCAGGAGCAAGCGATAGCTGGGAGTGTCTGATATGCTTTGCGCTGTGACTGCTGGATCGCTCTTGCCCTTGGCTGCGATGGCAGCAAGGGAAGCCATCGCCGACGTCTGGGCTGGCTCTTCCGAGGGAGCCAGGTGGGTGAGGAGCTGGTCCACAATGGACTGGATGTTTTCACGATCGACCTGGTGTCAGTTTGCCGTGGATCCGTCAGCTCACCATTGCAGTGATCAGCTCCAAAGCCCGCATTCTGATGGAGAGATCTGCGTCATCAAGACTCTGCAAGATCTCGTCCTGGTACTCGGCCACCATGTGCGGATGTGTCGGGGTGATCTTCACCATTGCCAGCAGAGCGATGTACCGCACTGACTGTAAGTCATGACACATTGTACAGCTCACAGTTCTGGTCACCGCCCTCATCTCTCAAGTAGCCTCCCAGCTTATCCACGCAGACTCGTGCGAGTGCATCGCCTTCAGCACGATCAGGATCGAGCATGCCGCCGACGATGCAGGTTCGCACACACTCGTAGAGTAGCGAGATGGCACTGGTCGATGAGATCAAGCTGGTGAGCGGGGGGAGAAGCTTTCGGACGAGTCGTGGTTCCAAAGGCGTGAGGATAGCGAACTGGTGTGAGTCTCACGAAGATGAGCGCACTCACGAGCTTGACCACCTTGATCAGCATCCAGTTGTTGCTGCTCTTCGTGAGGATCTCGAACAGTTCAGGCGCGAGCGGCAGGTAATTCTTCCCGCCCTGCTTTCGTGCGAGCTCCATGACGACGCCAACAGCTGCACCCACAACACCAGGGTCATCATCCTGCAGCCGCTCTCGCAACCGCGGGAATCCCTCCCGCAGGCCATCAGGATATCCTTCCCAGCATGGCAGCAGACAGAGAACCGCGCGCTTCCTGATCCTCGGCGACGAATGCGTGAGGAGCATCATAATGTCGGGATGCAGTGTTTGAGCCAAGCTCGGCGAAAGAGTCAAGAGATGATGCAATGACGACAGCGGCAATGGTGGTATTGCGAGATGGGGCGACAAGAGGTCCTTCTTGATGCCGTTCACCGTGAGTACAACCTCCTCGCTTTCGCCAGAGAACGCCATTGGTGCCGCGAGGTATCCCAGTTCTGTCGTCAGCTCTAGACACAAGCACACATTGGAGCATCAACGTACGCTTCAGGTGGTACCTCGGCGAACTCATCACCTCGACGACGTGAAAGGGGAAGCCCGTTGGCGGCGGTATTGGGTACAACATCATGAGCTGCGGTTAGATGGTTCCAACGTGAAACCACGATCCAAACTCACGTAGCACATCTTCAACACGCCCTCGGCTTTGAGCGCCATGTCCTTGCCGCGCAGCTCCTCGCGGATCTCCGTCATTGCCTCGGCGAGGAACGACTCCTCCTGCGCGCGCGAGGACGCCTTGTGCGCCCGCAGGCCCCGAATTAGGTCCTGCAGCGTGCGCTCGAACATGACGGCGATGTAGAAAGTGTTGACGCGATACGTGAATAGATGCGGGTCATGATCGACGACATCGCGGAGAGATGTTGATCTCCGCTCAATGCCGCTTTGCTTCCGCGCACGAGCCGGGACGTCGTAGCCGATCTCGGCATGTGCCACTAGAGGTGAGTCTCATGATCAAGCGTGCTGCGCGCGTTGTCTGCCCACTTCGACATATATAGCTGCACCGCATGGAACGCCCCATCTATTGACCATGGTCTCTGACGCCGTTCGCAAGGTTGCTGTCGTTACTGGTGCGGGGCAGGGGATCGGGCGCGCGATCGCGCTTCGGCTCGCAAAGGATGGATTCAACGTTGCTCTCGGTGACCTCGCTAGCAATGAAGGAAATCTGCAGAAGGTTGCTGCGGAGGCGGAGGGACTGGGCGCCAAAGCGCTCTGTGTCGCCGTTGATGTTCGGAAGAAGGAGCAAGTCGACAAGATGATTGACGACGTTGTCGCCGGCCTGGGGAGGGTCGATGGTGAGCTCTTTTGGATACGCAGCGCACAGAACTCGGCAGCCGCACTAACCATAAGTCATGGTCGCCAACGCGGGCATTGCGCCCGTCGGGCCATTCCTTGAACTGGCCGAAGAGACATTGGACAACCTGTATGCCGTGAACGTCAAGGGCGTCCTGTTCTGCTACCAGGCAGCGGCACGGCAGATGATCAAGCAGGGCGAGGGCGGTAGACTAATTGGTGAGTGCTGAAAGCACTGGAGCTGATGAAAGCCGCGGCGTCTATTGCTGGCCTGCGCAGCTATCCTGCCTTCTCCGGTTATTCTGCCACGTAAGAGTAATACATTGAGCTGGCTGACGAGAGCAAATTCGCCGTGCGCAGCTTCACTCAGGCTGCAGCAGTCGAGCTCGGCCCCTACAAGATTACGGCCAACTGTTACTGTCCCGCACCAGTTGAGACGAACATGTGGGCCACGATCGACAAGGACCTCTCCGACAGCCTCGGTGTCCCCGTCGGCTCCGTCACTGAGCAGGTGAGCTACAGTAAGGCAGAGACTAATTCAAGAAACGCAAGGAGAACCCGCAGGGTCACCTGCCCACCACCGACGAGGTCGCGGGTCTCGTGTCTTACCTGGCTGGGCCCGACACATCGTTCATCTCTGGCCAGAGCATGCTCGTTGCTGTGAGTTTCAGAGATAGATAAAATACTAACGGCAGGGTGCGGATACGCTGTGGTAACCTATATGGGGCGTTGAGATCAGAAGCGTGACGTCGACATGAATTTCTCTTGCTGGCTTGATATTCGTGCTGTTGCCTAACAACCGCTTCAAGAGTCATACAAGGCTACGGGGCAGAAGCCTCGCACGGTGTGTGCTCAAAACCAGCTCATCTGTCTACGACAACATGCATCACTCCGTAGCAGACCGACTTTCACAGCAACATAGTAAGCTGCCTCGCTGCTGAGCGACGCAGCTCCTGAGGGCTATGTGGTCGTTCCTCTAGCTGACCAATTGTTTCCGGAGCCGCATTTGGTACAGATTGTCGAGCCATACCTTTTGACCTAGGTAGACTGACGGGCAGGAGCCAGAGTGAGCTCCCACCAGGTGGTGCGGTCAAAATGCTTCCACACGTAGCCCAGGAGGTCGCCAAGATCGAGAGCGCAGGTGTCGCACTTGGGGTAGAGGTTGTGAGCAAAGTTGATGCAGTCCTGGGTCCGCCAGTTGGGAAGGTCGGTGCCAGCGGCTTTGAGGAACGCGTTGCAGAACCTTTCACAGAATAGCTTGAACTCGCCGTCCATGTCCTGGCGCATCGCGCAGTTGTCAGGGCAGCGGTTTGGCTCCTCGTCCTCCTGGCGCTTTAGGTCGTGGCGAATTTGGAACGCCAGGTTCACAAAGTATGGCGTGAAGCGCGTGGTGTCGTCGATCCACCGGTTCATGAAGCGCACGAGCTGCGTCAATGCCGCAGGGTCGTATACCTGAAGTGTCTCGGCGGCCCATGGGGTAACGTCCTTCTCGATTTTGCCGCGAATGGGCTTGGCCAGCTCGCCAACACGCTCGGCGTCGCGTGCAATCGCGGAGAAAGTGTACACGACGAAGGGGTCGGTCTTGTAATCGGCGCCCTCGACGGGCAGCGCCCAGAAGGCAGCTAGCAGGGGTTTGTACAGGCATGGCAGGTCACACTCGAGGGCAAACTTGAAAACCCCAGCGGCGATCTCGAGACCCGGGAATGTCGGAGCGGCCTTTGCACTTTCCTGCGCGTCGATCGCGCTGAGCGCCCAAGCGAGGGAGGCAGAGTGGATGTCCGCCAGCGCAAGGCTTGCGTTGCCAGTCTCGTTGAGCTGCTCAGAGCGCGATTTGAAGAAAGTCGAGTGTGCGACGAGCTTGTCAAGGGGGACGGTGAAGCGCATACCGTCGGCAGCAACGAGTGTCACCTCGCCGCCTTCGAAGGCGGGGTGCAGATTGTTCTCAATGGAGCCCATGTCTAGACGTTTTTGGTGCGGGGATCCTACAGCCTCGGCGACCTACATATGAGCGGTTTGCCAAGCGCTCAACAGAGGTCCAGCGCTCGCAAAGAGGCTCGAAATATCAACTGCGGCGAATGCTGGCGATCAGCACCATGTGGTCCATGTGGGCAACAACAGGAAAGCGGTTGTAGGGAGGCGGGATATCCGATGGGGATTAACCGACTGGATTGTGGAGGTGCCTGAGATCTGATCCCGTCGCGCGTCCAAGTTGACGATGTTGACAATGTCGACCATGTCCTTCCTTCAACTCTTTGGTTGCCCTAATGCCTGCACGCGCTTGACAGAATGGAGGCCTCGATTAGAGAGCCTAATATCAAGAGTAAGCCGATTGTGCAAGTGTACAGCTGATCACAGACTTCGTGCGATTGTTGCAATGTGCTGCGAAGTACGGTGACGAACTGTGCATGCACGCATCGCAGGAATCGGTGTGTTACAATATTATCAAGCTGATAGAAGTGGGAACTCTCCGTGACGAACTCGTCAAAGTCGGCATATTGCTTGTTCACGCTCGAACCGGCATTCTTCTCGCGATACAAGCCGCTGGGAACAGCAGCGCAGAGGCAGGCGGGTGTGAAGTGCCAGTTGCTCGCCAAGGTAGGCCACTGCGATACCCTTCTGACCGTAGTCTGTCCTTGGAGTACTGGCTAAGGCTACGCCAGCGAACTCGGTTGAGCGAGTCGACCTACGAATCGTTGATCCAGATGGTGGTCTGCGTACGGCCAACGAAGAAGAGGAGGAAGAGGAGGATGACATCCGTGTGGCGGGGCGCAGCTCCTTCTTGGAGGTCAAGCTCGTGTACCATCATGGTAAGCAAACAGAGTCCCGCGCGCTGACGTAGCAGGCATCATCAAGAAGCATTCCCTGCACCTCCAGTCGTCAGAGTTCCTGCGCGTAGTTGTCGACCCCGATTCCACACCGTCAGGCTTCTTGATAGCGGCCAAGGTACTGCGAGACTGGCTTGATCACTTTACTATCGCCTTCTCGTCCTCGACTGGTACGAATGGCATGGTGAAAGGCGACAGTCACCTGGCATGGATGTTCACCGAGCGAGAAGTGAGAGTCAAGAACTTTGACACTGCAACGACGAACACGCTCTCGACTGAGGTCAAGATCGATGTCAACGAGTTTCAGTCGTACGAGGTCGTGCACGATGACGGCCGGGTGAACTTGGCCCTTCCCATGCGAGAATTCAAGGTGCGCTGCTTCCCTCACCTTTGCTGACCGTAAGGGCACTCTGCAGCTGGCAGAGCAGTTCAACATGGACCTCGACTTTTACTTCTCCGAGGCCACGCAGCCTATGACGCTGAGCTCTCGCTACATTGGCCTCGACCGCTCAGGCAATGAGGCTGAGCTATTCACTATCTTCTGCGCTATCGCGACGACGTCCACAGAGGCATTCGCGAACGTCGTAGTGGCAAATGGTGGAACGGAGAGAGAGCGCCGAGGCTCTGCCGCCTCTGTCAAGCCAGAGGCGGATACGGATACTCCCCGCAGGCGTAAGCCTTCAGAAGCCGCGACTGGCCGCGCCGGGTCGACCCGTCCTCGTGCCAGTCTCAGCCTCACGTCTCAGGCCAAGGAGCCTCCTACAGTGACCGTCGCGGGTGGGATTCCACAGCCCCCAGCCGTAGCATCTCAGTTCCAGCCCGCTCCAAGAGGAAAGGCCGAGCCGCTCTTTCAGCCAGCGCCGTCCCAGATGTCGCAGTCGTCACAAAGCGTCCGCCTCACCCAGCAGGAGGTTCTGGACATGGCAGGCATGGGCGACCTTGACCTCGAGGCCATGTTGGACGATGCCGACGACGAGGACCTCGGCGATCAAGCCGAGGCTGAGACCCTCGCTCCTGCGGCGCCAGCCGACATTCCGTCAGGCTGGGAAGATATCGACTTCGAGAACGCTCGCACGTCCACGCAGCGCACGGAGATTGCCGAGGCGCAACATGGCTCTCGGCATGTCTCGCACATACTCTCTCCTTCCCGGAAGCCGTCGATAACTCGCGAGTCCAGTCTCCAGGGCTTGCAGGATGGCCCGAATCGCAAGCCCAGTATCGGCGTCTTCGAACCGACCCGCAGCAGTCGGGATTCCATCGCTAGCCGATCAGAGTCGCGCGAGGTGGAGCCAGCTAGTCGGCCCCCGGCGTCACCCGCGGCTGGTAAACTCAGTCGGAACCCTAGCGAGTTTAAGCCTGACTTGTCCATCTTCGGGGGCGTAGAGGACGAGGAGGACGAGCTGGAGGCGGATGAAGCAGACCCAACACAACCATCTGGGCGGAAGGTGAGTCGTTGCCATTCTATGCTGACGGCAGTTCGAATCGCTTTTCATGGATTAGATCTCACTGTATCCCCCACAACTGTTTGTATGCACTACTGCATGTGCCGCCAATCGAGGACATCGCGAGAGGGTTCTGCCCCTTCTGACACTCGGGCGATCACTTGAGCCCTCCGCCCTGACGCCAGCTACTACCTTCGGCATTTACCAGGTATAAGAAGCCAGACGCCTCGAGGCTGCGGCTGAAGTACCTGTTCGCCACCATGCTCGCCGCCCAGCGCATGCCCAGTCACTCCACCCCTGCCTCGCCCAACCGGACGAATATTTTGGACCACCACCCGTCCCCGCTGCCTACAGGCTCCTCCGAGGCACTCTCAGTCGCTTTCAGGCTGACGTACGAGCCGTGGTCGATTGACTGGCACTCGCTCTCAAACGATGAACCAATGCTGCGCTCTATCAGCTTCATGGCCGAGACCTACGCGCAGCCGATTCTACTCGAGTCGCTAGTGCACAATATCTGGCGGCACTCGCTGCTCCACGACCGCCCGTTCGTGGGATACACGCTCTTCGCCGTCCAACAGGCGTTGAGCGGGCACGACTTGCCCGAAGTCGTCTCCTCGTCGCGCTCGAGACACAGCTTCGGCGATCCCTACCACCACCTCTACTGGGACTGGTACGGCGCCAAGATGGTGAATATGCCAGTGTGGTGCCGCGAGGCGCTGGAGCGGCACAACCCCCTCGCTCTCGCCGACCTCGCGTACGAGCTCGATGGCGAACGCGCCACCCACGGGTATCCGAGTTGCGGCCGGCCGGGGCGCTGGGAGGGCGAGGGACTTCGGGATTGCGATGATGACGACTTTGGGGAGGGCGGCGGGGACCTTGATGAGGGCACGTGTGAGTATGATCCGTTCGAGCGGGGATATCAGTACAAGTATCATGCCAGTCGGCTGTGAGCTGTTAGGTTTGTAAATCTCCGTAATTCTGAAAAAGATTCAAAAATGCTTTACGCGGTTGTGGGTTGCCGCCCTGGTCAACAGCGTACGGACATGTAGCCTGCTGCCTATAGTTGCTGTGATTGTACGCCTCTGAGCCCACTCGATTGCGGGGCGCCGTCACATGCATCATGGATGTGTGCACTGACCTGGACGGAGGCATATCCGCCACTACCTCCTGTCACCAACATGAAGTGATCGACCGCTCTACACACTGCTCTCTTCTCGCGCAAACATCATGCTTCCCCCAGCAATGAGCTTTCATCCCTCCTTCTGCGTCCCTGCAGATGGAGTGATACTGGAATCGGCCGACGGAGTGCACGTCCGCTGCGACCTAAAACGGCTTGCCTCTCTTTCCCAAGTGTTCAAAGACCTCACCGACCGTGACTCGATAGAACCCACCTCGCAAACCATCATTCCTTTTGTCAATCTCTCAACCCCAGCTCTTCTCTTTGTCCGCCAAGCCCTCGACTGGCACCCCACCACGAATTCCACTCCCATCAAACTGGAGTTCAGCCCCGACGTGGCGGAGCAAATTCTCGAGGCACTGGACGCGTTCGAGCTACCGTTCGGTATCGTGCTCATGCAGACCGCCAAAATTTCCCACTGGCCGCCCAATGCCAAGCTGGTCATTGCCATCTGGACCCACTGCGGGAACCCGACCTACTGGATGACACGATGCATCACCCAAGGCTCGATCGCCGACTGGGCCAAAATGCGCATTGCGGCGCGTCGGCCTGATGTTCTCGTGCAGTACAGCATTGCTTTGAAGCTCTGGACTGAAAGCATCGCCCGCTTCAAGAAGTGTGCCCACTGTGAACCGGAAGAGAAGTTCAGCAAGCCCTGCGTCACTTGTCCGACCAATTTGCAGTATGCCGGGGACTATTCGCAGTTCCACTACAAGACCATGACGGCTATCGCAGCCAAGGCGACCGCATGGCCCGATACGATGCAGAAATATCGCAATTTCGCGAAACTTTGCTGTGCCCAGATCGAATGCGAGCGGTGTGCACTGCGTATGGCTCAGAGGGCGTGGGTAGCGTGGACGCACAATGTTGTGCTCGAGGCGTGGAAGGTAGAGGTCAAACCCATCAAGGCAGTAAAGGTGCAGCGGAAGAAGGCCAAAGAAGCTCTTCGCGACAGGCTCTAAATAGTCCTGCAGCCGGTGTTGCTTGTACAGTAGTAGTATTGCGTTGCATTTTCAGTTGTGTGAGAGGGCGCACACCATTCTTCTTGACGCCGTCGATTTTCACCCCACTAGCCACACGGTGTGCCATCTGCTTATCTCCTTCACCACCTACACGTCGGCACAATGACCGTCGATATCCAGCCCAAGTTCCATCCCCAGTATCCCAACACCGTCACCCGCAATGGCATCATCCTCCAGGCCATCGACGGTCTCAGTTTCTGTATCCACCTCTGGTCCCTGCGCACCTGGGGATTCTTCGAGGACCTAGCCAACTTTCCCCCCCCAAACGAGCAGCGCTCGACCGAAACAGTCTTAATGACAGCCAAGAGCAGCGTGCTCAAGTACGCGCTCGATTTCGCGCGCACGCACGACTGCTACCTACACCCGCCCGCCCTGCCTGCAGACTTCACCTTAGGCTTCCTAGACGACCTCCTGGCGTTGGGAGACCTGTACGACCTCCCGCACGAGTTCTGCATCGCCATGATCCGCAGTCTCGAGCTCTCGAGCAGCGAGTACGCCGGCGAGATCTTCACCCTCGCTGCGCTGGCGGACTTTAAGATTGTCATCTCGCTCTACTCGACCGAGATCCTGCGCGTGCCCTGCCAAGTGGCATTTTACGCCGACGCGTGGTGGGCCAGGACGCTCGCGACGCATATGCCCGAGCTGCATGCCGAGGTGGACCAGCTGTTCCGCCGCTGGTCTGGCGCGTTTGCGACGTTCATCACCGAGTGCCACGCCAGCGATTTCGCCTGGCCCGACGCCTGTGTTGAGACATGTTCCGCTTGGGTCGCCTCTAAGGGATGCGGCGAGGCGTTCTACCTTCGCCACATCGTCGACCTCTGGACTGCCGCGTACACCAACCCCGGCAAGGTCAGCAAGGAGATGTTCAAGTCGAGCATTGAGAGTCCATGCGACGCCTGCGCCGACTCCCTCATCGACCTCGTCTTCGCGCAGTGGGAGTGGAATGTCGAGCCCGCCGCGTTCCGCATCGGCACACTCGTCACGGTCGAGCAGCTCGAGGAGCTCGGGGTTCTGCGCACGAAGCGCCCTGGGAAGCGCGTGTGGCACCCGAATGGCCACTAAGCTCAGCCTTAGAGTCCTTCCATTCTACTTCAGATACATTGCAGACTACCAAGATACAGGTTACTTTTTATACCAACAAACAGACTCGCACGACTAGTAGGCCACCTGGGTGTGGAGCTGGTCCATCTGTCGGGCCCAGTTACGGTGCTGCGAGATCTGGAAGAAGAAGCTCGAGATAAAGTTGGTGCCGTCCTTGACGATCTCGACGGCCTCGCTGAGCGAGTCGGCGTGGCCGCTCGCGTCGCCCATCGTGACGACACCGTAGCTCTCGACGACGTCGGACGAGCTGCTGGCCTTGACCTCGGACAGGCCGATGGCCTTGTTCACGAAACTGACCGCGTCGCCCGTCGCGCCAATGGCCTTGAGGTGGCCGAACGCCTCGCGGATCCAGTGGATCGCGCGGCCGTTCTTGCTTAGCGTCTCAATGCTCTTGGCGCCGCCGGGGACGTAGACTGCGTCGACCATCGTGCTGCGGAATCCCTCGAGGTTGTGGTGCGGCGTGACGGCCTTGCCGCTCGCGGGCGTGATGGCATTCCGGCGCGCACCAATAATCATCGGCACAGCCTTCTGGGCCACCAGCGCGCCGTACACTGCCCAGAACTCGATGCTGTCGAACCCGTCCGCAATCAGGATCGCGACGCGGCGCGACGCAATGGTCGGCTTGATGGGCACGAACTCGAGCTGGCTGAGCGCCTTGGCGCGCTGGCCCTTGTTCGGGTGCCGCGACTCGTTGGGCGGCTCGCCGCCCACCATGTCCGCGACCATCTTGGAGAGCTCGAGGTCAATGTCGGCGATGCGCTCGATCATGCGCTCGTACACGATCGGGTCGTCGCAGTGGTCGAGCTCGAACGAGAACGCAGCGATAATGTGCTGCTTTTCGACCTCGCTCATCGAGTTCCAGAACATCTGCGCCTGGTTGAAGTGCTCCTGGAACTTTGCGCTGCGGGCGCGCGCCTTGATGCCTGCAATCTTCTCGGCGACCTCGAGGTAGCCGCCCTCCGCGTGCGTGGCGGGGGGCACGACCTGGAAGCGGTTGGGGGTGTAGTTGACGGTCCCCTTGGTGATGGTGTGGCGCATGGCGCCGTCGCGGTTAAAGTTCATCACGGGGCAGACGGGGCGGTTGATCGGGAGCTCCTCCCAGTTGACGCCGAGACGCGAGATCTGCGTGTCAAAGTACGAGAAGTTGCGGCCCTGGAGGAGCGGGTCGTCCGAGAAGCCAATACCGGGCACAACGTGGGAAGTGCAGAATGCCGCCTGCTCAGTCTGCGGGAAGAACTCGTCCGGGTTGCGGTTGAGCTCGAGCTCGCCAATGTACTGCGTCGGGACGAGGTCCTCGGGCCACACCTTGGTCGCGTCGAGAATGTCAAACTCAAACTTGTGCTCGTCCGCCTCGGGGACGACCTGGATGCCAAACTTCCACTTGGGGTACACGCCGTTCTCGATCGCCTCCCAGAGATCCTTGCGGTGGAAGTCGGGGTCCTGGCCTGCGAGCTTGAGCGCCTCGTCCCAGATGAGCGAGTGCACGCCGAGCTCGGGCGTCCAGGTGAACTTGACAAAGTGGCGCTCGCCCTTGGCGTTGATGAGGGAGAAGGTGTTGACACCAAAGCCCTGCATCATGCGGTACGAGCGGGGAATGGCACGGTCGGACATCTGTCGTCAGCTGCAGTCCAGCACAAGAGACATACCGCCCACATGAACATGTGCGTCGCCTCGGTGTGCGAGTACTGGAAGTCCCAGAAGTTGTTGTGCGCCGTCTGCGCTTGAGGCACCTCGTTGTTCGGCTCGGGCTTGCCGGCGTGGATGACGTCTGGGAACTTGATCGCGTCCTGGATGAAGAACACGGGGATCTGATGTCAGAGAATACTTCTTAAGAACCCACGTTGTTGCCCACGAGGTCCCAGTTGCCCTCGTCGGTGTAGAACTTGACTGCGAAGCCACGGACATCGCGGACAGTGTCGGCACTACCGCGAGAGCCGAGCACGGTCGAGAAGCGCACAAAGACGGGGGTCTCGCGGCTCGTGTCGGTCAATACTCCGGCCATGGTCAGGTCCTCGATGCTCTTGTGCAAGCGGAACGTGCCGAATGCGCCAGAGCCGCGTGCGTGGACCACGCGTTCGGGGATACGCTCGTGGTCGAAGCGGGTGATCTTTTGTTAGTACTGCCGCCCATGCTAGACCTACCCTCTCACGCGCAAAGGGGTCCTCGAGCAGCATCGGTCCCGTCTTGTCGCTGTTGACGACCTTGAGCCAGTCGTCGGCGGTAGTCTGCTTGACGCCATAGTCGGTCGTCAGACGGTCCTTGGTCGACATCTCCTTGGTGTTGTGCTGCATGTCTCGCTGCTTCACATCGTTAATGCCTGTCACATTGGCTGCGGCATCCTTGAGGCTCTTGACGGCTTCCATGGTGGCCGAAGTAGTGGGATTAGGAGGTTCGTTGAGTGGCGAGCGTGGTGAGCAGGCAGCGTCGCCTCCAAAGCTCTTAAATAGCATACAAACGACTCCTCGCCCGCGTCATACACCAGTATCCTACGCGACTGCGTGTGAGAGCGAGTGGTGCAAAGGATCACATGTCATTGGCGAGGATGTGACGTCAAGCTTTCCACTCGACTAATTAGTATTGGCCAGACGAGCACGGAATCCTTTCGACCGTGTCGCCGACGCCGACTGCGAGCTTGGAGCGCCAGGGCGGCGCGGCAGAACCTTGTCGACATCATTCAGGTTTTGAATAGAGGTGGGCTGCCCTCGAAGCCACCGAGTCATGGCGACACGACCCACAGAGCTGGTATCCTCGAGCTAAACTGGGGTCCTGTGCAGTACTTCACTGAACGAAGGGAGTCAGGAGGCAGGTTCTGGCCACGCTTCAAGTCGTGTCGATGACACCGCGCTTCAGGACGGCGAAGGCCATCATGGAGCTGGAGTATTGGAGACGGCGAGATTGTGGGGTTGTTCCGAAACGCTGGACTCCACGTGCACCTAATCCTAGGGATCCGGTTCCTGAAATGCCGCATCTAAACTCAGGCACCGTTGTCGTCATCTTCGAAACGACCACAATCAGCTTTGCAGGTTCACATTCACTCGTCTCCATTCTCTTTGCCCATTGACATCAAGGGAACGAACTCGGCAGTACCAGGGCTCACGCCGGCAGGCTGTGTCCTGTACAACTCCCTGCGCTTGCCCACATCTCCTGCAACTAGTCGTGGTCCAGGCCCAGTGCCGCAGGCGAGCGTAGGGGGCAGGATGGCAGAGGGAGGGCCAGCGGGGCGTGACGGAAGTGGAGGAGATGGACGGGATGGAGTTCCCGGACTCGGTATCGAGCGAGGCGAGCACCGAGAGACAAGCAGCAGCGACCCCAACGGCAAGGCAACCCTCAACTTCCACCCAGCGTACAACTCGCCCGACGACAACACCATTCTGCAGTCGTCTGACGACGTCTGCTTTCGGTATGACCTGGCGAGGCTGGCGAAGCATTCTGGCTTCTTCGCCGACCTTCTCTCGCTCCCACAATCCGAGGGCGCAGAGCAATTCTGTCCACTCCCCTCCACCTCGGCCGATGTCCTAGAGTTCGTGCTCGATTTCTGCAGCTATCCCAACCCTGTGGATCTGAGTGAGTCTCCAAAGGTATTACCCGCAACTTTCCCGAACGGCATCTTCGAGTTTGCACATGCGTACGACTTCACGGTCCTTATTGTGGAACCCGAGAGAGGGCTTGCCGTAGCCTCCCTACGATGGCGGGCCCCTGCCTTCCGGAATGAGCTGTGGTTTCGCACCATGTTGCAAAAGTACGCTTCGATCGTTTCCGCGTTTCGTCTCTACGAGTTGTTCGACAGAGCCGTCCAACCCTGTCGCAATGACCTGTACCAGTACCGCTGTCCTGCAAAAAACTGCAGCACCATGACGGGCTCTTTTGACGGCCCTCTCCTTGATCGCCTGGTCAGAGGCTTCCGCTCTGCGGCTCGCGCCGTGCAGCCTGAGGAGTTGACGTCCGAGCACTTTGCAGACGCTGCGCGTGAGGTTCGCTGCTCGACTTGCAGAAGCCGTCTCGTCGAGCGTAGGTGGAATTCCTGGAAAGGCGCCTGGCGTTATGCTTATGGCTTGGATCATCCTACCAAGCCTGCGGGCCGTTAAGTTGTGGGTCGCCAGGGTCCATACATACTGTAGCATAAGTGGCGTTTGTAATGTACACATGAGAAGGAGTCCACTGTAGGACGTGAACACTTACCGTGCAATGTGCAAGGAGCTTTCTCCTAGAACCTCGCGACTTCCTCTAATGACCTACAATCTGCATCGATCATCTATTTACTCTCAAACTGCGCGGCAAGGGCACTGACGCTGCCCGAGTTCCGGTGTCCACCACCACCACCAGGGGCGGGACGGGGACCGCGAGCGCCACGCGGGCCGCGCAGGCGGCTCGCCTCGTTGGACGTGTTACGCTTCAATCCACCAGTGCCACCGGGCGCGACGACCTCGTCCTCCAGAATGCGCGCGGCAGGCGACGCACGACCGCCAGGCGAGGCGGGACCAGGCTCAGAGAGACCGGTCCTGGAGCCGACATTGGGCGGCGTGCCCGTGTGGACTGGGGGGATCGAGTAGTCGTCCTGCAGGTGCTGCGAGGTGCGGAAGCTTTGCTCTGGGATCGAGTAGGAGGACGTGCGGTCGGGGATGGAGTACTGCGAAGTGCGGAAATCGTCCTGTCCTGTGGAGTACTGCGATGTGCGCGAAGCAGAGGGCGCAGCACGCGGCGTGGTCTCGGTGGGCGGAATGAAGGGCTCTTCCATGTCCTCTGTAGCGTTGAACGGCGGCGCTTCGCGCCCTGTTGGTGGGATGAAGGGCTCTTCGCGCTCCTCCGTCGGCGAGGTCATGGGCGGGGTCACAAAGGCGCCATCGTCGGAAGCGGACGCGACGGACATGGGCGGCGGCACAAGCTTCTGGCTGGGCTCGGAGAAACGCGAAGTAGGCGCAGAGCCGACAGTGGGACGCTCCTCAGTTGGCTGGGCAGGCGCGGGCTGCTGCTGTTGCTGCTGGATCTGTGGCTGCTGCTGTTGTTGCTGGGGAGGATGCGTCAGAGCATGCTGCTGCTCGAGAAGTTGCTGCGGCTCAACGCCGCCCTCGCTGAGGCGACTCCGCGAGATGCGCTGATCCACAAGCGTAGTGCGCTTACGCGTAGGCATAACACGGTCCGCCTGCGTCTTCTTCTTCTCCACAAGGTCGGGGAAGACCGCGTCGTAGTGTTCCAGCAAGTCAGCGAGGAAGAGACCCGGGGTGCGGTCCTGGATCGTGAGCTCCGTCTCCTGCTGAGGGCGCAGAATGCAGCGGCCGAGAGACAGGGCGAGCTTGGTAGTGTACACAGTGTCGTCTTCCTTGTCCGACTTGGTAGATGCAATCAGGCTGGAGTCAGTTAGACCAGACGTATTCGCTCACTCCTTCCAGTGCTTGACTATAGCGTTGAGGGTGAACAGTTGACTGCCGTGAAGCGTGCCGAGGACAGAAGTAACGGCGCTGGTCATATCGCGCTCTTGGTCCGCACCAACTGAATAGTTAGCGTGTAACACGGGCCAGCTCACCAGTGGGGTAGATCGCCTTCGCGTCCTCCCAGCCCTCCCATCCCATGACAGGCGGATTGAGCTCCAGGAACCACAGCTTGACAGTCCCAGCAATGACGGGAACGTTGTGCCTCTTGGAAATTGTCACCATGTCGTCGACGGTGAGCTGCGAGTTGTTCAGGTCGTTGCGAAGCGCGTGGGTCTCCTCAAGAGGCACTTCGTAGATCCAAGACTTGCGGCGGTCATCCTCGCTGAACTGGGAGCCAAGTTCGTTGATGGCAGTGAGAAGCGCCTGGAGGACCTCGGGGATGGCGTCCTTTGCGCGAGGAGGGGCCTTGATGAGCGCACTCCAGGCCGTCTCGCCGGACCAGCGGCGCAGATCGATACCAAAGTTGACGTCTGGAAGGTCGCTCTCGACTGACTCGTAGATGTGAGGACGCGGGCGGAAAGGTCCCGTGCGCGACCCCTCAATAAGCGCCTTGAGGTCTGCGTCGGGGTTGTACGCCTCAACAGCAAGGGAAGTGCCTTCCTGCAGCCCGGCAAGACGCTGGGGCAGCTTGTGAAGCGCACTTTCGTAGTGCTTCAGTACAACACCCACGACGCGAAGGCGCTCGCGCTCCCACTGCTCCCATTGACGCAAGCCACGCTCAATGCGCTCCTCCATCTCGAGACGGCTGTTCTCCGCCTCCCGAACGCTGGACTGGTAGTTTGCGCTGGCTTTCTGTGCGTCTCGCCTGTGGCGGACGTGGGCTGGTTCGTCCGAACCGAGGCCGGCAGGGAGGTAGTTCTTGACGAACGAAGGGATGTGCGACGTCGCAGACTGCGCCATGGGCGACGACATGCTGGGGATCGCCGGCATGGCGGGCATGTTGAGCGACGTGGGCATCTGGAAGTTCTGCAGCTGTGCCTTCACGCTACCATCCCCAGGGTTGAGCTTGAGGACGTAAAAGGTCTCGTCGTCGGGCTCGAAGCCTCGGCCAACGCCCACGCGCGAGAGGTGGCCCATGCGGAGCAGTTCGTCGGCAGCTTCGACGCACTGCCCGTGATCCTCCTTGAGGCCGCTCACATTGTGCGAGAGCCACTGAACGATTTCGTCTCCAGAGAAAGTCTTTTCGTACGTTCCCAGGATAGTGCTGCGTTGCCGGCTCTCGTTAACGGCGCGCGCGGAGAGCTCGCTCGGTTTTTGGGTGCCTGGAGCGACGTTGGTGGAGAGGTAATTGTCGAAACGCTGAAGGAGCTGCTTGAACTCGTGCTCTGGGAGAGACGCGCCCGCGAGGATAACAAACACTGGCGCCCCCTTGTGCGCCCCGTCCTCCTGGCCGATCGCTGAAGCCAGAGTAGGCTCCCCATGCGGGCCAGTCGGTGGGATGAACGCCTCCTCCCTAGGGCTAGACGGGCTGTCGAGGCTGGCGACCGGGCCCGCAGGCTGTAAGCGCGAAAGGGCAGGGAGCTGCCTCGCGGGGCTATCACCGTGCGGCATGGGGGGGAGACTCTTCTCATCAATCGACGACGGCCGCTGGACACTCGCGGCGCGCAGCTTCGCGTTGATCCGATCGGCAACGGTGCCCGTTCGCCGCAGGCTAGCCGCTGCACCAGTGTGCTTTGGCTGAGGGGACAGGGTGTAGTTGTCTTGCGTCGACGAGGTCGGGCTGTGAACTGTAGGCGGGGCGAACTTGGCACTGTTGTCAGTTCCGGCTGTCACGCTGTGCCTACTCGTCCTCGCTGTCGTCTGCTTGGCGGCTCTTGCTGATATACGTCTGGCGTAGCTGAGGTGAGCTTCTATGCAAGGATGTCAGCTTACACCAGAGAGCTTGTGGGCCTCCTTCTCCCATGAAGCCACAACGCCACTGCGCCCGAGCATGGCGTCGCGGGCGTCGTCGACACGGCCCTCGTGCCGCGCACGCCAGCCATTGAACGGCATAAGGACGTGCTCCTGCAGCTCCATGGCGAGAGCGCGGTGTGCTTCGCCACGGGCAGCAGACGCACCGCGCAGACTCAGGAGAGTGTGCTGAAGCGAAGAGGTCGACGGGTGGTTCGCTCCGAGGGGCGGGTCCAGCAGCGTCGCGGCCATATTGTGATGTGCGCGTGCTTGAGACTGGGGTTAGATCTGTTGATCCGCCAACTCACCTCGATAAATTCTGCAATCTCCTTGGCCTCGTCGCACCCCTGCTGTTAGCGCATGGCTTGGTTGTCTACCCACCGACTCGAGCTGGCGGAAGAGCACATCGAGGCCCGTGCGGTAGTCCGCCGACCAGAACGAGTTGAAGAACGACGGCGGCAGCGTGACAGGAGCCATGTTGCTGGTGGGTCTCCCGTTGTGGTTCTCTGCTGCTGCTGAAGAAGGTTGAGCAAAGCCAAGTTGAGCAAAGCCAAGTTGTCGAGCTCGGATGAGAGGAGGACGAGAACGCGACCCGTCATAATGCGGGGCAACCCTGAAACACATGGACAACGGAAGCAATTTCTCGTGTGGCATTTCCGGGGTGCACAGCTTGCAACTGCATCTCTACGAGCCATACGAGTACCACCGCGCGCGCGTATCTACTGCCTCACGTCGTACTGATCGCAGGGGATCGTCCAGTGCGCGACCCAGCGCTCTGACCACTCGGGCTTTGGCGGAGGAGAGCGTTTCGTAACGAATGGCGTCTGGGAAGACCCCCACGGCAGTCAGGGCAGCAGCGCGAACCCTCTGGGGCGTCAGCAGAGCAGTGGCAAGAGGACGTACACCAGATGTTGGCTCTCCTGGTTGCCGGATCGCAGATCGCAAGACAGCGTCGAGCATGGTCTCCGCCTGTTCGTGCAGCAGCTTGTCTGTGGCTGTTGACGAGTTGGCCGTCTCCAAGATCGAAGTGAGTGCGACGATAACGTTGGTCCGCTGTACCGGGTCTGGGAGGGATAGGGAGCGGATAAGGAGGGGAAGAATCTGCGGTTAGGTGTGTTTGTGTGCATGCTCACAGTGGGGAGATTCGATAGGAAGATGGATGCAGGTACCAATGGCAACAACGACGCGAGCGCTGTCAGGTAGACCAGCCTGCCCTTGCCTGATGAATTAGCACATAGCACCCCATCCCACTCACCCTCAGCGTCCTTGTCGCCCGCGATCAGCTTCGGCAACAAGAAGCTCCACAACTTCTGGGCGTGCAGCAGCTTTGCAGTGAGGTGGGACTTCCCCTTGCCTTTCTTCCCCGAAGCCAGAACGCCAAACCCGCGTGCCGCCTCATCAACAAACACTGGGTCTAGGTTGGAGAGGGTCAGGATCTCCACCACTCGCTCAAGGGCAGTGTATGCCAGGTCGTGTCGCAGCAGCGCCAGAGCCTTGACGATCTGAAGTGAGCTCAGTGCGCAAAAGCCAACCGACATGAAGGTAGCCGAGGAGGGCTCGGCGGCGCTCCTCTGGTGTCTGCATCGTGTCCTGGATATTCGTCGCCCAAAGCTGCTCAAGCAGCGGCGCAAGAGTGTCGCCTAGCTGGATTGGGTGCTTGTTCACGAAGGCGGTGATGAGGTCCAACATGGATTGGAGCTGGAAGTCGTCGTGCGCCGTAGCGATAGCCCACTGAACCTTGGTCCTCAGGAAGTCACCAGCGGAGTCGCACGGCAGAGGGGTGTCGGGCTTGAGACCTCGTACGAGAGCGGTGTAGAGCACAACTAGATTCTGCTCTGCCTGGCTGGCAAGTGGTTGCAGCGGCGAACGTGTAGAGGGGGCGATCGACGACGGCTCGTACGTGATGCCTGCCCATTCGCCATTCTCAAAGGCTGCGTACATTGCTGCAAAGGCGGCATCTTGTCTCCTGCTCGTTAGTAGAATGTCCAGGAGGTTTAACTCACTCGACGGGCTGCTCCCAGAACAGCGTCTCGGCAATGGCAGCAATGAGCACGAGCAAGCGACGATCGCGGAAAATTGACGTCGTCTCGTCGTCCGAAAGTGATGATTTGACTGCCAAACCAAACAACCTCGGTGCAACTTGAGAGTAGTACTTGGCGACGTCGACGTGCTTTTGCTCGAGCTTCGTGTCGATGACAGTCCGCAACGCGTGGAGAAGATCCCACGCATACGCGACGGCACACTCGCCATCAGAGGTTGTCGAGTCAGGCGTGGAGAGGAGGTCGAGCTTGGTCGTTACCCGCACGACGAGGGTCTCGAAAAGCGCAGGCATAGCACAGAGCTCCGTGAGAGACTTGAGCACAGCGCGGTACTTTTCCCGTCCTTCTGCATCCTCTGCTGCTGGTGCCACTTCGGGCAGGGAGTGGAAGAGGATCGGGAGCGTGAGCGACTGGACAATGTCGGGGTGCGTCGAGGCAATGACCTTCAGCCCGCTCAACACTGCTGTCCTGCCTTGTCAGCTTGGTTCAATACACAGCGTTTTTTAGCTCACCTAACGTCGTCGTCGCCGTCATTGATCAGCAAATCGTCCATGCCCTTCACGACGTCCTCGACCTCCAGTCGACCCCAGAAGCGAGGGAGCTCGGCTAGCGCAACACTACCCTTGACTGCTGCGACCTTGAGGCCGTCAGTCCGAAGTCCTTCACGAAGAACATCAAGCAGGGGCTCGCGGTACGGCTCAAGGCTGCGCTCCTCCTCCTGGCTGCGCTTGGCATCTGGTCCGGCGTAGACAGATCTGGCCGCGAGGAGGAGCGTGGTAATGGCGTTGAGGATGGGGACGCGGTGCGCTGGAAGAGTGGGCTGGTTAAATTGTCTGAAGAGCTGGGGAAGTGCTTGGGAGAGTGCGAATGGGGCCGTCGAAGCTGTGGTGAGCTTCTACGCGACACACATGAGCTCACGAGAGGCGCGGACCATGGCTGCGAGACACTTCGCCGAGCCTGCCGCAGGCGTCTTCTCAGGCTCGCTGAGGGCTGCAAGACACTGCTTGATGATCTCCTGCGCCAGTCCTTTCGGTACGTCTGCAGCAGTAGGGTAGAGCGTTCTCAACAGAGACTCCAGGCCAGACAACGCAGCAGACTCAACGGAGGTATCGGATGAGTAGAGAACCGCGGTCTTCAGGATGTCCCAGAGCTCCGTGCCGCGCTCCCCGACAGCTTCGGCGCCGTAGACAGGAAAGCACGCCGCCATCGTTAAAAGCAGGTCCTTCTGTCTCGTTAGTGCTGCTATGTTGTCAACGAACCATCACAGGTCCTGCAGCCGTCTGGAACTTCTCCAGGAACAACGGCAGTGCCATCTTGGCAAGGTGCGGTGTGGCGGAGACACAGTTCCTCAGTGCCAGCTTTAGGTCGTCGGCTGTGATGCCATACGGGTCGTTGGGCGGGGGCCGGAAGGTGATGGGGAAGTAGCAGAACGTGATGTCGAACATTTCCTCTGCGTCAGCTGGCTCTCGAGAGAGGCTCACCTCAATCTGCGGCGCGACGTTGAACTCCTGTAGGATGATACGGTCGAGCTGGAACAGCAGCATGAGATTCCTCGGGTCCTTCTCGCCGTCCACGATCTTGGTGTAGGAGCTGATGAACTCGGCGCCCATGGACTTGAACACTGATGTCAGCTCACTCAGCTCATCCTAGCTACCTTGTCGGTGCTCCGCCAACAATGCGTCGAAGAGGAGGTAGACCTGATGCCGCACGGCTTGAGTGTATGCCTTCATGTTCAATGTCTCGACGATTCTGATTGTGAGCGAAGCATGCTGATGAACTCACGCCCTGTACAGCTCTTCTGCCGCCTCGTCGTCAAAGCTTGGAAGGCGGGCGAGTACGAGCAGGGCCGAAAGTGTTGGTGAAAGTGCATCGAACTCGTCCAGCTTTGACAGGTAGAACGAAAGCAGCGTTCGGGCTGGCAGGTCAGCTTCAGCGCCAGTTTCAGAAGCTCACCTGCCGGACGGTTGATCTTCGCGCGGTCGACCTTGCCAATGAGATTGGACAGGAATGTCAAGCCTGAGAGTCAGCTCAGGTCGTCCAGGTGTTGGTCAACTGCAGCAGTGTCCACCCCCTTTCGCAACTGCTGTGGATAACACCTGATATAGGAGACGTTGTCCAACAGGCCCCACGACGGACTTGGACCATGATGAGTTAGTTAAACTCACCCTTAACCCGCACCCCCTCCTCCTCAGAAGTCAAGAACTCGCCCAACGCGCGCACGACATCGAGCAGCCCCGCCTGGCCAGAGTTGATGCCTGTAGTCAGCTTCATTCTGGCCCGGTGTGTCTCTATTGAGCTGCCCAGTACGCAGTCCCGCCCGCTAAGCATGATCTAAAGGCTCGCTTCTTACGCAAGCTGTAAAGCGAGCACCTATTGAACTCATGCTAAACTGCGGCGAGACCAGCACATCGGAGGGCTCATGTGGGCGGGCTCCCGCTGCTTCCTTCACAGACTCCGCAGCAGGACTCACCATTGACCAGCTCCGGCGCAGGATCCAGCTCTGAGCTCGTGACCTGCGTACGGACTAGGCGCGGCACGTCCATGGTGTAGTTGATCGAGGTCGAGTGGAAAGTCGGAGAGTTGGACGTGATTTCGGTCACCACCGGACCGACACTGTGGACAGGTACTGAGGCGTGGCTTCCGTCCTGGGGCGTCTCTGTCGCCAGCCTCCATTCCGCCCTCGAAGGCGTATCCTGCCAAACCTGGTCTCTGCGCGCTCTCTGCATGCCCTATAATACACGACAGTGCTACAAACATCCTACCACTTGAAGAAACTCTTCGCGCCAGCCTTGCCCGCCTCCCGAAACACGCTCTTGCTCGCCGCCTGGAGATAATTGCCTGCACTCTCCGTAGCCTGCATCATGCTCTCGCTGAGGTTGTCCACCATGTCCCCGCGTTTCGTCAGGCCTTCCTGGACCTCGGAGTAGCTTCTGTCAGCCACGTTAGAGATGGAAAACTCACGCATCGCGACGTTCGCGGGCATCAGATGTCGGCGCTCGCGCCTTGCGCGGCGGTGGCCGCTTAGGCGCTGCCGTAGAAGTTGCGGCTGTGGGAGATGGCACCGGGGCAGCCGGCACGTCACCCCAGGTAATGAGCGGCTTCCTCGGCGCGGGTGGCGGTCGTGGGGCCGCCGGCCTTTGCGGCCCAGCAATGAGCGTGTCCAACGCCGCACCAGTGAGTGGACCGGCTCCCCAGATCCACCCCAGCGCCGACGCGGTGAGGGGCACAGGCTGTGGCGGCACGGGCGTTTTGAGTATACATGGGTCGATCCGCGGCGGGAAGGGCTTGCGGAAGTGGAAGAGTGTGCGGAGCGCGATATCTAACGGACCACTGTACTCGATAAAGTCGCCCGAGCGGTCGTCGAAACTCAGTTTGCCCAGCGGGCGAGGCGAGCCGAAATAGAGGTCCATCCTCGTCACGAACTCGAGGTGCGGTGCCGTGTAGACGATAGCGCTTCCTGTGGTTGTGAGTGCGACGATGATGCGTTTGCCTGCTGTAAGCTTGCAGCAGGTAGACATGCTTACCGTGACGATAGATGTAGTGAACGTCACTCAGCTCCTCGTCTTCGAACTCGACCTTTGCGACCCGCTCGCCATTGTAATTTATAGCAACACGGATAGTCTTCTTGGACGCTGCGATCCAAAGACAGTGAGGCGGCGCCTCCTTCGTCCACTTGCCCTCTGACGCGTCGTGGTGCTCTAAAACTGTTGCCAAGGCATCGGGTGATGCAGGAAGCTCATTGCCGCTGACTGGGTCAAGAACGAAGGTCGCGAGCGGAGACGCGAGTGATTCGTTGTTGAAAGTAGGCGGCTTGGAGTCCACTATCCACTCGCCGAGGACGTTGTTGAGGCAGTAGATCTTGGTGGACCTGATGTCAGCTGAAGCAGTCGACCTCGCCTACCCTTTGTCGTAGCACACAATCAAACGAGGGCGCATTGTGGAGTCTGTTGTCAGGTCCTGGCTAACCAGTTGTACCTACCACCACCAATGCCTGACACAACCCATTTCAGCGCACCGATCTTCGAGTTCTCAGCAGGCACATTCTGGACGTTCCCTTTGCGCTTGCGCTTCTTCATCGTCTTGCCCTCCTCGTTGAATCCCTCGCGCAGAATGACATCTGGGCCCCGCATGTCGAGGATCGCGAGTGAGTGCTCGACGAACGCAACAGCGATGAAACCTATTGTCAGGCAGTCCTCTGCGAGATCTCACCTATATCAGACACTGCGCACGACACAACCTCCCCTCGGCGCACGGTGAAGATTGCAGTCGGCTTGAACCCATCTTCCTCCCAGCTTGCCAGATGACCGATCTCCGTGATCTCCTCAATGTGAGTCTCCTTTGGCTGAGGAGGGAAGTACTCTTGACTTGGAGAGTATAACTGGTCTTCGCCCGCCTCGTCCTCGTCCTCGTGGACACTGCGCATGCTGGTCGGCGTCGCAGGGGCCGGTCGCGCCTCCGTGAACTTGGCCACGAAGATTTCGCCAGTCTTGAAGCTGACCACGCACTCGAGCGTCTCTCGTGCCAGCTGCACGCCGACAATTTGGACCTTTGTACGATCCTTTGCCCACAACTTGGCCAAAGGGAGGTGTGCGACATCGGGATGGCGGAGAAAACGACCAATGGGGATGGTCAGGTGTGGGAGAGCAGCAGGATACTCGAACTTGAGCGGCGTCGGCAGGCAGAGGATGTGAGGAGAGATGTCCCAGAACCGTACTGTCGCATCTGCGTGCCAACTTGCCAAGAGGCGATAGTTCTCCATCTTGACAACCTTCAAATCTGGGGCGCCATGTGTTTGGAGGTCGGGCACGGCTATGCCTCCACGCAGTGGGACGCGAGGAACCTTTTCTTGCCCTGCAGTGTCGATTGTATGTGCTATCAGCCGCTTAAAGGTTGTCGTGGGGAGGGAGATGATCTTGCAGCCGAGCATGGTCAAGCCGCCTGACCACACTTGTGATGGGATGCGGTATCGGCGACGGATATTGAGATGGAGCGCCGGCGACACGAGGTTGACAGAGGAAGAGGATGCGCTCGAGTCGGCAGTCCAAGGGAAGCGCCAGCTAGAGTTTGAAGGCCTGCGCGACATGTCAAAGCTGGAGTCCATCCGCGGCGCAGGCGTCATGGCGACGAGGTTCTCGCCCTCGCCAGGGGTGAGGTAGGTCTTCCGTCCGAGAACTGGCGGCTCAACGTTTGAGCGCGGTGGCGGGAAGACGAACGCCTCCAGCTGGCGCTGCGCTATCGGAACGTCAGGCTTGGGCAGCCGCGGGTCCGGAGTGAGGAGGATGAACAGCACGACGGGATCGTGTGACATGCCGAAGAAGGGGCTGCTGCGAGGAAGGAGGGTAAAGTCCTCAGGAGGCGTCTTGGTAGGATAGTTTGACGAGCCAGTCGGCGCCAGCGAGTCGCGGAAAGCAGAGCGCTCGTGCACTGACAGTCCTTCTGAAGGCGAGACGACCTTCTTTGTGGGTGGTGTTACAGGTGGTTTGTAGGCCGGAAGTTGGAGCATGTTAATGCCTGGCTTCTCGCTTGGGCTCTGTCCACCTAGCACGACCAAGAGAGTCTCGCCTCGCTCGGCATACTCGGCAGTTGCGTTCGTCAATGGCACACTGTTGGCTGCCTGCGTCGCCAGAAGTTTGAGTTGTATGGCGTCTGGGAAGCCAGCCCAGGAGAGCTTGAAAATGGGTTCGCGGTTCGCGTTCACAGCTGTCGGACGAATAGGCATGCCCTCAATCTCGTGCGTCGCAGATTCGTCGAGCCGTTGGGATCGCAGCTGGTTGTCGAGGGCGCCCGCAGACATGAGCGCCTCGGCGTCCGTGACATTGACGTCCTCGTGCGTCAACGTGCGCACTTGCAGTGGCTTGTCCGAGTCTGCATACGCCCAGAACGCGATGCACCCGTCGGCGTGGCCAACCGCGAACACCTGACCATCCGGCCGCCAGGTAACGGTCGTGACCTCTGGTCGGCGTTCCGTCCACAGCGTCTGCTTGTCAGCTGCGAGTGTTTCCCTTATCTCACGTCGTCGAGATAAGTCCCTCCACCAGGTGCGCCAGGAGGCAGGACCATCTCAAAGGTCTTTGCGACATTCTTGGCCTGGAAGTCCCACGCGACCACGCCCCCTTCATACCCGATGAGCATGATGTTGAGGTCCCTCGGGTTCATAGCCATGCACCGTGCTTGCGGTCTGTCGTCAGCTCAGCCGCATTTGTCACTCACCCTCCAAGCGTCTTCTTACGCCCAGGTACGCCAGACCGAACAAGCCGCTCCTCGTACTGTGACCACAGATTCTCCACCTGGTAGCTCGACAGCGCTCGTTGCCGCAGATCCCAGGCCAGGATCGTCCCGTCACGCATAGTCATAAACATGTGCGTGTAGCTCGGCAGCGGCTGCTCGACGGCCGTGACCTCGCCGAAGATGGTGTGCGTCGCTTCGCGCGTCGGCAGAGGAGGATGCAGGTTCGGATTCGGCGCGTCGCTAATGTCGTTCAGCGCAAAGCTGTGAATCGAGTTGCCATCGTCAATCGCCACCAGCCGGTTGTGGCCGGGGTGGAAGACGAGGAACTTGACCCCTACACCTTTCGCGCCGGCGCTGGCGCGCACGCCGGGCGGAGTAATAGGCAGCGTGAACTGGAACGCGGCATTGCCAAAGACATGGATCGCGCCTGCACTCGTCCCGACGGCGAGGAGGGACAGGAGCGGGTCAACAGCTAGCGCGGTTACCTCACCGCCGAGGCCTAGTGTGCGCAGGTGGCCGTATTTGTAGAAGCTCGTCTCGCGGAGTGTGCTGGTGAAGTCTGTGCTGGCGGGCAAGGCTGGCGGCTTGTTCGACTTGAACATGGCTGGTGGTTAGCCATGAGAGGGATGTGGAGGAGGTGAGTTTGGCCAGACGCGCCAGAGATAGGATATATTGCTGCTCGCATCCGAGATACTTTTGTATCAATTGCGCCACAGGATGTTAGGAAGACGCGTCGCAGATCTAGGGATCTTTAGGTCCTGAACACCGCTACCACAGGAATGCCCCACTACCCCGAACGGTGTCTCCCTTCTGGCTGCCGGCTAGATGCCCCACACTCCCGTGGTCATATCGTCTCCATGCCGATCTACACTACGGTCTATAAAGCGAGTTACGCTGCCACACGCCGTTGGCTGCCGAGGCCAGAGTTGAAGCCTCGTCCGCGGCCCGCGAACCCACGGCCACGGCCACCGCCCCGGCCTCCTCTTCGCTCTTGGCGAGCACGGCCACCATCTGCCGCGCCATCCCGCGGCGCACGGTCGGCACCTGGTGCTGAGCCGAGCTTGACATCCAGGGCCTTCTCGTTCTGCTCCACCATGGTAACGCAGCGCTCGGCCAGCTGCTGTGCCAAGCGCTGCACATCGGTCTGCTCGACGCGGTGGAACACAACCACCTGGTCGATCTGGTCGAGCGACGCCGCAATCTCGTCCGTGTAGATCATGCGCGAGATGATCGACGTGACGGTCTGCGGCGGCAGAGAGAACGTGTCGGCAAGATGAGAGAGGGAGAGGGATGCGTAGTGCGGCGCATAGGTGAAGAGGTAGGTACGCAGACCCTCCTCCTGGATCTTGCGCGCGAGCATCGAACGCACATCCTCAGAGTTGTCGAGCAGCGTCCAGATCTTGATCGACAGGATCAGGTCACGTGCACGCTCCCACTCGCCAGACTCGAGCGCCTTGGACGCCTTGATGATGTAGTCGCGGGTGTTGTCGGGCGGGCCCATGAACGCCAGCTTCTCGGCGTTGTCGAGGTAGCGCTTGAAGGTCTTGGACGCGATGCGGCGCTTCTGCTCCTCAGTGTCGGCAGCGGCAAGGAGGGGAACCTCAATGAGCATGCACGAGGTGAGGTAGGCAGCCTCGAGGAGGTCGATCTGGAGGTGCATGTGGAATGGCAGCAAGCGGCGCTTCTCGATCAGCTCCTGCTCGGGCGTGAGCGTGTTGTTGTAACGCTGGATAGCCTGGGCGAGCAGCTCCTTTGCGCGGCCGCTCTGGAACATGTCGGCGAGGATCGACTGGCACTCCTGGATGTAGCCGCTGCGGAACGCAGCCACGCCGAGCTGCATGAGCGCACGGTTGTACATGATCTGGGTCGTGACGTCGGCGTGGTGGATCGTGTCCTGGAGGTGGGACATGAGGAGGAGGTCACGAGCCTGGTGGTAGCGACCGTGCATGGCGTGGTTGAAGATGTGGGTGAGGATGGCACGAGCGCGGAGGAGGGGTGCGTTGGAGTGGTAGATGTGAACACAGAGGAGGTGGATGAGGCGGCTGGCGTCGCGCTTGACACCAAAGGGAGTGATCTTGGACTCGAGCTGGGCAGAAGCAGCAATCTCGTTGACGCGAGACTCGAACTGGTCGATAATAGCGTCGGGCTTGCCGTAAACGTGCTCGAGGCGGCGCATAACCGCACGGGCGGTGGGGTCCTCCCACTGCTCGCGCTCAAAGAGAACCTGCGACTTGGTGATCGCGACGTACAGAGGGATCTCGGCACGCAGACGCTCGATGTACTCGGCGCCGCGCTCCAGCGCGTCAGTGTGCTGCAGAGTCTTGGTGAACTCGTTGTCGAGGTTCTCGAGCAGGCTGACGAGGTTACCAGCGACGGCAACACGGCCACCGCTCTCCTCGGGCGTGCGCTCTGCCATGTCGTCGTACTCCTCGACATTGTCCTTGACAATGTAGTCCTTCTCCTGCAGGAGAAGAGAGACCAGCTGGTCGTACTCCTGGAGACAAGAGACCCAAGAATCGTGGGGGATGGAAAGGAGGTTGGTGGAGTAGTCGAGACGGGCGGGGATAAGAGCGAGCAGGACACGGATCTTCTGGTAGGTGGTCTCGGACACCTCGAGCAGACGCGACAGGATGCGAATAGTCTCCGCACGGTCGGTGTTCTTACGGCCACGCTGCTCGAAGATCTCCTTCAGCGTCTTGAAGACGCTGTCGGCGGTGAGGTTCAGATGCCTGCCGCCACGGCCAATGGTGGTGAAGCCATCCTCATCCTCGCCGCCCTCCTCACCCTCAACGCGCTGAACCTTGGTCCGCTGGACCTTGGGCGGTGCGACAGCCTTCTCGTATGCCTCGGTGTATGCCTCGGGGTCGGCAGTGTACTGGCCGATGACGAGCTCAAACTCCTTGGTCTTCTTCTTCAGAGTCTGGCGCATAGAGTTGAGCGCCTTGCTCTTGCCCGCGGGCATCTTCTTCTTGGCGTCCTTCTCGCCCTTGATGGTCTCGTTGACGCCCTTGTCGAGCTCGAGGATGCAGCTGATGAAGGCGGGGGGAATGTGACCGGCAGGAGGGGTAGGCGAGGAGAGCATGGCAGTCTGGTGACGCTGGATGAAACGGAGCAGCTTGTCGAGCTCGTTGCTCGCCGCCACCCAGTCAGACGCGGCGCCGCCGGCCTTGGTCGCGTTCTGGATTGCGTTGATCGCAGCCTCCATCTCGGCGAAGCTATTGTCAGACCCACGCGTGCGACACGACCTACCGCTTGTCCTTTGCGCTCATGACACGGATCTTGTCCTCCTCGTCCGAGTCCTCGTCCGACGTGTCAGCGCCGCGCAGGAAACGGCTGGCAAGGTTCTGCGCATTAGCACCCCATTCAATCCTACTCCGCCCCCGGTACACACCTTGCCACCGCCCTCCTCGTCGCTGCTCATCTCCTCCTCCTCCTCTGAGCTCTCAGACTCGCTGTCGCTGTCATCGCTGCCGCCAGCGAGGAACTTGGACGCCATGGTGCGCTTCGGCTGCTCGTCATCGGACACGAGAGACTCCTCGGACTCGGTGTCCGACTCGCTGTCCGAGCCACCAAGACGGGCAAAGAAAGACATGCTGGGCGAGTTGTGGTCGCGCGAGCTTTTGGGGGTGTGTTGGGGGGTGCGCGCGGGAGCTGGAACTCTGCGGGCGCTGTTCGTCGACCTGGATTGACCGCTGGTCGCGCGAGTTTTGGTGTTGAGCCTTTGGCTGGGTTGAGGAGAACAAAAGGGTAGCAGCGCTCACGAAGGAGAAAACCAAAGTGCCACCCAGAGCTGATGCCGAAAATTCCGCCAGCTGATAGTGAAGTGTGACCGTGGGAGAGCATGATTGGAACGCCCGTTTCGTTCTGATACCATGCCTGTTCAGTCGCCGCCGCATCTTGGGTGCAGTCCATGCATTGTTGTATGATCTACGTCCACCCATACGGCGCCTCCTCGTCCACCTAAACCTCAGCAGGCTCGGGACCCTCCTTGTAGTCACCAACTACTTCCTTCCACAGCGCCTGACAGTCCACCCTTGCCCCAAGCTTAGAGCACATGAGGAAGGCACCGCTGAGCTTGCGGTTGAGCGAGTATGTCGGCGCAGGTGGAGGCGTCAAGCGGTGCTTGAGCATGACGGGGATGAGGGCGCGTACCTCCTCTGTGATCGTCTGGTTCACAAAGTCGTACTTGCCCGGGTGCTGGAAAGGGCGAGCAAGTGCGGTCATGGACGCGAGATGCGCGTCAACCATGACCTGCTCCTCCTCGCCAGTGAGGTATCCGAGGCTCTCGCTCTCCGTTTTCATGATCCCCTTCTCCCCGTCCAGTGCGGCTTGAAGGAGGCGGTACCATCCGTCCATGAACTCCTTGGTGTACTCTCGCGAAGCACCGAAATCGATGAGTTGGATCTTGTTCGACTCCTTGTCGAACAGGAAGTTGCCCCAGTTGGGGTCCGTCTGCATAAAGCGGAATTGGAAGAGCTCGCGGAGGCAGAGGCGAAGAATGCTCTCGCCGATCTGCTGTTAGCTGTGGTCGAGACTCTTTCAGCTCCACTCACAAGATCGCGCTGTGACTGGGTCATGCCCTTCATCTTGCTCAACGGGCGACCGCCCATCCACTCAGTCGTGAGGACCTTGCCCGTCGTTGCTTCGTCAATGACGCGGGGCACGACGAACACGGGGTCATCCTTGAGGAAGTGATGGAACTTCTTGCCAGCCTCACCCTCCCGGATGTAGTCGCACTCGTCCTCGAGTTCACGACGCATCACCGCAATGGTGTTCTGCAGATAGAGACCCTTGGGCAGAACAGCAGAGCCGCGCAGAAGGAGGGAAATGTTGGCGAGGTCACTGTTGATGGAGCCAGCCACGCCTGGGAACTGGATCTTGATTGCCACGGGCGTCCCGTCCTTGAGCGTAGCGCGGTGTACTTGCCCAATGGAAGCAGCCGCAACAGGTGTACGTTCAAATGTGGCAAATTTCTCCTCCCAATTGGCACCGAGCTCGGTCTTCATCGACTTTTCCATCTGCCAGTCTGGCATGTAGTTTGCATGCTGCTGCACTTGATGAAGCACGCGCTCGATCTCGGGAGGGAGCATGTTGTTATCTTGCGTCAGCGGAGACAATCATGAGAGCTTACCCTGGATGCTCATGAACTGGCCAAGCTTCAGTGCGGCTCCCCTCATCCGCCCCAGCGTAGCAACCAGTCGGCGAACGTTTGCGTCGCTCATGAACACGCTGCCCGTCCCACTGCCACCTCTCGTTCTGCGGAGAGACTCTGAGGCCGCTCCCCAAGCAAGCCCCGCACCAAGTGCTGTTGTCAGCTAAGGTTCCAATTTAGGCAGCTCCCACACTTACTGCCATAGTGAAAGAGTCGCCCGAGTCGTGACGTTGGGACGGTGCTGGACCTCAATGCCACTGGCTCCTCCTCAGGATCCTCCATGCCCAGTGACATTTCAACCTCGGGATCGGGGGCCGGTGGCTCTGAGTCCAAAGAACTGGCGGATGTGCTTGCTTGTGGCGCGGGAGCAAGAGTCGCGGCGTCCAGACTGGACGTGGACGAGCTAGCAGCAGCAGCTTCTGCAGGAGAAGCCGGCTTCGCTTCGCTTTGTTGACTCTTCAGCTCTCGCGCCTTGAACTCCATATCGGTGGGATCAGCGAGTGACCAAGACGTGGCGGCAGATAGATCACATGGATCCTTGTCTTCCGTGTCGTCTGCCTCTACTGGGCTAGGGGGCGGGGGAGCAGGACGAGTAGGCCGCTTAGCCTCTACACCCTCGCTCTTGGCCTGTCGCAGCTTCATGTCGAGGTCCACTGGGTCGCCGAGCGACCACCTCGTGGCTGCTGATAGGTCCGTCGGGTGGTCGCTCTCTTCCTCCTCTGTGGCCGAAGGTGCGGGAGCTGGTCGCGCAGGGCGCTTGACCTCCTTCAACTTCCTCTTCGCGTCGTAGTCTACAGGCTCGCCTAGCGACCAGCGCGTAGAAGCTGAAAGATCGGCTGGACAATCCTCTTCCATTGCGGGCGCAGGTGCAGGATTGAGCTCCTTCAACCGCCTCTTAGCGTCATAGTCCACTGGTTCACCTAGAGACCACCGTGTTGCAGCGGAGAGGTCATGTGGGCAATCCTCCTCTTCCAGCCCAGTCGCTCCCGTCTGCGTTGGAGGCGCTGGTCGTGCAGGACGCGGAGCGTCCACAGACTGCCGCCCTCTCGCGTCGTAGTCCAGCGGCTCGCCTAGAGACCATCTCGTAGCGGCTGTGAGATCCGCAGGGCAATCCTCCTCGTCCACCTCCGCTGTACGGCTGACCTGCTTCAAGCGTCGCTTCGCGTCGTAGTCCACAGGCTCGCCTAATGACCACTTCGTTGCGGCGGACATGTCGGCAGGACAGTCTTCCTCTTCGGCACCAGCTGGCGCGGCTGGTGGTGGGCGTGCAGCCACGTCCTCATATTCGGGGATGACGCGCTTCATCAACTCGCCGGACGGACGCTTGATCTCCACTCCACCGCCAGATCGTCGCTTGAGATCGTAGTCAATCGGATCGCCTAATGACCATCGCGTCGACGCTGTCATGTCATGAGGACAGCCCTCCTCGTCTGGCGGTGACACCTCGCGCTTCGGAACCTTTGGCCGTGTCGGTCGCTTCACCTCCACTGCCTCGCCTCGCCGGCGCTTCATGTCGTAGTCGATGGGGTCACCGAGGGACCAGCGCGTCGATGCAGCGAGATCCTGAGGGCCATTGTCATCGCTACCCGCTGGACGTATGGAGACAGTTGGCCTCGACGGACGGTGGACCTCAACTGTCTCCTGTCGTCGCTGCAGCTGGTAGTCGACGGGATCACCTAGTGACCATCGCGTGTATGCAGACAGGTCGTGGGGATCGTTATCCTCTTGCGGAGGCTTGGACCACAACCGTCGAGGTTCCTTTGGGCTGTCCAGTGGATCCGACAGCGAGAAAGCAGCGAGGTCGTGTGGGCAGTCCTCCTCATCAACCTCCTTTGACGACGACCCCCTTGCCAGTGCCCGCCAGTTCTTGGCCTCAGACTTGGACGTGCGTTCGAGTTCATAGTCGAGCGGATCAGAGAGGCTCCACCGCGTCACCGCCGTTAGATCGTGTGGGCAGTCCTCCTCGTCCGCGAGCTCGATCTGTGCGTCCTCGCCCACTGCAGCTTCCAGTGGCTTCTGCGCTTCTAAAGCAGCAGCGTGGACAGCAGCACTAGCCGCTGATGAGCCCTCGGGATGCGCGTGGGCAGCCTGCTGGACGGCAGACTGGTGTCCTAACCTCGGAGGTGCTCGGAACGCCTGCCCATTGTCTTCTTTCCGGCGCCTCCGGCTCCTCTGCACCGCGGCGGGCCCAGCAGCGATCGCGGCGTCCTCTGCCGCGATCTGCGCTGCGCGCCTCAGCACGCGCGTCGCGGCGCTGAGTATGACGGGCGCGCGCGGTGTGGGCATTCGCGATGGAGTGGTTGAAAAGGCATCCTCACCGCCGGCATCTTGCGAGTTAGATATCCCGGACCGCCCGTTTCGGGTTCGAGACCAAGGGTACTATTTCGGGGATTTCCGCCAGCCATGGCACATGGCCATTTCTTTGTTCCACCTGCAGTCCACCTGACGCGCTCACCAACACCTGACCACTCGTTCGACGCTGCCCGAGCTATATAAGGCAGAGCAGTGAGTACTGCGACGACAATCCCAACGTCACCATACTTACCTCTCAGCAATGTCCTTCCGCCCAGCACTGCGCTGTGCCCGTCCAGCCATGCAGGCTGCTCGGCGCCGCGTGCCCTCGCTTGGTGAGTCGCAGCAACGAGTCCCAAGTTGACAGCAGCGTCCCGCTCCTACTCGACGGGCAAGCAGGCGTCCAACGTTGATCTGGCCAAGCTCGCAGCACTCGGCGTGGCCGGTGGCTTCGTCGTCAGCTTCCTGCACGGCTACTACACGGCTCCAGCCGGCAAGCCGGCTGCGCAATGTGACGCAGCAATCCCAGAGCTCCCAGACACGTCAGGCAACACCTGGCAGCCGATACATGCGCTCGAGACCGACGACCCCAAGGTGTGTTCGCCCGACTTGGGCTCGGCGTGCGACCTCGGCCGCCTCGCACTCGGCTTCGGCCTGCTGCTCCGTGTGTCCACGCCCGGCCGGGCTAGCTGACTCTAGAACCCCATGCGCATCCGCATGGCCACATGGGTGTCGAATCTCCAGGACCACATCGTGCGGAGTTTGGAGGAGATCGAAGCCGCAGCGCCCCCCGACGCCGAGGGTCATGTGGTGGGCACTTTCCTGCGTGATCACTGGGTGCGACCGACTGGGGGCGAGGGCAGCAGTTGTGTGCTCCAAGGTGGACGGGTATTCGAGAAGGCCGGCGTCAACGTTTCCATCGTCGAGGGCAAGTTGCCAAAGGGCGCGCAGATGCAGATGCGCGCCGACCACGAGTCCATCCAGGTCAGCGACACCCCGCTGCCATATTTCGCGACCGGGCTGTCGATCGTCATCCACCCGCGCAACCCCCACGCGCCGACTGTTCACCTGAACTACCGCTACTTTGAGCTCTGCGATGCCGAGACCATGCAGCCGATTGCGTGGTGGTTTGGCGGCGGCACCGATCTCACCCCTGCAATTCTCTACCCCGAGGACGCGACGCACTTCCACAACACCATCAAGAAGGCATGCGACAACCACGGACCAGAGTACTACCCGCAGTACAAGAAGTGGTGCGACCGCTACTTCTATCTCCCGCATCGCGGTGAGACGCGCGGTGTTGGCGGCATCTTCTTCGACGACCTGACGACCACCACGCCGATCCACGCCGACAAGGCGCCGTCGCAGGACACCATCTTCGAGTTCATCAAGGAGGCCTCGGGCGCATTCCTCCCGGCATATCTGCCGATTGTGAAGAAGCGTATGGGCACGGACTACACCGACTTTGAGACGTACTGGCAGCAGCTCCGCCGTGGACGGTACGTCGAGTTCAACCTGCTCTATGATCGCGGAACCAAGTTTGGCCTCAACATCCCCGGCGCTCGCGTCGAGAGCATCCTCATGTCTCTCCCCGCCGTCGCCCGGTGGGAGTACATGTCCAAGCACGGCGCCGAGGGCAGCGGCACCAAGGAGGAGGAGCTGCTCAGTGTGCTCAAGAACCCACGAGACTGGGCCACCAACTAAAAGTCAGAAGGACCATAGAGTGCAAGGGATATGCATACCACCACTGCATCTGTACCCCGGCAAAATTGCATCTAATTTACAACAAGACGTACACAAAAGAGTCCAGAATGACAACTATGGTGCCGTTCGCAACGGCGTCGGTGTAGATGGTAAGGCCGAGACGCTCTTGACGGGGCTTAACGCCGTCATGGAGCCGAGCGGTCTTCGTGCCAGCACTGTGCCGGGAGTGGACGGTACTCCGTTGGGCAACGGCGTTGCAGTCCCTCTCGGCGTCGGTGGCACTTGCTGCTTGCGAACTGCCTGCGTGCGCAAGTCCTTGTTGTCGATCGCGATGCTCTTCGTGCACTGATGTTAGTTGTTGACAGAGACGTTGTAACTCACGTTGTTCGTCTTATAAATACCAACAAGGCGGTGTGCGAGCTCGAACATGTCGTTACGAAGTGAGATGACGATGCTGGCCGTCAGTACTGACTTGCTAAGAATGAAACACGTACAACTGGGCAGCTTGAGTCTTCGACTGGATGTAGTTGGCCACGATCGACACGTTCTTGAAGTCGAGCGCGGCGTCAATCTCGTCCATGAAGTAGAGGGGTGTAGGCTGGGGTCAGCATGACAGAACTACCGTCACGCACCTTGAACACGTGAAGCGCGAAGACAAGCGCCAATGATGCCAGAGTCTTCTCACCACCAGAAAGGTTGGCAATGGGGCGCCAGCTCTTCTTTGGCGGCATAATGGACAGGACCACACCCTCAGAGAACGGGTCCATGGTGTCGACGAGCTCAATCTCAGCGTTACCGCCCATGGTGATCATCTTCCGTCAGCGTCGCTCAAGCCCTGACCCACCTGGTACATCTCCTTGAGCTTGGCGCTGATCGCGGAGAAGCCAGCCATGAACTCGTCGAGGCGGACCTTGCGCAGATCATCGTACAGCTGCTTCGCCTCGTCGCGGCTGGTCGTAACCATCTCAAGATCCTTGGCGCGGTCCAGAAACTCTGCCTCGCGCTTGCGGTACTCTTGCAGGACGTTGAGGTTTGGCTTGGCACGAGCAATTTCCTCCTCGAGGGCAGCAATCTCGGCCTTGAGGTACTCCTTGTTCATCTCTTGAAGATCCTCTGGAGAGTATTCGACGAGCTCGAGAGTGTTGTCGCGCGCCCGCTTCTGCGGCTTCTCGACTTGCTCCTGCTCCTCGTCCTCGCCATCGTCCTTGGGTTCGCCCTCTTCATCCTCTGTCTCTGCCTTCACCACTGGAGCTTCTGTCTTCTGCTCGTCCCCCTCCTCCTCGTCGTCATCGTCGTCACTAAACATCAGTACCACCCCGCGTTACAAACTCACTCGACATAGTTTAGTTGAAGCTCCTCATGACGCTTCGCCCAGTGCTTGTACTTCTGCTGGTTGTCCTTTTCCTCGCGCTGGCAGAGCTCAATCTTCTGCTTGGCCGACATCTCAAACTTGCGGAAAGCAGTGATCTCGCCGGAGGCATCGTCTAACTCGGTCTTGGATTCAGCGAGCCTCTCCTCGATGTCGGTGCAGCTGTCCTGCGCGCGCTGAACATTCTCGCTGATGAGTGCTAGCTCAGACTGGCGCTCCTGCAGGCCGTTCTCGATAACCTCGAGTTCGGCCTCGACCTCTTCGAGCTTGGCGGTGTTGGCCTTTATGGCTTTGTCCATCTTCTCGACGTCGTGGATGGCCTTGGCGTGACCAACCTCGGCGCGAGTGATAGCCTCGTTGGCAAGATCCAACAAGCCCTTGGTCGTGGTGTACTTGGACTGGATAGCGCGCAGCTTGACTCCACCAACTTCCATAATCTTGTCCTGGAGCTCCTTGATCTGGTCGCTGATAGCGCTCGACTTTGTGCGGAGCTTGTCTGCGTCCTTGGTGAGAGAGGCGATCTCGGAGTCGAGAGACTTGATGCGTGCCATGTCAGTCACGTTGGGCTTGCTCTGAGAGCTGAGCTCCTCGATGCGCCTCTCGGCCTCAGCGATGCGCTTGGCACTGGTCTTGATGTCCAGCTCGATCTTCTCGAGCTGCATCTCAATCTCGGGAATGCGCTTCCGGAGCTGAGTGACCTCCTGTTCAGCAGTGCGCTTCTGAGATTGGAAGTCGGTAAGCTCCTGCTCGGCAGCAGCACTTTCCTTCTCGTAGCGAGCGACCACTTCGGGGTCAACCTTGTCGCTCTTCAGCTTGGAGCTCATGCCGCCACGAGAGACCTTGCTGCCTCCACCCGACATGGTACCGGACGGGTCGATCAGCTGGCCCGCAAGAGTGACAACACGCCAGCGCTTGGCGCCGTAGCCAATGCGCTGAGCCTGCTGGAGGTCGTCGGCAACCAGAGTGTTGGTCACCGCTTTGAAGAAGGCTGGCGCGAACTTCTCTTCCTTCGGTTTGATGAGGTCGAAAAGACGGGGAGCCTTCTCTGGCGTGTTGATGGCCGACAGATCACGCTTGGGAAGCTTCTCCAGAACAAGAATGGAAGCACGACCAATGTTGTTCTTGCGCAGATGCTCGATGCACGCCTGTCCTTGCTCGACCGTGTCGACGACGAGGTTGTTGAGCGCCGGCGCGGCAGTGGTCACGGCCACATCGTACTTGTCGTCAATGACACCAAGGTCACCGAGACGTCCATGGAAGCCCTTCAGACGACCTTGTGCTTTGAGCTTGTTAAGGCTGGCCAGCACGGCGTTCTCGGACTTGTCGGCAGCGAGAGACGACTTGGCCTCGTCTGCCTTCTGCCGCGAGACGGACACCTTCGAGCGCAAAGCGTCGGAACGGGTTGCCATGGACTGAAGCTTGGCCTCGGCATCGGCAAGCTCACCCTGAGCCTGAGAGAGCTCCTTCTTGAGCGACTTGTGCTCTACACGCTTCGCTTGCTCGCCCTCCTGGGCAGCCTTAAGGCCTTCCTGTGCCTCAGTGAGTGCACTCTCGGCGGAGGTCGCCTTCTGGGCGAGAAGGTCCCGCTCAGACCGCGCAACGTCAATCGCAGACTGCTTCTCGCTAATCTTGGCCGTCCAAGGCTCCAGCTCGCGCTGCTTTGCGTCGATCTCGGTCGTGAACTCGTCGGTCTTGTCTTTGAGACTGTCGCGGACCTCCTCGAGCTCGGCCTCCTCGACCTCGAGCTTGCGCTCCAGATCGGCGACCTTGGACTTGTTCGCTTCAATCTCCTCCTCGCAGTTCTTGATCGTGCCCTTGGCAGCGGACCTCGTGTGCCCGTCGTCTTGGACGGACTTGGCGAGCTTCTTCTGCTTGGTGACGAGATGTTTCCTCTTCTCCTGGAAGCCCAGCTCCTCCTTCTCGACGCGCTTGGCATCCTTGGAAAGGGCATCCATGGCGGACTTGGCGGTCTTGAAGCTGGCGAGAGTCTCTTCATAAGCCTTCTGTTTCTCCTCGATCTCGGCAAGGATGTGGGCATTGCTTTCCTGCTTCGCGGTAAGCTCGGCACTGAGCTGCTCGATTTCCTCGGTGGCTGTCGCCATTTTCTGTTTGAGCTCGAGCATGTAAGCCTGCCACAGCATGGACCGCTTGCGAACGAGCTCGTTCTGATCGCGGAGAAACTCCTCGGCTTCCCTCTTCTTCTCCTGGCTGTTAGTGGATAAAGTTCATCGAGCTCACCTCCAGGGAGGACTTCTCCCGCTCCACGACACGAAGACGGTTGAGTTTCTCACCGCGCTCGTCGTTAAACTTCTCGACCAGCTCTGAGGCTGCCTCGATCTTTGGCTTGTACTCGGTAGTTCCGATGATGTCTTCGAGATACTCCAGCAGCCCGTCCTCGTGCTCTGTTTGAGCCTTAGGCTTCATCAGTGCAATGGATTCGACCTCGCCCTGCAGAATGAGGAAACGGTTGTGGTCCAGGTCGATACCCTTGCCCTTGAGCAAGGAGACAACCTCCTCTCGAGTCTTGCTGACACCGTTAACTGTGTACTTTGATGTGTTATTCTTGAAGGCAGTACGTGCAACGTTCAGCTCCGAGTTGGGGACAAGGAGGAAGTTGTCCACGCCAGGCTGAAAGTCAGTGGCTGTCACTCTCTACCGCTCACCAAGTCGACAATCTCCCTAAACCAGACTTCCACGGAGCACTCCTGGAGATTCTGGAAGCTCGCCGAGTTGTGAATGAGCTCGCTGAGTTTGCCTTGGCGCATCTTGGTGGCGCGGAAACCGAAGACGAAGAGAAGAGCATCGATGGTGTTACTCTTGCCACTACCGTTGGGGCCAACGATGGCACTGAATGACTTGTGGAATGGGCCGATCTCCTGACGGCCGCCGTACGACTTGAAGTTGTTGAGTACAAGCTTGTGGATCGTGAGCCGCGGCTTGGGCGGCGCGGGCGCAGCAGCTGGGAGAGGGGTAGCAAGAGACGGGAAGGGGACGACGCGGGCCGGCGTTTTCGGCGGTAAAGCGCTGGCAGCAGTTCCAGGCATTGTTTGTGAAGGTATGTCCAGCAGTGTTCCATCGGGGTTGAGACGAGACATCCTGCTGGCTTTCGGCGTCTGTGACTCTGCCAGCTTTGGCGTAGACTCTCTGAGGAGATCGTCCTCATCTGAATCTGACTCAACAGGTTTGCGAGGTGTTTCGTCAAGGAGATCGTCCTCCTCTGAGTCAGAGTCGGCTGGAGATGCCGATGCCTGAGATGCTGCTTTCCTGGGCGAGGTTGAAGCAACAGATGCGGCAGTGGATGTAACGGCAGACTTGGCGCTGCGCGAGGGAGGAATGAGGTCCTCAAGCTCGTCCTCAGAGGAGTCTGGTGACTCGGCCTTGGCCACGGCAGCCTGCGGTGCCACCTTGGATGGCTGCTTGACAGTGTCCTCATCCTCCTCCACGCCGTCGTCGCTCTCGGCGTCGGATATCACGACCTTCTTCCTCGAGCGGGCCGATGCGCTCTTGACTGCTGGCTTCGCTGCCGCTTTGCCTCGGCTGGCGGGTTTCCGCACAGGCTTGACCGGCTCCTCGTCGTCGTCGTCCTCCTCCTCCTCCTCGTCTGCTTCAGCCACCGTGGGCTCGGGCGTCGATGCAGCAGTCGACGTCGCGCGGGTAGTTCGCCGAGATCGAGTCGATGCAGCAGATACAGACTTCTTCGGAGCTGCAGCTTTGCGCGCTGGCCGCTTCACCGGCACTTCGTCCTCGCTGTCATCCTGAGCAGGAGCCGCGTCCGAGCCAGCCTCTGATGTTTCTGGGGAGACGACAGAGGCCTTGCGTCGAGATGGACGTGCCGATGAGGTTGGTGGTGTCGGCTTTGCTGCGCTCACGGATCTTGTCGACCTGCGAGGCGGCATGGTGGGTGTCGATGCTGGATGTCAATGTCTCTGACTGTTGTTGTTTGTTTTGGCCACGCTAGGTGGAGGGAAGGCACACGCGTCCGGAATTGCGGAACTACTGCATGTGGCACAGTTATCAATAAACGGCTGGCCACTCGGGTCGAATCCATTAAGGAACCATCAGGTTTGGGCTCAGTCGCCCGTTTCACGTGGGAAGCACTCGCTCTGTTCACTCGCAACTTGCGAGCCATGGATGGAGAGGACCTGCACATTCTCTCTCTCTCTCTCTCTGCGCCATCATTGCCCCCTCGGCGCGGCCGATCCATAACCCAAGCTGAACAGAGTCATAGAACCACCCCCGAGTCGACGCCATTTTAGATTGGGACCTCCACGTCCCGCCTTGCTGCCAGCCAAAACTCCCATGTACACATGTAATCTTTGCGCTAGTGACGCTACGCATGCTTGATGACGACTGCGACGCAGAGTGTCAGACAGATAACGCAAGGCAGTTGCAAGACATGGGTGCCACAGTGGGTGGTGATGTAAAGGACCGCGCGTACTAACGGCATCAAATCTGGCTGGTTGTCAGAGAGCACAAAGACCTCTTGACATCCTGGCCACCACTGTACACTCTCTCTGACGCGCCTATCGTCTACAAGACTCTTTCTCTCGTACTGCGACCGTCTACGACCCCCAGTAGGTCACGCCATCGTACGCGCGGGCAAGCTTCACTTGGGCCGCAACCGGAGAGCTACGCCAAACCTCCACAGTTCCTCTCTCCTCCATCGCGACTCCAGCCATGAGTTGGCAGCCGTCACCAGATGGCCTCAATGAGGTTCTGGGCATGCTGCGCAACTCGTCCAGCCCCGACTCGGCCGTTCAGAAGGCCGTTGCACAGGTATGTTAGCCGGTTATCCCGTCCAGCATTCGATCGATATGCTAACTGTGCAGCGCTTGGACGAGCTTCGCTTCATCCCCGACTTTTTGGCTTATCTATCACACATCCTAGTCCACTGTCAACAGGAGGCGACACAGCACCGCGCCGTGGCCGGTTTGCTCCTCAAGAATGCCGTCATGCGGCGGACGGGTGCACCGGTCACCGACACCGACGCCCGCGCGATGGCCTATGTCCGGAGCACGGTGCTCCTGGGTCTGGGTGAGCGCGAGCAAATGGTCCGCAACACTGCCGGCACTGTCGTCATGTCCATCCTCAAAAACGAGGAGATTGGCGCTTGGCCTGAGGCGCTGGACGCCCTTACCAAGGGAATGTCTGCAAGCGACGAGAACATGGTATTGGTGCGTGAGGAGAAGGGACATTACTGACAGGCAGGGTGTCTTCAACACCTTTCAAAAGCTCGCCGAGGAGTGCCCGCAGAAGCTTGACATGACTGTCTCGGGCACCAACCTCTTGGACCACCTTGTGCCCCAGTTTGTCCAGTACACTGGTCACCAGGACCAGCGCGTCAGGCTTTACGCGCTGGAGACTCTGCAGTCGCTCATGGCCATTCGCACGCCGGCTGTCATGGCCAACGTCGACACCTACCTGCAGTCACTCTTCCAGCGCGCGTCGGATACCTCGCCGGATATCCGTCGCAGCGTCTGCGCTTCGCTGGGCCTCATACTCGGCAGCCGTCCCGACAAGCTCGTTCCGGAGATGAAGAACGTCGTAGACTACATTGCGTACTGCACCGCGGACGAGGACGAGGGCGTCGCGCTCGAGGCGTGCGAGTTCTGGCTCACTTTTGCCGAGGACAAGAACCTCAAGGACCATCTGCGGCCGTACCTCGACCGCGTAGCGCCTCTCCTTCTTGAGGGCATGGTCTACTCTGAGATGGACCTTCTCTACCTCGACAACGACGAGGAGGACGAGGCTGTGCCCGACAAGGATGAGGACATCAAGCCTCGTAACTACGGGAGCAAGGCACACGGTGTTCACGACACCAACGACCCGCAGTCCACCAACACTGCTGCCAAGTCCCGTGAAGCTGCCGAGCAGGCCCTCGACGATGAGGATGAGGATGACGACGATGACTACTACGATGATGAGGACGACCCGTCGGCCGAGTGGAACATCCGCAAGTGCTCTGCCGCGGCTCTGGATGTCATGGCCGTCTCGTTCCGCACCGATCTCCTCAACATTCTCCTGCCATACCTCAAGGAGCGCCTCTTCCACGATGAGTGGACCCACCGTGAGAGCGGCATTCTCGCACTCGGTGCCATTGCTGAGGGTATGTCAAGTTGCGTGTAGGTACTGACCTCAGGCTGCATCGACGGACTCGAGCCCCATCTGCCCCAGCTCGTGCCATGGCTCATCAATGCGCTCAAGGACAAGAAGGCCCTTGTGCGGTCTATCACGTGCTGGACTCTTGGTCGCTACTCGAGCTGGACCGTCGCTGTCTCTGTGCAGGACAAGTCAACCTTCTTCATTCCCGCAATGGAGGGCGTGAGTAGCTGAGTGTGGATGCGACTGACCCCAGCTTCTCCAGATGGTCCTCGATGGTAACAAGCGCGTCCAGGAGGCCGGCTGCAGTGCTTTCGCAACTCTTGAGGAGGAGGCCGGCGGCGAGCTCACCCCCTTCCTTGAGCCCATTCTCCGCAATCTCACCTACGCCTTCACCAAGTACCAGAAGAAGAACCTTCTCATCCTTTACGACGCCATTGGTACTCTCGCCGACTCGGTCCAGGGTGCTCTGGGCAACCCGCAGTACATGGAGATCCTCATGCCGCCTCTCATCGAGAAGTGGATGGCACTGGGCGACAACGACCCGGACCTGGTCCCTCTTCTCGAGGTAAGCGGAGGGCGCAGTAAAAGCTGACCACAGTGCCTCTCATCGGTGACTCTGGCAGCTGGCCGGGCATTCGCCCCGTACGCTCAGCCAGTGTACCAGCGTTGCATTGTGATCATCGCCCAGTCTCTCATGCAGTGGGAGGAGTACGTGGCCGACCCCGACAAGAATGACGAGCCCGACCGCACATTCATAGTTGTGGCGCTCGATCTGCTGTCCGGCCTCGCGCAGGGTCTGGCCGACCAGCTCCCAAGCCTCATTGAATCGACGCAGCCGCCACTGCTGCAGCTCGTGGCCATGTGCCTCAAGCACTTCGAGGCTCCGGTGCGGCAATCGGCTCATGCGCTTCTCGGTGACATGGCGATGACCGCATTCCCGCTCCTTCGCCCGTATGTCCCCGAGCTCATGCCCGCTATCATCGACCAGATCGTACCCGAGCCGGCCATCGACTGCGTCAGCGTCTGCAACAACGCAGCGTGGGCAGCGGGTGAGATCGCCATACAGTACAAGGAGGACGCGTCGCCGCTAGAGCCGTTCGTCGACGACCTCATTCAGCGTCTCATCCCTATCCTGCTGAATCCCAAGTCGCCCAAGTCGCTGTCCGAGAACGCGGCCGTGACCATCGGTCGTCTCGGTCTCGTGTGCACCGCCCGCGTCGCACCCCACCTCGGCACCTTTGCCCAGGCGTGGTGCACTGCGCTTTGGGAGATCAAGGACAACGACGAGAAGGACTCTGCCTTCCGCGGATTCTGCATGCTCATCGGTGCCAACCCGAGCGGTATCGAGAACGTACGTCTCAATTCGAAACCATGCTGACCAGCAGAGCTTTGTCTGGTTCTGCAACGCCGTGTGCAAGTGGCAATCACCCTCGCGCGAGCTGGACGGCATGTTCCGCCAGATTCTCCAAGCGTTCAAGCAACAGCTCGGCGCGTCCTGGGACCAGCAGGCGGCGGCCTTCCCGACCGTCATCCGCGAGCGTCTGCGCGAGCGCTACCAGGTCTAGCCGCAGTCCAGCTCCTGCTGGTTCATTCCGTTACGCCTCGGCCCTGTTACCCTCGCCGATATACCACCATTAGACTAGGCATTCGAGCATCTATACCCCTCCATACAGTTGTTGGCAGATTAGGTAGACATAGCGGGCCCTCCCCCTTCCACCACGGCATTTCCTCGACGGCGCGAGGACTCACGCATCGCACACGGCCCATTCCATAGCATTTCCATGAAGCTTGTGAAGCACGAGGCATCGGTGCGAGCTCAGCGCCCGACAGGGGACTGCGTGCGACTTCAGCGCATCTGCAGAGGACGGTGGTGTCCGGAGGAGCCCGATGGTAGGATGAGGACTCTCATCCTGAGGCGAGTCGTACTTGGCATTGTTCTCCTCACTTTTGTCGCCACCCGCTTCAGTCTTCCATGTGCGAAGGTAACAAGAGGGGTGACAACGCTGGTAGTAAGTTGGCATTGCTGTGCAGCTGATGAGATCCATGTGTTCTCTCAAGTGGCGATTTCGGCGCGATCGTCTGTCAGTATTGCGGTCGTAAGATGGCCTAGCTGTACGTCTCGCCACTTCGTTGCGACTTGGGTGTTGGGCAGTGCATGCAGTTGTATGAATGTATGTCAGATTGTGTGCTTCTACACAACGATCAACGACAGGCGCAAGCACGCACGACTCCCACACGCTCACTCTCACTGCCATCCTCACCAACTCACCTCCTACTCCCATGCAAGATCCCAGCTTTGCCCAGCAAGTAGCCCTCGGGCAAGCGACTTTCATTCCCCAACAGCTTCAGCAGCCTCAATCGTACCAACAACAGCTGGGCCGCTCCCATTCCCTGCCATCTCAGATGTACACCCCGCAACACGCCACGCAGCTCCGCGCGCTCTACGCACAGGCTCAGATGGCTCTCCCGCAGTCGGTGCCAACAGCGAGACACTACTCGCTCCCCCTCTCCCAGGCGTCCTTTTCGCCACCCTCGCCTTCACCATCCGCCCAATCTGTCCAGCAGACGCACCCAGCCTTCGTCGGACAGGCTGTCCAACCCCCTTATCAGCAGGCCTACCCCGCGCCACACTTCCACTCGGCCACGCCAAGTGACGTGCGCCCCGAAGCCACAGTGCTCGTCCAAGGCTTTCCCGTGCCGGCGCAGATCATCTCTCCCGCCGCCTGGCCGGTGCGCAGCGCCACAACGGGGTTCACGTGTCTCGGCGGCGAGTCGGGCGTCAATAAGGATAGTGAGTTTTGATCATTTAACGGGAACTCATGGCAGAGCCGTGTATCCGACAATGGGCTACATATGGCGGTTGGAAGAAGTGTGTTTACTGTGGAAGGGGGTGGCGCGAGAGGACCGAGTTCGAGTGACTTGCTGCTGGCAGTGAGCATGCACGTTTGATCGCCATTGTTCCTGTGTTCTGCTTCTTGCTTGCCGCTTTGTTCGCGAACAATGAGAATGTGGCGTCGCCTCGCCTCGAGATGACTCGACACCCGCGCGTGGTGCTGGGCGGTATAAAGGACAGCAACATTGTTGTTCCCTCTCTCACTCTCCACTCTCACTGACACTCTTACCTCGCCGTTCACTCTCAGTCACCTTGACCTAGCCAAAATGGGCACCCGCGGCCTCCTGGGTTTCGTTATTGCTGGCAAGCGCTACTGCTCGTTCAACTCACACGATTCGTATCCGGAGGGCCTGGGACAGGACATCGTGGACTTTCTTCTCAGCCTGAGCGAGGAGGACATGCAGACCATGGCGGCGAACCTTAAGAAGATCGAGTGGTGAGTCGATTCAGTTGCAGCTGCGCGGGCTGAACACAGGAGCTTACCGTAGGGTCATCAACGGGAGTGAGCCAGAGATCAAGATGGCCAATCCCCTTCCCGAGATCCTCAGCGGCAAGCGCACGCGCATGCCCAGTGACGGCTCGGAGTGGTGGGGATGGGAGTGGGCGTATTATCTCGTTCGTATCGATTGGCGGTGACTCTAACGGTAGGACTTTGAGAAGCGCGTGCTCGAGATTGAAGGCTACACCGCCGTCGACATACCCTTCGCTGAGCTGGACAACAAGTCCATGGACGGAGTTTCGCGCAAGTGGTTCGAGGAAGAGGAGGCGGACCTCAAAGCGCGCGCGCAAGCCAGGGCTGGGAAGGAGGAGGAGGAGTGGGACGAGGATGAGGACGAGGACGAGGACGTGGTCAGTGGGAAGGAGTGGGAAGACGAGGTCAGTGACGAGGACGAGACCGAGCTCGCGGAGAGCGACAAGCCGAAGCCTGTCGAGTCTCTAGACTCAGCGACCGGCAAGGTGAAGAAGGAGGCGAGCAAGGAGCGTGGCGAGAACAGTGTCCTAGACAAGGTCGAGGAGAAAGCCGAGAGCAAGGCCGAGGACAAGGTTGAGGATAAGGCCGAGGGTTGCTCCAAGGACATCACCACCAAGGACAAGGGTAAGACAAAGGCCACCGGGGGAATCGCCCTCCTCTCGCCCGACGACTTTGACCAGCTCCTCGTCGACATCGTGAAGGACATGGAGGAGCAGCTAGGCAGGCGTTGACTCGCTCAGCTTCGTGTTGGGAGTCGTTTCGAATGTACTTTGTTTGCCTCCGTATCGATCCACATGCCTCAATCCGACCGTGCATGGTGGCGGCTACCTACCGGGCACGTCGGATACGCGCGAGCTACGCACAGGTGGCTGCGTACTGGGCTGTGCGAGTGGCGACCTCCGTAGCAAACGAGTACGCACTCGCCGCAGCCGTGTCGCGTGATCAGCGCAAGCACTCACCACATTCCCTCGCCTCGCCTCTCGCATCACCACACCACCACCTATCCGCTGTCCACACCGCACCCCACAGCCTCACCTGCCCCAACCTTCTCACTCTCACCTCGCTCCTCTCACATCACTCAAAGCCTCACCTCGAGACACTCATCAACTCCAAGCCTAACCCATCAAACGCGATGCTCGTCCTCTGCGACCGCGACGACTGCCACGACGCCCTCTGCATCGGCGACAACTTTGGCAAGAACCGCGGTCGTGAGTCCTATACATGCGATATGCTGAGCCGAGTGCCGTGTTTCTGGGCCAAGACGCTCGACAGCCGCACAGTGTGCTTCTTCTGCGGGCGCACCCTTCAGAAGGACAGTCACCGAGGGGAGCACTAGCGCGGGAAGCGAGCGCGGCAGCAAGGAGCCAGCAACGAAGGCTGGAGGGCAGTTAGTCGTCTTGAGTGATATCAGCATCATGTAATTCTACCACTTGCTGTGAGCCGTGCACTGTAGGATCGCCTTGATAAGGCGAGTAGCACACGATCAGCGCCGTCAGGAGCTCCTCGATCACCTCGGGTGCTGAGCAATACGAGTGCCGCAACAACGAGGCGCACCAGATCCAACAAGCCGAAATGCCGGACGCTCGGACTCCTCGAACACATGTCCCTGCACATGACCGCGAGGGAGAAGCTTTCCTTGCAGTGGCACAAAGAGGGCCCGGTGAGCTCGAGTCGGACACTGCATGGTTGCTGATGTTGTCAACAACACATCACTCGCCGATTCTGGCCACTGCAGCCAGCGCCCTCCTCCACGCTCAGCCAGCCAGTCCAACAGCCACCCGCAGCACCGCCAGACATGCCGCCCAAGTGCCCCGGTGACAAGTTCGGGACGAACAAGGGCAGTGAGTCTCCCCCGCGGTGGCGCTGATGCAGACACCTGCTCACCGGTTAGCATTGGTTTCGGGCGCTGGAAGTGCTCGTACTGCGGGCAGATCTGGGGGTTCTAGGGCGCCACAGCCGCTTCTCGTAGACCTGTATAAGCGTGTAATGCAGCCGTGCGACGCAAAAGGAGGCTGCTGCTATACATCGTGCATACCGTCTACGCCCTCATGACTGCACCGGCTGGACGAGGGTGATGTTGTCGCCCCTCAGGAGGATGCGGCCTGCTGTCAGCTGGAAGCGATGTGGTGGACAGCTGCTAGGATCCCTAGACTCACCTAGTGGTCGGCGCGGCTTGGCCTCCTCTCCGGGCTTGGTTGCCGAGTCGTACACCTCCTCCGCCTCGTCCAGAACCACGTTCATGAACTCGTCGAAGCCCTGTTGTCAGCGCACTCTGAGATGGACGCACAATAATGAACGCCTCAAGCCGGAAGTCGTTGTTGTCGTACAGCCAAACCTGGACGCGCGTGTGCTGCGAATAACAATAGATTGCGTGATTGTACGCGAAGGAGCGAGGTCAGCTGATGCGCGTGTAGAGAGACGGTAAGGTTACTTTTTGCAGGAAGGAGAAGAGGATGTTGATGGGCTGTTGTCAGCTTGGCCGCGACAACGAACAGCTACTCACCTGGACCATCACCTTGCGGCCGGACATGATTGCTAGAGGGGTTCGTGGGGGTGGGGCCGGCGGCAAGAGGTCTTTTGAGATGAGGTGCGCTCGTCTATGCTCTCCTCGCTAGGGAGCTTCTAGGTCGTGTCGGCGCTGGATGGATGGTTGTTGACCAGCTCAGGCTGGAAGTCGTCCAAGGTGGCTACTGGAGCGGGATTAATTTCGAGAAATTGGTGGAGGTATGGGCATTAGAATATCTGGTTCCGCTAATGCCGGAGGGCTAGCCTCCTAATCGGTATCTTCCCCACACTTCCCGATCGCCATGTCGGGCGAGTTGGAGTAGAGCATGCAGAGAGGCAGGAGCGCAGGATGAGCTCCATGCGTGTTATGCGCTATATCTATACACCAAACGTACTCCTCATCTCAAAGTCGGCACAGATTCGGCTTAGATCCGCGGCACGGGCTATCAGTAACTGATCGACTCGCGACTTTTTGTCTTTGTCCACCCACCATGAGCGCACGAAAGTACAAGATCCACGTCCCGGCGACGACGGCCAACGTCGGGCCGGGCTTTGACGTGATGGGCATCGCGCTGAGCCTGAGCCTGACGCTCGAGGTCAGCATCCCGACGGACGGCAGCGGGGACGCGGTGCCGACGATCTCGTACACTGGTCTTGACAGCGCCAACGTCCCGTTGTCGCCGTACAAGAACCTCCTGACGCGCGTGGCGCTGTACGTCCTGCGCGCGAACGGCGTCAACTCGTTCCCGCCCGGCGTGCACATTGCAGCGCACAACGAGATTCCCTTCGGACGCGGTCTTGGCTCTTCTGGCGCAGCAGTCATCGCGGGCGTCATGCTCGGCAACCTCCTCGGCGACCTCAAGCTCCCCACCGAGCGGTTGCTGGACTTTGCGCTCATGGTCGAGCGGCACCCGGACAACGTGACCGCTGCGCTCGTCGGCGGGTTCGTGGGTTCGTACCTCCGCGAGCTGCCGCCAAAGGACCTCGAGGCCGCGAGCGTGCCGCTTGCAGAGGTTCTGCCCGAGTTCCCGCCGGACGCGGGACCCGACTGGGGCCGCGACCCGCCCATGGCACCAAACGGCATCGGACACTACGTGCGCTTCGGCTGGGCACCAGAGATCAAGGCCATCGCGGTCATGCCCCGCTTCGAGCTGGCCACGGCGAAGGCTCGTGGTGTCCTACCAGAAACCTACGCGCGCAAGGATGTGGTGAGTGGGAGTTTAGGACGACGCTGACCCAGATCTTCAACCTCCAGCGCCTGGCTGTCCTTACCACTGCTCTCACTCGCTCGCCGCCAGACCCCGAGCTGATCTACGAGGCCATGAAGGACCGTGTCCACCAGCCATACCGCATGCCTCTTGTGAGACGACTCCCCTGGCCGCACTGACATCAGATCCCCGGGCTGCAGAAGATCACCTCGGACTTGACATATGAGACCCACCCCGGGCTCTGCGGCATCTGCCTGTCTGGCGCCGGGCCGACTATTCTCGCGCTCGCGACCGACAACTTTGAGAGCATTGCCAAGGACATTGAGCGGATATTCGCCGAGGAGAACATCCAGGTCGACTGGAAGGTGCTTGACATTGACACCAAGGGTAGCTGGGTTGAGGAGGTTTAGGCAGTAGATGGGATACAGGTTGTTCGGGTAGTTGCACGGTCCATGCATTGCACTGCAGCTGAACGGAACTCGGTGAATGGGATAGTCTCGGTGCAGCAGAGGCTGACGTCCCATTGCCATTGTGAACAAAAATCCTACTTCCAGCACCCTCAGCGCTTCAAAAGACATACAAGTCCCCGCACCTAGCGCCTGCGGCAGGAACCACAACTCCTCGCACACCTTCCTTCGCTGTGTGCGCGACACCATCGCCCACAAAACCGAGAACACTTAAAAGAGAATCCGACGCGAGCAGGGTTCGAACCTACGTGACTTTCGTCAACAGATGCCAGAAAACGTTCAAGTCTGTCGCCTTAACCACTCGGCCATCGCGCCTTGAACATTCTCGCATTCGGAACGTTGTTGATATAGGTCGGATGCTATTTTCAGCGACGCAGATGCTGTTGACCTGTTGGAGAGCGTCAGACTGTGATGGAACGCCCTGCAGAGTATCTCGAGTACTCCCGAAGACTGTCGCCCGTCGGGTAGTTCGCAGTGACGTCAGGGTTCTCTGTTTGCGGGAAAGTAGAGCTGTGCTCTCGCCCGACGCGTCAATGTAGCTGCAGTGAGGCCCCACCTTGTTTGTATAAATACTTTTAAAACTCTTGTAAGAGAGTGGCATGCTAGTGCAGTCATTGTGTGAGCGTTTGTAACTTGCTGCAACAGGGGAGCTACGGGCCTCAGCTCCAGTCATGAATGCCTCCGTGACGACGAACAGAGGCTAGTGGCAGAGGACACCAGACAAGATGTACCTCCCCGACCCCGTTCTGGGGCCGTCACGTAACACGGCCTAGGCTCTCGACTCTCGGCCTGACCTGTGCCTCCTGGTACCACACTTGGCGGCCGTCTGGACAGCCTGCAGCCTGGCTGCCACTCACCTGGCGCCCCGCTCGAGCCTCCCCATCGAGGGTGCGGTGCAGGTCCACCTCCGATCGGAACGACAACCCGCTTGTGCATAGCCGAAGTAGCTATAATAAGCGACCGAACTGGCAGCAGCCACCAAGCTCTCATCAGGTCCAGATGAGCAGGGCATTTCGTTAGAGCATTAGGAGATGCACGGTCTCACGACCGAAGGTACCTGTGTTACTGCTTGGCGCGGCGCTCCCCTGAGCCCGGAGACCGCATTAGCGAGCTGGAGGATGAGGAGGAGGACGACTGGAGAGAGTGGACGCTTCGGACACGTCGGAGAAACTCTGTTTACATGCCACGTGGGGAGGGGATCTGGTAACTACCCTTGGCAAGGACGGAATCGTCACGGCCGTAAAGCGGAGCGGGAGCAATCCAGACCTCTGCCAAGGTGCCCCACTTGTGCCTGGTGACGACGGCCTGGTGGCGCGGGGGCAAATCTGAGCGGCAGCTCGGAAGGCACCCAGGGAAGCAGGAAGCTGCCCCAGCAAGCTCATGCATCGCCAGCTCCGTTGTCACCGTCCAACTACAGCCTCGCTTTTTCTCCACCACTCTTAAACAATAACATCCGCCATGCCAGCGGACAAGTCTCATGCAGACGGCCAGCAGGCGCCATCCAGCGGCAAGGCCCCGCGTAGCTGGGTCCCCCGCGCGTGCGATCGCTGTGCGTGCGAACGAGGAATGACAGCTGACAACAGGTCGGAAACGCAAAGCGCGCTGTGGTATGTGATAAGCATCAACGCCTACTTACGCCAGACCAACAGGTGCCGTGCCGCAACTGCGCCGAGGCTGGCGTCACCTGCACCCACGACGCTCCTGTCTTGAAGCGCGGCCCGCGGCCAAAGTAAGTATCAGTGGCGGCGTCCACCCGGCCCGTTTCCTAGCTGACCGCCAGGCCTCGGAACCGCGATGTGGAGAGCCGCCTGCGCAACCTCGAGAGTCTGCTCGCGAGCATCTCGTCGGGTTCCTCGTCAGCCGCACTGTCCCTTTCCCGCCGAGAACTCGACCAAATTCGCCTCGCAGCGCATATCGCACCAGGCTCTGAGACTTCGCCGTCATCCGACACTGACACCGCACAGACCGCGGCAAACGCAGCTGATGTCAAGCCTGACATCAAGCCGTGGGCGGCGGAGAGCACCCCGGCACCGACAGAAGGGACCCCTGTCGCGCCGACCCCGGCTTCTATACCTGGCGGTCTTCCTGTGCCAGCCATGGAGAACTACCCCCAGCCGATGATGTACGACAACTATGGCGTACCAGGGCCGTCGCAAATGAATCCCATGGGTGCAGGGATCAACCAGACGCTGCAGCCGGCGATGGACCCCATGGCCATGGCTGGGTACAACCCTGGCATCGCAAAGAGTCCCAACAACTCCAAGGGCAAGGATCTGCTGTACCGCGATAACGATGGGCAGACCAAGTGGCTGGGTCCATCCAGTGGCATGCCCCTGCTGGAGCGGTTGAAGGTGAATGGCAACTGGACCGCCGGCATGGAGGACAGCGGACCGCCTCTTGACAACGAGTGGATGTCATTATCAAACGCGATCGGAGTCGATGTCGAGAACTCGCAGACTATCGACCAGTTTGCGTCTGCCAACCCCTCTGTCGCAGTGTCGCCATCCAGCTCCCAGAACGACGACTTTATCTGGGAGCGGGTTACGAACCTGGTCGCACCAGACCTCCTGGACAACCTGGTGCGCTCGTACTTTACGATCAGCCATCTCTGTGAGTATTGCGGCCTGCTCTCCTGACGCCAGTATGGCCAATCCTGCACGCGCCGACGTTCATGCAGTCGTATGTCAACCCCGAGCACCGCAAGAACCCGTCCTTCGTGTCTCTGGTGCTGTCCATCTGCTCCCTTTCGTCGCGCTACTGTCCCGACAACCGTCTGCGGCAGACCACCTCGACGGGGCAGATCCTGGCGTGGGACCTCATCGATCTTGCAAAGGACATCTGCGCAGCGACGGCAGCGGAGCGGTCAGACCTGTACATCGTCCAGGCGCTGTTCAACCTTGCCGTGGTGCAGGAGGGCCAGGCTCGGACGAACCAGCTCTGGGCCTTCCTGAGCCAAGGCGTGGGCATCGCTCTGGACCTGGGCCTGCACCGTCGCAAGGACGAGTACAACTTTACGGCTGTCGAGATCGAGGAGCAGAAGCGGACGCTGTGGGCGCTCTACTGCCAGACCGTGCAAGCGGCGGGAACATACGGCCGGCCGTCCATGCTGCGATTGATTGATATCGAGCTGGACGAGCCAGCAGCAGTTGACGACGTCTACATCTCCGTGGACCAGGGCATTGGGACGCAGCCCCCAGACCGCCCGTCTGTGATGGCAGGTTTCGTCGCGGGTGTGCGCCTGCACATGATCTTGGAGCGAACCATTCGGAGAGTCAACAGCATAAACCACGACATGGACGACTCTACCCCGTCATTCATCAACCTGGTCTTTGCTGGCTCCCTACGGACGTTCCGCATCCCCGACGAGCTCGAGCTGTTGCCACATGTGACAGACGGGCTCGTGGGAGACTGGTCATTCTCCCCCTCGACTGTGTCCGACAGTGACAGCGTGCGCTTTTTCCAGCGAACGCGTGTCTTTACGCTGCAACAGTTCATCCGCCTCCTCTCCGCCCGGCATCGGTTCACCGAGATCCTTGGCTCGCCCGATAGCGGGAACACGGAGGAGCAGGCCGTCCTGCAGCAGATCACGCAGAGTGCCCTTGGTATCATTGGAACCTACAGCATCATCGACACGCAGGGCCGCCTGGACTACTTTGGCGCGCACGCGATCTCACAGCTCACCCAAGCGGGTGCAGGCTTGATAGGCGTCGTGCTGCACGTCCGATCGACCTCTGTCGTCGGCGGCGAAAGCGCGCTGCAGGTTTCGTTACAAGGCCTGTGTGCAAGCATCCTCGTGCTCAGGAAGCTTGGCCAGAGGGTATGTCCCTCCCCGTGATATCTACTGACAACAGCGCCCAGCAGGCAACCGCTCTGCGGAACTCCTGGTCGAGTTCGCGCGCGCGTGCCGCATCGCAATCCCCGGGCTGCCCGAGGACGCCCCACCGCCCGGCTCGGTCGAGGTGCCGATGCTGCGCGCCCTCCCGCGCCGCGCCAACAGCACGGCGGGCGCCAAGCCGAACGATGAGCTGAGCCAGGCGCAGTTTGACGAGTGGCTCGGTATCGCGCTCCAGGGCGCACCGGATGTGTGGATGGGCACGCCAGAACAGCCCTTCACGCCCGACCCGCAGCTGTATGCGTAATTCTCTGACGGACACGGTAATTTGACTCGTAGTGCTTGGACCCGTTTGTACGGTAGTTTACCCCGTTGTACGTTCTGCAATCTATAACTGGGCACGTCCGATGCCGGCGGCATTGAGTGTCGCGTCTGACCAGCTCGCGTGACAGGCCGCCTGATGGTCGGAAAATCTTCACACGCCCCAATCGAGCCAGCGGCGCTCCGCATCCCTGCAGCACCGCGATCCCTGCCGCGTCGAGCGACGCGCTCGGCGCCGCGGCGGGGCACTCGCGGCGCGTGGTGACTCCGAGTATCCAGGAGGGCGGGGAATTAGCCCGACAAGGTCAGCCGCGGCCGAGTACGTCGTCGGTCGTGTATGAACATGCGAGCGCGAGCGCGAGGTAGTGCGATCGCAAGGGATCGCCGAGGTGGTCAGGGATGCATACCTTCTTTCCTCGTGGACATGCCTTCCTCAAGCAGTACTTCCTTCATCTTCCCTTCGCGGAAAAATCCACCCACGTCGCTACGTTAGACACGCCCCAAAACCTTCGAGGGCGCATCTCCCCTCCCGGGGTCCTCTCCCTTTCGCCCTCCCTCCGCCCTCCGAGATTGTGAGATGGCGGATAGCGGCTAGGTGGGCACACCGCCCCCGACGTTCCCAGCATCAGCGACGCCCGGCACGCTCCCAGAGGGCGGGGGATCGGCAATCTGCTCGACGAACGTGCGCTCGGGATCCCACACGCCCGCGGTCCAGTACACGTCCTGCCGGATGCGCGCCCAGGCGTCCTCGTAGCTCGGGTAGCGCAGCATCAGGACTGAGCCTGCCATTGGCTGTACGTTTGGGGGTAGGACCGCCAGCCTGTCGGGATGCATGAGGGGCGAGGAGGGTTGGGGGAGGAAGGCGCGGCCGAACTCTTGTTGTCAGCTGGGCTGTAGGGAGGCAGGAGAGAAGGTGCGACTGTGCGACGCTGGACGAGGACGCCGGGGGACGGTTACTAGGACGGTTTGGCGCTGTTGGAGGGCGGTACGCTATCGAGGCGGCTCGAGGAAGGCCATGCTCACAATGGCAACCTGCAACGCGACCTGCCCACTTCACTCACCCGCGTTACCCGCCTCCATCGTCTGCTTGTACTCTGCAAAGTGCTGCGCGCGGACCTTGAGGCGCGTCTCGAGCACGCCGGGCCCGGCGCGGTCGGGGCAGTACGCGAGGAAGAGCGACGTGCGTGGCTTGGGCGGCATTGTAGTATGGATGAGTGGAGGAAGGAGGAACAGGAGCCCCGTTATGTGGAGAGATTGATCAGCACATCGCCCTGACCGGCTACTTGTCCCCACTCCCCCACGTTCTATCGCTATCGCCTCCATCAGTACACGACAGTGACAGGATATGTTATACTTCGCATCTATTCAAAATCTATAGGCGCCAGGCCACTGTCCGTACTGTCCGTCTATGCCTGTCCGTCGAGCTCCATGAGGTGCACGGGGCTAGGCCCGCGGGAGAAGCTCGGGAGGGACGGCTTGACGTCCACGTTGTGGCCGAGCGGGGGCAGCTTTGGGGGCGGGGAAGAGTGGTTTGCCACGCTCTTGGGCGATGGGTTGTTGGTCGTGGCGGTAGACGGCGTGTCCGATCCGCGGAACATGGCCGTCATGCCGAACGCCTGGCGCACAGAGTTGGCCAGGTGGGAGTGGGCTGCCTGCGAGTGCGACATCGAGTGCACGGGCGAGCCGGAGCGCGAGCCCACGGGGCTCGCGTGCTGTGACCCGGCTGAGAGGGAGTAGCTCATGGACGGGACAGAAGAAAAGGACGCTGACGAGTTGGGAGGCGGGAGCGTGCGGTCCGTGACTGGTGGAGGCGGGGGAATGGCAGCCGAGTTGAGTATCTCCTCGACCGACTTGTGGCTGGGCTCGGGCAACCTTGGCGGGGACATGCGCGACTTGGTCGCGTGAACGTGCGGAGAGGTGGGCATCGAGCCGTGGGCCGAGTGGTGGTGGTGCAGGCCGCTATACGGGTGGGAACGGTTCTTGGCATCGCGGGCCGTGTGCGAGCCGTGGCCGTGCTTGCCAGACGACGCGCTGTGGCCGTCGACAGGGCTACCCGCGCGAGATCCGACCGGGGACGCGGCAACTGATACCGGCGCAGTCATGGCGTTGCGGCCGGGGAAGAGGGTCATGCCCCGCATACCAGCTAAGACGGGGCTGGTGTGCTGGAACTCGGCCCCATGCAGGAGGTGGGCGCGCGTCTCCTCATCGTCGGAGTCGTCCGAGCTCGGGCTGGCGGCTCGGGACACGTCGGCCGAGGGAGCCAGTGACGCGTGCGATGAGCGGTGCGAGTGCATGTTGACCGGGTACGGGTTCATGCCGTGGTGCTGGCGCTGCGGCTTTTGCGCACGCTGGGCGGACTTGTGAATCGCCATGGTGTGCTGCTGCTGCAGGCGGGCGAGTTGCTGCTGCAGGCTCGCGTGGTGGAGGTGGTAGGCATTGCCGCCGGGAAGGTTTCCGCCAAGCTTGGTGAGATCCTCGGCCGAGCCGACGTTGGAGCGGTCCTTGGGCGTGCTGCCGTTGGAAGAGTGGTGGTCGTGGCCACCGCCAGGGGCAGAGCCGTGGCCGTTGCCGCCAGAGCCATGGCCATTGTGGCTGACACCGTGAGCGGGGGTCAGGCAGTTGGGGCAGGCGGCAGTCTGACGCGCAACCTTTAGCCTCTTCCTGTAGCTCTTGTGGCACTCCTCGTGGCAGCACGAGGGGGGAACAAGGTAGGTCGGGTCCGCGAGCGTACCCGCCGGCACGGCAGGGTGGTTTGCGGTCGCTGGCTGCGGCGCCGAAACGGGGAACACTATCTGTCCACCGCCAGGAGCCGGAGCCCCCTGGAAACGGGCATCACGTTCGTTGGTGAACCCGTACGCATTCGGAGTGCCAGCGCTTGGGCTGCCACCGTTGCTCTTGCGGCCGGCCCCAGCGGCAATCTGCCTGTGACGGAGCTCATACTCTGCACGGCGGAAGGCCTCGTGCCTCTCGAGCTCGTACAGCTGGTCGGACGCGGCTGCCGCGAGTGCAGAAATGTCGTTCATGCCGCCAGAAGCGGCGGCAGCACCGTTACCCATAGCCGCCAGAGGGGGCAGATACGGGTTGGCAGCCGCCGCATAGTCGTGCCGGTCAAAGTCCATGCCGTACGACGGGTTCAAGTGCGGAAGATGGTTGCGGCGGTCGTCCATGTCGTGCTACGGGTCAGCTACCCCAGACAAGATTTCCAGCGATCGCAAGGCACTCACATCGGACTCTTCACCGTGCCTTGCCTTTGATTTTGAGCCACCGTTCTCCGAAGCAGGAGGCAGATGGATCCTGGCGTGACGCGTCAACTCGTCTGAACGCGAGAAGCGCTTGTCGCAGCCGGGGTGCGTGCAAGCATGTGGCTTTTCACCCGTGTGCGTGCGGATGTGACGCGTCTTTCAATTAGCTGGGCGGCGGGGATTTATCTCACCTGGTGCTCCAGACGATAGAAGGCACGATCGCAGAGGGGGCATTTGTACGGACGGGGGATCTTGGACTTGTCCATGTTGAGGGCCGCGTCGGTGAGAGCTTTGACTGCGGGGTCATTGGGGTCAAGACGACCAGTTATCGGGTCGGGGACTGGCGTGGGGAGAGCAGCCAGAGGGTTCTCTGCTGCCTCTGCCACGGTGGCAGGCTGCTGCGACTGCTGGGACATTGTATAGGGATACGGATGCCTCGAAATGGAGGGCTAAAATGGGCGATGGGTGATGGTGGCGGAGGCGGGGTCCGAGTCGGGCGGAGCCTTTAGATAAGGCTACAGGGAGGATTGGGCGATACGGGGAGGGAAAGATGGGAGAGAGCGAGGGGGAGGAGTGGGTGCGTGCAGAGGGGTGTGCTCGTTGCTGCTCGAGATGGATGGCGATTGTTGTTGTCAAAGTTGTTGATTGTACAAGAGCAAGACGAAATCTCTCGACGTGGGGCCACGGGGGCTGCACGCCGCAGGGAAAAACGTGTGTCCTCTGTGTGCGCCGAGGGGGGCCTGATTAAGCCAGGGTTTCGGCCGGGAAAAGTGCGGAGATAGGTTTGATAATATGTTTTCGGAGTGCGTGTTCGGAGTGGGGGGGACAGCGAGCAGTACGACTACAAGCTGGTCATGTGGAGAAGGATATACGGAGTGAGTATGGAGAAGAGGACGTTGTCAAGAGCGGTTTAGATGACCCCGCGGCAAGCTTGGAACGTTCGGGGGACCGAGTCCACTGCCGCACGGCCACCGTAGTCAATTAATTGCTTCCGCTCGGGTCTCGCTCCTTCACACGGCTCTCGCCTCGTGCAACAGCGAGCTAATACTTCGGCGTCTCGGCCGTAATGATCGTATGACTAAATGCATGCTGCACTGCTACTGCGCGCGGCCCCCGCCATGCCAACCGATACTTCTCGGGGCTTGGCCGCCATGACGCTTAAGTGCTGCTTCCTCGCCGCCGGTAAGCAAAGAGCCCCGCGACTTCACGTGTATCTGGGGACCTCGTCGACTCAGAGGCCCCGATCGCGATAACCGTCGTGCTTCGGGTGCGGACGGACATCGGCTACCGCTTCGGAAGCAGAGGATGACGTGGATTTCCTTTGATAATTCACATGGCCCTTATCCCCGCCACATTCCATACTCCGGTAGTTCCGCCACGCGACCGATGATGCATACCAGCTCCAGTTCGATCCAGCGCCGTGGACAGCCATAATTTCCATCTTTTGTTGACGTTCACCAACTACCCACTAGTCGCACAACAGCCTCGGCGGCATGGCGACCCAGCAGGATCACGCCACTGCGACCGTGCTCCAGGCGCTCCAGGCGCTCTACCACGACCCCGACGCAGGTGCAAAGCGCCGAGCCAACGAGTGGCTCGAAGAGTTCCAGCACAGCGTGGGACAGACGTGTGTGCTTGCGCTGACTCCAGGTCGACGCCTGGCAAACATGCGACACCCTCCTTAATGCTCCAGATGCGCCGCTCGAGGGTCGCATGTTCTCCGCACAGACATTGAGAGCAAAGGTGAGCTCACACAGAGCTGTGGCTGATGCTCAGATCCTCTATGACCTCTCGCAGCTCCCGCGCGAGGCCTTGCCGTCGCTGCGAGACTCGCTTCTGTCTGCCCTCACGCCGTTAGTTCAGCCGGGTGCGCCGACAGGCTCTCGAGCTGTGATCACTCAATTATGTGTGGCGCTAGCCGATCTCGCCCTGCAGATGCCAGAGTGGACAGACGCCGTGCCGGGGATGATCGAGCGATACGGCAAGGATCCGTCGAGTGTGATACTACTTCTGCGCTTCTTGTCGTCTCTTGCAGAGGAGTCGCTCAACCCGCGACTGCCGCCGCCAGTGAGCATAGCATTGAATCGCAGCTGACGACTAGGTTGACGGCTCAAACGTCCTGGATACCATGGTGACTGGCTCCGCCGAGCAGGTTATCAACATTCTGTCCATGTACATCCAGGCCGAGGGTGAGCTGCTTACACGACCGTGCTGACTGTAGGCATTACGCATCAGATCCAAAATGCCATCTTCGAGACAATGCGCAGCTGGCTGCGGGCAGGCGAGTTCCCCGTCTCCGCCGTAGCGCAGAGCCCACTGTTCGCTGCCATGTTCAATGGCCTCGACTCTGAGCCATTGTTCGATGCCGCCGTGGACGTCATCTGCGACCTGATTCACGAGTCGCAGGAGATCCACGACAACATGGAGGTCGTCCAGCAAATCCTTCCCAGGCTTATCGCTCTTCAACCGCTGCTGCAGCAGCACCACGAGGATCCCGACCGGATACGAGGCTACTGCCGCATGTTCTGTGAGGCTGGCGAGTGCTACCGTGACGTTATCAAGCTGCACCCCAAGGAGATGTTGCCGTTAGTCCAGGCAATTATGGCCTGCACTGCCTATCCCGATTTGGATATTGTGCCGATCACGTTCCAGTTCTGGTGGATACTCTCTGGCATTATCAACCGGCATTCTGGCCTGCAGGGAGACGACAACTTCAGGCCGTATTACGAGATCTTCGCATCGCTCCAGAACACCATCATTGGACACCTCCACTTTCCAGCAGACGACGAGCACCAGACGGCGGCGGAAAGGGACGAGTTCAGGCAGTTCAGGCATCGCATGGGAGACACGCTCAAAGACTGCTGCCAGGTGCTGGGTGCCCCCACATGCTTGCGACGATCGTACGACATGGTCATCGCTGCAATGTCTAAACCGAACCCATCATGGCAGGATATCGAGGCACCGCTGTTCTCCATGCGGTCCATGGGCGCCGAGGTCGACCCTAATGACGACGAAGTGATGCCTCACATCATGGAGCTGCTACCAAAGCTGCCTGATCACCCCAAGATCAGGTATGCTGCGATTCTCGTCATATCCAGGTACACCCAGTGGATTGACAAGCACCCGCAAAATCTTGCTTTCCAGTTGCAATATGTGTCTGCTGGGTTCGACGTCGCCGAGGACAAGGTTTCTGCAGCCGCTGCTCAGGCAATGAAGTTCCTGTGCCAGGACTGCCACCAACACCTTGTGCCATTCCTCCCGCAATTGCACACCTTTGTCTCGACGTACGGCGACAAGCTGGACCAGGTCGACATGGTCGAGGTATGCGAGGCGATAGGGTATGTCATCACCTCGCTGCCTGCCGTCGAGGCAGCTGCTGCTCTGCAGCAGTTCTGCCAGCCGATGATCGAGCGCGTCCAGGCGGTCGCTTCGTCTCCAAACCGGGCGTCCAAGGCCGAAATGCAGCACGTCGCCGACACGCTGGAGCAAATAGACGCTTATCTGATGGTGGTACGGACGCTGGACCCTGTGCCAGAGTCGTGCTTCCAAACCGCTGCCAACGTCTACGGCATCCTCGACACCTTGCTTCAAAAGTACGCCGAACTGTACTACATCTCTGAGCGTGTTGGCTCGCTTCTCCGCCGCGGCCTGACATTCTTCCCCGAGCGCGCTTTGGAGCCGGTACTTCAACCAGTGCTCGCGCGCATGTCCTCCGCATTCACCCAGACTGGCTACGCATCATACCTTTGGATAATCGGCAAGGTTGCTACCAAATTTGGCGACAGTGCCCGGTCCAACGAGGCACTGTCGGCGCTTCTTGTCGGTGCCTTTGACAACATCACGTCTTCCATGGGCAAGCTCCTCGAACTTAAGGCGGCAGTGGAGATTTCTGACGGTAAGCACTGGCATGACGACTCTGACCCCAGTGATGGACGACTATGTCCACGCCTTCCTCGCCTACCTCGACGCCGTCCCCGAGGGCACACTTGCATCTGCCGCTATTCCCCAGGCAGTCTCCCATACCCTCGCAGCACTGATGTGCCCCGCTCCGCAGACGATCATGACGTGCCTTGACGTCCTCCGCCTGCTTGCCCAACGCATGCAGCACGCACAGTACATGTCCTTCCTTCAGCCCGTGTTCGCCCAGTACGCCAAAGCGATCCTCCAGCTTGTCCTGGCAGGAACCGTCCACGGGTTCCCCGAGGACGGCTTCGACCTCGCCATCCCCATCCTCCAGGCGACCGTCACGGCCATCTCGCCCTCGCAAGCAGAAACATACGCCACAGACGCGCTCGCCTCGATCCCCAACCACGTCCTCCCGGCCGCCGACAAGCAGAAGTTTATCGGCGAGCTGCATGGGTGAGTCCATAAAGAGGTTTCGCTGACGGCAGATACCTCGCCGCTCCAGGATCAGACAAGCTCAAGGGTGGCCTCATAGGCGTGGTCCGCGCTGCGCGCCGCGCGCGCGACCGCGGGCGGGCGGCACGCAAGTCGCTTGGCGCAGATATGTAGAGTAGCATGGGTGTTCATTCTTGCCATCGGTCGTATGCATATAGTGGTTTAGATTTGCCCATGAGAACAGGCGGGAAATATCTACCGACTATCCAGCACTGAACCAGGAAGACGAGTACAATGCCCACTCAAAGTGACTCCCATCGTCCCATCGCCCGGTCACACATCCTGTGCCCAGCCGCCTCTTCTCGTCTTGATGATAATCCACCAAGGATTGCTATGCTAAAGCTGTCTATGGCTTCCAATACACATAAGGCAGCAGCTTCCCGGACGCGTGGATCACAGCCCCACCATGGCTCCAGTATCGACTGAGACGCCGCGCTCCGCATGCGAGGAGGAGCCCACTTGGTCACAAGAGCACGATCTGGAATCGAGCAAATGGGCATCCTCGGCTTCTCCCGCGCCAATCAAAGCCCGGAGATTAACACGGTGAGGACGCCGAATTGTCGGTGTTCTCCAATCGCTCCGGCCGTCTCTGGCCGGTCAGAATCTCGAATGAGTACCGGGCCGAACGGCGGCGCTCGAGGTAATCACCACCCTCAGCGCGTTCAAGAAGTCCAGCTCAAGTGCGAGAGCGTAAGTCTCACTCCTGTTCATTCTGACCTCTGGGATGACCGTCACGATGCCGTCGTCTCGCCCAAATGCCTCCTCTCGCCCAAACATCATCTTTATCATGAGGTAGGCTCTGCCCAGGTCTCGCTCATGCCAGCGATGACCACGCCGCCAAGTCGATCGGCTGCTATGGCGCAGGGATCAACCACACGCCCAACCTCGACCGCCTGGCCAAGGAGGGCATGCTCTTCAACCACTGCTACGTGACCAACTCGATCTGCACGCCGAGCCGCGCCACGATCTTGTGCGGGACGCACAACCACACCAACGGCGTGTTCACGCTCGACTCCAAGATCGACAAGAACATTCCCAACGTTGCCAAGCAGCTGCGCTCGCATGGCGGGTACCAGACTGCCATGGTCGGCAAGTGGCATCTGGGCGAGGGCAAGGCCCACGAGCCCACCGGCTTCGACTACTGGGAGATTCTCCCAGGACAGGGGCAGTACTTTGACCCGACCTTCATTACGCCAGAAGGCGAGCACAGGGAGCATGGCTACGCGACGGACATTATCACCGACAAGGCGCTGAACTGGATCGACAACCGTGACAAGGACAAGCCGTTCTTCATGATGCTGCACCACAAGGCGCCGCACCGCTCCTGGGAGTGCCACCCGAAGCACAAGGACCTGTACAAGGAGGATATCAAGCTGCCAGACACGTTCACGGACGACTATAAGAGCCGCGCCAAGGCCGCGTCCGTCGCCAAGATGAAGGTCACGATGGACATGACCTACATGGACCTCGGGCTGGCTCAGCCAGAGGGCGGCAGCGAGGTTGGCGAGCTGGTCATGGAGGGCTTTTCGATGAGGAAGATTCCTTATCCAGAGGACGTGACGAAGATGCGCCCTCTTATCGACCTCGACACGGGTGAAGCGTTCACCTTCAGGACTCAGGAGGAGCTCGCAAAATTCAAGTACCAACGGTATATGCAGCGGTACCTGCGGACGGTTCAGTGAGTCTAATAATCCGAACATGACTGACGGCAGATCAATCGACGATAATGTCGGCCGTCTCCTTGACCACCTCGATGAGCAGGGTCTTGCCGAGAACACAATGGTGCTCTACACCTCCGACCAGGGCTTCTTCCTCGGCGAGCACGGTTGGTTCGACAAGCGGTTCATCTACGAGGAGTCGTTCCAGATGCCGCTAATGATCCGAGCCCCAGGCCTAATTCAACCTGGCGCAGTCTGCAACGACATTGTCTCGAATGTCGACTTTGCCCCGACCTGGCTCGAGTACGCGGGCCTCCGCAAGCCAACGTACATGCAAGGCGACTCCTTTGTCACCTCGCTGAAAGGCGACGCTGAGCAGAGTCCAGACGCCGTCGCGTACCACCGATACTGGATGCACGCGGACGAGAACCACAACGCGTACGCCCACTACGGAATCCGCGATAGGCGGTACAAGCTCATCTTCTGGTACAATGACGGGTACGACCTGCCTGGCGTCGGGCCCGCGGACCCCGAGCAGGAGTGGGAGCTGTTCGACTGCCAGAAGGATCCGCTTGAGCTGTTCAATCTCTGGGGGGAGGAGGGCAAGGAGCTCTCTAGTGTGCGGGAGCGAATGGTGCGTTTGCTCGAGGCCAAGATGGAGGAGATTGGCGATGTGCCGGCGCACCCTGTGGGCTTGCCGGCTGAGAAGCTCCAGGAGCTCTATGTGCCAGGCGCAGACATTGCTGTGAAGGCACAGGCACACAACATGTAGCGAGCGTTGAGGACCGGCATGCATATTATCAGAGAGATCTTGCAGAAAGGGAGCAGGTAGACAGTATAGTCCAAGGCTTGCTTGCTGAAGTCTGCGCGCAGCATATGCAGATGGCACTGTGGTCACCTGAGCTAGTGCGTCAAGGTCCTCGGCATGACTTGGTCCATCACACATGTCTCGGCGCCTGTTCCCAAATGGCTAGGGAGCCGAGGCAATCGCCGCGGTAGCATCGAGATACCATATCTCGGCATACAATGTGGTCGTGCGACACGGCGATGACGGCGACTGCGGCGGCTGCAGCCTCTTGACGCGACTACTACGGCCAGTCGCGCCGATATGGCATCCACAATCTGGAGTGGCTCACGAAATCTGGAACGCAATCGCCTTGTTTCCCGTCCACACACAGGCCTCACGTCCACATAGTGGGACGGTGGACTCGCGCTAGTCGCCGCAGTGCTGTCTCGGCGCAGGAACCGTTCTTCGGCGCAGGAACCGCTATGTCTGGTAAGCTTAACGGTCGAACATAACGAACAAGCAGTCAGTTTCATCACGAACGTCTCCCGTCCGATGGTGCTGATAACGAACCGGCGTAGATGCCCATGCACATATTGTGCTAGTCAGTTTGCCCGCAGCGACGGCGACGACGGCGAGTGCGCCGCGATAGTCGTCTTGTGATGTTGAGCGAGGTGCAGAGTAATCTGGAGTGCGCGTGACGATGGCAATCTGGAGTGAGCTCGCTGGTAAGGGAATTGTGGGTGGGCATCAGGTGACTACCCAAGGGGCTTTTGGGAAGAGCCGACTGTCTTCGTTATTTGTATGCTCCACACCGATGGCTCTCTCGCATGCTCCGCCGTGCACCCTGTTGCATTGCGGCGAACGCGCCATGCATGGCGAGCATTATCGCAGAGTGGCAACGAGAGTTGAAGCCGAGTCAGGATGGCAATCTCCAAGGACAAAGGATAGTGAACACACCTGGGGAGCATGCTCGCTTCTATCTCAAGCGAGATACTGCTCTGAACTACACTCACTGTTCACTATCGCGTATCTGCAGCGTATTGCTCACCCGCATCGCTCAAAACACTCACTCAACAGCCACCCGTTCACGGTCAGATCCGACGTGCCGTGCCGTTCGGCACCCAAAGCAACTCCTTGGCAGGACCCGAACATTTGGAAGAGCACTTTGGGAATACTCCGCGGTCCATTGACCCTTTCCGTCCACAGCGGACCTCCTCGAGCCCCTGCGGCGGCCCTGCACGCACAAAGCGGAATCGGGCGAGCAGGTGGAGCACCAATCAGTCTCGGCACTCTGCGTAAGCCACAGCCGATATCGATCAGCTGGGCACTGTGTGCGGCGCTTTCGCCTTGCATGCGCGTGATCGCGCAACAACAGCTCATGAGCACGCTCGGGGCCGAGTGACAATATATATCTTGACCGCCCGCGGGGCCGAGGGACCCCATATCCCGCTAACATGGCTCACCAAGCACCACTTGACGCGGAGAAGCAGGGCACGATCGGGCACCATGTCGACCAGGTGCGCGACGATGCCGAGCTGGCTATTATTGCCCAGCGGCTCAAGGCTCATGAGGAGGGCAAGACTCTGGCCCAGATCGCCTGGCAGTATAAGACGGCGCTCTTCTGGTCGGTCACTGTGTCCATGGTGGGTCTGGTGGCGCCAGCATGCTGACGGAAGAACATTGTCATGGAAAGTTACGCTACTATCCTTCTCAACGGCGCGTATGCTCAGCCGGCTTTCCTCGTGAGTTTCCTCACTGCCGGCGAGTCCACTGACCAGCAGGAGTCCTTTGGCGAGATGACCAAGAAGGGCAAGCTTGAGATCCCCGCCAAGTGGCAGACTTCCATGTGTAGGCGAGTTTTCAGACAACACTAATCCCAGCTCTCGCATCCTCGATCGGTATCACTATTGGCATCTGGCTCAACGGTCTCCTCGTTGACCGCTTTGGCCGTGCGTTGTCATATATTTCACAAACTCACAGCAGACAAGCGCATCATGCTCGTCTCTCTCGTCTTCCTGTCAGGCTTCGTCGCCATCGTATTCTGCGCCAAGAACAAGACCATGATTCTGATTGTGAGGCGGCTGAAAACCAGCACTGACAGTTAGGGTCAGCTCCTCTGTGGTCTCCCGTGGGGTACGCTCAATGTCATTGCCCGTGAGTGACCGCCGAGGTAGACGAGCTGACATGTAGCCGCCTACGCCGTCGAGACCGCCCCGATGCCTCTGCGCCACTATGGCCCAACGTGAGCAAGACAGTGTCCAAAGCTGATACCAGATTCGTCAACCTCTGCTGGGTCATTGGCCACCTGATTGGTGCTGGCGTCCAGACCGGCCTCGTTGACAACCACACGCAGTGGGGATGGCGCATCCCCTTTGCTCTCAACGCAAGTGGTCACCGGGTCCGTCGCTAACCATCAGTGGATCTGGCCCATCCCCCTCATCATCACTGCCATCTTCTGCCCCGAGTCTCCGTGGTGGCTCGTTCGCCGCGGCCGTATGAACGACGCTCTCAACGCAGTCAAGCGCCTCTCCACCCCCGATGTGCCGCACGAGGACGTTGTCGCGCTCATCGAGCACACGGTGCGCCTCGAGAAGGACCTGAACTTTGGCTCGTCGTACTGGACCTGCTTCAAGGGTGTTGACCGCCGCCGGACCGAAATTGCGCTCATGGCATGGTGCTCGCAGGCGCTTGTAGGGTTTATCGTGCAGGGCTACCAGACGTACTTCTTTGTGAGTTTGAGACAGAGTATCCCCTGACTTTAGAAACAAGCCGGTATGCCCGCCGGGGACAGCTTCAAGCTCACGCTCGGCACGTATGCCGTGGCGTTCGTTGGCACCGTCATCTCCATGCCCCTCCAGCAGCGTTACAACCGATACACCCTGTGGATGTCTGGCCTGTGTGCCATGTTCCCGATCATGTTCATCGTGGGCATTCTCGGGTGCGTGAAGCAGACGAAGACGGTCGAGTGGGTCGAAGGTTCGATCCTCCTGGTGTGGTTCTTCAACTACGGCTGGTCAGTTGGTCCGCTCGCATTCGTCATTGCCTCCGAGGTCGGCTCGGTGCAGCTCCGCCAGAAGACCATCTCGATCGCCCGTGGCGCCCAGTACATCCTCACCATTGTCAACACTGTCGCTGCGCCGTACGTTCTCAACCCCGACCAGGCGAACCTCAAGGGCAAGGCGGCGTTCATCCCCGCCGGCTTTACGCTTCTGCTCATCGTGTGGACCTACTTCCGCCTGCCCGAGACGAGGAACAAGTCGTTTGACGAGCTCGACATCATGTTTGCCAAGCGTCTCCCGGCGCGCAAGTTCCGCGACTATGTGGTGACGCTCGAGGATGAGATGCCTGCTGCGGCGAACAAGGGTATTGAGGATTAGGGAGGCTGGGGCTGTGGGGATGAGGCTATTAGTCGAGTGGGATTGTAGGTAAATGGATTGCGTACCGATTGCGGCTTGGTGGAATCGTACTCAGCGGCGTTAGGGTAGTAATGCTGCAGCGGCTCCGACTTCCACGCAGCAGATGGGAAGGTGACGAAGCACCAGTCGAGTCTCAGCAGCATCAAACGCTGCGATTAGGAAGCGTAAGGAAGTCAGCTCGAAAGATGTCGGTCGTTGAGAGGATCGGACTATTGACGGCTCCGGCCAAGGCGGCCGGTGGGCCGGGATCGGGCCGATGACCTCCCAGCAAGCTATAATAGTCACCAGATGGTACTTGGAACACCGCAAGCACAATGCCCACGTCTCACGAAGGCTTCGAGTACACGCGCTACCTCTTCAAGCCCATCGACCCGTCGATGACGGGCGGCTGCCACGCCGACGTGTGGATGCCGCCCGGCAACGACAAAGTGGGCGTCGGTGGGTGCAGTCGCGGGTCGCGCTGATAGCAGCCATCTCGTACCACGGCGGCGGGTTCACGGTGTGCGACTCGCAGCACGTATTCACCGGCCATGTCGAGTACCTCCTCAAGCATGGGTTCGCGGTTGTCTCGCTCGAGTACCGCATGGCGCCTCAGTACGACTCGGACAGACCTGGCTGACGTGAAGCGTTCGTTTCCCCGAGATCCGCGAGGACCTCGTAGACGGCTATCGCTGGGTGCTCGAGGAGCTCCCGAAGATTGAGCCGCGCGTCGAGTCAGATCGCAACTTTGTCATGGGCGGCAGCGCGGGCGGATACTCTGCGCTCATTCTCGTGGGTGACTGCCTGGCTCCGTTGACATCAGCCCGTGGACGCCATGAAGGCCGGTCTCCCCCTCCCCAAGGCCCTCTACTCTGCCTACCCTCTTACAGACCTCGACATCCCCACATGGTCACTTGACCCGTCCAAGATGTATACGTACGACCATCTCATGGCCACGGCGACGCCGGAGCAGAACAAGATGTTCGATGCGCTCTTCGCTGAGCCGGTTACCACCGAGCACCACAGGCGGTGAGCCGCCCCCAAGCTTCGCTAACAACCAGAGCAGAGGACCCAAAGAATCCCTCGCCGCGCGAGGCTTGGTTCCGCTTTGTGCGTCCTTCTAGGTCTCCACTAACGTCAGACTGTAGACAACGGGGCACTCAACTCCTTCCTCGCCGGCGAGCCGGGCCCGACGTACGCGCACACCCACGCTCCAAGGTACAACCTCAGCAAGGACTTTCCCCCCACCTGCCTTGTGCTCGCTGGTGCCGACCTGCTGCTTGACCCCGTGCAGACTCGCGTCGTCGCCGAAAAGCTCCAGGAGCTCGGCGTCGAGGTCCTCCTCCTCGAGGCAGACGACATGCCGCACGGCGCCATCGAGCCCAACGTCGATGGCATGCACAAGTGGTGGGACAGCATCTGTGTCCCCGCTCTCGAGTTCTGCGTCAGCAAGTGCAAGTAGATAGGATGCAATCGGGGATCCGTGCACCTCCACATTCCGCTACACCTCCGACCACGTCTATTAGAAAAAGGAGTCGCGCTCGCGCGCCATGACCACAGACAGGATCGAACTGCCGACCTTTGCATCACTGATACGATCTTCGTATTAGTACAATGCTCTAACCAGCTGAGCTATGCGGCCATCGATGTCTTCCCGCTCGTCGAGAGAGGCCGATCCTTCCGCGGCAGCGGAATCCAGAAATCTCGAGATCTGCAGCTGACAGGCGATGAAGCTCTTACGCAATGCAAGGGGTAGCACGATCAGCCCCCCGCGCGCGTTCGATCCGCTGCAGGTATGGTCTGATAGCCAGCGATGATTTGCAGCGCAATACACATTTTCTACATTTTCCGGATTTTCGTGCCATTTGATGTCTACGATACAGCCGAGTCTCGGCCACGACTTCCGCCATTTATGAAGACTCAGGGAGAGCCTTCTCACTCGGACGACCTCAGGCTCCCCTCACTTCCCACGGCGTCACCCTTGTCCACCCAAGCCGGAGCATGTACCCGTCTCGGCACTCCTGCTTCGATCTTTGGCTTCTTCACCTTGCTCGAGTCCAGAAGAATTGCCTCAGCCTCGAGCAGTTGCTTCTCCAAAGCCGCGCGCCGCGCCTTGACGGACCTCGACGCTGAGACGACGCCCCAGCGCTCGAGCATGCGAGCCCGCTGCTCGTCCGACAGGTGCTCCACCTCCTCCTCGGACGCAGCTTGCCGGGCATACCTAAGAATCTCCTCCTTCGGTGGGATAGACGACATACGTCTCTTTGTCTCAAGGTATGCGCCTTGGGTAGGCAGCACGACAAGCGAGAGCATTCCTCCAATTGGGCGTGCGGCAAAATTGGCCACTGCTGTTAGCTAGAGAACATCACACACTCACTGCCTCGACCACAGCCCTTGACAAAGCCCATTGGCCCCTTCGGTCAGAACTGCCACAGACCGAACCCACCTCCTTCATGCCACCAACAACTGGCTCTGTGACCAAGCCCGTGAATCCGTCCCACACGCCAAGAGCAAAAGACTTGCCGCCTTCCACTGCTCCTGAGGCAAAGCTGTTGACCTCGCCGGGCCGCCTCACGTCAGACCCAATCAGACCTGGGACATTCTGGACGCCTTCATGCAACGCCCCGATTGTCTGGATGCCACTCTTCGGGACATCGTAGAAGAACCCCTTCATTGCCCGGTGAGGCGCATAGAACAGCTGCCCCGTGCTCGACGCCGTCCGAGCGACCATGTCGTACAGCGCAGTACCGGTGGAATTAAGCGGATCCGAGTAGTGTCGGTTTGTAGCGTACTCGATCGGGCGGTGGGGCTTGAGATCGCCCCAGCGAACCTTGCCTTCTCTCGTTAGGACCATTGCCGCAGCCCCACTCAGGCGGAGGCAATACTTGTCGCTCCACCACAGGGCGTTTCTTGTTCTGTCAAGCTCGCAGCGCATGTTACGAAGCGGGAGGTGGCGGTGGAAGCTGCGCACACCAGCGACCTGGGCGTTTTCACTCATGATGCGTTCACCCAGCGTGGCAGCCGCAGCTTGGGCGCCCTCAGATGTAGCAAACATGAGGCCTTCGGCCAGTGACTCGCCTGTCAGCGCCTTGTACGGGATCGGTGCTGGACCAGCGCCAGCTCGATGAATGGAATCTCCCCAGAATCGCTGGTCGCCGAAGAATGGAATGACGATAGTGGGTCGGCCGTGCTTCAAACCGACGGCCGATGTCCCGGCGCCTAGAATCAGTTTTCATTCCGAGCTCTACTCACCTCCGTGGTGACATACTGCCGCCACTCGTCCCTCAGAGAACAGCCACTCGTGGCTTACATCGCCTTTGATGAGAAAGATGCTCTCAGGCAAGCCTTCGGAGCCTAGATCCGCCCAGCCTGCACTGACGAGTGCGCGTACCCCTGCGGCCCCTACTGCGTGCACAATCATGCCTGCGGTCAGGTGGCTCTTCGCAGCGCCCACTCGTCAGCTCATCCGGATTGTCCACGACGATTGACCCGAAGCCAATATACACTGGCGGAGGACCGGCTTCCAAGAACTTGACCAGGTCGGGGTCCGGCTTGTACTCTTTCAGTGCGGGGAGGGTGTAGAAGCCGACAATGTCAATGTTGTTCTTCCAGTCCGCCGGCTTGGGCAGCAGCGCCTCGCTCCAGGCATAGGTCACCGGGATGTGCAGCCGTTCGCACAACAGCGGTCCAAGTGACGGCGCAAGTGGAAGCAGACCGAGCTCATCAGTCCGGAAACGATTGATGACACCTCCCAGACCCGACCACACGCTGATGTCAGCCATCACAAGGACCGAGCTCACAGATTATCCGCCAGGGCATACGACAGGTAGTTGGTCACCGCCGGTTCCGCGCTGGAACGCTTGATATTCACCAGGGGATGTACGTATGCCGATGTTGACGTCCAAGGCATCGTGAATGACAGGAGCAGCGGGATTCCGAGGGCTTCGGCTATGTGGATGTGGGCAAAGGCTGGTGGGTTGGAGATGATGGCGTCCGCTGCGAATTGACGCCCAGTCTGCGGATCTGGCGAGCTGACCGACCTGGCAAAGCCGCGCAGGTACTCCTTTGTCATCTTCTGCTTCGCGCCGACATCGCCGCTTGTCAGAGCCGCCCAGCCTGGGAGGAGGCCGGGATCTGGTGTCAGAATGCTCCACGACTACTCACTCTTGACCATATACGCCATGAGCTCCTTGGGATTCCCGCCCACATCAAAGAACTCGAGCCGACCCTCGAGCTTCTTTCCAAAGAACTCTTCCCCTGATAACCGGTCATTGGCACCCAGGACGAGCTCCTTGAAGTCTCCATGGGTCGCGATCCGCACACGATGCCCTCTGGTTCGGATAAGCTCGAGTGCGAGCGCAATGTACGGCTGCACATCCCCGCGGCTCCCGACAATGAAGATGGCAATGTTGAGCGGAGGACAGTCGACCCCACCGCGCGGATCGGCGAACTCGTTCTGCACAGGCGAGCTCGACACGGGAGGCAACGGTCGCTGCTCGTCCAGCCAGAAGTTGAGGCGCCCCTCGTCGTCGATAGAGGTCTTTACCCCAGACTCTGGCTCAAGTGTTGGTTCTTGGTCTGCCATGGCGGTCGTGACGGTCATGAACCCATTCGCCCTGGAGAAGTGCTCAAGTAGTAGCACGAGTTCGGTGACCTCGTCCCGCAGCCGATCAGGAGGCGGTGCGGAGATAACAATATGCCCTTGACAGCTGTGTCGTACGAGCGCAACTCGACAGTCTCATCCCAGATCACCAGGTATCCGAGTACGCTCGGGGGCCGATGGTGATTGTTGCGTGATCCGCGGCAATCAACCCAGCAATCGATGCGAACATCGGTCTGGACCACCGGACAACAGCCCGGTGGAGGTGGTGCCTGACGTCCGCCCAGGAATGACGATCAAACCGCAATCCGACAAACTCTGTGTCCACCACGTCTTCCTCAACTCCTCCTGGCCCTCAAAACATCAAAAGCACGAGCTCTCTCGAGCTATGACCACTGACAGGATCGAACTGCCGACCTTTGCATCACTGATAAGCCCAGCTTATTAGTACAATGCTCTGAACCAGCTGAGCTAAGCGGCCGTGAACGTCATCCTCACGCAGGTGGGCCGTGGATGTTACGGAACCGTTTGGAGGCAGGGGATACTAGCTGTCTCCCCTCACTGACTGGCCGAACCTCACAAACGTGATTACCCTCATCAGCTGTGACGCATTAGGAGTCGAATCGCCCAGAAATGTATTAGCTGATTCGACGATCAAGAAGCCAGCTCCAGCGGTGATACTCGCCGCGCGCTTGTGGAGCATACATTTTCATACGTGGTGCACGTCATTTTGCCTGGCAGTCTACGGCCGTCTCCGGGTACCACTTGATCCGCTGGTGCAGAGTCATAAACGTGTTCCGCTGCAGTGATAATCTGGCTCATCGCGGGAGAACATCACCACTCTCGAGAAGTAGTCGGTTGCTTACCAACCCAGCTCCCACGCACGGTGTACCAAGTGCGCCCTCACCTGTTGCCCGGCAACAACGATACATAGAAGGCACCGCCCCGCGCCCGCCTCCCACGCCCGCCCGTCGGCCACCCACGCCCGCCCGCCGGCCGTGTCTTTATCAGCACGACCTTGCGTTCGCATCTTTCTTTCTCTCACTCTCTCTCAACGAATCGTCGATTCTCATCAAATGCCCGCCGACCGCAAACCACTCTGGCAGCTGACCTTGGGCTTCGGCCCACTGCCACCGACCATCGCCTCCCACGCCCGCTATCCCTCCTTTCCGACGGCTGACTCGCTCGCCGTCGAGGGAGGAGACGGTGTTACGACTGCTACCGACCACTTGTCCCACATGGCCATCGGCGAGCACCAGGGGTTCGCCGATGGTCCAATGCCACCAGTGAGAATCTCCTCATCGATGTTGCTGACCTCACAGGCTGCCGCAACGACGACGGCCAGGAGGACGTGCACCTGGCGTGCAAGCGCCTCCGCGTCAAGCTCCACGAACGCCTGGCAGCCGACCCCTCCTACACGCTGCCCGCGATGGCCGACATCGCGGGGTGGACGTCGCTCTTCGGCGGCATGATGGAGGGCCGCTGGCCCACGGCGCCCCGGCCGCCCCGCCGTCGTCTGCGGACGACGCCCGCCGCCACCAGGAGCGGGAGCAGCTGAAGGCTGCTTACCCGATTCCTGCGCGCCGCTTCCGCGAGGCCGATCCGGTCGCCCTCTTCGGCCGCCCCGTCCCCCCTATCGCTCCAGAGGAGCTGAAGATGCAAGAGTACCGCCAGTACCCAGCCGACCAGCAGCGCGACATGCTGGACATCCTCAATGCCGCCGGGGCCGCCTCGGACCATGAGGGCCCGTGTGTCTGATGGATCGATCCGCTCTCAGCGCCGCCACCGACCATGAGGGCCCGTATGTTTAATCGATCGCTCTGCTCTCGAGCGCCGCCACATCCTGTGACTCCAACTTTGTTCTTATAACTTTGTTTTCATATCGTGTAGTTGACATCATGTATATTGAACTGTGCAGAGGCGACCCTGACGGCATCTATCTCGGCAGACGCTAGATGCACCACATGACTAACTGCGCCAGGTTATGATCGGGTATTCATCACAGGCAGCTCCCCCGTCGCAGGATGTGGACGACCTGCGAGCACGACAATGAGCTACGGCACCGATGCGATCCATGGTACCCATCGATACCCCGATTATCGTCTGTCACCCATCGAGGTCGATGCACTCGTTCGCGGCGACGAGGCACAGATCATGGCGCTGGGGCTAACAGCTTGACAGTGACGGGGTTCGACCTGTTGTGAGGTAGAGTACGATGCCTCGACGAAAACGATGACTACTAATACGCCGACGCGCGCCCTGAGTTCACCACTCGTCATGTCCATCCAACAATCCACGGCCCCTTGGCTGCCGACCTACGTTCACCCTCCCCAACAGAGCCGACATCCCGGCTTGGACTTTACGCCTCGGCGAGCTCAACCAGAGCCACTCGCCGACGGCGGACGTCATCACTACCCTATTCGACAGTCCCCGCTCAATCACGAGATTCCGAGTTTCAAGTTTATCTTGCACTTCAAGGTACGGTTCTCACTCCGAAGTCCTAAACTTCGCAGGAACTGACAGACTCAAATCATCTAGCTCGTCAGACAGGACATCAGACAACAGGCCGCTTTCATGCATCACTCTCTTACATCTCCCTGACCAGGGTAACTTAGCGGGTAGTAACCACATCAGTCGACGCTCCCGACATATTATAGCTTGCGACAGAGGACCGACCTCGCCTGTTGCTCGAAGAGGACCCACTGTGCGAGTGGTGTGTAATCATCCCGTAATTGTGTCCCTGGACGATAGTAACGTTGCCATAGTAGTAATTGTTGATCACACCGTAGTTGGCGCTCATGGTCACGCTCGTCGGGTCGTAGTAGTTGTTCAAGACTCCGTAGTTGGCATGCATCACCGTGTTATTGGCGGCTGGCTGGCTGCGCTGCACTTGGGCAGCCTGGGCTCGAACAGCCTGGGCTGGGGCAGCGCTCGCCACAGTTGGAGCTGGTTTCTCCTCGGCTTCAATTCTGTCTCCCGAGGCTCCCAGGAGCCACTGTACGACCCGCGCGGGGATCCCTGCTGTTAGACCTTCCGCGGAGGCACGCACAGAAGACGATAAGAAGACCTGACATGGTCAGTGGCGAACCTGTTATCCGATCGCTGGTTATGTAGGCCGGCTGGCTTATCGCTGGTCGGAAGAGTCTAGTGAGCCAGCTGATGTCTCGGTGACAATCAGGTCGCGGCCGAAACAAGGACTGTATGCGGCCCGCATTAGTCTTTGCGAGAAGCATTGCAACCAGGTGGAAATCCCTGCACCGACCTTTGTTGAGATTCAGCCGGGCCTGTATCAGTGACATTGCAAGGGGGCTTTGGGTCTTGAATGGTTGCTCTCAGCTTGGACCGCCCGTCAGCAGTTGCGTCAGCCAGTCGGATCTCGTCAGCCACTCGGATGCCACCTTGCGTGATCCACAACTGCATCCTACATCTCGTCAAACTAGTGCTACCATCGTATTTTACTGCTTTGCCGCGGCGTTCACGGCGTTCATGCGGTTGAGGGCGCTGCCGGCACGGAACCACTCGATCTGGCCCTCGTTGAAGGTGTGCGTGGTCTCAAACTCGTAGGTGGAGCCGTCGGCGCGCTTGCCAGTGATCTTAATGTCCTTGCCTGGGGCAAAGTTGGCGAGGTCGTTGATGGTGAGCTTGTCGGAGCCCTTGACGAGGTCGTAGTCGGCAACGTTCTTGAACCAGAGGGGGATCATGCCCTGCTTCTTGAGGTTGGTCTCGTGGATACGAGCGAAGGAGCGGCAGATAACGGCGCGGCCACCGAGGAAGCGGGGCTCGAGCGCGGCGTGCTCACGGGACGAGCCCTCACCGTAGTTCTCGTCACCGACAACAACCCAGGGGATGTTGTGGTCGCGGTAGTAGGCAGCGACGGTGGGGACGGCGCCGTACTCGCCGGTCTCCTGGTTGAGGATCTTGTTGGCCTCGTTGTTGTCGGCGTTGATGGCACCGATCAGGCAGTTCTGAGAAATGTTCTCGAGGTGGCCACGGTACTTGAGCCAAGGGCCACCGGCAGAGATGTGGTCGGTGGTGCACTTGCCGAGGGCCTTGATGAGAACGGGGGCGTCAACAATGTCCTTGCCATCCCACTTCTTGAAGGGCTCAAGAAGCTGGAGACGGTCGGAGGTAGGGGAGACCTTGACGCTAACGGACGAGCCGTCGGCGGGCGGGGCCTGGAAGGTGTCCTCTCCGGGGTCGTAGCCCTTGGGGGGGAGCTCGAGGCCGCGGGGCTCGGTGAACTTGAAGTCCTTGCCGTTGGAGTCCTTGAGCGAGTCGGTGAGGGGGTTGAAGGTGAGGTCACCTGGGGTCAGAGAAGGTCGGAATAATGGGTGGAGGCTTGGGTGGTGCAGCGGAGGCAATTTCCAGGAACAGGAATTTCCGAAGATCACCCGTCCAGGCACCTCCACCCAAAAGTTTGAACTCACCGGCAAAGACCATTGCGGTCACCAGGTCGGGAGAAGCGACGAACGCGTGGGTGTTGGGGTTGGCGTCGTTACGGCTGGATATCAGCGTCTGATCAAAAAGAAGGGCTCAGGGGCGCGCCCTGAGGGCCTAATTAAGCTTACCCAGTGAAGTTACGGTTGTACGACGTGATAATCGAGTTCTTCGAGTTCTTGGGAACGTCCTGGAGTCAGAAATGGGATGGGCGCCTCCCTTACAGTCCTATCCCATTGGCCAATGCAGGGGCCGCACGCGTTCGCAAGAACAACGCCGCCAATGCCCTCGAAAGTGTCGACGAAACCGTCACGGGCGATGGTGGCGCGGACCTGCTCCGAACCGGGGGTGATGGTGAAGAGGGACTTGGCCTTGAGACCGTGCTCCTGCGCCTCCTTGGCAATGTGGGCCGAGCGGGACATGTCCTCGTACGAAGAGTTGGTGCAAGAGCCGATGAGACCGACCTTGAGCTCGGCGGGCCAGTTGTTCTTCTTGACCTCCTCGGCGAACTTGGAGATGGGGGTGGCAAGGTCGGGGGTGAAGGGGCCGTTAACGTGGGGCTCAAGCTCGGAGAGGTTGATGGAGATGTGCTGGTCGTACTCGGCGCCAGAGTCGGGGGTAAGGTTGTGCTTGAACTGCTGAGCGTAGTTGGCGACCTCGGGGCGCTTGGTGGCCTTGAGGTACTCGCCCATGCGGTCGTTGTAGGGGAAGAGGGAGGTGGTGGCACCAATCTCGGCACCCATGTTGCAGATGGTGGCCATGCCAGTGCAGGACAGGGACTCGACACCGGGGCCGGTGTACTCGATGATGGCACCGGTGCCACCCTTGACGGTAAGGATACCGGCGACCTTCAGGATAATGTCCTTGGGGGTGGTCCAGCCGGACATCTTGCCGTCCAGGTGGACGCCAATGACCTTGGGGCACTTGAGCTCCCAGGGGAGACCGGACATGACGTCGACAGCGTCGGCACCACCGACACCGCAGGCAACCATACCGAGACCACCAGCGTTGGGGGTGTGCGAGTCGGTACCGATCATCATGAGACCAGGGGTAGCGTAGTTCTCAAGGATGATCTGGTGGATGATACCAGATCCGGGCTTCCAGAAGCCGATGCCGTACTTGGCGCAAGCAGAGCCGAGGAAGTCGTAGACCTCACGGTTGATGTCGTTGGCACGAGCAAGGTCCTTGACGGAGCCGACCTGGGCCTGGATAAGGTGGTCACAGTGGACCGAGGTGGGGACAGCGGTCTTGGGGAGACCGGCAGACATGAACTGGAGAATGGCCATCTGGGCAGTGGCATCCTGGCAAGCAACGCGGTCGGGGCGGAGCTTGAGGTAAGAGACACCACGCTCAATCTCCTGGTGGTGGGGGTCGTCAAGGTGGCCGTAGACAATCTTCTCGGCGAGGGTCATGGGCTTGTTGAGACTGGGGTCAGTTTCGGAGCCAGGGTGGGGGAAGGTTCGGGTGCGAGCTTGCCACTCCATTCCGCTGCAGCTTCACCAGACATCACTGCTAGAGTCCCGCTCGATCCACAGCTCTGTTCCGGCGCCAATAATGCCAGTGGCACCGGTACTGCTTCACCCGATAACAAAACAGCGAGGATTCTCCGGCCGGCCTCGCACCCTCCCATCGCATCGCTGATCGTCCAAAATGACACTTACCGCTCGCGCACGATCTGGAGGTTGTCCTCGATGCGCTGGTAGTTGATGTACTTGTCCTTCTCAAGGTTGCTCATGGCGACCTTGGTGTCGCCAATGGCGCTCTTGACGGTCGCATAAGAGCGGGCGCCGCGGAGGACGGAGGCCGCACGGGGAACGATCATGCTGGCGATGTTTTGGTGCAGGTAGGATGTAGTTGACGCTCCTTCCTATACCTGATGGAGTGGTGAGGAGGAGATGAGAAGCTGGAGTAAAAAGGTGGAGCAGGAAGGTGGTATATACGGCGAGGTGGAACCAGCCAACCCAACCACGGCGTTTTCTGTACCTTCAATGCAAACCGCCACTGCTGGTTGGCTGAACACCATGACGTCGCCCTTGGGCCGACTGAGCCGATACACCCGGAGGTGTATCATGCCCTACACGTAATAAAGGAAGGTCGGATTAATCGGCGGCAGGCGAGTTTCGCCGCGAACAGAGGCCAAGAGACACCGGTTCAGCACCGTCGGTGTCCCCGGCCGAACCAAACAAAGTGGGGACGGCGTGGTCAACGCCGACAACAGCGAAACAGCGAGGGGGGAGGTGGGGGGGGGGGGGGGGGGGGGGGGGGGGGGGGGGGGGGGGGTGGCGGCCAGCGATGGGGGCGCACCGTGCCACAGGTACTGCGCACAGACACCTTCCTCCATGCGAACCGACGTCCAGCTCACACCCACAGATTCCAACTGACGCGCACACGAGCATTACCGGTGGTCAAGTGCTCGCACGAGGTCTGTCTGCTGCGCGTGATTTAAACACTTTTGATTTCGCTCCATCCACGTTCCAGAATCATTTGCTACTCACGATGACTACCATTGTCCCAGCCACCATGCCTCCGCATCGCCATCATGCCTCCGCTCCTTGCTCGATGCCCCCGCTCGCCACCTGGCCACGGACCACAGATCACAGGTAGTATCCCACGCCAATGGGGGTATCACAGTGAAACAACCTCGCCATACCTTCCTTTGCAGTCACCTCCTGACAAGAATCACGATATCGCGGAATGATCAAGCCACGATGGCGACAACTGCCAGTGGAGCGGAGAGACGGCGCGGAGTCATGTGACGGACGAGAAGCCAAGATGCGGGGCGAGGGGTCTGTGCGCGGGGTCTGGATCGGAGCATGGCTGCTCGTGCGTCCTTCTGGATCCTGGACGCGCGCAGCTATGGCCCCAGAGTGTGATGGCGAGCAAGTGTTCCTGCCCATCTTTGTGCTCAACAGAAGACTCACACTCATCTTACATATCGGCAATCGGCTTTGGCTGCCATGGCGACGTTCTGTTCTTGAGGCTGCGAGGTTGTGACTTCTCCATCACCACTCTTACCCATACCGCACGCTCGGCACGAGGCGACAAACACCAAACTACCACTCCATCATCAGTTCGCACCTGCTCTGCCTTCGACTGCCTGGCGATCCCCATCATACCCTCGCATTGTCCGTATATCAACCTTACTCCCAGGGCGATCATGTCTACAACCTACTCCCCCCTCAGCTACAGTCCGGTCCCGTACGACTATCCAAGCTACGACCGCCCCATGTCCACAGAACTAGGTGAGCTGGACCTCTGTCCCGACTCATTCCCAGCCAACCGAGCTGGCGACGCGTCAATCGGCCACGGCCCCCATAACGCATTCAACGGCGTGCGCGCGAGCCCCATCACCCTCAGTCCCACCCAGTCCTTCGACCAGCCGTACTACCCCTCCTCGGGCCCGATGGAACGCACCCCCAGTCTCCCCTCCCACTACCACCACCCGTACATGCGGGGTACGTCCTCTCTCAGAACGCGCCACTGATGGCAGCCCACTCGGTGCACGCGCACTCGTCCGCCTCTGTCCACTCGGTCAACTCGACGCTATCCATGTCGTCGCTCAACTCGCACAACTCGGCCTACTCGTCCTCCAGCGCGTCCATGATCTCGACACCGAGCTCGGGCAGCCAGACCTTTCCCACGTCCATGCTCCCCGGTGCGCCTGGTATCGCCGACGCGTGGACGCCGCAGATCACCAACAACCACCGCGAGAGCGTGAGCAGCTTCTCCTCTGTGGGCAGCTACGGCTTTGATCCCAACGCCTCCCACATCTCCCTCCCCATCGATTTCCAGGAGGACGTGCGGATCAAGGAGGAGGATGCCAAGGATGAAGGGTCCATGTCGCCAATGGACATGTGGGTAGGCTCCGGCGGCAGTGTTGACTCTAGTCCACGGACGGGCGATCGGCGCGAGGCGCTGCGCCAGTCACGCATCATGGGCGAGCAGGTGAGCTTGTCGGCGATTGTAGCTAACCCCAGCGGCGGCGCAATGACCTGCGCGACGCGTTTGAGCGCCTGCGCGCACACCTCCCGCCGACGGTTCAGCGGGCGTCCAAGGTCGGCCTGATCGAGCGCGGTGAGTTTCGCCCTTGAAAGCAAGCTGACGACAGCGTTAACCCAGATCGGCACGCTCACGGCCGCCAACCAGTTCCTATTTACCCAAACTGCCACGCTCACCGAGGAGAACAAGCGTCTGAACGAGTGCGTGGAGGGACTGGAGATGACTGACGACAGACACGTGGCCGAGCTCTCTGCGCGCGAAGCAGAACTCGTCTCTCGCGAGCAGGAGTGGTCCGTCCGCGAGGCAGCACTCCTAGGCGAGATCCAGACATTACGCAAGTCCTACGGCCCGTCTTGATTCAACAGCTTAAGCATTTTCTCTTTGATGACGGAGAAGCTCTCAGCGGCTGGCCCGTCGACTCCCCCCCACAGCATGTCCCTTCATTGTGCATCTTCCGTATAACCCACGACGCCTCACGCCCCCTCCGCGTTATGCATGTCATCTAGCCCATGTCTAGTTGCCGGGACGCATAAAGTCGACCACGAGGTCGAGGCAGGCCATGTCGTCGTCGGCCTCGGTGTACCCCCTGATGCTGACGACAAACTTGGCCTTGGGGATCTCCTTGGGCAGCTCGACGGTCTGGGACACAGAGTAGTGGCCAGGCTTGACGGGGCACTGGACCGTGGCGTTTGCGTTGCGGCTGCTGTCAGTGAGAACGATAAGGCGACTTACGCCTCCTCGCACACGTCAAAGCGCTTCTGAAGCAGCTTGATCAGGCCGAGCTTGACGGTCACGTCGGCGTAGGCGCCTTCCTGCCAGTCAGTAGGAAGAGTATCAGTGCCTACCCTGATGATCTCATTCGCAGTCGCCTCGACGTTGACGGTCAGGTTCTCGCCAGGCTTGGGCGGGTCGGGCTTGACGGTGATAGACTCGATGGTGCTTCCGTAAGTATCTTCTCGCAGCCGATCCTGGCTTCCTCGAACGTGCCACCTTCCTCTTGCCACCCATCCGCCAAGCTCTCCGCCCACCCGCCCAAGCCACCACCAGTAAACTCACATAGCGTCAGTAGGAAGGCCTGCCGTCAGCACCCTCTCTAGTCCCAGGACGCACCGCAATCAGCCCACCGCCAGCTGTCCATGGTGTGAATGCCGCCAATCCTCGCCGGGGTCGACTTGGCCGCGCCGCCGCCGCCGAGCGCGCCGGCCGCCCACCCGTATGCGTCCGCAGCGAGGTTGGCCGCCGCGAGCGGGGCGAGGAGCGGGAGGAGCGCGAGGGAGAAACGCATCGTAGTGTGTGCAATGGTAACATGCACGACGCGCAATGGCTCATGTTGGGGCTGGTGGCGTCACTGGGTTCAGGCACGGGCAGATCGCTCCTTCCGGCAGAATGGCGAGAATGATTTCACGCCGTGGTCGTCTGACCACTTTGATTCTGACGCTGGGCTGGCCATGCTGTTGGCCAAGCGGGTTGAGCATCGAGCTGTCACTTGCTTGAGCACGCTGCAACGTTGACTTGCTGGTAAGATTTTGACAAAGCCACATACAGTGTCGATAAATAGGTTCTGCCCCATGTACAATGAGAACAGGATCGCAAACTCGCTCCTCGCTTCGCTCGTCGCTCGTCGCTCGTCCGCTGCTACACGATGCATGATACACTATAACCCCAGACCCATGCTTACTTCTTGACAGCCTTCTTTGCGTCCTCGCCCTTGTCCTCGACCATCTTGCGTGCCTCCTTTGCGCCCTTCTCGACCATCTTCTTGCCGTCCTCGGCCTTGTCCTCGACCTGGTCGAGGAGCTGCTTTACAATGTGGCCAAGAGCCGGGGAGAACTCGCTGACCTTGTCGGAAACAACGTCGGCGTCCACGGGCATCCACCGGGCAGCGAGGCGGATCTTGGACTCAAACTCCTTTGCCCATGCCTCGGCCGAGTCAATGTTGTCGACAGCCTTCTGGCGGATGTAGTTCTCGATCCAGTCGGCGGGGAGACCAGCGTTCTTGGCGGTCTGCTTGAGCTCGGCGGTGAACTTGTCGACGTCGCCAGGTGCAGCGTCCTTGACACCCTGCACGAACGCGTCGCCGACGCTCTTGCCCTCCTTGCTGGCCTTCTCCACGCTCTTCCAGATCTTGTCTGCAGACTCGTCGAGCTTCTTAAGCTCCTCCTTGCCGACCTTCTTGGCGTCGTCAATGTACTTGTTAAAGTCGTCCATGCTGGGGACCTTGCCGACGAGGAACTGGTATCAGCACTGCACACTCGACACGCTCACGTCAATGTACTGCTGGTACTGGCCTCCGTACTCCTTGCTGAGGTCCTGTGCGAGCGCCTTCCAGTCCATCTTCTCGACCTTGCCGCCGGCCGCGTCGAGCTTGGCCTGGACCTTCTCAATGACCTTCTTGACGTCGTCACCGCCGACCTTCTTCAGCTGGTCCATGGTGCCCTGCAGGTCCTGGTCCTTGAGGTTGGCGAGGATGCCGCCAAAGTCGGCCTTCTTGACCTGGTTCCAGATGGCAAACGCGGACGCGGGCAGGACGGCCTTGGCGATGCCGTCGAGCGAGTCGGGCGAGTCGATACCGACAGCCTTGGCGCCCTCCTTGGCCGTGTCAACCGCAGAAGCAGTGGCCTGCTTTGCCGTGTCCATTGCCTGCGCGCCGGCCTGCTTGACGGACTCGAGCGCATTGTCAATCTTGGCGGCAGCGTCACGGACGGGCTTGAGGTAGTAGAAACCCCCGGCCGCAATCAGTGCGAGCGCACCAAGCACGAGCCCTTGGCCCTGCAGCGCGTCGCCGGCGCCACCGCCAGACGACTGGTAGCGCACATTGCGCAGAGCCACGGTCCGGGGCACGGCCCTGGGGATGAGGACCGGGCGGGGGCGCTGGGATCAGCCCTTTTTCTCTAGACATTCCGCTGGTGACTACCCAGCCACACTGGACTCACGGCAGAGAGACGCGCCGAAGCGGCAGAGGAGCGGAGGACGGCTGGACGCATTGTAGAATAGATGTTGGAGGGGGTGAAAAGCGGCCGACGAGCCTTTAGTACTGCCCGCGTGCTGGAGCATGACGTCAGGCGAAACTTGCTATTGGAACGGCTGTTGGATGCTGATCCGAGACGCGGGGAGCAAGTGTAGCAAAATCGAGACCCGTCGATGAGGTCAGAGTGGTGGTGTGATGTCACAGGCACAGCGCGTGGTGGAAAAGAGGGAAATAACAGACGGAGTCCATGGTGTCTCCGCACCTCCACTCCCCCCACCTGTCGACCCAGAAACATAATCCCCCGTCACGCACCTTAAACCTTGAGCAAGCCGCGAGCTGACGACGCTCACCAGCCCGTGCCGCAGCAGCCGAGCGACGGAGCGACCGCTGAGGTCCCCATGCCCGTTCACCCAACACAGCCCAAGCAGCTTCCGCAAAACCAAACGTAACCCAAACGCGGAAGACTCCTGGCTCCAGCACCTGACACAACGGTTTCGGGTCAGCTGTCAACCCTGTCGGCACCGTCCGCAGCCTCCCTAGACGGCAGTGCCTCCAGTATTTGCCCGCATTCCACACCTCCAGCTCGGACGGCGCGAATAGCGTGTGCTGTGCAAGGACGACAACGCTTCCGAGTTGCGAACACGGCCGCAGGCCTGGACCCGATATGGCCTTCACAGGCATAGGCGCACTGCGGGACATGGCGCGCCTCGCGCGGCCATCGTCTCTTGGCAGCACGCTCCTCATGGAAACGAACCAGTGCATTGTCGTGTTTGACAAGTTTCCAAAGGCCAAGTACCACTTTCTGGTGCTGCCTAGGATACTCCCAGATGGGCTGGGGGAGAAGGCGCTGGACAGCCTTAGCAGCGTGCTTGCGGCCCCAGGAGGCAAGGAGGTAATTGACAAGATGGCCGAAGTGGCTGAAGAGGTTGTGGAGATGGTGCGCGACGAGATGGTCAAGACTGAGGGGTTCGAGTGGGGCATCAACTGCGGCTTCCACGCTGTGCCATCTATGAAGTAGGTCGCCTCTGACAATTCTGACAAAGACATGTCCACCTGCACGTTATCTCTGACGACCTCGTCGCGCCAGGGATGAAGATCAAGAAGCACTACAACTCGTTTCGGCCGGACTTGGGGTTCTTTGTGTCGTTGCGCGAGGTGCAGGGCTGGCTGCAGGATGGAGGGCATCTGGTCGACCGAGCGGAGGTGAGTACTGTCGAAGTGGGCGCTAATGCCAGAGGCTGAAGCTCGGAGACTCCCTACTCTCCACTTCCCTCGCCTGCTTCAAGTGCGGAGAGGACATGGCCAACATGCCCGCGCTCAAGCGGCACCTCGATGACGAGTTTGCAAAGGAGAAGAGGAAGGCTGGTCGGTGATGTAGCATAGATTCCAGCGTCATGAGAAGTCGCAATGTATCGGGACGGCCCATCCACGTCGGCCGGGACAGTCTCGGCTCGCCCTAAGCTATCGCTGGGAGGGTGGCTGACCCGGGTGCCTCTGATCTTCACAGGATCAACGATCCGGCCGGTCACTGGGAACGACCCAAGATCCCGGGCAGAGGATATCGTGCTGCGGACTCGAGGCCCCAGATCACGATGTGTGGTCGATATCCAGAGCATGTCGTCATGGGTGTCCGCTCAGCTATCGTGAGACGATATCAGGCTGCTCTCGCCTAACCTGGTGGAGGTACGCGACTGGCGACGAACAAACACCATCTTCCAGGCAGCAGGAACCCGGCTGACCGGGTTCCAGAAGCTGCAGTTGCAGCATGCGTCTGCACAAACACCGCGATCGATGAGAAACCCACGTGTGTATCATTAGATCTGGGCTGAGTAGCGCTGCGTTCACCCGCAAGAGCAGAGCAGTGCGCAGCAGACTCCTGAGCGCCTAGAGCGCCTGCACCACTGTCCAAGGCGCTCAAAGCACACGGCCGCGACTACACTGCCGCACAAACAAGGCGCGCTCGCACTGTGTGCTCGAGTGTGCTCGACAGCATCGCGTGACTGCCTTGTCCGCGCTCGATGGACGCCCTCGTCTCGAGGCCTCGTTCGAGGCTGCTTCCAAGGCAGTGCGGGCCTCTGAAGCGAGAGACGTTGGCATGGGAAGCAGCGAGCCGAGTGCTGTCAGTGCAGTCACGTCACGGTCAAAACACCAGACTACGCGTCTGTTTTGCTTCAGCTCGTGGGATGGATCAGAATGTTAGACGAGTGTTTGGACATTCTCACCCGCTGCCGCTTAAGACGAGTTGAGGGCATGCCGAGAGTTTGAAACGGGTGAGATCCAAGGAACTCCCCTCTAGGGATGCCGGGCCTCTGCTGCTCAGCTGATACCAATGCAGCACCTGAGAGCACCTGACGAGCAATCTTTGGGTGGGCCGTCTGCCGCGTGCCGCAAACGACGCCTGGCCGCTCGCCTCGGCGCGGGCAGGCTCTCGGCTGCGGCACATGGGCAGAACCGCATTCCACTGGGAGAGAGGGTAAGGTTGGCGAAAGAGCATTGGATCCGGTTTAGGCACCTATGCGTTAGCCTGCCAGAGTTCCTAGTCCACCCACCCGGCATCCACACCATCCAATCCTCTCTCTACGCGGCGGTACGCTACGGTACTTCCGCCTCTTCTCTCTCCTTCTCCTCCTCATTCTTGCACTCTCCCTGCGCTGCCGCCGCTGTTCGACCTCGTCGCCGCCCAACCCAGCACCATTTATCAGCCCGCGTCGGCCCATTATCCTTCTTCTCCCCACTTGTCCCTTTCAGCAGCTGTCTGCATCCGTCGCCCGTTGTCTTGGCCCTCGCCCGTCGCCTCTGTCGCCTCTCGACCTCTTGGTCATCGCCAGCAGAGCTCTTGTCGATCTACTCTGTGTACTATCGCCTACTCGTACCCGCCCACACCCACCGCCAAGAGACCTCCACCTGTCCCTTGTCCGTCCAGTCCCCCTCCCATCACCGACCACTACTACTTGCTGGTGAGAGTCTCTCCACACCCCTACTCCCCACCCGGCCCAGTGCATAGCCCCTCCCCTCGCAGTCTCGTGACACGCGTTGGCGCACAAAACCTCCCCTGCACACCCACATCCCATTACACATCACTCCGAGTGTCGCCGCTCGCACTGCCCGTCATGCCCCCGCGCGCATAGAACAAGTGTACTCGCAGCGCTCAGCGCCGACGCACTCTTGTTAAAAATCCTCACTGCTGTCCCCTCCATCACCGCCCCCTCCCTTCTCATGTCGTACGCCCCCTATCGCGCCTACGCCTGGCAAGACTGCTACACCTCTTGCCTCGACAACCCTCTTCCACAGCCTCCTCTGTTCTCCCAGTTGACCATGCTAGACGGCGTCCCGTCTCCCAGCGATTCCGACTCGCCACCGCTGGACGAGGCGACTCTCTGTGGCGCAGCAAACACGGTCACTTCACCGCGCCAGCATTATCCCCATCTCACGCTCCAGCAGCAGCAACAATTCCAGCATCACCCACATCTGCACTACCACTATCCCTTCGACACTGCCCATCTCCCGCGCATGTGGCACACCCAGCACCAAGGAGGAGGAGGCGTGAGTGCACTCAATCGTACCCACTTGTCGTCCACTGACATGTCCCCCGCCCCGCCGCCCCACTGTCCCTCCGCCCCTCGCCCCTGCGCAGCCCGTAACCTTTGCCGCTCCCCAGTATCCGATGCCGCAGCGTAGCACCGACGAGGGCAACGGCCTCGGCCTCGACCCCGGCAACGCCGCCGAATTTGGCGGCTTCGACTTCAACCTCACAAACCAAGCCCCGGCCGGCGCGCAGCCTCCGCCCCCATTCCCCTTTGGCATTGCCGGGGCCGCCCACCACCAGCAGCAACAGCAGCAGATGCAGATGCAGGCAAACGCCGTCTCACAACAGATGGCGCCCCAGCTCGCACGCCCCGCGCTCGCACTGGACACCGGCGCCTTCCACGTCCCCCAGACGCAGCCTCCGTCGGCCATGTCCAACCCGGCGTCGAGTTTCGACATGTCCGCGGGCCTGGACGTAGAGGGCATGCTTCCTCCGCACATCTACGGATACGGCTTTAGCTTTGGGCACGACTTCAACATCACCCCTAACGCCAACGGCAACCCCCCACCCGTGTACTTTCCCGGGACCATCTCGCCCTCGCAGCTGCCACACCAGATGCTCAAGCCGACAAAGAGCTTCGGGGACCTGCTGTTGGAGAGTCGCCAGTCGTCCCTTTCGGCCAGCTCCACGGAGAACGAGTGGAACAGCAATGTCGACGACCTGTCCATGCCCCTCGCTCGCACGCTGGTCATGGACCAACATCAGCAACATCAGTACGACATCAAGCCCCATCTCGAGCTCCCGCTGGACGACCCGACGCGCATGCAGGCCATCAGTCGGGCGCTCCGCCAGTACATCACCACACCCAACCGCTTTGCCTTTGGAGAGCGCAAGATCCTCATCATGTCGCCCAAGGTCGGGCAGAAGAGCTATGGCACGGAGAAGCGCTTCCTGTGTCCTCACCCGCAGGCGACCCTCATTGGCCAGTCGTGGTTTACTCAGTCGACCGACGACTGCCCAGTATCGCCTCTCCTCCCTCCAAGGGTGAACATCAGCCTCTCGGGCGAGGCCACGGTCAAGGACGGCCACGTAGCCTGGACCACGCTGGACAACAAGTCGCTCGACGACAAGATCCACACCCAGCCCATTACTGAGCAGGACAGGCCCTTCCTCGGCAATGTCGCCGGCAAGAACCTGCACATCTCCGACAGCGACAGTAAGCGCCGCGAGGTCAAGGCGCGCGTCACTGTCAAGGCGCCATTTGCCCACCACGCGGGCGTTCATGGATGGGGCCCGGCAAAGGGAACCATGACGGACATTTCAAACGATCGCATTGTCGGCGTGTTTGAGAGCAAGGAGATCAAGGTCATTTCAAAGCCGAGCAAGAAGAAGTCGAACAGCAAGAGCGCTGAGCGTAGGTCTACGTGTTTGCCCCGCTGATTGCAGTCATCATCCAGCACGGGTCCACAATTGCCCTATTCAATCGCGTCAAATCGCAGACGTCGTCCACTCGGTATCTTTCGGTTCCTATCGACCTCACCCGACAGCTGGGCTCGGACGGCAAGGCCGTCACTGGCGCCGTGCCTCCCAATGTCCCTGCATCCGACAGCATCTTCCGCGGATTCACAGTCTCGCCGAGCGCCTGGGAGTCCTTCATCGTGTATCTGGTCGACCCCTCCAAGCCCGTAGGCGTCAGCAACGTCAAGTCGCAGACGCCTGGCTGGCCCAACCTCCCCAGCAATGTCATTCCCGCACATCTGGCGCCTCCCATCCGGTACAACTCTACGATTGTGCTGCAGTCGCTCCAGACCGGCCTGGTGTCGCCCGTGCTCGTGATCCGACATGGCGACGACGGCTCGGACGTTGTCGGCATGGACGGGAACACGACCGACGCGACGGTAGCAACCCCCGAGGGCGAGCTCCCTGGTCTGCCCGTGTCGCAACTGCAAAAGGTCGCCTTTGAAGTGTACCAGTCCAACTCGATGCACGAGTTCCAACGGGACTCGACGTACGGTGGGCTCTGGCTAGCCTGCGACCAGGAGACGGTGCGCGAGCAGTTTGTCTCCACCGAGCGGCGTTGGAACCCCATCCAGCCGACTGGCCGAGGCGGTGGCAGTCGCCCGTCCAGTATGCCGAACACCCCTCAGACGCGCTTTGGTGTACTGCCCATGACGCCGCACAATGCGTCCGTGGCCCTGCCGTCCAACCCCGACAGCCCCGTTTCGTCCTCGTCCTCGACCGACTACTTTGGCTCGCACAGCCGCAAGTCGTCGTCATCTGCCCTCTTCTCGCCCCTCCAAGGCGATGTGAGCCTGCCGGCATCGACGGACGGGGGTCCCGTACGCCGCCAGCGCACGGGCTCGTCGAGTCGCGGCCCGATGGCACGCCCAAACATGCACCGCAAGAGGGCGTCTGCGGACATCCCCTCCTCCTCATCGTACGAGTTCATCCCCAACCTCGCAAATGGCAGCGGGATGGAGCGCATGATGTGGACCCTCGACGTCGGCGACGTGTGCATCTGGACGATCGTCTCGACCGAGCAGATCAGCTACACGTTCTACGTCCCGCAGTACGCGACGGGTCCATCCGAGCCGTTCGCGCCGTTCCCCATCCTCAACCGCCTGCTCGCGCCCAACATGAGCGCCGAGGTGCCGGCAAAGTACAACCACCAGTACACGTCGGTCGCGGCCATGCCGCTCGTGACGTTCTACGGCAAGAACTTTGCCAAGCGCTCGGACGGCAGTGCGCAGCATCACGTATACTATGGCGACAAGCCCGCGGCGCACAACGAGGTCCGGTGGTGAGTTTCAAACGTCTGCCCAGACTGACCCCAGTAACGAGGTCATGGCCGCGTCCGAGCCGCCGCCCAACGCACAGGCCGAGCCCATCTTCCTCGTCCGCGACGACGGACAGCTCATCGTCCCCACCGGCCTCAACTACCCGGGGTCGTCCCAGTTCCAGTAATCTCGCGCATCAGTTGTAGGCATCTCCATGGGGGCATAAGAAAAGAGCGCGCCTCGGCGGCACTGTAAGAATAGTTGTGCAATATGCATTCTCACATAGCTCTAGAGCAGCGTCGGTGTGTGGGTGGCCGGTGGAACTGTGCCGGACGCTGAATTGACCATCAGACAGCCGGTCTCGGAACTCAGTCGTTGAGACAAGTCTAGGAGGCGCTCAGATCTTAGACTTTTCCAAACTCGTTCGCCACTGGAGTTGGGGAGCAGTGGTCCATGACCGGGATGCTCAACCCGCCGCTGCACATGAGAATCCTAGGGACCTCGCAGTCCGACTCGGCGACATCATCCAAACAGCTCTCACGACCAGCCCCCCGACATGACTCCCATCGACCTGACTCTCGTCTACTCCTTAACCGATACGCTACTCTACATGTCTATAGTCTATTCACACTCCCAGCCTAGCGCGACTTGAGACTGAGGCCCTTGCGCCGCCGCAAGCGGCGCACCGCGACCATGCCCGCGAGCACGGCCAGGACGGCGCCAAAGCCCCAAATGCCGCTGCCGACCGGCATACTCGGCCACCCAGCCCCCTTCTCACTCCTCGCCCGCCGCAGCACGGCCTGGACACCCTCCAATGCCGGCCGCTCGACCGCTGCTGCCCGCGCGAGCTTGCCGGCCAGATCCGCCAGGTCACTGTCGAGATACGCAAACTCGGCCTTGAGGCCGGAGGTGTGGGACTCGAGCTTGGCCAGGCGGGTCTGGAGGGACTCTGCTCGGTCGAGCGCCTTTCGCCGCTCCTCCTTGGCCTTGGGGGTCTTGTCCAACTCGCCACTCGCGTTCCACTTTGCACTCAGCTCGGCCATGGCGGCCAGGAGCGTGCCCTGGTACGACACGAGCGCGTCTGCCACAGCGCCATCCATGCCCTCCTCCTTCATCGCCTGCGCCTCGTCCCGCGCCGTGTCGCGCGCCTTTATCGCCTCGGGCGAGTCGCGCAGCCGGCGCGGCTTGTACGGCTTCCCATTCTCGTCCGGCGGGTTGATGCAGATGACTCCTGTCAGCATTTCACTCTGAATGGCTCACTGTGCTGCACCTCGCCGTTCACAAAGTCCTCCTGGTACTTGCCATTCGCGCTGCCGCGGTGGATGAGGAAGGGCATCGGCGGCGAGTTCTCCGGTGCGCTCGGGCACGTGGAGCCTGGCACGCCGACAAACCTGGCCCCCTCATCCAGGCTGTTCCGCTCCACGACAAAGTTCTCCGCGCTCGACACGACGATGGCGTACCCGAACCGCTCGCCGTGGAAGTGGTTGTCCGTTACACTGCCTCCGCGCACGCGCGTGTCCGTGTCGTCGCTCCAGGACGAGGGCCCGACAACGATGCCGACCTTGAAGTAGCCTGAGGCGGCGTAGAAGTCGTTGTCGTGCACTGACACCTGGGAGTAGTCGCCGGCGTACGGGTCGTAGTCGACCAGGTTTACGCCGCCAAGCACCACGCGCGTCCGGCTGTAGACGTTGTTGAAGCGCACGTCCGTGCCGGCGCTGCCAAAGATGACAATTGCTCCGTCAGTCGTGTCGAACACGACCTGCTGTCAGCTTCGTCGTCCTCTTGCGAGCTCACGTTGCGCTCGATGACCGACCCCTTGCACGCGACACTGATGCCGTCCGCACGCGGGTTGCCCCAGATCGGATCCTTCTCCACCAAGCCGTCGTACTCCTCGTCCCACTCTTCGCCACATGGCCCCTGTCGTCAGCTCGACAAAGAGGCGAAACTGACGATAACGTTGTCCGCAATGTAGCTCTTGTGACAATTCAGCGAGTCGCCCTCGCGCACATGCAGCGCGCTCCACCCTCGCGGCTCATACAGCCTGCACCCAGTCACTCTTTGTCCCTCAGCGTTGCCGATCTCGATCAGCGCGCCGCCGAGCGGCACGCGCAGGAGCTGCGGCCGGTTCCCGTCAATAGCGAGGTTGGAGATGGTAGCGTCGCCGCATTGCTTGCAGTCCGCACTGGAGTCAGATTCACCAGGACTCAACGCACAAGATGGCAGTCGACTGATTCTCGCCCTCGACGATCAGCATCGCACGCTCGTGCCCGCTCGCGTCTTCGCCAGTGGGGAGGGTGGCCGTCGTCAGCGTCTGGCGCGGCGCTGTGAACACGATTGGCGCCTGAAGGCGGTGCACCGAGCCAGCGCAGAGCGTGACAGTCTTGCCTTGCCCGCCTGTTGTCAGCTCACCCCGCTGAGAGCCCACCAATCCGCAGCGCCGCGTTGATCGGCTCCTCGTTGCCAGACGGGAGACATTTGGCCTGTGCTCCGAGCGCAAGCGCAATGTGGAGGAGAAGAAGAGGCCACATGCCGATCAGAGACCAGCTCTGGCCTGTACGTGTCGAGATGTCAGAAAACAGTTAGAGGGTGGGAATTGTTGTTGAGCTTGCGACCACGAAACACGCCTACGACTGACATTTATCGCTGTGCCTGGCGTGGCATCGAGGTACGCGTTTGATCCCGGTGGGGCACCACGCAGAGATGGGTGGTAAGTACGATGCATGACGGGTTCTGCCTTCCTCACTCGCCATGTCGTCTACAGCAACGAAACGTATCCAGAGGGTACGTGTTGGAAGGAGGTTGAGCTGACGGCAGGAGCTCTCAGAGCTCATGGCCAACCCCGTCGCTGAGGGCGTCACCGTCGAGGCAGATGGGGACAACCTGCTCGTTTGGAAGGTGTCGATGGCGGGGCCGGTGAGTTGACGAGACTTCACAGCTTATGGCAGCAAGATACTCCCTACGCTGGTGGTAAATTTGCTCTCACCGTCACCTTTGGTAACGAGTTCCCTTTCAAGGCGCCGACTGTGAGCTAAGGTGTTCCTCATGTTAGCTCACAGCAGATTCTGTTCGACACCAAGATGTACCACCCCAACATTGACAGCGATGGCAAGTGAGTGCCAATGTTGCCAGTGGGCTGGGTATACGGCCCACAAGCCGCGGACGCCTGCTCCAACGCGGAACAGCTCTCGCGCCCACAATACTGCAGCTGACCGCAGCATCTGCATTGGAATCCTGAAAGCCGAGGCATGGAAGCCTTCCACCAAGATGAGCATTGGTTAGCTCATGCCACTCCCCTTCCAGCTAATGTCAGTTCTCCTCGCGCTGCTCGACCTTCTCGAGACGCCAAACCCAGATGACCCACTAGTGACGTCCATCGTCAGCTTCGAATCCTCCGCGAGCTGACAACAGGCCGAGCAGTATCGCACCGACCGCCAGGCGTTTGACAAGAAGGCCAAGGAGTACACTCAGAAGGTAAGTTGGCCATGTCAGCCGTGTCCCCAGCAGCTCACTTCAGTACGCCAAGTAGCTGCGACCATAGCCAGTCTCTCCAAGGAAGGCGGCGCTGGGCAGCGGCAACTGCGCTAGGGATACCATTAGACTCTCATCAACATGTACAGACTGTATCTAACCTCGTCACTCTAGCTCGGTCTATCAACTTTATCTGCCTTCTGCATCCTGCGCTCGTCTCTCACGTCTCTCGCTCCTTCTGCGCGATGTTGTGCACCGTTGCCGTGCTTGGTCGGCCGCGCCGCCAAAAGCTCAAGCACGCCGTGCTGATCCGAATGGGGCGCAAAGGGGGTGCACGGACGCCCCCTGCGCGACACACATGCGCCCTGCCACGAGAGGGGTACAATAACCTCTCACCTCCAGCGACACTCTTTTCTCTTCGTCCTCTTCATCAATCCTACTGCGGCGGCGAGGCGATCACCATGGCAGGCGACAGCGCGCGGCGACAGAGCGGCATCTGCCTCCTCACCGTCGAGCCTGGCTACGTGACCAAAACGCGCCAGCGGCTCGAGATCAGCGGGTGGCCGTCCTGGGACGAGCTCGCGAGCGCGCTCGTCCAGGCCGACGGACATTTGGCTGGCCGCGATGCAGTTCTGGTCGTCCAGCCGCAGGGCATGATACCGAGCGTTGTCACCAGCTGCCAGGAATGGGAGGTGAGTCACTCATCGTCCGCACTGACAATAGGCGTGCGCCGTGGCCATGGACAGCGCCGCCGTCCGTCTCACTGTACTCAACCCGCGCGGTTCACCGCTGTCGCTCGGGTTTCCAGACAGCATGGTCCCAAAGGAGACTCCAGACGCGATAGTGGCGGATTCCTTCGAACGCATCACTGCCGAGCCGCCGCTCCTGCAAGTTAATCTCCCTTCGCCTTACCTGTCTGGAAGCGATCAGTCGCTCGATCATTGCGACGACACCAACAGCGCCGTCCTGTCCAGTCCTGCCATTTCCAGTCCTGTCGAGGTCAATGGTATCGCGGCCGGACTAGAGGCCCTCGCGCTTCACAGCGATGCCGATCGCCGCCCCTCTGTCACGTCCAAAGATGGCACCCACAGCTCAGCTACACCCACCACTCTTCCACAAAAAGCGCGCCGCTCGTTCACTGCACCCGCCACAGGGCTCCCGACACCAGTCAGCACTGCGCCCCTCAGCGCGCCTCCAACGCGCGCCGCACCACCTCGCAGCGCCAAGCAGCCCGACTGGCTTCTTCCCCTGGTGCACAACGACACCCTGCACCGCCGGCGCAGCGAGCGTCGTCCCCTCCACCCACTCATGATCACGACCACGAATGAACCACACGACCACCGTCGCATCGTCGACGCCGCGTGGATGCCCACGCCTGGCCTCGAGGCCCCCGAGCACCAGCGCGAGAACTGGCGCGGCAGCTGGGGCAACTGGTTCGCCTGGAGTCCCTAGCATGTCGATCCGCTGAAGTGTATGTGATGCATGAATGTACCCTATGCGTTAGACTTGCCGCCAAGAATGGCGGCCATGAGCTCGAGATCGTCCATCTCGTCCTCGTTCTTCCCTGCCGGCTCCTGTGCGGGCTTGATGGCGGATACGAGGTCGCCAGCGGGCTTGGCTGCGCCGGCCTCGGCCTTGGGCGGCAGGGTCCAGCGCTGCGCGTACCCGATACCGCCCGTGAACCCGCCTGCAGGCATCGCGAGGGGGTTGACGTCCGCGCTCCAGACCTTGGGCTTTCGGTGCTTCGTGCTCTGCCCCTCGCGCAGCGGACCGCTCGAGGTGTCCTGCCTGCTGCGTGCGACCTTCTCCAACCGTCCACCTTCTTTCCAGAACGTCCGTTCCTACTGTCAGCTTCAAAGACGACGGAAAGCTCACCCATTCGTCGCGCTTGAAGCTGGCGCCGTAGTGCCGCGCCTCGGCTGCTGCAGCGTGCGTGGCCATCTCGTGCTGTGCGCGGAGAGCGACAAACTCAGCCGTCGCCCGTGCGTACGCCTCAGTCATGGGCAGGCTAGACTCGTGCAGAGTAAGAGTGAACTCGACCACGTCCTCGACGGTCGGATACCGTCCTCGCTGCGCAAGGGAAGTCCAGCTCTTCCCCCGCACGGCGTGAGCGGAGCGAATCGTGTCGGCCTCGACGAGCGAGACGGGCCGCAGGGCCTCGAAGGGGAAGTCGGCGAAGAACTGCCTCCGGACGCGGTCGGCATCGTAGACAATGTCGGCCGGCTTGGGCTTGGGCTCGCGGAACTGCTTTGCGTGGTGCGTCCGCGTGCGGCCCTCCCGTCGAGCGTCCAGTCGCACAGGCAGGTCGCCGTGAGTCCACTTGGCCTCGGGCCGCGAGCGCGCCGTCGTCTGCCGTGCGGGGATCACTGGCGGAGGGTTTGCCAGGACGGCATTGTACCACGTCGGCGGGTGCGTGATGAGGCCGCTCTGGATGAGGCGCGACATGGCCTCGGGGACCTGGGAGGCGATTTTGCGCACCATCTTGCGTGTGCGCTGCTCGTCGACGATGATGGTGAGCACGATAAAAGTCGGACTTGGTCAAGCCGCCGCGGGAGGAAAGGGGGAAAATAGGAAGTAATATTCCACGTGGTGGACATTGGACGCGCGTTCAGTGACGACTGCTGTTGTTGCGACTGTCCAGATCACGACTGACCACCATGTCGTTCCAGAGGAAACAGGAGAAGGACTACACTGCAGAGGTCAAGGAGTTGACGCCCGAGGTCGAGGCGCTCGCCAAGGTGGGTGCTGGTGCTGCACGGCAGCTGTTGTACATGGTTCTCAGAGCTGACATCAGAATGGCAAGCTGCCAGAGGCGATCGAGCGCATCTCGGCGCTGGAGAAGCAAACGCGAAACGTGAGCAGGCTGTGGTGCACGCTGACAAAAGTCATCAGACATGCCTTCCACAGCGGCGCTCCTCACCCTCCTCGCCCGCCTGTGCTGGGAGTCGCGAGACCTGGACGCGCTGAACGCCAACCTGACGCTCATGTCCAAGAAGCACGGTCAACTGAAGGAGGCAGTGGTGCGCATGGTCGACGAGGCCATGCCGTGGCTCGGCGACCTCAAGACGCGCAAGGCCGCTGGGGAGTTCAAGGACAACGATCGGTGGCTCGAGCTCCTGACGACGCTGCGCGACATCACCGAGGGCAAGATCTACCTTGAGCTGCAGCGGGCACGGTTGACGGTCATGCTGAGCGAGCACCACGAGGTGCTGAGCCAGGGCGCGCCCAAGGCTGAGAAGGGCGCGGAGAAGAAGCCGCTGAAAGAGGGCGAGGAGAAGAAGGAGCCTGTGACGGCCGAGGACCACCTCGACGTCGCGGCCGATCTCATGAGCGAGATCCAGGTTGAGACGTATTCGTCCATGGACAAGCGGGAGAAGACTGAATTGTGAGCTGTCTGGAGGCCAAGCTGACAGCAGCATTCTCGAGCAGATGCGTCTCGAGTCACTGCGTGGCAACTGGAACAAGGTCCGCGTTGGCTCGCGCAAGATTAACCGTGTGTTCCTCAAGGAGAAGGAAAGCACGGACCTCAAGCTGCGGTACTACGACCTCATCGTCCAGCTCGCTCTGCAGGAGGACGACTACCTCGAGGCGTGCAACGCGTACCAGGCGGTGTGGGACACGGACGAGGTCAAGGAGGACTCGGCAAGGGAGCTGAACGTGAGCTCAAAAGCATCTGCTGAGCTGACTGCAGGTCATCGAGAACATTATCATGTACGTCGTGCTGGCGGCATACAGCAACGAGCAGTCCGACATGCTGCACAAGCTGTACGCGAACAACGACCTGCAAAAGGCGCCGTTGCATTAGTACGTCCTTTTTCCAACTCTGCTGACCGCAGCGAACTGCTCAAGTGCTTTGTGACAAAGGAGCTCATGCGCTGGCCGGGGATCGAGAGCCTGTACGGCCCGACGCTGCGGCAATCACCAGTCTTCTCGCCAGACTCCAAGCTCGGCGTCAAGACGGGCGCAAACGAGAAGAAGGACGACAGCAAGGCGCCAGGCGAGGCACGGTGGGAGACACTGCACAAGCGCGTGGTGGAGCACAACATCCGCGTGGTCGCCGCGTACTATTCGCGCATCACGCTGCAACGGCTCACAGAGCTCCTCGACCTGCCGCTGCTGACGACCGAGCGGACGCTGTGCAAGCTCGTGACGGACAAGACGGTGTACGCACGGATCGACCGCCCGGCCGGCGTCGTGACCTTCCACAAGCCGCAGCGGACCAACGAGGTGCTCAACCTCTGGTCCCGCGACATTGGCAAGATGCTCGGGCTGGTGGAGAAGACGTCGCACCTCGTCAGCAAGGAGTACGCGATGCACGAGGCCGCCAACGCGGGCCGCAAGAAGGTCAAGGCTTAGATAGACTTGTAGCATGAGTACAGCACGGTGCATAGCAGACAACCAAGAGGGAGACAACAGATGCAACGGATTCCAATTCTCGTCATCGTTTGCGCATGCGCGTCCACTTCATCGCTTGCGGGTGATGGCGCCGCGCGCGACGCCCGCGGCGCCCTTGAGTGCGCCCCACCGGCCCTTGTGCTCCTCGACGACCGGCGCGCTCTGCCAGTTCTGCACGACAGTGTACTCGCGCTCATGCTCGTCGGGGTCGTCGCTGTCCTCGCCGTCGCCGGGGCGGTGCGCGTACCGGTCGCTCATTATCGAGCGGTGCGCGGCGTACGACCTCGCCTGCGCGAGCGAGGGGTATCGTGTGGGTTTCTGTACATCCTCGCTCGTGACGGGCGTCTCTTTCCTCGGCGTAAGTAAGCCAGTATGCGGGCTAGACCGCGCCGAGAAGCCCGAGGCAGACTTGAATGAGCCTGCGACGCCAGACGACATGAACGAGCCCGCGACGCCGGCAGACTTGAACGAGCTCGCGACGCCATTGCGCGATGAGAGCGAGAGCGCCTTGTGCCGCCCGTGCCGGTGTTCGCTGACCATCGGCATCGGGCCCGAGATGTGCGGGTGCGCGTCCTCGTCGCCGTTCGTGAGCGGGACAGACGGGGGTAGCGAGCCCGTTGGCGCAGTCGGGTCAGTCAGGCGGCGCGGGTGCTGGTGCTGGCCTGCCGTGACCCAGTCGCCGGCTGAAGTGGCGCGGTGCCGCGACGTGGGCGTCGTCGCGCCGTGACGCTCCGCAGCCTGCATCGGCGGCGCGGAGACGAGCGCCTGCAGTCGCTCGCGATAGGCAGTCGCGCGGCGGTCGTAGATCGAGTTCAGTGCAGGGTCAATTTGTGTCAGTGCTTTCGGGGCTGCTGTCAGCTTTACCGCATATGGAGACTCACAGGTAAGACTCCTGCCGGTGGTGTTGTTTCGGCGAAGACTGTCCGCGACGCTGTTCCTGTCCGATCCGCTGCTGAGGCTGTGGTGCGTCCGGCTCGTGCCCGTGCTGAGCACACTGAGGCGCTCGGCGCGCGCGTACTCTTGTGCTAACGCGTGGCTCTCGCCATACGCCGCAAGCTGGTCCGCCAGACTGCGGCTCGAGTGCTCGCTGGCCGGCAGCTGCGCGAGCTCGAGCACGTTCTGCTCGTCCTGCTGCATTGCATCGCGGGCCTCCTTGTGCGAGGAGATCTTGCGCGCTACCGGATACCCGGGCCGGCTTCCATCTGACTGGGGCAGACTGCGGCCGGACGACGCGCGCGAGAGGTGCCCAATGGACGACGCGCGCTGGACGTTGGCGAGCGGCTCCTTGCCTACGCGCACGCGGCCGTTGGGCATCAGCTCGGGCGAGACGTTCAGGCCGAGCGAACGCAGGTCCGCTTCGCTCGTCTCGGTCGGTGGGAGCGACCTCGTTGCTGAGCCTGGCGGTGTGAGGACGCGCGTGGACGGTGGTGTCTGCAGACCCCGAGAGGATTCTGTCATCGCCGACCCGATGCTCTCGCCGCGGAAGCGCCGCACGTCCGTGTCCGTCTCGGGCCACTCGCCATGCCACTCCATGCTGGACGCTAGGTCCGACGTGCCCGGCGTGTCGAGCGACAAGGATGGCACCTCGGACGCCGATGGTGCCTCAGAGACAGAGGCCGTCTCATGACCTGTCTCTGGGGTCACCTCCGGCATAACAGGCGGATCCGCGATGATGGTCTCATCCGGGTCGAGCGGCACGACCTCGGCCGTCGGTGTCGGCTCAGAACCCTCTGACCGTCTCGGTTCCTTCTCAGCTGGCGGCGTTCGTTCAGAAGCCTCAGACAACCTCGCTTCCTGCTCCTCCTCAGTGACAGGTCGCCCAGGTGACGTGAGCGAGAAGAGCGGCGAGCTGATGCTCGGGAACTCGGGTGTCGGTGGCAAGACCGGCGGCGAGCTGGGCGGAGTGGCAAACACCTGCGGCCCACTCGCCATGCTCGTGATGCTCCCACGCCCCGACGGCGACGTCGTCGGCGAGTAGCTCTCGTAGCTGCCCGGCGTCTCGGGCGTTACCGAGCTGTGGGTGTGGGGATGCTCTCGGTACTGGCTTGGGAGGGTCATGGATCGGCGCTTGGTGAGACCTGGCATCGACGGGGCACTGGGCATGCGGCGCGGCTGTTCCCTTTGAGGTCTCCTGACCTCGGTCATGGTCCGCCGCACGGTCGCGCGCGTCTGGCTACCGTCGCTGTCCTCATTCACCCACTCATTCGAGAGCGGACTTGGGCTGATCACGCCCGTGCCGCGACTGCGGCGATCCCACGGACGTTCGATGGCGGGAACGGGTGGCACAGTGGGTGCCTGCCGATCGGAAGAGAGCGACATCGAGGACGGACTCTCGGAGCGATTCTCAAAGAAGCGCGTCTTGGTCACGGGGGCAGATATTGCCGCTGCGGCCTCGAGCTGTTCGCCGAGCTGCTGCACGTCCATGGCCATCTGGACCATCTCGGGATCCATGCTTGCACGCTTCAAGCGCGCAATGCCTTCTTCGAGCTGATCTGCGGCAACGGGGCGGGACTGCTGCTCTGTGCGTTTCGGGGGACTGGGACTGCGGGAGGGTGGCGAATGGCCTCGACGGAAGAGGCCAAGGATAGCCTGCTTGTTGGCTTTTGCGCGGTGTACGGTGCGCGTCCGTCCGCGCGAGAAGAAGTGGTGGTGGTGCGTCTCGCCCTCGGTGATGGACGGCGACGAGTTGTCTTCTGTCTTTCGAAGCGCGGCTCGGAAGGCCTGGCCGGGGTGGGCTGCCTTCTCAAAGATGGAAGGCAGCGATGGCCGACGAGAAGAGCGCTGAGATAATCCCCCAGAGAGGCCGGGAGATGTGCTCGGTGACTCGTCGATGGGTGACTGGGGATTGGAGACGGAACCCATCAGGGATGGGCTGTCACCATCGGTTGGCGAAGGGGACGTCGGAGAGCTTGGAAAGGGCGATGGCAGAGATGACGACGGGTTGTCGCTGTCCAGCGATGTAAGCAATGGCAAGGTAAGCTCTGGCGGGTTGGCGGGTGGCGTCGGCGTGGTTGCTTCACTGCCCTCGCTCGCCGGCGGTCTCAGAGTGCTGTCCTCGCTTTTCGCCTGCGGGCTCGGCTCTGGGCTAGTCAACTGCGGGCTTGGCACCGGGCTCTGAAGCTGTGGCTCGGGGCTCATTGCCTCGCTGGCGTTGTTCACCGACGTGTTCGATGGGCCCCTTCTGAGCCCATTCTCGATCGTCGTCCGCAGCTGACGCGCCTTCTCCGACGCCACTGACACCATGCTCGCCGCCCGCTCCTTGCCCTTGCGCGACGGCGCAAAGTCGCTGGCGTCACTCATGGTACTAGCCGTGGAGTCGGCGCGGGGGCGTGATGGGCCAGCGATGCCATCACCGTCCGAGGCCGGGCGGTCGGTGTGGTTGAGATGCTCCCACACGCGGATCGCGCGTACTACTTCGGGATGGTTGCTCATCTCGGCGAGGTCCTCTGGCGTCATGCCGTTCTTGTCCTGCTTGTTGGGCACGGCGCCGCACGCAAGCAGGATCTGAACCACGTTCACATGCCCATTGGCCGCCGCAAAGTGCATGGGCGTCGAGCCTGGGGTCAGAGTGTCATATTACGCCACGGCTCACCGACGGTGCCGACGGCGGGGGCGTTGTTGCCACGCTTCGAGTCGCTGTAGCGTCGTGGGAGGCGCGGGGCATTGACGTCGGCGCCGCGCTCAATGAGCATGCGCACGACACTGACGCTGCCGCCAGAGCATGCCGCGTGCAGCGGCAGACAGCCGTGGAGGAGGGAGTTGACTGGCTGGCCGTGCGTCAGGGCGTAGTGTACCAGTCCGACGTTGCCGCTCGCTGCGGCAGAATGGAGCTCGAGGTTGGGAACTGTAGGGGAGGCGAGAGGTACGACGGGTCGGAGCGGCACCAGGGGTCGGAGGAGGATCATGTCAGCCGCTGAGATGGAGAGAGGTGCAGACGACAGTGGGCTTATGCCATGCAAGTGTCCCTGCGCGGCTCATGTGTTGCCACCGGCTCGGGTATCGAGGAAGCCTCTGCAGACATGAAGCCGCATCGCACGCAGATCACTGCCCACCGTCGATCTCTAGATCTGTCGACACTCACAGTCGAGGACAACATCATACTTTTGCTCTACACGCTCCGCCTTGCTGCCAGCATTGCCATTGGGCATCTTGCTGCGTATTGCTTCAAGCGTAGCCGCTGTGCGCTCGGCAGCAGTCACGGAGGTGCCGGCCACCGACCCCGGCGCGGATGGGGACATGGTGGCCCTTGTGGGATCGTCGGCGGCGGACCAGCCGGGTCGACGCGGGGACGAGAGTGTCTGAAAGTGTGCGAGAGGTGATCAGCGCTCGGTGCGTCGTCTCGCTGGTGGCCTGGGCATGGATGCTGATGGGATGAGAGCAAGTGGACGTAGAGGGAGACTCCCCCCACGAACATTACTGCTGGCGTCCTGCGACTGGGGCTCGCCCTGAGACACAAGCTCTTCGGCCTCGGCGCGACAGTGAGGGCGCGGGGGCAATCACGCCTCCCTGGAAAATGGCGGCGTACGTCATGCTTGCCTACTCACCGATGCCGCCTTGTACCGCGCATTATTACTGGGATCGACGCCTGCCGAGCCTTTCCTCCGCGCCGGCTTTCCTCCGCCATCACATAGGTGGGGTAGTGAGTGCCCACTCGCCCCTACTCCACAACACTGGATTGTATCCCAACGTCATGGTGCGCTATGCATCATGTCCTGCACGCTAGATCATTCGGACATGAGGGCGTGAGGGTGGGTCGGACGTCACGCTCGTCCGACGCTCCACTAGGAACGTCGTACCCACAAACGTCTGCTACAATCAGCAGCACATACCTCGGCGAGTGGGCGACGAGGCAAAGATAGCAGCGATCGTGCGACAAGATTGCCCCGTGCGTGGCAGGCCGCGTGGGCGCATACGAGTGCAGTGCGGAAGTGCCGCACAGAGGTATCGGAGTGGCGAGCTTGGTCGGTGGCGAAGATGGTGGCAGTGATGGGTGGCGAGCGATGGTGGCGAGTGGCACATGGCGGAAGCTCCACTCCGCCGCACAGATGTCCACGATAGCCCTACCGTCACCCTGACTCGGTGGATGCTAGCAGTCGTGGAGGAGGGTGCTCCACGTATCAGACTGGCCTCGGTATGGTCAGCTGCGTGGTCCTGTTGTGGCGGAACGTCCGCCCTACAACGTCAAAAGGTGAGGCAGCACTACGGCTGGCTGCCGTCCTGGCAGGAGGGATGGGGGTGTGCAAAGTGTGCAGCGGTGAGCCTGTTAGAGCTGTGTTGGGGACCCCTTGAGGTGCGATGGCGTCGATCTGTCTGGTGAAGAATTTGAAGCGTAGACACACTGGGAGTCGCTGGAGGAGCAAGTAGTGACGACGAGCTTGCAAGAGAAGTAAGCGATCTAGAAGGATCAAAGGCTGAGAAGGTAGAGTCAGCCCGGCGCGAGGAAGGTCAAGCCCAAGGAGGGCGTAAAGCTCGAGGAGGAAGGTGTCTTTGGAGGAGAAATACAGAAGGAAGGTCACGATGGAGGAAAGTCGCAACCGATACCAACTGCCGATCCCTGCCCTAGCCTTTAGCCCTGCCCACCATTCGGTAGGCGACGACACACCTTGCTTCCCCTAGCGCCCCAGTCAATTACCATAATTCCGACGCGTTTCAAGCCACAACAACACGTCGCGCTTCTCGCCAAGGCACTATCACGCTCCCCAGTCCTCCAATCCTCGTCGTTCCATCGCGTGTCCGAGGCCTGTGGATCCAGCGCAAAGCAAGGGCCCGCAGACTGAAACGCCGCTAACACAGTTCCTGGGCGCAGTGTTTCGTTGACCAGATCTCGGACGGAAGACTATTTCTATGTATATCGCCTCCGCGCACGGTGTCCTCTTGGCCTCTTCTCCCTGTTCCTTTCTCACTGCCACTTACTCTTGTCGTTGCTGTCGCCACTTCGCTCTCGACGCGGGCTCCCCCTCGCATCCTCCGAGCCTCACTCCCTCCTCCGCCTCGCCCTCACCCATGCCTGAGCCACGCCGCTCGTCCGATACGGACGTCTCAGTTTGGACGCTCGAGGACCGCCAGAGCTCCTGGTGCTGTTTCGTGAGCCCCAGATATGCCATTCTGACAACAGCCGAAGCGGTACGCGTCTGCCACTCTGGCGCTGACTCCAGCACGACCAGCAAGGACGAGCAGCCGTCCCGCCCCCCGCCGAGCAGCTACCCCGTAACCAGGATGGATGCGCCCGCGCCGGCCGCCAAGCCTCCCACGCCCGTATCCAAGCATTAGACTGGTGTTGTGTATCCCCCCCTGCGCCCTCTTTCGTGCTTCCAATTCTCACGCACTGAACCAATTGAATCAAGATCCATACTCTACTCGCCTAATGGGCGATACTCAGGTCCTCCATCCCAGCCGCACGCTCAATCTCGGCCTCGCGCTCCTCGGCCTCCAGCTCGTCCTCAGCCTCATGCCATGCCCTTGCGCGAGCCACCGCGCGGTCCCAGCCACGGATCATGCGCGCGCGCGTCTTGGCGTCGATCTGCGGCTCAAACACCTGGGCGTCCGCGGTATTCACCTCGCTGAGCGTTTGGGGGTCGTTGAGGTCCCAGCCAAACAAGCCCAGGGCGTGGCCAGCAAGCAGCGCCGAGCCGAGCGCAGTCGACTCGCGCATACTCGGTCGGACGACGTTGAACCCGCCAATGTTCGCCTGGATCTGCATTGCCAGGTCGCTGTTCGTCACGCCGCCGTCGACCTTGAGGTTCTCTAGCGCTGCGCCGGACTCGCGCTCGATCACGTCCAGTACTGCGCGGGTCTGGTAGCAGACTGCCTCGAGCGTCGCGCGCGCAATGTGCGCCGACGTCGTGTAGGACGTCATGCCGATTATCGTGCCCGTCGCCGTGCGGTCCCAGTATCTGGGGTCAGCTTGGGAGAGACCAAGCACTCACGGGGCAAGGAGACCTGCAAAGGCGGTGACGAAGTAGACGCCGCCGCAGTCCTTTACTGAGCCAGCCAGCATGTCCATCTCGGACGACTCCTCGATGAGGTTGATCTGGTCGCGCAGCCTTCCATCAGCAATGACAGCGCTGACGGACTCACCACTTGATGGCCGAGCCGGCGACGGCTATACTGCCCTCCAGCGCGTAGACAGGCTTCCCCTCCGGCCCAGCCTGGTACGCCACAGTGGTAATGAGTCCGTTATCGGAGAACACAACCTCTTCGCCCGTGTTGAAGAGCACGAAACTACCCGTGCCGTACGTGTTCTTGGCCTCTCCGCGCTTGAGACACTTGTTGCCCACGAGCGCAGCCTGTTGGTCGCCCACGATACCCGCAATTGGCACGCCAGTGAGCGCCGTGTCCATCGCTTCTGCTATTGTCCCGTAGCGCTGGGCTGATGGGACGATCTCAGGGAGGACGGAGGCCTTGATGCCGAAGAAGTCGAGCAGGGGCTGGTGCCACTTTAGCGTCTTGATGGAGATGAGGAGCGTGCGGGAGGCGTTGGTCACGTCCATGATGTGCAGGCCGCCATTGACGCCGCCGGTGAGGTTCTGGCATCAGAAGGGACGACTAGATTAACTCACGTAGACGAGCCAGCTGTCCACGGTGCCAAACGCCAGGTCGTCCGCCTCGTGCGCCTCATGCACGGCCTTGTGGTGATCCAACATCCACCGCAGCTTGATGGCGGAGAAGTAGGTCGAGAGGGGAATGCCCGTCCTTCCGTCAGCTCCTCCCTCGTCGCACTCACAAGTTGACGAGCGCCTCTTTGCCCTTGACCATCTGACCATCCTCGCCCTTCAGCCCCTCATTCTCGAGCTTCTCGTCCATGTGTCGCACAACCCCGACCGTCCGCGTGTCGTCCCATACAATAGCATTGCACAGCGGCTTGCCCGTCTTTCGGCTCCAGCACACCGTCGTCTCGCGCTGGTTCGTGATGCCAATGCCCTTGACGCTGTCGCGGTGCCAGCCCATGAACTCGAGCTTGAACATGGCGCGGTTGATGCACTCGCGCATCGCGTCGACGAGGGCCTCGGGGTCGTGCTCGTGCCACCCGGCATGCGGGAGGATCTGCTCAAACTCGGTCTGGTGCTCGGTAATGATTCTCGCGTACTCGTCGAAGATGATGAAGCGCGTCGAGCTAGGGTGAGCCACGCCCCAGGAGACTCTTACGTGGTACCGCAGTCGACACTGGCGATAAACTGTCCATGCCGCAACTTGTGTCCTCCGGCGTCCATGGCGCTAAATGCCCCGAGGCCACCGAGGCCACCAAGTCGCCCGAGCACGGGATGCTCGCCGACAAAACTGCCCTTCCTGCTCGCGACCTTTTCATTCGACAGCGGCTGCGTCGGCGAACCCGCTCGGGAGAGGAGAGACGGCGTCGGCGGGCCAGAGTATTCTGCCCTCGTCATGGGCCTTGGGCCAGACGCGAGCGACGAGCGCCGCGAGAGAGATGGCGCATGCCGTGGCGCTGGCTGCACCAGCGATGGCCTGCGGGACGATATCGACGGCTGGCGCGACGAGCGCGGCGAGCTGTGGGGCGACTCGATTGCCGAGTCAAAGTAGGACATGTTGGTGGAGAAAGTGCAGTCGCGTCGATGTCTGAGGTTTTATCTTCACCGATGATGACGCAGGATCGGGGCAACTCGAGGGTCTAGGGTGCGGCCTCGAAATGCTTGCTGCGCTCCTCTGTGAGGTCACTGAGAGGGCTTTGATATCAGACGAGGAGTGAGTAACGCCGAGACTGTAGATATGCTGGAAGTTGGCGCGGGGATGCCGGGCCGCGGTGGTCCAAAGAGTCCCGGCCCGGGCCGCCGGCAGAGGCCGAGCTCGTGAATGTCACCAACGGATAGATGGGGTGTCAGGCTGACACCAGCCACCAGCCACGAGGTATCCACGCTAGGTATTGTCACCCTCATCCCCCGGTCACCTCGGCTCCCCCCACGTGGGCGCCCTGATTCTGCTAGCTGCTCTGCCGCGATCGTCGTCCCGATCGATGCCACGCAACGATCTGGAAGTCGATACCACCCACCCCATGCCTCCAAAAAGGCAGTTCTACATTGCCCAGGACACACCGAATGTCAGTCCAAAGCTCGGCCCGCAACGCAGTCCCCACCAGTCGCCCATCAGCATGTTCCCCCTCTCCGCGCGCGCCCTGCCGAACCCGGGGAGCATGAGCGTGCCGCGTCCGATCCGGCGGCCTCGCAAGATCCTATACGTCGTCGTCGTGCTTGGGCTGCTGTATTGGTTTGGTATACGGCACGGTCTGGGGCGCGAGAGCGGGTCGCCGCTGCCGCTGGGCTTTGCGCCGGCCCATGGACACCGGCGGCGACCGCGGACAATGAACTTTGCGCGCAACGGTCTCGCGACGCTGCTGCCGCTGCGGCGGAGTGCGGCGAAACCTGAGCACCCGTTTTACGAGCTTATGGAGCGTGCAGAGGAGACATGGCGTCTCGTGCGCGATCGGCAGAGCACGACCGAGGCCGAGGCCGTCGAGCAGTACCGGAAGCGATATGGGTTGGATCCGCCGCGAGGCTTTGGCGAGTGGTTCGCATGGGCAAAGGAGCGTGGTGTCGAGCTCGTGGACGAGTACGACCTCATGATGCGCGATATCCTCGCGCACACCGCTCTCGAGCCGGCGACATTTGTGAATCGATCAAAAGCACTGCAAAAGACCGAGTCGCACATTTATAATATCCAGGTCACGCACGACAAGGTTAGTCTCTCGGGATCGCGCGCCAAGGCGGGCAGGCCGAGGAAACTCGCGGAGATGATTGAGGGGTTCATGCACGCACTGCCGGCGGATTTCGACATTACGCTCACTGGCACCGACCACGACATGTCGAGTGTCGTCCTCGGCAAGGACCAGCGAAAGCGCGCGATGGAGCTGGTGCGGAAAAAGCAGCATTTTACCGAGGAGGAGCTGGCGCACTACGAGAATCCCCGGCGCACACCAGCGTGGGGCTGGTTCAAGGCGTGCCCCCTCGATTCGCCAGCCAACATGCTCCCCGACGCCGAGTTTACTGGCGAAGACGAGACCAAGGCGTTCATCCACGACCACGTGTCGACGATGGACTTTTGCGAGTTCCCGCGCCTAAAGCGTCTGCACGGCGCGCTGTGTATAGACCGCGAGGACCGGTCGCCGAGTATCCTCAAGCCGTGGCTCGCGCACAGCAAGTTGCCTGGCGACGCGTCGTTCCTGCTGCCCCCAATTGAAGGTTTTGCGAACTGGACCGAGGCGGACATTCCCGCGCTCGGTATCTGGGAGAGCAAGCTGGACGCGCGCGTGCACTGGCGCGGCTCAGCGACGGGCGGTATCTCGATCCAGACGGACTGGCGCGACAGCCACCGATACCGACTGCATTTCATGTTCAACGGCAAGAAGGGCAACGACTCGGAGTGGCAGGAGACCCACCGAAAAGTGATTATCCCAGACGGACATGGAGGCTACACTCGCGTCGACCGGCCTGGGCCTGCCCTCGCCCGGGCGTACGGCGACGTCAAGCTCGCGGGCGGCGCGCTGCAGTGCCCGACCGACAAGATCTGCGCCGAGATCAAGGAGGAGGTCGACTTCGGCCCGACAGTCGAGTCCAAGGGAACCTGGATGTTCCGCTACGTGCTCGACGTGGATGGCAACGGATGGTCCGAGCGTTTCCACCGCTTACTCTCGAGCGCGAGCCCGGTGCTGAAGATGACCATGTTTGCCGACTGGCACATGGTGGGTAGTGGAAAGGTATTGGCTGACATCAGGATCGTCTGGTGCCGTGGTACCACTACATCCCCGTGCAGCCCGACTATTCGGACCTGTATGATGTTCTGGCGTTCTTTGTGGGCCCGATCATGGAGGACGGCAGCGTGGACCATACCCAGGGCCACGACTATCTCGGCAAGAAGATCGGCCTGGCGGGCCAGGACTTTGCGCTCAACCATTGGCGCTGGGTCGACATGCAGGCCTACGTAGGTGGCTCGGGGTTCGCCGCTGACCGCAGATGTACCGCCTCCTGCTCGAGCTCGGCCGCCTGCATTCGCTCGACCGCGAGGCGGCGAGCTACAAGTTAGACAGTAAATAGATGCAATTGGGATTCGGTCTGTACACTAGCTATGCACGTTGCTATGCAGCATCTATACCTCGCCAGTCCGTGCGTCCTCGTACAGCTGCTCGACACGCTCGGCGAGCTTGAGGTCCTTGCCCGTGACGCCTGGTGCGGGCTTGCCGTCGAACTGTGCGCCGAGCGGGGGCATGGGCGTGTGCGTGTGTGTAGCGAGATACAGCACGTACCCTTCGTCTTTTTCGCCGAGTTGGCGGATCTCTCGTGCAACGTCGCGCACGGGCCCGATAGTGATCACCGGGTGGTGCTGTTGTCAACAATGTCCAAAAGTCGACTGACTTCCTCTGCCTCGACGGCCTCGCCGACACCGCGCATCAGAGATGTCAGCGCTGCCCACCCGGCCCGATCCCGCGGAAAGGCATATGCACGCACGAGCCGGCGGCCCTGCAGATCCGCGCCGGACAGCACGTCGTCGGCGGCAGAGTGCGTCGTGAGCGGGCTGGAGCTCGAGCTCGCTGACTCGGCGCCGAGACACTCCAGCCGCCAACCTGCTGCATGCAGCGGCGCAAAGCTAGCAAGAAACGACGGCAGACTCGGGAGACGATACGGCGACGGCCGGCGGGGCTTGGCTGCGGCCGACGTGGACGCGGCGAAATGCGCGTGAGCCGAGCGAAGAGGTATCGCTGGCCGCGCCGAGCGCAACACGGACTGCATCGTAGACTGCCTGCTGCACCGGCTCTCGGCGTCGTCGTCGTCGTCGTGTCCTCGGCGTCGGTCGTGCCCGGCCAAGACCCGGTGAAGTTGCGAGCTCGAGCCGGATCGTGTCGAAGCCAGTCGGAATGGGGAGTCTCGGACGGACTAGTGGGGCGCCGCACCTTGTTGCGATTTGGTATATCGCGTAACCCCGGAGGTAGAGCGTCCCTAATGGCCGTCCCTTGTGGTAAGAAAAAATAGGGCGAAGTGGCAGCGGGCGAGGCGGGCAGGCAGCCGGCGGGGCAGCGGGCGAGGGCAAAGCAGGTCCGCAAAGCGTATGCAGGGGGAGTCGTAGGGAGAGAGAGAGTATGCAGAGGAGAGTACAGATGCACCCCAGGGCTGGCTCGGCGGGACGACTGCCGAACTTGTAAGAATCTACAGAGCCCACGACGACTCGTCACATCCATCTCGGACAACTCGCACCTCTCCTCTTTTCCCATTCCATTTGGATTCACCACCTCCCCTCTCCACTCCCTCCCCCGCTTCCCCGGCCGCCCCACGGCCAGCGCAAAAGCAGGCAAAAGCAGCAGCAGCAGCAGCACGCAGCGTAGCAGCACTAGCAGCGCAGCACCGCACCTCCACACCACAGCTCGACGTCAACCATGACGACCGAGACGCCCGTGGCTGTCCCCGCGGCCCCCGCTCGCGACGCCGCCTCCCCTCCCCCCGCCGCCGACGCTGCTGCTGCCCCTGCCGAGGACGCCTCGGTCACTGGCGCCGAGAACGGCTTTGCCAACATGTCCATCGCGCCCCAGCCGCAGTCCGAGCTGCACCGCGCATGTGCCGAGGGCCGCATCGACGAGGTCCGCGGCATCCTTGCGCGCGGGCTCGAGCAGCTCGAGGCTCTTGGTGAGTTTTTCGCCCACCCGACGTCGGAGTCGAATCCGTCGTCAAATCCGTCCCCCACTTTTTTCTGACGCACAGACATTGCAACGGGATGCACGCCGATCGTCCTCGCCGTCCACAACGGCCATGCCGAGGTTGTGCGCGAGCTCCTGGCCGCTGGCGCTATTGTGCCCCCGCCGAGCGTGACGATGGAGCCGTCAATGCTTGCCATCCTCTACCCGCAGCCGCCAATGTACGCCCCGCCTCCGTTCGCGCAGATGCCGCCGCAGTTCTTTCCCCCGCAAGGATTCTACCCCTTCCCGCGCAAGGAGAGCGCAAACGGCGTGCCGAACGGCCACGCGCAGGCTAATGGTTCGCCTAATGGCCACCTCGCCAACCTCCCCCCGGCCGAGGTCGCAAAGACCATTCCCTGCCGCAACTTTCCCAACTGCAAGTACGGCGGGTCGTGCATGTTCTTCCACCCCCGCCCGCAACCTGGCTTCTTCTCTCCGGGCTACGTCCCGTACGAGGCGGGCTTCTATCCCCCGCCGCAGTTCTACCCCGGCGCACAAGACTTTGTGCCCTCGGGCAACTCTGAGACGCCCCAGTCCGACGCGGCGCCCACATCAGAGCCCGAGGCGAACGGGCACGACAATGCGGCACATGTGCCGTCTGCTCTGACGCCTGCGTTTGTTCCGGGCATGCCCCACGGCGAGGTCCCGAATGGTGTGCCATTCTCGCCTCCCCAGGCCTTCATGTCTCCTCCGCCCATGCCCGCCCAGCTCCCCATGCCCTCTGACCCGGCCTTCTTTGCGACCTCCCCACCACCACAGTTCCAGCAGTTCATCCCTAATGGATACCCCGGGCCGCGGCGACAGAGCTTTGGCCAGTTCCCTGCGCCCAAGCCGTACGCGCACGGCAAGAAGCCGTCGTTCTCTGGCGGCCCCAAGCCGTGGGGACCCGGTCGGCCAGGCGGCTCGCACCTGGGCCAGTGGAAGGACGGCAACCCGCCTCCGTGTGCCTTTTTCCGCGAGGGCAAGTGCCGCAACGGCGAGTTCTGCAAGTTCCCGCACATGGACGCCGAGGGCAACGACTGCCGGCACCCGGACGTGATCCGCGGGCTCATCCCGCCGATGCCGACGCGGCCACCGCGCGTCATGCGCATGATGCAGAACTACGACCCGGCCGTGCGCCACCAGCAGATCCTGCAGGCCAAGGCGGCGGCGGCGGCGGCCAACGCCGTCGCCGAGGGCGAGGGTGAGGAGAGCGCAAGCGCAAGCGACAAGGAGACGGCGTCGCTGAGCGCGAGCGCGACGCTGCCGCCCAAGCCGAGCGGGAGCCTCCCGCCCAGCCGCTCGGGCAGCCAGCCCGGCGTGTCGCGCGTGCAGAACGGCGCGCACTCGCGCTCGCACTCGCCCAGCCGCCGTGGGCCGCGTCCGTACGTCAACGGCCACGCGTCGCGTTCGTCGTCGAACGGCGCCGCCGAGGCCAAGAAGTCTGCCCCGCCGCAGCGCATCCCGCGCGCGGACGAGTTCCCCGCCCTCGGTCCTGGTGCGACCGAGCGCCGCGAGCCGTCCTGGGGCAAGACGGCCGCGCAGGTGCTCAGCGAGCCTGCGCCGGTGAAGGAGGAGGAGGCGGGGGAGGAGAAGGAGGAGGAGAAGGGCGAGGAGGAGGCCGAGCTCCAGAAGGTAAGCTCTACCCGTGGCGGCACTGACGCCAGTCCCCGGTGGTCACGATGGACTCTGACTCGGAGCAGGACGCGGTGATCGTGTCCGTGTCCACTACGCCGAACCCCGAGGTCGCCAAGGCCAAGCTGCAGGCGTCGTCGTCGTTTGCGTCTGTTGCTGGTGTCCTCGACCCGGCGCCCGTTGCGCTCAAGGCGTAACTTTTTTGACATCCGTGTCAACTCTCGACCGACGTCTACTAGACTGTCCGCGTTCTTTGCATCTTTCCTTACGTTTTCTGGGCCTATCGCCTTTCTGTCTGCTGCACGTCTGTAGTGTGCGAACAATGCACCGCTGAGTCGAGATGAGGTAGACGGAATCGAGCCGGAGCCGCTACGGAGGCTACGGAGGCTACGGGGGTTTCACGTCCCTAGAGACGAGGCCATGTGGAAGTCATTACCGATCTAGGCACTTGAATACACCGTCTGAGACGCAGCGAGAGCGAGCAGATGCCTCGCGCCGGCCGCGCCTCGGCCTCAGCCACACTCAATCGGCAGGCCCGTCCAGCGTGCGCCAAGGACCGCGCCGCGACGGCCGCGACCACCAATGTCAGGTACCTGCACGTGCCTGCATTCCTCAGCGGATGGCCAGGCCTCTCTCGGACCAGCGCGACGGTCAGGCAGCGACAATACTTGGACACGACCGCTGTCGCCCCCGGCTCTTCACTGCTCGTCGCCATCACACACTGCCCCGCGCACACCTCTGACCTCGTCCGCGGTGACATACAGTCCAGGCCGACGCCCGTGGTCCAGGTGCTTCTGGCTCTGCGCCCGTGCCGACAGAAGCCAGACAGCGTCACCCGATTGCCCATCCCACGGCAACCCGCGGCGACTACCAGGTGCACGTCTTGCTTGTTCTCCATCTTCCATCCGTTCGTGCTTGTCCACTCGCACCAGAGTCTCTCGCCTCGCGTCAAGCCAGCGGCCCCAGCGCATCCCGGCCGCGCACCCGCATCCGCACACCCCACTCGCACGGTCCCAACGCCACGAGGACCAAACACACCCAGGCCAGCACCAGCCCCTCCTCGCCCCTGCCACTGCCCGCGAGCTGCACAGGCAGGCAGCTGGCGGGCCGGTCCTAGGCCACTACTACCACTGCACCAGCAGCAGCACGACCGCGACCGCTCGAGCCGTGCGCCCCCGGCGCCTGATCGCTCGCGTTCCCTCTGCAGGTAAGCTCAGTGGCGTGTGTGCGCGGCGCGTGGCGCGTGTGGGCAGGTACACCCACACACAGTGGCGTCTGTTGCTGGAGTCGACCTTGCGCCCCGCCCCGCCGCCGCCCGCCGAACGTATATAACCCCACACTGACCACAGACGCGCCGCTCGCCGCCAGCGCGCCAACAACCTGCGCGCGAGAATCACTGCGTTCTGACAACATTCTACTTGGACAACACTGGGCTCGAACGACACTGTGCGCTCGCTCTCGTTTCTACAACGCGCACTCAGACTACCCTCCCAGACGCGCTCGCCGCTCCCTCCCCGCCATGGCCCCCTCCCTCCCGCTCTGCCTGCACGGCGCACGAAGCCACGCGCGGGCAGCATACGGCCACCACGCACGCCCAGGCGCGCGCCCGCTGCCGCTGCCGGCGTCGAGCCAGCCGACGTGTCGCGCAGAGGAACACCTGTGCGGCTGCACCGCGCCAGGCTGCAGGTGCAAGGTCATGACGGTGCTGCCGGTATGCACTCTAGTAGGTGAGTCGGCGCGAGCAGTGGGACGGCGCAGAGGCTGACGGCAGGTCTTCATGCCCCCAGGGCGTAATTACTAACCCCAGTGCGCCTCGGGCGACCACACGCGCTTCTAGACACACCACTCATTGCATATAGTCCGATGCACTTAGACCACGCAGCCAGGAGCGTGGTGGCGGATAGCGAGCAGACCAAGGCTTACCCAGCAGCTACTCTAGCACTCTTGCTGGTGCTTCTCACTTCTGATCCCCGCGCGTCGTTTCGGGTTTCGCACCGCGGATCAAAACAAGACACGTCGCCGCGCTAGTGTCGCTCGGACCGCCGCTCGCGACCGCCGCTGCGCCCGTCGTCAACGACCCGGGGCGCAGCGTCAACAACAACAACAAGGCGGATTCCAGACCAAGGCCAGAGCCGACCAAGCGCAACGTCGCCCGGTCCAGGCCGCGCTCGGGCGGAATGTCGCGGCTGCTCGGCAGCAGGTGGACAACACCGTGCGGCGCGGGATCACGATCTAGATTGAAAAGAACAGGTCCGAGTGGCAGGGTGCAGGCGGTTACGTTTCGAGCTCGTGGCGCCGCAAGGGTGAGGCGCATTCCGCCACCGCACGGCCTCGATCCGGTGCTTGGACCCGGCTTTCATCTTGTTGTTCGGATGGCCGGGGGCTGCGTCCACCGACTTGCGGTCGAGACTCGTGATAGCCTTGATTGACAGAAGCTTGGTTTATTAACGCGGATCAGATATTGCTTCGTGGTCGCGCCACAAGGCCGCCCTGTGGTTAATAACTGGCGGAGCCAGCGCCCGATTGCCGGATGTACAGAAGCTGATCAGCGGGCAGTCACCCTTCTCGCCACTCAGGCCCATCCCATCTTCTCACTGAACGGGTCCCAAGACGCCCGACGGCCGACCCAGAGCCCATACCCATCCGACATGTGGGTCGCAGACAAAACCACACAAGCATAACGCACGGACGCGGAAGCAAAAAGTCTACACCGCAACACCTCGCCACCCCTTCGCTGCACTTGCATCGCACAAACACCCCAACCGATGCATGCAGTCCGCCTACAGCCTGCATGAAGGGCAAAACGAAAGGTCCGACTGGGAATCGAACCCAGATTACAAGAACGTGCTTTCACATCAGAATCTTGTGTACTAACCGTTATACGATCAGACCTTGATGGCATGGGGCCGGAAGAGGGCTCTTGAGTGCTCGGAGGAAGAGTAGGAGAGAGCTGTGGACGTTATGGCGTCTCTGCCGCCGCCATTGGTGCTGGAAGGTAAGGTGACCAAGGTTACGGGACTGAGGCGAGGGAGGAGACAGGTTTAAGGCCGGGGTTCGATTCCGACCTGGTGATCAAAGTTGATGTGCCGGACGCAACGCGGAACGCTTCTCCCTGAAATCGCATGTGCAGTTGGCGTTTTCTGCACATTTGCGGAAATTTTGAAGGTTGTCTGAGGCTGTGAATGGATTTTCTGTCTTTTCTTGAATTTCGGTGATTTACCAAATCAATCTGTGCACCATCCCTAATACCTGACATGCTCCCAGCCGACCCATGCCGGTTAGGGACAACATACCTCTGGTTCCACTTTGAGGAAATCGGATGCTCGTTAGTCTCGCCGTTGTCTGTTGATGCTAAATGGCAGAGGCAGCGGGGCCCGCTGAGATAAGGAGGTTCGGTTCGACGACAGCAGGCCCGAACCACGAGCTTGTACTGCATCTCTGCTAGCTCCCCTACACTGCTTGTTAAAATCCCTGTACCGTCATGTGAACATCGCTGTATCTGGGGATGTGCTCCCGTCAGTCGAATACTCTGACACAGCCACAACATGTCGTATAACCCATCGAACCTGCAGCCTAGCCCGCCGAACCTCCGCTTCAACCTACCGAACCTCCACTTCGTCGGTCTAGACCGGTTCCTCGGAACGACCGTTAATCAGTCCTCCATACTCAGCGGCTATATATACTACAGAACCATAGTTCCTTTAGCCCCTGGCGTATGGATTCCTTGTCCTCTGTCCATTCGCTCCTCCGATTCCCCGCCATCCCTCTTGGTCCTTAGCGGTTCCTCGTCACGTACGACACAACAGGACATCCGCTCCACGATTTCATTTCATCCGGGGGAGACTCGGGGGGTGGGGGGAGTGGGGAGTCCTGCAGATGGCAAAGGTTATGGGGGCATTCTCGGCCAGCCGACTCCTCCCAGCCCCTTTACGGAGGAATCCATTGTGCGTTGAGAACTCCGAGCTGGCATGGGGCATGGACCGGGAGACTGGCCGTTGTGCTCACCTGTCACCAGGTTGTATACCACGCTGGCTGACAGTCGACGTGCGGTGCAGGTAATATTCGAGGTATTTGTCTGTCAGCTGCATTGGCCATTGCACTCGCGATAACATGTTTTAGCAGTCCGTTATGGCGAAGGAGGACCTTAGTTACCATTTCCCGTGGCCATGCACGAGAGTAACTGTCCTTGCGCGAACAATGATCCCTCAATTTTTGTATCGTACGACCAGCACCAAGGCATGTGACAGGAGGCGCCGAGAGCTGCTCCTACTGCACAGATCATGGGGGATAACTCGGCCCAACCGCCCGCTTGTCTGGACGACCTTCTCCTGAATTACGGCGGGCTCACTGTCTAGGACCCGGGCTAGTTGTCCAACAAGCGTCGGCTGGTTTACCGACGAACATCTGGCATCTGCCTGTGGGCTACTTTGAGAACATCACGTCAGCTGACAGCAACTTGGCTGGGGTGGATAAGTGATTGACTATACTCCCAAGGAACACAACTCATCATCCCGTCCCTGCTGCACTCAAAGGAAGCGCCCCGCCCAACTGCATACTCGGACCTCTCCAACTTTCCAATCGATTGCCCGCCGAAACGAACGAAACACACATGGGGTCCTCAGCAACCGGGCATTCAGATTCCTTCCGCCTAGTCCCATTCTAACTCCGGCCCGTCCAGTAGAATATGTGCAAGCCCCGAGAGCAGCTGCACAAGCCCCAACAGGCAAAAGAGAAGGTCAATGACCGATGCTGGGGTCGAACCAGCGACCTCATGCGCTCAACACTGCGAGTGTTAAGCATGCGCTCTAACCAACTGAGCTAATCGGCCACTACATTCTGCGCCTGGAACCGTCCTCCTCACTCGGCGGATGTCGATTTACTTTTGGCGAGACTTCCCAATCTTCTTGGTATTATATCTTTCGTCCGCACCCATCTCGCGGCCCACTCTCGCACAGGCAGCTCAGTACCGGCGACAATAGGCCGAGCAGGGAGACTGCACTCGATTCTGCCTGAGCGGCACGTTGCAGCTCGCAATCAATCCCTGTTGCACTCCGTCCACCGTCTACTGCTTGGCGCAGGAAACACATTGCACGAGCTACAAGGTAAGACCAGTCTGGCGGAAGCGTGCACGGAGCCTGTGCCGAACCGCTTCCCACATTTATGTACACTGGCTGGTACCGGACCTACTGACCTGCACGCCGAACAACTCAACGCTGAGGAGACGGAGTCAGAGGGAAGGTGTGCCCAGTACGAGGCATCGCAGAGGAGTGAATGGACACCCCAGATCTCCTTGACCTGGGCAAGAGGTGAATCGAAGCCAGAAGGCAGCACGTCTCGCCCGCTGTCTTGCTGCTAAAGACATAAAACAAGGACAATCGAACCACCAAATGCCCACAGAGTGCTGGAACCTCCATATCAGTGCATCCGTCGCGACGCACAAGTCAGCGCGAAGGCTCAAGATGGAAAGTTAATGACTTTGCGCGCCGTTCGGCACTGAGGAAGACTCTTGAGCCATGGTGGGGCACGAGTCCTGAAAAGGTCCTATAGTGGAGAGGTTTAACACTTTCGGTTTTGAGACAATTCAACCAGATCCGAACGACCTGGGTTCGAACCCCAGTAGGACCTACTTTATTGCCTTGCGTATTTGTCGTCTATTTTACCTCGAAGTGCTGTTCGCGTGCAGCAACGAACGGCGACAGCATACTGACTCTATGCAATGTACATGCCATATCTAGTGCAACCCTAATAATGATTTTTGATACCACGACGCATCCAGTCTGCTTCCCGGCAGACTCACTTCCCCACCGCCATCGCGTTCGCGCCGGTAGGCTCCCATTTCCGCCCACCCGGCCCGCGGCCACCCGTGTGAGCTGGCCTCTCCCGGCTAGCCCAACCGCTGTCGTTCCTTGCCTTCTTGGCAGGCGGTCCATCCTGCTGTCAGCGACGTTCCCATCATCCCTCACAGTCTTGCCCTTGACGCGCACTCGCCGCCCGTTGCGCATCTTGACGCCGTCAACAGCCTCCTCCTCCCTCCGCTCCTCGACCTCGGCAGGAGGCGCACTCCCATTCTTTTCCGCCTCCTCCTTCTCACGCTCCGCCCGTCGTTCACGCTGTCCGCCCACGCGCTCGTTGCGCTCCTGGATCTTCTCCTTGCGTGAGGCAGACTTGCCGCCGCCGCCAGCCGTGAGCTCGACGTTGATTTCCCGGTTGTTCAGGATCGAGTGGTGCAGCTTCAGGCAGGCCTGCAGCTCTGCGCTGGACGAGAGCTCGATAAAGGCGATGCCGCGCGACTTGCCCGGCACCTTGGGGTTGGTCTGCTTCTCTGTCAAGAGGCGGACAGACGGTTGCCGATCTGAGATCAGTAAGACCCAAGAGAGGAGCTCACCGATCGCAGCCTTGAAGTGATCCCGCACCTCCTCCTTCGTCGTCCTAAAGCCCAAGTTGCCTGTTGTCAGCTTATGGCGCTCCGTTCAGCTCACCGATGAAGAGGATGAAGCGCTGCTTGATCTCCTTCTTGCTCTTCTTCTTCTCCTCCTCCTCGCCCTCCTCGCCCTCATCCCATGCAGTCTTCTTCTTCTTGTCCTTCTTCACCTCCTTCTCCTTGGGCTTGTCGGCCTTGTCCTCGTCGTCGTCACGCTTGCGCTTCTTGCCCTTGTCGGCCTTGCTGGCCTCTGGCTCTGGCGCGACCGGCTCCTCGTCCAGATCCGCCTCGGGCACGTCCTCTGGCTCCGGCGCCGCCTTCTTGCCCTTCTGCTTTGCGCGGAAGGCCTGCGCCTTCTGCTGCTTCTTGGAGAGTTCGGCCGGCATGGTGTGGTTGAGACTGGTGGAAATCTCCATGATGTCAACAAGAGATAATTTTTGGATTAGCGGGAGTATTTGGATAAGGCGGTTCTAATGCCGGCTTGCTACTGTTGAAGACTGAGGGAGACACATTCATTCTCTGACCGCCTGTGAGCCTTACTTGTAGCTGCTGATACCCATGCTGTACACACAATCCATCGTCTAAAAGAATGCATCATGAATGATGGTGAATGCAAACCCGTCTAAATCTCTCTACTTCTGCTCGACACCCGAGTCGGAGACGTTGCCGCCCTCCTCGACACCGACCTTGGCCGCGACGCCCGAGGCGTTCTTGTAAAAGGCAATGTCCTCGCCGTCCTCGATGAAGAGGCACTCGCGGTAGACGCGCCAGAAGGCCTTGAACATGTTCTCGTCCGAGTAGTGGTAGTGGGGGCCGAGGAACTCCTTGAGCGCCTCAGTGGCCGCAACACCGTTGTAGTGCGGGATGCGGGACGAGGTGTGGTGCGCGACGTGGGTGGAGCAGATGCGGTGGAAGCAGACAATCTCGATCCAGCCCATGGAGCGGTCAATGGTGGCAAGGGCACCACGCGCAAAGGTCCAGGTCTTCTCCGAGTAGTGGGGCAGAACAGTGTCCGTGTGCTGCAGGAAGGTGATGAAGACGAGCCAGTGGTTGACGTAGAGGTAGGGGATGATGTAGACGAAGAAGACCTCGGCAAAGCTGCGGAAGTAGCCCCAGGTGGCGAGAGCGCCGAGCGCAAGCACAATACCGATGTCAGACGCGATGATCTGCCAGAAGTGCGAGGGCTTGAACACGATGGACGACGGCGTGTAGTGGTTGGTGCCCTTGGGGTAGTGGAGCTGGCCGGACGCGTTGCGGATCAGGTACATGGGCCAGCCAAAGAGCTGGTGCAGGATGAGGTTGTAGAGCGAGGCAATCGGGGACTCGGCGAGGGCCTCGTGGAGCTCAGCCTGGCGCCATGCCGGGACGTTGATGCCCTTCTGCTCAACCTCGAGCTTCTGCTCCTGGATGCCGCGCTCCTTGCGGGTGCGGGGAACAAAGACCTCGTCGCGGGTAAGGTGGCCGGTGGCGGCGTGGTGGCGGCCGTGGGTGATGCGCCAGGAGTGGTAAGGCACAAGAAGGGCAGAGTGGAGAACCCAGCCGACAGTGTTGTTGATCGTCTTGGACGGGGAGAACGCCTGGTGGCCGCACTCGTGGGCGATAACCCAGATACCGGTACCGAAGAGGCCGGCAGCGAACTGGTAAGCGGCCCAAAGAGCGATCTTGGCAGCCTGGAATGCGGGCTTGGGGAGGTCACTGAACGTCAGAACTGATCTGTGGAGCCAGGCACATGCGAATCACACAGTTCGCACGTTCTCGTTTATACTCACAACCGGGCAAGGAAAGAGTCGATGTGGTAGGCTCCGTAGACGAGAGCACCGATCGCGACGGCGTCCTGGACAATGTAGAGCGACGACTTGACAGCCGAGCGCTTGAAGCAGTGCGCACTGGGGTCAGATTCGGCTCTCGATCGGCGCTCGGACAGAATCGGCACCAGTAAAGTTTGGCACCAGATTCTCATCCGAGACGCGTTGCGCGGTGCATAGCAATGCGCTAGCAGCAGTACTCACGGGATCGCGTCAAGGAGCTGCTTGACAGAGAAGTTGGGCACAACGAACCTGCCGTCAGCCGCTGTCGGGATATATTCGGGCGGCGAGCGCCCATGCTACATACCTCTGGCCCTCGGTGAGCTCGAGCTCCTCAGCCTCGCGGACAAGCTGCTGCTTGTCGGCCTGGCCCGCAGGCTCGACACGGTTGCGGAGGGTGGCGGCGGACATGTCGATGGGAGATGGGGGTGTGGGAGGCGCGATGCGCGGTTTTTATGACAAGAGGAGTTGGCGGTGGGAAGGATCCAGACACGGACGTGCGGTGCACAACCTATCTATCGAGGTGGGCGGGGAGAAGAATAAGAGGGGAGGGAGGGAGGGATGGATGAACGGGAAGCAGCGGCGGTCTTAAAATCTCGGCGGACCCGTCAGCCAAGGCGCACAGAATCTGACGCCGCGTGCTGGCGTCGGCGTGAGGCAGTCCCCAGTGCCTGGAAGCTCTTTGGGTGAACCTGAATTTGCCAGCCCAACCGCCCCCTATCTCCCCAGCGTCACGTCTTGGCCCGAAGCCCGCCCACCACCCACCCACCCCAACGAATCGGAGAGTCCCGGTCCGCCGGAGCTCTCGGTCAAGCGAGGCACAAAATTCCGCCGTCGAACGCTGGATGCCCTCCACATTACCGTGGACCCGTCGTGGGGCTCTCCAATACCGGCGCGCCCATTGTGCTGCGCTTGTGGCGTGCTGAGCCATGGCCTCTGTGGCTCCCCGCGGTCACACGTCATGCAATGCGGGGCAGTCCGTCAGAAGCGTCAATGTGCCAAGAAGAGTCGTACCTCTGTGCATCTTCACATGTTGTTCTTCATCTCGCGGAGCTTGGCCATGACCTTGAGCGGCTCCTTCTCCCCTGTTGCCTTACTGGGGGTCAGTGGGGCTTCCTTGGCACTTACATTGCCTCAGGGCTGTCGAGACGCATAAAGACATTCCATTCCTTCTCGTCACCAATTGTAGACTTGCCAGTTGTGCACTTGTCCTTTTGCGAGCGGTCGAAGAGTCTGCGTAAGTGGGTGCGAGGGGTGGCACCTACTCCTTGAGCTTCTTGTTGTTGGGCTCGATGTGCAGGCCAAATTTGGCAGAGCCCGTGGTGTACTCGTGGCCGTTGTAGACCTTGGTGTCGGCGGGGAGACTGCCCAGCTTGGTGAGGGCTGCGTGCATCTCGTCGGCGTTGCCCTCGAAGAAGCGGCCGCAGCCAGCGAGGAAGAGCGTGTCACTAAAGTCAGCCAGACGAGAATTGCAGCTCACCCAGTGAAAACACCCCGCTCCTTGCTCTTCGGGTCCTCGATGAAGAAGCCAATAGAGTCCTGGGTGTGGCACGGCGTAGAGAGGCACTTGACATTGATGCTGCCAATGTTGAAGGTGTCGCCGTCCTTGACGATCTTGTTCGTCCCCGGCGCCTTGTCCGAGCCGCCAACAGCAGTCAGGCCGGGGTTGAGCTCGAGCTGGAGTCAGTGCTGCCCACCCTACGACGCACAAACTTCTCATTTCCGCCCGAGTGGTCGTGGTGGTGGTGCGTCGTGATCAGGGTCGTGAGCTTTGGTCAGCTATCGAGACTTGCGCTACAGTGCTGGACGACCTTCCCCGCCGCTCTGTCCTGACTTACCTTTACACCATTCTCGGCCGCGACAGCGTTGATCTTGGGCGCATCATACGGGTCCACAACGGCTGCCTCCTGAGTAGCATCGTCAATGACGAGGTACATCCAGTTGTCGGAGCGCGCTTGGACGGGAAGGACCTGTGGTGAGCACTGCGACGGCCACTCGGCTACCTTCATGTTGCGGCTGCTGTCAGTGCTGAACGACGAAGTCTAACAACACTCACATAGAGGTAGTTGACAGGGAGCGATACGAAGAGGCGGCACTGCGCGCGATCTTTAGCCTAGAGCTCGTCGACAGCATGAACAACTGGACGACACAGCGAGCTCCATGACGCACGGCCTCCACCGAAATGACAAACCACCGATCCAGGTCCGAAACCGGCGTCTCAGAACGGCCCGCACGGTTACGTAACTCCTCAACTTGCAGGACAAGCTATTCAATGCATACCTGGAGATGTCACTTTGGTGTCCTCCGGCCACAACACGATGTTGAACATCAAGAAGAAGCTCGGCTCGCTCGTGCCCAGCGACGTACGTGTGTGCGTCCCCAAAGACTGACGGCAGAACGTGCGGTCGCAGCTGCAGAACGCCCTCACGGTCGAGTGGGCCGGGGGCGACAAGACGGTGCTGTACGAGGTGCCCACCACCGGGCGCAGTGCGGATGTCGAGATGAGCGGGATGAGCGGTGGGGGCGCCATTGGGGGTGGTGGGCGGAAGCGCAGCGCGTACGGCCGCCTGCCGGATGATGACGACCAGTGGGACTCGCCCTCGCCGACGTATGTCGCTGCGAGCGTGGACCACTTTGTGCGCCCGCGCATCGAGCGCGCGCCGGCGTCTTTCGCTGCGGGCTCGTCGGGCTCGAAGCGACGCACGAAGCAGGTGCCGCACGCGCTGGATGCGCTTGACCACCTGGACCTCGAGCAGGATACACGCCGACGTAGCACGTTGCGGAGCAATAACCCGTTTGCGAACCCCTTTTCGCATGAGGACGACTTTGCGCCTGCCGTTGTCGGAGAGGGGTTTGCGCCCACCAGACGCCCGCCGCAAGGCGCGTCGCCGGCGTCGTCGCGGGCGCCCTCGCCCGGGGTGCCCCCGAGGCCTGACTCGCGGCAGTTGCGCAAGCACGCCCAGGACCTCTCGCCGTGGCCGTGGGATGAGAGCGCTACCAAGTCACCTACGAGCTCGACGTCCACGACCGAGTCGTCCCGCCGCGACCGTAACCCCTTCCGCCAGTAAGGCTGCTAGTCAGCTAATAGATGGGTCTTGTTGTATACCACGAGCTATGGACTCTATGCATATGTGATTGATGTACATGATTACACGTCCTGCGGCAGTCTATCTCATGATCGACGTTACACCTTGTTCGGCGTCGCATGCCAAGCGCCCGTCCACATGTTGAAGTTGTAGTGGTACACCCTTTCGGGGCTCTCGATGTGGCGTCCCTGCCCCTTGATGTGGCTACCCTGCTTGGACAGCACTTCAAACTCGACGTGGCCTGGCACGAACTCGATGCGGTGGAGCGTCAACCGACCAGCGGTCAACGGGACAGTGCGTTTGATCGGCTGCCGCAATGGTCCCATGGAGAGCTCGATCCTCGCGTCCTCGACTCCCTCTGGCATGACCACTGCAATGTTGATCAAGTCATGCGCCCACTCCCAGTGCTCAGGCTTGCCGATTTGGTCGTTCGAGGCTGTCGCAGACTTTGGGTGGGGGCGGTACCACATCCAGACAATGATCTCGTCGCCGGCCTCCTTGGCGCCATCGCGCCAGCGCTTTGCAAAGTAATGCGTCATCTCGCGGAACGCCGTGTGGTCCATCCGATGTGTCCAGAGGGTGCTACCGGGCTCTGCGCCAAGGATCGGAGCAATGTAGTGAGACTCCCCATAGTCGTTCCAGGAGATCACCTGGATGATCTCGGGCGAGTGTTCCGGCGGCTGGTTCATAAACTCCAGCCAGCGCGAGGGGTAGAGCAGGTCGTCGGAGCGGTAGATAAAGTTCTTGTTGAATGCCCATTCTCCAGTTGATCCGTAGTGGGTGAAGAACAGCGGGCTGATCGTGGCCATGTATGGCTTTTTGGAATGGAGGTACGGCTCGTCCTCCTTGAGCATCGTGTGGGCATTGACTTGCGGCCTTCAGTCAGCAGCGTGCACCTGAGGACATACCAAGCGTTGTTCCAGGCCACAGCACCATCGACGTAATGCAGCGCCAGATACGGCGCTGGGGGGAGGAAGAAGCCTGGCCAGAAGGACACTTTTGCAGGCAAGCGCCGGTTGAGCTGGTCAAGGAAGCCGTCCCAGCTGCGTCTGCCCCAGCTCACACTGGCCCCGCCAAATGTTGTCAACATGGGCCGTCCCCTGTGCCAGAACTGCGCTGGCGACGCGATCAACGGTGCGATCGACCGGATGAGGGAGTCGCGGTCCTCCAACTTGTGCCATGGTAGCACATTCATGTCAAGGCTGAGGAACAGCGTGATTGACTTGCTGGGATCTTTAGAGCCCATCTTGCGCTGTGCTGCTAGACGGTACGCCGTCTCCGCCTGCTTCATCTGCCAGTCCTCGTGGCCGAGGTTGAGCACCAGGGCATCCAATCCAGTCTCCTCGGCGAGAGAGAGCGTTTGGTCCCAGTTTCGTTCAGTATACGGGTACGTGTTGCCCAGCTACCGTCAGGTCATCTAGATCAACGGACCCACCATGAAGTGCGCCACGACCTTTCGATCAGCCGGCGGTGCGGGCTGAGGCGGTAAAGGCGGCTCCTTGTGTCCACCGTCGTGTCCCAAGCCGGCATTGGTACCAACTATAGCAGATGGCCTAGTATGCGCATCCGCGCCTGCCCCGGGCTTGAACATGTGGATGTTGGCGTTGTTCCCAACCTCGTTGCCGAACATGGGGTGTCCGCCGCCGTGCTGCTCCCAGTGCGCTAGGAGAGAGTAGACGGCTAGAGTGAGGAGGACAAAGGCGAGGAAGGGGCGGAGAACGGGATTGCGCGAGATGGGGGGTATTGGCGGTATCCGCATGGGTGCGATGTGAGAATGGGAGGCAGTGTGCAACGCCTGTAGCGCTGATTGCTGCCAACGCGAGGTCGCCAGAACTGGAACGAGAAGCCGGGATGCCAAGGTGGAGGCGGGACTGTAACCCTGGACTACCGGACTCAAATGGGCATTTGCAGCGGGATTCAAATACTCATCTGAAACACATGGTGGAGGTCATACGTCTGCGCCCTCGGCCGGACTTTCACGCGTCGCTGCTGTTGTCTTCTGCGGCCGTGTTGCGCAACTGTCCATTCCGGCACTGAAACCCATCAAAAAGCGTCTGGGCAGCTGCTCAGCACTTGTTCTCCGCCAGGGAGTCGAACCCTGCTCTACCGCGATAGGTCTCTCGTATGAGAGGCGGTTATACTAACCGATATACTAGCGAAGATGTTACGGGTGTCAGTTGACGATGTTATCGTGAACGGCAAGCGGTAAAACCCAGCAGTGGGCGACTTTGTTCTCCTAGTTGTGGAGTCGACAAGGTAAATATGACTACTCAGGCCGTTCGTGTGTCACCGATGGTGCATTCTTCTTCGTATACCGCTCTACATGCAAGAGAAGGCCGGCGATTACTCGGCGGGGGTCATCGACCATGGCTCGCCCTTGAACTGCTCCTTGGGGACACCAAGCTCAAGAAGGGTGGCGTAAGCCTTGGAGAAGCTGTTGTCAGTGATGATCAGTACAACCACTCGCTCGTCGAAGAAGGCCTCCTCGCTCTTCGCGTACTTCTCGACGAACGGACGGAACTTCTTGTCCTTGACTGAGGGGTTAGTGCTATTCGAGAACGAAGTCGGGTATGGGATCACCCAACCGCCACAACGTACCAAGGGCCATGTCCGTAGCTAGTCTGTCAGCGCTATCCAAAAAAATCAATAATCTACTCACGAAGCATCATCAGAGTCTTGGTCTTGGCGTCCTCGTCTAAATGTCAGCACTCTGTCTGGGGAAAACACCTACACTGGGCAGGGCCCTTCCACTTCCTCCACTGCCACTTGTCGTTCAGGAGCAGCTCGTAGAACTGGTTCGAGAACGTGACAGGGGAGAAGGTCCAGGGGCCGTCAAAGCCAGAGCGGTCAGTGTGGCAGCGGCCAAGGGCGTGGGCGCCGGCAAGGGCGACGATCTCCTGGTCGTTGAAGCCCATGCGGTAGAAGATGTTGCGGAGGTGGTCGCTGCCCTGGGTGGCATCGGGGAGACGGCCGTCGGGGGTCTGGTTGATCTCGAGGCCGTCAACACGGCCGGGGCGCCAGGGAATGGTTGGGCCACCAGCCTCCTGGATGGCACAGACACCACCAAGAGTCCAGAGGTCACCGTAAGAGATCCAGGGGAAGTCCTTCTTGATCTCCTCGAGGTAGTCGCGGGCAACGTGGAGACCAGCGTTGGCGCCGTGGTTGGACTCGTGCTTGTAACGCATGGTGGCGTAGTTGGAGCCACCCGTGCCGTCCTCCTTGTTGTACGTGCCCGACGCGTGCCAGGCAAGACGGACGAGAACGGGGGCAAGGGAGCCGTCATCGTAGCCCTCCCTCTCGAGGCCAGCGGCGATGCGGTTGTAGATCTTCTGGTAGTCGTCCTTGGTGTGCTCCTTCATGGCAGCCTGGTACTCGGCGGGGCGCTCCTGGTTGAAGTACCAGTAAGCACCGCCAGCGGCGGCAGCCGCGACGAGACCGCCAATGATGAGGCCACCGCTGCCGCCCTTGGGAGGGGGAGGGGGAGGCGCCTGCCGTCAGCAATGCCGGATGTCAGTACTAACATCGTGCTGGAAGCGACGGCCACGGAGAACCGGGGCAACGACGGTCGCACGGCGAACCGCGACGTTGCGGAGAACGGGAGTGACGCGGAGGGACATGGCTGTTAGTTAGAACGCGCATACAGGAGAACCAAGGAATGCCGCTACGCCCAGGCCGATGTGGCAAGACGTTGGCGCGTTGCTGGACCCACCTGTGCTGTTGGATGGAACAGAAAGCTATGAGAGAATGAGAGAGAAAGCAAGAGTAGGATGCAGGTGGGCGAGAACATGGCCCGGCATCCTGGGGTCCGAACCAGCGCTGGATCAAGCAGCCAATCAGAACATCCGTATATCCCAATCCATGTCGCGTCGATCGCCTCTACGGGGCTCCCGGGCTTTCACCTCGTCTTTCACGACTCTCGGTGCATCCCCTTCGTGCTCCACTCTGCTTTTCCCACCTCCTGCCACTCTCCAGACTCACCCAACACCCCTGCTCGTCACCGAAAAGCTGCAGCTCGCAGTCCAGTAATCTCGACTGCTTACCTCACGCCGAGGTCATGACTCAGGGACCTCGGCGACATTCAGCACTCCGTTTGTCGGACTGGCCGAACGCTTGGCTGACCCTCCACTTCTGCCTGAATGGCTAAACCGCGCGATCTACGCGACGGCTGCGGCTATATCAAGATATCGACTGGGTGAATGAGGGCATCTCATGCAGTTCCCAGCTGCGCGTCCTATGGACAAGTGAAGGAAACCAAGCAACATCAACTATGGACGACTATCTCACAAAGGTCACTTTCCAAGAAACTCGATGGCGAGATCTGCAGCCTTCTCGCCGGCGATCACAGCACCCTCCATGTATCCCTTCCACTTGGTCGAGAGCTCAGTGCCCGCAAAGAAGATTCGGTCGATTGGCTTTGCCGAGGCTGGGTTGACCTGGAAGAACTGGCCTGGAGGGAAGACGCCAATAGGAGCACCGCCAGTCCATTCCTCGAGCCACTGCTCCTCGTAGACCGCCAAGGTGTTGTCCGCTTCCTGGGGCATCTCGAAGGCCGCTCCGATTTCGCGCTTCACGACAGCATGACGCTCCTCCTCTGGGAGCTCGGACCAGGTCAAGCCTGTCTTGGCAGTGATGAAGCAGGTAAGGCTGTACTGCTTGGGCTTGAGGTTGGGGTCGGCGAACGAGCCGTCCGAAGTATCGGCGGAAATGGTGATCCACCCTCCTTCCATTGCAGTCATGCCCGTGTAGCCCTTTTCGACCCACCAGGGCTTGTCGTACACGAGAACGCACTTGGCGTAGTAGCCCAGGAAGCTGCGAGTTCCGGCCCAACGGTGGTTAAGTGGGAGCCCGGGGGTGAAGCTCATGGACGAGTAGAGCATTGGCGGGAGGGCGAGCACGACTGCCTTGGCGCGGAAGTGCTTCTCGTCTCTGGTCTTGACGATGACGCCTCCGTCTTTGGGTCGCTCCACACTCTCCACAGCATGGCCCAGCTTGACAGACCCCTTGGGAAGGATCGAAGCGAGATAGGTCGACATTGTCTGATTCCCGAGTCTGGTGCGCTGGTGCTGCGCTCCTTCTGCCGTGTTCACCAGCATCGCTTTGAGACCGCCTGCCCCGTCAATGTCTGAGAGCACAATAGACCTACCTCCAGACTTGACTGTGCGGATAAAGTACAAGAACGAGACCTCACGAGCTCGGACGCCCATTACGGCCAGCGTAGCGAGCTCGGCGACTTTCATGTCCATCTCCTCGGCTCCATTCTGCTCGTACCATGTCCACACGCTGAGATTGTCGAGCTTCTCCCCGTCGGGAGTCTTGGAGATGTCCTCGAGGTCGACCGTCTCAGCGAGACGTTGCATCTCCTCATGGACCGGCGACAGAGGCAGGTCGCCACCTGCAATCAGCTTTACTTCGCCGGACCCAGAGCTCACCCTCTGGCTCGGACATCCTCTCACCACTCGCGACACTGTACATGACACCATTGCCGTTGATGTTCTGCTCGAAGATGGGGTTGTTGGCCTCTCGAGCGAGAGCAGTGATGTGAGGCTGCGTGTGTTCGTTGATCCACGACGCGCCCAGATCGACATGGCCACCTGTCGGAGTCTCGACGGTCAAGGTCCTTCCACCGACCTGAAGTCGTCAGGCAGCGGCCGCTTTCTTTACCTACCCTGTCCCGAGCCTCAAGAACGATGACGCTCTTGCCTGCGTCGTGGATCTTGCGAGCGGCGCAGAGACCAGAGAGGCCAGCGCCGATAACGATAATGTCTGCTTCGGACATGCTGCTAGTAGGATAGTTGCTCAGTCAGTTGGGGAGATACCTGCATCGAGCTGCATCTCTTGTACGCTCTTGAGGGCAGCACCCAGCGTGAGAACGTGCCGGACATCATACGGTCGCCGAGCAGTCATGAGGTCAGCCGAGACTTAGTTGGTGGACTCCAAAGCACAACAAGCAAGCGCGAGACTTCTGGCCGTGGCGGGCGTCGTCATGACCTTACGGAAAGTTTAAACTCGGAGTGAACGTGGAGTTCATTTGCGCTGTCCGAGCCTTCATCCCGTGTCTAGGGACCCGCCAGGCAACATGCGGCGTCAATGCCGACATGCACTAACGGCACTGTTGGCCGCTGTTGCGAGTAGCATCATGGAGATGCTGCGTCAGTCTTAGAGAAGTGTAGCAGCGTGGACGTGGACTTTGTGGCTAAGAACCTGAGATCAAGTGTCCGGGGATTGAAGGTGCACTCGACCCCACTCTTGACTAGGAAGCGCACAGTGATGGTGCAGATTACAACATGATGCAGGACGGGTCTATGTGGTCCTTTGATGATCTCCTCTCACGACTGGCTGTTGGCCGCGGCAGCTTCGTCCACCTTCGCGCCGACGCGCGCGCCCTTCAGTGCGGTCTGCTCTTCTTCACCACGTCCACGAGACTCCCAAAGCTCCTTGCGCTCCTCCATGACACCTTCACCCCACTGGCGAACGGTAGGGTGCTCCAGGTGGGCTAACATTAGGACTGGCAGGCTCCTTAACTCACGAATAGACCCGGTGAAGAAGGTGTGCAGCGAGCGGATGTCCTGCGCTGCAGGTCAGCAACGGTCATTTCAGCCAACTTACAGCGCTCGTACTCCACAGCTTGAAGTGCCAACTCAAGACGATCCAGATCCTTCACGAGCTTCGACTCTGGGGTCTGGCGCTCCTCGTACTCGTACCACAAGGCGCGGAAGCGCTCGCGCGCCTGCTGGTTGTTGTCGCCTCCGAGCATTTCGTTGAGGAATGAGTCCATCGCCTTCTCCTCGAGCTCGTGCTTGACGTGGTTGGGGACTCCCTCGACCGGCGTGATATCACCAACGCTGAGGTCAGTACATACTCAAGCAGCCACCCACTATGCCTCGGCAAGGTCGTGCACGAGCGCCATCTGTGGTCAGCTCCTCCCAGCTGACGGCCTACCATGACACATTTAGGAATGTCAAGCGGCCGTTCAGAAGTCGACGGCACCATCATAGCCATGAGCGCCATGCGGCACATGTGGTCGGAAATGCTGAATGTTAGGGACGCGAGACAGGCACCTACCTCTCTGCCTGCTGCACTCCTTCACGAATCCACCCAGACCTCTTTTCGAGCTGAAGTTAGTCACCATCACTTTACAAGAATACCTTGAGCTTCTCCAGCATGTGCAGGAATGCCATCGTATCCAGGAGCTCATTGCCGCAGGATCTAGAGGTCAGAAGCGAAATAGCCAAAAGCTCACTTGTACGGCTCGTCCAGGATCTTCCCTCCTGCACCCCTAGCCTCAACAGCCTTGTTGACTGGGTGTGCTGGCGCCAGAGTCTCCATATTGTCGTACACCTTGGTCGGCATACTGGTAAGGAAGGTTCGTCTCGAGCTGCCCGTTAACATGCCAATTCCTGGGACGTGACATACCAGTAAGTACGCAGCGAGAAGGAGATGCGCGCACGACCAGTGAGCCCGAGTATCCTGTTGCTAGTGTCGGCGCTGCCCGTGTGAGCGGCGAAGAGTATCGAGAGAGTTGTTGTTTATGTCTGTGCTCAGGTCAGAGAGACGCCGAAGATTACAGAAGCGACACGTCATTTTTGTTTGTGTTATGATACCGTTATCACGACGCGCCTTCCGAGATTGTTGTGATGCCCCTCTGAAGCATTGCCTCTTCGCCCACGATATGCGGAGCATGCCACCCCGCTTTGCAGCTCACTGAGGTGGGTGCTGCAAACACATTGGGCAAATTGCTGACCTCCAGAGCCTCTCCGCCAGACATGAGAAGGATCGGGTGAGTCACTCGTCAGTTCTTCAGACACTGTCTGACGATCAGCATCTCCAAGGTCGTCCTTCGCAAGGCTCCATCTCAGCCGGACGCCAGTATGTCTCTCGAAGACGAGTCTCAGCAGCCTCCAATCGCTGGCTTCTCCCGTGACGCCCAAAATGTGCCACAGCCCTCCTCGACGGACATTGCTCGACAGTTGGCAGAGCAATACAACGCCGCGCTCGCACCGCCATCATCAGCACCGCCTCCCCAGTCAATGCCACAATCAGTTCCCACCAATGCGCTCGCCGAGTCTGACGAGAGTGACGGGCTGCATTGGGGCCCTCAGATCCAGATACAAGAGCCTCAAGTGCTCTCCCAGATTGATGAGGAGGTCGTCGACCGTGATGTGTCGCCCGCCAAGCCGAGTTGGGTCACGGCACCTTCGTCTCTACCTTCCCTCTCGCAAGAGTCCCACAGGTCACGGCACTCGGAGGGTAATCAGCAAGATTCGACGGATCTGAGCGAGGGTCACGAAGAAGCAGAGGACCTGGAGAGCGTATCCACACCTGCCAACTCGAATCCAGACGACAATGCCCAGCCAGCACCCACACCAACCCCCAAGGCTGTCAATGGAGCCTCACAGGGACAGGCTTCTACGTCTGTGTTGCAGCCGATATCGTTACCAAGGCACCAACTCCCAAACTCTACACCACAAAAGGGTGACGACAGCTCGACGAGGCGAGAGATGCTGTCCCCACTTCGACTGGCCTCAAACATATCTCCGCACAAGACTGTATCGCCTTCCTTAGCATCACCTTCCACGCGCCCGACGGCCGCATCGCCAACGCAGCCTGGAAGGGTCGCTCAGCGAGGCCAATTGAGAGCTCCGCCTGTGACGGCGAAGCCGCTTCGACCTGGTAGCCCGGAGAGCAGCGACGATTTCACGCGCGGGATGGCCCTTCGAGAGAACCCGCGTTCAGTCCTGGACAGGATGATGTCGGTGCGCAAAGAGGATAGTCACGCCAGCTCCTCGTCGGCATCGACATCGCAAAGCTCTATACCCCAAGCTGAAGCGCATATTGATCCCACACCTCCAAGCATGCAAGGACAGGCTATCGAGCCGACGCTCCTCAACACACCTATCGAGCCAAACCCAACAGCACAAACAAACACGTCACCGTTCCGCCCATACTACTCCAGCGAGACGCAGGTCGACCCTCCTGCGGGTGGCCCAGCAGTACTTGGAAGCCAAACGCAAATTGACGCCGAGTCTCCTCTATTTGATCGCCCATCTCCTCCTGCTCGTCGACTCGGCAGACTCCAGAGCTCCTCCCAGGCCGTGCGCTCGTCCAGCGGTCTCTTTTCCGATGACGACGACATCGGAGCTCTTCCCGAGTCTCAGATACTACGCTTTGAGGATTCCTTCAACGCTACTCAGATCGCAGTGGCTCGAGAGGCGTCATCACCCTTCAAGCCTGCTGGGCAGTCGACTGAGCGCTCGACACGGTCTGGCAGCAGGGTTCCTGCCATCCCAGCTCATCGCATGCTTCAACGTCGATCTGAAGGGCAGCGCAGTGGGCCGATAGCTCCTGCACCGCCCAAAGCCCCGTCGCCACCCTCTGCTGAATATGAGGCAACGTATGTGGATCCCGATGCTGGTACCTCTAGCGAGGAGGCCAAGCCTGAAATCACCCAGGAAGAGGAGGTCGTGTCGGGTCCAGTATTTCCGCCGCCGCTGCCAAAAGCGACGGGATCGCCTCTACAGAGGGACGTGGCCCCTACTGCGCCGCCTGCAACTACAGCCCCAGCAGTTTCGTTGGAACATCCACCATCGACTGGGGACGCAATGGATCTCGACGCCCCACCAGCTGGTCCAGAAACGGACGTGAAGATGGATGAAAACTCAACGCTGCTTACCGATGAAGCACTTGAGCAGGTGAACGATCACGCCAAAGAAGATGAGAGGGACTCCTTGGACGAGCCCTTCTACCGGCCGCCTCCCCGTCCAACGCTGCGCTCGGCTCCACCTCCGCCAGCAGCGGAGCCAGCCACGACACCACCTCCAGAAATGGCCCCGCCACCCGTTCAAGAAGCCGTGGCACCACCGCAAGACAGGAGCCCCAAGAAATACGGCAAACGTGGCAAGAAGCCCCAAGTGATGGAATCGCTAGACTCCGACAGCAGTTCGGCGCCTGGCGATCCTGATGACCACACTTTCCGTGAGCCGGAGCCTACCCCAGACTCGAATGCCTCGCCGAAGCAGTCCACCACTGCCGCAGCCAACAGCACGCCCACGGCTACACGCAAGGGCGAGGAGCGCGCCAAGTCTGCGGCGAGCAAGCGCATGGCATCGAGCAAGGCGGGCGCCTCGAAGAAGTCCTCCACTGCGGCATCTACGTCGAGCAGTCGACCAGTACGCAACAAGCGCAAACAGCTGTCTCCGTCTCCCGAGTTGTCCGACTCGAGTTCGAGCGCACCCGAGGACGAAGAGGACTTCTCATTCCGGCCGACGAAGAAGGGCTTGGAGAAGGCAAAGGAGAAAGCCAAGCTGGCAGTCAAGGAGAAGTCGGTCGAGCCAGCGCGCAAGAAGAGCCGTGCCTCCAGTGGTCCTGGGACGGCTCGTCCAGCGCGGGCTTCTTCGTCGCGAGCGCCAAGCACTCGTTCAGCCAGTCGTGCGCGCAGCGTCCTCACGGAGCCGTCTGCTTCCCCGCAAAAGCGATCCGCTTCGCCACTTAAGACAGCTTCCCTGGCACCGCAGCCGTCGTCGTCAGCGCATGCGCCTATTCGTGTCCTTGCCTACTGGCCCAAGACCGATGGGTACTATCCTGGCACCGTTGTGGGCCGCTCGAAGACGGGTCTTCTCAAGGTGGCGTTCGACGACGGCAGCTCACGCACGATGGGCATCGACAAGATGCGCCTGCTCCAGCTGCGTGCCGGCGAGGCTGTGCTGTCTGGGTCTTCCGATTCGCTCCACGTTGCGTCCGACTACACTGGCCAAGGAGATGTTGTGGCGACCGGCAAAAATGGCAAGAAGGTCAATGTGCCCACAGCAAAGCTCGTCGTCCTACCATCAGAGATTGCGAACTTCGGGGATCGCATGCTTCCGCAATCTACCATCGATTCCCATTGGCCGTTAGCAGCGGCACGCAGCTCCCTACTTTCGTCGTCTGCGGTGTTCGAGGGCAAGGTGTTCATCCTCACGGGCACCGACGATGCTCTGCCGACCGAGACGCTCAAGAAACGGATCGAACAGCACGGGGGCAGAATCGTGTCGCAATGGGAAACAATCTTCGAGTTAAGCGGATCAAGGCGCTTGTCAATCTCCGAGGCGCCGTTCGTCCTTCAGCTCGGGCCGCGGTGCGTGTTGACCTCCAAGGTTATGATAGCACTGGCTGCTGGGACCCCCATCCTCTCCGCCGCGTACGTCGAGGCGGCGATCGACGGCGCCGACTGGCGATCTTATCTCATTTCGCCCGGCGAGTCCAAGATCCTACGCCAGCCGGCCTCTCAGCTGGTAGATCACTTGTGGGGCGAGCCGAGCTGGGTCCCAGCCCAGGCGACAGCCATCCGTCGACCACTCGTTGGCAAAAAGGTGCTCTATATTGAACCCAGTGCGCGGTTCTCGCGGCGCGACGAACTGAAGGTGAGCTGCTCGGTTGACTCCAGCTGACGACGAGGTTCTGGTGCCTTTCTGCCTACAAGCCATAGGCGCCACCGTAACCCGCTCACCCGTCGTTCCTTCAGCGTTCTCTGAGTTCGACCTCGTCATGGTCGACGACCGCGACAAGGGCGTGCCGCTCTCGAAGACCGCAATTTCGAGTGGGAAGCTTGTGAATGTTGGCTGGCTCAAAGCATGCCTCATTGTTGGGGCGGCGTTACCCGCCGAGCTCGTTGAGTGAGAGCTCTTGTAGCTATAGTTGTACATCCATACAGATCTTTGTTGCACATAGGTATCATGTCCGTCGCACCAGCGAATGTCGCACCAGCGAATGCGAGACAGGTAGATTGTCATGGCCGGGTTTTGGTGACGTATTATCCGGATTTTTCCCGGCTGTTTCAATCTACGTTTCGAACGCGAACACGTCTCCTCCATCGTCACTCAACCATGCTCGCACGACAAGCAGGACTGCGCCTCTCCCTACGCTGTCCGCTGAGGAAGATACCCGCCGCACGCCCGCTCTTCTCCTCTGCACCGCGGAGTGGGCCCTCCGCACAATCGCAAGTCCCACCGTCCACCACCTCGGGGTCAACAGCAGCACCAGCAGAAACACGCGCCCCGCGCCTCCCGTCCAAATTGGAACGATACGCCCCGCGCCTAGCACAGCTGTCCGCCCGGACACGCGTCCCGCTGCCGTCGCTCGTCATTTCCTTCTTGGTTCTGCACGAGCTGACGGCGGTTGCTCCGCTACTCGCGCTGTTCTGGGTCTTCAACGCGCTCGGCGCGGGCGCGGGCTTCATTGCATGGCTTTTCGGCGAGCCGGTTGTGGTGCCCGTTGACGTCCCCGCGCCTGAGGACAGGGGGTCGCGCGAGGGCCACGAGGGGGACGTCGGCCTGGTCAAGGCGTGGTACGACGAGGGCGTCGCGCGCGTCGAGCGCGTTGGGAGGAGATATGGGCTGCTGGGGTACGAGAAGGGCTCGAAACCGGGGGACGGGAGCAGGCCACCGGCTGGCGGTGTGGCGGACGCTATTGCGGCATATGTCGTGGTCAAGGTCGGTTTGAATTTGGGCAGAGCTGACAGCAGGCGCTACTGCCATTGCGGATTGGTGTGAGCATCGCTGCTGCGCCTGGCTTTGCGCGCTTTGTGCTTCGGCCATTTAGACGGTGGATGAAGACCGGATAGTACATGCATGGTATATACATAGTGTGGTGGTGTAATCGGGAAAGCGACCTGGCTACGTGACAAGGCGGTAGTCTCGGCTCGCGATCTCCGAGACGGGGACTGTCTCGACGAGCTCCTCGGCCTCCTCCTCAGGCCGCGGGATGCGGGCTAGTTCTACATTGCTGTCCACGCGCTTGACGCGCGCAAGGACCGCGCGGAGTTGGGGCGTAAAGGTTGTGAGGTCCAGCTCGATAGCCTAATGTCAGCTCTGTGCACAACGAGGTGATTCACCTTCCAAGCTACGACCTGTCCGACCTGTACAGCCTGAGCAGCTGGCAGCGAGTCAAACTGCTCGTCTGCTCGCTGGAATAACGCGGTAAATTCGTCGGCTGAAACCTCTTCCTCCTCATACGGCAGGCCGTTCGTGTACTCCTCAATCGCCTCCGTTTGCCTTGGCTCAGGCGCAACTTCAACCTCCTGGACACACTCGTCCTCAGGCGGCAGATTCCGCAGTGCGCGCCGCTTGTCTCTCCTCCGCCTTTCTGCGTCGGTGACAAAGTCAAATTGTGCGGTCGTCACGAAGACGTTCGTCGGCAAGTCACTCTGCTCGGACGGCGCAACAAATTGTTGCCTGGGTCGTGTAGGCTGTGTGACGCGGATGGGTGTTGCTGGAATGGATCTCTCCGGCTCCTCAGTGTTATCGACCACCTCCTCAGCGGCTTCGTCAACGTCCATACCGACTGGCGGTGGAATGACAGGCTCGGCCGGAATAGTCACAACGGCCTCGCCCGCGAAGATCGTCTTCACGCCGCGCACGCCTGCCATGCTCTTCAGGAAGCCTTTGCGCTTATTCCGATTCTCCATGTTGCGCGGCACGAGCTCGGGTGTGTCGAGCACGCTCACCGCGGATGGGAGTGTCCTGTCGTCGTCGACAGCGGGGGCGGGAGACGCTGATGGCGATGGGGGGAGGGGTATGGCCGCTGCCTGGGCGGCAAGACGACGCATCTCGCGCGCTTTGCGGCGGCGCGCATTACGCTCGTGCGTGGTGCTCTTGCCCTGCCCTGGTGGGACATGGCCATGCGACTGTGTGGTGTAGACTGGGAACTGTGGTGGGGGTGGAGACGCAGCGCTAGAGCTACTTGAGCTGGACGAGGAGGAGGAAGATGACGAGTCGCTCGAGCTCGCTTCTTCGCTTGAGCTCTCATCGGAGCTGCTCTCTTCTTCACTCGAACTCTCGCTCGAGCTCCCACTTTGGTCCTTTGGTCCCGCCGTTGTTGCTGCTGGTGCTGGAGGTGCAGCCCGTCTCGCCCAAGATGGTGGCGATTCAGGTTCCTGCTTGACGTGCTCCAGCTTGACGCGCTTCGCTGGGCGTTCCAATTGCTCCCTCAGCCGAACGCTGAAGTCAGCCTAGTCTCGGATTCCCCTAGTTTGGGCCATGGCCCACATAGCAGTGACCGTCCTTCTCATTGAGAGGACCAGCAGCACTGAAAATATCCTACTCACGTCACAACATCGTTTGCCTCGATGATATCAGCCGGACTGTCGAGCAGCAGCTCGAAGCCATCCACCTCGAGCAGCACGTCCTCTGCCCTCCCAGCTCCAGCGAGCGGCGCGACGGCCACAGCGAGAGCGCGAATGTGATCCTCTGCCCTCAATGGCAGCACCACCTTTCGCTCGCTGTCGACGAGCAGGAGTTTGACCCGCATAGAGGTGAGTAGTGCAATGTCTCGACACCTCCACATTTCACGAACTTCTCAACTCTCCTCCACCGCGGAACCAAATTTGTTTATCCCACAAGTGTGGGTGTCATCTCGATGGTACATGATGAATGTGATGGTAGTTTACAATGTGGCGCAGTAGAGTATGCAAGGAACATGGCGCGAGATCCTCTGCCACTCGGCCGGGGTATGAGTTAACGCGCGCTGACGGCACGGGTGACGTCGGGCGCTGGGTGGGAATGGTTCATGGTCGGTACTGTCGGGGGCGGGGTTGGGCCGACACTGCGCCGGACGCGTGTGGCCTCGTCTCTCTCGCGCGCGACCGCTTCGGCCCACGCGTCGTACGCGTATTTGATCGGTTTCGCAAGGAGGTCGTCGGCTGTGACTTCCTCCGGTTCAGGTGCCTGCTTAGGTGCGCCGCCGCCAGTCCACTCATTGGGATCAAAGTCTGTGGTCAGCGCAGCATAATATGAAACCTACCATCCTCGCGCGGAATGGCGCGGCGTTTGCCAAGGGCCTTGCGAGATGGACGCGCCGGGACGAAGTCCTCGTCTTCGTCCCCGTCAGCGCCAGAGCCGTTGCTCACTCCCTCCTTGCTGCTGCCAGAAGCGCCGCGGCTCGGCGCTCGGTGCTCGGCAGCTGCGGAAACAAGGTTCGGGTGGCTGTTGACTGTCTTGAAAGGGTTAGGAAGAGGCCGAGGGCCGGTCATACGGGAGCGACCGAGGGGGGAACTTGACCGAGGCAGTGGCGAGGTGATCTTAGGCGGGGGTGGGAGTGGGTGATCGGATGCAGGCGAGTTTGATCGCCGGGGCTCTAGCTGCGTGGATTCGAGTTGCTTGTTGATCGCCTCCGTGCCGTCAGCGCGCTTAGCTTCAGGCCGAGATGATGCCAACAAAGCAGGCTGCTCAGGTGGGAGCCTCATGTGTCGCGCTGGGGACGGCGAACGAGAGCCAGATGCCATTGTAGCACCCTCTGGTGCGCTCAGCATGTCCATATGTTGCTGTCGGTTCATGCGCGTGTCGGTCTTGCTCCTCTCCTGCGCCTCCAGATACTGCCTTTCCTCGGCCGCCTTTTCGTCAAGGTCATTGTACTGAGCAAGGGTGTCGCTAATAAGGCTGTGCGCGTCGAGGAGTAGAGCAAGCGCGCTTTCCTCCATGGTCGCCGCGGAGCCTGTCTCAGACCGCACCACGGAGTCGGCTATGCGCCGCGACCTTTCAGCCTCTGACTGAGCCCAGTTCATCTGGTTCGTCAGGGATTCCTGCGCCAGCAGACAACGACGGTGAAGGTCCTGCGCGCGTTAGCTTTGCTTGCCATCGGCGGCTCACCTGCACGAGCGCATTGGAGGACAGTTGGAGTGGCGATATGTACGCCAGAGTATTGGATAGGACCAGAGCAGTTTCCTTTGCGGCATTAGACTCTTGAATGAGCTTGCTCATGTCATCATGATGGTCTGGGAGATGCGAATACGGCGGTCCCATCAAAGGCGAGGTAGGCATAGTTGTGCGAGACACGTGAGAGGTCGACAACGGGACAGATCCTGGTCGGCCAGACTGAAGAGAAGCGGGAGGGGATGGCCGAGGGGATCGTGAGCTGATAGGTGGTGGAAGTGGAAGGTTATGGCCGCGGTCGCGCTCGCGACGCTCACGGTCGCGATGCTCGCGATGAGCGTGATCGCGCCTACGTTCCGGGTGGGTTGGCTGCGAGCGTGGAAAAGAGTCGGGGGGCAGTGGTGATCCCTGAGTGTCAGCGTTGCTCAACGCCACCACGCACAAATTCTGGGTCGTCTGGCCGTTTCACCTTCGTCCAGAGCTCATGCAGACCCTCGCAACCCTTTTCGCCGTGGTAGTCATGGACAACGGATGACAGTGTAGTCATCAGAAGCTTGTAGGTCGACTGCGACGCTGGTGGGCGGGTCTGGAAGGTCAGGATATCCCCAATCACAGACAGGATCTTCTTGTTAGTCGCGTAGGCTGCGGTCAGCTAGCTAGTCCATCATCGTGTCCTCACCCCTATAACCAGGCATCTTGACGTTTACCATGGTCATGCGCCAAACGCAACCAGCCATGCGGCGCTCGCTGTCACTACCACTCTTAAACACCTTGCGGAGACTCCGAACGGCGTCCTTTGCAACGTCACTCGGGTCTGACATGTTGATCCTGTCGCACAATTCGAGAATGCCGGAGTCTGTGGTCTCTGGAGTGGAGCACAGGACGCCTGCTATCAGCAATTGCGGGAGGTACCACTCACGGATGGCCGTGCCAAGGTCAGGGATGCCATTTATCTCGGGATCGCGACGGGTACCAATCTCGAAGCCTCTGACCTGGAAGCCTTGCTGAGCGCGGTGGGAGCTTTCCAAGCTGTGACCAACTGAGCTGGCATGTCCGTGGTTGGAGACGTCAGCATCCCGCCACTCATCGAAGCTTGGGCGCTTCTCTTCCGCAGACGACCGCTTCGGAATATTGGCGTTCACTTGGAGACCGCGGTCGCTGCCTGCGTCGCCATCGCGTTGCTTGTCTCTGGCCTTGCGCTCTCCCCAGGCGGGCCAGAAACGTCGCGTTCCCTTGTCCTTGTCTAACTTGTCAGACTTTGGCTCTTCTCGAGAGCCGCGGCCAAAATTGTGCGGTGGCGGCTGAGCTACGGGCTGCGGCAGCTGCTTGTTAAGCTCGAGGGACTGTGTCATGCCAAGTGGGGATCTGGACGGTGCGTTCGATGCTGGAGGCTTGCCTAGCATGGACGCCATTGGGGACGAGGCCATGTGGTGAACCGAGCCCTCGTGGTCCGAGCCACGACCAGACTGGGAGGCAGAGCTGTAACCTCTGCTCCTGCCTGACGCATAGTCACCGTCTAGGTCACCGCCGTAACTGGCGCTTAGTGGAGGAGGGAATGCGGGCGCATCTGGAATGCTCGCCTGCTGGATATGACCAAGCCTTGGGGGTGTGGAAGGCCGAAAGTGCGCGGACGGTGGGCCAGCGCCAGGAGGTAGGTAGTAACCATGCTGCAGCGGCGGGCTGGGCTGTCCTGGTGGTGGCGGCTGCGCAGCAAGAAAAGCAGCGTAAGACGCGGTATAAGCCTGGTCGTGGCCATTTGAGGGATGCCGGGGCGGTGCTGGTGCTGACCCCGGAGCCATCCCCTGTGGCCAACTGGCGGCGTCCATGGCGGAGGGCGCGCTTGAGCCTGTCCCCCTTCGTGAGCGGGCGGGTACGGGGAATGAAACACGGTCGCCTGGCTCTCGTCGATACTGCGCGGCTGCAGCCTCTTCCTCCATCTGGCGCAGCTCGCCCAGAGTCGGAGTGACAGTGCCGCCAGTGCCACTGCTACCGGTGGGGCGCGTCGAGGTGCGCTGCGGCGGGCCTAGCGGCGGCGGAGGGTGGTCCGTTCGCCCGACGTCCAATGGAAAAGGCGAGACTTGGGGATGCTTTCGCCGTCCAAGGTCGAGATGATGTGCCGACAAGGGCTTGGGTTGCTGCTGGAAGCTCGGTTGCTGTGCTACGGACGCAGCCTCTGGGACAGGCAGAGGGTCGACCGCCCCTGCCTTGGAGGTGCGAAAGAGCTTCTTGAGCCGCCCGCCCCCGAGCCCGTCGGACATGGTGGCTTGGGGGGTGTCGGGGGAGTCGACTGGAGGAGGGGATGGGAAGGAGAGAGGCTGATGGTATAGGTGGTGTGGGGATGGAGGGGATGTGTCGTCGAGGGGCTGAGGCGAGCAAGCAGTCAGCAGTCATCAACGAGGCGGTGCCGGAACTGAGAATTAGGATTGCCACGTGGCTAGGCTAATATCGGTGAATCGGGGTCAAGTTGCAATTTCATATCTTACCCATCCGTGACCGGCGTACTGCTACAACCACGCATTCCTCATCACGGCAGTGATTGCTGTTTCTACCCATTCGTGACGTGCGACGGATACAGAACCGGAGTGATGTGCTCAAGGCAGCGCGTCGTGGAGTCTCTGAATGCTTGGCAAATCGACCTCTTGAAACACGTCTGCGATATCCTCGTCTGCTTGCACATACGTTGTCCTGGCAAGCAACAACAGTCGCTCCCTTTGCTTGCAGGATGTCACGAGCTGTAGCTCCCGAGCACGCGTCCTTATCCCCAGGAGTTTGCAGGAACCGATCCGCGGATCCGGCCTAGTCCAGGAGGAGCGTTTCAGTTCCGTTTGGAAACGCACCGCAATCGATGCTGACGCCCTCCGCCTTCACTAGGCCGGCATCGCCATCAAGACCCAACACATGACCTGCGGTGTGGTTCGAGTTACACCGTGGGCGGTGCATCCACCTGTGGACCGTGACACCAGGGCACCATCAGCGGCACCACTTCGGAAGGGTCACGTGAGCTGAAGAAGGTAGATGCCACGTTAACGGCGACTGGCTCCCCAGTAGAGGGCGGCCTGGGCCACATTTAGGCGTGAGAGGAGATGTGTGAGAATCGCAAGTAGATGCGAGACGAGGAGGCCGGATGTGGAACTACGAACGTCGAGCAGCAGCATGTCGTGCCTTCCACGTGGATTTGGTTCCGGCCTCATGTTGCTGAGCTGGCAACTTCCAGTGCCACCAATGTTGAACACGAAGACTTCATCACATACATCTGGCACCCACAAGAGAACCATGAGGGTCAGCCCGCTGCTCTCCCTTCCGATCTCGCTTCTGCTTGCCGTGCAGGCGCTTGCAGACGGCCGCTCGGCAGCAGAAGCAGCGCTCGACGGCAACAAGCTGCTCGCGGCAGGCTCGTACAGCGATGCTGCGCGCGCGTATTCCGAGGCGATCGGTGAGTGGGAACTCTCTGTAGCAGGTTCTGATTTCCAGATGCCGACCCCGCATCGTATGTGAACTACTACAAGCGCGCCACTGCGTATCTGTCGCTGGGCAAGCACAACGCGGCGTTGGACGACTTTGACGCGCTTCTCAAGCTCAACCCGAGCTTCTATCAGGCCCACCTTCAGCGAGCCAAGATTTTGGCCAAGGATGGCGAGCTGGACGCAGCTGTCAAAGAGCTCCAGACGTACCAGAAGACCAAGAAGGACACCGAAGGCGATGAGCTGGTTTGTGAAACACGTCTACTATGGCTGATCGTAGGTGAAAGCTGTTACCGAGGCCCAGTCTCATCGACGCGAGGCGGACAAGGCTTTCAAGAAGAAGAACTGGGATCACTGTGTCTTCCACACCACTGGTGCTTTGAAGGTCGCGACCAATTCCCCTTCATTGCGGGAGATGCGCGCGACTTGCGAGACAGAACTGGGCAACGCTGAAGGAGCTTACGCCGACTTGAGGTAAGCTTGGGGTGGTCCCCCGTAGCTGACGGCAGTCGGCTAGCCATGCTTCGTCCCACTTCGCAGGAGCTCCGAATCAGGCTCGCACACATTGCTTTCTTCTTCCTTGAGCCGGCAACCGCGCTGGCAGAGGTGAAGAAGTGTCTCCACTTCGATCCCGAGAACAAGGAGTGCAAGAAGATCCACAAGACCCTGCGCGCGTTCGTACGAGACCTTGCAAAGGCGCGCAACTTTGCAGAGAGTGGACAGGGCACGGGGCCGCGCAAGGCGATCAATCTCCTGCGTGGCGAAGACGGGCTGATTGCCAAGTTTGAGACACTGCTCGATGAGGCTGTTGCAGCTGGCGCTATCGCCCCGCAATTCGAGGTCAAGCGCCGCTCAGAGACGCGCAGGAGTCTGTACTCCCTGGCCTGTGGGGCAACTGTGGACGCGGACGACTTCACCTCCAAGTCCGGCGCAGCGTGGTGTGAGGAGGTGTTGAAGCTCGACCCCGAGAACGAGGCTGGGCTAGTGTACCGTGGCGAGAAGCTCCTGAAGGCTGAGAAGTGGGAGGAGGCCGTCCAGGCCTTCCAGCGCGCCTTCGAGATCTCTGGCCGGCAATCACACGACATCCACCAGCGCATGCAGAAGGCCGAGCGCCTCCTGAAGGTATCCAAGCGCAAGGACTACTACAAGGTCCTGGGCGTGTCGCGGGACGCCGACGAGCGGACGATCAAGAAGGCTTTCCGTCGCGCGGCAAAGGAGAGCCATCCCGATGTCGGAGGCAGCGAGGAGAAGATGCAGCAGCTCAACGAGGCGTACGAGGTGCTCAGCGACAAGGAACTGCGAGCACGGTACGACAATGGCGACGACCCGAACGACCCGCAGGGCGGCGGCCAGGGCGGAAACCCCTTCGCACACCATGGAGGCGGAGGGATGCCGTTCTTCTTCCAGCAGGGCGGGTTCCCAGGCGGTGGGTTCCCAGGTGGTGGATTCCCTGGCGGCGGCGGCGGCGGCGGGCAGCAGAAGTTCCAGTTCCAGTGGGGATAGACATTAGATCTTGCATGTATTGTATTGCTACAAGTAGTGGCGGATGAAGGACATCAGTCGTGTCAGAAGGATGAGTCGCCCGTTTCGCGCCCGGTGGAGGTAGGTCACCTCAAGCCCTCTGCCAACTTGTCATCGCTTCCCTTCCACACTGTCAACAACAATGCGCGTAGTCCTCTTTCGCACACCGACCGAGCCAGATACATACACGCCAGTATTCCGAGATCGAGGCTACGTGTGCGAGAGCATCCCCGCGTTAGGCGAGCGGCTCTTGCCCGACAATCTCATCCCAACCTTGAGCCAAGGATCCCGAAACTACGAGGCCGTGATTATCACAAGCAGGCGTGCAGGCGATGCATGGGTGCAGGCGTGTAACTCAGTACCGGCGCAAATAGATCGAACAACAGACTGGGGTGAGCTGGCCACATGATGCGCAGCTGACGACAGCCCCGTGGTCCGAAATAGCAGTCTACGCGCCTGGGCCTGCTGTCGCCGTCGCGCTCGACGCTGGCCACCTCCCACCAGATATGCGACCCCGGGACGGGGAGACAGCCATCAATGCCGCTGGACTGGCACCTATCATCGTCGACGCACCACCGAGGGATGGTCCTCGGCATCTGCCATACCTCGTCTTGACCGGCGACAAGACGCTGCCGTTCCTCACCTCTTCCCTCCGAGATGCTGGCCGCGAAGTCGAACGAGTGCAAGTATACGAAACTGAGCAAGCGCACGGTCTCGAGGAGGACATACAGCGTCTCGCACGCAGAACAGACGAGAGTATCTGGGTCGCGCTCTTCTCGCCTTCCTCGGCTGGGTATGTCGTGCCCCTTCTTGAGAAGGCCGGTTGGGCAGTCGCCGAGGGCAGTACAGGGCGCACACTGAAGATTGCAGCCATCGGCACGACGACATCAGATTACCTCACATCACACGGATATCGAGTGGATGCCATTGCGGCCACGCCGGACGCCGACGGCCTCGCAGCCGCCATCGACACCGCGGACGCAAGATAGCTTGTCTATGCACATACATATAAGCTCTAAATTAGGGCTCGACGGTGAACGAGTCCTTGTTGGACTCGTTGCCCTCCTCCCAAGCCGAGACGGCGACACCACCGTTCTTCTGCACGATGACCTCGAGGACGAGGTTGCCGTCCTTGAGCTCGACCTCGACGGCGCCGAGGCAGGTCGTCTTCTTCGTCACGGGTGTCCGAATCTCCTCGTCCTCCTCATCCTCGTCGTCGGAGAACTCGGCCTCGGACGGGGTCTTCTCGACCGCCTCACGCTCGACCTTCTCGACCTTGACCTCTTCCTTGCCCTCCCAGAGCTCGAGCACGACCTTGCCCTTGCCGGCAATCACGACCCGTCTCCGCGCGGGCAGAGGGGCGCCGATCTCGATCACCTTGGCGGCGAGATACTCGCCCTCGGAGCCAGGGACAATGATGCCGATTGGTGCGGCGGTGGTGGGGAGCGGGGAGGCGGCAAGCGCGAGCACGTCCTCGACCTTGACGTCGTCCTGGAGGGTGGCGAGGTGGAGCGCCTGGAGCGCACAGCCGACGGCGATGACCTCGGACGGGTCGAGAGCGGCGGTCACGGGCACGGTCGGGGGGACGAGGAGGGAGAGGTGGTTCTGGAGACCGGGGAAGAGGGTCGATCCGCCGGCGAGGAGGACCTCGTCGATCTGCGCAAGCTCGAGGCCAGCCTCGGCAATGACAGAGCGCATCTTCTCGCCAACCTTGGCGTAGACGGAGGCAGCGAGGCCGTCGAAACGGATACGGTTGATGGAGGTGGAAAGGTCGTAGCCGTCCTTGAGAGACTCGACGGCGCAGGTGGCCGCACCGCTGGAGGCGGAGAGCGAGCGCTTGGTGTGCTCAATGGCAAGGTCAAGCTTGGCCTCGGCGCGCTTGTCCTGCGCGGACGCGTTCTCGCCGCAGGGGAGGTCAAGGGCGATCTTGGACTTCTTGGTGAACTCCTTGGCAAAGTGCTTGAGGAGGAGAGTGTCGAACTCACGGCCGCCGAGCTTGTCGTCACGGCCCTTGGAGAGGACAGTGTACTCGCCGTCGGAAACGGCGATGGTGGAGACGGCAAGCGACGTCTCGCCCATGTCGAGGACGACGACCTTCTTGTCGCGCTTCTCCTCCTCTCCGGCGTCACCCTCCTCGGGCTTGCCAAGGAGACCACGCTCCTTGCGCTCCTCGGGCATGCCGGCGCGGTAGCCGACAAGAACAGCCGCGGCCTCGTCAAGGACCTGGATGACGTTGATGCCAGCTTCGGTGGCAGCAGCGCGGAGAGCCTCAGTCTGCTTGGGGGTGAACCAAGTAGGGGCAGAGACAACACAGTGGGTGGGCTTGGAACCAAGGAAGTCGGACGCCGACTGGAAGAGAGTCTTCAGGAAGAGGGTAGTGATTTCGGGAGCGGTGATAGTCTTCTTTGCTGGGGTAGGCTCGCGGGGGATGGGGGTAGCGGTGCCGGAGGGGGCAACGGAGCCAGCGCGCGACGCGGAGACGGATGGTGCGGGGGGAGGGGGGACCATGATGTCGACGGTGTAGGCAGGGGTCTTGGAGTCGGCAAGCAGGGGGGCGGTGAGGATAGCAGTGTGGTCGACCTCGTCGTAGGTGTGGCCAAGGAGGTTGCGGAAGCCCATAATGGTGTTCTGGCCATTCTTGACGAGCTGGGGCAGCGCGCCGTTGCCGATGTACACCTGGTCCTCAACGTAGGAGATGGCGCAGGCAATCTGGCGCTCACCCTCCTCGTTGGCGATACAAGAGGCATGGCCCTCCTTGTCGATCACGGCGATCGACGCGTAGGACTGGCCAAAGTTGATACCAAGAATGACGGGGGCAGACCTGCTAGTTAGTGGTGCCGGCGCGCGCGCGTACATTTTGGGCAAAGGCGAAAGGAATGGAACAGAAAAGGTTGAGGACGAGACTGTGCTGTGCTCGCTGTTGGTGGTGGCCGAGACACGAGCTTTTGGTGGTAATAGGCAGAGGATCCGAAAAGTTGAACAGTGATGACAGTGGAGGTTGAATGCCACGCTCGGGAATAGCGGGATTGAATCCACGCTGCATCCACGTGCGGCGGAGCCCCACACCTCCGTGATTGTGGCGCCTGATCTTCGCAAGCCCAGCAACTTGTGTCCATCCGCCCCTCCACTGCTCTCTTCTGGACTCTCCTTGGCGGCATGCCGCTCAGAAACGACCGGAACAGATCCTCCAGGCATGTTGATCGCATGGCTCTGCATCAGCTGGCAACAATGGGCCCTGCCGAAGTCTCGCCCTGTGCTTCGTGACCCTTGTGGCTACGGCCCGTGCGCGAGACGCCCATGCACGAGGCTTTGCTTTGATCTTAAAGGTGGTGATGGTTCACTTTGCTGTTACACTTGCTCTGCTCACTTCTTACTCCACAGCGCGTGCTCGCCGAGACCCACAAATGCTTGCTTGAATCATCGCGGACGTTGGCTCTCCCCCTCTCGTTCTTGAATCACATAATAGTATGCCGCCGACCCACGCACGCGGCTTGAATTCTAGTGAGCTGTCGCAGGCCGACCTCGCACAACTAGGCTCCGAGGGGTGAGCTATGACTATTGCTATGGCTGACTCCAGCACCAACGCGCTCCCCAGCCCGCGGCCGCCATTCTCCCTTTCTCGGTCCGGGCGCTCGTCCCCACGCATCGACACGAGCGTTGGTTTCTATACCAGTGGATCGTCGTCGTCTCTGCAGCTGTTGCCACCCGCGTCTCCTGCGCCGTCTGCAACGCCCAGCGATTCCTCCAGGCGAGGCTTCTTGGCAAAACGCCATCGCGCAACGGCAAGCACCTCTCCGCCCCCATCTGGCCACCACTCGTCTCTAAGCTTCAATCGTGAAGAAACGCCAAGACAACATGTCGGCCGAAGTGTCTCAGACACACTCCCACCCATCGAGCCCAAGCTGCAGCGAAAGAAGTCAAGCGCCTCGTTGCTGTATCGAGGCATTGGCCGTGGTCTCTCACGTGTAGGGTCCGTGATGCGCCGCAATACCGCACCAGTGCCTGAGGCGCCGTCGACGCCGTCGAGTACAAACACGTTCAACTCTACGCTGCCGAGGCGACAACCGCGCCGAAATGCGAGTTCCACGCTGCAGAATCTCTTCGAAGAGACAGAACAGGACAACTGGCTGGCTCCTCCCAGTTCGCCTCCGCCAGTCCGGCCTACACCTCGGCCTTCCATCTATGTCCCCTCGCGACCACCAGAAGAGAGCGACCTCGGCGTGAGTGTACCCTTCAATGTGCAGCACGAGCTCCACGTCACTGCAGACCTGGACGGCTTGCCACCCGAGTGGCTGGACTCATTAAAGGCTCAAGGTGTGACGGAGCAGGATCTGCTCCTTATCACTTCTGCCCAGATGAGGCAGCGCCGAGTGTCCCGCGTACCCATCGTGAGGACGCACACGCCTATCGATATGACACGCACCCCTTCGCCTGAGCGAATGTCTCCAAAGATTACGACTTCCAAGACCTTGTCGCCCCCTAAGCGGATTGACTCGTTGGCCGCAGTTGCGACTCCAGTGCCTCGTCCAGCTCGGATGCCATCTGTGGAATCGTTTGCGAGAAGGTCGCCAGACTCGACTGCCGAGCCGATATTACGCCAACTGTCGCCACGTCCTCGCACAACGAGCTCATCAGACATTTCCACCGTGAGCCGATCTCTGGACCCATCACCAGCGACGGTGCACTCGGCGAAATTTGCCAGTCCTTTACGCACCCCACCGCGGACGCCTCAGTCGAAGCTATCGACCTCCCCCACACGCACCTCTCAGGCGCAAGTGGCAGCCTCGCCTGTTCCAACACCCAGACCAGCTACAGGTTCCTCGGCATTGACGCCGTCTCGGCGTCAGCCCAGCGGTGGCTCTGTGCAACGATCGTCGAGCATCCTTGGCAAGCTCTTGACCGACCTGGACGCGCGAAGCATACATGCCCGAGCGCGTCCCCAGACATCGCTTCCTGCGCACGCTGAACAAGACACGGACACCGAGTCAACGCAGACGCGGTCCCGCGCCTCGTCAGTCTCAAGTAGCGTCTTGGCACGGCGCATGTCGGACGAACTGCGCGGTTTCCGTGACATGGAGCTGGGAGAAGACGGCTGGGCGGCCAGTATCCTCGCTGCCTGGGACGGTGATAATACCGTCACCCGCGACTTTCTCGCGCACCACAGGAACAGTTTCAGGCCTCATCCGCTCGCTGGCTTGGGCCTGGGTCCGTCTGTTGCTTCCAATCAAGCCCAGAACCCAACGCCACCATCGCCGACGCCCTCACGTACGCCCTCGGAATCTCGACCTCCTTCCCCTCGTCCTCGCTCTGTGCATTCCCTTGGCGCGCCGGCAGATGACTCCTCCAGCATATCATCCTACTCTGTGCGGATGTGCCGCCGCTCGCGCTCATTCGACAGCAGAGATGCGCGCCAGATACTGCACTCGCCTCCGCCGCCACCGAGGCAGAAACGCCCCCCAACAGCTGGGCTGCAGCCCAACTCGCGCACGGAAAGGGTGGATGCCCTGCGCCTCCGCGTCAGCGTCGACTCGTTTGGAGTGAGCCGGTCTCGCCACACGCCGACGTCTGCAACATCAGTCGGTAGCATGGTCAGCACGGCCCCGCCGACTGGCAACTCGTCGTCGTTCCACCACTCGACACAGTCCCCGGCTCACTCATCGTCGTCCTCGCACTCTGGCCATCTCATGAGCCAGCAGGCTTCGCAATCACCGTCCAGCTCCGAGGTAGATCTGAGCACGCCGCCTAACAATTCATCCCACTCGAAGCGACCCTTGAGCGTCCCACCTGCTGCCAAGAGTGAGGAGCTCGCCCGCAAGCACTTCTCCTTCACCGCAGGGTCCGAGCTTGTAGCGTTCACTGTCCGGCCGCTCGTTCAAGCACGACGAGAAGACGGTATTGTGCCGTTGACGGCCGCCGCGCTGGCCTCTCACTCTGGCAGACTCGCGCCCACCCCGCCCACAGAGGGTGTGACAGGCGAGGCAGATGGTCCGGGTTTCGGACAGGAGTGTACGGGCTGCGTCAACAGTGGCGGTACCAGCAGCGGCGCGCTCGGCCTATCGCTCATGATCGAGGAGCACAGCTGCAAGCGATCCATATCCGGCCGTTCGCGGAGCAGCAGCTGCGAGGGCGCCACGCTCTCGCGCATGAGCAGTATCGCGTCCTCGACGCACTCGTATTACCACGAAGTGACCGTGCAGCGCGCCTACACGCGCGTGCTGCGCCGCGTCGCCGAGCAGTCGGAAGTGGGCGACGCGCGCTCAGAGACGGATCGCAGCGACAGTACATAGTGGGCAAGCGGCGGAGATGGCCGCTGGTGCTGGTCATGTGCCGGCTTTCGGGCTCTGGGTTGTACATGTAATACTCGATGGATGCCTTCCCATGCTTCATCCAGCATGTTGACCTCGCACCACACGCTCCCGCCGTTCCCGGAGGACATCAAGACGGCGCCGCTCGTCTCGGTGTCATGGGCGAAGCTCGAGGCGGACGACGGACCCGAGCGCGAGGCGGTATTCAAGGCCTGTAAAGACCTCGGCTTCTTCTACCTCGACCTCCTGGGTTCCGAGCTAGGCGAGCAGCTTGTCCGCGATGCCGAAGCGCTCAACAAGGTCCAGGAGCAGTTCTGGGCGCTCCCGAATGATGTCAAGGACACGTATGGGCTTAAGGTCCTCGACCCCTTCTTTGCGTATCGCTTCACTGAGATCCACGAGAAGGACGCGAACGGCGACCCCGTCCGCATTCAGAACTACAATGTACCACCCCAATCACTCCAAGCTGACGGCAGATCAAGAAGGATGACATCCTGGGCCAACACGGGCCGCGTCTGGCGTGCCACGACCTCATCCTCCAGAGCCAGGAGACGTTCAGGAGCTTTGTGACGCACGGCCGCATGATCATCGACAAGCTCCTCGAGCTGCTCAACACCCACCTGCGTCTCCCTCCGGGGACTCTGCAGAATCTACACAGGAACAACGAGCCGTCAGGCGACCATGTGCGGTTCAACCACGCGCCGCCGCAGCCGTACAACGAGATCGTGGCCAAGCGCGGCGAGCACACGGATTTCGGCTCCCTCACAATCCTGTTCAACTGGCTCGGCGGGCTGCAGATCCGCGAGCAGGCCGAGGGCGGCGAGTGGGTGTACGTCAAGCCCGTGCCGGGCAGTTGTGTCGTCAACCTCGGCGACGCCATGGTGCGCTTCACAGCTGGTATTCTGAGGAGCAACATCCACCGCGTCGTGCCCGCGCCTGGGGCTCAGAGCGCGTGCGCGCGCAACTCGCTCGTGTTCTTCACGCGGCCCGAGAACGCTGTTATTCTCCGCCGCCTCGAGGGCGGACTTGTCGATCTGCAGCCTGCGACGGACGAAGGGGAGGAGATCACTGCGGCCGAGTGGTGGCTTAAGCGCGGCACGGGGGTCATGCCGGGTATCTTCACTTCCAAGGGGTTCGAGAAGTTTACTGTCGAGCCGCTGGACCGCGGGGGCATTCCTGTTGGGTACGCGAATGCTTAGGAGCGTGTCAATCTGGTGTTGTATAGGTGTAGTCGTTGTGCATGGAATCGGAGCTGCTTGGAAGTCCAAGTGGACTTATCATCAAGGTCGGCTTCAGTGCTCAACGTTGTATACCTCAACGGCGACCACTCGTCTGTCTTGCCAGTCGTTCAGCAATGGAAAATGAGCTTCTGCCGTGACGCGGGAAGATGTTGTCAACTGGTCAACTGCCCAACGCCCCCAGCCGCATGAAATGGTACAATACGTCGATGCTCTGCCTACCAGCCTGTAGGTCGTCTATATCTCCTATCTGCGCTTGGCGCGCGCGTACTCCACAAAGTCGTCGATCGTGGATGGCCACGCAGCTGGAGTCAGCTCAGTCGGCTTATACGAGCTTACCCGTCTCATCATACTCCTTATACTCAGAGTCGATGGTGCGAATAAAGTCGATGAGCAAGGACCAGGTGTCCTTGCTGACAGCCTTGCCGCGCTCGCGCTGGAAGTCGAGCCACATCTCGAGGTCGCTGTCGCCAAACTCGGCCGGCGTGTCGGTCGCAGGGCCCGTTGGGCTCGATCCTGCTGGGATCTTGGACAGCGCACTCGGGGACGCATGTAGTGCTGGAGGAATGAAGAGGTTCCACATGTCGAGGGCTGATGTCAGCTTCGCAAGAGGTCGCGGCCAGCTCACCAGTGTCGAGCTGCAGACTCCGTGCGCCGTCCTTCTTGCTCAGATCGAAGGTGTGCATGTAGACCTTCTTGAAATATGCTGAGTCGGTGTTGAGCTTCTTCCTCAAGCTCGGGAGCGCGTTCTTCATCTTGCCAATGGAGTCGATCCTGCCATCAGCTGAATCAAGAGCACGCAGCTCACGAGGGGTCAATCTCCCGCCAGCCCTGCACGAAGGGCTCCTTCTCAAACTCGCCAACTGCTTTGGAGCCCAGGTCCGCAGCCAGACAGAACAACACAATGTCCGAGGAAGGATCGATCCCGAGCTCTTCGGAGAGCGCCAGCGTGCCGTCAATCTTGATCATGCGCGGATCGGAGGCGTCTGCTGTCAGCTCGACCTAAAGGACCCAGCTACCCTTGAAGCGCTCCCAGATCTCGCCGACTTTGTTGGAGGCATCGCGCGAGCTCGCCTGCGATGGGTCGGCGGAGAAGTACGCATTGATCGCCCCGTTCAGATTGTACTTGTGCTTCTTGAGCCACTTGGTCGCGTCCGTCGAGCTGAGATTAGTACTTCTCCACAGTTCCCATTTACTTGGCGCCAGTTACATCACGGAACTCGGTGATGAGCGCCTTCTCGGCACTCTTGGTGAGTGGGCGAGACTGGTATCAGACGACCATCGCGAGGGACGCACCATTGGCGCTGGCTTTGGCCTGGGGATGAGGACGCGCGCGGCGATGAGTGCAGCGACCGCAGCGAGGAAGAGTGGGTGTGTAGCGAGTGTCCAGAGGGAAGACGAGAGCGTGGCCGATGTCATGTAGAGCGTGCTCGCTGCGTGCTGCCGTGTACTGCCTCCACCAGCCCAACTGGTATTTGTATGGGGATTTAGACGACTTTGTCCCATTGACCCGGACTACAGACGCGCCCCACAACGTCCGGGGGCGTATATGTGATTTCTTTTTGGCAGTTTATCCCGGTTCCTGGAGCGCGGGGAAGGCGGGACCCTGAGTGATCCCAGCGCGTCGTTGCTCCTCCGTGCTCAGTGCCAGCACGCTCGTCGTCTCTCCGTCACTCTACTCACCACCACCACCAACAGCGCCGCAGTCACCATGGCCGCCGCCGCCGTCCAGACCCCCGTCCCCGAGGACATCTCCGCCTCGTCCTATGTCGGTTTCGACAGTGAGTCTGAGCTGGTGGAGGCTGCCGCTGCCTTTGATACTTGAGCGCGCTAACGGTAGCTATCACGCGCCAGATCGAGCACAAGCTCCTCAAGCGCGGCTTCCAGTTCAACGTGATGGTTGTTGGTGCGTAGGATGCGGTAGGGATGGGTGCGCGTGGCTAACCCGCAGGCCAGACCGGTCTGGGCAAGAGCACGCTCGTCAACACGCTTTTCGCCAGCCACCTCGTCGACTCCAAGGGCCGCACCGAGCCTGACTTGTCTCCGCGGGCGACGACCGAGATCCACGCCAAGTCTCATGGTGAGTGGAGAGCGGAGTGAAGTGGCCCGCGCGACGGAGTGGCCCGTGCAGCACTGACGGCAGTTATTGTCGAGAACGGCGTGCGTCTCAAGCTCAACATCATCGACACGCCCGGCTACGGCGACCTCGTCAACAACGACAACTGCTGGGACCCGATCATCAAGTACATCAAGGACCAGCACTCAGCGTACCTCCGCAAGGAGCTCACGGCCATGCGCGACCGCTTCATCCCGGACACGCGCATTCACTGCTGCGTCTTCTTCATCAACCCCACTGGGCACTCGCTCAAGCCTGTGCGTGCAACTCGAGGACTGAACTGATGCCAGATTGACATTGTTGTCCTCAAGAAGCTCTCCGAGATCGTCAACGTCGTGCCGGTCATCGCAAAGTCCGACTCGCTCACGCTCGAGGAGCGCCAGCTGTTCAAGCAGCGCATCATGGCCGAGCTGCAGTACAACCAGATCCGGCTGTACCCCTTCGACGGCGAGGAGCTGGACGCAGAGGAGATTGAGCTGAACGAGCGCGTGCGCACGATGCTGCCCTTTGCCGTCGTCGGGTCCGAGCGTAACGTGATCGTCGACGGCAAGCCCGTCCGCGGCCGCAAGCACCGCTGGGGCGTGATCAACGTCGAGGACGAGCAGCACTGCGAGTTTGTCTACCTGCGCAACTTTCTCACGCGCACGCACCTCCAGGACCTGATCGAGACGACGAGCCAGATCCACTACGAGACCTTCCGCTCAAAGCAGCTGCTGGCGCTCAAGGAGTCGTCGGCCAAGCAGCAGCAGCAGGCGCCCGTGTCGGCGGCCTAGTTTTGTTTATTCCTGGCTCGTAAAACCAACCCCTAGTAACTATTGTGCAGCTGATACCCAACTTGTGATGCACCTCATGACATGATGCCTATCTACAAGCTATCTACATTCGCGCCGCTAGAGCTTCTCCCTGGGCGTCAGCGGGGAGCAGACCCGGTACGCACGAGAGGTACTTGTCCCACTCGTCCTTGCCAAAGCTGCTCGAGACGGAGCCGTCCTCGAGTCCGTTGAGGAGGACGGTCGGGGTGAAGTGGATGCCGTTCTGGCGACCCTCGCGACACAGGTACTTGAGGTCCATGAACACGTCGCTGCCGCCGTTGGCCTTGTCGTGCACGGCCAGCCTGTCCATCCACTTGCCCGCCTCGGCGGAGCGCGGGCCAGACTTGAGCTTGCCGGCCTTGTCCAGCACGTCGAGCGCAATGTCGACAAAGTACTGCTGGCACTGCCGCGGCGTCTTGTCCAGTACCTCCTTGTTGAACCACTTGTCCTGCGCCTTGTACACGGCCATGAGGTAGTCCCAGAAGAGGTCGGGGTGTTCTTGGCCAAAGAGCAGAAGCTGCGGTCAGTCCAGTGCACGCATTCACATATGGAGTCGAGTACTCACAGCCTCACACGGGAACGCGCTCATGTAGTGGAACGGCTGCGCGTAGATCCGCACATTGAGCTGCAGCTTGCCGGCGTACTTGCCGCCCTCCTTGATCTGCGGGAGAACATTGGCCGTCAGCGACTCGGCCATCTTGCGGCTGAACGGGCACAGCGGCTCGAGGTACCTGTGGTCAGCTCTGCGTAACCTTGTAGCTCACACATCGAGCGTCTGGCCGCCGCTGCCGACGCGCAGGAAGGAGAGGTTCTCTGGCAGGCCCATGTTGGTGAGTGAGTGGGAAGTTGAGTATTCTGAATGGCGGCGTTTGGAGGTTGTCGGGGTATGACCTCATGGAATCGGAATGAGGTGGAGGTTCGTATTTGAGTGGCGATTAGCCTCCACCTCAGCCAGCTCTGTTGACACCGCGACTGCTACGTGGCAGCAGTAGCATGCGTCTGCCAATTGCTGCCTGCTAGCGAACGAGGGGGTCTATCGCCTAGGCGATACGGCCGTGAGGCCATCTGTCCGAGGAGTCATTTACACCCTTTCAAACGTCGTGAGTTGGCGATGAAACGCCCGAGCGAGATTGCCTTGGCGTGCTCGGCTCAATCTAAATTCTAGCTTGACACGTTCTTCAAACAGGCTGATGAAACTAAGGGTGGAAGCCAAATCGCCCGCTGCGCTGCTGCGGCTCTACCTGGCGGCCAGTCGTGACAGAGGTCAGATGCATCCCGACGGTGGACGCGCGGGACTCGCACAATCCGGCGCAACAATAGAACGTGACAGCTGCAATGCTCGGCCTGAGACAGTCTGTTCTCGACGCCACCGGCTGATGTCTCGCGACGCGTCCCAGCACGTCCAGACGCGTGCCATCGTTCTCTCGTAAGCTCATGCAGCCGTCCAAAGAGCCGTCCCCACCCATCACTGCACCCCACTTCTGCCTGGCGTCGTACATGGTCGGCCGCATACCATCCGCTCCTTCCCTTTACGGCCAGCCGGGCGGTGACCGTGATGAGACCGAACAGAAACGACGCGCGGAAACGCCACCGACTGCGCATAAATAAGGCACCGACTGCGCAGCAAGATCTCCACCCGGGGCGAGGTGCCGGTGCCTCCTTTTCGTGTGGGGGAGCCGTTTTTGAGGGCTTGGCTGCAGAGTGCTTGGAGCGGCTGCATGCATGCACAAGGTCCACCCGCGGTATACTGCAGTGCGACGACTGCTGCGCATTTGCTCGAGTGTGCGGGACCTGCACAAGGGGACTGGTACACGCCCTGAAAGACGGCAAAAAGATTCGACGCCGTTGGCTCGGGTTGCGCCTCAAACACGCCGGCAGCCAGGATACTCAGGAAGTTGCCACTCTGGACCGTCGAGAGCCATCCACCACCACCCCCAGCCGACATCCATGTCTCGTCTTCTTGCCCATCCCCATCCACCAGCAAGCATCTACTTCTGAGCACGCGTAGACGACGGCAGGCACACGCCGCCCCCGCCACACACCGCCGCTCTCGCGAGTGCCATCGAGCAGCTCCGAGCACAACTGGCCGCACCGACGTTCCGCCGTTTCCGGTCCACCTGTTTCGAGGTCGCGATCCCTCGAGGCCACAGCGCAACTCCCCGTCCAGCTTCACAGTGGTCTACAAGTCGGAACTCCGGCGCGGATCAAGATCCATACAAACGCTAGGGCCGTTCTGAGCTTTGCCCGAAAGCAAAGTTCACTGCCCACTCGCGATTGTCTTTGCACCGGCGCGCCAGAAAGCAGCAACCGCGACTTGCGCGCAACCGCCTAATTCACACGTTCCATCTCAGGCAGCATGACCGCAGGATCCGCGGGCGAGCCGTCCCGCCATAGAACTCGGTCCAGCATACATGGCATTGGCGAAGGAAGTGCTGGCCCGAGCGCCGCAGCACCTGCACCTCGAAGGGCCAGCGCCGAGCACACTGCGCGTGAGACACCCAGTGGCGCCGTCGCAAGGGCAGGTGCCAGTGCGCGGCATCACCATGGGCCTCACACTCCCACGGGCGCAACGACTGCGCAGCCACGCCTCATCCTAGTGCAAACTGGCCAGCCTGACCACGACCACGATCAAAACGCGGCCACCTCTCCCATCCCTTCGAAACTCGCATTCCCGCGCGCATGGCCTCTTCCATCTCCAGACCCCGGCGCACAGCCGTCGTCACCAGCGGATACTAGTGCTCTCGCACTCGACGACCTTCCCACCTCGTTCACCTCCGCCCTCTCTCACTTACCCACCGGCTCCGTGAGCGATTCTGCCCAGTGCAGCCGTCCACGCCGCCGGTTCTCCATCATGCAGCAGCAGCTCCAGCAGCAACAACAAAATCCAGCACAACCACCAGACGCGTCCCCTGCCACTGTCTCGGCTTCGCACACAGACCACAGGGCACCCCAGTCCCCTACTACATCAGCTTTTGGATGGTTAGCAGGCAACAAGCTTGTACCCCCGGCGACAAAGATCAACAAGAGTGACGAAGACTGGGAAGCCGACGAGGCGGACGAGCGCCGGGCAAATGCCCGTCGCCGGCGGCGCGCAATGCTCGCAGCCAACAGCTCGAGCTCGTCCTCGTATATCGACCTCCCTTCCATCGTCGCGCCTGGTGATATGACGCACATCATTCCCAACCCCCTTCCGTGCGATCCCAACAACCTTCTTCCCCTTTCCGCTCCCCAAAGTGTCGTCCCGAGTAGAACAACTACGCCCCAGCTGTCCCCAGTACGTGGGTTACACGGCGATCTTGCCGCAGACTACGTCTCGGCAGGCCTCGGCTCGACCAGCGGCACTGGAAGCAGCCCGCGGACTTCGCTGTCGTCTTCGGGGCTGTCTGCTAGCCGATCGTACTCGGACAGCAGTGCGGGCGACGACGATGACTCGCCTCTGACCCACGGCTGGTGGTGGCCATCCCACTCGACGCGTCCTGTTTCAAGTGGTCGGCCGATCTTTCTGCCCCGGCCAACCCCCCCGCGGCCGTCAAAGCAGTGGGGTCAAATGCTGGCTCCGCTAGCACCATTGCGAAAAATCATAAACCGCGACCAAACGGTACCGCTCCATGTACGCAGACGGCGCAGTGCTCCACGGCGGCGTCGCCAGACAGTCCTCGGGTCCACACGTCTCGGCTATGCCTGGGCGATGGCCAAGGCCGAGCGGTGGAAATGCGTAGGTCTACCACTGCGATGTAGCTGACAACAGATGCTGGGACTGTTCTTTTCCGTCATTTTCGTCGTGTGCACGACTTTGACGATAAAGCAGATCCTGGACCCAGACACGGCGGCGCTGCCGTGGCGCGAATACTGCACTGCGGATCAACCTCGTCTATACTCTCTGCAAGACCCGTTGGACTATTCGCCGATTCACTTACCCCCTCTCGTCCCTCTCAAGCCCGTTACGCCTGGCCACCGCCTGTGGCCATACGGCAGCGAAACTCTCGCGCCGCATGACAGGGATATCCACGCCTCTGATGTGGACTCGATCGAGCCCGTGGGCGTCTTTCTTGCCGTATTCACGGTCGACGACGGCATTGAGCGACGCAACCTCATCCGCCAGAGCTACAACTCTCACTGGCGTTCTCGTCGACCTGGCACCGAGGGTGTCCGCCTGCGTTTCATCATGGGTCAACCCAGGCAAAGATACTCCCATGCCGTGGCTATGGAGATCCAGGGTGAGTAACTATTTCGGCTCAGCTGACCTTAGCATTCAACGACATTGTGCTCCTCGACATTCGCGAGAACATGAACCACGGCAAGACGCACAAGTTCTTCCAGTGGGCGGCGGAGAACGCCACAGTGCCCGACTGGGAGTACCCGTCTCACCCGCGCACGCTTGAGAGTGCGGCTCAGTTTGAGGCCGTCCGCGCCGCGGGCAAGGAGCCCGAACCGATCTACCACGGCGAGCGCGCGCCCGACTACGTCGCCAAGGCGGACGACGACTCGTTCATTATGCTCGGCGAGCTCGAACGGCATCTCAGGGCCACCCCCCGCGACAAGGCCGTCTGGGGATGTAAGTTGCAGTTAAGATAACCCTGACCCCAGACCTCGTTCGCGACCGCTTCATGGCTGGCCAGTGCTACGCGCTCTCACGGGACCTGGTCGAGTACATTCGCTCCAACGAGCATCTGCGCAACTTCACCAGGGGCAAGGAGGACAAGCTCGTCCAGCAGTGGCTGCATGCGCACCCGCAGCGCGAGGACATCATCTATTCGTCCGAGCGCTGCTGGATCCACGACCACCCGAGGGCTGGGACGGTATACTCGCACGGCTTCTTGTTCCCAGACGAGGTCGCGCGGGTTCGCGCGGAACAGGAGCAGGGGCTGTCGTCCGAAACGATGGCGCTGCGAAGCATGTACCAAACCGACCCGAACGCGTACTCGAGCGTCTCGCGCTTCGGGACCAAGTACTCGCCTCCCGTGGCGGGCTTGACGACGCTCGAGCGCGTGGAGGCGATGGTCGAGGGCAGCGCGTTGAGCCAGCTGCGCGACGCCACGCTGCCGTCTCGTAACCGGGGCAAGATCTCGGGCCTGATAAACGACCTCATGGGTGCGCGGCCGAGTCGGCTGCAGCGTTTCCTTGGCGACCAGACTGAGCGGGGCGGGACCGTGCTGGTGCACTATATCAAGAAGGACGAGTGGTTTATCGAGACCATGGCGGCGTTGCTTGGGACGTTGACCAAGACGAAGGCGGAGGTGCCGAGTGATGAGTTACGTCGCGCTGCGTAGCAGCGAGTTGCGGCGCGCGAGGTGTGAGGCTGGTGGAGGCGCTGGAGGTGGAGAGGGAGTGATGGTCGAGGGGATGCCGGGGCTCAGTACGACCAAAACGAAGCCCAGCTTCCTAATTACTACGAATAATCTAATCGACCCAGTCGCATTGTGCGGCATTGTATGACATGGCTTGCGCAGAGATGAGCGAGAGGTGGAGAGAGCAGAGATGAGGTACTCTCTAGCAGCTGCCGAAATGTCTAACAGCTGCCGATAGTTTGGCGCAGATCAGAGACATATCACCAGCGTCGCACCATGCAACAGCAGGAGAAGCGGCCCGACACTGCCGTCCGCCCTGGCCCGCGGATGATGGAACTGGGTGTTTCAAGTCCGATCGCGTACAAGCGGAGACTGTCAAGGCAGCCTCTGACTGCTTGCCCCTGTCGTGGCTCACATGCCAGCGAGCGCGCAGACATATCAGGTGCCACGCGCCTGGCTACACCTCAGTGCCGTTGGATCCGCCACTTCGCTCACCGCCAAGCTCACCGCTTCGCGCCTCAGCCCCGTCGCGCCTCGACCGCGACGCGCGCCGTCAGTAGGCCTCCTTCTGGGTCTCCGCGCGCTCCACCCGCATCCCGCTCCCGACCGCTTTGCCCGCCGTTCCTTCTCCTCTCGTTAGAAGGTGCCGGCATGCGCGCTGGATCCGGCCCAGAACAGCGGTGTGATGCGGGGCCCTGTAGGTTTCATCTCTATGTGTATCCAGTTGAAGCCAGCTGCGAGCACCGTGGTACCGTGGTAAGGTCATACTTGTGGAATCATCCAAATCCGCAACATGGCACAAAATCATGTCGCTGAAATGTCTGGTCTACTCGTGCATTCATAATACAAAGCACCTACCTGCGTACGAATGTACGCGACGTATAGTCCTCACGCGCCCACGAAAAGTAAAGGCTGCGAGGGTGGACGCCGCTGCGCCGCCCCCGCACGCGCTAGCACGCACGGGGAACAGGTTGTCTAGACCTAAGCCGCTGCTCTTCCATGACGCATAGTAAGGGCCCGCCGGGGGACTGGGCGGGCTCTAGGCAAAGCGACTGGTGTGTTAGTAGGGTGGGAGGGGTCGTGGGGGGAAGTGTGGGAGGAAGCGTGGGAGCAAGGTCGTGGGATGGGTGGGAGCCTCGGCGTTGCCGGTTGGCGACGAGAGGAACGGGAGGGGACGAGGGGAGAAGGAAGGGAATCAAGAAGACACGAGGCTGGACTGCCCGAAGACGCCTGCATGTGTTAGTACTGAATGAGATGAGAGCGATGGACAAGTGAAGATGTCCAAGCCCGAAAGTCATGCGCCAAAATGTCACCCACCAGCTGGGTGCGAGATGCGGGATTTCGGCAATACCGGTGTGGCACAGGCTTACAGCATGCACGTCCCGCCGGACGAGACATGAAACGGCTTCCTTACGCGTAGGTTACCAAACAGCAGCGCGTGCCTGTGCCTGCTCCTGTCCTTGCAAGCGACAAGCTCGCGGCTGACCCTGGGGAATTGATGGTCGTCGTCGTCGCGAGCAGTCTATGTCAACCAGCAGCTGGGCATTCTCGTCTCTCACTTCTGATCCATTCACCATAATGACCAGACAACATCCCTTCCTCGTCGACCAGACGCCGTTCCTCCACCGCCGGCTCAGCGACATGAGCTTCCAGAGCAGCACGAGCGCGGGGACGAGCGCCAGCACGAGCACGAGCGGCAGCGACGGATCGCTCGAGCGCCGCCTCGCGCCCGCGCCGCAGATCATCACCCGTCGCCAGTTCTCATCCTTTTCCACAGACGGGCTCTCACACTCGTCCTCGCACTCGTCCATCGCCTCGACCGCCTCGTCTGCGCGCTCCGTCTCCCGCCCCTCGGCCCCATCACTCGCCCCACCGTGGCAGTCGCCGTACCAGGCCTCACCGCCGCAGACTTCCCCAGCGCAAATAGCTCCCTCTCCAGCAGGAGTCGCATCGCCCCTCCTCCCCCCGCCCCGCCCACGACCGCCCGCCTCACCACAAGAACCCATCGACCGCCACTGTCTCCAGTGGATGCGGGAAGCGGAGCAGCACGAGCACTACTTTGGCAGCGTCGCCGCGCGCGCACCGATGCGGGGGCCACGACGGCTGCTGCCGTTCGACGAGCGGGGCGAGGCCTTCGAGGCGCGGTCAATCTGACTCAACCGCGAGCCCCACATCGCCAAACGGACTGTCCCTGGAATTCTAGACGCTTGACGACAAGCTTGCGTCTAATTTAGTGCAGGCCAAGTGGCGCGAATTGAGTGGGTTCGGTTCCCACGGCGGAAGGGAGGCATGGAAGAGTGCACTGTATGTAAGGTGGCGTGACGCGCCCGTCCGGTGCGCGCGCGCAGGCCGGGACAATTGAGCTTTAAGTATATGGTTTCTGTAGGTTCCGTCGCTCCGTAACACATCGCATCGGATTGTAGAGCGTTGTACAATGTAGTCTTGTCTTTTGGGTTGTGTCGGCGTGAGAAGCAGGCCGTCCGATGCGCGGTCGCGGATGCGGCGCGCCACGAAGATCGGGTCGATAACAACAGTTGGAAGCGGATCCTCAGGATCTGCCAAGCAAGCACAGAGTAGGCCACGTGCCAACCACGTGATCTTACCATGTCAACGGAATCAAAACTCATGACACGTCCATCTTCGCGCGTCAGACATCTGACACTCTCATCTCCTCAAAATGCGCGTCCTGGCTCTCCTGGCGCTGACGCAGCTCGCGGCCGTGCAGGTGAGCTTCCGAGTCCCTGTTGTGAGCTGACAGCAGGCCCTGCATTTCTACTTCGAGTCGTCCGAGAAGCGCTGCTTCGTCGAGGAGCTGCCGTCCGACACCATGGTCGAGGGCAACTACCGCACGCTGCTGTGGGACGACAAGACGGAGGAGTGGCGGACGGACTCTGAGCTCGGCATTTCGGTGCATGTTGAGGTGGGTGTCGAGACATATGGACAGTGCCGTAGACCAACTTCGGCCATGCTGAGCGATGGGGTCGTGTGCGCCTTCAACCTGAGGGGCGCTCAACCCCACATTTCGGCTTGCACCCGCCTTCAGTGCTACCGAGGCCGCTCTCCTGCCTTCCAATTGCAGCGCTGATCCCAGAACATGGCCACGGGCCAGACTGTCGTCAAGACCCGCGGGCCGCCGCAGGGCAAGTTTGTGTTCACGTCCGACGACGCCGCCGACCACAACATCTGCCTCTACACCAACCGGACCGGCGGCTTCTTTGGCGGCGAGGCGCATCTCAAGATGTACCTCGACATCAACGTGGGGAACATCAAGCCTGACAAGTGAGTGTTGTCGAGCTGCTTCTCGTCTACTCTCACAGCGTCGGCCTCGGAGCAGGGCGGATAGTTGAGTGTCTGGATCGCAGCTGCCTAGAAAGCCATCTGTTCAGCCCACTAACGACAGCGACAACAAGCTGCACGCCGACTCGCTCGCCAGCCGCATCCAGGAGCTCAACAACAAGGTCCAGGATATCCAGCGCGAGCAGCGGTACATGCGCGAGGTCGAGGCGACGTTCCGCGATGCGTCCGAGACGGTCAACACGCGCGCAGTCTGGCTCGTCGTCATCCAGATCGCCGTGCTCATTGGCATGGGCTTCTGGCAGATGCGCCACTTGAAGGTGTACTTTGACGACAAGAAGTTGAGGTAGGAGTCGGAAGACGAGGTAGCAGGGAGCAGAGGAGGCAGCACGGAGAAGGATAGCACTATGACATGCACGACACCACGTATACATCAAAAGTCGTCAATGGTCCGGTCGAGGTCGGCCTTGAGGTGCTCGCGCATGCCGGGGGGGAGTGTTGGCTCGCCGTCCGCGCCAACAATGTAGCGGAAGGGCATCTCGATGGACTCGACCTTGTTGAAGGTGATGGTCGGGAAGTCGGTGAACGTGATCTGGTCGAGCGGGACTGCGGTCAGCTCGATGGCACGCATGATAGCTGAGCATCTCCATGAGATCGTGAGACTCACCACCATCCTCCACGACGCGCTTCGTGACGCCAACAGCAGTGTCAGTAGTCATCTGCACAGGCCCCAGATGCCGTCCCGTAAAGCCGAGTTTCCGCAGCTCGCCCGTCCGGTCCCTGGGCGGGTCGTCACCAAGGATGCCGCCGTAGAGGAAGACGTCAAACTTGTCCGCGTCGTCAGGCGAAATGACCTCGGTCGCGCGCGGGTCGAGCAGGCAGACGCGCGAAATGTCGATCGGCGGGTTGGCCGCTGCGAGGGTGTCGAGGATATTGGACGTGTACAGGCCTGCCTTGTGCCCGTCGGGCTTGGAGGAGAGGTAGGTCTGCAGAGGCGGGATGGAGGTGCTGGAGAGGGAGGTGAAGGCGACTTTTGACGAGGGGCCGACGAGGGTGAGCATGTGCGCGTATCTGTAGTCAGCTTTCTGGTCTCACGCCCAAGCTGGAGCATGGAGGCTGAAGAGATGAGGAGCGCCTCTATGGCATAGTCTCAAACCACTGCCGAGGACAGCATCTAGCTCGTCCAACATATGCGAGCAACTCACTCCAAGCGCACCCACTCGGGCAACGCGTGCGTCGCCGCGTCGTCCTCCTCCATGTGTTCTGTTGTCAGCTTTCCAAGGGACACCCATTAGCTTACCAATAGCGTACGTGAATTCCTTGCTCATTGTGGTTGTTGTGACAGCAACATTACACCTTCCTTCTGCCGCACTGAAATCTCAGACCTCCACCGGACGGGACCAGACGCACGTGGCCAAGATTTCTGGCGTCACCAAGATCGTGATCGCGAGCTCAGATCAACAACGGCATAGTCAACATGCGCGCGGACGGCCGAGAAGCAAGCGAGCTGCGACCACTACACGCATCCTTTGGCGAGCTGGACCGAGCGGACGGGTCCGGGCGTTTCGCCTTTGGTATGTCTCCTCCACTCCCGATCTGACAGCAGGCCCGACAGCAGCGCTCGCGTCCTTCGCCGGCCCGATCGAGGTCCGCCTGCGAGACGAGCTCGTAGGCCGCGCGACGCTCGAGCTCGTGCATCGGCCGCTGGAGGGTGTCGGCGGCGTGCCCAGCCGAGCTCTGGAGGAGACGCTCGAGAGCGTCTTCCAGCCCTTGTTGCGCTTGAACGCCTTTCCGCGCGCACTGGTGCAGATCGTCGTGCAGAGCCTTGCGCCGCAGCCGGCACTGCCGCCGAGCGAGTTTGACCCGGAGGCGAGCAAGCAGACGTCCTGGCCCAAAGAGGCAGACGAGGACGAGGAGATGGACGGGCTGCGGGCGAGGAGGAGGAGGGACGCCGCGCCTGCTACGGGGTACACGCTCTCGAGCCGCGCGGCGGCGATCAACTCTGCGGCTCTGGCGGCATTGCATGCTGGATCTGTACCTCTGCGCGCGGTACCGCTCGCTCTGGCGGCCGCCGTGGTGGATGGGGAGATCCTGCTTGATCCGTCTGCAGAGGAGGAGGCAGCCGCGAGCGCACGGTTCGGCTTCGGATGGGCATTTGGTTCTGGGATCGCGACGGAGGGAGGGGAGGCTGAGCTGGTATGGAGCCATGGCGAGGGCTCGTTCTCAAGGGATGAGGTAAGCTGGCGTGACCCCTGCAAGAGCTGACGCCAGTTCGCCCGCGCCCGAGACGCAGCGCGTGAGGCGGCGGGACAGATCCTCACTTCCGTGCGTGAGGAGATGGGCGACTTCTTCGCCAAGCGGCCGTGATGTATCATATGCATGAGATGTGTGCTGTCTACAATTGCTTCGCCCACGCCTCCACGCCCTTGCCGGCCGTGAAGACGACCTCCTCCATGCCCCATTGGCTCACGACACTCACGCCCACGGGCCACCCCTCCTCGCGACCAGCGGGCACGCTCATAGCTGGTAAGCCCGCCAGACTCGCCGAGGCTGTCAGGACGTCCTGGAGATACTCCTCGCTCGCAGGCGGGTTGGAACCGTGCAGCTTTGGCGCACACGAGGTGGCCGTCGGGTGGAGAAGGACGTCGACACCATTCGGGTGCTCCTCGCCCTTCCCTAGCGGGTGCGGGAGGCGGAAGACGCTGTCGTACCCTCGTCGTAGTCGACGGCGGAGCTCGAGCGCTTTGAGGTACGAGTTGTTGAACGCGCTGCTATCAGGTGCTGGTCAGAACTACAGCTTACTCCTTGGTCAACGCATGCGTGCCGGCGAGGATGCGCTTGCGGACCTCGTACCCGAAGCCTTCGGTACGAATCCTCTTTCGCCGCTCGAACCCGCTCTCCTCGTTCTCCCGCCGTGGCTGCTTCTCCCACGCGCTGCCGTACCAGCCTCCTCCGAAACGGCCGAGATTCGACGCAGCTTCTGCGCATGCAACAATGTAATAGGCCGGCAGCGCAAGCTCAAGTGCTGGCATATCGACAGCGTGCAGGGTAGCGCCCTGCGAGCGCAGATACTCCAGCAGCGCTGGAGGGAGGTGCCACGTCCCATCGGCATGGGTCTGGCCTGGGATACCGATGCGCATGCCTTTCATGCTCGTCGGCGCGCGCTTTTGGACTTTGGTGGCCTTTGACCGTAGCTCCTCACTTGCGCAGGTCATGTCGTTTCCGTCTGGTGCCGAGACGACACCGAAGACGGAGGAGACTGTTGATACGTCCTTGCCTAGGATACCGACGCAGTCGAGCGAGTCGGCATAGGCGACCACGCCGAAACGAGACACCATCCCGTACGACGGTTTGAGACCTACCACGCCGCAGTAGCTTGCTGGGAGACGGACTGAGCCGCCAGTGTCGGTGCCAAGAGCACTATTGTCAGCTACCACCTGTACAGAAGAGCTCACGCCCATGAGGAGCCTTCTGCCACAGCTACGGCAGAGCCTCCAGAGCTGCCACCAGCTGCCCTCGGACCATCCGACGCGGGACCTTCCGGGTTGTGGACTGGGCCGTACGACGGTGGGATGTGGGTGTTCTCAGAGCTAGAGTTAGATGAGAAGCTCCCATTTGCTCACCCCATGCCGAATTCGTCCATCTTCGTCTTGCCGCTGATATGCGCGCCAGCCTTGATGAGGAGGTCGACGCATGTTGCGTTGTATGGTGGAGTGTAGCCTGCTGTGAGCTTGTATCGGATATCTCGAAGTTACCCTCCAAGATGCGTGAGGCGCATTCTGTCGGAGCCGCCTTGTAAGAGATGTTGTCCTTGACTGCGACTGAGCGACCGGCAAGTGGGCCTGAACATGAGCTCGGCTTTTGGTCAACGCCCACCAGTGGACGGCCCAGACTCGGGATTCAACCAGGTGTACGGCCCGGGGGCTGCGAACACGCTCCCCTCTACCCCCTCAGCGCTTCGCTTGGCCGCCGCCGCCAGTCGTGCGACCGATCTCCTCATGTATCGAATTGTTGTGACTACCAGCTCAAGGTGGACCTGTGCGGTGGAGGTCACACAGTGACGGCGAAATCGGCGTTCCGGAGCTGTGGCATTTTAGCTGCCTCTGCTAGCTGGGCGGCGGGGCACTGCGAGCTGGGAGAGCACTCGATCCATCATCCTTCATACCATCTTTGTGTCCTGCGCGCTCGCCAATTGTGCTGCTACGACTCGGTTCAGCACGATACTCGACACGCGCGCCTTCCCCTCCCCCCAACCCCCGCCAGCCGCGCTCAGACGGCCACTCTAGGCAGCCCAGCACTTGCCCGGCTAGCTCCTTGTCAATCATCGCCTCGCCCGATCATCCTCCCGTGACCCCACCCCGCGACCGAGGGTGCACACGGTGAAGCTAGGTGCGTTGGAGTGTACGAGGAGCCAGTTGGCGGCGTTTCCCAGCTCGCTGGTGCTCCAGAATGATAGCTTACCATCAGTCTCCACCTCGCATGTCCCCTCAGGCGCCTGCGACCGCACCCACGACCGGCATATCCAAGTCGGCGGCCAAGAAGCGGGCCAAGAAGGCAAAGGCGCTGGCCGCTAGCACCCCGACGGCCGCGTCTGCCGGCGAGGACTCTGCCGCTGCCGGCGCGGCGTCCTCCCATCACCATCACCCTCCCCTGGACACTACCTACGCATACCCGCCTGGCTCGTATCCAGAGGCAGACAGCTACGACGCAGGCGCATACTACGACGACGACGCCGATCTGCCGCTCCCAACGACTGGCATCACTGGAGCTGTCCACCCGCCAGACCAATTCAGCTTTGCGTCTTACGCTTTTGGCGATCGCAACCTCGTTCCTCAGGCAAACGGCAGCCCTTTCGGCGGCCTGTCACAGTCAATAAACATTACGCACGAGGACCTTCTCGAGACGGCCAACGAGCTCTGGAAGAGGATGGGCGAGACTCATTATGGAGATGATGATCCGTACTGGTCCTCTCTACCTCCACATGTGCGGCAGTTCATACGGGAGGCTATACCCTTCAACGGGCCAAGCAACACTTCCAATGACCCACAGGCCACACAGAAAGATCTGTATGCCATGGCGCAGCGCATAGTGCACGCCGCGAGTCAAGGAATGGGGCTTCAAGGAGTTGGCTCCAATCTCCTCTCCCAGGTCAACGGCCGTGCGCACCTCCAGGCGAGCATCGCAGAGGATCTCGGGTTCCACCGCCATCCCGACGCCGCCTCCCGCATCGAGGACGAGTACGACGATGACGAGGACTTTGAGGACGAGCCAGAGCCAGGACATGTTCGCGCAAACGGTGAAGCACCAAAGAAGAAGAATAAGAAGAAGAAGAAGAAGGCGACCCAAGCGGTTGAGCCACCGCCCGCGACCCTGCCTCCGCCCGCTGTCAAGCAGCCCCCTCGGCAGCCGGTACCTCCGCAACCTCCTGCACTTCAACAACCTGCTCTTAATCCTCCGCCACCACCCGTCACTCCTGCTCCAACCCAACCGCCTCCCAGCTCGCGTGCCGCAGGCAAGCAACCAATGACGCACGTACCTCCAGCCGCCAACCCGCCCGCGCGGTCAGTGCGTGCGGCAGGAAAGGCACCAGTGTCAGCAACACCCCACACCCATCACAATCACACCCACCCTCCTCCTGCCAAGCCCGCGAGCAAGGGCAAGGCATCTGCGACGAGCTCTCAACCGGCAAAGATATGGGCGACCGCATCGGCCGAGGAACGCGAAAACATTACGCAGTTCTGGTTAGGGCTCACAGAGGCGGAGCGGCGCGACCTGCTCCAGATCGAGAAGGACGCGGTGTTGAAGCGCATGAAGGAGCAACAGCGACATTCATGTGGGTGCGCTGTGTGTGGCCGCAAAAAGGTCAACATCGAGCGCGAGCTCGAGCAGCTGTACGATCAGTACTACGACGACCTCGAGCGGTACACTCGGCATCAGCGCGCAGCCGTTTACGACCACGAGTACCCTCCACCTCCCGGCGCCGGACCGTTTCCCGGCAGCGTCGAGCTCGATTCGAGCGGGCAGCTCCTCAAGCTCGACCACCTCGCACCGTCACATGTGCATCCTAGTATCGACGAGAGTGACGAGTACGAAGATGACGATGAGTACGATGATGAGGAGGAACTCGAGGACGACGAGCTGGCATCAGAGGAGGCGGCAGAAGTTGACTACCCTCCGCGCAAGCCTGGCCCCAAGTCCACAGCGACCAAGTCTGAGAACGACGACGATTTCTTTGGCTTCGGCAGCAGCCTTGCTACCATCAAAGGCATAATCACCGTCGCGGACGACATGCTCAAGAACGACGGCGCCAAGTTCTTAGAGATGATGGAACAGCTGGCCGTGAAGCGTGGCGCGCGCGAGGACCTCAACGCCCGCGAGCTGCAGGAGGAGACGGACGAGGACGACGAGGAGTGAGCTGGAGACGAATTTGGAGCTGACAATAGTGATGATATCTCCGAGTCCCAGCGCGTTGAGGACGGCAGGCGGATGTTTGCCATCTTTGCCGCGCGCATGTTCGAGCAGCGTGTCCTGCAAGCCTACCGCGAGCGCGTTGCCAAGGAGCGCGAGGAACAGCTTCTTCGCGAGCTTGAGATGGAGGAGGAGGGCAAGCGCGCCAAGGAGGAGAAGAAGGCAAAGGAGGCCCAGCGCAAGAAGGACAAGAAGAAGTGTGTACGACTGTGATCTTTACTAACAACAAGGGCTCAGAAGCAACGTCAGGACGAAGAGCGTGCGGCTCGCGAGGCGGCGGTGGCAGAGGAGCAACGGTTGGCCAAGCTCAAGGCCGAGACCGAGGCCAAGGAGCGCCAGCGCCGGCAGGAGGAGGAGCGCCAACGCCGCGAGGCTTCCAAGCGCGCGGCGGCGGAGGAGGCTACCCGCCGCGAGGCTGACCGCCGCAAGCGCCAAGAGGAGGAGCGCGCGCGCGAGGAGGAGGCTGCACGCAAGAAGCGCGAGCGTGAGGAGAAGATCAAGAAGGAGCGTGAGGCACGCGAGCGTGAGGCCAAGGAGAAGGACCGCCGTGACAAGGAGGAGAAGGAGCGATTGGCGAAGGAAAAGGCTGAGAAGGACCGTCTCGCCAAGGAGTCCCGCGACAAGGCCGAGAAGGAGCGCCAGGCCAAGGTGGAGGAGGAGCGGCAGGAGAAGCAGCGCCGTGACGATGCTGCACGTCGTGAGCGTGAGGCAGCGGAGCAGAAGAAGATTCTCGCTGCTCAGCAGGCCGCACGCGAGCGTGCTGCCGAGAAGGCCGCTGCGGCTGAGAAGACTGCTGCCGCCAGCAAGACTGTTCGGCCTCCGCCAGGCGTACTGCGCAAGACCAGCGCGCCGCCCGCGCCTATCGCGCGCAACGGGCCTTCTCAGTCTGCAACTCCATCCCTCAACCCGTCGCCGCCTACTCCCAACGCCCGCATCGCATCTGGATCGCGCACGCAGCCCAAGACGCCTCAAGCATTCGGCGGCTTTTCGCAGCCACCAGTCCCTACGATGGCGTTCTCTGCTCGTCCGTCTCAACCTCCTGGATTCGGCAACGCTGGTGGCTTTGGTCGCCCCCCGTTCCAGTCTCAGTCGCCGGTCTTCCAAGGCAATGGCCAACTGGGCGGCGCCCCTGGGTCACTTAACGCTTCGCCGTCGAACGTGCCTCGCTTTGGCGGCCCGCCTCCAGACTTTGACACCTTTGACCGGCAACTGGGCGTCGCGGGCTTCCCTGGAAAGGCGGCGACGCCGAGTCGCTCGGCCGAGGACCCTTTCCGAATCCCTCCAGGACCTATCGGTCAGCGAGCTCCGTCGCAGTCGGCATCCATGTACGGGGACCATGAGTCAGACTCTTTCCACCTCGGCAGCGTCGAGGCGATTGGCGCCATCGGCGCGGCACCACCTGGCTTGGGACCAATCGGCTCGCGGCCGCCTGCGTCCTTCGAGCCCACTCCCGCACCGAGTGCGCCTGGAACTGGGGCACCGTCATCCGTGCGGACGACATCACCATCACAGCCTGAGCAGGTGTTCGGCTCCGCCGCGCTCGGCGACGACGACGAGATTGTCCAACCCGCCGCGCGCCGTGCGCCGCCGGGTCTTGGCCCTGGGCTTGGAGGGTGGAAGCTCCCTCCAGCTCCTGCTGCCGGCCCTGGCCGGTGGTCCGCAGCTCCAGGTGCCAACATCTGGGGCGGCCACGACCAGCCGAACACTTGGTCGCGCTCCAGCAGTGGCGCCTTTGGTGGTGCGCCTCCCCTCCCGCCTGGAGCTCCGTTCGGCCAAGGCGGCGCGCCAGGAGAGTTCCGCGACCAGCCTCTCGCACCGGGCGCTCCTGGAGGTGCTCCTCGCCAGCCTGGCGGCTTTGCCCCGGGCTTCTATCAGCACAACAACATCTTTGGCCCGCAGTAGGGCATGAGGTGCTGCATCTTGTCGATGCATCCGTGATCAGAGTGGTAAGCGAGTATTGTGCGGTAAGCTCGCTGGAACGTGCTCATCGACTGACTCTCACTGACAGACTGACACACACGGCATGTGTGCTGGCACACGCTGGCAGCGTGGGCGGGGCGCGGAGGGTGGCTGGCTCGTGGTCGGTGCGTGTGTGCTTCATGAACAGCGGGATCGGCGCGAGGTGATGATGGACGCAAACATCAATCTGCCAAACATTGCTCAACACCACTCTTCAACGCATCAACCGTCTCTTGACTTTACAGCATCCCCGTTCCCAAAGTCTGGACCACTGTGCGCTCTCAGCAAGATGGGTCCAGAGGTAGTGCTCGCGCTGCCTACAGCACTCCTCCTAGCAATTCTCTGCTACCACCTCCGCCCCATCCTCCCCCGCCCATGGACGTGGCGCAACCTCCCTCGCTCGGCGTTCGGCCTCCCGCCAACACCAGTGCACTATGTCTCGGTGCGCTCCATGGCCATTGCGCTTATCACCATCTTCGCCCTCATAGCGGCTGGCTCTAGCTGGGGCTACATGGCCGTTGGTGGCGACCCCAAGGAGCACCCAGTCATCCGAGCTCTTCTGGCGCTCGCAGTCGCACCTGTACCCTGCGTCGTCCTCTGCATGGGCGTCTTTGCCCTCATCCCTCGCACCAGCAAGTCGTGTGTGGCGGCCTTGGGCGGAGCAGTAAACACTCCGACAGCAAAGGCGACCCTCGTCTCCAGGCTCAAGAGCAGCTTCTCGCGCCACAACCTCACCGCTGGAGGTGGCATCACCCACGACACCCTCCTCCCTCGCATCATGCCTCTGTCGCTCACTTTACTTGCTGCAGTGACGGGTTTGTCGACCATGTCGGAGGGAAGTGCCATTCTCCTCGCTGTGGTTGGTGCCATCACTGGAGGACTCGTAGCGACAAGCCTGCTTGTACGCTTCATTCGCTCTCGGCGTGATACTGGTGATGCGAAGCAATCTGGTAAGCTCCATCGGGATCAGGTTTGGCTGACAATCAGCGACTTCCTTGACGGTCGACGTCGAGAAGGCGGAGGCTTCAAACTCGGGTGATGAAGACCCTTCCATTCTCCCAGTCAACAAGAGGGCCGACGCCGAAGCTCAGGCCAAGGCTCTGGCACTCGTCACAGGAGCTGGGTTCAGGGTTCCTCGCACGCCACCTCGCTCACTGCCTCCAGGCAGCAACCGCTCTTCGTGGGTCTCATCCCCAGGCTCCCTCCGCTCCCTGCCACACTGGGACTTCACAGCCTCTCCAGACCGTACCGGCTCGTCCAAGCGCAGCTACAAGCTCGACAAGCACCGTCGCTCGCGCAACATTCGCCTGCCACCAGGGGTGACTCCCAAGTCATCGAAAGCGGGTAATGACTCCTCGCTCGTTCACCCGCCCAACGCCAACTCGTCCTACATCGTTCAGCCGCGGCCGTCGAACCCAACGCCTCGCGGACGTCTCAGCACTTCGAGCACCACATTCACGGCAGACCCATCGCATGTGGTCGACGACACGTCTACCTTCATCACCCCTTCGCGGGCCAAAGCGACGTTTTACTCTACCTGCCCTGGATCTGTCATCAATGTCTACGAGCCCAACCCCTTCCAGCGCCTCCCGCATGGCTTCGAGAGCCTCGCGTCCTTCCCACAATCGCGTGGATCGCGTGGATCGTCCCAGCCTAGCAGGAAGCTCGTCATTTCCGACGGCGTCGCTGGTGTCTCGACTGCCACGCTTCAGTCCATCTCTGGCCAATCTGGGGATGAGCCGTCTTATGCTGTCATTGCGCCGAACCGCCCACGCATTCCTCTCGCTCGTGCGAGCCAGCCGGCCAGCACCCTCCCGACTTTGACCGAACCTGCCACTCCTCAGCAGTGGACCTTCAGCGCCAGCGCCAACATCCTGGTTGACGCCGAATGGGAGCCTGTTGAGGCGCCACCTTGTGCAGAGGAATGGGGAACTGGCCGCGGAGATCGCGCTGCCGGCTACCTTGCCATCCTTGCCGTTGTGCTATGCTATGTAAGTCACGCGATCAAATCAAACTGACTACAGGCTCTCGACGCACCGCTCCTTGCACTTGGTCCAAGTGCTGCCACGTTTGGCTGTCTGGCTGTTGCAGCTTCGCTACCCCTGCCTCTCCTTGTCGCTGCCACCTGGCTGCTGCGCTACCATCCTGTCTGCGAGCCCATGAGCGGACGCGATGCGGAGGAAGCCTTTCCAGTGTCCTTCGCAAACATCCCAAACCTCACTATCACCTCGCCCACCAACACAAGCATCGGCAACACAACGGCGACAATGTCTCGGTCCCACCGCTGGTCCGCCCCTCTGCCTTACCACCTGCATTCTGCCGCATGCGGCGCGACCTGCCACCATTCAGCTGGCGATGTTTGGCTCGAGTCGGGCCAAGCGAAAGGCGGCCTCGGTACCATTGGCCGTGCATTGGAGATGCTCAAGCGCCAGCCGCAGCTGTGCGTTCTTGAGTCCCGCCCTCGCGACCAAAGCCTGTCCAACCGTTTGCGTGCCCTTCGCGGTGGTATAGTGTCTTGGGTAGGCGGTGAGGGTCACGCCGCCTCCCACTCAATCGACAGCAGTGTAGACTCGGACGAGCAGTTCGCGCAGATTCACGTGGCTACTCGCGCCCATCGCTCGCCATCGCCGTCTTTCGTCCTAAACCGTGGGGCCAGCGTCGACACTCTTACGGCTGGTTTGATCCAAGGCCTCCTCCCTGGCGTCACCGTTCAACCTCACCACCGCAGTGTCGACGAAGTACAGGATGATGTTGCCCTCCGCCGGGAGCCAGCGCCGCCTGTCGGCGACAAATGCAGCACGTCTGCTTCGACCATCGACTTCACCGCAGCACGAGCCTCCACGCCGCATGGCCGCCGTCCCAAAGGCACGAAGACCTCAGCCTCCACTGCATCCATGGCTGATCTCGACATGAGTGTCGACTGGGATGGCATGCAGCTGCCACCTGTTCCGGCACTCCCTGCAGGCTTCTCCTTCTCGGGCTCCGCTCCCACAATCCCTCGCTCGTCCGTGCCATCGACACAGATCCGCCTTGACACCCCTGAAGCGCTGGCTGCTGCAGCTGAGGCTGACCAGAGCATTGCATACAATGCCGCTCTGGCGCGCATGGTCACAGACGACTGGACCGCGTCCACGCCGTCAGCATCGACCCATTCATTGCACCCTCGGCCTACGCTGCCTGCTTCCAGCATTCCTACTGCAGCCTCCACCCCCAAGTCGAGCACTGGGGGCTCGCCTCTTAGCTTTGCCAGCTTGCGCACGCGTCTTGCTGGTTTCGGTCGTAACCGTTCCTCCAGCGCTCCGAAGACTCCCGCAGCTGTCGCACAGGCAATGCGTTCGCCCGCTTGGAACTACCCCGAGCCAGAGTTCCAAGTGTACGGCTCGCCCGTCCTCACGCCTGTCCCCGGCCCGCACCCTCCCCTTCCGATCGAGCCCGAGGTGGAGCCTACCGTCGCAACTGCTGAAGTTCGTCACCAGCCTTCTCAGCAGGAGTTCGCCGAGCGCGCAGCGGCGAGCCGCCGACTTAGCAAGCAGCTCGATGCTGAAACGCTCAAGCGTTTCTCAGACTCGTCGCAGCTCACAGGTCTGCGCCCCCTCAAGCTGGTCGAGAAGGTGCATCGCGACAGCGTTTCTTCGACAGGTTCGCGTCCACCGTCGGGTGCTTCGCTCGCCAGCTCTCATGTGCACGAGCGTACAACTTCCATCAACAGTGTGAGTGTCCGTGCACGCCTTCCCCATCCCCACTCTGAGGAAGCCTCGCACCGACCGCCTCCGTGATGCAGACTGACACGCAGCCCAATATTGACCTTGGCCGGCCATCCATTGGAGACGAATGGGTCGAGATCCCCGTGCGACCCTCCACTCGGGTAGAGCACCTCGACCCCATGGCGTCTGACTCCCAGCGGCAGCGACTCCACAAGACTTCGCGCGAGAGCGTCAAGGGTCCGATGCCAAGCTCCAAGTCTCGCGCGGCGCTCTCGATGACGGCCGCCGATGCCGCTCAGTCCAAGACCAGCAAGTCCTCTGCCTCCGCCGAGCCCCTGGCACCGACCTTCGATGCGCACGGTAACCAGCGCAGCAAGAGCTCCATCGAGTCTGGCGGCACATTCGGCCATATCGTGTCCACGGAAGAGAGCAAGTCCGTCTCGACCGCATTATCCAAACTCTCATCCGCCTCTGGCAAGTCCATCTCGCCACCCAAAAGGCGTGCGGGGCGACAAGGAGAACATGTTACCTGGGGTGCGTACTGGTCGCGGAAGGCGTGTGCGCATGTCGGCTGGTCCGACCCAAGTGTAGACGAAGAACATCGGATGCGGTCGCTTCCATCTGTCCACAATTATGTCCCCATCATCGCAACGTATGCATCATGCCTGTTAATAGCTCACGTAATCTTACCTCAAGGTCGTCAATGTCGTGGAACCTAGCAGGCACACGGCAAGCTTCAGCATTCGAAACTCGTCGCTTCCACGCCATTCTCAGCCTACGCTGAAGATAGCACTGACGTTGCAGAGCATCATATTCGCTGCTGGAAGCGACGCTGACCTCCTGACCGTCGCAGCTCAATAACTGTCGAGATGAGGCGAGTCCGGGTAAGGGAGCTCGTTCTGATCATGACTAACCACCACTCCCAACGCTCTTCTCAGTCCGCGCCGCTCTCCGCAATAGCAATGACCCGGACACCCCCGCTGGAGATAACTACCACCAACATCCGAACAGTGCGCACGCGCCGAGTTGATCCGGGAGTCTTTCATCCCAGTGGGTTTCAAGGTGCAGCATACGCCGCCAGCGACACGACATCGTCCACACTGTACGAGTCGCCAAGCTCATCGCCCAAGGCGACGCGAGTCTACTCCCCCGCGCCGATCTCGAGCTCGCCTTCGCTAGCGCCTCCTTTCAGTCGTCCAGCGGCACCGGGACCGGGACATGCCCATCCGCACCGGCATGCTGCCTCGCCGAGAGACTTTGCCTACAACAGCCAGCCCCTCTCCCCGGCCCTCGGGGCGCTAGGCAGCGCACCCCCTCGTCCTGCGAGGGCAGCTACGCGCCCTCCTGTTCAACCCCGCCACTCAACATCTTCCAGCGATGAATATCCTGCGACGCCCTCGCCACCAAACCCGGCCCTCGTTCGACGACCAGGGCAGACGGATCTCCCAAAGGCCGCACAGCCATCGTCCTCATCCTCGTGGTCTTCGAGTCCGTCGTCACCATCGATGGCCTCGTCGGGAAGCGATGCCCACGCGCGCCTCTTGCCCTCGTCACCGGGCTCGCCTACGTCGGCACTGTCGCCGCAGCGCAGTTCATCTGGAACCTCGTCTCGCGCTGCGTCATACTCGTCGACCGCAGCGTCAACGCCGGCTGCCAAATACACCCGCAGCTCACCCAAGGCACGACTATCTCCTCGACCAGGGAATGTTCGTAGTTCGCCATTCTGGCCAACGACAAGTATCTCCTTCATCCAACCGCGCACAGGCTCGACTACGATGCAGGTGGACCAGAAGTCGGACGGCTCGAGCGCGACACCCTTCACCACAGCGCCGACAACACCGCTGCACCCTGTCGTGCCCGGTCAGACGACCACGGACAACGCCGACAAGCCTGTCCACCACGAGTTCATGTACGATCCCAAGACTAGCCAGGCGCTCGAGGAGTCATTGACGCACATCGTTGACCATTCAAGTGTGCATCCTGGGGTTGCTGAGATGCCAGCTCGTGAGATGCCCACCAACCTACCACCAATGCCATCGCTGACGTCAGACAAGGACAACAAGACGGATGCCGTTCACTCTGGCGGGTGGCTGTCCCGAAGCTGGATCACGTCCTTCTTCCCCAGCTACGCGGCAGTTGAAAAGGTACATGATTGGCGCTGAAACTCTGAGCTGACAGTAGCTGTTCTCCTACGAGGACATGGGTGTGCCGTCCTCGGAACTTTCTGACACCAGGAAACTATGTCGTTGATAGAGCAACTGGAAAGACGTTCTTCGAGGAGATGCCGCTCTGTGCGTTGCACTTTGATTACGCTGACATCAGACGTACGCGTCGGGATGCACCTGCTCTTTGTCAGCGGAGTACGCGAGACAACCAACCCCGCTGATTGCAGGCCCAGTACCTCTCCAATGCGCGAGTAGAGGAGCTGCTGCGCGCACAGTCTGTGAAAAGTGCTTGCAGCCTATTACAGTGCTGACAGCAGTGGGACAAGCCTACGACGCAGGTGGTCCGAGTGTCGCGGCACACATTGCGAACTTCGTTGCCCAGTTCAAGCTCCGGGTCGAGGAGCTGCTCGTTCAGGACTTCACGGCGTACGGCAACTTCAACGAGTTCTTTGCACGCAAACTCAAGTCCGACGCGCGCGTCATCACGGCGCCCCTGGACAAGACTGTACTGACGTCGCCTGCGGACTGTCGGCTGAACGTGTTCCAGAATGTCGACGACGCCAAGAAGTTTTGGATTAAGGGCCGCGAGTTTACCGTGCCCACGCTGCTTTTAGGGGAGGATGGGGAGCCGGAGGAGAAGACCCATCTCCACGAGTTCCTGCATGATACTCAAGTGTCTCTCGTCATCTGTCGACTGGCCCCGCAGGACTACCACCGCTTCCACTCTCCGGCGGATGGCGTCGTGATGAACATTCACGACATCCACGGTCAGCTGTACAGTACGTTACAAAGGGAAATGTTGGCTAATGTTAGCCGTCAATCCTCAGGCCGTCAAAGAAGGTAAAGAGTAAGGGAGTTTAAGCTGACGAGAGATCTAAACGTATTTACGGCCAACAAGCGCTCAGTGCTGCTGCTTAATGCCGACATCGGTGGTGCCAAGCCAGTTCCCATTGCGTACGTGGCGATCGGTGCAATGCTTGTTGGCTCGATCGGCTGGTCGGTCAAGCCAGGTCAGCAGGTCAAGAAAGGCGACGAACTGGGATGGTTCCAGTATGGTGGTTCTACTGTAATCGTGGCTATCCCTTCGTCGGCCGGAGTACAGTTTGACGACGATTTGCTCGCCAATAGCGAGAAGAGCTTGGAGACATTGGTTAGCGTTGGAATGCGCCTGGGCGTCGCTCATCCGTAACGTACCATGGTTTAATTATTATGTATTTGTTAGAATTTCCATACATTTTCTTGAGAGTACCGTGTGACATTCAAAAGCACCTTCTAGACCGCGCCCCACGGTGCAGAGACGAGTGCAACTGCTCGTGTAGGTGACGCTGCATGCAGATGAGGTGGCTCATGTGAAAGATCAGTCGCGTCTGGAAACTATTTCTGGTCATGACGTAGTGGGACCCAGGTGGGACGCGCTCCCACCAAGTACTGTCCCGTCAACATCCTCCTCTTCAACGCACAATGTCCGACGATCTTGAAGAGATCCTCAAGAAGATCCGTCACGAGGACGAGTCAGCGGCAGCCCAGGTACTCCGCAACTACATCGGTAACAAGGTGGGCACAGAAGAACGGCGACCAAGATGACGCAGTCAATCCGCTGCTGACCGCAGAGCAAGCATGAGGAACAGAAGGAGGTCGTGTAAGCTCTCTGGAGTGACTGGTGCTCACTACAGTCCGGGCTGTATTGCCCCTGGCGCTACAGGAGTGATCTACTGCAGCGACCGTGCTCAGGCGAATGGATTCTCTGCCGAGAACCCAGAGTGGGCGAACATGGGACAAGTGGGTTCGCATGACGGCTACGTGCTGACGGCAGGGAGCTCCAGAGGTAATCTAGCATGACTGCCAGGCTGATCATAGGTCGGTGACATCCCGGACGGCCCGCCGCGGCCGACGGGGATCGACTTCACCAAGTTCGGGGACCAAATCCACGAGTATGCCCCGACCACTGGTGTTCGCAAGCTACGGGAAGCGGTAGCCGTGAGCCTGCGTTACACAGAGAGGAAGTTGACCGCCTGAACCTGTACAATCGCGAATATCGGCAGGGCAAGGAGAGCCAGTACACCTATGAGAACGTGTGCATCGTACCCGGTGGCCGCGCGGGTATGAGTCGGTGAGAGGAATTATCACCATCCAGCTGACCACAGCGTGGCGGCTGTCATTGTGCGACTGCGATGCGATGTCTCTGACGGCAGGGCCCAGTGTATACTGCGTACACGATACCCGAGTACACCACATACAGCGAGGTGCTCGGTGTGTTTCGCCGTCTCATTCCCTTCCCGACGGTTTTGAAGCAGGAGGTGAGTGAGCTCCCGTAGGAGAGCTCACAGAAGGACAAATACAAGCTGGATCTGGCGAAGATCAAGCATGATATTAGCGTCCTCAGTGTAAATGTTGTCGTAGTGTCCAATCGTGAGCTGCGGACCACGTCTCGAGTTGACGGCAGCCCGTAACCCCACTGGGCAGAGCATTGAGGGAGATGATCTCAAGGACCTAGTTCGGCTAGGTAACAAGGACACCACGATTATCCTGGACGAGTTCTATTCCTGGTACCAATACCCAGAGGATGACAAGAACCTCGGCACCAGTCTGAGCGGCGCGTCATACGTTGAGGATGTCAACAAGGTCAGTTAACTATTGCAGTTCTGGTTCTGATCCCAGGACTCGGTCATTCTTATCAATGGCCTCACCAAAGGCTTCCGTCTGCCAGGCTGGCGAGTGTGTTGGGTGATCGGCCCCAAGTCGCTCGTCAGTGCTATTGCGCAGTCTGGCAGTTTCCTCGACGGCGGCGCAAACCACCCGCTTCAGCTTGCGGCTATCCCTCTCCTAGACCCAGATCACGTGCAGAAAGAGAAGATCGCCCTCCAGAAGCTCTTCCGTGCCAAGCGCGACTTGATGCTGCGGAGGTTGGCCGAGATGGGCCTCCCCGTCAAGATTCCACCCATGGCAACCTTCTACATTTGGCTCGATCTCTCAGATCTCGAGGCACCTCTCAACGAGGGATTGACATTCTTTGAAGAACTGCTGAAGGAGAAGGCTATCTGCGTGCCGGGACTCTTCTTTGACATCAACCCTTCGCATCGGGTGAGTTTTGGGCAATACGCGGCTGACAAAAGCGCAACCTCAAAGACTCGCCGTGCCACCACTTTGTGCGCCTGTCGTTCGGGCCAAAGATGGAAGTCCTTGAGCGCGGTCTTGATGCCATTCAGCGGGTCCTTGACAAGCACAAGGAAGCGCCGCACGTGGTTGGTAAGGAGTAAGTCGACGACGATCTTTAGCGCTGAACGCAGCTATGTCCACTCCGACGACGCCCACAAGCACCCAGGCACCAAGAACGACCACTTCTAGCGCACTAGCTGCGCAGAGTCCGAGCAGGGAGCTAGCTGTAGTTACTAACCTTTACCAATGCCAACTACAAATCGAATACAAATGTCGGGCCACGTCGGGTCCATAGCTAATGCACTGAGACTGCAATGACGAGCGTGGCGCCAACCACTCCCCCGAGTCCATTACTCGTACAATCCTCTGCATGGAAGCTACAATCGAAAGTCATGATATCGGGGGCATCTGATAGGTCTTGCATTCTAGTGGCTGCGAGCGCGGTCGGGCATGAGACGGAGTGACTTGTCGGTGACAAAGTGATAGCCGCACACTGCAGTCAGCACTGAGTACAGACACCGACTCACTGAAGATGGAGCCTGATACAGCAGCAGTGACGATGAAGGCGAGTGGGTAAACGTCCACTGGCATCTGCTTGACAAAGCGCGTGACCTGCTGTCAGTGCTGATCCCAAGGAAGAGATGTTGGCTTACCATGTTGCCCTTTACTGCTGGTGTCTGGGCAGACATAGCACGGCGACCAGACATCTGGGTCGCAGAGAGCACAGAGCGAGTGGCAGCGCGGGCGAACATGGTGGTGGTGACGGTGTCGTGAGTGGGGAGTAGAGAAGAGGGGGCAGTGGAGTAGTCGTGCGGTTGTGTTGGCTTGATGCTTCTGACGAGGCCTGTGTGTCGCTTTATATACGGCCATACGCAGGCTGGACGTAGCGCACCGGCCACAGTGGGCAAGGCATGGCTGGGCATCGTACAATGCGCGCTGAGCTCACAGCCCTGCGCCACGGCCGTCCCACGGTACCTGTCCACGCCTGCAGGCGCCAGACGGCCTGTGCGAGTTCGCCGAGCGTCGCATCAGCATCTGTAATGTCTCGATTCGCTCGATGCTTGAGACAATGGACGCCGCACGCGGCGCGGGCGCCACCGGAATCAGCATCGGGGTCCCCATCCGGCCCGTGCCGGCGGTACCTTTGATTGTCCAATCTCTCTGGATTCCTCAATCCCCGATCTCGGCGCCGTTCGCGCTTGCATGGTTCAGGAAGGTTGTGGACACCGAATTGACCGGACGTGCGGCCAGGTGTCCGCGGAGACTCATGCGGACTCGTCAGGATGATCCATGAAAGTGAGAGTAGGCCAATGACGCCGCAGGCAGTGTCGCCGTTGACGCATTGTTCTGCAGCCACCAGGGCCGCGCGCACGGGCCAGATCGCCGCAGCTGCGATATTCACCGATGTGGCCTAGATTGCCCGTCCTTGGAACACAGCGGTTCTCCAAGGGCAACAGCGGTGATACTGCGCCATGAGTGAAGGTAGCGCACGAGTTAGACCGGCGGATCTCGCGGACGTCGTGCACCGTTGTCGTCAAGCCGGAAATGTGTCATACGGAGTACAGAGGCTCTCGCAGTTTCCATGACTCCAAGCCCGCTAAACCAGTGAGTGCGTCAGGGATAGGCAGCCCTTTGGATCGCAAACGCTGGTGCAGCGCACTTGGGACCGACACGACAAGCATCATCAATCCCAGCAGGCAGCGGCCAGACTGTTTGCACACTCAAATGAGGTTAAGCATACTTGCAGGAACAAGTCAATGGTAATCCCGCGTTTCGCCGAATTTGTGGCGTGGTCAGCTTTAGGCGCCAGAGGCCAAACTGCAGATTTACTCCCGTGCGCGCACGTGACACCTCACAATGTTGAAGTGATGCGTGCCCGCGACCACATGAGCAGAGCACGAGACGAAGCGAATGCAGCTAGCCGTACATATCAGCCGCATGAATCCTGACGGTACACTCTAGTGCGTGATCCATGCTATACATCGCATGCGGAAACCGACCAGAAAGCACAACAACCCCGAACAGCCCCCTATGCGAGAACCGTTTAGGCGTGGGCGGCCTTCTTGTGGGCGACGCGGGCGGCCTTGCGCTCGGTCTTGTACTTGGCGACGGCGGCGTCGTACTCGGCCTTGGTCTCCTTCTGGGCCTCGGAGCGGCGCTTCTTGAGCGAGCGGAGGTGACGCTTGCGCTGGAGGCGCTGGGGGGTGACGAGGCGCTGGATCTTGGGCGCCTTGGTGTAGGTCTTGCCGGCCTTGGTGGTGACCTCACGGCGAACAACGTACTGGCGGACGTCGTCCTCCTTGGAGAGGTTGAAGAAGCGGCGGATCTTGGTCGCACGCTTGGGGGCAAGGCGCTTGGGCAGGACGGTGTCGGTCAGGCCGGGGATGTCGTTCTCACCCTGCTTGACAATGACGAGGGCAAGGACCTGGATGTCGGGGCCGACGATGCAGCCACGGACGGACTTGCGCTTGCGCTCGCCGGTGCGGCGGGGGCGGTAGCAAGAGTGGCCCTTGGAAAGAAGGAGGCGGGTACGGTGGTTGATGAGGACACCCTACCAGTCAGCACTGAAATTTACAAACCAGCTTGTTCGACTCACCTGCTTCATAGGGAAACCCTGCTTGTCGTTGCCGCCGGTGATGCGGACGACGTAGCCAGCGAACTCGTCACCGACCGAGGAGATGTCGACCTCCTCGCTCATGCGCTTCTCGTAGAAGACGCGGACTGTAAAGTCAGCCGACATTCCCGCACGACTAATGATCGACCCTCTCCCTCATCCTCCGGACCGTATAGACAGCTGAGGCGTCTCCCGGCCGTCGGGAGGACCCTCCGGGGGAGACCCGTCCAGATTCTCCTCCTGTCCTCCGACCCTTCCAAAGTTTCCGGTACCCACCCTTGCGCTCATCCTCGATGTCGAAAAGCTTCTGAGCGCCTGTAGAGGGGTTGCTGATGTTGAGCTTCCTGGGCGTTAGCGCTGTCCTCTGGGGCCGTCCGGGACGTGTAGAGGTCGTGGACGAAGTTCGGCGGGCATGCGAAGGTGAAGCGACGGCACGTGACTTTGAGCATCTCCCAAGCGTCCCAGCCTCTCCCAATCTCTTCACGATGCCCGCAGAACCTCTCCAGAGCTCTACGGAAGGCCTGCTTCAGGTGCAGAGCTAGCGAACGGATTGGAGGACTCGAGATGAACGAGGAGCAAATCCCTCCCATAGCCTTCCCATTCTCCGTCCAAGCTTCTGCACATGCTTGCCTTCCGTCCCGGGCCGTTCTCCGCGTCGATACGCACATGTTGGGTAGATTGCTCGGCGCGCTGCTTGTCGGTCGAAGCAGTCAACGAGTTTTGATGGATAGAGGGTCGACCAGTCGGCGACACTACACTCAGGTGGTGGTGCTGAAATTGCTCCCGTCACTGCTCCGGAGTTTAGCAACGAAGCTGAACACCGATGTGGCACCTTGCCAATAGTCTTTACGTAAGTTTCACGCAGCGCTTGCTTGCATGCACGTCTCGCAACGAAAGCACCAACGCTTGACTTAGCCTTGCAACCGTGCAAACAGTGCCGTAGCACACATCGGGATAGTTACCGAGAGGCACACGCACGCTAGACAGAACTGGGTCGCCCAATGGAGGGTGCACAGACCTCACTCTGCGTGGAAGCCTGTCGGGTGGACCCCAGCCAGCTTACTACTTGCCCGGATTTTGTAATGGCACGGCGCAGCTCACTGACATTGACCCGCAGTCATTTTTACTGTTGCTGTCATGAAGCAGCGTCTGGTGTCCCCCACCCTTCACTGTATTCACTACCCGTCACAAATGTCCCGGACATGATGATGTTCCGCAGCTGGGCTCAACACTCAATGATGCATCTGCGCCTAAAGCCAGGCGCCTTCAATTCGACTGGCCAGCAACTGCAATGATGAACGAGGGGAGCCGTTGCTGATCGTGCGATCGTCACCACCTACCTCACGCATATCCAATCAAGCACCCTCCTACCCAGCAAGACTATGGATCTAATCAGATATGGCCCAATCAGTCAGCTCCTGACAGCAGCTCATCCCGTGGGTATTGAACTGTGCCTGCGCCCCGTTGGCTGATGTGAACACACGCAGACATCTTTGGCACTATATCAATCGACGCACAGACAAAAGTGGTGGTGCCTTGCGCCACTGTGTGCAAGAGTCACGTGACCTGATGTTGCCTTCACCACCGTGATCCCCGAGACGACTCTTCCTCGCCGTCCGCTCGTTGTGCCAGCTCAGCTGGACATGCAGATGGTGCGCCTGACTCAGGGGCACACTCCTCCGTAGAAATATGCGAAACATGATGCCATCTAACATAGCATCTACAAATACTGCCCGGCACCTTCCCCGACGTCCCCGTGAGGTCTAGACTCTTAGAGCTTGTCGTAGAAGTGGTCAAAGACCGGCACCTCGCTCTTTAGGCCCTTCCGCGTGCGAATCTGTATCAGTCAGCATTGTTTCTCGAAAGGTTGTATCATTTGTAATGAGAACTCACGGAAACGGCAAGGTCGTGGACCTTGGAGGTCTTGTCGGTGCAGTCGCCGTTGAGGAGAGCCCAGTGGTCGAAGACGGCCTGCGGGAAGGCCTGGCCGGCGGTGGCGGCACGGAGGGCAGCGTTGAAGCCGAAGGACTCGGCGACGGGGAGGTACGCCTTCATGGTGTACATGGGGGTACCGGGGCGCTGCTCGGCGGAGAACACGTGACCACGACGAACGTTGAGGACCGAGTAGACACCACCCTGCGCGGTGTCCGGGCAGGCAATCTCGACGAGGAACATGGGCTCCTGGAGACCGGGCTGCGAAAGGAGCTGCGCGGCGTAGCAGACACGACGGGCAGTGGGGATGATCTGGCCACCACCACGGTGGATAGCGTCGGTGTGGAGGACACAGTCGATGATGGCAAACTTGATACCACGCATGGGCTCCTCAGCGACGGCACCCTCCTTGGAGGCCCACTGGAAGGCAGTGACAACCGAGTCCTTGATCTCGTTCATGTACTGCACACCCTTGGAGGCGTCAATGAAGATGTTGGGGCCGGTGGTGTCGGGGCCGAAAGACCAGATCTTACGGGCGTCGGTGACGTCCCAGCCGTAGGTGTCGGCGAGGTAACGAGCACGGATCTTGGGGTCGTCACGGGGAGCAACACGGCCCTCCTCAATGTCCTTGGTAAGCTCCTCACCAAGGGGCTCGGCGCGGACGAAGAGACGGTTGTGCTTGTTCTGCGACTTGGAGAGAGCGATCATGGAGGACTCGGCCTGGACGGTCTCACGGTAGCCGACGACGGGGTCGGACTTGCGGAGGGGAACACCAGCGTGGTCGTTCTCGAGGTCGTTGAGGCAGATCTCGAGGTGGAGCTCACCGGCACCGGCGACAATGATCTCACCGGTCTCACCCATCCAGGTCTTGACACAGGGGTCAGACTTTGAGAGACGCTTAAGACCCTCAACAAGCTTGGGGAGGTCGGCGGCGTTCTTGCACTCGACGGCGACCTGGACGACGGGGGAGACGGAGAACTTCATGACGCGCATGTTGTGGGCAGTCTCGGAGGTGGTGATGGTACCGGACTTGAGGAGGAACTGGTCGATACCGACAAGACCGATGATGTTACCGGCGGGGCAGTCCTCGATGGACTCGGTGGAACGGCCCATCATGAGCACGGTACGCTGGACCGACTTGATGACGGAGTCGTCCTTCTTGCCGGGAACGAAGTTGGGGCCCTGGATACGGACCTTGGGGCCAGCGGAGACGGTGCCGGAGAAGACACGGCCGAAGGCGTAGAAGCGACCCTTGTCGGAGGTGGGCACCATCTTGGAGATGTAGACCATAAGGGGGCCCTTGGCGTCACAGTCGCGGATGGCAATGGCGGACTCGTCGTCCATGGGGCCCTCGTAGAGGGTCTCGACACGGTAGCGCTGGGCGGTAACGGGCGAGGGGAGGTTGATGACGATCATCTCGAGGAGGGAGTCACCGGCGGGCAGGAACTTCTTCATGACAACCTTGAGGAGCGCCTTGCCCTCGAGATCCTTCTCGTCCGAAGTAAGCTTGATCTCGAGCTTCTCGAGGAGAGTGGGGATCTCGTCCTTCTTGAAGTTCATGATAGAGTCGAAGATGCGGAAGATGGGGTCAAGAACGAACATGTTGAAGGCACGCTCAAGGCCACCCTCGGCGGACTTGGTCCACTTCTTGGTCTTGGGGTTGAAGTAGTTGTCGCCCCAAAGCTTGGGCATGAGCTTGGCCTTGTCAACACCGAACTTCTTGGAGTAGCGGCCGGCAAAGTTGCGGAGGGAGAAGGCCCAGCCGTGGAGACCGGAGCCGAAGGCAACGGTGCCCTGGTCGGGGTAGATCTGGACGTCGCCAAGAGCGGGGTCCGAGTAGGTCGAGATAATGACGTTGACGGACTCGATGGTACGGGAGAAGGACTGGTAAAGGTCCTCCTTGGAGACCTGGAGCTCGAGAAGAGCGCGGTCGACCTTGTTGATGACAAGGACGGGCTTGACACGCTCAGTCAGGGACTGACGGAGGACAGTCTCGGTCTGGACACAGACACCCTCAACACAGTCGACGACGACAAGAGCACCGTCGGTAACACGGAGCGCAGCGGTAACCTCGGACGAGAAGTCGACGTGACCGGGGGAGTCGATAAGGTTGATCAGGAAGTCGGAGCCTGCTGTCAGCCTCCGTTTGGGGCAGGAACGGCATGTGTGCAGCCTGTGCGCAGCGGTATGGCGTTATACAGTCTGAGCGCGATGGTAAAAACCCTATGCACACAGTCCGTGCGCAAGTGGCACCACCACGATCAGGAACAGTGTGTACGCGGCCCGTGCGTGTGGCAAAACTGCCATACTCTGCTTCTACTCACCGTCAGTCTTCTGCTTGACATCAACGAGGTCCTCCTTGGGGAGAGGGAAGTACATCGAGATGGCGGTAGACTTGATGGTGATACCACGGTCGATCTCGTCCTGGCTGGTGGAGGTTAGCCACAGATCACAAATCCGCCGCAAAATATTTCTCTACTCACCGAGTGTCCATGAAACGCATGTCACCGGCCTTGGAGGAGGCAATGATACCAGCCTTGGAGACGAGAGAGTCCGAGAGGGTAGACTTGCCGTGGTCGACGTGGGCAATGACCGACATGTTACGAATGTTGGTCGGCTTGTCTAATTGTCAGCGACCTTCACTGTTGACGAACGCTACGTACCCATCAACGCGCGGATCTCGTCCACAGTGAAGCTAGAGCGTCAGCGCGATCCCCAAAAGTGTTCCGGAGATGTTTGGAGAAGATGGGAGGTCGGACGATTGGCAGATGTCGACGGCGGGGCCTCCGGGCATTTTTCTTCGGCCTGGAAGCGTATGCATGCAGTTTCGCAGCACAATGGGTGCCCCTGCATGCTACCTGCTGCCTCGTCGTCGCCGCTGACCTCCCGGAGAGTGGCAAATCGAGTGGACACTTACTTGACCTGTCATTGTCAGCACAAGTTCCGAGGCACTGTGGCAGTCCACCTACCATCTTTGCTGGTTTTTAGGTCTTTTGGGTTGGGAGAAGAGGAGGGGCGGCGCTAGCCAAGGAGATTGTACTTGGTTCGCGAAGGTGGACCCAAGTGCGAGGAGCAAGAGAGATGGATGAGCAAGACGATTTGAGGATGTGCGGCGGGGGGTGGGAGCGCCAGCCAGTGGCGCCCGGCCAGCGTGAATTTGCAGCGGTTTTTTGCCCGGTGTTTTTCTGTGGCACCGAACAGACGGCCGGACCCGGGAGTACTGGGGGGTATATGCGCGCGTTCAGAGGAAGGTGATCGCTGGCTGCATGTACTTCCGCAGGTGGAGGTCAACCACTTGACGTCGCCCACACCATGATCGAGACCGTCACCACGGGCCGCGCAAAGCGCAGCACTGCGGGCAACCGGTAGGCTAAGGCACGGCTGCAAACTAATAGTAGCATGCGCGAGCTGCTCGAAAAGGCGCACCAGGACGATGCAAAGGAAGACAACATCTTTGCGGAAGAGCCAGATGACGACGAGTTTGAGGAGCCAGCCCTGCAGCGGGATGTCTTCCTGGACGAGTTCGCCGATACAGACGACGAGATGGAGGACGAGGACGACGAGGAAGGTCGTGTTCGCAAGGAGGAGCGGAGGGTGAGAGCAATTACTGACCAGGCTGATCCCAGGCCAGGAAAGGCAAGGCCGCCTTCAACCCCCTCGTCAAGGTTCGCGGGCTGGAACCTGTCACGCAAATGCCCTCTGCAGAGGAGATTGCCATCCTGAACCTCGACCCGTCCGTGGACGTGTCCAAAATGGCACCCTCGACGCTCATCCTCGAAATCCGGAAACGCAAACGCGAGGTCAAGCGGCTGCACCGCTCCGAGACGCGTCGCGCAAACCTTCGCGCGTCTACGCTTCGTACAGAGCAGGAGGTTATTGAAAGGGAGGAGCAGGAGAAGATCGCCGCCAAGGCGTCTCGCAAGGGTCGCAAGGCGCAACACATCACTGGAGAGGTCCGCGGATCGCGGCCCATGACGCAGGCTGAGCTCATTGCTGCAGCCCTGGAGGAGGAGGAGCGCAATAAGGAGGCACTGACTGACTGGCTGCGGAGGGAAGAGGAGCGGCGAGAGCTTAGGCGCGTTGGAAGGAAGCGTGTACGAGGACCGCGATGGACGTTCGTCAGTCGCACAGTCGGCAAGCTTGTCGAGGTCGTCGAGGACGCGCAGACGGTGGAGCAGACACCGGCCGAGACGCCAGCAGCATCTGGTGCTACCGAGGCTCCGCCACCCACGCAGCTTCCGGGGGCGACAGCTACGATTTCTGAAGATGCTCCGGGCTCATCCGTCAAGGAGACCGATGGCACCATCGCCGCAGAGGCAGCGAAGGCCGAAGACGGCGCTTCCACTGCAGCTCCTGCACCGCCCACACTGGCCGAGTCCGCACCACGCACGGCGGGTCCTGCCCCAGCTCAAACTTCTCAAACCATAGCATCAGCCGGTCCCTCGCTACCTCCCACGGAACAACCACCAGCCAACCCCGACGACGACGACGCACCTACCGGCCCATACACGCGCAACTATCTCATCCTCTCCAAAGTCCCGGGCGGGCTCTCCAACGAGCTCTCCCTAATCCTGGGTGACCACGTCGACTGGTCCAACGTCAAGGTCATTCCAGCCCGCAATCGGCCTATCAGTGCGTATCCTACTCATGCCTTCCCCGTTACTCCACTGATGGTAGACCGCCGAGTCCCGCTTGACCCTCTCACCGGTGTACCCGGCAAATACCGCCATCCCGCATCCATGGTGCCCTACACTGGCGCCGAGAGCTACGCCACGCTCGAGGCGGTCCTGCAGAATCGCTATGTCTGGAGTTCCGGCGGATGGTGGGCTGGCGGTGAGGCAGATGCCGCTGCAGACGGCGTCGAGGATATTCCGGGATGGAAGGAGGCGTGCTCGAGGGGATGGCTGAATGAGCAGCAGGTGCCTCAGGATGATGAGGAGCAGGAAGTTGCGGAAGAGACTGAGGCAAGAGGGGGACGGAAACGTCGAGCCGAGCCAGCAAAGCGCGCAAAGCCAGCCAAGAAGAGCCGCAGGCGCTGATGTACTGTTACAGGTTACATGTTGTATGCTACACTATGAGTTAATCTTGTGGGCCCATGCGGCCCAGTCTATAGGCCGTCTGTGCGCTCCTCGCCCATCGAGCAGGACGAGGGGTGTGAAGGTTGGTCGGCCATGAGCACAGACCCACGGATTGAGCGTGGCTGCGAGGCGGCCGATTAGGCGCTCGCATTGATCGTGGTCGAGTCGGTCTCCAAACATAATGGCGCCTGTGCGTTAGCATTGTGAGCTGAACACAGGAGTTAGAGCTCACCTCGACATGCTTTCGAGTTTGCGAGCTCTACCATTTCTCGCGGCATCCAGCGCTGGATTTTCGCATTTTCGTCGGTGCCGCCCCCCTCTTCGAACGACTGGATTAGAGCTTGCACTTCGCTAATGTCCTCTGCCAGTAGTGGGATGTAAAGTCGCAGTAGTCGAGTAAGCTCGGTGGTCTCCTTACGGGCCAAGCGATCGAGCAGCGCCGGCACAGCACGCACTGCGACTTGGACATACTCTCCTGCAGCACCCGAATGCTCCAGCTGGATGCCCCAGCGACGAAGGACATCTAGCGCCAATGGCTGGAGCGCTGCGACCTCCTCGCGCGTCAAGATGACTCGGAGCTGGTCTTCCGGAATTTCGGTGACTGCCATGTCGTTTCTCCGGAACCCATCACAGAGCGAGTCCACGATACTTTCCACCGCCGCCCTCTCATCCGCGGCGTGCTGATCAAAGATTACCAGCGTTTTGCGAGTATCGCCACTCTCCGTGGAAGCATCGAGCACACACGGGATAAACTTGCGGTCCACCTGCCGCAGCACGCGGGGATGAGTCAGCGAGTCGAGTGAGAAGGTAATGTCGGACGTTGGCTGCGAGATATTGGTCAGAAATGTCGTATCCGCTGCTCTCGTCGAGTCCGACAAGCCTCCATCCACTGGAAGCTCCTGGAGAGTGTGAGGGTTACGAGTCGATAGGACGTTGTTGCCAACTCGCTTGCCATTAGTCATACTCTGCCTTTGCCCGTACGTTGGAGAAGTCTCGGAGCCAGTTGTTGTCGCCACTAGCAATTGTATCGGGTGGCAAGTCTGTCACGCCTCGGTCGTGCTCAGGCCGAGTGGCCACTTGCACCAGTGATTCCCCATCTCGATGTTCGAATAGTCGCTTGGCGGATATCGAATTGTCGTCGTCGTTCTTTCGCCGCTTACCAGTTAATGAGGTTGCCTTGCTGGGGCTTGGAGATGCCGAACGGGTCTCGCGCCACAATGAGAACCCGTTACGCTTCAGGAAGTCGTCAATGACGGCGAGGACAAAAGTCTCCACACGCCCCAAGTCCTGCCTATCAGCTGCGATAGAGGTAGAGGTGAGAACAGCTCACCTTATATCCGAGCACCGTCTTACTCGGCCCATAAGCAGCGTCCACTTCCTCCGCAGGAGGTGTCACATTCAGGACATAGATGGGATGACGCTCGAGACGCCTTGGTGATGGCCATTTCTTGCCGCCATGGGCGGCGTTTTCAGTCGCGTCGCTCGTCTGCAAGTCAGCTTTGCAAGACGTTTGTTAGCTCACGGCTGTGGCGTACTGGCTGCACGCGAAGCGGCGTGAGATCATATGCTGCAGCTCAGATCCTTCGAGAGCGTACCCGTTCACGTCTGGGGTCAGTTTATATTGGAAATATGACAACTGACAGAAATGCTGGTGAGACTTGGTCACGGCCCCTTCGAGGCTGATGAACCCATCGACTCGCCGCGGCCCAGACGAGACGCGGATCTTCTGCACCTTCTCCACTCCGGCGTAGCCGAAGAGGGTGCGGAACACGTCGAGGCTTGTCTTGGTCTGGTATCAGTGAGCCGCATGGCTGGAGGACGTACCCCGTGAACCGAGACGAGACGCTTGGCGCCGCCGGGCCTGTCCTCCCAAAGATTCCACACGACCTTGGGATGGACAAGGGCAAGGGTCTCGACAACTCGTTTGCAAGCAGAAACAGTGCTGCTGCTCCCAAGAGCGGCGCGCCGGACTGGCACGGAGTTGAAGGGTTCGCGCACAGTCACTGCTGTACCGTGGGAGCGCGAGAGCTCGCTTCGAGCTGGGCCAAAGTAGAGTGTCTCGCCGTTCTCTTGTCAGAGGGCGTCAGAAACTGTCATACCTTGATTACCTTGGAGAAGGTATCTTCGCCGGACCTGGACGAGATCTCGACGAGTGCAAGAGCTGCGATGGACGAGACTGCCTCGCCTCTGAAGCCATATGAGCTGGCTCCCGACCAGCCATCCGTCGACTTGCTGGAGACTTGGCATCAGTGTGGCTTCGAACCGAGGAAGGTCGGTTGCCAGCACGACCACTCACTATAACGCTCGCCAACAGCTTTGAGCTCGTCCTCGTTCATCCCTCGCCCATCATCTTCCACTCTTACGCTCTCACTACCAGGAGTAATGTTGACCCACGCATCGATCCTAGTGGCACTAGCGTCAAGCGAGTTCTGGACCAGCTCGCTGAGAACTCTTTGCAGCGTGGGGACTACCAGGGAGGAGCGCAGGCGAGAAGCCTCGGGACGAGAGAGGCGCTGGATACCGCCCCTCATTTCTGTGGTCATTGTGGCTTGCCCATTGCCGTGGGCGACGGAGAGGTTGACGTAGGAAGGCAGGCAACTTAAAGCCGAGGTGGTGGACCTCCACTCGCCACCCGGACATATCCCAATCTCCGCATCTCCACGAAGCACAGCGAACCTGCATACACCGCTACAGCTCAGATGAATGTGCTACAACGGCACTGCGTGCCGGACACGGCATTACGGTCCGAGGGGGTCGAGGTACTAGGTCGACATGGGTTCGACCAACGTCGCTGGTATGATAGGGATGGTATCAATGCCGTTGAGGCAGGAGGTGCCCTCGACCGAAGTCTCGGGCGAGGGGAGGAGTCTAGTTGGTCTCCTCCCCGCTCTCGAGCGCCTTGGAGCGGCTGCGTGTCACACGCATGGGGCTCGCGGCACTGAGGGTGTCCGTCGCGACGCTCTTGCGTCCACGACGAGGAGTGAGGGAGCCGTTCGTCGCGGAGGCGGTGGCAGTGGCCGTCGCAGTTGCGCTGCGAGCGGTAGAGACGCGGCCTGACCTGCGAGGAGTGGAAGGAGGGGAGGGGGTGGCGACGGCGCGAACGGCAGGGGCCGCCTTCTTCGGGGTCGTCTGAGTGGGAACCTGGATCTTCGCAGCCGCCTCGTCAAAAGCCTTTTGCGCGGCGGTCGAGTAGATGGCAGCCGTGAAGGGGCCCTCGTAGCGGAGCGCAATCTGGTAGACCACGTAGACGAGCGCCGTGAGGAGCAGACCAGCGGGGCTCTCGTACCTGCATGTCAGCTCAACCACAGCGATTGTCACCTACCAAAGGGCGGTACCCAGGAAGCACAGAGTAGAGCCGTCGTACATGGGGTCCTCGAGGACATTGAAGGGGAAGCAAGTCACGCGCTCCTTCATGAGGATGCCGCAGTAGTCGCCCAGGTACGTGCCGACAAGGCCGAGTGCCCACATCGACGTGAGCACGAACACCTGGCCAGAGATAAAGAGACTAGCAGCGATCCACTTGACAATCGGCTGCGCGAGAAGCTCGAGGTGGGGCTGATCCTTGAGCGCATTCTGGTAGCTGAGTGTGAGATTAGTCCCAAGAACAACTCACAGGTGGTCACGCAGAATGCCCAAGCTGAAGATGGTGACGAAAAAGAAGTACGTCGCGGGCAAGCTGCCGCCGAGGGTCTTGGAAAGCACCTTGCTGCGGTACTCTGTCTATCAGCGTGACCACATCAGCACCAACCCTTCCGCGCCAGGATGTTCCAGTAGAGGGGGTTGAAGACGATGGCCCCAGCCGCAATCCACAGGCTGCGCTGGGAGAAGTCGATCAGTTCGGCGCCCTCGCGGTACACGTAGCCCGCATTGCTGAGGGGGAGGTGCGCCGCGATCTTTGGCGGGATGAGATCGAGGATCGCGTCCATGGTTGTCACGAATGCCAGAAATTGAGTGAAGAACCGGACGAAGTGATCCGAAGTCGGCAGGCACCATCTTGTTTACATCCAACCACAGTGCGAGCGGGAGTATTTTCCCATTCATGGGGAGTGGCGCTCGCTGGGCCTGAGGACAGCCTGGGATGAATGCAATGGTGATGCAGAGGAGTGTATGAATGATTACAATGTAATACAGCTACTTGACTACAGAAACGTTACCCCATCTCCGCTGGCGCTGGTCACGGTGGGCAGCCTCCGTCTCCACCCACTGAATGTCCGGCTTGACTAGTCCGTGCTTGTCCACATACTTGCGACGGTACAGCGCTTGCTCACGGTCAGCCTCCTTGGTGCGCTCGTGAGATTTCTTGTTGCGCACACCAGGCATGCGCTCGAGACAGATCTCGAGCACCTTCTCGGTACGCGCCTTGTACTTGGCAGCCAGCTCGCGGTCGGGGAACGCAAGCTCGAGTCGGTAAGAGAGCCAGAGATAGACGACGAGAGCCTTGTGAAGTGACTCCAGGAGAGGAATGGACGCGATCGTAATCGGCGGCGCGAGGTACGAGCGGAAGATGCCGAGATGGGGCGGAAGTGGTGGGAGGGCGGCGAGGGTCTCCTCGACAGTCTTGAGAATGTAGAGGAGGTTCTGCCCCTTCTCCGCTTTGAAGGCATCCTCAAGCTTGACGAGGAAGTTGTCTGCGTATGCTCCCACCATCGCAGAGAAGATACCCACCACGCGGCTGTCGCGGTTGCTGACCGGTGCCTTGCAAAGGACATCAGTCTCGCCGAGGGTGAGGACATTCCTGTACGGCTCGACAACATCGGCGAGCGGCGACCTGTCGTGCATGTCGCTCAGGACACAGTAAGGTGGCAATTTGGCAAGGGCGGCAAATGTCTGGAGGAGGTCGGCAAAAGGCGTCGACGAGGGGAGGAGAGGTGCCAGGTTGCGCAACTCATCAAAGGGCACTTCGACAGTGGCACGAGTGATCGGAGGGAGCGGTAGAGGTAGCATGGCTCGGAGGAGCGGCAGATCGGCACCATGGAGAGTGGTGACCACACCACCCTGGGCTGGCGCCTCATCGACGGCAGTGTCGACCTCCTGCCTCTGCTGTCCAAAGCGACCAGCGCGGCCAGCGATCTGCTTGATCTGGGACAGAGACAGTGGGACGTCGTTCTTGCCGTCATACTTGGACATGCTCTCAAAGATGATGCGACCAATCTTGCTAATTGTCAGCCAAACTGAAACCATTCCAAGCTCACAGATTCAATCCCATGCCGACGGCGTCGCTAGCCACAAGAATCTCGGCACGTCCAGAGTCCTCATTAAAGTCGCGAGCCTGCTCCGCTCGAGTCTCGGGCGGGAGGGCACCGTAGACAACGGCGCACTTCTTCCCAAGGGTCCCCTCGACCTGCTTTTTGACAGCGAAGACGTTGTTACGCGAGAAAGTGACAATGCAGTCTCCAGGCTGGACCTTGTTCCAATCACCGTCGAGACTCTGGTCAGCGACGCGCAGCGGTGTAAGGCGTTCGTAGCGATGGATTTCGAGGGTGTCGCCCTTGAACGAGCTGATCATTGACTTGAGCAGGCCGACCGTGGTCTCGTCTCCGCAGAGGTGGATCTCCTTTGCGTTTGCGCCCATCACAGCATTCGTCCATGCGCCGCCTCGCTGTCCGTCGCCCATCATCTGGATTTCATCGACGACGACCACATCCCATGGCTCGCCGTCTTTGCCAGGGAGAGGCAGCATTTCGACGGTGCAGCTGACGATGCCGGCATTCGGATCCACAATACGACGTTCTTCACCAGTGAGAAGATTGCACGACCGTCCGCGACCCTCGAGGGCGCCGACCGAGCCAACGTTGATGCGCTCCCACACTTCATGTGCCAATAGTCGCAGTGGGCCCGCATAGACTCCCGTTTTGGCAGCTGCGAGTGCTTTGAGGGCATTGTACGTCTTGCCCGAATTGGTCGGCCCCATGTGAAGGTGGAACTTGCGGTTGATCGACCGCGCACCGGGAAACGTCTTCGGCATGTTCGACAGGTCGGTAACGTCGAGGATTGACCTCAAGTGTGACTGCAGGCGCTCTGGCCCGTGTACAGTGCCGTACTGCAGAAAGTGTCGCAGGAAGGCAGCCTCAAACACATGTCCAAATGTGCCCGACTCGTATGCCAGAATGAGGCTGTGAGCGTCCCAGCCGATCGCGTTCATGTTCTTGAGAAAGTTCTCGTCATCCTTGTCAAAGGCCTCTAGATCGTCGCGCACACTGTCGGCCCAGTGGTGAAGGAGAGTTTTGCCTTCCTCGCCTTCAAAGCCTAGGTCGTTCAACCGCACAGCAACGCGCGAGGAGTCGACCCACTCATCGAGTCTGCCAGAGATAATACCGGGAAGACTTCCAGGCCGCAATTTCGAAGGCTTTCGTGGTGCTGCCATGTTATTGGTGCGATATCGGGAGGGTGTGCGCGTTACGCCTTGCTCGCCTGGCAGTGCAAATGGCTCCTGCTGGCGTTGTTGCCGCAGGATCGGGCGGGCAGTGGCGAGCATCCGTTGGGCCAGCGGGCCCCTTCCCAGGCAAGCCCGACATAGCGGCCGTGCCGCAGCTGCTTGCCGTGCGAGGAGCATGGCGTGGGGAGTTGAGCCAAGAATGGCCACCCGAAACCCGAAATTGAACAACATTTTATCGGCGGCTCCAATAAGAGAGCATCCGTGCCTGAACCCCGACTCCTGGGCTGGGGCTGCATTGCGTAGCCTTCTGCTGGTCAAAGCATTGCATCTTGAGCATACGGCTTTGAACAATCTCTCTCGCTGGGACGCTCCAAGAGACGCGCAGCGGTCCGTTTCTTGCGCAGATACGGCCCCGCGCGCTTCCCCGTAGCAACGTGACTACGTCCATCATGTCTCAGCGTGAGCTTTAGAGCCAATGGCGCCACACTAGGCTGTTATCGAGCTGACAATAGCAGCGGTGTCGACTATGGCGCTGCCGGCTTGCCCTTCACAGGCTTCCGTGCCTCCTCCCAGCCGTTCAGAGGTACAGCGTCGGCTCTCGACGCGCACAAAGCCCCAGGTGCGTGTGGGCTGGCCGTGCCTCACTCTGACATGTCGCTCAAGCACTGACCTCAGAAAGCGACCATTCCAGCCCCAGTGTCAGGCAACGACTCTGACTCATCTGTCGCATCGTCCACCGTCTTTCCTCTGAATACTTCTTGCACAGGCGCGGCGTTCACAGCCTCTCCCGCACCTTCGCCCGTCGTCGGCGCAGCGCATGGCCCCTTAAGTGCCATTGCAGAGCGGCAGGGGTCTAGCATGGACATGGATGCTATTCCAGACGACCCAGACACCCAGGGCGTCGATGATGGAGACGATTCTGAAGAGGAGGGCACCCAGGACGATGATGTCGAGGGGCAGCGCGTGTACAAGAGTGGCTTCCTAATCAAGCGGCAAGAGAGGAGAAAGGTGAGCGCGTCCTTCTTGCGTGTCTGACCGCAGGGTGTGTGGCGTAAGAAGTGGTTTGTGTTGCGATCTACCAGTCTGGCCTACTACAAGGACAACAGGGTGGGCAAGGTCGATATCTCGCAGCTGACAGCAGGAGTACCGCCTGTCACGAGCCATCGACCTGCATGGCGTGCACTCCGTCGTCCCGGTCGTAAACGACAAGCAGAAGCATCCCTTCGCATTCGCAGTCGTGACTTCCGACCGCACTTTCTTCCTAGAAGCACTGTCGGCCAACGAGCGCGATGACTGGGTCCAAGCTGTCGTCAAGGTTCAGAAGCGCATGATCGAGAAGGAGGAAGAGGCGCGCCGTAAGGCTGAGCCGAAAGCGGTGCCCGTGCCAGTGCCAACGACGCGCAGGCAGGAGCAAGATGTCGAGCCCCATCAGGGTACATGGGCCAGCACATTCTCCTCCACGACAGCTTCGTCGTCCCCAGGCGGCGGGCAGATGTACCGCAATACCGCCTCACCTTCACTTCCGCCCTCGTCGTACCAGGCGCCCGGACTGCAACCACCTCCTACAGCCTTCCAACCTCCGCCGCCGTTAGCTCAGCAGCAACGGGCGTCCAGCCCAGGCGCTGGACCCAGCAATCTATCAGTCCAGATGGCTCACTTATCGGCTGGATCCCCGACGTACGCCCCTGGCTCACCATATGCCGCCCAACCTCCAAGCGCGGCATCAGTCAACCGTCGTCTTTCCAACCCCATAGGGCTCAAGCCCCGTGCGCCTCCTTCGCGCGACGCGTCAGGGAGCTCGACCATCGACACACCTGTGCATACTCTCAGTCCGCCGTCCGCTACTCCACAGTTCATATCCTCAGACGAGGAGGAGACGTACTTCTCCGATCCCACAGCCTGGGCGGAACAGCCTATCGCGCCAGCGAACAAGATCATCCTCGCAACCTACCTGATGAAGAAGAGTCGCAAGACTGCGCGTGAAGTGTGGCGAAAGCGCTGGTTCTACCTTACGAGTGCGGGGATTACCTACTCCAAGAGCCACATGGTGAGCTACAATTTCCTCCTCAGCTGACGACCAGGACCAACGCCCGTTGACGTTTATCCCTCTGCCCGCTGTATTGGATGTCTTCTCCGTCGACACAGCTTCCGACGACGAGGACGGCGAGGACTCGGAGAGCGAGTTGCGCCAGCCACCTCAGCGCCATACGTCGCTTCGCTCAAAGGAGAAGCCGCGTGACACCCACCCGCCAGACCAGCACGTCATCCGCATCGTCACGAGCAAGCGGCGGTACGATCTATGTGCGCCGAGTGAGGAGGAGGAGATCAAGTGGATTGCAGCGATACGTGCGCTCCTGAACCGAGAGCGGGGACAACAGACTCCTCTGAGCCCGCGTACAGAGGGCGGCTTCAAGTTCCCCGTCCCAACCATCTCCCAGCAGCCCCCGACACCTAGCGTAAACCCCACTTCCCCACCGGCGGCCGAAGAGCAATCGAGCCCCGCATCTGCTCCAGCCCCGCCCTTCCATCAGACGCATACGCGCAGCAGGAGTGCGACGCAGACAGCAAAGAATGCTGTGGCGGATGTCGTGCGCCGCTTCCAGGAGAACCACTAGTTGTAGGGAGCAAGATGGTGTTCATGTACAGTCTCTATAGGCCGATGCCAGGTGCTGGGCTATCAATGGATGGGTATGGGTATACGATTATAGCAGTGGGGTTAGATTCTAAACTCGCTCATGAGGAGCGGGAGGAAGACGACGCAGGCAGTGTAGAACTGGCGTCAGCCTAGGCAGAAAGTAGCTGACTCACAACTTTGACACTGAAGATGAGCAGGCCAGGCATCTCGAGCCAGCTCGGGGTCACCCGTTTACCTTCTCCATCCGGCACACCCTGCGTGAGCATGATCCAGATGCTGTACAGGGCGACGGAGAAGAAGTGGTAGAACAGGAGGACGGGTCGTGGGGTGAGACTGATGTCAGTTCACCGCCGAAATTGGCAAACTCACGCAGAGAGAAGCCCCACAGGTCCAGCGACGCACTCGCCGCCGAGCTCAAAGTACTTGAAGCACCCTTCGCGCAGGACAGCGAGGTCGGCGTTCGCACCCCCGAACAGGTCGTACAGCGCGATGGAGAGGATGTTGACTGTGCCAGAGAGGTTCTTGCGAGCCCAGAACCAGTCCTTCAGCCTGTCGGCGACGACGTCCCAGCGTTCCAGGCCATCGCGGCCTGCTGGCAGCTCGTCGTCGGGACGGAGGTACTTTGTCAGGAGGACTGCGTCGTTGAAGGCCACAGTCATACCGCCGCCAGTTAGGGGGTGGCGCATGTTCCACGCGTCGCCGACGAGAATCGCACCCGTCATGCTGCTCGCGAGACCCTGCATTGATGGCGGGAGGAAGGAGTTGGGCATTGTCCTCAGACGCTGCTCGTCGAGGGCGGCGCGAATGGCATTGTGGAGCACCGGTGGGAGATGAGGCACAAAGTCCTCGAGGATATGCCGCTTCAGGCTGCCGTCTGCCACACTCGGGAGCTTGCCCTTCACGTCGACCAGCATGCGGACCTCCTCGGCCTTGTTGCCGATCTGATACAGCAGCACGGGGCCAGCAGGCGTAAGACAAACAGTGCCGTGGTACTTGAGTGGCAGGTCGACACCCTTGAGCACAACGCCGACAAAGTGTGACCGCAGTGTGGGTGTTGGGGTGCGCGTACCCGGAGCGTTGCGGAACTTGGAGAAGCAGCCGTCGGCAATAAGGGTGAGAGGGGCGTAGATGTTTCGCAAGGTCGACTCGCCCTTTGGTGCTACGCTCACACCGATGACCTGGGAAGTGTGCGGGCAGTAGATGAGGTCGCGCACTGCGGCCTCGAGGACGGTGCAGTTTGGCGCGTCGTTGATGCACTTGGACCGCAGCTGCTGGATGAATCGGCCGTGGTGGAATGAGCGGCCCTCCTTGCGGCCACTGGTGGATGCGACCGCCCAGCTCTCGCTCGCGCCAATGGGGGTCTTCTTTTGCAGCACACCATTGGCACTGCCGTTGGCATGTCCATTCGCGTAGCCATTCGAGTGACCATTCGCGTGGCCGTTCGCGTGGGAGTCGACCATGGTCTCGAGATCGGGGTAGGGGATCGCAACCTCGCGCTTGCCAGAGATCACACAGTACCCCTCGACCGGGGTCGCGTCGATCCCCTCCAGAGTCGAGCCGAGGCCCAGCTTGTCCAGCGCAGCCACGCCGCCCGGTTGGAGCAGCTCGCCCACAATACGGTCGGGCTCGGAGAGATCGCGCTCGACTAGGAGACAGCTACGTCCAGCATGGGACAGAGAGTATGCAAGTGCACATCCTGCGATGCCACCGCCGATGACAATAATCTCTGGCTGGAGATCGGCCTATAGTCAGACATTTTCACGCTCAGCTACTCACTGCTGAAGACGGGCCCGCTGTTGGTTGAGCGCCGATGCTAGAAGACATATCGTATAGAGAATTCACAAGGGATGTCGCGTACCGGTATTATATGGTCGTCCGAGACGCGTATCCTACGCTGTTGTACACGATGAAGAGGACGATAAATAATCGTACCATGGCGCGGTGTACGCGATCTTCTCCTTCCCGTGCCTGAAAACACGTGGTCCGACTATTGTGGTCTGATCAGTTCCTAATCGTCCCGCCCTCGCTGGGCACGGAGCATGCTCGGGCGATCGTGGGTGCAGCGTGGAATGAGATACGCAGATATCTTGATCGCAGACCATGCATAGGCGTGTTGTGGTGTAGGAGGACACCGAGCGCGCCGAAGTGGAGGGTGGACGCGGGATCAAAAGTCAATTGGTGGTCGGCGTGCGCCGGTCTCTCAGGTCACCAGTTAGCCGGGCATACCGAACACTTTCAGCGCCTTCTGCATCTGGTCCTCCTTCCACTCAAGCACCATGGCTCGCAAGGCGGCGGTCAAGTACAGATCGCTGAGGTCTAACCTTGTGCACCTCCCGCTCTCACTCTACGCGTCGCTCGCCCAGTCACAGACGGTGAGATCGCGGGAACCAGAGTGCCGAGTTGCTAACTGGCCAGCGCCCACAGTCGTTGATTCTCCACCTCGCGCCACTTGTCCCCGCGTCAAGCTCACGGCGGCCACCCCAGAGCGCGTATCTCGGATGGTCTGGCCTAGCCGCTGCGAGCTCGCTCGCTGGCATCGGCGGTAGCCAGCTCGAGACGCTGGAGGTTGATCCCGAGGTGGCCCTCAACTACGGATGGGCCGAGGGCACGATCGTAGGTGGAATGCTTGCTTCGCTTCTGACGCCCAAGCTCGAGATCAGTATCATTCACAACCCCACCAAGGCGCGCTCCGTCTCCGTCACTCCGTTGACTACCGATGACTGGGAGATCTTGGTGAGGCCTGTGTGCTTGGCATTGCTGACCATAGGAACAAAATGCCAACTACCTCGAGAACAACCTTCTAGGGCAACTTCGAGCTGCGCAGAAGGGACAGGAGATCGACGTCTGGGTCATGGGACGTACCAAGATCCGCATAAAAGTTGGTGGGTGTCTTCATGCCATCCCAGCTCACACCAGATGCGACTAACCCTCCGACTACCAATACATCGGTGGTGCTCGTCAACGCCGACACCGAGATTTATGTTGCTCCCCGACCTAGATCGACCGAAAAAGCGCCAGCTGCCGAGCCCCCAAAGGTTATGGCTCCTGCAACTCCAGTGCGCAACAGTTCTTCAAGGGGCAAAGGCTCTGTGAAGGAGGCGACTCTACGCGTTGTGCCCCCCAAGGTGGCTGCACAGTGGGGAGACGCTGTATTCAGCTCCGAGGACGCTCACGAGGTTGGCGGGGGGCGTGTGGCCTGGGTTGCTGCAGAGACGCTGCAGAAGGTCAGGCGACGACTTGGGGAATCCGTCGACCTAACTCCCTTGCACGTCACTCTGCAGCTCAAAAAGGAGGAAAAGGCGGATGAGACTGCTGAACCAGCGACAGAGGCTGATCAACCTGCTGAGGAGGAAGAAGAACCGCCGTTCGAGGTATATCTCACTCAGTGGGACGGAATGCCTGCCGGCTGTATGGCAATCACTGGCGAGCTCGAGTCCGAGTGGTCCAACTGGGCAACTGCAAAGGTCTCAGTCGCGCCAGCGAGGACTGTACGGGGCAAGGCGAATGGAACGCGCTCCACTCCCAGCCTGGAGGTGGTTGCTGGCTCTGCGGCTGTCCTTGCCGGCGTTGATGCTGTGGTCAACAGTGCCCTCAGCTACCTGCGTCGAGCAGCTTTCACTGGCAGCGCCCGGCCACTGCTTCTTACTGGGTCCAAGGGTTCAGGCAAGACGGCTATCGCCAAGGCAATAGGAGAAGCGTTGGAGGTCGACCGCAGCGTCTTGTCAGGTGAGCTTTTCGGCCTCCCGCTTAGCTGACGCCAGAAATGGTCTATGATGACGTTGGGCGTCTAGATGCCGACGCGCGTGTCAACGCTGTTAAGGAGGCAATGTCGAAGTGGCTTGAGGACGCAAAGGCGAAGGCGCCCTGCCTGCTCGTGTTGGATAACTTGGACCTGGTCCTCGGCCCAGAGAACGAGGTGAGTCGACATGACTTCCCAGCCTAACAGCCAGCTGTCCTCCTCGTCCAACCCGGCCATCCTCGCCGAGCACTTCTCGACGCTCTTTGGCCCAGGCTTACCAGCGGATGTGATGGTGCTGGCCACAGCTACCGGTTCTGCCAGCCTTCACCCGCTCCTGACGTCGAAGCACATGTTTGGCGAGTCTATCAAGGTCCCACCCCCGAAGCAGGAGACCCGTCGCGAGATCCTCGAGGCTATCGTTCACGCCCAGACCCAGGCTCCTGGTGCTGGTATGCAGGAGGAGAATCTCGACTACGTGACTTTGGCAACCTTGACCGAAGGTTACTCGGCTTCCGATCTCAACGACTTCGTTACAGGCGCAACGCAGCAGTCGATGATCCGTGCGGCTAAGGAGGGGCACGAGCACCCCAAGCTCCTCATGGACGACTTTGTCGCTGCGCAGGAGGCGTTCACGCCGTTCAGCTTGCGAGGCGTGTCGTTGCAGAAGTCGGACGTGCGGTGGTCCGACATCGGGGGTGAGTTGTTGGTATTGTCGCTGCTAACTCGCCAGGTCTGCACGATGCCCGATCCATCCTCCGGGAGACACTGGAGTGGCCGACAAAATACGCACGCATCTTCGCAAAATGCCCCTTGCGGCTTCGCTCTGGGTAAGCTTCCAACCCTTGTACCTCAGCTGACGACAGTCTTCTTCTATACGGCTACCCAGGTTGCGGCAAAACTCTGCTTGCCTCTGCGGTCGCCCGCGAGTGCGGTCTCAACTTCATCAGCGTCAAAGGTCCCGAGATCCTGAACAAGTACATCGGTGCCAGTGAGCAGTCCGTCCGCGATCTCTTCGAGCGCGCGTCCGCGGCGAAGCCTTGTGTGCTATTCTTCGACGAGTTCGATTCCATTGCGCCCAAGCGGTAAGCTCAGCCATTTGGTGGCGCAGCTGACAGACAGTGGCCATGACAGCACTGGCGTCACGGACCGAGTGGTCAACCAAATGCTCACGGAGATGGACGGCGCGCAGGGTCTGGACGGTGTCTACGTCCTCGCAGCTACGAGCAGGCCAGACCTCATCGACCCAGCGCTCCTGCGTCCAGGTCGTCTGGACAAGTCAATTCTGTGCGACATGCCAACGGAGGCTGACCGCCTCGAAATCATCCAGTCCTTTACGAGGAAGCTGGCCGTCTCCCCATCGGTGGACTACGAGCAGCTTGCAGCCGAGACGGAGGGCTTCTCCGGCGCCGACCTGCAGGCGCTGGTGTACAATGCACACCTCGATGTCGTGCACTCTGTCCTGGCCAAGTCGGAAGAGGTCCCGCAGGACAAAGGCAAGGGCAAGGCCGTCGATGTGAAGGGCAAGGGCAAGGCGGTAGACAACGCGCCAAACGGCAGCGCGACGCCGACGCGCGGGCCGTTCCGCCAGATCCAGCCGGCAGAGGCGCCCGTCACGTCCGCGGCACGAGCGGCGTTCACGGAGAGAGTGAGCTTGCTAGTTCATAGAGTCGAGCTGACATCAGATCGAGACGATCGTCTCGTCCACAACTCCGCATACGGGCGAGGACGACGAAGTGGAGGTCAAGAAGCTGCCCACGGCGCTTATTGAGGAGAGGCATTTGCGCCAGTCGCTCCAGAACACCCGCCCTTCCGTGTCCGCCAAGGAGCGCGCGCGGTTTGGCCAGATCTACCACTCGTTCGTGGCGGACCGTGACGGGAACATGTCTAACGGCGACCTGGGTCGCGCGACGGGCACGCGTACTTCCCTCCAGTAATGAAAAGTTGAGAAAAGCATTGGGAGACGAACAGGGAGCATTTTGGTACCTCAACTACATGCATACAGTGTTTCGGATATGTTCTATGATGGTATGCCAGCGCCTGCGCTGCTAGTCGCACTTTTTGTGCGAGACCTCTCCGTTGATCACCTTCTTGATCGTTATTGCGCAGCTGAGCAGGAGAACGACGACTCCAAAGGCGACACAGGCTATTGCGGACAGCTTCTGGCGCGTGTTCCAGTTGCCTCGCAGGAGCACGAAGTACGCTGCGGCCGGGAACTGGTGTCAGCTCATTGAGCTACGTGTATCTTACAATGAATGCAAGAGCCGTGGCGCTCAATCCGCCCGCAATCTCAAGCACCACACCCAGGTCACAGGTCAAGAGCGAGATAAGCATGGCGGAGAAGACGATGAGGCTCGTCGTCACGATGTGCCGTGTGCGTGAGAAGGGTTTGTCCTTGAAGAAGTAGTCCTCGATGACTTCTCGGCAGACATAATTCTCCAACGGGACTGCAGTGAGCTTGATGACATGGGTCGAATAGCTCACTGGTGGTGGACATGTTGGCGCCAAAGCAGAACCTCGCAATGTTGATCACCCAGTCGTCCCTTGAAAAGTTGTTCAGAATATTCCCTTCCGTCTTGTCCGTGAAGACCACGTAGCCGGTAACGCTCATGAGCAGGCAGCAGACGAGAGACATAGAGGTCGATGCGTGCGTGACGGCGTTGAACCGGTCGAGCGTCGGCATCTGGATGGATTTGTAGATGAACATTGTATTGTGGTGGCACACGAACTGCTGTCAGCTCATACGGCAAACGTGCAAGCTCACGGCGAAGGAGATGACGCCAATGGCCTCGAAAACGCCGGGGCGCATGATGGAGAAGATGTGCAAGCTAGACCCGCGGAGCTCCTTGTCCACGCCTACACTGCGGAAGACGACAGACGCGACGATGACGCCCATCGACACGAGTGCGAAGGAGGATGACTTGGACAGCTTGACGATATCCCGGTGGAGGCTCAGAGGGAAGGACACGGCGGCTGTGCAGATGACGATGATGAAGCGGCGGTTGACGAGCAGGTCGAGGAAGGCGTGGTCTGCGAGGAAGGGGAAAATCCAGGCAATCACGTGTGGGATGGTGTCGCCGATGATCACGTTGAAGGCAGCCATGCTGGTGTCAGTTTCGAAAGAGTGCTGGCAACTTACCCTCCGAAGGCGAAGGCAAACTGGAAGAAGGAGACTGCCGAGGAGCCGATCGGACCGAAGCAGTGGTGCATTACCTGCTGTTAGATGGTCTCTAGTCAGAACTAACGTCGATGTAGGAATCTCGGCCGCTCAGCTTGGCGTTGAGGACTACCAGGCGGATCGTCCTGTGGTCAGCTAGAGGAGATGTTGGAAGCTACCAGTCAGTCACCAGTGCCAAGCCGATCAGCAATGATATGCCAGTGACGAAGCCAGCCTGCTTGATGGCATATGGTAGACCGATGATGCCCGCGCCGAGGATTGAGTTCGCCATCTGGCGTCAGCTGGACGACCTAGTGTTCGCAGCTCACATTCGCAATGCCATCTAACATCGTTCCAGTAGCCGTCGCTGGACCGCTGAACATCTCCTCCTCCTGCAGAGCTAGCTCGTGGTCATACCGTTCCCCAGACTGCAATAGCGGCGCCTCTGCGCTTTGCTCGTCGTGGTCCTCGTCGTCATCTGGAGCTTTAAATACTGCAAGGTTAGTGCTGTGCTGCGGCTCGATCCAGCACTCACATGTGTTTTCGTCCAGTTGCGGTCGCGGCGACGGACGCGCAGATCCGTTCTCCAAATCTATACTGCGACGATATACCGGTGTCGTGTCCGTGGCCGTAGCCCAAGCTGCTGGGGTGGATGACCGCGAACCCGGTCGCGACCCCGCTCGTGACCCCGCCAGTGACGGTCCCCGAGTCGGTACGCGCGACGGGCCCGCCGAGCCAGTGCTCAGCAGCGGATACGCGTCAAGCTCGGGCGACGCGGGCATGCTGGCGCGTCTTGAGCTGGAGGAAGGAAAGGTGGCAATGTAGTGTGTATTGAATCGCGGCGCCGCTCTATGATTTCCGTAACAGTTCAGGTACCGAGATGGCTACGGGCAACGCGCGACAATTAATGCGTCCCGCTGTGTCGCCCATTCGCTCTTCGTACTGCACATCGACTCCATCGACGCTCGCACTGCTGCTGGTCGACTCTCCCTCACACGGACGCACAGCTGCACGCAGCTACAAACAGGGCTGCTGGCTCGATGGCCGCACCTCCACCCACAGACGGCAAGGCCGATCGCGCGCTTGATGTTGTCGATGGCGACAAGGAGGAGGCTGTCCACTTCTGTCTCCTGGCAGAGTTTGACATCGATGCTGGCGCAACACTCGCACACCAGTACCCGTATCCCACTGGCACCGATGAGCAGTGAGTATCCCATCGCTAGAGTTGCTGACATCAAGCCGTCTCGCGGAGCTGATGTTGCCCGACGGCGCGCACTTGCGCGGCGAGGATTGGACCGTCTTCTACCTCGGCCAAACAGAGAGCATGTCTGTGTCGCCGATGCTCGCACACGAGAACGCGAACGGCGAGAAGGCACGTCTGAAGCGGATTAGCACGCTGCCTGCTTCCGAGCGGCCGAGGAGAGGAACTCCAGGCGGCGGTCTCCTGTATGTGCTCAATTGCGTGCGCATGAAGGAGGACAAGAGCATGCGCCGCGGTGCCATGGTCAAGGCCATGGCGATCGCGACACCGAATCCGTACATTGGGATCTACAAGCCACTGCTCCTGTTGGCCCTGGAAGAGTACTTCAACAACCCTTCACACGACATCCTCGCGAAACTGTATGATTCCGCCAACTCGATCTCAACGGCAGGTATGCCAAAGCTGGGACGGGCAGAGAAGATCCTCCTCCGTCAGAGCGACCGGAAGGACCTGTTCGACACCCGCTTTGGAGTGACGGACAACGTGATCGAGGATGGCCAGAGTGAAATCACCCACGAATCTGCTGAGCAGGATGGCACGCGAACAGGCAGCATGAGCTCAACAAACCGTCCCATGCAGATGCGCAAGGGCTCAACGGCATCGTCGGCGTACCAATCCTTCGGTGACAGCTCCAACCGCCGGGGTGTGCCTCGTGATACACACTTCTTCGAGACAGAAGCCAAGTTCCGCAAGATCACTGTCCCGATACGCATTCCGATGACAGTATTTGACGAGGATGTGGGCGACTACTCCATCAACGAATTGGTGCAGACCTTTTCGCAGAACGCGCAGCCCTTTCCCCCGCCGTTCCACCCGTATCTCCACACCAATGGCGCCAACACGCACCCGGTGATCCTGATCTTCAATGCCGTCCTGGCACAGAAGCGCGTCATGTTCCTCGGCCACGGCTTACCTGCGTCTCAGGTGTCGCGCATGGTGCTTGCTGCCTGTGCGATGGTATCGGGATGTGGCCAAGTACTGCGCGGCATGACGGACGCCGCGTTCCCGTACACCAACCTTGCCTCGCTGGATGTGCTTGAGGAGTTCACCGGGTACGTCGCTGGTGTCTGCAACCCGCGATTCGAGGAGCTGCCCGGTACATGGGACGTCCTGTGCAACCTGGAGACCGGTAAGGTCACCGTCTCGCGTGAGCTTCCCCTTACTGGCGTCCGCTCCGACATGTCCTCTGAGCGGAGCGTTAGCACCTCGGGCAGGGAGGAGGACGCGTCGTTAGCGGCGACAAAGATGGCCTCGTTGAACAAGAACGACTGCATCGACAACCAGTTCATCGAGGAGATCCTCTCGGCAGCCGCCTTGCAGTACAGCGAGCAGCACATCCGCGTACGCTGGACCGACTACATTTCGCGTTTCGTCCGTCTCGCAGGCTATCAGGAGCAGTTACACTTGGGCTCGACTCGCCTCGGGTTCCCGTACCAGACGTACCGCGACGGACACCTCGGCTCGGGTGTTGTGTTCATTGATGATCAGCTGAAGCAGAAGGAGATGTGGGGCAACGCGCACCGTATCGACGCCTGGCGCAAGACGAAGAGCTACCGTCTCGTGCAGCAGGACTGGGCGCGCGAGAGCGAGCGTGCGGCGATCAGACATCCCTTCGACGCGCTGCATAACATCAAGCGTCTGCGTATGACGCGCTCCATGTCGACCAAGGAGGCCGACCTCATCTTCTCGACTCTCAAGCACGCTGTGCGCTCTTACGAGCAAGTGGTCGAGCTCCTCTCCTACCTCCCCATGCACTTTGGCGGACTCATTCCCATTGCAAACGGGCTGCTGCACCCTCTCCCGAGTGTGCGAGAGAACTGTATGGACTTGCTGTGCCAGATTTCGCAGTACACTGTGAGTTCGACGCTGCCGCGTGGACTGACCTCAGATCGGCAAACACGCGCTGCTGTCCCTCAACTACTTCCTCCGCAAGACATTCATTGAGCTTCTTGAGCGGAGGGAGTCCAAGAAGGGCGTATCGCGCGAACTCGAGGCGGACGACAAGGTCCACCGGGAGATCCCACAACAGCAGACTCTCAAGGCGTAGTTTTTCAGTATCTAGTTTTCGGTTCATAATGATGTATCACGGTATTTCTGCGAGGGTGTGGATGGCATGCATTCATACTATTGCTTCGTAGTGACAGGTCAGTTGGCAGCGCGCCATCTGTGTCAGTTCCCCCAAGACAACCTGACAACACGCGTGCCCGCACACGCTCCCCCAAATGCAACAGCTATCAGTACTGAGTAGAAAGACCAGGGGCAGAGCCCGCGCTAGGTCCAGCCGTAGCCGGTGTGATGATGTTCATCCCTGCGCATACAATGTCGTCGCGGCGTCAGCCGGCGCCGGCGATCGGGTGTCGGAGACGAATCGAGTTGCACACGCCAGCGACTGTCGCGGACGCGCTTAGGCAACAAGGGTGGAAGCGGTGGCGGCCTCGTACTTGAAGGTAGGGGGCACGGCCTGCTTCTTGATGTAGTAGCGGGCAAGACGGTGGATACGCGACTCGACGAGAATCATGCGGAACTTGGCGTCCTTGTCACCGCGGTTGCGCTCGAGGTGCTTGCGGATGGAGACGGCCTTCTTGATGAGGTGGTAGAGGTCCTCGGGGATGGAGGGGGCAAGGCCGTTCGACTTGAGGATACGGAGAACCTTGTTGCCGGTGACGAACTTGACCTGGGGGATGCCGTGCGAGTCACGGAGGACAACGCCGATCTGGGACGGGGAGAGACCGCGGCGGGCAAGCTTGAAGATCTGGTCCTGGACGTCCTCGGGGGTGGCCTTGGACCAAGACGGCTGCGAACGGCGGTACGGGAGCGCCGAGGCGGACATGCCCTGCTTGTCAGCGCGCTCTTTGGGCCTGGTAGATACTCACCTTACCCTTGCTGTGCATGCGACCCATGATGAAGGTTGCTTTTGTGGTTGGCGGTGGTGAAGAGTTGAGGGATAGAGCTGAAGGTGTCGCAGACGACCAGACAGGCAGCGAGCAGCAGTGAAAGCGGGAGTAAAAATCGGCAGGCACAGTGCGACGGGAGCAATTTCAGTTTGACGATTTGGCGGTGGTGGAGGCAAATGCTGAAATGCCGAAAGCTCCGCTGTGGCACCGAGTTGATCCATGTGGCCAGCGCGTGTGGTGTGGTGGATGTCTCGCTGGCTGTGGCGGCTATCCACCCTGCCTCGCGCAATGTCTGATGCCTTTCACTGTGGCAGATGACATCCCTTGACTAACAAGCCTTCATGTCGCGTCGAGGGCCCACAAAGCTGGGATCAACGCGAACTTGAGAGACAGTTATGTGGAAGGGGATTATCAATTGAGGATCTGGCTCGCCCCTCTAGCATGCTCGCAGCTCCGTAAGACCTTCAGCGGACACCAAGGCCACAGTGCTTCTGGCAATCATTGCCCGCGCAGAAGTGCTGGAGGCCGTAGCTTCAGCGCTGACAGAAGCCCAGCGCTGACAGAAGCCTCGTCGTTCGGCGATCGCTCTCAGCACCACAACAGATATATACATCGTAGACCGCCAAGTACTCGACAACTTCTATCCTTTGCTCTTCTATCAATCAGCACCGCACCACCATACACTCACAGTCCTTGATGGCCCCAAACCACCAACCCTTCTTCTCGTCCGTCGGGCTTTGGCCCAGGTCGGCCGTGATCTCGTTGCGCGCCTCCTTGACCGCGTCCACTTGCGACATCTTCCTCTGAGCGGGACGTGCGGCCACATCGTCCTCGTCGTCATCCGCGATCGCGTCGTCAACGACGACGGCGTGGCGCACGGGCACAGCGCCAGAGCCCGTAGGCTTGGCGGTCTCGTAGAGGTTGTAGTTGTTGGAGAACGACTGGCGGCGGACGGGCGCGATCTGGGCCATGGTGTTTGCGTATTTGGAGTGCTGCGGGAGTGTTTACGGGAGTGTTTACAGGCGCGTTGACAGTGTAGTGAGTGAGTGGAAGGCAGTGGAAGCGGTGGACCTCGCCAAGCGGGCGGTGGGGCTGCTGATCAGCTGAGCGTTGCTGTTCGGTTACGTTACGGCCACCTCCGGCCGCGTCATGTGGTCGGCCACTTCTCTTGATCTCAACTCGCACATGCGGATATCCCGCCTGCACCTCAATAGTACACTACATAGAGCGAGTGTCTCCCGTCTGCCCAATGTATTCTCAGCTTTGCATGTGTAGCGAGGACACTGCTTGGTCCGTGCGCATCATCTCGGTTCGGTAATCTAAGATCGGCAGGCACCGGCACCGATACGCCCAGTGTGGTTGCGTTTCTTGGTGTCGGCCAAAACAACCCAGCCGCTCAGATGGCGCGCATTAGCTCTACAGGAGATATGCTATTCGTACCCGTGCGCGCTCAGAGCTAGCGCTGCACATGTCGAGCAGGCCATACCGAATGCCGCAATCCAGATATCGGTCCCCGGACCTAAGTACGCCGCGGCCACGCTACATCCGCCAAAGCCATATAGCTGCTCGCCCACCATCTCCAGCTCACCCACTAACGCTACCATGTCCGCATTCCCAAGCCAGCACCTGGCAGCAGTCAGCGAGCGCGTCGTGCGTCCTCCATGATCCAAAGCTGACAGAAGGGCAACTATCCCGAGCTCAAGAAGATCCCAACGCCCCAACCGCGCGATCTCAAGCCGGGCGAGGCGCTCGTCAAGCTCGACTTTTCCGGCGTGTGCCACTCTGACGTCGCGCTGGCGCTCGGGAACGGGACGCACAGGCCCATCGAGCCCGTCATCAGCGGGCACGAGGGCGTCGGGCACGTCGTGGCGCTCGCGGACGCCGCGCCCGTGCATCCTGGCCCACAGCTGGCTGTCGGCGCGCGTGTGGGCGTCAAGTTCATCGCGGACACGTGCATGTCCTGCGCGGCATGTCTGGACGGAGCGGACATGAACTGCGAGAGCGTCCTGATCTCCAGTATCAACAAGGAGGGGACTTGTGGGCTTTTGGCTGTGGCGGAGGACTGACGGCAGTCCAGCAGTATGTGGTCGTGGCGGCGCACCACCTCGTCCCGATCCCCGACGCCGTGCCGCTCGAGGTCGCCGCGCCCATCCTGTGCGCGGGGATTACGACGTACAAGGCCCTGCTCTGCGCGGACCTGCGGCCGGGAGACTGGGTCGTGATCCCTGGCGCCGGCGGCGGGCTGGGCCATCTCGCCGTGCAGTACGCGCTGGCGATGAACTTTCGCGTGCTCGGCATCGACTCGGGCGATGCCAAGCGTGACATGCTCAAAGGCTACGGGCTGCATGCGTGGGTCGACTTCCGAAATGAGACCGACGTGGTGGAGGCGGTCAAGCGCGAAGTAGGCACCGCAGGGGCCAAGGCTGCTATCGTCACTGCGGGCACGATCGCGCCGTACAAGCAGGCCATGCAGTATCTCGGTGCTCGAGGGACGCTCGTATGCGTTGGTCTGCCGAAGGACACGAGCTTTGACGTTGATCCTGCGGCCATGGTCGTCATGGGCCAGAAGATTGTCGGCACGGCTGTGGGCAACCGGAGGGACATGAAGGAGGCACTCGACTTTGTCGCGATGGGCCGCATCAAGGTCGAGCTGCAGGTCAGGCCGTTCAGCGAGATCGCCCAGATCTACCGCGAGCTTGAAGCTGGTAAAGTCAATGGACGAGTGGTGGTGGACATGCGGGAATGAAGTATGTAGCATGATGTACTGGTACATGCTGATCACTCCATGCTCAGTTGCCAAACTCGTCTACGTGTCGGCTGGCCTTGCGCCCCGCGCTGGATGTGCCGACGCCAAGTCCCGATACAGTGTCACGCTCGCGCCTGAACTCGTGCGCAGAGTAGACCTTGCCAGCGTAATCCGAGGCACTGCCTTGGGCGTCGACGGTGGCTATGGGGATGCCGAGGGGCGGGACGCGGGCGGTGCTTAGCGATCCGAGGAGGCATGGCGCGACAGCAGCAAGGATATCGGCTGGGGTGACGGACAGGACGAGCGACGAAGTGGGCGCGTCCAGCGCGCGGTCGAGGAGTGTGCGAGGATGTTGTGGTATGCCCTCGACTTGCAGTGCTGGAATTGACGGCGAGTATGCCTGCGGCGCCCAGGCTGTGCGTAGTGGATCGTTCGGAGGGAGGCTGGGAAGGTACGGCTGTGCAAGCTCGCGCGCTGCGTGGGCACATGAGACGCCGTCCACAGTCACGTCGGCGAGCAGTGGGAGGAGGGAGGAGACGACTGTCCGCGCCATGTCGGGGGAGATGGCGAGGGTGGCGCTCGCGCCGCGCGCATTGGCATGGGCGGCCAGTGGCGGCAGTGTCCTCGCTAGGAGCGACTCAGCTGCACGTCTCCGATCTGCGTGCTCGTTTGCATGGCCATTTTGCGTCTTCGGGTCGACAGTGCCCGATAGACGTTGTAGTACCGTTGCCAGTGCAAAGGGTGCACGCGGATGGAGCGAGTCGCGCTGCACGTTTGCGAGATGCAGAACCGTCGAAAACGCTGGAGTAGTCTGCGGGTAGTCGAGCGACCACGGATCGGAGGGAAGGCGAAGCACGGCGTCCAACGCCTGGCATGGATCCACGTCCTCGTCTCCCTCGAGCTCGAGGCCGAGGATGGACTCGGCTGCTACTTCTGCTCCAGGCTGCGTCAGCTCGAGCGCATTCTTGGCTTGCAAGATGCGCTCGAGAGGGAGAGCTGGGGTTTGTGCGACGAGAGCAACGGTTTCAAAATATCGTCGCCGCGTGTCGTCGTCTGCGGACGATATGGAAGGTAGCGCAGCGAGCAGCGAGTCCGCCTCTGGTAATGGCAGCTCCGTGCCCTCAGACAGACTCAAGGCTGCCAATGCCGAACACGGGTCCGGACCCGGTAGGGACGCGTCCTCGTAGGCGTACAGCGACACCGTCATGCGTCGTGCTGGTGCGCGCAGGACAACGAGTCGGGTGGTGGTCTGAGATGAGTTCAAGCAGCTTCCAAGTATAAACACAGCTAACCTACATCCTCTGGCATATCCAGCGCAAAGTCTAGCGAATGCGGTGCAGGGTATACCTGCACACTCGTCCTCGCCAAGGCGTTCACAGGCTCCGAGGGCGCGACGTTCAGGAGGACGTCGGCGGTGAACTCGTGAGTGTCGGTCTCGCTGGGATCAGCTACTGATACATGACAATGCTACCAGCTTCCCACGCCTGACTCACCCGACTCCCGTCGCATGCGCGACGCCCGCTGGAATGACACGCAGCGACTTCAGCCGCACGGGCCGCGGAAAGCGGATGGCGGCGATGCCTGGTGCGCCATCGCCGGTGCTGCTCGACGCCGCGCCCTGCTCGGGGTACAGCGTCGGCGTGCCGTGGTACACGAGGACGGACATGGCGGTCGTTGAGAACGGTAGTTCGGGAAGGACGTGGTGGACCTGGAAGGTGGAGGTTCCGTGGAGCCGAAACGCCCGTCTCGACGCGTCCGTGAAGAGGGTCCGTATTGAAACCACCCAAACTCGCTCTCGCCATCGCTCGTTCCGCTCGCTCCGCTCGCTCCGCTCGCGCTCTCGCACACATGCATGCAGTCTAACCCGACAACCAGTGTCCCAAAACCCAATACATCTACGGACGGAACGCCTGGGGGAGCGCCGCCATGCCCCGGTTCGCAGCCTCCTTGTTGTGGATGCCAAAGCGGCTCGAGCAGTCGAGCAGGATGCGCAGGCCGTTGGCGGCGCGCACGCGCGAAATGTCGCTCGCGCCTGAACGCACCTGCACCTGGCGGTGCTCGACCGCCTCGGCCGCCGTGTGCGTCGCCCACGGGTAGGGGAACTTTTTGTGCAGCACCTCGTACACTGCCAGCGTCACGCCGAACTGGGGCGAGGAGCGGATAACACGCGCAATGCCGCCCTTGAACAGCGCTCGCGGGCCCTCTTCTTGCATGATCTTGACGAAACCGTCGATAACACCCTTGTACACCGTCTGGCCCGCACGGGCCTGCGACTGCAGACGCGTCTTGACCACGTCCGCGGGCGTCGTGAGGTACGCTGCTGGCATACCGGCGATACCGGCCGCCAGGAGGAGCTCGCCAAAGCTGAGGGTCTTACCGCGCTTGCCCTCGTTGAAGAAGTCCTTCTTTAAATGTGCGTACGCAGTGAAGTAGATCATGGACTGGGGTTAGTTTGGTCACTTGTCGCTGCTCACGAAGGGAATGTCGCGCCAAAGACACGCCGTCGCGCCCTTGTAGAGGCCGACGAGACCGAGCTGCTTGATGATGTGGACGGCGCCGCGCTTTGGTGCCTTTACACCCTCCAGCTTGGCCATCTCGCCGGCCATCTGCAGACGGATCTTGACAATCTCGAGCGGGTTGGTGACAGCCTGAGATCAGCGTAGAAGGTCCCTCTGACTTACAACCTGGCAACCACCGGCCGTACCACCAGCGATGAACTCCCACTGGAGCGCGATGCGCCCCGTCTCCGGGTCGGTAGCGCGTTTCCGTACCAGCTCGTTGACGGTGATCTTGATCGCCTTTTCCGGGGCCACACCGACAAGCTGCGGGAGGACACCGCGGTAGAACGCGCGCAGGCCACCCTCGTTGGCGTACACCTTCTTCACGCAGTCGAACGCGTTGCGGTACAGCACCTCGCCGACGACGTTGGATCGTTGGTTCTGCAGACGTGTCTTGACTAAGTCGATGGGGTAGACGGCGAAGGCGCCGACACCACCAGCGACACCACCCTGGACAAAGTTGTACGTGGACTGGCCGAGCTCCGAGAAGAAGCTGCCCTTTTTCCGCTCCTCAACAGCGGCGCCAGTGAGGCCCTCGGTCGGTGGGTGCCACTTGGCGTCGAGCAGCGACTCAAAGTCTGCCAGGGCGAGGCGCTCGCCGCCAGCACCGCTCCCCTCTCCGCGGCTTGCAAAGTGGAAGATGATGTTCGCCTCCATGGGCGTGAACACGCCCCAGCGCAGGTTGGCCGCGGCCTCATTGAGGAAGTCGGAGACACCGATACGGCCGTCCTTTGACTTGCGGATGGCGCGGTTAATGAGCCGCTCGACGACATCCATGTCGCGGATAACGTTGTGGAAGGCAATGACCTCGGAGTAGCTGATCTTGCGGCCGGGGTTCATCGTGCACAGGGTAGGCAGACGCGCGAGGACCGACTCGGACAGCTTGTGGCCCGCGATTTCCTGCCGTCAGCAAAGTCATCCCACTAGCTCACAATGATGATGCGCTGGAAGTCCTCGGGGTTGATGTACCCGTCAGTGTCCTTGTCGAAGAAGTGGAAGGCCTGGCGCAGACGCTCGCCCTGGAAGCCCTTGATGAGCTGCGTGAACTCGGAGTAGCCGAGGACATGGGTGCCACCGCGCTTGCCCAGGTAGAGCTTGATCCAGTCGCAGTCAAAGTTGAACGCTGGGGTCAGTGTTGCCCACCTGCCCACGTACGGATGCCGCTCTGCTCAATGTTGGCCGACAGCACATTCTTGAACTCTTCAAAGTCGATCGACCCCGACTCGTCGCTATCGTCAGCACGTCCCTCACGATCGACTTACGCGTCAAAGACACGGAATGCAAGTTGGTAGTCGGCGTCAGGCTGGGGTTAGCCGGTCCTTTCCGATTGATTATCCGGCGCGGACATACCCGTTTCAGCACTGAGGTTAGCGACTACGCTGGCGACAGGACATACGCGTCTCAAAGACCACAAAGTCCTCCCAGGACACAAGGTTGCGGCGGTTGGCGTCGGCGACGCGGAAGACTGTGGTTAGCGACGAGTCGGACATATCGAGAAATAGGGTTACTACCCGCCCACCCGAAACTCACGGACGCCGTACTGCTCGCGGTTGATGCGGTTGAAGCTCTCGTCCGAGGGCGCAATGGCGTCGACGAACTGGGTGACATTCATAAATCTGTGTGTGGTTAGCACACAGGTTGGGTCGCCCGGACGCCGATCGGGTGCGCGAAATTATTTCGGACGCCAAGCGACGCATGCGCTGTGCGTGGTGCGCGGCGGTGCGCACATGTCTGCGAGCCGTGCCACCTTGTATGGAGCATGGGATGCTCTGGTGGAACTTGCACCGTGCGCGTTGCAGTGCCCAGTGACGACGCGTGTTGTGACGACGCCCGCCCGCGGTGGGCGGGCGGGTGCCAGCTCCCAGGAGCGGTCGTGTTGACCCAACGAATGCAGCACGCGGGCTGCCGCGAGCTCGTTCTGTATGCCACCTGCCCACTGTTTTGTGCCGCCTGCCGCCTAACTCCCGACTCACTTCTTCCCGTCCACATCCTCCCCCGCATACTTGTCAAACGTCCGCCTCCAGCGCTGGAGCTCGGTCTCGCCGGGCTTGACGAGCGAGTCGGCGGTCGACTTGATGGCGGTGAGCCGCGAGGTGGCGGCGGATCCCTGGTCGGCCGGCATGACTGCTGAGCTGCGAGAGGAAGAGGAGGTAGGTGGTCTTGAAAGATTATGACAACACGAAAAGGCAAGGAATCGGACGTGTTCAGGGACGGCATGCCAAACGCTGGAGTCGGGCTACCGGTCCGCGCTACCCAGCACACACTTTCCGACACCCGGGTGAACCTTATCAGCCATGCTTCCGAGCGGTCAAATGACACGTATTACTTGTTGACAAGAGGAATCAGCCAGGAATCCATTTCCGACTTGCATCCACCACGATGGACGAGCTCGGCCTGCCGGTAGCCTTTGGCTCGAAATCCAAACACAACCTTCCCCCAAAACCAGCTGCAGAAGCGCAGCGCGGCGAATCAGGGCCGGCGCGCGGGCCCAGAGGCGCCGTGGGCAGCAGCAAGCATCGCGGCAAGCGTGCGCGACCCAGTCGCGGGACAGGCAGCAACGCACTGGCCGTCCCCCAGCGTAGCGCGCCCTCAGATACCGCCGCCGATACGGCAGGGGATGCGACCGATGCAGCACGTGTCGGTGCCCAAGTGGCCGGGCCGAGCCCGGGCGACAAGGTGTGTCTCACGAGGTGGTCTGGGCGTAATCTTACCTGCAGCGGCCCTACACTTCCTCCGACTCGGCAATAGGAAGCACGACATCTGCGGATCAATCCGCGCGAGGAGGGCACGGTGGTCGTGGTCGGAGAGGCCGTGGGGGCCATGGCCATGGTGGGGGTCGTGGGGAAGGCGGATCCGAAGCAAGAGGCTTCTTCCAGGAGAGCTTCTGTGAGGACCCGTGGAAGGAGCTCCTCGCGAGGCGGTCAAAGGCCTAGCTGTAATATATGTATGTCAACTGTATCCATTCCTATTGTTATGCAGTCCAATGCATGATGCTGATTATTGCTGATATGAATCTATAAGTGCCGAGAAATGTATGCCGTCTAATGTCCTCGCTTACTTGCGAGTAGGGGAAGTGGGGTGCGGGTACGCCTCCGAGCGAGAGAGCGTGCGCGATGGAGAGGAGAAGAGGGAAGTCGGGCGCGAGGTGGGGTGGTGCAGCTCCTGCTCCATGGACATTGAGCGCTCGAGGTCAAAGAACTCGGGGTTGACAGCGTCCTCGTCCTCGCCGGCGGTGTGAGTCGACTCGCGACGGCCAGCAACATCCTTCTCAACGTCGCCACCACCAAGAGCGGCCTTGCGAGCGGCGACGATCTGGGCGTAGATGGCAGCAGCCTCGGCGGCGTACTTGCACTTGGCACGGATCTGAGCACCGTACTTGTAGAAGAGGAAGGGGAACGGCGCACACGCGAGAGCGAGGAAGCCGGGGAGAGCAGCAGCCCAGTGGATGCCGAGGGTCTTGTACATGTCGCTGGTGAACATGGGGAAGGCGGCGCCGAAGAGCGAACGGAGGACCGAGTTGGCGGCCAGAACAGAGGCAGCGTAGATGACGTAGACGTCGACGAGGTAGCTCATAATCGAGAGGAACAGAACAACCATGCCCATGCCGAAGGGGACGCCAAAGATGATGGGGGCAATCCAGTGCACGTTGGGGCCGTTGGTAGCAGCAAAGCCAGCAAGGCCAATGATGATGACGATACCGCCCCACATGGCTGGCGGGAGACGGTCCTCGGGGACGGGGTAGCCGCGCTTCTTGATGGTCTTGAGGTAGCGGGGATTGGTCCAAACAACGGTCACGATAACGGAGAGGATGGCGCCAACCATGATGCCCAGGAAGGCAAGGCCCTCAATGCCAGTAGACCAGCCGCGGTTGATCGAGAAGACGATCGGGTAGGCGGCAAAGTTGAGGTAGAGAATGCCGTAAATGATGGCAACGTAGATGGAGAGGATGAGGACAATGGGCTCGAGGAAGAGGAACTTCCAAGGACGGATGAGCGAGGCCTTGAAGAGGACCTTGACGTCAAAGGGCTTGGCAGCGTCGGCGCGGTAGCGGTAGACCTTGCCAGTTGCCTGGGCGAGGCGGTCGGCACGCTTGCGGAGGATCATAGGGGCGTAAGTCTCAGCCGAGCCGATGAAGAGGATGAGGAGAACCACGCCGCAGAAGATGGCGAGGAAGCCCTCGACCCAGCGCCAACCAGCAGACTCGCCGAGGAAGCCACCGGTGATGGGGCCGATGGCGGGGCCGAGGAAGGGGGCAACGGAGAAGAGAGCCATGCCGAGACCAATCTGCTTGGCGTCGAGAATGTCGGCGATGGTGCCACCGGCGTTTGCAAGAGGCGAGGAGCCAAAGAAGCCTGCGAGCCCGCGGAACACGAGAACGGAGCCGGGGTTGGGCGCGGCACATGTCACGGCCTGCCAGAGGGTGAGGAAGAAGTAGGAGAAGAGGTAGATGATGCGGCGACCAAAGACTTCAGAGGCGGGAGCCCAGAGGAGAGGGCCAAAGGCGAAGCCGAGGACGAACAGGGAGACGCCAGCAGTCCAAAACAGGGAGCTTTTGCCAAAGTCCTTCATGAGGCTGATGATGCCACCAGTGTACGCCGAAGAGGACAGAGCGACGGCCAAAGTGGCAAACGAGGCGATGACGATCTGCCCCCACTTGTACGCGGTAGGCCATCGTTGGGGGTCCTCGGGGTCGACGGGAAGCCAGTCAACAATGTACGGGTCCTCGTCGGTACCGCTGCCCTTGTAGGGGTGTGCGAGAATGGTCTCGAATGGCGTGACGTAGCGACGCCACGGACGCTTCTTGAGGGTGTAGGACGACGCAGACTTGTCGCCTACGACGTGCGGCGCCAGCGTCTCAGAGGTGGTAGTAGACATGATGTTGCTGAGAGTCAGCTACCGGTCTCAATTTTCGACGTGTTTACGCCCAGCCACCAGTTTTATTTTTGGCCAGTGGGTTGGAGCCAATTACTTACCTTGAGCTCGTCGACAGTTGTTGTTGTTGTGATCTGCAGTGGTGACGAGGGCAGTGAGAGTGGTGCGCGGTGGCGAGCTGTTGCTTTTCCAGTCAGCGTGGGGAGAGTTCAAGGTCTTGCGAGATGGAGCACGATATATTTGTACTGGTTGAGCCGGCGGCGGCGCGGCGCCCGAGGATGAGAGCATGGGGAGCGGAGGTACCACCAGGCCCGAACAGCAAGACCGAACATACAGCCAAAAATTGAGCATGTGACGTCAGGGTACGCGGCAAATCTCAGGGGCGTCTGGCGGATACCTCGACTGAGGGGGGCCAGGCTGTGATTACGGCCGACCGTCACCGCCCATTAGTCACGGCGCGCTACCATGATCGTCGGACGTGGCCGACGCCGATGGCCAGCACGTCAGGCATGGTGAGCAGGCAGATAGTCTTGATAATCACCACATTTGTCTGCAGCCATCGCGTATCTTGCTGCACCGCATCATCCTCGGACACGGCTGATGATCGTTTGAGCCAAGGTCGGAAGACGCGAGGAATGTTGGAATGGACAGTGGTGATCAGGTGATAGCTCGGCGCCACCAACCTCCACTCCTCCACTGCCACTGCTTCTGAATGTCACGTGCAGCGGTAACGAGGAGGCGTGTGTCGCGCCAAGGGGCTATTCAGTTGACCAGAAGCAAGCGACGATCGGGGCGCACACAAGGACACACTCAAAGGACCATATCCGGCAGGACAAGGCTAGTGCGCCCTGCTGTCCACACAACACACACTCGTCCCTCGGATTCTAGACGACCGCCGCCGTTCCACTGCCCCTCTCTGCCTTCAACACACAGCTTCCGTCTCTCCTTCACATCCTCCTTCAACACAGGTCCTCTTCTAACATCGTCAACTCTCTCCCTCTCTCTCTTCCTCGTCTTCAGTCATTGACCTCAAGCGCGACGCACGCACCTACTACAATGCCCCCAGATAGTCATGCCCAGCGAGCGCCCTCCCGAGGAGACACGCCTCGCCCACACGCTCACACCAACGGGCACGTCGCGGCAGCGCGACGCGAGCCTCTTCCGCTCTGCCGTTCGCGCACAGACACTGACCCATGCCCTCAGACGCCCTTGCTCTCGTCCTCGCTTCGCAGCCAGAAACCATCCCGTCCTTCCTTCGCAGCGGCAACAAGGCTACCCACAATGTAGCATGTTCCCAAGCCTACCGTCACCTCGAGGTCGAGGTCGCCGTGGCTGGCACCCTCGGCCAGCTCTCCTCGCATGGAAGCGGTGAATTTACACGTGACTGCTGCCCTGGCTATGGTATGCGGGGAAAGCTGTATGCCGTCTTGCGGTGAGCAGGCGGGCACTGCCGTCCTAACTCTAGTTCTCCCAACTACGCCCGACACGTACAAGACGTCCACTTTCGGCACCCGTGTCCAACGCACACCCCCACGGCGATCGACCAGGTCGCACGACCCTCTGATCGAGCAGAGGCATGGGAGTTTGCAAGTAGTCTCCTCGGCCACCTGCCCAATGTCCACACGGTCGTGTGGCAGACTGGCTTCGGTGTCGGTGGTGCATTGTGGACTGTGAGCAACCTTGAGGACTGAGTCTCACCTCAGACCATCGCGTCCCTCACCAAGCTGCGACGCCTAGAGTTGATCACACCCCCGCTTCATCCAGGCAGCGTCTGGTCAACGCCTCAATACCCGCGCTTGACGCCTGAACTGCAACGCGTAGCATCCCCAGGTCTGGATCGCTCGTACGTGAACGGCAACGCGGGATCCCGAGCCAAAGCCGTCGGCCATGACGGCTGGGCTCTCGGGCCGGCCTGGGAGAACCTTGAAGTGCTCGCTCTGGACGGACTGAGTGCCCAAGGGGTAAGCTCAGAGTGGCCTACCGTGCTGACCGCAGGCGAGAACCTTTGCGAGCCACCTCCAGATCCTCGCAAACCAGCACGACAGCGCACAGCCGCCCTCCCTGCACACTCTCTCACTCTCCACACACTTTGCCGACCTGCGGCTGTGTGAAAGCATCGCACAGTTTGGGGCCCTGCGTAGCCTCAAGCACATCACTCTCTCGACAACGGGCACAAAGCTCAACGCCGAGTGCGTCAAGGTTCTAGTTGAAGACTGCACAGCGCTGGAGACGCTACGACTGACCGACATTGAGGGTGAGCTGAGAGAGTTTTGTCAATCTGACATCAGGTCGCCTTGACAAGAACACCTGGGCAGAGATCGATCGCTGGCCGAGCAGCCTGACCAGTTTCGAGCTGGAGATCAGCGAAACGGGCTCGCATCACTCCTGGGTGTTAAAGCATCTTTCTTCCATCCAGGAAGTGTGCATCTCCCAGCTCACTCGCTTCAGCGTGCGGCGTCTGCTGCACTCGGTGGCCACTCTGCCATTCCCGTCTCCCAGCGTCGCAGTCCCAAAGACCCTAGCCACGCACCGGGCTGAACGGCTCCCGTGTGACCTCCTAGATGCCATCGTCCATGGCGGATTCAAGCTGGAAGAACTCTGCCTCGACTGGTGGGAGATGACCATCGACGAGCTGGAGCAGATCCTGCTGGCCTGTCCTCAGCTGTGCAAGCTGCAGGTGAACGTCAAGGCGCCGATCATGGACATCGTATGTGGCAGCGCTGACCTTGCTCACACCAGATTGGCATGACTGTCGCATTTGGCAACGTGCCCGAGCTCAGCGAGCTCGTCATCACGAGCGATCCCGCCCTGGGCTCTGCCGCTCCAAAGATCAAGACTGCGCGCAAAAAGTCCCTCACCGAGTTTGACGACTTGCCCCAGTTCCTCGCCGACAAGCTGGCCGACAGCGATCCGACCATGGTCGAAATCCGCGATCTGCGCAAGTTTGCCCGTCGCCTGCCCAACTTCCGTGTCCTCCGCTGGGCAGGTCGGCAGGGCAAGGGCGAGTGGCACTTTCTGACTTCGAAGAAGTCGACTCTGACCTCGATCGACTTTATTCCCTCTGCCGTCCTCACCAAGCGTATCTGGCTCGAGTCACAGCTGACGGTTCCGTCGTTCGAGTTTGAGGACGACGGGGCGAATACGTCTCTTGCGCTCGAGCCGCCCATCTCGCCCGACCGCTCCACCAGCAGCGACCTGCCAGCGTTATCGCGCACGACCACTGGCAGCAGTTCTTCCATGATCTTATCCACTACGCCGCCGTCCGTCGCGCCTGCCATCCGCCGTTCCTCCAGCACGACTAGCACGGGCGTCCTTGGCCTTGAGTGGGAAGCGTTCCCCCCGCCGCTCAAGTCGCCCAACATTGCGACCTCGCCGACCAAGTCGAGCTTCCCCTCACGCCGCGAGAGTGCCTCTGCTCCGATTCCCATACTGAACGGCAAGACTTCCGAACCACCTCGCAGCCGCGGTGGCCGCAACCGCCGCGAGTCGCGCGAGGCCAAACCGCGTCTCTCCTTATCCACCTCTCCCACAAAGGTGCCTGTAACCAAGCCTCTCCCAAGTCCAACAAAGGAGTCCCGCCACGTTCCAGGCTCGGCGCCACGCAAGGCCCCGCCCTCCCCCATCAAGACATCCACCAAGCCCACCTCGCCCACTAAGTCCCCGACCAAGCTCGAGGCCGAGCCCGGCTGGACGACCGTGCAAGACGCGCGCTGGCGCAAGAAGTAACCGCGGCGCAACCTGTGCTGCGCTGGCGCAAGCAAGAACCCACACAAGACTCACTCATTGTACCATCCACCATCGAAATTGTACATGCCTCATTGTACATGCCTCATGAAGATATGTCTAAACCGTGCCTGTGCCGAGGAGACGGCCGAGTGAGTGAGCGGGCGGCGGCGGAGGTACGGACGTGAGGATATTCTCCGACGCCGAGTCCGAGATAACGGCGGCCGGCTGGCCGGCGACGAGTAATGACAGCTCGGCGATGCCCGTGGGCGCTTGCTAAGACTGTGGGGTGCACGGGTCGGCTGAGCTGAGCGTCTGACCGTCGAGCTGCCAACATCCTGAATCGCCTATCGAATCATGAGTATATCGGTGGAAGAAGAGCATACAGACAGGCCATCCTGGCATAGCTACAAAGCAGGCAAGCTCCCCAGCTGGGGATACAACAAGCTCAGATCCCAGTCCATGATATCAAAGTCGAGGCCAAGCGGTTCCTCGGGCTCGCCCTCCTTGGGCAGCGGCTGGGGCTGCAGCGTCGCAAGCGCCTTACAGCTCTCAGCAAGCAGCTTGAGCCCCTCGTCGAGCACGAGGCGCGGCGCGCCGCCGAGCGTCCGCAGTCTGCCCTCGGCTGCGTCCAGCTTGCCGCTATCCACCAGGTGGACGTGGGGATAGACGCGCGCGACGTGCGCCACGGCGCGCCGGAACGCGATCAGCGCCGTGCACGCTACCTGGACAATGTACGCCGGTAGCGCGGCCGGGTCCATCGGCGCTGCCGGGGACGGGGTGTCCGGAGAGCTGGGGGAGGCGTCGAGGACGAGCTCCATCATGGCCGTGAGCGTGCCGGGAAACTTGCCGAGACACTGCATTGTCGCCTGTCGCGCGTCCTTGAGCGGACTGGGGATCCACGTCGCGAGTGCCGTGAGCCGCAGACCCATTGCGAACTCGATACACCGCGCATCCGTGCGTACGAGTGCTGGGGTTAGACGATTCGGGCAGGGGGAGCTCACGCGGCTTGGCTGCGCTCGCGGCAAAGGCTCTCGCGGCCTCGTACGTGTCCTTCCAGATGGGGTGGAGCTCGCGCACGCGCTCGACGTCGTACACGCTTACATGCTCCAGCTCGCCCATGGCCGCGATGAAGGGTGCAAAGATGTTTGCCAGCTCGGCCTCGGCGCGCAGGTGCTTGTTGCACACTTCCACGCTCTCCCTTGCGAGGACTGGCAGGTCTGTCGCGACGAGCGGCGGGAGACGGGTCAGCTGCCCGTTCATGAGCGATAGGAGTGCGTAGCGGTTCGAGACTGCCGCCCACTGTTGTCAGATTGGAAAGAATAGGACGCACGAGCTGCAGCTGCCACAGCGCCTCGCTCCAGTGCTCGTCGTTCAGGTCGTCCCCGCATCGCAGCGCCGTCTCGGCGCGCGTGTCGAGGCTGAGCGCGATGCCCATCGAGTACGCGAGCGAGACGAGTCTGAACGCCGTGGCCGACGTGCCCTTGTCGTCCGCCGGCGGCGCGAGCGCCAGCACAAGCAACGCGAGGATGACGTCCACGCTCGCCGCGCCGCCCATCGCGAGCAGAATGCACTCATCCACTAGCCCACTCAGACGACGCCGCACATCGCGCTCGAGAGAGGGCACATGCTGCAGCGCGGCGAGGACGACGAAGCCATGCTGCGGCAGTGGCGTGCCGACGGCCAAAAACGGCGGCAGAGGGAGGAGCGGCGCGATGCGCGCCTTGAACCCGTGCCAGGCCAATTCGACGTGCCCTGCGCTCATGATCCCGCGCAGTACTGGGTCGGGGTAGGCGCGCAGGCAGGCTGGCGCGAACATTGTCTCGTTGAGCTGGTACACGTTCAGCGTCGCCAGCTTGAGCGGCCCGCCGATCTGGACCTCCTCATCCGCGCTCGCTGGTTGATGAGGCGGGGCGGCTGTTGCGTCCCAGGAAGCGTGCCGCAGCTGCTGCTCGACGTCTGCCAGCGCTGCCTCTGTACGAGCTACGCGCCGCTCGGCCTCTGCGAGGCGCGCGCGCAGCTCGTCCATCTCCGACGTCGGTCTGGCGGGCGCTTGAGCGGGATGTCGAGCGCTCGCGCTGCCGTTACTCTGCCAGTCGCGCGGCAGCGGCGCAGCTGGCGCTTCGATGCGCCACCTCTCACGCTCGCTCGGCTCGCGCTCATATTCATCGCCTAGCCTGCCCGCGATCTCGGACAGGGAGCATGGTTTCCGTCGTTTCCGACACAGCCCGCACCCGTCTCCCGTTACGTCCTCGCAGCGCGTCTTGGACGCCACGCAAGTCTTGCATGCGCGGAAGATCTTGGCACGCTTAGGCCGCTCTGGCGAGGTCGAGCGAGGCATGCGGTTGTTGAAGTTGTGGGTGATAGTCGATACACGAGCGGCGTAGCATTGTTCCGAAATCCGGTCAGCACCGCCCACCGCCCAGTCATCCTAACTTTGAACGCTCATGGCGATGCATTGCCTACAGGACATGGACTACGGTCACAACAGGGCGATGCCTGGTCTATGGATGCTTGGGGTGCTGGGCACTGGAAGATGGAATGAACTATGAACACAGGAATGAAACTAATGCAATGTTTAGTTGGCAAGCCAACCGAGTTCGTTGACGAAGCGCTCGCGCAGGGGTTGGAGGGCGTGGCGGAAGCCGTCAACCATGGGGTGGTTGGACACTTGTGGTGGGGGGAGGGAGATGGGAGTGGCCCAGGAGACCATGGAGGGGGCAATATGCTGAGTGGGCGCCATCGAGGCCCGAGTGAGGTCAGCCAGGCCGTCGGCCCATGCAGTCACGGTCGAGCGAGAGTACATGCCTCCGCGGCGGTTGACCTCCTCCGATAGGCCACTGACCCACTGCGTCCACGCAGTGAGAATGTCGTTGCAGAGGTCAAGCAGAGGCCGCGCGGCCGGTGGTTGCTCGGCCGGGACGAGGTTCAAGAGCTGAATAATATGGGCCGTGAGAGCGTGGAGGAGGTGGAAGATGGTGCTCGGCTCGACGTTCGTGCCGGGGGATGGGGTGGTGAAGAATTTGAGATACGTTGAGGCCGTCTTGGTAAACGTGGACACCTGCTCCTCGACGCGGTTCCACCGTCGGGTAGCAACATAGCCTTCCTGTGGTTCCCATGTGCCTGCCGCCTTGCCGACTTTGGTAATGATGCGCTCCAGGGTCTCGAGGCAGTTGGGAAGTGGGGGAGGAGGGATGCGGCGGAGGACACGTTGGGACAGCGAAGGGTTCTCATTGAGGAGTTCGAGGAGGATCGGAAGGTGGGAGGTTGGGGGGAGAGACGCTATTGTCAGCACAGTCGCCTCATCACTCTTACCAAGAAGCAATCCCACATCAGGCCCATCACTAGCCGTGGCCGCAGCTTCAACCTCCTTGCGCACGCGCTTGATCGTCTTGCCAGAAAACTTGCGCTGGCCTGGGGCGAGGTTCTCTTCCTCGTCATCACGTCGACGTGACGACAGCGATGGCGATCCGAGGGGCGAGGGCGATGACGTTGGCGACGGCGAAGCCTGGCGCGTGCGCTTGTTGGATTGCGGCGCTGGGGAGACTGAGGGCGTCACACGCGGGGGTGCGAGGCGCCTGAGCGGCGTCGACGGCCCAGCCCCCATTGGCGACCCAAACCCAGACAGGCCGCCGAGAGGGGACTGGCAGCCAGTCATGTGCGACGGCTGGCCAAAGCCGAATCCTAGTGGAGACATGCTCGCTGGCGCGCCAAAGCCCAGCACATTGGGCGGGTGCTGCGTGAGAGGATGCGCCATGGTGCGGCCGGTGCTATTGGGTGGCAACTGTTGAGGAGGTGGAGCTAGGGGAGCTACAGAGAGCTGTTGGTAGGAGCAACGTCGCGGTCACAGCGCCAAGGCGCACTCGCCGGGGGCTGTGGTGGAATGGAGGGGGTGAGACGAGGAGCAATGAGATGTTGCCAGATGATTATCGAGTGGTGGCTGAAGTCGTGCACGGGAGAGCCTGGCTTGAGCGTCGCCCACAGCAACTGATATGGGTGGAAATCTGCCTCCGCTACCCACACGTATTTTTCCGTCCTCATTCTTCAAGACCGTCGTTGATGTTCAAGTACGCTCCAGCAGCACTGCGCACACCAAGCACAAAACCCGGCGGGGACGACACTAAGCGCTCGAGCACGAAATAGCCCTCAGAGTAATTGGCCAAGATGACGACCGCACAGAAGGTGGGTAGCGGCAACTGTAGCCTGGGCCTCAGCTGACGCTCGCGCGACACATCAACCTCCGACTGTTCCTTCTCTGCCTTGTTACACGCGCCTCAACATGTGCAGATTAAGGACATCGAGGATGAGATGGCGAAGACGCAGAAGAACAAGGCGACTGAGTGAGTGTGCCTCTCCAGCGAGCTGCTGTTCACTACTGACTTTCACAGATACCATCTTGGGCAGCTTAAAGGTGCATATCACCGGCGCGTGGTGCAAGATACTAGCTAACTCCCAGCCAAGCTTGCGCGTCTCCGTCGTGAGCTTATCACTCCCCAGGGAGGTGGTGGCGGCGGGCCTGGCCTCGGCTTCGATGTGGCAAGAACGGGTCAAGTGGGTTAAGGAAGAAGGCCGTCGCTGATGTCAGGCAACGATCGGTCTAGTAGGATTGTCAGTTTCGACCATTACCGTGTCTAACAAGCAGCCCTTCGGTCGGGAAGTCGACTCTCATGTCCAAGCTCACGTGAGTCATTAGACACTGCTTCTCTAACCCTTCCAGTGGCACGCACTCCGAGGCGGCCTCGTACGAGTTCACGACCCTCACCACCGTCCCAGGTGTCATGGAGTACAACGGGGCCAAGCTCCAGATCCTCGACTTGCCAGGTATCATCCAGGGTGCCAAGGACGGCAAAGGTCGTGGTAAGCAGGTCATTGCCGTGGCACGAACCTGCAACCTGATCTGGATCGTGCTGGACGTCCTGAAGCCTCTGGACGACTTGCGAGTGCTGGTGAACGAGTTGGAGGGGTTCGGTATCCGGCTGAACAAGCAACCGCCGCGCATTTCCGTCAAGCGGAAGGAGACGGGTGGTATCTCCATCACCAACACTGTTCCTCTCACGAAGATCGACGCTGGCGAGATCAAGGCCGTGTTGCAGGAGTACCGCATGACCTCGTGCCAGGTCATGATTCACGAGCCCGACTGCACTGTTGAGGACTTTATCGACGTTGTCGAGGGCAACCGGTGAGCGGGAAGATTTGGGTCCAGCTGACATCAGCATGTACGTGCCATGCCTCTTCGTCCTCAACAAGATCGACGCGATCAGTATCGAGGAGCTGGACCTCCTGTACAAGATCCCCAACTCCGTTCCTGTGTCCTCAAGGGTGAGCTGCGAGTCCTGCAGACACAGCTGACAGCAGGAATGGATGAACATTGACGAGCTGCTGGAGATCTCCTGGGAAAAGCTGGCGCTTGTCCGAGTGTACACCAAGCCGAAGGGCAAGCAGCCAGACTATTCTACACCCGTTGTCTTGCGGCGCACTCGGTGAGTTACATGAACCTTGCGCCTACTAACTCCGCAGCTGCACCGTCGAGGGCTTCTGTGACGCCATCCACAAGGAAATCAAGCGGCAGTTCAAGTACGCAATGGTGTACGGCACGTCGGCCAAGCACTCGCGCGGTCAAAAGGTCGGCCTGGACCACGTCCTCGAGGACCAGGAGTGAGTTTTGCTTCCTCTTTGCGAACTGACACCCAGCGTCATCACTCTGTTCAAGAAGTAGATGGTCCTAGCATTGGTCGTAGAGAGGACGCGCATGCACATTGTATTTTACTCCTTGCGTTTGTATGTGGTGTGACCCGTGAACGAAGCCGGCTGCAGGGTGGAGCATCCCAGGGGTTGGACGGCAAATCCAGGAACCAAACAAATCACCCGCGTCTTCTCATCTAAACATCACTCTCGGCGCCTTCCACCACCGACCACGGCACGATGCCGGCCGCAGCTGCGGATGGGTCATACGGAAATGAAGGGCGAGTTGCATCAGCCTGCACAGACTGACTCACAGTCCCACCTCCACGCCGTTCATGTCGCTCTCCGACTTCGAGATCGGAAAGCCTCTTGGCAAGGGTCTGCAACTGCTCAATATGCATGCTGACGACCAGGCGGCTTTGGTAAAGTCTACCTAGCCCGGCAACGCTCAAGTGGCTACGTAGTCGCGCTCAAGTGTCTCGACCGCCAGCTGATAGAGTACCACCGAAACGAGAAGCAGATCTCGCGCGAGATCCAAATCATGCAGGCGCTCCGGCACCCCAATGTGATCCGCCTCTACGACTACTTTGCGGACGCGAAGAACATCTACCTCACGCTCGAGTATGCCGGGCAGGGCGAGCTGTATCGCCAGCTGTGTAAGACGGGCCGGTTCCACGAGAAGCGCGCGGCAAGATTCGCAAAGCAGGTCGCTGCGGGGTTGGAGTACCTACACTCGCAGGATATCATACACCGCGATATCAAGCCCGAGAACCTGTTCATTGGCCTCGACGGCGTCGTCAGGATTGGTGACTTTGGGTGGAGTGTGCATTCGCCTGAGGGAATGTGAGTGCACTGAGACTTCGCGACTGACCCCAGGCAACGCACGATGTGCGGGACAACATCATACGTCTCGCCCGAGATGGTGATGGGCCAGCCACACGGGAAAGGCGTGGATCTCTGGGTGAGTTGTTAGATCCCCGCCAAACTGACAGCAGGCACTAGGTGTGCTCACGTATGAGATGGTCGCAGGTGAGGAACCGTTCAAAGCGGACACTTCTCTGGGACCGCGACGTGAGCATACATAATGGCTCTAACTAACCAACAGTGGTGCACGCTCGCATCTGCCGCTGCGATATTCAGTTCCCGGCCTACCTCTCAAAGGAGGCCAAGGCATTTATCACAGACGTAGGTCTTTGAGGGACATCACTGACGACAGCTACTTCAGATCAACCCAAGGCATCGCCTTCCCTTAGCGGAGGTGCCCAACCACCTTTGGATTCTCAAACACGCTTCATGACAGTTGTATCACTTTTATCACTACAGTTCGGAATGGCATCACATAGTTCCACCAGTTTCGGACTCAAGCGTCGAGTTGTTGGGGTGACACTTGATGTGGTCGTGGTGGTGGTGCTTGAAGTTGTTGCACACGTGCTGGATCTCGGGGTGGTCGTCCTTGCCCGAGATGAGCGTAACGTTCTTGAAGCGCCAGTCGTGGCAGGGCTGAGCAGGCGAGCAGTTGAGCCAGAGCGCGCGGTTGGCGGTCGCCTTGGCGTAGACGTTGGTGAAGTTGATGTGCGACCACTCAAACGTGCCCATCTTGTGCTTGCCAATCTCGTCGTCGAGGTACGTCAGACCAGCAGTGAGCGCAATGGGGCGGTCAATGTCCTCCATGTAGATGTCGTGGATGGAGACGTTCTTGCACCAGCCAGTACCGCCACCGCCGCCGTTGGGCGGCTGTCCGGCAGCCTCACCAATCCACGACTTGAAGTAGATACCCTGGAAGCCGCGGCACTGGTTCGAGGGATAGAGCTTGATGTCGTGGAGGGCGACGTTCTCGATGATGTCCGTCACGCCCTCGTACTGCGCGATGGAGCCGAACGCGATACCAGTGCCACCGACACAGGTGGCGTTGTGGACAGCAATATTGGTGCTGTTGGGCTTGAAGGCAATGCAGTCGTCACCACCCTGGTAGACAAAGTTGGTGATCGCAACGTTCTTGGACCGGTAAGTGTCGATGCCATCCGTGTTCTGCAGCCAGCTCTTCTCCGAGAATGGCGCGTTGTCATCGTAGCTCGTCGCGTTGACGTAGCAGTTGTGGTACGAGACGTTCTCCGAGTCGACGAGAATGTGGGCCCAGAACTGGGGCTGGATGATGGACCAGTTCTTGACCACGGCGTTCTTGACGTTCATGAGCGCCATGGACATGGGGCGGCCGTGTACGTTGCCAACACCCTTTGAGAAGGTGTACCAGGCCTGGCCATTGCCATCGATGCCACCCTTGTTGTTGCCGTCGAGGACAAAATTCTCGCCCTCGATGATGAAGGCGAGCTTTTGATTCTGGAAGCCGAGGTCGAACGAGTTCTCGATCCAGTAGTCGAGGTTGTCGGACGAGAAGCTCAGCCAGCCCTTGAGAGAGACGACGGCATTCCGGAGGTGGACCTTGAGGGGGCGGGTAATGTTGCTACAGTCAGCTCAAATCCCAAATGAAGCACTCACTATTTCTCACTGGGCATCATGATGATACCGTTCTTTCCGCAGCGCTCAAACACCTCCTCGATGTTGTCCGTGTCGTCCTCGCCCTCGTCCGTGGCCGTGAGGGTGCAGATCCCACCGATGCCGCCAAGGCGCTCATTCCAGCCCTGGGTTACGGTGATGCGCTCGTTGCCGTGCATCCACAGATCGACAAGCTCAACCACGTCGGCGACCACCTCGCCGACATCGGGAATGTGGGGGATCACCGACGCGCGCCCGACAGCGGCCAGAGCGAGGAGAGCAGAGACCTTCATGGTGGGTACGATGCGACGCGCAAGTGCCCCAGAATACTCTTTTAAATGCCATCCGACCGGTACCGGAACCCGCTGCACGAGGTGCATCATGGAACCGGCCGTTCGGCGCCGGGCCGGATGAGACCGAGTACCGCAGTCAATACTTGGACTCGGTCCTCCGCCCACTTGCCACATCTCTATTGCGGCCATGGCTTCCTCTGGCATGGCGACTGGCGCCAAGGCCGTATGGGCCGCGCTGCATACGTTCCAGTATGGCCTTGCGATCGCGGGGCTGAACGGGATCCAGGCGGCGTTGACCTGCCAAACCCCGGCGCTGGACAAGCAGCGGTGGCTGAGTGACTGTGTGGCAATGAGTGTGAGCTGTTGACAGGGAAGTTCTGATATCAGGAAGCGCAGTTCGGCGTCGTGGTCGCGATCTTCACCCTCGGCGGCCTCGTGGGCTCGCTGTCGAGTTGGGGAGTGAACCACAAGCTTGGGGCAGTAGGCACTCTGCGATGTTCGGCCGCAGCCATTCTTCTGGGCTCTTTGGCTCTGTCAGTGGCCAACAGCGTCCTGATGATGGTGCAGGCTCGGTAAGAGGGAAAATATTATCACCAACTGACGGCAGGGTGGTGATCGGCGTGGGCTGCGGACTGGCGACTACGACCGTACCGCTGGTACTAGCCTCCATTGCGCCAGCGAGTATCAAGCGCTCATTGGGAATCATGAACCAGCTCTTCATTGTGTTCGGCATCCTACTGGCGCAACTGCTAGCCTTCCCGCTCGGGAAGCGATATTTGTGGCGCGGCGTTCCTGCAATCGCTGCAGGTATCGCGGTACTGCAGCTACTCGGCAGCTTGTTTGTCACCATCGAGGCCAAATTAGACGACGAGACGCAACCTCTCCTCGGTGAAGCGGAGCCGCTCACCATTGGCGAGCTGTTCACTACTACAGACCAGCGCGTGCGGCGGGCTCGTGAGTTCAGCTGAAGCGGTGTAGCTGACAGCAGTACCCCTCGTGCTCATCTCGCAGGTCGCTCAGCAGCTCTGCGGCGTCAGTGCCGGTAAGCTCTCATACTGTACAGCCCTAACAGCAGTCATGTATTTCTCGACCAGCATCCTCTCCTCCGTCTTCCCCACAGACGCCAAGCTCGTCGCGCTCTGGGTCATCATCATGAAGGTGCCCGTGACGATCGCGCCAGCCTTCCTCATCGACGTAAGTCCCCTTCTCTCCTCTTTGCACCACTGACCACAGCGCCTCGGTACACGCCCTCTCCTCATCCACCCGACGAAAGTAATGGTCGTAGCCTCAATGCTCCTCGGCCTGGGACTCAATCGGGGTACGCCCTTCTTGGCAGTAGCGGGTATCGTATCCTACGTCGCGGCCTTTAGTGTCGGCCTCGGGCCCGTGGCTTGGGTCGTCCTCGGCGAAGTCATGCCGCCACACGCACGCACCGCCACGAGCAGTCTTGGCCTGGCGCTGAATTGGAGCACAAATTTCGTCGTGGGCACCGCGTTCCTACCTTTGCAGCTCTGGCTCGCCAAGAGGGTGGGCGGGCAGGGCACCGTGTTCTACCTCTTTGCGGCCAGTTGTGCGTGCGCCGTGCTGGGGATGCGGTATGGGTACAGAGTGTACGAGCGGGTGGAGTAGTGCTATGCAATTCATTGTGTCTTTCACCAGGCTCCCATTATAATACATACTGGAAGTGAGCAACTACGTAATGTCTGTCCTGAGGCTGCAACGCTTGTATCTGTTATCTGCGCGGCTCCATCGAGGCTGGAAGTCGAGGTTAGGACATTTCGCTCGGACGCCTAGTCGAGGGATCATAAGGTAGAAGATTTCTACATTTTCATCGGCGAGATGGCCGAGCGGTCTAAGGCGCTGTGTTAAGGATCACTTCCTCCGCAGTCTTCGGACGTGGGTTCGAATCCCACTCTCGTCAACAGAGGATTCAGTTCCTCAGCCTACTCTTTTGCGTGCTGGTGGCAGCCGCTTGTCGCACTCCGGATTGTCGAGTTTGGTGGAAGACGGAAATTTTGGTCCCGCGGTGGAGGCGGAGTAATCTAGGTCCGACCTCGGCGGACAAGCTATGCTCCGTGCTTACCCCGTGTTGTAAAAGATCGGATCGGACGTGGGTTCGAATCCCTCTCTCGTCAACAGAGGATTCAGTTCCTCGGCCTACCTTTTTGTTGTCGGCGGACCGAGGGAAAGAGATTGAGGTCAACACTGGCCACGCAGAGACTGCCACTGCACTTTGTCGGAGGTTTATTTCGGTGATGTCGGTGACTTGTGCGATCCGGTGCTGCGAAATCTGTCGGTCCGATGTGTACGCCCTTCCAATGATTTGCCGATGGGACCTACTCACGCACGCCGCTTGCCAAGCCACCCAACCGCTAGCGTCGGGCTGGAAGCGGGCGCAGTCCGAGAGCTGATAACGCGGGAGGACGCCCAGGTCAGAAGACGGATTTTCCGCCCCAGCTTTGGCGCAGACGAGGGACGATCGGGTTTGTGCACGGCAGGGCTGTATCCATATGCCTGCGACAGGCTTCAGCCGAGCTGGTTCCCGCGGTCCCTCCGCCTGCTGAAGACGAACTGTTACACTGGAAGTCGCGAGGCAAGGCCAGAGCCGAGATGTCTGGACAGATAATTATCATTAGCAACCAGCACCAAACACCAACCAGATCCTGGAATATGTGCATGCAAGATTATAAGGGTTCGTATATGTGTGTTCGAAGTCCTCATTGTCGAGGCCCTCAGCGAGGTCTGTCGCCTAGTGGCCGTCGGCGCTCTCCTCGTCGGTGTGCTTGGGCTTCTCGGGCGCGACGTACGGGGTGTAGACGTTGGCGCGCTTGGAGACAAAGGACCACTTGTCAGAGATGGTCCAGAAGAAGCCGATGACGCTGAGGCCGAAGAGGGTCCATGCGAGCGCCTCAATGGCGGTGATGCGCGAGCACTGGCTGTACATGGATCGGTACTTTTCCGGGAAGATCTGGTCGACGGGGAGGCCGCACATGAGGCCGTGGCCGTAGGGGGTGGGGTAGAAGATGCCTGCGACGGTGCCGAAGAAGACGCCCGCGGCGAAGAAGCAGAAGAGGTAGATGGTGTGGCTGGCCGCCCAGTGGAAGAGGGAGAAGAGGAGGCCGAAGAGCGCCGCAAAGAGCCCAAGGCCGAGGGCGTGGTACCACCGCCCGTCGGGGTAGTTGGTCCAGGTGTTGCCAAACTTGTGCAGCTGCTCCGAGACGAGACCGAGGAAGGCGACGTCGACGGCAAAGTAGAAGAACATGTAGCTGAAGATCATCTTCTGGCGGGTGGTCGAGAACATTGTGCCAATGCGGCCCTTGGGCGCGGCGTCGTCGTGGGCTGGGGTCAGTGGCGGAAGACCAAGGATAGACTCACTGGCAGCAGCCTTCTTTGCCATGGTGATTATCGGTGTGCTAGTAAAGATGAGGGGAGATGCTCGGTGACTGAGAGATGTAAGCTGTTGGAGGCGAGAAGGGAGCGGCGCGAGACCTTATGTATCCCAGACAGCCGTGTGCCGGGGCATCGGGGCGCGCATCCACGACGGATGCGTCATCACCCAAAAACTAGTCCGAGGCCCGCCGTGCACGCCACAGTGCGGCCAGCCCCCGCTCGCGCCGCCGACACGCTCGAGCTAGCGAGCTGACCGATCTTGCCAGGAGGCGTTTGGGTGGACATTTTGGGTCAAAGGCAGTAGCCCCGAGGCCGAAGCTGGATGTGCCTGAGACATGTGTTGTCCGGCCGCGGCTTGAGCCAGGGGGAGACGTCACCCGTGAATATACCTGCCGCGGCCGCGCAGCCCCGTTCCTGCGTTTGGAATGCAGGATTGGAGCCAACAATGGCCTTTGTCAGCCAGATGGTGAGCAGGGAGGGCCGGGTGGAGTGAGTTGGGAATTGACAAAACTACGTCAAGAGGTCGAGATTGAGGCGGGATGTCATCGGTGAGCAGGTCTCGTGATCCGAATCGCCTCGGCGAGGCTCTGTACCGACTGGTATATACTCTGTCCCATGACAGCAGACACGCCACCTCCGAGCTCGCACCCAGCTCGCCCTCTATCGGCAGCCCTGCGCAGGGCCAGCGGCGACATCAACATGACGGATGGCGATGGAGGAATTCCGATCGAGGCGAACCAAGGGCTGATATTGCAAGCACGAACACATGTCCACGAGATTCTGATTCCGGAATATCCTGATACCAGGCACACCGATAAGCATTGGCCGTCTGATGCTTTTGTGCGGGTGTGCTTGCGCTGCGAGACTTGCAGTGCATGGGCGCTCAGTCACCTGGGCGTATAGCCCGTCCAGGCTCAGGACACGGCGGCCTCCATTTTCCAACAGTAGACACTGATGTCGGCTGAGGAGGACCAGCGTGCACCGAGTCGAACCACGTCTCCCGCCCACGCCCACGAATGCCGAGGTAGTCGGCGTCGGCAGACTTGGCTCCCGGACATCGCCGTAAATCGGCAGAGCACAAGCACTGATGGCATGACGTGAGAACTATGTCACCGACGATATACACAGGCATAGACACCCTCTACGCTCCTACCTCCGATATCGAGAAGAGCCGCTCGCTGTCCGTGTCTGTCAAGGGGCTCGAGGCGGCGGACACTTGGTGCGTCGGCTGCTGGGGCGGTAAGGGGGTGTGGGGCTGAGGCTGCTGAGGCTGCTGAGAGTGCTGATGCTGCTGAGAGTGCTGAGGCTGCGGCTGCTGGGCCTGTTCGGCCTGGTTCTGGAGGAACTCCTGCAGCTCGTCCGAGGCTTGCGGCAGAGTCTGCTGGAGTGGCTGCTGGTGCTGAGGTAAAGCTTGCTGGCGCTGGCTTGGTGGCAATGCCGACTGCTGAGCCGCGCCCTGCTGCTGGTGCTGCTGCGCGAGAGCGTGGCGGTATTGCTGCAGAGTGTATGCCTGCTGCGGGATCTGCGTGTTGACGTGCAGCTGAGGCACTTGGGTCGGCTGGAGGCTCTGTGGTGGCACAGGCAGTGGCTGTGACGGCGCTTGGGATTCAGCCACCGGCTGCCCGAAGGACTGGGTCGGCGGCATCGTAGGCGGGTGGAAGCTGAACGGACTCGGCTGGTCGTCCTCGTTCGGGATCTGGAGGGACTGGGCGGCGCCCATCGGATTGATGCCTGGCGGTGGTGCTTGGCGCGCCTGCTCCCCGTTGGAGTGGGTGTCAAACCACCACCCAGCATCGCGGCGCGGCTGGCGCGCTCGCGCCGACTGTCCTGGTAGATTCCAGCCTGCAACACTGTTGGCCACGGTAGAAAACCCATACGGCCCCGGCTGCTGGACAGCCTGAGGCGGAAGGACATACGGCGGCCCACGGCCAGGCGGCACGTCGCGATACACCTGCACCGGCCCAGTGGGGCCGCGAACGATCTGTTTCTCAAAGTATCCCAGCGGCGGCTGGTGCATCTGCGGCACGGCGGAGGGAAAGCTGAACGCTGCGGTATGCGGCCCCACGCTCGGCGGGGCCGTTTCGGTGAAAGGCGACTGGGAAGTCGACCCCTGCTGCGCCTCGGCGTCTTCGCGCGACGGTGGCGGGGAGCTGGCGGGAAACACACCCAGGGCGGCGCACGCGGGCCCGGGGACGAAGCCCTTGTCCAGCGCGGGCGTGGCGGGGATCGTGGCCGGCAGGCCGAGCTGGGCCTTGAGATTCTCGCGCGCGATCAGCGCCTGCTCCCGCTGCAGCTCGGCCTGGTAGCAGAGGATCTCCCAGTGCGCGCCGGTCGGCAAGATGAGGCGCTCGAGCTGGATGCTGACTTGGCTCGCGGGGCGGAGGGGCGGCTGGAAGGGCATGCTGGGGACGTGCTGCGCATGCAGGGGCGGCGGCTGGTTGTGCGGCCGGCCGTGCTGGTAGGGCTGGCCGGTGTGCTGGCCGTACTGGTTCTGGCCGTGCTGCGTCTGGCCGTGCTGCGAGGGTCCTGGCTGGAAGTGGCTGGGCGCCTGGCCCTGCTGGGCGACGTTCTGGGGCATGTTCTGTGTGACCTGCGGCATGTTCGGAGCATTCTGCGGGATCGGCTCGGACGCGCGCTGATACAGATGGAGCTGCTGTCCCAGGTGGTGCTGCAGGCTGGCGCTGGCCTCGGGCTGAGATCAGCATCACATAACCCAAACGGATACGACTCACCTCAGCCTTGACCTGCTGGGCATTATTCTGACAGTCAGCCGTGCACACAGTTACCAAACACAAGGAGACTCACCTCGGGCGTCGGCGCGCGCGTCGGCGGCGCGAGTACCGTGGACGAGGTCGTAGGGAGTGATGGCAAAGTGGCGGCACGCACGGTCTTCTTGCGCTCCTTCTTGGCTGGTGGCTCCTTGGTCTCCTTGTCCTTGTTGTCCTTGCTCGTGCGCGCCCGTTTGCGCGTGTTCGCTGCGGGCTTGGACGCGGGGGCAGGTGTGGGCGTCGGCGCCTCCTGGGAAGGAGGTAAGTGTGGCTGTGGCGGCGACATGCTGGCGACGCGTCACTCGGGGCGCGGCGCGGGCGAGATGGGGAGGCGCGAGGCGCGGATGAGGTCTGGCTTGAGGGTGGGAACGTTGCACTGCACACGCGCCTTGCGCGCGACTCGGCTTGCGAAGGAATGAGAGTGGATGGGATGAGGAGATGAGGGAATGAGGGAATGTCAACGCGCGCAATGTCAATATCATCAGTAGGGGACGAGGGAGGTGACGCGCGCCGCTCGGGCGCGTGTGGTGTGTGTCGTGTTGGGTGCGTGCGGTGTGTATCACAATGATCGCCCCAGCGCCCCAGCGCAACGCGTCTTTCACCACAGCAACTGCCCGCTAGATAGACTACCTGCCTAACGCGAGTGCCACAACACCCTTGGCATGGTGACTGTCGACGCGCGGTCATGAAAACCCCAGGAGCAGGCGTGTGTGGACCCTCGGACGCACGAGCCACTGTGGTGTCCCAAGCGGAGTGTGTGGATACACAACGCGCTCGGGCCCACACAGCGGACCCATTCGGTCCCGTGCCGGCGGCGCCGGCCGCGTCGCTCCCGAGCACCACCACCCGCCGCGGATACAAAGAATATGCATGGTATATTCTACGATCTAGGAATACAGCTAGATATCACAACAGGTAGAATCCTAATTCACCGTCTCGTCGTCGCTCTTGAGCGGGCTCGGCGGCAGGGAGCCGCCCTTGTGGCGCAGATGGTACACCTCGGCCAGCAGCTCGCCCAGCCGCGGTATGTCGATCGGCTTGCTCATGCACGCGTAGAAACCGGCGTCTACACATCTCGTCTGCGTCGCCTGCCGTCAGCTACATTCTCTATAGTAACTCACCTTGTCCACGTTGGCAGAGAGGGACACACAGCACGGCTCGCCGGCCAGAGGGCTGTTCTGGATACGCTCCAGCGCGCCAAAGCCGTCCAGCACCGGCATCTGGAGGTCGAGCAGGATCAGATCGTAGCGCTTCTTCTCCGCCAGCTCCGTCGCCTGCAGCCCGTCCGCGGCCGAGTCGACGTTTTGATAGCCGTACAGCTCCAGGATCCGCCGGCAGACTGCAATGTTCACTGGCGAGTCGTCCACGACCAGCACGTCCAGCGGCTTCTCCTGGGCCAGGTTGCGGTTGATAACGCGCTTGTTCCTCGCCGCCTTGTTCCGTGACCCATCCCGCGGCGGTGGTATGATCGCGTCATGCAGCGACTGGAACTTGAGCGGTCGCGCCAGGATGGCCTCGCGCGGGATGTTCAGGCGCTCCATCTCCCGTGTAATCTCGGTGACGCGAACGACGTAGAAGATCTTGGAGTTTGGCTGCAGGCGTCGGATCTCGCGCAGTCGCTCCTTGTCGATAAGACTCGTGTCGAGGATCAAGAAGGAGAACTGCTCGCCAGCGTTCAGACCTTGAGGGTGGCCCTTGCGCATTGCACGCTGCGGCGGCTCGGTAAACCACGTAGGCGAGCAGTTGAACTCGCGCACATCGTCCTCCAGAAGCCGGCCCCAAGCCATGTCGCCCGGCGAGAGAATGAACACCGACTGCGGCTCGGGAAAGGTCCTCAGCACCAGGTGTCTCGACTGCGGGTCCTTCTTTGCCACAAAGGTGAACGTAAACTTGGAACCCTTGCCAAACTCGGACTCGACCAAGCAGTCCCCGCCGAGCAGCCGCGCAAGGTCACGCGAGATGACGAGGCCCAGACCACTTCCGCCGTACGACCGCGTGATGGACTCGTCGACCTGCGAGAAACTCTTGAAGAGCTTGTTGAGCTTGGAAGCAGGAATGCCGACACCCGTGTCCGCAACAGTAAGACTGATCTTGATGCCATCGTTCTCGATCTCTTCCCAGGATCGGTGCACCGTGACGCGAGCGGTGCGCTTTCCTGGCTCGCCCGGCGGCGTGAATTTGACCGCGTTGGAGAGCAGGTTGAGCAGAATCTGCTTCACGCGGAAGGGATCGCCGATGATGCCGGGAGGGTCGCTCTTGTGGGTCGTGAGCATCGTGAGCTCGACATTCTTGGACTGCGCGACGGGCGCAATGACATCCAGCGCGGACTCGACCGTCTCGCGGATGTTGAAGGGAATGTTCTCCAGCTGGACCGAGTGCGACTCGAGTTTGGAGTGGTCGAGAATGTTCGAGATGAGCGCCAGGAGATCTTGACCACTTGCGCTGATCGTCGCCAAATGCTCTCGTTGCACTTCTGTGAGGCCTGGACTCGCCTCAAGGACAGCTGCGAGTCCCTGCTTGTCAGCTTGCTCAACCTCGTGCAGCTCACCATAATCGCCGCGAGCGGACTGCGCAACTCGTGACTGCACTGCGACAAGAACTGCGTCTTGGCCTGGAGCGCATTGCTCAGCTCGCGCGTCCGCTGAGCCACCTCGGTCTTGAGGCGGCTCGTGAAGACGTGGTGCATGTGGATGATGTACGCAAAGGTGGCCAGCGTGCTGACCACCTCGCGCGCAGACTCGGATTGCACCGCCGAGCTCGTCGAGGTCATCGACATGAGCAGGATGACGCCAGAGTGATTGCCGTGGTTGGTGATCGGGAGGCAGAGCACTGTGCGGGGCTGGCGGCCGCTGAAGAATGGGTCGTTACGCAGACGCGACAGCTTTGCGGGTTTGGTAATGGGCTGGTGTGAGTTGGCGGTGTTGAATTCACGCACTATGCCGGTACGGGCGACATGGAGCATCACCGCTGTTGGGCAGATCATCTGGGCCGTGTCGTCACTGAGATCCAAGTCGTATGAGACGATGCGTTGGAAAGGACCCGCTGCCTTGAGGCGGACAGTCGACTTGTCATCCTCGTCTGCGAGACCGATGGCAGCGTAGTCGCACCGCGAGAATTGGCAGAGAATTCGGAGCAAGGTGCAGAGAAGCACCAGGCTGTCCTTCTCTTGTGCCAGTGCCAGCGACGATCTCATCAGACTGCGTTCAGCTCAGGCCTGCAGCTCACTTACGCTAAGGTGTCCAGGTTGTCATTCGAAGGAGTCGGCTCAAAGTCCGTGGTCCGAGGGATGGACGGAACTGTTCCATCGCTCGTCATCGTGGACAGCGAGACCCGCCGCCACGCTGGGGTTTGCACCGACTCTGGGTGCATGTAGAAGGACGGTCCACGGGTATTGAGAGGCATGGACGAGCAGTAGGTCGGGTATTTGGCTCTGATGACTTCGCAGACACCCCCATAGTCACCTTCCTTGTACGCCATGAACGCCGCGCTAATAAAACCGGCAGCGATCTTCGTCGAGCCAGTGTGCTCGATCAGGGAGCCAGCGGTGAGGAAGTTGAGCATGCCCGACAGGATATGCTGTTCTTGCTTGTCGAGATCTTCAATGACACGTTCCACAGCCCCAAGTGCGCCGAGCGGGTTGCGATGGACTTGTTCGAGAACGTTTAAGAAGTCCAAGCGAGCGCGAATATCGGGGGAGAACTCGGTGTACTTTTGCAGTAGCGTTCGGGCTCTCTCGATGAGGTCGGTTTCCGTGCCGGTCCGAATAGCCGCCACGGCGAGCAGAAACTCCATTTCGAGGCCAAACGACAGACCGTCGTTAAAGTCCCTCGTCCGCCGACCGCGCCTGAGCGTGGCAATGAGCTCGTCCTTCGGAGCATCGTAGAGGAGTTTCAAGCGCATCGTAAGACAGTCGTACACGCCCGAGTGCATCTTGAGCCCCGTGATCGAGTCCAGTTCCTTTGGTCCGAAAAAGTCGCCGTCCATCTCCCACGGCTTCGGCAGCCTGGGATGCGCGAGGCACTCGGAGTACTGGTAGGGCATATTGAGAAGGAGATGGTGAGAGGCAGTGGCGTACGGTTTGACAACCTCGTAGCGGCGCGAGACAATATCCCACGCGCAGGGGACTTTGCTGAAGATGCGCGTGCCAAGATCGAGTGCGACGACATCTAATGTCAGCGCCCTACTGTTTCTAGCACTCACAGCTAGCCACTTCGTAGTCTGCAACGTTGATGGATGTTTCCAAGGCAACATCCATCACATCAGTCACCTTTTCGAACGGCATGAAACACTTTGATCAGTATTGCGACCTGGACGGCTCTCACATGTGCTTGAGCCCCAAGTGCAACGAGGGCGCTATTCGTGAGGAAGTGATTCGGCCGCAGAGACGCAAACTGCATGCTGAGCTTCCTCAAGGCGTATTGGATCGAAGGATCTGTGATCTGTTGTCAGGGGTGGAAGAACTTCGCACTCACCGTTATAGAGTGGATGGCCAGCAGATAAGACGTGCTCTCGTGGATCCTTCCCACAGCCTTGGCTATTGACAGGCCTAGACGGAAAATCGAATAACGGCGCTTGGGCTGAGTTATGTAAATGGTGGGGCCGGCATAGCCGATGAGAGACATGATGAGAACGTGGTCGTCCTCCTCAGTCGGCTCGTCCTTGAGCTCGCGTCCAAAGGCCTCTACATCTTCGACGGTTTCGGGATGCCAGAGTGAGAGTGCTTTTGGATTCTCAGGGTTGTAGCCAAATTCGTCCAAAGTTTGCAGGAGCTGGTCCATCGCCCCAAGATACATGTTGGCTTGGGTCAGTCTTGAACCGGGGGCTGACGTACCGGCGACGAGTTGACGGGTATAAAGCGTGGCGATGGTGATCTTCTCGGTGGAAGTTCGGCACAATGGCCTTATGGCTTGCAAAGTCGCGAAGGCAGCTTGGTGCTCGTGGAAGACACCACAGACGGCGGTCGCGAGCCGAACCCAGCGGAATATCAGTGCTCTCTGAGTTTCAACCCATGTCGCGATTCCTCCAGTCTCGTCGATGATGTCTATTGTTAGCTTGGGCGGTACATGTGCACTAACGCTGTGCACTCTCCACAAAGTTGCGTGCGCCGGCAAAGTTGGACCTCTCCGTTGCCCTCTGGGTTGCTCGCAAGAGGAGATCGAGAACCTCGGGCGCAGGGCCGACTTCTGTCCCTTCTGATCGTGCCGTGAGAGCTTGGCTCACTGCGTCGAACAGGTAGTCACTCTCGTTGTCGGACCGCGTCAAGAACTGGAACACCCGCTGGTGCATTTTGCCTCGTTGCTCTGGAGACACGAGACGTTGCGCTGCCACCTTGCGATTAGCTCTGCGTGGCAAAAGTACGCACTCGTTGACGGTCATGAGTAAATCGGATGTGGTTGGGCCGCAGAATTACGCCACCCAACGCACTGGCCATCTGCAGCACATTCTCGATTTCCCCAGCAGGCTTCCGAAGCGCCTCGGACAGCCTATCCAAAGGGAATCCAGCCGCAGGAAGGTATGAAAGGAACTGCGATCAGCTATCATCCCACAAGAACTTGCCATTAGGATCTCCTGGACCTCTGGAGGGAGCCGCCGCATCACACTCTCCAGGTAGGCGTCGAAACTGGCGTCTGAGAGATGCGCCTGCAGGGTCACCAGGTCGAAGCGCCACTGCAACCTGTCGTAGTCGAACTCCACAACGCGCTCCTTGAGCAGCGTCGTCATCAGTGTGCGGAGGAACAGCGGACTGCCAGCCGTCTCCCCATAGAGGAAACTGGCGATGGCTTCGCCAGAGCTGGCCACTCTGTGGTTCAAGCACATGTCAATGTATGCCACGACGCCGTCTTCAGTGAGGCGATTGACTGCGATGCTCAATGAGCTCGCCGAGAAGAGCGTCGATGGGTGTGGGGGCGCAGGGGATTCTGTCCGTGTGATGGACACGATTACGACGTGGTTGAGTGACGGCGCCCCGTCGACGATCTGGCGCCACCTTAGGTCAGTGCTGTCTCTGCGCGGACTCACAGGTCCACTTCGCTTTGCGGCAACCATTGCGTGTCATCAACGATGAGGACAAGGGGCCGAGCGCTTGTGGCGAACAGCTGGATAAACCGCCTGCACCACAGTTGGAAGGCAGTGAGGAACTTGTCCCACTTATGTCAGCGCATCCTGAACGTGTACTCACGTCTATGGCCGGAGGGTGTGGTGAGCAGTTCTCCTCTCCGATCAGTCTTCTCGCGTCCACAGGCAGCAGTGAAACGAAGAACGGCCAGTGCGACGTGAGAGTGTGGCGCAGCTTGTCGAGCCAATCCTTTGCGTCCTCTCGTGGATCGGTGAGTACTCGATCCAACAGTGACTGGAAGATCTGGATGAAGCTCGCGAGCGGCTTCTTGGTGTGCTCGTCGGACCGGGCGTGGCCGACGAGACAGAGCGCGCCATGGTCTGATGCTTCCAGTTTCGTTGCCCATTCCTCTACGAGGCGCGTCTTGCCGTTGCCACTCTGGCCCCAGACGTTGATAACTCGACTGGAAGCGGTTCCCTGCACGACGGCAGTGAACGCCGCCTCGAGGACCTCGAGCTCGCCATCTCGCTCGATGACAGAAGCTGGGAGGTTGAAACGTGACATGCGGTCGACTTCACCGACAGAAAACTTGCTGAGGTCGCCGCTCGCACGGCAGACTTGTGACAGCTTTCGCAGGTCGTATGCGAGAGCATCGAGACAGTGGTACCGGTCTTCTGGGTCCTTTGCGAGCGCCAGCATGATGATGTCTGACAGCTGCTTGGGTGGCATATCCAGTCCGCTGGCGCCAATGGCAGCCACGCGACTGAGATAATCGGATGGAGAAGTTACTTCTGTCGTGACATGTCTGTGAATGTCGGCGAGCAAGTCGATGTCCTCGAGGTCTGGATTGTCAGGGCCACCGTCGATAGTGGTGCCAGTGACTAGCTCGTACGCGAAGACGCCCCACCCGTATATGTCGTTGCTGGGAGACACTCGTCGAGAGATTGCGGCCTCTGGGGCGAGATAACGCAAATGCCTGAAGACGTAGCCCTCGCTGAGGTTGGAAGAGTTGTGATGGAGTGGATCGCGGGTGAACAGGGGTGACGAGGCTAGTGCGGGTGGGAGAAGAGTAGGAAGGGACAAGCCAGGCAGCGCTGTGGCGTCCCACAATCGATTGACGACGACAGAGTTGTCGAGCACGCCAAAGCAGCTTGGGTGACACCAGTTGAGAGAGATGTACCGATCGTGGAGTGCTTGGAGGCACACGACGGCTTGAAGCAGCAGATCGCAAGCGGTCGCCCATCGATGACCATCCGCGGATGCGTGTGGGGGCTCTGCGACGAGCGGCCACTCGCGCCCGACGACATCTGCCCAGGCCTCTGAAAAGGGCGTGAGACGTCTGTTGGAGCCGTCGAGCACGAGCCACAGTCCAAGATCGTCCTCCCACCAGGCGACAACGCGGACTGGCGGACGGAAGCGTCGTTCGTAGCAGTTGGCCGTCGACATGGACGGCGATACGTGCGTTTTCAATCTGCGCTTGGATATCGGTACAGTGTCGAGGGCCTTGACTTGGGCTTGTCGCCGAAAGTGCATTGCGGCTGGTGGTTAGTCATGGGACACCAAGGGCGCTGCTCACAAGTTGTGTCACCGACGGGGCAGAAGCTGGGGTTAGGTGTTTAAACATGGCACGCACTGGAAGCGGACGCGCCCTTCAGGCTTCTTGTCGTCGAGGAGGGGGTACTCTGGAGTGGGCTCGAGGGATGCCCAGCCAGAGACCCAGTCGGCATTTGGAGCCTTCCTTGCTGCTAGCGCGGTAGACTGGACGATGATCATGGGCGAGGAGGTGGGGGACGCGATATCGACCTCGACATCGTGAAGGCCGCGCGCCCGGTAGTCGAGCTCGCCGGGGTGTAGCTGGAGCATGGCGCACGGCGCGTATGGATGCAGGATGTCAAAGAAGCTGGAGTCGTCGAGGCGGGGGGATTACGAGCTCGGGCTCACGCGAGACCTAGCTATGCATTGTGCTGGCGGTGGTCGTGTGCTGTGGTATATTGGTGGTGTTGGTGAAGATGGGAGGAAGCAGATGCCGGGGTTGGGAGAGGTCGAGGGTGTAGTGTGATGGTGTGTTGACTAGCAGTTGTTGGGTGGAGGATTTGAATAGCCTCGTTATTGCGCGCGTGCAGGAGAGACAATCTAATGAGAGGGGTGGGCGGGGTATTTGGTACGTGAGCAGAGCAGACACCACCGAGCAGGCCGCGGGGTAACCAGGGCAACAAGCCACACCACGGGTACCGAATGTCGATCTCCTGAAGTCTGTATCGTCCTTGTTCTGTGTTGATGTCTCTCCATCGTTCATGCATTCCCCCCCCATCTGTACGACACGCACTACTGGAGCAGTTACCGGCCGGCCTCATCTGCCAGCAACACCCGCCACAGCAACCGCGGTTGATCCAGCCGTGCTCCACATTCGGCGCAAGATCTCCTCCCTCTCTTGCCACAGTGCGTGATCGGGAGTTCCTGGACGGCTTGTGGCTCCGTGCGCCAGGTAATAATTTGACGTCATCTGTCATCTGTGCGTTGTGTAGACATGGCTTGCTCTCTGCCGCAGAACAGACTGCCAGCTACATGTCCACTTGCCACCGACAAGGCAAGTCGGTTGCTGTTCCATTTGGCGCAGAAGCGCAGATGCACATCGAAAGAGGGCCAAAGAAGTGGGGCGCAGGGGACAGGGATGCAGGGATTCCTCGGTACTAACTATGACGTAGGTGCCGGGTGGTGTCTCACTTTCCGTCCGAACTCGGATATAATTAGCTGATGCGGGAGCGTAGAAAATGGCTTGGGGGGCATCAATGCGCCTTGAGGCAGATCGGTGAGATTCCGGCTGGCCGGCACCGGACTCTGCGGGCCGGGAGATGTTCTCAACATATATCGAACACCCTTGGGCGCAATGGTTCCCAAATCACCATGGTCCTCCTGCAAGCCAACGGGTTCGTTGACAACCCATTCAAGACCCATGAGGACGTGCAGCGAGGTCTCGCAGGCTGTAAGTCTGACGTCGCTCGAGACTGACCGCAGTGCTCGACCCACTCGAGCCTCACACTTCCGCTGGCGGCGCCATTATAGACATCGGCAACACGGCTACTCATTATGATCTCCGTGCGGTGGCATTCGAGGCATTCGCCCGTCCCCTATGGGGCCTTGCGTCCCTCCTCCTGGGCGGGGGATCGTATCACGGCGTGGACCGCTGGGTGCGCGGACTTGCAAGTGGCACCGACCCCAACGGACCCGAGTACTGGGGTGCTTCCAAGGCCAAAGATCAGCGTATGGTGGAGATGAGCCCTATGAGCTACGCCATTGTTCTGGCTCCAGAGGTGTTCCTTCACGTGAGCTGCCTGTTCTCCTCCGAGCTCACTTTAGGACCAAACAGAGGAGGCCAAGGAGAACATTGCCGCATTCCTCAACTCCTGCATGAACCAGCCAATGCCAGATAGTGAGCTAGACCTCTCCGCCTCAGCTGACGCCAGCCAACTGGCTGTGGTTCCGCGTCTTCGCCAACCTGGCGCTGCGGACGATGGGATCGCCCCTCTTCCATCCCGAGCGGATGGAGCTCGACTTGCGTCGGCTAGAGGAGTTTCAGCTACCACATCATTCCCCCACGGGAGACGACAAGCTGGGCTCAGCTGGCTGGAGCCGTGACGGACCCGAAGACGTCCATCAGCTGGACTACTACTCGTCCAGCTTCGCCATCCAGTTTGCGCAAATGGTCTACGCCAAGGTCTGCGCGAAGGAGGATCCAGATCGAGCAGCCGCATATCGCAAGCGCGCCCAAGACTTCTGCCAAGACTTTATGTACTACTTTGATGACCAAGGTGCGCCTCGTCACCCAGCGGCACTGACAGCAGGCAACGGCATCCCATTCGGGCGCTCTATGATCTACCGCTTCGCCATCATCTCGACATTCTCGGCAATGGCGCTGTGCGACGTCCCGCCTCCGCCTCCCCTACAGTGGGGCCACCTTAAAGGCATGGTCCTGCGCCACCTCCGCTCCTGGTCTGGCAACCGCGACATTTTCCGCTCAGACGGCACGCTGAACATCGGCTACGGCTACGACAACCTCTACGCGAGCGAGAACTACAATGCGTGGGTCCTCTTAGGGATACAGCTGACAGAAGACCAGGCTCGCCGTACTGGTGCTGCAAGGCGTTCGCCTGTCTCGGCGCAACCGCAGACCACCTCTTCTGGACCTCAGAGGAGTTACCGTGGCCCACCGAGCTGCTGCCGAGCGTAAAGGCCCTCCCAGACCCAGGCCACATCATGGTCCGCTCGGGCGGGCACACGTTCCTCCTCTCCTCAGGCCAGACGGCGCACTACGCCATGCGCAACGGCAACGCAAAGTACAGCAAGTTCTCCTACTCCGCCTCCTTCGGGTTCTGCTACTCCACCGGCGTGCTGGACCTGGAGCAGCTGGCGGCGGACGGCATGCTGGCCGTGCGAGACGCGACGCCAGGCATAGACGAGGGGGACAGCGATATCTGGCGAGTCAGGCGCGTACCTCTGAACGCACGCATCGTGGGACGCGGCACGCCTGACGTGCACCTCCGTTCTGGATGGAAACCCTTCCCCGACGTCGGGATCGAGACCTGGCTCATTCCCCCACAGCCACAGTCGCCAAACTACTACCTCCGCGTCCACCGCGTCGTGACCCAGCGGCCCCTCAAGACGGCTGAAGCCGGGTGGGCGACGTACGGCCAGGGGCCGGACGGGCGGGCGGTCGTACAGGCGTTCTCAGGCGTGATGGGCGAGGGCGGGTTAGAGGCTATGGGCACGGCGAGGGCAACGACCAAGGCTGGGTCGGTGGGTGTCGTCGACCTGCCGCTCAATGGAAGCGCGGAGCGAACGGGCAGACTCATCCAGAGCGATCCCAACTCGAATGCCATCTTCTCCCGCAGCGTCCTGCCGACTTTGCTTGGCGAGCTGCCTGCTGGCGAGCACTGGATCGCGACGGCCGTGTTTGGCGTGCCATTTGGTCATGGTGGTGAGGAGAGGTATGAGGCAGAGTGGGAGCGTCTGCCGAGCGTCCCAAGCTATGTGCACGGGGAATAAATGTCATAACTGCATGGTATGTCCATTTGGATCCTCTCCTGTCCTATACTTAGATGTCACTATTTGGCTAATCTCCTCAACTGTCGCTCTTGAGCGGTGAAGAGACACGTATCCCGCACGATGGTCGAGCTGTGCTGAGACGCTTCCAAGATTAGAATCAGCACATTTCATCAGACGTGGGTACACACGAACAGCCACCTCACAGCCAAGTTGGCATTCCACACCTCTTCAAGACATTCGCCTCCTGCAGCATTCCAGGCCTCGACCCCACCGAAATATTCGCCCTCGCCATATATGCCAACACTGAATCTGCCAAGGTGGACGGGCCCACGATCCAAATTGGAATACGGGCAGTCACCTGCTCGCCGACCCGGAGACTCGCACGGATCTATGAACAGCCCGCAGTGAAATCCAGAGGATGCCGAAGTCGGCGACTCTAGGACAACAGTAGGACATGGCCGACATCACTGAGCCGTGCCTGGCGCACAGTGTCGGAGGCACATCTGAAATCCGAATGGCCTGCAGCATTTGACCACAACACCTGCCCTTCGTACATCTCCTCGGCTCATCTCCGCCACCCATGCCCCGCTCCTCTGGGCCACCATTACGAACGCCCACCAGTGCGAGCCGGCATTTCTTGCGCTCCCATACACTCTTAATGGTAGCGAACATCGGGGACGATCCAGATCACCCCCGCACATCCTGTTCATGACCATCCCTCCGGCAGACCTGTACACCACCTCCACGGCGTCTACGGGCAGCTCCGCTACCGCCTCTGACCCCTTGGCAATGCCCGCCACTCGTCCCGAGACCTCCTCCTCGACACTGGCGAACAGCACGCGTCCGCTGCAGGCTGGCCAGGACATGTCGTCCACAAATACCAGCAATGGCCACCCACCAAAATCCGCCGCTGTGCGCCGACCACGCAACAAGGTCGTGGCATGGTGTGAGAAGGCCGCGCTCAACACTCCGCCGTCCTTCTTTGCGATGAACATGGGCACGGGCATCGCTTCCATCCTGCTCCACAACTTTCCATACAATGCCAGGTGGCTCGAATACCTCGGCATCATCGTTTTCGTCCTCAATATTGTCCTCTTTGTGTGTCTCCTCGCGGCGACCATGGCGCGTTTCGTGTTCTGGCGCGGCGTATGGGATTTGCTACAGAAGCACACCGTTTCAAGCATGTTCTGGGGCTGCTTCCCAATGGGCTTTGTGACCATTGTCGTGAGTTTACGTGGTCCGATTCAACTGATCCCAGAACATGATCTGCTTTGTCTGTGTCCCCGCCTGGGGCAAGTTCTGGGCGTACTTTGCGTACGCGCTCTGGTGGCTCGACGTCCTCGTCTCCGTCGTCGTCAGCTTGGGCATGCTGTTCGTCATGTTCACCCGCCAAACGCACACCGACAAGACGCTCGCGCCAACATGGCTGCTCCCCATCGTGTCCTGCGTCGTCGCGGCCGCGTCTGGTGCCGTCGTGTCCGACTATCTCATGCCATACGACGTGCATCTGGCCCGCTCGACGCTCCTGGTCTCCTACGTGATCTGGGGCATCGGCGTCCCCCTGGCAATGATGGTCATTGCGCTCCTGATCTACCGCCTCGCGATCGGCGGTCCGCCTGCCGCACCCGCCCTCGCGTCCGTGTTCCTTCCCCTCGGCCCCTGCGGACAGGGCAGCTACGGTATAATCAACATGGGCATTGTCGCGCGCAAACTGGCGTATCAGCACGGCATCAGCATCGTGCCTGGAGTTAGTGAGGTCGAGGGCCAGCGAATCGCCGACGTCCTCTATGCTGGCGGCCTGGTCACTGGCCTGATCATGTGGGGTCTCGCTCTTGCCTGGTATCTCCTCGGCGTGGCAATGTTCATGGAGGGCGCGATCCGCGACCGCAAGCTCCTCGGTATCGCCAAGTTCACCCCTGGTCTTTGGGCGCTCACTTTCCCCCTCGGCGTCTTTGCGACCTCGACGATCTCGCTCGCTGCCGAGCTCGGCTCGCCGGCATTCAAGGTCCTGGCCGCCTTCCTCTCCGCGCAGGTCATCTTCAACTGGGTCTACGTCGCAATCTTCACGTTCTGGAAGATGTGCCGTGACCAGCTCTTTGTCGCGCCCGAGCTGGCGGGCATCGAGGACGGCCTCGTCGGCAAGCGCTGGGAGAAGGAGACGTTTGCGGGCGACATTGAGGCGGGCTATGGAGAGCCCGAGGCTGAGCGCGTGGCCGCACAGGCCGCCGCGCCGACCATAGAATCCAGGGAGAAAAACGCATAGTACATTGCATCGGACCATAGAGGCATCGCACACCGTATCATAGCATCATGTATCATGTAATGACCTTGACGTTGGTTCGAGCTGGTATGGCCATGCACGGCTCCGGGTCCGATGTGGCCGGCAGGCCCGCGGCTCTCTGCGACTCTTCTAGCGCACTGGCACCGGCATTCCACCACCAGCACATGCCAGCTACAGCTGCGGCTGCGTTGTTCGACAGAGTGACGAGTGCCTCGTCACGGACGCGTCGGCCTCGCTGCCACACTGGAATGCACCGACGCCGAGGCACGAGACCTGTTGACCTCTGCTCTGCTCTCCGTCCATTCCACCACCACTATCCACTTCGAAAGCCCACGTTTCCCGCCGCCACTCACTACAGCTCTCTGACGCAGGCTACGCCGCCCCGACGCGGGCGGAGCTCCCGCGGCTGATGACTGACGCCGGACCAGCACTCGTGACCCTCGGTGCTAGTCTTGTAGACGACGTCGACGACATGACGGCGATGCTGCAGCACGCAGTCTATAAGACTCACGCTGCCCCTCGCCTCTCTCCAGATGCTCTCCATCTCACCGTCTAATAGTATCTCACAACCGATCGCGCCATGAACGTCGAACAGTGGCTCGAATTCGCCAAGCGCACCAACGAGGCGCCGGGCATCAACAAGCCGTACCCGGCGCAGGTGGCGCTGACGTCCCGCGGCTCCGACTGGTGCTGGACCGTCTGCGCCATCATGATCTTCACCGACCTGTGCTTCATTGGCTGGACGCTGTTCCTGCCGCGCGGGACGAGGCTCTTCCACCACATTGCGATCGTGAGCAAGCGTCCGAGCTAGACTAAGACCAGATGATCCTCACCGTCTCGTCCATTACGTACTTTTCCCAGGCGTCCGACCTCGGCTTCACGACCACGCCGACAGAGTTCAACCACTGGACGCCGTCCGGCACTCTGCGCCAGGTGTGGTGGGTCCGAGTACGTCGCCCTTGTTTCAGAGCTGACAGCAGTACGTCGGGCACGTCATCAACTGGCCGCTGCTCATGCTCACGCTCGTGCTGCTGACCGGCCTGTGTCTGAGCGACATTGTCATTCTGTGCTTCTTCAACATCTTCTTCTTCGTCATGTGGCTCGTCGGCGGCCTCATCAAGTCGACCTACAAGTGGGGCTACTTCACCTTTGCGTGCATGAGCCTCTTCTACATCTGGTGGATGCTCTTTGGCCCCGCACGCATAAGTGCGCACAGGCAGGGTGCCGACTTCCACCTCGTCTTCGTGATCGGCGCAGTTATCCTGTCCGTCATGCTCCTCCTCATGCCCATCGCCTGGGCCGTGGCGGACGGCGGCAACAAGATCCCCACCGACTCGGAGATGATCTACTGGGGCATCCTGGACCTCATCGCCGAGCCATTCTACCTCACCTGGCACCTCTTCGCCCTCCGCCGCCTGGACCTCACCAAGCTCGACTTTTACTCGGGCAAGTTCACCGACTGGTCAGCGGCCAACCACACTGGGCCCATGTACCACCCGAACCCGAACGGTGGCGGCCGTGGCTTGGATGTCGAAAAGGCGCCCCGCACGGTCATTGTCGACAACCCGCCCAGGCAGGGCAAGTTCTTCTCCCGCCGCGGCGTCGCGGACGACAACGGCACTCGCACCGTCGAGACCAAGGTCACGCGCGGCGTGCCCGAGCCCGACGCCGTGCCCGCCCCTGCTGCTGCGGCGCCCGTCGGCGACATCCCCTCGTCCACCCACGTCCACGGCACCAAGACCACGACGGTCCACGCCCGCGACGCACACGGCGAGCCGCGCATGTCCGAGCAGACCGTCGTCGACGACCACACCTAGGTATACCTAGCCCCCAGCTCAACGACAAGAACGCTTACTCCCCATAATTCGTTGTAGCTGTCTATGCACCTTACCGACATCGTGCGCAGTTGGGGTCGGCAGCCGTCAGCCTCCCCCGGTCCGAAGTCAGTAAGCCTCCTCCCGTTTCCGTCAGCCTCATCCTCCTGTGCTTCTTATTCTCTGCATCTTGATTCTGCATCTAGAACGCGGCAAAGGCGGCGCCGAGCGTGGTCCACCACCAACCGCGGTACAGCGCCTGCCAGCCCTCCTCGTCGACAATCTTGCGCACGGCGTCCACAAGGCCCATGTACGGGTCGGTCGTGGGACGAAGGCCGACGACGTCCTCGTTCTGCCCAATAAACCTAAGACCCTCGGGCACGTCGCCCTCTGGGTCCTCGACGCTAATCTCGCCGCCGAGGTTTGGCTGGACAGAAATCTTGACAATAACCACCTGGACGGGACAGAGCCAGAGTGTCGAGATGATCTGGAACACGACAAAGATTGCCAGACGCCACGTCGCGACCTCCATGTGCTTGTCGCTGCCGGCGCCAATGACGAGGAGGCGGAAGCCGCCGGCAATCAGCACGCTCATGGCGGTCATGAGCGCCACGGCGGGCAGGAGGCCGGGGGTAGTGTACAGTGCCAGAGGGTGCGAGCGCTCGTGCGCGGACAGGAGGATGCGCAGCGACTCGCGCAGGTTGGTCGGCAGACGGTACGGCGTGATGATAGACCTGTTGATGATGATGCTCATTGGCAGCGTGATAAAGGACATGACGACCATCATGGCAAACATCGCAAAGCCACCCTTCTGGGGCACGACGTACGTGCCCTTGGGGCCCTTCTTGGCCGAGGCGCCCACGAGGAGGATGGAGACGACCGAGAGCATAAAGGTCAGCGCGACCGAGGCGTACGCGCCTGGCGTCAGTGGGAGGCTGGAGGCAGCTCACCCTTGTACAGGCCGTACCAGCCCTCGAGGCGGTATGTCCGTGCCATCGTGCTGAAAAGGCCCGTCAGGCGCGGGCCGACGCTGCTGTCAGCTGTGAACGCTCAGATACGTACGTGTTCTCTGCCCCGTCAAGTCCGACTGCGCGCGGGTTGTAGTTGGCCCGCAGCCGCACGAGCGCGCCGCGGAATGGCATCGTCACGATGACACCGACGATTAACAAGGTCATCATCATGCCCAGGGCTACCAGCCCCGTAATGAAGAGGCCTGCCATGGTGGATGACGAGGAGCGTGGGTGGAGGAGGGTGAGGTGGAGGTGTGCGACGGCGACGTGGGATCCTTTGCTTTCCCGGTGATATTCTCAAGACGAGTATGCTCTCGAAGACGCGGTGGCGGGAGACGAAGAGTCGACGTAGAGTGTCCAACGTCAACAGATAGAAGTGGACGACTGCGTGCACAGCTGCAACGATTACCGCGTACGGCATATATCCGCCACATCCCCAGACAACGCGTGGCCTAGCGGAGATGCCCAGCATCTCCTCCGGGCTCTATGACGCGGCCGAGATAGCTCTCGGCGTCCATCACCACCTTCAACAACGGACGATAGTGAATGGTGACCGAGCCGCCTCTGGTAATCCCCTTCCTCCCAGGCGTGGAGGTGGGAGGCGCGCTGCCGACGGCCCCACGCCGCATCGCCGCATGGACCGCTAGTACCCCCGCCGGGCCGTCGCGGCGCCTCGCCATCGCAGGCGCCGACAACACGGTGTGGATCTGCACCTCGGCCCTCGGGGCACCACAGGACCTGGTGCCATCGCTATCATTGCCTGCTGCAGCAAAGAGGCCGCCTGCTCCTCGAAATGCCTCAGCATCGTCCTCTTCGTCGGAGACTGTGGCTGGGCGACCTAGGGCGTCGTCAACGGCCTCATCCGTCTTGACCTCCACTTCGCTTCGGCGGGTACTCTCTCCGGGTTCTTCAACTACGGCCATCACGCCCTCGGCGCAGATATCCGCAACGGTAGCCACGGCACCAGCAGAGGGTCACCCGCATCGGACTTCTGTGAACGAGCGCGCGGATCTGCTGCAACATCTACGCGAACAGGCGGAGCCGCAGGATGATCGGTCAAGTCTGGGGCTGGGCTTTAGTGGCCTCACTCGAAGAGGAATTTCAGGCGTGCACGGCAAGGAGGAAATTGCCGATGGTGACGGTGGGGCACGAACTCCGATGTCGCAAGGCTCCAGCTCGCATGAATCCGGTGGGCTGTCCTCCAAGATCACTGGCTTCCTAGGACGCCCGAGCGCGGATGAAGTCGCCGCCGACGAGGCCAGAAGCAAAATTGAGGAAATGGAAGTGGAGCGAGAGATGGAGCGAGAAGCGGCTGAGGACGCTCGCGAAGCTGAGGACCTCAAGATCGTCACCAGCAGCGGTGCGACGCCAGGCATCGCACCTCAGACGCCAAGCGTAGACGGAGCCGACTGTACGTCAAGTACGGCACCCATGCGGATTGTGCTTCCAGAACCGGGTCGTGGGTCGATCGTGGACCTCGCCGTGCTCGAGGAGATCAATGAGCTGGTCGTGCTGCGAGATGTGGGCCTGCTGGACGTGATCACGCTGTCGACGCTACAGCTCACGAAGCACCTGAGTCTCGACCATGTAGCGCCGTCCCCTTCTACAGGAGGAAACCCTCGGATCCCCAAGCTGGCGCCCTCCTGGCTTTGGAAAAGGGTACATCTCGCCGCAAGAGAGGAAGGAGCCATGCTCGTCGCAAACGGAGAGCCATGGCCATCACCGTGGCCGAGTCCAAATGGCGAGGTTACGCGCGTAGCCATGCTTGCGCTACCAGAGCACAACTGTGTGGCCAACCTCGAGCTGCCAGGTATCGGGGACATTGGTGTCGCGTCCAACGGCGAGGCAAGCTACATCTTGCACTCTACCCCGACGTCACTGATGTCTTATCCCATCGTCTACCCGAGCCAGCCACGTGCAGTCCAGTCGCTGCCGGGCTCAGCCAACCACTCCAACTCGGGCTCACCCATGCTGCACCCCGAGTTCGGCCGGAGGACAGGCTCGCTTCACAATGTCAGAACAGCGTCTGGCGGGTCATCGCATGAGCCCAAGCAGACGGGCTTGGCAAAGTTTCTCGCTGCCCGGCGTATATCGACAAAGAAGCAGGACGTGGAGGTCAAGCCTATTCCATGCGGCGTGGAGCAGGGCACCGAAGTCAATCGCGACGGCGGTGGCGACTGGCGAAGCATCAGACTGCACGACAACGGGGATGGTGTTGGAATGGGTGACGACCACGTTGAGCTCTTCCACTTTGACGGCACCAAGCTCAGTGTCAAGGGGTCAATTGCTGTCGAGGGCACTGTTAAGGATGTTGCCTTTACCGGTAGCTGGCACGACGTCGTCGTTGTCACGGACAGCGATACTGTCACCGCATTCAGTCGCGAGAAGGACAAATCTGGGCAAAAGTGGGATATCAACAGCTCTGAGCTGACAGAAGGTGGACATCACGCAAGACCTACAAAGCGCACGAGGCATGCATGGGCTCCGGCATTCTGCATACAGTCGAGGAGTCGGCAGTCACCAACATCGATCTTGGCAGTCTTGAGCGTAGGATCGAGGTCAAGTTGACGATCCCAACGGCTCAGGACCATCTCTGCCCAATGGGCGCCGACACTCTATATGTCGCCAGCAGTAAGCTTTTGCGGCCGCTTCGTAAGCTGACATGCAGCGGAAGGGGAGATCCGCAAGGACACAATCTCAACATACTTGCATGGCAAGCAAACTTCGTCAAAACGCGGGCCCAGCGACCGACTAGACGCCGCTGTGACATATTCGACTCTGGTGCCGTCTGAGGATGCTGTCGGCGGACGTTTCCTTGTCATGGGTGACGAGGATGGGGCTCTGCGGATCTGGGACGAGGGGTGAGAGACAGAGTGGCTCACTGCTGACCGCAGAACATTACGGCTGAGAGGGTGCTGGACGCCGTTTGACGACCCTGTCCGATCAGCCACTCTGCTGGACATGGAAGAAGCCGGCTCGCTGCGTGGAATGCTGCTGTGCACCTCGGCAAGAGGAACTGTGGCGATCATCACCTTGAGAGATATGGAGATGTAAGCGCATCCCAGCTTCTAGACTGACTCCAGGCTGTTCGTAGTTCCCGCCGCTCGGGCGCCGTTGACTCGCATCTACATTGGCGGGGAGGCCATCTTACTCGCGTACGAGATTCAGAAAGCCCGAGTATGGAACGTCCAAACAGGAGAGTTCCGCCGTTCGACGGGTCTTGACTCTGCGGATGAGATGCTGATGACCTCGCCATGGACAGAGGTGCGCTTCCAGGCAGCTCCGCCGCTCGACAGCCCCGTGTCCAAGGTCGTCGGCCCACTGCCGTTTGGTTCCGACCTGGGAAGGTTGCTGCAGCTGGACTTGAGGGAGCTGGGCAACTGGCTACATGCCGACTCGGCCAGCTCGCCATTGCCCGCCTTGCGAGGATTGCTTTCTGCATTCTTGACGTTTGGCATGAACCCCGCCATCGACGAGATCTGTACGGCACGCCTGGGGATCAGTCCCCCGGTACTGCCTGTTGCCATAGGGCTCGAGGGGTATGTCACGCGGTAGCCCCCACTAATGGCAGGCCACAGGCGACCGCAACCGTCGCGTACACGTCAGGCGCAGGAGCATGGAGTGTCTCGCCTACAGTGACGGGGCTGCGACAGCTCGCCATCGTGTCGCTTCTCCGACCATTCCTTGACTCGCCAGGTGAGCTTGACAGTTACTCCTCGCTGACGCCAGATCATGAAGGACCAGCAGCCGACGTCGTTGCGTTCTACTCCGCTTGCCTACCCGAGGGCACTCTCGAGGCGGATCTCGAGCTCTTCGCCGCGTTCTACCTCGACTCAGCTCCGGATGTCCATCAGGCGGCGCGGATGCTGTTTGGCGCTAGGTTGAGCCGCATGCCCAACGAGGAGATCGAGGCGCTTGTTGTGGCACAGCAAGAGCAATTGCCGAGCGTGGTCCCCGCGGAGGAGAGAATGGGCGAAGCAGCAGCCCGTGCTTTGACGATGGTGGGAGGCATGGCTCTGCATCGCTTCAGCTGCATGAATCCAACGTGAGTATTGACAGACGCCTGGCTGACAGTCAGTGCATTGAAGAACGTCGCCGAGTCAATCGCCGTGTATCTCCATGACGCCGACACCACCCACGTTGGCCTGGCTATCGAGCTGTGCTCGAAAGGCTTTTCTACATGGCAAACATATGTCGACGCCATGGATCTCCTGCGGCGGCTGTTCTACCTCTCGACGCAAAAGGAGCTTGGTCCCAGCGTCGCTGCGCAGGCTCGTCTCGCGGTGCTTCAAGTCGCCACCTCCAATGCTCCACTTTTCATGTCCACGCTATCCATGGATATTCTCGATGCGAAGACATCTGATCGACGCACGAGCGTCATCAAGCTCTGCGTGTACATTGCCCGCAAAAAGCCTGCGCTCCTTGAGAATTCACTACCGCGCATTGCCGAGGCGGTGGTAAAGTCACTCGACCCTAACGTGGGCAAGATGCGCGATGTGGTGTGGGACGCAGCGACGGTGATCCTGAACGAGCTGGTGAAAGCGTAGGTGCTAATTTAGGACGTCGCTAACAGCAGATTCACGACGATCGACTTCAACAGCGGCACGCAGCGTCTTTGCGTGGGCACGAACGAGGGCGCTGTTGTCATGTATGACCTGAAGACGGCCTCGAGATTGTATGTCATCGAGCCGCACAAGCACCCGGTCTCTGCCGTGAGCTTCTCGCCGGACGGTCGACGGCTGGTGACCGTATCCCTGGACGAAGGAGACAGTACGGTCTGGAAGATCGGCTCAAGCATCAGTGGATTCTTCAACGTCGGCGGACCGCCGCGGCAGGGCAGCAAGGCGGGCGAGCCGTATCGCCGCTTCCCAGTGTTCCGTGCCGCGGGAGAAGGTGAGGTAACACGCTGATCGTCGCTGACCCCAGCACCCATGGAGAACACTGGGTCCATGTCCGACGTGGTCATCGAGTGGCCGGGTCCGCGAACGGCGCGCATTTCCATCCGGGAGACCAACCTGTCGTTCGAGACGACCTGAGCTGGACTTTGATGTACACGTACTGGGAATTGAGAGGCGTGAGTGGAAAGCGAGACGCGAAGCGTTGGGGGTTGAGCAGGATCGTCGCTGGGGACAGGTACGGGCGTCAACCTGACACTGAAGGGCGTACACTGTTGATCACCCCGCACTGACATTCACGTTGCGCCCTCGACTACTGTACATAAACACCGCTCACTCGTTCCATCTCTCAGTGTTCCTTCTCCCTTCCTCACGTCCGCTGGCGGATGCTCAGCCTCTGTCATTACTCGGTTCATCATGCGCTTCCTACTTCTCCTCCCCCTCTTGCGTGTCCTGGCGAACCCTATTCCGCTCTCCATTGGGCATTTACGACTCCTCGAGCTCGACGGCCAGGATCCGCTTGCCAACCATCGATCTGGGGAATGCCGCCTCGGCGACATCAGCGCTGATGTCTCTGCACACCCCATACAATCCTCCTATGTCGATCAAACTGGACCTGAAAACGGTGGCGGGCAAGCCGCTTCCCATCTTGTCACAGTGGTTCATCGCTCCGCTGGCTCGGAGCAATGCTGCCCCCAGCAAGACAAGGAAGCCAGTGCCATCGTACACGCGAGCGACACTTGCTGCCAGTTCGAGAGCACTGAAGACGACATCTCATTGCACTCGACCACCAAGCACAAGCACTCGAGGCCAACGACCGACGACACCAGTGAGCCCGAGTCTGATTCCAGCGCGACCGTGGACTCGGGACCTAGCGCATCTGTCTCTGCCTCAGTAACAACGCCATCAGACAGCGCTTCAACTTCGGCATCTGGAGACACAGCCAGCGCTAGTCCCAGCCCATCCAGCTCAACGTCGTCCAGCACGTCCGGTAACGCTACAACACCTGTCCAGTCAGAAAACAGTGGCGGCGCCCACTTCACGTCGCCGCATCAAGTGATCTACGCCCTCAGTAAGCTGTCAGCATCGCTGAGCTGAGACAGACCCTCTCCCGAACAACGGATTTCCGACCGTCGCTGAGATGGGCAAGTTCAACCGCCTCGTGCTAGCTTTCTACGAAACAGGGGGCTATGAGGTGCGTGGCCAACTTGTCGACAGCTGATTGCAGGGTGCGACGAACATTCAGAACTGGATCGCCATGGACGCCGGCAAGCGCAAGACCCTGCTAGACAGCTATCACGCGGCTGGGATCGCTGTCACTATCTCTGTCTTTGGCGGAACTGGTGAGCTGGAGCGCTTGGGCGAGCTGACATCAGACAAACCAACCTCATCTGGTGTCGATCCAGCAGAGTTTGCAAGCAAGATTGCCACTTTTGCCAAGCAGTACCAGTTTGACGGTGTTGATGTCGATTACGAGGGTAAGCTAGCGTCAGAGGGCATGCTGACCACAGACTTTGACGCGTTCGAAGCTCGCACGGCATCTGCGTCGATCATCAGTGAGCTGGGCGATGTCATGCTGCAGCTCATGCAGAATTCCAAACAGCCCTCCGCTCAGGACTGGGCAGCACCGCGCTGATCTCTCACGGTGCGTGCATCGTTGCCTCCCGCTGATGCCAGCCCCGATCGCGCCTTGGTTCAGAGGCAGCTCGTTTACGGATGGCGCGTACCAGGCCGTACTTAAGACTGTCGGCAACAGCATCGACTTCTTCAATGTGCAGTTCTACAACCAGGAAGACGCCTACCAAACCTGCCAGGTGAGTTTCAGCGATGAACCGTCCTGATCCCAGACGCTTATCACCAACTCGGACTCGACCAAGTACCCGGGCACTTCCCTCGCCCAACTCCAGAAGCTCGGGCTCCCATTCGAAAAGCTCGTGCTCGGCAAGCCAGCTAATGCGGCGGCAGCTGAGACGGGAGGGTAAATTTCGGCACTAGAAGACTCGAACTGACGCCAGATACATGCCCCCGTCTACTCTGGCGCAGTGCGTTGCAGAGGGTGCCAAGCTTGGATGGCCAAAGCAGGTCATGTTCTGGGAGTGGGCCCCGGAGTCTGTCGTGAGCTTTGTGTGACTCCCATAGCTGACGGCAGAACAAGCCGGAGCTTATCGCGACCGTCCTTGGCGAGCCTGCAAGCGGTGCTAGCGGTGCTTCCAACGGCTCAAGTGAGGGAAGCACGAGCTCGAGCGTGAGCGGTTCGGACGCCAGCCTGTCGCCGGCGAGCGCAACTTCCGACGCAATAGGCAAGGCGTCCACCATCGTGAGCAGCGACATTGCATCCGCCAGCACTTTCACTCCGTCCGCCAGCACCGATGCTGGTATGGGCGATGATATGCCAAGCAGCCCTACACCCGCTTCCCGCACTACCCTTGCGGACGGAGGTGGCGATACCACCGCCAGTGCGGCTAGTGCCCCTGCCAACGCTCATTCTGCCAACCCCACTGAAGACCCTAGCCCAAGCACTGGAGAGGACGACAACTCCGCGCCCACCAACGGCTTGGCTACAAATGCCGCGGCCACGGGGCGTGACGGTGCGAGCCCATCGGGCGTCGGCTCGAGCGGATCCAATGTCGGCCCAGAATGAGGGCCTACAGAAGTGTGTGCTACACGGCTGGTCCGTGCGCCCAACATCCCAAATCGGTAGTTGCGATGCGCGAGGTGCACGCACAACAAAACATGATGGGAACCTGCGACAATCCCAGTGACTAACACGGCCTGTGTATTGATGAAAATGTGGCCAAGAAGCGCCCTTGTCCTCGTTTCCCAGAGCTGGCCTGCTGACGGTGCGCCTTACAAGACTGGTGCATGCTGATGTCTTCTCCCATCCATCATCCATCATCTCATTCCAGCATCTCCCAGCTATTGTGCATACCGCAACAGGATGCGCCCGTTACCACTGGCGCCGCTCGCCGCCCTCCTCCTCTCTTCCGTCCATGCCCACCCTTTGCTCAGGCGCAAACACCATGCCGCTCTCGCCCAGATGCAGATCCTCCAGCAGTCGGAGACCTGCAGTATCGGCGCGTGGCGCTGTGAGAGCAACACGCTGCAAGGTGAGTCCTCAACGGAGCAAACCTGACCAGCAGCCTGTGACGCGGGTGTTTGGACAAACATCTTCCACTGCGCAGAAGATCACCATTGCGTGTAGGTTCCCATTCAGCATCCAGCTGACATCCAGAGCCGAGGAGCCCTTTCACAACTGCGTTACCAGTGAGGAGCTCGCGCGATATGCCCTCGAGAAACGGCTCCAACCCAGCATGGAGGACAGGCCCACCCGGCGCGCGGAGCCTGCCGACCTTGCGTTGCCCGGTGTCGTCTGGAATTCGCCAGCTGCAAGGCCAGTTATCGGCAATGATTGGACGTTCACCACCGTAGACCTACCCGGTCCGTCGTCGTCACCGTCGACCGGCGGAAGCCTGGGCGTCGCGAATGACGTCCCTATCCACCCCCAGCCCAAGATGAAGCTGAGTCCCGACTATGGTGTCGTCAGCGATTTTCAAGCTCCCCACAACGTCATCTACGCTGATCGTGAGTTCAACAGGGCGCCCAGATCCTGATTGCAGTCTGGTGGAACGACCGCAACCGCTTCCCCACAGCTGCCGAGCTTGGTGACTACAACCGGCTCATCCTCCATATTTATCTCGCAAAGGGGCCTTGGGATGTAAGTGGCTTGAGTTAACGTGGCTCACTTCAGAACGTGAACATGTGGACCAAGCTTTCGGACACTGAGCGACAGGCGATCCTGAACGACTACCATGCGCACGGCAAGGCGGTAATGGTCTCGCTCTTTGGCAGCCAGGAACAGCCAACGACCTGGAACATGAACCCGTGGGATTATGCTGCTCAAGTTGCGACTTTCTGCAAGCAGTACAAGTTTGACGGCGTCGACGTCGACTATGAAGACTTCCAAGCGTTTGGCGAAGGCAAAAGCATTGCCTGGCTCACGAGTAAGTGAACATTTGAAGCACTAACTAATGAAAGCCTTCCAGTCCGAGCTGAGACGGCAGCTGGGCACCGGCTACCTCATCAGTCATGCTCCCATCGCTCCCTGGTTCGCCAAGGCAAGCTACAGCGACGGCGGCTACGCTGCCCTCAATGAGGCAGTCGGTGACGGGATCGACTTCTACAACGTCCAGTACTACAACCAAGGCGACAATTACATGGACTGCGAGTCCATCGTGCACAACTCGAGCCGCACGGGCTTCCCCGGTACCAGCATCAGCGAGATCAACAAGCAGCAGGGCATCTCGCTCAGCAAGCTCGTGCTCGGCAAGACCATCAACGCACAGGAGGCCGTGCATGGCGGCTACATGGACCTTGCCCAGCTATCCACGTGCGTTCGACAGGCGCGAGAGCTCGGTCTTGGTGCTGGCGGTGTCATGTTCTGGCAGTGGACGAGTGCTCTTGTAAGCCCCAACGACCATCAGGAAGACTAATACCAGGACCCAGTTCGAGCCCTCAGCACTGTGCTCGGAAAGTAGACAGGGACTTTTACAAACATTGATAGCGTTCATGCATTGCTACAGGTCGCCCCAGAGTCGCCAGCACATTATCTGCCTTTTACGAGCTTTTCCACGAATATAGACGCCACACGCACCGGATTGGCCAGGCACCGTTCGCCACGTCCACGGCTCAGGGTGGGGATGCATGTGGAAAGTCGACCACCGGCATCGCATTTGTCTTGCGACTGTTTATCTTCCCACTCTGCCCGTCATGCCCCCTCCCACCGCCTCCCAAAAGCCCGGCGCCAAGCTCGCCCCGCCTGCTGGTGCGTCCGCGTCGAACGGCAAGGCTGCGGCCGCCGGTGCCGCCGCGGACGAGCAGACCGGCAAGCCGGACCAGGCAAAGTACAACGCCGAGCAGGATGCGCTCAACAAGGAGATTGCTGCCGTCAAGGCCAAGCTTGTGAGTATTACGGGCCTGTGGGAACTATACTGCGATGGCAGTGCGGGAGCGCGCACTAGCAACGTGCGCCGACGCTAACATTCAGGACGCCGTCCGCTCGCGTATCGCCCTCGCACAGGCGCCTGCGGGCAACGACCGGCGCTCCCAGCTCAAGTCCGAAATGGACGCGCTACGCGGCGAGCAGGCCAAGAACAAGACCGAGCGCAACAAGGTCTTTGACGAGATGAGGAAGCTCCAGGACAGTGTGGGCAAGAAGGTCAAGGACGTCCAGACCCAGCTCTCCAAGACTGGCTTCAAGAACGTCGAGGACATTGACAAGCAGATTGCGTACGTGCCCTCTCTGTGGGAGTTGCTGACGCCAGCAAGCTCAACTCTCAGGTCGAGTCTGGCCAGATGAAGCTGGTGGACGAGAAGAAGGCGCTGCAGGAGCTCACCAACCTCAAGCGTGCGCGCCGGACACTCGAGTCTTCGTCGTCCTCCGACGATGCCATTGCCGCAGACCGCGCGCGCATCGACGAGCTGAAGCAGAAGCTCGACGACCCCGAGGCCAAGAAGGTCTCGGAGCGCTTTGACGAGCTGAAGAAGGAGATGGACGAGCTGCGCGCCGAGGGCGACAAGGCGTACGAGGAGCGCAACAAGCTGTTTGACGAGCGCACCAAGCTCTCCAAGGAGATGGACGAGCTGTACAACAAGAAGCGCGAGGTCAACCAGACCTACCACGAGGCCAAGGAGAAGCATTTCCAGAAGGTCCAGTCGATCCGCCAGGCGCGCCAGGAGCGGTACAAGGCTGAGAAGGCCAAGGAGGACGAGGAGCGCCGTAACGAGGAGATCGTACACCTGCGCGAGGAGGCCAAGATGCCCGCATACGCTGCCGAGATCGAGGACTGCCGCATCCTCATCAACTACTTTGCTGGCAAGTATGGCGTCGGCGAGGTGCCGGAGACCACCTCTGGGGACAAGAAGGCTGGCCCCACTCTGACTGGTGTGAAGGAGCTGGAGATCCGCAAGGTCGACGAGGACTTTAAGGGCATGAAGATCAAGAAGAAGGACGAGGAGCTTGATGGGTGGTTCGCGGGTAGCAAGGGCAAGAAGAAGGGCGGCAAGAAGGGGGCATCCGCTACTCCCAGCGGCACCGCCACGCCGACCACTACCAACGACGCTGTTAACCTTCCCATGAACCTCCTCTCTGCGCTCCTCTCGTTTGGTATCTCCCCGCCGTCCAACAAGGAGGACGTGCAGCGCACTGTTCAGGACCTCGAGACCAAAAAGTCCTGGTTCGAGGCGAACTCTGAGGCTAAGACGAAGGTGAGATCTTGGTTTGAGACTGCAGCTGACGGTAGTCTGAGATCGAGCGTGTTGAGAAGATCGTCGCCAAGATGCAGAAGAAGAACGCGTCTTCCGCAGGCAAGGACGAGGCTGAGGAGGACGATGAGACCGACGACGTGGCTGGCGCAAAGGAGCCGACCCACACCGTCATCGAGGGGGAGCAGACTCAGGACGGCGAGGCTACCCTTCCCACGGAGGCCAGCGAGGGCGACCCTGCTGTCAAGCAGGTTGACGCCGAGCTCGAGGAGGTCAAGGAGACGGAGGCGTAATCACTTCTGGTTGCATTACCATATCTACATCTGTAATTGTCGTTTCTATGGCATGGACAGGATGGAAGGATCGTGGGATCTACTTGGTAAGGATGCCGTAGATGTGAGGGGTACTGGACCACCAAGGCTCGTCCACAGGCATGGCCAGGTCGAACTCGGTCCAAGGTCCGGCAGCCTTGAGAGTCTTGGCCGTGTCTCGGCACATCTGGCAGCCGCCCATCATGATCGGCCAGAACAGGTTCAGGAAGCCTGGTTGTCAGCGCGGTCATGGCCGTCTGGCTTACGCTGGTATAACTGCATAAACGGGCCTTGCTGACGGAAGGTGCAGACGTGCTCATACACGTACCACCGCCCACTGGGCTTGAGGTACGAGTAGAGCTCGCGGATATTCGCCTCCTGGTCGGGAATGCTGCAGAGGCAGAGGATGCTCGCGATGCAGTCGATGCTCCCCTTGGCAATGCCCGCCTTGCCGATGTCTTGAATGCCGGTCGGGACGATCTGGTAGATGTCGGCGAGGCCAGCCTCAGCAGCTCTGCGCTTGAGCGCGGTGTGGTGGTCGCGGTTTGGCTCCACACCATACACCTTCTCGACCTTGCGACGGTTACGCTGGCGAAGGCCCTCGTCTCCATTCGCCTGCCCCTGGGGCGCGAGATACTTGTCCGAGAAGACGCTCGCCCACATCCCGCTCCCGGGGCCAATTTCGATGACGGTTCCATACACTTCGCGGCCCTCGCCATCCTCCGTCTTGGCCCCTTGGCGCACGCGGCCTTGGAGGAGAGGAACGACTCGCGCTTCGCTTCCCTCGCGCACCTGCGGTCCAGCGAACACCCAGAAGTCACCGAACCAGGCGTAAGACAGCTTGGGCCACGAGGTGAGGGACGCCCAGTCGCCAGCTCGCACAAGGCGCATAAGGGTGGCAGGGAGGTACGCCAGCGCGGCCGCCATGAAGAACCATGGCTCCAGGAGGCCTTGGAGCACGTCGCGCTGAAGCATCGTTGCTTGTGAGGGAGTGGGCAAGTTTCGGATCAGCAGTAGCCTCGAGCCCTCGAGCCGAGCATTCGATGCCGAGACAGCGCGGATATCCTTCGGAAAAACTAGAGATCCAATCCCTGTACCCCGCGTCTGATGACATCCCTCCCCCACGCACAGCTCGCGGGAGGTGACTGCTTCTCTTGTTGTTCACCCACTCCTCATTGCCACCATGACGGCCTTGAGCCCGCCGATGTCGACCAAGCGGTCGTCGTCCGCACCTGGAGTGTCGCCACCGTCTGCTTTCTCACCTTTGCCGCACGCGCCGCTGCGATCATCACCTCTGTCTGGCATATCGACTCCAGCTCAGCGACCGTCAACGAGCGCGGGCGATGGCTTGAGCCTACTTCCGGTCCACAGTCGCACAGGTCGTCCGAGGCCACTTGGCCAAGCCCAACAGCTGCGCGCTGATGTTGACGCTGTCGTGAAGCGCCGAGCCGGAGGAGTATTGGCACGTGGGTGAGTTAGACGGCTAGCGATGGGGTAAACACCCAAGAGACTGACAGCGCAGATTCATCCTGAAGACTGGTAAGCTGCATGAAACCTTGACGCAAAGCTCACATAGACCACTACCCGACCGGCCGTGCGCTGGATCTGGACCTCAACGTGCAAGGCGCACCAAACTTCCGTGCGCCGGACGAGGAAGGTCTGAATGTTTTCGGCGTTGCGCAGCCCACTGTGCCGGGATTGAAGTCCATTCTTACTATCTTGTCGTGTCAGCCGCGTCCTCCACGGCTGGACGGTCTGGCGAGTGGCACGGAAACCCCGTCCAATGGTCGCCGGAGGTCAAGTGCCACAGTCTTCGAGCAGGAAGGTCATACGATCTGGTTCAGTACGCGTGAGGAGACTCTTGGTAAGCTTTAAATTAGGGGTGGAGCTCACGCCAGTGTACATGTATGTTGCAGAGACGACCAGTTGTCTGTGCTCAACTGACATCCAGCTCAGGCCGACCATACGTCCTGCGCGACGCCTCTACACCTCTTCAAACCCTTGCTCTCTCCGATCGAGCCGATAACCTTGAGGACATTGAGCGCCGACTGAAGCTCGACATTCTCGAAGAGTCCAAGCGCTACGGAGGACTCATTCTCTGCCACGACGAGATTTCCAGCGGAGACATCGTTCCGTCCTGGGTCGCAGTGGACGAGAAGAGCATTCGCACACCGAAGGAGATTTATGATGACATACGAACAGCCGGCTGGCGGGTGGACTACTGGCGTATTCCAGTTGGGCCTGACCGTCCCATTGAGGTAGGGCCTGAGGCTGGACCCCCTGACAACTAGGACAACTACTTGGACGCATACGTCGCGCGCCTGAAGGATGTGGACCCGCATACAACGTCGTTGGTATTCAACTGTGGCATGGGCGTGGTGCGAAGTAGGTGCGGTCTGCGATCAATTCTGATCTCAGCGACGTTCGCCATGGTCACCGCGCTGCTGCTCCGACGCGCCCAGTACCTGAAGCAAGGCATGGAGGACCCGTTCCCTCTTTCGAGCGGGTCAGGATTCGCAACTGTGAGCCTCAGGCGCGGTGGGTGCTGACAACAGCCCTCGGGTGGCCCTCCATTGCCCCAAGCTGCCCAAGTCCTGCAGCAAGCATCAAGGCAACATGCGCTCAACACCAGTCTGCTGCGAGTCACACGCATGCTCGATGAGAGTGAGCTTGTCCAACTTCGCCACGCTCACAACAGATCTCCCCTCACGGCGCGCGACAGCTGCTATTGACCTACTCTCCAGCCACCCAAGCCTGCTGGAGGCACTGCGCCGATCAATCATGGGAGAATATCAGATCGTGCAGTCTCTTATCTCGAGCTTGGACCACGGGAGAGAAATTAAGCGACTTGTGGACACCCTCATCGACAATTGCGACGCAGTAGTAAACCTGCGAGAGAACGTCATTGAGTATCGAATTCGGTACAGCGTCGCCTCCAGAGATGACAAGAACGGGCAGTTCTACTTGGACAAGGCTGTTCGCTCGGTGTGTGCGGGATCGGACAGCGCTAACGATGCAGCTAGAACAGTACTTCGACCTAATTGTCTTCGCTGCATACGTGGAGAGTGACCAGGGTATGGTCGCTGGAGTGACATTCTCGGCTTGGTTGAAGGTGGGTTGTGTTAAGTGAAGGTGCTGAACGACAGGCTCGACCCGAGATCTGGAAGTGAGTAGGCATACCTGGACCAATTTAACAGTCAGCCAAATCAAAGTCCTTCGGCGGCGCTGGGGCGATCGGCTCTTCGCCTTTGCACCAGCCAATGACCTGAGCGTCATCTCCAAGTCACTGGACCTTGGCGACCGGCGTATTGTGCGTAGGGGAGAGTCCAGTCTCGATCTGGAGGGAGGGAAGGTTCTCGGCGACGAGTGGGCCGAGCATGTCGTCAAGAATCGCAACGGCATCATGCTGCGGGCATCGTGAGTTTCGGAGATGACAAATGGCTCATGGCAGGACGCTTCTCAAGCGCGATTTGTGGATTGCCGACACGGCATCGACGACTGACGGTGTTCGCGGCGCTATTGGCTTCCGGCAAGTCGCCAACGAGGGTGTGTATACCACAGGCCAGCCGACTCAAGAGGCCATCGCGACCATCCTCGGCGTTGTCAAGGATCGCGCGCCAAACATCTCCAAGGTAGTGTGGATCTGCCTGCGCGAGGAGCCACTTGTGATGATCAACGGTGGGTTGCGAATGTCACCAAGCTGACGTGAAGGCGCACCTTATGTTCTTCGTCGGGACACTACCGCGCTGCGCAACATGCGCGATTACACAGGAGTATCAGCCACACGCCTTGAGATCCTCGAAGAACGACTGAAGAGCGATGTGCTCACCGAACTGACAGCTTTCGACGGCAGCATCCTTCTGCACACCGAGGACTCAAATGGACGCGTCGTGCCGCTGTGGGAGAAGTGCGGTAATCGTGATGTTGCATCAGTGCGCGAGGTTATGGACGACGTGGCGCTTCAGGAGACTGAAGTAGGCTTGGTTTTCGAGCGCATCCCGATCACGTCGGAGTCCTCGCCTGATGTAAGCTGATTGGCACATATGCAGCTAATCCCAGTTCCACGACATCTCCTCACTCCTGGACATTTGCATGCGGATCGATCTTGAGACGACTGCCATCATTCTGAACGATCAGCTCGGTCGCGGCCGAAGCTCGAACACGGCAGCGCTAGTGCTGCTCGTGCAGCGGTGGCTGCGACGAGAGAAGAAGCGGGGCCCAGCGCCGCTGACACCTGGCCGCCGCAACGTTTCCAGGAAGAGCATCAGCGTGCCAGGAGAGTCCAAGACTAGCTGGCAGATCATTAACAGCGTTCTGCGAGTCATTCGCAATGGCCTCGACGTTAAGAGGGTGATGTTCCATATTTCGAAGCTGACAGCAGATCGTTGATGATGCTATTGATCGCACGTCTGCCACATTCAACCTTCGTGACGCTATCGAAGAGTATCGTGACCAAGCTGAGGAAGCTAAGACGCCGGAGATCCGACAACGTGCCATCGACAAGGGTGGGTGTCGTGAACGCCTGGCACTAACCTCAGGCATGCACAGTCTCTTACGCTACTTTCACCTCATTGTCTTCCAGGCGTATCTCGACGACACTCGGCCAGAGGACGAGGAGAAGTACACGTTCGAGCAGTTCGTCAAGCACCGTCCGGTATTCAAGACTCTTGAGCACGAACTCCAGCAGGGCGGGCTGAAGAGTCTCACGCCACTGGAGCGGACTGAGCCAGCTTCGGGCATGGCCGTGAGTTGATCCTGTCGATTTCAACTGACATTCAGCTCGAGGATGAGGTGGATCAGGTGGTTGCGAACCGCAACGGCGTAATCTTGTCGGCTCAGACTGTTAGATAGGCGCTGTGCTTCCGATCTAACTACAGATGCTCAAATCGGACTTCTTCCTTGGCCTGCAGAAGCAGAGCCTGCCGGAGTGAGTTGCCGTGTCTCATCATCTGCTGATGGCCAGCCGAGTGGACGGGGCAGCCAACTACCGCCGCGTGCCTTTGCTTCTTGACGACGACCATCCCGATGGCCGGGAGGAGTATGTTTACGGTACTGGGTAAGTTCGCGCCGGACCAACCTGATGCCCAGAATGCCCAGCGCCGAAGGTTTGAGGAACGCTCTGCTCAAGATGGGTGCAGGCCCAGGCGGGCCACGGCACGTCATGTGGACTTCTTTGCGGGAAGAGCCAGTTCTGGTGAGCTACTGTAGCATATCAGACCTAACGGCAGTATGTCAACTCCCGCCCACATGTGCTTCGCCTGGTGGACCGTCCACTTGCCAATGTTGAGACGACAGGCGTCACTGCTCGAGTAGTCGAGCGCATGGAGTCGCAGCTGAAAGAGGATGTCATCAAGGAGATCCGCGCGCATGGAGGCAAGCTTCTCCTCCACGACGAGATGGAGACAAAGCCTGGCTTCTTCGAGGTCGTGCCTGTGTGGGAGACCGTCGAGGAAGAGGACGTCATGACCCCTGCGGAGCTGTACGAGCAGGTCCAAAAGGAGAACTACCATGTCGATTACATGCGTCTCGCCATTGTGAGCTGTGCAGACTGTTCCAGCTGACAGCAGACGGACGAGCAGGCGCCCCTACCTGCTGCTCTGCAAGCGATTGTTCAGCGCGTGGCAAAGGGGCTGAAACAGGTCGATGACTTCGTGTTCGTCTATTTGCGTATTGACGACTGACGACGCAGGTTTAACTGCCAGATGGGTCGTGGTCGCACTACCACCGGCATGATTGCCGCGTCCCTCATCGGAACAATTGCGCTGGAAGACACGTCCCGGCCGACATTGTACGACTCTGACGAGGAGGACAATGACGACGACCAAGTCGACCTCCAGGAGTCGACGCAGTACCTCAACGGTGAGCTGCCTCTTTTGGGATCGGAGCTGACAGCAGGCGAGTACAAGACCATTCTCCAACTTGTGACTGTCTTGAGCCACGGCAAGGGTGAGCTTGCTTTCCTCCGCACCGAGCTCACTATCAGAGGCCAAGCGCTTAACTGACAAGGCCATCAACGCCATGGAAGGCGTGCAGAACCTGCGCAAAGCGGTGTATGAGTGCGTATGCCCGGCTGCACAAGCTGACACTTAGCTTCAAACTGAAGGTCGCCGCGGCGGAACCAGGGTCTGCCAAGCATCAGATGCTCCTGCACCAGGGCGTCAACTACCTCTTCCGATGTAAGCATGCGCAGTTGGACCATCTGACATCAGACGGCACCTTGATCGTGCTTGCCAACTTCCTCCTGGAGATGAAGGACGAAGGCATCACACTTGAAGAGTCCGACTTCCCTGGGTGGCTCAACATGCGGAGGGAGATTAGGAATGTGCTGTCGCGCAAGACTCTGGACTGAACCCACAACGCTGCTGCTCATCACATGTATCCATACTGCCTGGCATGAAACTACTCGGTCTTGTTCTTACTCCACGACATCCAGGACGAGCTGGAGGTACGGCGCGGGTTGGGCGGCGCTCCCTCTGCGTCCTCTTTGCGGATCTCGGTGAAGCTGCTCGCGAGGTTGCTTGCGCTGCCGCCGCTGAGAGAGTTGTCGGACGGGGTGCGTGATTCGAGTGGGTGGATGGAGGCGGATACAGTCTCCTCGGCCGCAAAGGCGGTCGTGCGCGAGGTGTGACCGGGCACGTCGAAGCCGCGGGAGGTAGCCTGCTGAGCGGACGCGGACATGGCCTGGGCGGCCGCGAGAGCCTGAGGCATGTACCTGCCCGCAAGCTGGGAGACGAGGCCAAAGACCTGCTGCGCGGCGCCGGACGCAGGATCGGCAAGGGTAGGTGGCTGAGCTGGACCAGAGAAGGGCTGCTGGCCCTGTGGCTGCCCGTATCCCGGTTGCACGGCCTGTTGCTGCTGGCTCAGCTGCCGTCAGAGCGTTCACGAACCGACAGTATGGGACGGATCATCACCGCGCAGCCTCCTGGAAGGAAGCGAGCGAGGACGCCGAGGATCGGCGCGATGCGCGGCTGGGCTCATTCCACGTTGGAGTAAGCCAGCGGCGCACGGCCGTTCCAGGTCCGCGCTGAGGAGGGAAACTTACGCCAAAGAGACGCATGACGAGGTCGTACAGCGCGCCAAGGCCGCCGCGTGCGTGGGCGCCTGCTTGGCCGCGGAGCGAGTTGATGAACTCGTCGATCGCCGGCTCGTGCTCTGCGAACAGAGGCGCCAGCGTCGAGTTGTATAGGTACGGCGTGCCGCGCGCGCTGACGGCGAGGTAGAAGAAGAGGGCCGTCTTGCAGAGGGTGTAGAATGGGAGCCTGCCGTCAGCTGAAACTCACGGACGCTGAAGCTGAACCATAGCAGTGTGAGGAAGATGAATGTATAGACGTACCAGGTCAGAACCCATCCTACAGCTCCCTCAATGGCACTCCAGGCGCCGACGAGAGCCCAGTACTGCAGCCAGCGCTCGAGATCGGCGTCCTGGGCAGACACAGGACGGCGCGCGAGGGCCTTGTAAGTTGCGTACGCCGGGTACAGGAACATGCACAGCGCACTGCCATTAGCTTGTGGTCGTCATTGTGTGTTACTTGACGAGGCTAGAGACGAGCATGTTGTGATGTGGTGATGTTGACAACCGGTGTGGTGAGATGGAGAAGGTGGCAACTGCCGGTGGAGGTGGCTGCTATACTATTCGTGGTGTTGTTGCGCAGCAACTGTCGATGTGTCTTTGGTATCTGAGCACGTAGGCGTCCTGCGCTGTCTGCCACGATGTGCTAGTGTGAGTGTCGGTCGAGAGCTTCCATCGCGGCGACGGTGACGAGGGCGATACTTTAAAGGTGGCGAACGGGAGTATATCCACGTGCTAGTGACTGTTCCTGCGCCCTCCACTGCCAGCTGCCAGCAGTGCCGCCTGCGGGCAACGTGCAACATGATGCCGTCACGTCGCCGCTCCGCGGTATGTCGCTGGTGGTAGGCAGGTAGGACGTGTAGCTGCCATGCTGGCAGGTTGGTTGAACGTGTCACGCACTCGTTGGAGGTGGCTCTCTAGTGATGCGCTGCAGATCGCCCTCTCTCGCGGGTAGCGTGATCTGGTCGTGCAGACGCAGTGTCGCGGTAGCTCATGGGCGATTGAGCAGTACTTCCATTCGAGATGCATGCCAGAAGTAATCACCTTCCTTCTCATTGTCGCGGAGACTCAAGGGCGAACGGCTGACGATACCGGGATAAACTCTCAAAAAGCGCGTGAAATAATGCCGACGCGTCTCCTGAGCCCACCGGTTGGACGCGTCGCGCCAGTCTGCCCCTAGAATCACCATAATTCCTCTTTGTCTCTCTCATCCATCCATCATGTCCTCCCCGCCAATGTCCTCCCCCATGCGGCCAAAGCGACGCCGCTCAGATGCGTCCTCCACGCCAGGTGCGGGGCCGTCAAACTTGCGCTCCTCTCCACCACCTTCCTCGCTGCCGCCATCCTCCCCGCCGGAGCCGTTCTTCGACTCTGAGGATGATGGCGATATCGAGGACGAGGTTGCAGAGCAGCGTGCGCGTGGGCGTCGTCTGGACCTCCCCGACGACTCGGACAGCGAGGGTGAAGACCTTTTCCAGGACGATATCATGGCTCGCGACTACGAGGCACATGCTGAGCTCGACACATACTCTGAGGCGGATCTCGATGACCAGACTTCCGTTGCGCCTCTGACGCGTGCGCAGAGGTTGGAGGCCGAACGCGAAATGTCTCGCCGCGAGCGTGGACAGAGGAGATCGCGCGCCGCTGGTCGTGAGCGTGCTCCTCAGTTCTTGCAGAGCGACGACGAGGATGTGGACATGGGTGGCGGTCTTCTCGACGGCATCAACACCAATGTCGCACGAAGGCACTACGACGAACCTCTCGACCCGACTGAGAATGCCCCAACAGTATGTCTCCAGATGCAACAATCACTGACGACAGTTCCTTCCCCTTGAACACCTTGCAGACGTCAAGGCGCCATCCATTGCTGCTTGGATTGCCATTCCGGCTGTGAAGGAGTCGATCGAGCACCACTTTAAGGCTTTCCTTACGTCGTTCACCGACGCCTCTGGAGCCTCGCTGTACGGCCCTCGCATCATGGCCATGGGTGCCGCCAACAGCGAGTCACTCGAGGTATCCTTCCTCGACCTCGCTACTGCCAGCCCCGTTCTCAGCTCCTTCCTGATCAGCGCGCCAACCCAGATGCTCGAGATCTTTGACAAGGTCGCCAACGACGCTACCGAAATTGCCTTCCCCTTCTACGACAAGATCAAGGCGGAGATTCACGTGCGCATCTCCAACTTCCCGACAGCGACCACGATTCGCGACCTTCGACAGATGCAGATGAACCGCCTCGTACGCGTTGCTGGTGTCGTCACACGGCGGACAGGTGTCTTCCCGCAGCTCAAGTACATCAAGTTTGACTGCCAAAAGTGTGGCGCTGTTCTCGGACCCTTCTTCCAGGGCACCCAAGACGAGCTCAAGATCAGCTTCTGCTCGAACTGTGAGAGCCGCGGTCCCTTCCAGGTCAACTCGGAGCAGACGGTGTACCGCAACTACCAGCGCATGACTCTGCAGGAATCGCCTGGAAGTGTGCCTGCTGGTCGTCTTCCCCGTCACCGCGAGATCATTCTCCTTTGGGACCTCATCGACGTTGCCAAGCCTGGAGAGGAAGTCGAGATCACTGGCGTCTACCGCAACAACTTTGACGCGTCTCTCAACTCGAAGAATGGCTTCCCAGTGTTCCAGACCATCATCGAGGCCAACCACATCGCCAAGAAGGAGGACCAATATGCCTCGATCCACCTGACCGAGGAGGACGAGAAGATGATTCGCGCCATGGCTCGGGATGAGCGCATTGCCAAGCGTATCATCAAGAGTATCGCACCTAGTATCTATGGCCACGACGACATCAAGACTGCCATTGCGCTGTCTCTCTTCGGCGGTGTTGGCAAGGACATCAACCGCAAGCACCGAATCCGTGGTGACATCAACGTGCTGCTCCTCGGTGACCCGGGTACGGCCAAGTCGCAGTTCCTCAAGTATGTCGAGAAGACTGCGAACCGAGCTGTGTTCACGACGGGTCAGGGTGCTTCGGCTGTCGGTTTGACTGCCTCAGTACGCAAGGACCCGGTCACTCGCGAGTGGACTCTCGAGGGTGGTGCACTTGTTCTCGCCGACAAGGGCCACTGTCTCATTGACGAGTTCGACAAGATGAACGACCAGGACCGTACCTCTATCCACGAGGCCATGGAGCAGCAGAGTATCTCCATCTCCAAGGCTGGTATCGTTACGACTCTGCAGGCTCGCTGCGCCATTGTTGCCGCTGCCAACCCGATCGGCGGTCGCTACAACTCGTCGATCCCCTTCCAGCAGAACGTGGAGCTTACCGAGCCGATTCTGTCGCGTTTCGACGTCCTCTGCGTCGTCAAGGACCCCGCCGATCCTGTCCAGGACGAGATGCTCGCCAAGTTTGTCGTTGGAAGCCACTTGCGGTCGCACCCCGACTTTGACGAGGAGGAGGACGAGTCAGACGTCGTCACCATGCTCGACGCGGACGTGAGTTTATGCGTTTGGCCATTCAACTGACATCAGATCATCCCGCAGGACACGCTGCGCAAGTACATCATGTACTCCAAGGAGAAGATCTCTCCAAAGCTGCTCGAGCTGGACCAGGACAAGCTCGCAAGGCTGTACGGCGAGCTGCGTCGCGAGTCTCGCGCGACGGGCTCCTTCCCCATCACCGTGCGTCACCTCGAGTCCATGATCCGCATGGCCGAGGCGTCCGCCAAGATGCACCTGCGCGAGTACGTCCGTGCGGACGACATTGACCGCGCCATCGACGTGACTGTCGCGTCGTTCGTGAATGCCCAAAAGGCGAGTGTGAAGAACACGCTCCAGCGCGGGTTCAGAAAGTACATCCACGTGACGGCCGACAATGACGAGCTGGTCCTGCACACGCTCGGCGAGTTAGTCAAGGACAAGCGCAAGACGCACGAGCTGCGCTACGGCGACGTGCCGACCAAGGTCGCCGTAAGTGTGCACGAGCTCGAGCGCCGCCTCAAGGTGTTCACCATCTACGACGCCCAGCCCTTCCTGCACTCCAAGCTGTTCCAGGTGAACGGATACAAGGTTGTACGGGGCGAGCACGGCGAGATGATCGAGAAGCAGTTTGTGACGGCCCCTTCGGACGATGTGGATATGATGTAGGCTTGTATTGGATGGATAGTGGTACATACAGATTCTATGGTCTATCACACTTCTCCGCGCAGCCACCGCTTGCCTAAGCGGTAGGAGAGGAACGCACCGCCCGCCGCGCACACGCCGCCGATGCGGAACACGAGCCCGACGGCATCGGGCGATCCTCGCTCGTTGGCTGTATGGGGCGGCGCGGCGCGCATCACCTCGGTGATCGTGCCGTTGTGCACGACCGGCACGCCCGGCGCAGCGTGGACCGGATGAGGCGTCTCGGCCTCCATGAGGTAGAAGATGAGGCTGGACACGCCGGTGATGACGAACTGCGGGAGGACGATGAAGACGTTGTGGATACCGAGGATGAGCCCTGCCTTGTCCGCCGTCGACGTCGGCGCGATGACCGGCGTGACGGGGGCAGGCGAGGTGGGCTGATCGACGCTCTCGTCCGAGTGCCGGATGACTATGCTGTCCATTTCCATCGGCGGGCCGTCGTCCGAGATGGCAAGTGACAGGTCAGGACGCCCGGGGGACGCTTCGAGTGTCTCGTGGCTCGGCCGGCGCGAGTGGCCCTGCGTAGAGGCTTCGTCCGCTTCAAAGACGATCTCGTCACTCTCCCTCCTTGAGATGGGGACAGACTGTGGACGGCCGCAGTCGATGAGTACCAACTCACCGATGAGCGCGTACGGCGCCCACTGCGCTAATGACCACGAAAAGCCCGTGACTGCGACAATAGCGTATGCGATCGCCACAGTGTGTGCAAACCAGCTCGCAAGCATGCAGAGGACGAAGATGACTTGGGCGACGGTCCAGAGGCGGATCAGCGTTAGACCGCGGATGGGAAGATCGAGTATGCGTCCGGATTTGACGTATTTAATGAGGCTGCCCAGGCGGGCGGAGGTGCGCTCCAGTAGCGTCCCTTGCTGAGCTGTCTCTTCTGCGTGCTTCCACGTCGCACTAGTGGGCGGCTCATCCTGGTCTCCTTCGCGCAGGGATGCGTACCCATACGTCTGCGAGCCCGACTGCACACCAGACTCGGCGACCATGAAAGGCGCACAGATGGAGACTGTGAGTGAGATGATGGACTGGAGGAAGAGTGCTCGAGATCCCGCCCGGACTGCGTCTGCTTGCCATGCCTTTTCGTCCTGCGTACCCTGCGGCGTCTGCCGCTTGTAGATCTCGGACACCCAGACGCTAGTGAAGAACAGGATGGGGTACCACCCCAAGTTCGCGAAGAATTGGATGTAGCAGATGGTGCGGATACTCGGTGGGAGCGTGAAGATGTTCTCCCAGATGGCGCGAAGGGAGTGGAAGAGGCCAGAGCGAGACTGTGCGCGACTAAGGTCAGCTCGGTCTGTCTGGCATTACTCACTCGTCGCGCAGGAGCACGCGCTCAGTCACTGCCCAGGAAGTGGACGTGTGGGCAAGTGCAAGCACCATGGATGTGAGGAAGGATAAGATCTGGAGCTGGGTCTTGCCTAGCCAGGACAGGACTTTCGTCACGTCCACGTTGCCGACGAAGAAGCCAGCTACGCCACCAATACCGCCCATCCGCCCAGCCCAGGCATTTGCCGCCTCCTGCTGGCTTGGTGGCAGAGTGTCCACGATAAGCGCGCGATCTGTACTCATGACCGCATTGATGCTGAAATCAATGAGGTAGATCGCTAACACGGCGCATGCAATCGCTCCCCATTGACCCATGCCGAGGAGACTGGATATCTCGCGCGCATATCCGAGGAGCATCATGGCGATGACGGCGACCCCGGTGCCGGTGAGCATGAACGGTCGTCGCCGACCGAACCGCGATCGCGACCGATCCGCATACGCGCCAATTAATGGCTGGACGATCAGACCCGACAGCGGCCCAGCCATGAACACGAGCGACATCCACGACTTGCTCAAGCCGAGTTCGAGCAAGAACGGCGACGCTGCCATGAGCCCTGATAACAACAAGTGACTCACCATAGCCCATTTCAATCGACCACACTACCTGGGTGCCGAGAACACCGACAGTGAGCAGCGGCAGGCGAGCCCAGGGTGGGCCTTTGACTCCAGGTGTTCCCACCCACTGCACGCTGTGCGCGTCGCCATTCTGCCCACCGAGCTCGAGCTCGTACTCCTCGCCGGGCGGCGCATAGAAAGTTCCGCCTGTCATGCCAGAGGCGCTTGCTCGCTGGCAGACAGGTGCTGAATCGACGCGTAAATCGATGAGAGCGATGGCGGAAGGAGCGCGCCGAGTACCCAAGATGGGCTCGGCTGACACGCTCCAGGCACAGATTACAACCCGCTAAGGGTGAACGAACGCCATTAGCGGAGGCAGATTGGGAAATTGCCGACCACAATAGCGGAAGCATCCTCGCGTGGCAGCTGCCAGAATTTCAGGTCGACTGCAACTCTCAACTTGTTCTCATCCTGTCCTTCATCGACCCGTGATCCATTGCCGTGAGGTCACCCAAAACACCATGTCCGAGTCCACCGTCAACTCCAAGGCCTTCCCGCTCGCCAACGCGCAGCTCACCAACCAGATCCTGGATGTGGTTCAGCAGGCGACCCACGTAAGTCTTCCGCGGACATTGGCAGGTATCGTGCACCGCTGACATCCAGTACCGCCAGCTGAAGAAGGGTGCCAACGAGGCTACCAAAACGCTTAACCGCGGTGAGTACTAGTTCAGGACGCTTGCAGCCGTTCAACCGCGGATGAAGTATTTGCGGTTGGACAGCCCCATTTGATGGACAAGCCAAGGAATTCTGAGGACGCAGCTGATGGCAGGTATCGCCGAGGTTATCATCATGGCCGCCGACGTCGAGCCGATTGAGATTGTGCTCCACCTCCCCCTTCTCTGCGAGGACAAGAACGTGCCCTACGGTAAGTGCCAACGGATGTCCCTCCGGATCCGGCTGACATGCAGTCTTCGTCCCCAGCAAGACCGCCCTTGGCCGCGCCTGTGGTGTCTCGCGCCCCGTCATCGCTGCTTCCGTTACCACCAACGAGGCTCGTGAGCTCAACTCGCAGATCCAGGCCCTCAAGCTCGAGGTTGAGAAGCTCCTCATCTAAGCCGTTGGAGATTGGCGCGGGGGGTCTTGATTGACTCGCTCGCTATGCATACTTCTGACAGGTGCTAGGATCGGTGTTGTGCTGCGGCTAGTGATCCAGTTGAATACTGACTCGGGGGATGCGCATTCATAGAAACCTCGCGGCAGATTGTCTAGCTCCCGGCAGATTGTCCAGGTCTCCGCTGGCCAACCCAAGCTCCACACCTAATACTCATACCCATCGTACTGGAAGATTGATTACATGATAGTACTGCACATGTTATGTATTGCCGAGATCCCCTTTCGACCAGCCAAAAGTCTACTTGTACTTGGCCATGAACTCGTTGTGGAACTTCTCAATCTTGCCGACGTACTCCTCGACACCGGGGCAGAGCGCAGTGACGCGCATGTGGTAGGTGCCCGGCTCTTGGACAAACCCGGTACCTGCGACAGCGCAGATACCAGTGGCATCTGAGGTCAGCTGCCTGCAAACACCAGTCACCGCTCCACTTACCAAGAAGGTCAAGAGTGTACATGACATCGGCGGCCTTGCCGAGCTCCTTTGCCTTGTCGATGGCCTTCTGGGGCATGTCGATCTTGGGGAAGAGGTACATGGCACCGTCTGCCGACTGGCAGCTCATGCTCTCGAGCTTGTTGAAGCGGTCGCACATGAGCTTGGAGCGAGAGGCGAGGTTGTCGTGGGTGAGGGTAGTCTCCGCCTTCCACTGCTCGTACGAAGGCTCTCCCTCCTTTGGCGGGTTGACGAGGAGGTCGACACCAACCTGGCCAGAGACAGGGGGGCACAGAGTCACCGAGGCCATCTTGTAGATCTGCTCGACGACCTCGGGCTGGATGTTGCACAGCTCAAAGTAGCCACCACGGCGGCCGCACTCGCCCGAGACACCCTTGGAGATCGAGTGGAAGCTCACGAGCTCGACAGAGTTGGCGACCTCCTTGGGCATTGAGCGGACAATCTCCTTGAACGAGATGAAGGGCTTGTCAGCGGGGTTGAAGATGTTGCGCTGGTACACCTCGTCGGCGAGGAGGACGATGCCCTCGTCGTAGCAAAGCTGAACGACGTCCTGCATGGCCTCCCGAGAGAGACAGCCACCAGTCGGGTTGCCGGGGTTGATGACGACGAGCACCTTGACGCGAGTGCCGTCCTTCTTCGCCTGCGCAACGCCCTCCTTGAGCACCTCCATGTTCATCGACCATCCCTTGTCCTCCTGGAGGTAGTAGGGCACGGGCTTGGCCTTGATGTGCGCGAGCGTAGCCGTGTACAGCGGGTACTGGGGAATGGGGATCATGCAGCCCTCGCCCTCCTGTAAGCTTATGTCGAGAATGTTTGCGACACCGGCCGATGCGCCGGCCGTCAGGAAGATCAGCTCGGGATCGGACGGGTGGCCGTCGCGCTCTGGCCATCAGCGCTGCACAAGCTCGCACATACCCTCAATGAACTTTGCGACGCGCTGACGGATCGCCAGGACGCCCTTGGAGTGCGTGTAGGCACCGACAGAGCCGATCTCCTTGTAAAGGCTCTTGGCACGGGCGATCACATCGGCGGGGTAGATCTTGGACGCAATCTCGGCGTGCTCCTCCATGAGGGCCGGGTACTCGAGCAGCGAAATGACCTGGCGCCAAAAGGTGATGGGGCGCTGGTTGAGCCCCTTTTGCTGCGGGTTGCCAATGTTCGCCGTTACGACCTTGTCGAACGGCAGGTTGGCGCCCTCGCCGTCTTCGATCTGGTGGACATACTTGTCGGCCTTGAGGGCAAGCTCGCCGCGCACGGCGTATTGCACCTCAAGAACTGCCGGGTTGATGGTTTTGGTGGTGAGGACGGGCTGGCGTGCGGACGACATGGTGCGGGCTGGATGGGCGAGACGCAGCGTAATGGGCCGGATGGTGCGCAGGGGAGCCAAGGAGCGCAACAACGGCATGGCGGTGGGCAAAGGTGAAGGTGGTCAGCATCCAACAAGAACCCGCGAGTTGCTCGGAGGCGGCGGACCGATGCCGAGAAGGCTGGGTCGCCGTACCTGCGGGGGTCCAGTTTGCCTCGCCGCTTCGCCCACTGCGCGCCATTCTGCTCACCTTGTTGTTCGTCTAGTCTCGATGCTCTACACGGAGAGTGCTTGTGGCAACAATATCGGCCAATGCGTCAGACTGGCACGCTTTATATCGGTTCGGAACTTGGGTGTCGTAACTTTCGTCCTACGCGCGTGCGAGCGCCCAAAGCGACGCCTCGGCCTTCACCTCCACCACACCATGACGGAATATCGGCACTCCGCACGGCGATCTGCCAAGCGTTTAAGCGACTCGAGCTGCACAAGCTGACATCCGATATCTCTACAACACTGATACGCCGGTCTAGTTCCACTGGCCCGCGTCCTGCTGTCAGTCGGGCCACAGAGGTGTGCTCTGGAAGAGCAGGAGCGTGCAGACTACAGGCTTGAGCAGATGACATTGTCCCTTCTGCGGCGGTGCTCTTACGCAAGCCCAAGCGTCGTCGACGTGGTCTCACATCTCACACTCACCATCATCCGCTCGTTCTGCTGCTGCTGCGGGCTGGTTGCACGTCTCTCCGCCGCAAGTTTGCCACTCAGTTGGCCAGCTTTCGGGTTGGAAGTTGAGACACCCTTCGTAGCAGCCTGAATGTCAGCCAGCCACTCGCAGATCCCTCGGCAGATCGGCAGATGTCCCCTGGTCTGAGCCCAAGACATGCGCCCTCAAGTAGCGCAAGCCCGTGCGACAACGCTGGGGTCCTTCGCACAATGACGATCCATCACCAAGGGGGCGCCGACACATGCTTCGGCTGGGGCAAACGCTCAACCAAGGGGCTGGGGCGAAGACGTGCAGATTCACACTATGCCAATCCGTGAATTGATTCTAGACTCACTGCTTGGGCTCTTGCTTCTGCCGCAGCTGCAGCCGCTGATCGTGGGTCCTCACCGCCACCTCCTCCACCTAACGGCTGGGCTGGGGTGTTCGAAGTTGCGCGTGGGCGATTCGGTGCGCCAGCAGACGGTTGATGATCGGCTGGCGTTGGCACTGAAGAGGGCGGGCCTGAGCCTAGGCGCTGCCCTTGGCCCTTGGGCTTGGACGGGTCTGAGAAGCAGTTGCCCATCGGTGGGAAGCTAAAGGTGGGCTTGGCGCGTGTGGTAGCCGGGGGAGGTGAAGGCGCTGTGCGAAGTGCTAGGGGAGTGTAAAGGAGCGTGTGTTGGGGTTGAGATGGGATGGCTCTCGCCGCGCAAGACAACGTCTCTTGCTGTTGTTGATAGCGAGGATACGGACCACGACAGACCGCTATCGTCACCAAGTGGCGGAGGCGGAGATGAATCGATCTCCGGTCTCACACCTACTTTTCGGCGACGACCGCGAATGGTAGTGTCTCTGTTCCATATCCTACGACACGATGGCCAGATGAGGTCCATGCTGAAGGCCAGGTAGGGGTAGCCACTGAGTGTATGCTGATGCCAAGGGCTCCTAGAAGTGCTGTCGCTGGCAGGACATCCTGGCTCGGTCACCCCCGTCGAGTGAGCAGTGTAGCCATTGCTGTGGACGACCATGGCTCCCGCTCCTTTTCCCATGCTAGCACCTCCGTGGCTCGAGGGTTCAGGCTTCTGGCAACCGACACTGCGGCATCGGCGCCCCAGTATAGCGAGGCAGCATTCCGCGAGTTGCGAGTCACCCTCGCCAACTCCTCGACTTCCTCAACTCTCGAGGCGGCGCTCAACTCAATCGATTTCGCGTCTGTTGAAGACGCGGAGTGGCCTTCAAATCTTCTCGAGGTGCTTATTCGCCTCCCAGCCGACCCCAGGTCACTCGCACTCTTGTTGCCGGTTGTCTGCAAAGCTTCGGGCTCGGTGAACCAACGCCTGAAGGTTTTCGGGCAATACCTACGGAGCGCGTCTCGCGCCAAGGCCCACGTGTTCCTAAGGCCGGCTGTCGACGCAGCTCTCATTCTTATGGATGGGGCGCTTGCAGATGACACGCTGGAGCCACAGGCAGCAGCCATGAGGACGATCAAGCAACATACCCGCTCTGCTCAGCAACTGTCGACTTCAAGCAGTGGTCTGAAGCTCCACCCTGTGGCTCAGGAAGAGATTGCCCGTATAGTCTCGCATCTCTTGACATCACTGCAGCGCATTCCCTCCGGCTCGACTGGGTGGGGCCTCGACATCGACCCTGCTTCATTTTCCGCCCTCCTATCGCCCTCCCTCCTTGTCCCTGGCTGTGTGGAAGTGCTAGTGGACCACTGCACCAGCAAGGACATGAGCCTCAGTGCGACGCAGTGGGCCACAGTCGCAGCCGTCTTCTTCGACATGGATCAACCTCAGCGAGCACTAGAGTGTTTGGCAAAGTGCGGCGACAACGATATCAACGTGGGGCAACGTCTACTGGCTGCACGCGCCGCCAAGTCGTTCGCGGATGCGGTGCATGTCCTTGAGCCGCTGCTTCATCCCGCACAACCCGAAGGCGATGCCACTCTCGAACTACCGGCGAAGGCTACCGATGTGGCGCGAAGAGCCTGGGCAACCCTCACCAACCGAGCAGCCAAGGACGACAACCTAGCCGCCAAGGACATTATCGCTGTTACGCGCTCGCTTCCTGCGGAATTCGCGAACAGCTTTACGATTACGCCAGCGATCCAAGGGTTGATGACACGAGGTGACATATCTGCTGCGGAGCAACTCTGGAAGACGCTACTCCACGCGCACGAGTTGGCTGCCCCATCCGAACGGGGAGAATATCTCGACGCCACGGCGCTGGCTGTTGGAGCTGAGCTGGCGTATGCGCGTGCGACGGCAGGTCCCAGACCCACAAACTACGATCCCCTTCTCAGGCCTTTGCGGATGGTAGACTATTACGGCGCTCGCCAGGGCTGGGGCGTCCGCAGCCGCACTGGCCGAGTTCGCGGTGCAGTTCCACTCGACACGCGAGTCCTGAACGCACTTCTGTGGATGTGTGTCCGCGCTGGACGCCCTGGTACGGCTTTCACTCTGTTTGCAGCTGCCAAACAACGTTGGGAGGTGCTTCCCGATGCTGTAAGCTTGACACTGATCCTCGACTGCGCACGCCTGGCACCGGATCGCGGCTTCGAAGTGGACACCCTTACCACGCGACTACGAGCACTGTCGCATGCACTTGGAACAGTCCCACCTCAGCAGGCGGACGAAGCGGATTGGCTCAACGTCGAAACACGCGCGCTGCTTCCTCCCCGCGACGCTTGGTGGGATAAGAACACTGCCGCACCATGGACGCGAGCGAGAGACCTCTTCCGCTCCGTCGTACTTGGTAACTGGCCGTCGCTCGCCCGCGTCCCTTCGCCCTTAGCACATGGCCATGGTCCTTTGGCTGCTTTGGTGGACTTGCTCCACCCTCGTGGCCCCGCCCCCCCGCCTCCGATGCCATCTCCCGCACCCAGCCCGTATGCCCATCTCATGCCTAGTTCGGCGAGCTGGGCAGCGTATATCTCCCTCCTAGCGCGCTACTCGACCGAATGGGCTGACGGGGCGGCTGGAGTCGGCCAAGCGCTGGGCTGGATGCGCGCATTGGGCGTCCGACCGACGTGGCGGTGTATGGCAACGGCACTGTGGCATGTGGGGGAAAACGAGGGACCAAGGCGGAGGGTACGGATCGCCGGCAAGACAAGACTAGCGCGGGACGAGGAAGTCCTGCGTGCATGGCTGGCTGAGTGGGTGCGCGTGGTGCCCACTGAGGAGGAGGTGGCAGCCTTCCGGCGCAATGAAGTAGAGAGGCAGTATGCCGCATGACCTGATGCACCTGACCTCCTGCTGCTGTGCACCAAAGCGCCACTCAATTGCCCTGGTTTCCTCTGTCCGATACCGCTTCTGTAACAGACGAGCTGCAAGCGTTCGGCAGCGGTGATTCCGTCGCAAGTTCCGACATGCGCCAGTGGGGCCTGCGCAGGCACGCATATCAATCGCAGATCAACTGGCCGGGTTCAGCGGAACATGCCCACCTCGACAGCCACTAGCGCTTATTGGCCACCGCTATTTATTTTCTCGTCTCCGCTAACAAGGACCTGAAATCCGCATGATCAAACCAGCATGCGTCGTTTGACCACATGGGCGTAACCTCCTCCGGAATATGGGCGACAATCTCCTCGGCGCTACTTATACGCAGGCTGGACCTCCTTGCCCTCTAACATTCGTGATGCTCATTCTTCACGCACTACTAAATTCCCTCCCGGTGCTCGCGCAGCGGCCTGTGCCGCTGAGTGAGGATTCTTGGGCGCCCATCGGCCTTGGGCTGCGAGGGGAGCGCGAGCATGTTTCTCAGCAACGCGCTGCGATGACGCTTGAGTCGGAGTTTGTCAAGCGTTCGCAGGATACCAGCTGTCGCTACAAGACGGACAGCACCCAGCGTAGGCTTCTAGTATAGCTGCCTTTCCTGACGCGCAGAGTACCTGGTGACGAGCATGCCGGAAGTGGACTGGGACTTTGGCGAGATGTACTCTGGCCTTATCCCCATTGCGGAGAACAAGTCTGAGGGCCTGTTCTTCGTCTTCAAGCCCAAGGTCGGCGACCCAGTCGACGAGGTCATGATCTGGCTCAACGGTGGTCCTGGCTGTAGCTCTTTCGAGGGTTTCTTCCAGGAGAACGGCCCCATAACCTGGCGGGCCGGGACGTTCAAGCCGAGGCCAAACCCGTACACATGGTGTGGCCATTGTGTTGCGTAAGCTGATGCCAGGGCCAACTTGACCAACATGCTGTGGGTCGACCAACCCATTGGAACGGGTGAGTGCTGGGAACGCGAGGGGACCCAGCTACGTGGCGCTACAATCTTCTGACACCAGGCTTCTCTATCGGCACACCCATCGCCGGGAATCAGGACGACATTGCGAAACCCTTCGCCCAGTGGTTCAAGAAATGGCAGCAGGAGTTTGGGATCAAGAATCACAAGATCTTCATCACTGGCGAGTCGTACGCCGGCAAATACATTCCTTATATCGCCGGCGCCATGCTCGACCAGAACGATACCGAACACTTTGACCTTAAGGGCAAGTCCGGCTGATGGCGGCATCTGACAAAAGGCTCGGCACTCTATAATCCCTCGCTGGGCTCGGCATACATTGGGGAGGCGACCACCTACCCTTTTGTCAAGAAGTTCCAGTACCTATTCGGCTTCAACGACACGTATATGGCTGAGATTGAGGAGCAACACAACACATGCGGATACAAGGAGTTCATTGACACGAACATGGCCTTCCCGCCTCCTGGGCCCCAAAGGTCGCTCTTTGTCAACTACAGCGACCCAAATGATCCTTGCATCAGCACAGTTTGGAACGAGGTATACAACATGAACCCGTGCTTCAACCCGTACTCGATCGTGAGCCTTGCAGAGGTGGCAGCTAATGTCAGAACGAGCAGTGTCCCATGCTCTATGATCCGCTCGGTTTCCCGGGCGGATTCGTCTATACCCCTCCGGGTGCAGTGGTGTATCCCAACCGAACGGATGTCAAGGAGGCCCTCCACGCCCCGATGGAGGTGAACTGGCAGTTGTGCGGAGTCTCGGACGTCTTCCCGAATGGAGACAACAGTCTGAAGTCAACCGCGTACGCCCTCCCGCGCCTCATCGAGGCGACGGACCGTGTTCTCATTGGGAGCGGCGATTTTGGTGAGCAGCCGCCAACCGTGCATTCTAACTTTGAGACATGGTCCTCCAGACCAACCACACTCTCCTTGCAATCCAGAATATGACCTGGCACGGCCAGCAGGGCTTCCAAACCGCGCCCAACCAGTCCTTCATCGTCGACCTCCCGGAGCAAGAGTGGACGGCTGTCTACGAGGCCAACAAGTACCCTGTTGGCGGCAAGCAGGGTACAATGGGAATCAAGCACTTTGAACGCGGCCTCATGTGGGTCGAGGGCTTCATGGCAGGCCACATGGGGCCAATGTACCAGCCTCGTGCGGCGTACCGGCACTTGGAGTGGGTCCTCGGTCGCATTGACGAACTCTAGCTGTCTCGCGCGGCAGTATCCATGAGTGAGATGCGGGTCAATAATATGCAGAATCAGTCTCCGAGGCTGCAATTGTGCTTCCAGCTGGAGGGAAGAGGAGAGTACTGATGGCCGATTCCATCCAGAGGCTCACATGAAATCCGGAAAATGAGTCCAAAGGTATCACCTGCTCTCATAGGCGCTTGTCTATCACAAGGGCTTCAACTGCGCAATTTGATGGGCCACCAGTTTCCTGCCATTTACTGTTTTCTTCACGGCCCTGCTAACGTGAACCAGTGGTTCCCGGGAGACTACAGTTGCACCCCAGCCGCTGACGCTTAGCTGCTGAACTCGCTCGCTACTCACGCGTGTCCCAATGGATAAGCGAGTGGTTGCGCCTTGCTGCCAGCACCGCTGTGAGATCAGCCACATCCTGCGTCTAGACTCACTCCCATGTACACCTGTACTTGCCGTCGGTCAACATAGTCTGATGTAGCAGGCCGGTATTGATGTGCCGAATCTCGATGAGGTCCGGGGAGATGAGAATCAAGTACGGCGGGTGGAACGTGATCGTCTCGGCAGGTCCGGCCCACTGCACGAGCTCGTGCACGACGTCCAGTTCGCCATTTCCGTTCACGTACACTCCGAATGTGTCATAGCACAGCAGATACTGGCGATCCGTCGAGCGGTAGATTGCCTTTGGTGTACCGGCTCGACATCGCTCATGCACCTCTGAAGCGGACCGATCGGCGAAGTCTGGCATTTGCCGCATCGTGCTGGAGCCGACTTCGGCGACGAAGAAGGACCTGCTCCCGACAAGGGCTAGCTGGTCCTGCAGGAACTGAATGTTGGATATCGGCTCTGGGAGGAGAAACCGATCCATGTGGCCGAAGAACATTTCCATAGGCGCTCCCGACCTTGGGATATGCTCATTGTTCTTGTCCTCCGACCAGATTAGCTGGAATACACGGACAGCGTATTCGTTCTAGCTGTCAGTATTGAGATTCTACCCCGCTCACATCCTTTGCTGTGGCGCAGACAAGAAGAGTGCGCCCCTTGTAGTCCCCAACTGTGAAGGTCGCCGCGCCAGTGCAGAGTAATTGCGGCTTGTACCGACCTCTTCTGTCATCGCCAAGTCCAAGTCTGATTGCAAAGACGCAGCCAGAGGAAAGGACAATGACAATTCGGTGACTGACCGCTGCCACTTTTGTGACGCGGCTCATCATTGTTGTAATCCTACCGATTTCCGGTTGGCCAGCCGGAGACCTGCCCCAGAGCCCATCCCCGCATCCAACCACGAGCATTCCGCCGTACTCCTCCCCGAACGGAGCGGTGCAAACCACCGCTCCTGACAGAGTGTTGTCGGTGGACTGGTCATTCAGAGGTTCGTAGAGTTCGTAAAAGGTGTTTCGGCAGATGTTGTCCCATTTGAATACCTTACGGTCCGCGTAATGTTGCTCATGGGGCTCCTGGGCTGCCCCGATAGCATGCCGACAGGCATCTCGCAACTCGAGAGAACCCATCACGAGCCTATGCAGCCCATGTCCCTTGCCAACGATTTTGTATTGGAACCAGATATTAACGTCCGGATTTCGGGAGTTTTCGCCATGCCCGCGCCCAACAACGTGTTCGTTCGCCGTCGAGGCGCGTTCAGAGACGACTGATTTTCCTCCGGACCTCAAGAGATAGAGATGCGTAGGGCGTTGCACAAGAACATATCGCACCTTCGAGCCCTGTTTCTTTGGACCGACGACCTTCTGGGTCAGAACGACTGATATTAGTCAATATTCTTCTCCAAACACACAGTAGTTGTCGAAGAGGAACAGGTGCAGCTTTTCGAGCTGATTATCCTTGGCCATCCTGAAGACTCTGTCTTGGCGGATAAGTTTGCGTCCAGGACGTAGTAGCTCGAGAGTGTCGACGACCCGGCGACCAAAGCCACCCTCGTCCAGTGATTGCTCGAGCGCTGTCATCTCCTGCCACGCCTTTGTGTCCTCCATGCCCGCCTCGGCAGCCAAGGCGAGGGTACGAATCGTTGCCAAGAGCTTTGGAATGGCGGCAATATCGGGATGGTCGGCAGGGCCGATCTTCATTCGTTGCTTGAGCACCTGCTCCAGCGGCAGTGAATACCGTACAAGCCTCTGGATTGGGCGAAAAACGTAGTGAGAAAGTCCTAGACGTGACTTGTCTTGGCACTTCTGCATCTGTCAGTCCTCGACCGGAGCAGCACCTACAGCCAGAAACTTGGCAAAGCGCGGATTCTCCGTTTGCTGAGCCTTAATGGTCGCTTCAGCGAGAGGGTACCGGCAAATATAGGTCATGTACGCATTCTCCCACTCTGGAAGCGAGTGCAAGAGGACATCTGCAATTTGTCCCATTGGGTTCTTCTCGCTCTGCCGCTTAAGGAGGTCGGACAGGAGTGACTGATGGATAGCCCGAAGAACGCGGTGGTTTCCAAAAGCGTCACGGATGAAATTGGTACCAGCGGCTTGCGGACCCATTATGCGCTGCCAGTCCGACTTGAGGGGCTTGATGAAGTGCTCTTCGAGAGCTTCCAGATCCTTGACATACGTTTGCTCGTTGTCGATGAGCTCCTGGAAACATCTGTAGATCAGAAGGGACAGGCATGTCGGCTTACCTTTGTAACATTGTCAGAGCTGTGGCCCGCTCCGGTGCTGCCAAGCTTGAGGACTGGACCTGCAAAGGCTGCTGGCGCTCGTTTGTAGACCCCTCAGCGGAGATAACGGGAGCAACAGTGCCAGACTTTCGGGTAGTGGAGCGCATGGCGAGGATAACAGCTCGCATGGCGCTCACAGCCTCCGCGAGCAGGTAAAAATCGGCACAGCGCTCCGGTGTGGATTGGAGAATCCTCTCCAGCGCGCTGGTGTACTCTTGCAGATGCGTCATAGGTTTCTGGAGCAGCGTGAGCAAGTCGTCCACAAAGGCTCCAGTGGTGGTCAGCGTTGTCGGTATTTTCTCGCTATCAGTGATGCCAAACCCACAACTCACCGCTAACCAGCTTTGGAAGGGCCTGCTATACTTTGCAGTGTTCAAAATCGTCGCGTGAACCTCCGCCAAGTTGTCGGCATAGTTCGTGTAGTGGATGGAAATGTTGCCGACGCCCTCGAGCAGTACATCGCCGATCACTGGCTCTGAAGTCGACTGCGCCTGAAGACGGGCAAGGAGCTTCCCAAGCAGGGACGAAGTTGTCTGGCGAACGCCGTAAACATTGTGGGCCATAAGGTCGATACACGAGGAGGGAAGGGACGGGGCGTCGCCGTTCGCAAGGGGAATCATGTAGAAACGCTCCAGGCTAATGAGATGAGTTTCGTACTCCTCGATTAGCTCAAGGAGCGACTCGATAGCAGCGCGTCTGTCCGCAAGCTCTGACTCGGGAAGCGGCCGTGACTGGCGAGCGCTAATGGCGCTCGAGCTTAGGCGGTTCACAAGTACCCTCAGTCCCCTCGAGTGCCAATGAATGAGCCTGATTCGACTCTCGTCGTATTCTTGGGGGTCGAGCAAGCTTGTCTCACCCGCGAGACTTGGCACGACAAGGAGATCACGGCATGGGTCCAGCATTGTCATTTCGCACAGGAACTTGAAGCGGACATGGGTCCAATCCTCATCGCTAGGATCGCAAAAGTCCACTGCGACCATCCAAGGCAGTTGGAGGGAGCGGGCGAAGATGAGTGCGACTTTGTGATCGGGCGCATACGTGCGTAATAAGACCGACGCAAAGCCCTAGTAATCAGTTGCCCGCTCAATCAGACGCAGTGCTCACCACCCAACCTGAATAGTGGAAAGTGCCAATCACGGTACGGCCTCGCAGAGAGTGGGAACGGTCCACCACGGAGAACTCGCCATAACGGTGTGTTGAGCAGAACATGGTCTCGTCGTCAAATTGGTCGATGGAATGCGCACCCGATTGCCGCCCTCCCTCCAAGCTTGCTCGTTCTCCTTTGTTGGCGTGGCTGTTGTCGAAGTCGTGCCAGTTGAAAGCTATGGGCGGTGGTGACGTGGAGCGCGGCCCCCCCATTTCGTCAAGCTCCTTCAGCAGCTCAGAAAAGTGGTCTGTCTCAGACTTTGCATCTGGCGCCGTTGGGCTCGTCAATGGCTCCGGCGAGCGCGACCGCCGCTGTGCCTGGTGCTCCTCCTCCTCGTCCTGCGCCGATGCCTGCAGCGGCGCGGACCAGCGAACATTCCTGGGTCGGTTGGGGGGAATTGGTGGTGGCGCTCGCCGAAGGCCAGAATGTTCCTGCGCTTGAGCTTCAACGCGTGAGGGTGAAGAGGACGCTGCGTTCGGAGCACGCTCCGACATGCTTTCCGGTCCTGCGCTGACTAGGGCCTGAAGGTAGCCATTGTATCCATGCGCCGGTCGGGGAGGGAGAGGTGGCGCAGCTGGTGCACCTGGGACTGTTGGACGATGGGCTAGCTCGGGAGCTCGTGGCAAAGCTCTCCTTGGCTGCGGCATAGCCGGCAGCGATACGGGAGGTAGTGGTAAGCTGTCTGGCGGCGGCGCCGTGGGTGCAGCTTGTGGAAAGGGCCACATTGGTTGAGGAGTGAATGTTGACGGCAAGGTGGGAGCTGAAGGTGCGCCGTATGCTGCAGGCGGTGCGCAAGGCGATATCATGCTGGACCTTGTCCGCGGTAGTGCCGAACGCTGGGGGAAGCTGCCGGGTATCGAGAGATCGAAAGGGTCGTGGCCCATGCCACTGTGGTATGACAGTCTGTTGTCGTTTGCCATCGTGCGCGATTGCGTCCCCGACGGACCCGTGTTGAAACGCTGAGTGAGGTAGTAAGTTGATAATGAGGATGGCGGTATCAGACAGCGAGCTCAAACTCGCCGTTGAGGGGAACCATCAAGGCAGGGGTGGCGGTGGCCCACCCGCATGACACCGTGAGAGGATTGTTTGCGCTCGTCCCCTCCGTGCTGGCCGTCAGGCACCAGCATGGGTCCTTGCCAGCTAGAATAAGAGGAAGAGAGTGGATACTCGAGCTAGTCGACGGCATGGTCGATGCTGAGAAAATGGACAGTTGTACAATCGGATGGCAACACCTTCCTCTAGTTGTACGGACACGCGCACTTGTGCCTGGACGTCGGTCTCCAGGTCAAAATCACGTGACATGTACGCGATCGACCTCGCGAGCCACCACATCTTCGCGCGCGTCGCCCATCGAGCATGCTATCGGTTTGCCTATCGTAAGTTCAGAACAGACTAAGACAGCAGCTGCGCATCAAGCGAGGAGATAGTGGGATTCACGCAGAAGCAGACTCAGTGCCTCGTCTCCAGCACCACAGCTCCGTCGCGTTCACATTATTGAGGAACGGAGTCACGCAAGAGCACATGGAAACTGCCGCGCACAGCTTGCAGGTCACTTTCACTTCCGATTCCGCACCCAGCTTGCAGGTCGTTTCATTTCCGATATCTGAAACGGCTGTTACATGTCACGCCCGCGCCTCGTTGCTCACATGCACCACATGCCAGCGCCACGACGCCACACCCTGCGGTACCAATCATCTGGGGTATGTAGTGTCACAGAGGAGTACACATCTGCCACGACTACGGAGTTCCGTACAACGCGTTATTTACAACTTGGAGTTACACAGACATGCCAGTCAGACGGCGCGTGAGGCCCAGAAGCACCTGGCCGCCGTCTTGCTCGCCCCATCTGCCATTAGCGCGACAAGGCCAAAGCTCACATTCCGGACGAGACTTCGTGATAGCACCGATCGAGCTCTGGGGACCCGCTGACTTCCTGCCAGTGCTCGTGCTGCTGTCAGCTCGTCTACAGAGTGGCACGTACGACATAGTCCAGAATAGCAGCGTGCAGCCCCTCGAACGCAAAGCTCGCAAGTAGGGCCGCGACGCAGTTGTCGGGCGTCAGCTGCGCCAAGAGTGCGTCGCGCGCAATGGCCTGCAGCTCCTCCAGGCCATATCGGTGCGCGAGATAGAAGACGGCCAGCGGTGCTGGTGGTGCGGGAGGTGGCGTTGGGTGTACGTGCGGGTCAGGTGGAGTGGGGACGCGGCGGGGTGTCGTGGTTGGGAACGGGGCGCGCTTCGGCGGTGAGGGCGCTGGTATGACCTTGGTCGGTTTCTTCGGCTCCCTTGCAACGGACGGCGCGCGGAGAGTCGTTGGTGTCGGTGTTGGGCTCGAGACACTGACATTGGGTCTGGTTGGTGGACGAGCTGCGGCTGGTGAGGCGGGCTGGGGATGGGGATCGCTCGGTGACGTGGTCGCTGATGGTCGACGCGAGGTGTTCGCCGAGGTAGACGCAATTGAGGCGGGCACGCTCCGCCCACTGGTGGCTGTGCCGATACTCGACACACTGCGTACCGTCCTCACATCCTCGTCGTCGTCCTCCAGCGGGTGATACTCCCAGCTGGCCAGGGCTAGCACACGCCTTGCTGCGGCCTTGTTCACCCTCACCTGGCCCATGACAGTCCGCACGCTCTCAGTGGCGCTGAAGAGAATCTCGTCAGTGTACAGCCACCGCAGGACCCAGTACACAGTGCTGAAAGAAGCATCGTCGACAAGCAGTGTGGTCACGGGCGAATCGGCACCCTCGGCGAATCCTCCAGCGAGGGCAGCTTTGAAGTATTCACACTGCACGAGCAATTCGCTGTGGGCGTAGATGACGCGTCGGCGGGCAAGACAGGGCTCGATTGGTGTGCTGGAAGCGGGCGCGTGCTCAAGGCAGACGAAGCGCACGTCACCTGTACGTACGCTGTCGAGCAATGCGCCGAACATGCGCGTCACGCGGCGCGAAATGTACTGTTGGTCGGTGTGCACGAGGGGCGGGAGACCGGGCTCAGAGGCATGTTTGACGACGATGCGGATTGAGAAGGCGTCGCGGTCGGAGATTACCGAGTTCTCAAGCAGGGTGCTGAGGAGTGGGAGCGAGGTTTCCCAGTACTCGTTCCTCTTGGAGAATGCAACAGTGGCGTTTGTGCTCCAGATCCAGTTTGGTTCGCCCAGGGCACGTTCTCCCAGCCTCTCAAATGGCTTGATACCGACAAACACTTGCCGCTCAAACTCGTCATGGGCGGGAATGTCAGAATACTTTGCCCAGAGTGCGATCACTGCGAGAACCACGGACGGCTCGGCAGGGGGCGGTGCGTCATCCTGGAGTATCACTGGGGAGCGTTCTGAGGTCAGGGGATCAGTGCTCTACGCACCGATGTGGATCTTGTAGGCGAGGTCGTCAAAGTAAGCACCGTCGCCCGAGAGGATCTCGTGACGAGGGACATCGTCGTCGTCGGTATCTTCGGCCTCAAGCTGTGCATGGAGCTGGCGCACATTTGTGACTGGCCACTCGAAAGCCGTCTGTTTTGTCTCGCACGCGCCGGGGACGGCGTGTGGGGGGCGCGCGTGGTCAGCGGCAACGGAAGCCCTCGAGGGAGGAGGGACGGCAAACACGGTGGATGCGAGGTGTGCATTTGTGCGTCTGGACGGGGTGGGTGTGCGAGCTGCGTCGATGCTAGCCCTCGAGGCGTGCGAGGGAGAGGAGGGCGTGGGGTTGTCTGGGTTCCAGCGTGGGTACATGGCTGTTGTTGATCTGGATGAGATGGCCGCAAGAGGCATGCGGGCCCGCGACGCGTGATGACGTAAAGGTGGTGCCTGCCCGGTATCCCGGGCCAGCTAAACGTCCCGCGCGGGAGTAAATCTGAGGACAACTGGAGCTTAATTCTGAAACGTTGCCAGGGGATTCCGCCGGGCCGCGACTTTTGGCGTGTGTGCAACGGACCCACAACACACAATCCACACCCGACATTGCCTCTTGGATCGACCGACAGCAGCTTAATACCTTGGGATCTCGTCTTCACTCATTCTTGTCCTCGGCTTCCACACACTCGCTCTATTCGCTTTCGGTCCCCTCGCACGCTCGTCGACTCTTTTCTTCGCCCTCATCTTGTCCGCCAGACTCTACGATACCCCAATCCCCAGCGACGCGTCTCAGCCCATGAGCGCGCTCAACCACACGGCCCCGCGCTTCAGGCAGCAGGCTCCATCACCGCTGCCAGGCGGCTTCCCCTTCAATCCGGCAGCAGCGACGCAGGACGTCCCGCCTCGGCTTGCACACGCTTTTCCGTCCATGCCCATCACCCCCATAGCGACCCCACTCGCACCTCCTCCGCCTCCTCCCATGCACCTGGCAGCCTCCCAGCCCCACACGCGTGGCGTTCCCTATGCGGGGGTCGACCACACCCTCGGTCCCAGCTTCTCAGACGACGAGGAGACCGATGACCTGGACTTGGTCGCGGCCAAGATGTCCGGTCTTGGCATCGGTCCCAGTCAGGTAAGTTGTTCCTGGTTATCCCATTCCATTGACACGAACAGCAGGCCGAACTGCAGCGCCGCGTCCAGGCACACCAACAGCACCTCATCGAGCTCCAGATTCTGCGCCAACAGCAGCAGCAGCAGCAGCAGCAGCACCAACAACTCCCCGCCATGCTGTCACCCACCGAGGCCCTAGCTATTCTCGAGCATCAGCGTGCACAGCTCTCAGCCACCAACGCCGCAGCAGTCGAGCGCGCCTACCTCCAGCAGGCAGCTGCACAGCAGCTCGTCAACCAGCGCGTGCTCCAGCATCAAATCCTCGCTCTGCAAGCGCAGCAGGCTGCGGTACAAGGGCGTCGCCAGGCCCTTGCCGCCCAACTGGAGGCTGGCACTCTGCGCCGCGAACGTGAGCGGGCTGTCGATGAGGACAGAGTACGTGCTGCATTCCAGTTCAGCCCCGAAGAGCATCGGGCGCGTGCCGCATTTGAGAGCGCGCCCTCGGGCTACTTTCCCCCCATCACGTCGCCTGTCGGCTCGGCTGCTGGGGTCGGCTGGACGTCGACGTCGTCGTCATCGGGCAAGACGCCCGCTTCCGAGTGGCCGTCTGGGTGGAACTCGGGCAGCAGTGAGGACCACAAAGGCCCACGCTCAGCGTCATTCTGCAGCACCCGCTGCCCCTCGCCGCCCGTCATCTCTCCCACGCCACCTCCGTCCTCTGCGCCGCCTGCAGCTCTCGGTCGATTCGCCCGCGCTCGTCAGGAGCTGGCAGCTGCGCAGGCTGCGGCCCCAGGCGCCACTCCTCTCGCGGCGCTTCTCTCGCGCCGCAAGGGCACGGATGACGACTCGGGGTCTGTGTTTTCAGACACTGTGGCCACCAGTTCGCCTGTTTCAGAATACGCGCCCCACCGACCCGGCCAGCGTACATGGTCCAACTCGTCGGAGCGCCAGGTTGTCTCTGAATCGGGCCACATCGTGGCCAAGGATCCTGCCTCATATCTTGAGTGGGGATACCACCCGCCTGCGCCTCGATCCCAGTCCTTTTCGCATTCAAGGTGCAACGACGACGCTCATCGTTCCCAGTCCTTTTCACACTTCCAACCCTCTCTTGGGCAAATTGCTCGCCAGCCATACGGCCCGCCCGGTTCGTGGGACGAGCTCGGCCAGAAGAACTTTGCCTCTCGGTATGTCGTTCACTCCACCTTCGCTGACAGCAGCATCCGCCGACAGGCTGGCATCAACCTCGGCATGCTCGGTCGCCGCACCGAAAGCGGCGACGCATGATCTCTATATAACCATCTGAACATTTCTTGGGTCGCCGGTCGACCATGGGGACATTTTGGGTCCCACTGTGCATAGTTTACTTTGGATAGTGGACCAGACTCTGCCGCACGTACTACAGCGGCTTGTACAAGTAGATTAATACATGCAACGGGTGCTTGCAGTGATTCAACTCGGTGCCACCGTGACCTCCACCGCCACATAAAGCGCTGACCTCCGATCGGCCACAACGTCACACCACTACCCACTACACCATGGACGAGGAAGAGCACTTTGCGCGTCTTCTCTCGCAGTCAACACCGGCCCCGAGGCCGTCGCTGTATTCAACGGCGAGCGACTCGGCAGATCCATGGGCGAATCCGTTCTCTGCAGATGCAGGCTGGGGCGGGTCCGAGCCAAGTGCGCCGGCACCGGCGGCTGAGCCACCTCGGCCGTCCTTTGAGAGCTTTGGCGGCGCGGCCAAGCCAGCCTTCGATGGGTTTGGAGGTACGCCGCCTGATCCACCGTCGGTGATCCACGCACGCGAGCGTGAGGAGCTCGCTGGCGCGTTTGGCGGCGGCGGGTTCGGGGGCGATGGCGGCTTTGCTACCACCGTCGCAGATACGTATCGCCCACCACAAGTAGACACACTCAACTCGACAGGGGGCTTTGACGGCAGCGATCCGTACGACGCCACGCCGTACTCTGCTGGCGGCTTCGACGCAGCAGCCTCTCCGACGTCACCGCAGTCGCCGTCCACATCCACCAAGCCACCCTCCCAGCAGACCTCTCCTCAGGCCCAACGGCACCTGCCTGCCGGGCTGATCGACGAGGATCTCTTGGCCGAGAACGACCCAGAAGCGAGTCTCAAGCGCGCATTTGTGAAAACGGCGCCTGAGAAGGCGGACAAGCAAGCAGTGGCTACGCCGGAGAAGCCCAAACCGTACGTCTTCCGACCAGGTAGGGACAAGCCTGCGATCATCGTCACAGACAAGCCTTCAGCGCCGAAACCGGGCCCCGACACCGATCCGAGGGATATACCGCTGCCAGAGAGCGGTGCGGCGACACCGACTGCCTCACGATCGGCTACTCCTGTCGTTCAGCAGGCTGCCGCGTCTTCCTCGCCATTAGCGGCGCCAACACCGGGCGATCGCGTATCTGTGTCACCATTGGAGACGCCAGGCGAGCCCGACTACGGTTTCCAATCACTTGCGATCGGCGGCAACACGAACGGCGTGTCGGACGCCCGCGGTCGAGGGTGGGCTGCTATCGAGGAGGACGGGCCGCTGTCCGGTACCGATCCGTGGGGAGGCAACAATGCCGCCTGGGGCGGCGAGGAGGTGACCCAGGAGCAGGGGCCAGAGTCTGGCGCGAGCTCGCCTGCGCGCGAGGCGCCTATGGAATCCCCCCTCTCCACCTCTTCTCGCCCAGGTATGGGTACCCCCCGCCGCTCCAAGCTGCTCAACACGCCCGTGTTCCAGATCACGGTCTCTGATCCAACCAAAGTCGGCGACCCAGTACGTGGGCACGTCGTGTACACAGTGCGCACAAAGACGACGTCCCCGCACTACAGACGAGGGGAGTTTAGTGTCCTGCGCCGCTTCTCCGACTTTCTCTGGCTATTCGAAGCTCTGACAGCCAACAACCCCGGCGTGATCGTGCCGCCTGTGCCAGACAAGCACGCTTTTGGGCGGTTCCAGGAACAGTTCATCGAGACTCGCCGGGCTGCGCTGCAGCGCTGTCTGGGCAAGATCACAGCGCACCCGATCCTGCAGCTCGACCCGGACCTGCGCCTCTTCCTCGAAAGCGACAGTTTCGCAATGGACATCAAAGGCCGCCGAGGCGACGCGCAGCCCTCCACCTCCCTTCTCGCCTCCTGGACCGGGCCAAAGTACACGGAGAAGGACGACTGGTTCGACCACCGCAAAGCCTACCTAGACCATCTGGAGACGGGGCTCAAGGCGCTGTCCAAGAGTCTCGAAACGGCTTCAAAAGCGCGCCTGGACATGGCGGCCGCCGTGGGCGACGTGGCCGATGCGGCGGCCGCGCTGGCGGATTCCGACCTCGGCGCGGCGATGTGTGCCGCTCTCGCGCGCCTCGCCGAACTCGCGCGCGCAGAAAAGGCCGCAGGCGAGGCGCAGGCGACGAGCGACGTCACGCACCTCCTTAACCTGGCCGACGAGTATGTGCGCTTCATCACGAGCGTGCGCCTCGCGTTCGCGAGCCGCGTGCGCGCGTACCATACGTGGCAGGCGGCGGAGAAGGAGCTGCTCCGCATCCGTCAGGCGCGGGACAAGGCGCGCGTAGCTGGCCGGCTGGCGGACCGGGGGACGACCAGTATGGCTGAGATTGGCGAGGTGAGTCTGGCTGGGGTTGGGAGAACGGAGGACTAGGCGGAGCTTATGGCAGGCGGACCGCCGCGCGCGCGACGCGAGCGCCGACTTTGAGGGCCAGTCGCGCCTTGTCAAGGCCGAGTTTGCGCGCTTTGAGCGCGAGCGTGTAGACGAGTTCAGACGCACGCTTGCGGCGCACCTTGATGCGCAGATCGGGGCGCAGCGCCAGCTCGTCAAGAGCTGGGAGGAGTACCATTCTATGCTGCTCAAGATGGTGCAGCGGGTGCAGCAGCAGCGGGTTTAACGCTAGCTCGAGGTGGGGAGGCGTCAGAGGGATTACAGAGGGGCGCAAGTCATAGGGAGGTCTATGTGCACGATCATGTCAATGATGAAGTTGTTCTGGTAGATCACTTATCACCACCCGCCTCCAGCGACTGGCTAGGAATGCTAGTCGACTGCATACGTATATCACAGCGGGTATCGTCATGTCTGTCGTGCCCAATATAAACGCTGAGCGGGCGGTGCGTGTACGGCTGAAAGTCAAGCCAAGGGGGAATACGTCCAAACTCTCAAATGAGACGCGACTGTGCTCTCAACAGTCTTAGCCATCTCTCTCCATTACTCCTCCTTCATGCCGTCCTCCTCGAGGCCGACGAGCCCGGCCTCATCGAGCAAACCCGTGATCCAGCGGCTGACCTCGCCAGCCTCGACACCGCCAGCCTCGTCGACGACCTCGCCGACCGGCTTGCCGCTCACGACGCGCGCCTTGTGGATCAGGCTCTTGCCGTTGTTGCTCGTCGTCGCGAGCGTGAGGTGCACGAGGTACGTCGGGCCGCGCGGGTGCGGGATTATGGCAGATGAAGGGGTGGAGAAGGTCTCGGACAGCCCGCTCATGGAGGACGACGGCGAGAGGCCGGGCGTGCTTGCCGAAAGGGGGGAGGAGGGGGACGAAACGGAGGAGGGGGAGGAAGGGCGCGAGTCGGGAGAGAAGGTGAGCACACGCTCAGGCGGCGGCTGCAGTGTCGTCTGCGTGTGGATCTGGATGTGGTCGGTTTCGATCTGCCGTCAGTGAAGCACACAGGAAGTCCGATCGCGAAGCCGAGCGCCGAAGCATGCTCCGAAGCAAGCCCGAAGCATCGACATGCCAAAGCCATCGACATGCCAAAGCTACTCACCCGCTTGACAATCCTGCGCCTGCGGCCGCGGAACACCTCGCCGCGCTCAACCCAGCGCTTCCACACCCACAGCACGCCCTGGAGGATAAAGTAGCCGCTCACGCCGACCCAGAGGTAGGGCGTGCTCTCGTCGAAGGGCATTTTGTAAGAGTATGCCATGGATCCCAGTGCGATCACCACGGACGCATACCCGAGTGCCAGGTGTACGGTCGGGTGCAGACGGCTGGGTGTGAACGCCTGGTCGACGAGATGCTAGAATTAGCACTGCGGGGCACGATTTCTCACCGCCTTGACAATGTCGTCGAGCGCCGTCTTGATCTCGGCCAGGTGGGCCTTGTTCACCTTGGTCGTCGGGAGCGGGTCGGTGGCGAGCGAGGTCGTCGGCCTGTCCACCGCCGCGAGGGCAGGGCGTGCTGGCGTGCCCGGCGCTGCTACTGCGGCCCCCGCGCCGCTGCCGGTGACGCCTTTACGCTGTGCCATGCTCGCTCTGGGCGTGTTGAGCCCCGGGTCGCGAGTGGGGCAGAGAGAGATTGCACAACCAATGCGTGACAGAGGTTGAGCACTTTGGGCAGCAGTGATGCAGCCAAGACAGTGCGGCAGCGCGTGACGTGGCGAGCGGGAGTATTTGTATCACTCCACTGGTGACCGCCCTGGCCCGTTCGTGACGCATGACGACCACAGTGTCTTCAACGCCGACCGAGACCTCAACGACAGCATGGAGGCGCTGGCGTTTAACGTGGGTCGATGGCTGTGAGCCTGCTGATGCCAGATCAACAATGGCTTCCTGGAAGGCATTGCGCGTGGGGTGTTCAACTCGCTCCTCGGCAACTCGCAGTATCACAACTTGACACAGTGCGAGAACCTCGAGGGTGGGCCACGGCTGGGGTCATCTGACAGCAGACTTCCGCATGCAGCTGTCATCAAGTGACTATGGCAACTTTCTCGCCAACGAGCCCTTGCCCCTGTCCACCGCGACGATCGCAGACAAGGCCACGCAGAAGCTTGTCGAGGAGTTCAACTATGTGCGGACCAACGCCGTCGAGCCGCTAGCGACGTTTATGGACTATATCACGTACGCGTACATGATCGACAACGTCATCCTCTTGACACTCGGCACGCTGCACGAACGCGACACGCACGAGCTGCTGGAGCGATGCCACCCGCTGGGCGTGTTCGACACCATGCCTGCGCTGTGCGTCGCGACCAACGTCGAGGAGCTGTATCACTCTGTGCTGGTCGAGACACCGCTGGCGCCGTACTTCCGCGACTGCCTGTCTGCGCAAGATCTGGACGACCTCAACATTGAGATTATCCGTAACGCGCTCTACAAAGCGTATCTTGAGGACTTTTACCAGTTCTGCCAGTCCTTGCCTTCTCCGACTGGCGAGGTGATGGCCAAGATCCTCGCGTTCGAGGCCGACCGCCGCTCGATCAACATTACGATCAATTCGTTCGGCACCGAGCTGTCCAAGGACCAACGTGCGCGTCTCTTCCCAACGATCGGCCGCTTGTATCCCGAGGGCAACAACGCTCTTGCACGCGCAGATGACGTCGAGCAGGTTGTTGCTGCAGTGGACCACATTTCTGAATACCGCGCCATGTTTGATCGCGCAGGGACGACGCAGCAGCATGGTGGCGACGACGAGCAGGATGCAGGATCCAGTCTGGAGGACGAGTTCTTCAAGCACGACGTTAAGCTTAACAAGGAGACGTTCCTGCAGCAGTTCCAGTATGCGGTCTTCTACTCGATCGTCAAGCTCAAGGAGCAGGAGGTGCGCAACCTGACGTGGATTGCAGAGTGTATCGCGCAGGACGCGCGTAGCCGGATCAACGACTACGTCCCGATCTAGGACGTTGTAGATAGAATGTAATGCATAGTGCGTGGCTGTGGCGTGGAGGGATGAGCGTGCACGTAGCGCTGTGAGGTGCTGGGTGTGAGGTGGTGAAAGGTCACTAGGACCACCAGCACCCCCGCCCGCCACGTCGCCGGCCGCCTGTAACGCCGGGCTGCTCCGGCGGCCAGAACAAATGAAAATGCTCCCGCTGCTATTGACTTGGTCCTAATTGAACTCTAGTCCCTATCCTAATGCCCCCCTCAGGGCCCCAGTGCCACGCCAGCACGTCGTTGTCCCTCTTCCACGCCCATCCTCTTGCTCGCTCTAGACACCAACAGTCCTTTTAAACCCCTCGTCCACCCCCTCCCCGACGCCCATCCTCTAGCAAGCCGCCAGCATGGGTCTCTCCGTCTCCCGCCTCCTCTCCGGCCTCTTTGGCAAGAAGGAGATGCGTGAGTTTTCCACCCTCGGGCGTGTCCTGCCGACTCGCCTCTCTCCATGCCCGCACCCCGCATCGCGCCACTCACACCGCAGGCATTCTTATGGTCGGCCTCGACGCCGCCGGTAAGACGACCATCCTCTACAAGCTCAAGCTCGGCGAGATCGTCACCACCATCCCCACCATCGGTAAGTCGCGCGCGCGCCGACGCCGCTGCGCTCCGCACCAGCACACGACCCGCCTCGCGCCCGTGCACGCGTCCCTGTTCGCATCTCGGCGCGATAGAGCTACGGGCCGTTGGGACTGCCCCGGGAAGCACTTTACACGCGTCTGAGCGTCCCAGGCGCGTCCTGCTACGTGCTGGTGCTCGTGGAGCCGGTTAACCGATCCGAACTTTTATTAACGCCAGGCTTCAACGTCGAGACCGTCGAGTTCAAGAACATTTCGTTCACTGTTTGGGACGTCGGAGGACAGGACAAGATCCGTCCCCTCTGGAGGCACTGTGCGTCGCCACCCCCGGCCTGGAGCGTCAAACTAATCTCAGACTTCCAGAACACCCAGGGTATCATCTTTGTCGTCGACTCCAACGACCGGGAGCGTATCACCGAGGCCCGCGAGGAGCGTGAGTGCGCGTATGCGGCCAAGACTGACCCGCAGTGCAGCGCATGTTGAGTGAGGACGAGCTCCGCGACGCCCTTCTCCTCGTGTTCGCGAACAAGCAGGTGGGTCTAACACACTTTTGTCAATGCTGACAGCCAGGATCTCCCCAACGCCATGAACGCCGCCGACATCACCGACAAGCTCGGCCTCCACTCGCTCCGCCAGCGCCAGTGGTACATCCAGGCCGCGTGCGCCACCTCGGGCGACGGTCTCTACGAGGGTCTGGATTGGGTGGGTGACGCAGCATGGCCCGACTGACAACAGCTCTCTGCCAACCTCAAGAAGCGCGGTGGCGGCCAGTAAACGTCTACCTTGTATCTACACTTTTCTAGGCGTGTACGCGTCGGTCTCGCTCGTTCCGGTCCCCATCCTCGCCCGTCACTGACCGCCACGATATTAGTATTTCTCTTTCTGTGTACGGATGCCTTGGTAGAGCGAAATGCCGTGACGTTTTCTGCGCTGCATGGGGGTGCTGGCAGGAGGGTGCTGACGAGGTGCTAACAGCCAGCTGATCCATCGGGGCGATCAATTGATGGAGGGCCGTGCGCGTCACTCACAGGATCCTCACGTGTCACAATGATTCACAATTGAAATTGGACTGTTGACTTTGGCATCACACTCGCTCTGTTGGCTTGCTTCAAGCCAGATACCGGGGATGATCTGGATCGGCCCATCGGCGTATGGTTCCAGTGGGGGGGCGTGGTTGACGTCGAGGGGTGGCGACGTGGACGGCGTGCTTGATATCGAGTCGGATGCAGAGGCTGACGAGGTCGATGCAGAGGGTGACATGTCTGGCAGGGCGGGGGTGTTCTTGCGCTCGTCAATGGAGTGGAACCCGGCGCGCATGGCGGGGTACGCTGATTGCGATGCTCGCGGATCCATCTCTGTCTGCTGGGCGTAGGATGCGAGTCGAGCACCCGCGCTACGCATGCGAGCATGTCCACGGCTCCGCATCTGGCCGTACGGGTAGGCAGAGTTGGCAGCGAGGCCAGGTGTCGGTGGGACCTGCAGATCCCCTCCTGGTGGGTGGGTTATCAAGCTCAACAAGCTTGGCCTCCTCCCAGATTTCATAGTCGCACGTCCAAGTGAGCTCGATCCGGAGCGAGGTGTTCGAGGGGGGCCTGGGGTTGACGGCGTATCTGATGGGTGTGATGGGGATGGGGGCGATGCAAAGGCAGTTGATGGCGTGGGGGTAGACTCGCCCGTCGCGTTGTGAAACGACGAGGCGAGGGACAATGAGAGTCCCTTTGGGTTCGAGCGTTTCAGATGCAACACGGGGGGAAGGGAGGGGGCTGAGGAGCGCACTGTCGTCTTGGGCTGGAGGGTTGAAACAGTTCTGGACGACTGGGCTGGAGGCGACGCCCCCAGCTTGACAGTCTGTATGCCACGAATGAGAGATGGCGTGATGGTCGCATCCGGGCAGTCACCGTCGAACAATGGCGGGGTGGTCATCGGGATCGTCAGACTCAGGCCGAGCCCGCGCGGTCGGCCTGAAGGAGCAGGGAGCTCGGTCGAGCGGCAGCGCTTGAGCGGGGACGGCAGCTCTGCGGATGGCTGTGGAGACGGTGGTGGCCGCTTGCAGCCAGACACTGTCCCCGCGAGCGAGGGGTAGGTGGGGCGGCGTGTCGCTGGCGAGGCGCCGAGTCGAGGCGTGGAGGCGAGCCTTGGGGATGGGGGCACGATTGTGAGGGGAGGGATGGAGCGCGCTATCGATGGCGAGCACGGCGAGCGGCACAGGTGCGCTATGCCTGGCGATGGGAGAGAGTCGAGTGGAGAGGCGGGAGGGGAGACGCAGAGCATCAGTTCTGTGGTGTGGTTGTCGACATGATGGATTGATGAGTGATGGACGCGTTCGGGTGTACGGATGAGGGTTTCGTGATGCAGATGGGAGATGATGAATTGGAGAGATGAATGCGGAGGGGAAGGAGGCCTGTGTCAGCATTGTAGAACGAGGGCTGCTGGAGGCGAGGAGCACGCGAGACAGGCCGAGACACGAGGAGCCAGCCAGCCAGCCTGGAGTAGCTCGGACATGAGACTCAGGACGAGACTCGCACGGCGTTTGCTCTAGATTGTCGCCGCGAGTCGAGCCCCGCGCAGCAATACAATGGAGCACCTGAAGCGCGGTTCGAGGATGAAACAGCCACCACGCTCCCGCTCACGCCACATGCCAACCCACTCACCTAGTCGGCTCGGTCTCGGTGTCGGCACTGTCGTACAGCGGCGACGCGGATGGGCGTGTCGATTGGATGCGTGGACGGGACTAGCGATCGGAATGGGTGCAGTCGAGATGATGGATGCAACGAGCAATTGTCCTGATCAGTCGAGATCGATGGTCCGGTGGCAAGAGAGTCTAGCTACAAGGATGCAGTGTCGTCGAGCGAGCGCCGCGGCGAAACTCGCAACGGCAGTGACGAGGGGGTAATGTTCCAGGCGACGGGGCTGTACGGTGCAATGCTGGCAGGTATCGCTGCGGTGCCGTGCGATGCTGGACTTTCGGCGTGCAGCAGAGCAACGCGCACAACGGCAGCAGCGGCGTTTGAGCCGGTCGTGTCGACAGCGACGGTCGACGTCCAGCAGCCGACTCGTCGAGTGGGCGATTGCAACGCAACCTGCTCGAGGACAGAACTGAGCCATGACCTGTGAGTGAAACTATTTCCCCTTGCTCATGGTTCCCCTCGCCCGTAGTGGTAGTCGTCACCTGCTTGGCCTGCCCACCCACTGTCACATGCATCTACGTGCTCCCACTACCAAACCCGCTAAAACTGCCGTACGTCAGCAATGTGTCCCTCGTGTCTCACTTTGGCACAGCCATTTCGCCCTCCTGTCACATCACATCCGCCCTGGCCGCATCAAACTCACCTGAAAAATCCCGTTGGCCTGCTTCCACCTCCTGTCGCCGGTGATGGAACACTGCCGAACAAGCCCCCAGCACTCGCACCAGCTGCCGGCACAGTCACGGGATTCACCAGCTTGACGGCGCTGCCGTGCGCCCGCGTCGGTGCTGTCCGCCGCGAGTTCTGCGACGAGCCCGACGTCGCACTCGCCAACGACCCCGGGTCCAGGTTCAACTTGATCCCTGCAAGCCCGCTCAGGCCACCTCCACCGCTGCTCTCGCCTGCCGCGGCGACTTGCAGGGGCTCGACATGACCACCACCAGGAGAAGGCACACGAGCCTCAGGAGCAGAAGGCTCAGTCTCGGCCTTGATTGGTCCGCCACCAGCGTGTTTCGAAGGGGTGCCATTGCTGGAACGGCCCTGGCGACTACCCGCGCCCGAGCCAGATCCTGGCACTGGCACAGCGTCCACCATGATAGGGCCGCGCGCGACGCTGGCATGCGACACCAGGCTACTCTTGCTCGGTGTCGCCTCGTCCACGCGCGTCAGTGTCGCCGTCTTGATCGATGACACTGCGCGGCGCCGGCGCGCTGCTCCGTCCAGTGCCTTGGCGGCGGCTGTGCGCTGTGCATCGGTGGGATCCAGCGACGGAGCACGCGGCGGTGTCTCGGGAGCTGCGGCGTGGCGGGTCTGGCCATTCTTCTGTGGCGTCCCTCCGGGTGACTTGACGCTCCTGGTGAGAATCTCGGTCTCTCGAGCAGGTGTACTTTCACGCACGTCTCGAGCAGGTGTATTCTCACGCGTGCGTGAAAGGTGCAAGGAGCCCACTCGCCGTGTCAGGTCGTCCACCGCCTGCTGACGGTCACGGATGGCCACATCAAGGTTTCGAACCGAACGTTGAATTCGCTCCAGTGCAGGCTGTGACGTGCCACGCCCAGACCCCGAGGCTGTGCGCCGCTTCAACCCTGCAATCCCAGCCTCGAGCTCATCCAGACGAGCCTCGGTCATCTGGACCACCTTGCGCAGGCGCATCTGGTCCGCAGCCTGCTGAGGGCTCAGCTCCTTGATCTGCATGGCGCGTGCAAAGGAAGGATCCTTGCGTGCCTTGAGGAACTTTTCAGCCTGGCCAGCTTTCATGTCGGCTGCGAGTTAGAGCCGAGAGTTGTGCTAACCTACTCTTGAGCATGCGAGACTGCAGTTCCGCGAGCGTCACATCAGACTCCCTCACCTCGTCCCGCACAGCAGCTAGCTGGGTCGACAGCTCGTGCGCAAGGGCGAGAACGTCCTCAAGGACAGAGAACGGCAGAGCCTTGTGCTGATTTATAGAGGAGAGAGATGGTCGGGCGAAACCTTTTGAGTTGATTGCAGAGTGGTACGTCGCGTTGGCCTTGAGAGAGGATTTGAGCTGGCATCAGAGCTGCAGTTTGGAACGGTAAGCTCACCTTGGCAAGATCGTCTTGCACGTCCGCAACAATGTTCTCCATCATCGCGCCCATGGACTTGGCCTGCGATGCTGCGGTCGCGGACGTGGAGGGAACCACTGGTCGCTCGGGAGGATTGAAGGTCTGCACTGACTGCGTTGTCGTCGCCGGCGGGGAAGCGGTCGCCGCAGGGGCTGCTGTTGACGACGCAGCTGGTGGCTTGCCCAGGCCCAGTCCCGATGCGCTCTTCGGCGGAGATAAGCTGAATCCCTTGACAGGTGAGGCTGTCTGCGGCGCGGTCTGCTGGCCAAACGGCGACGCAGATGTTGGTGCGACCGCCGGCGCCTGCTTGCCGAAACCAACAAATCCACCCGCAGGGACAGCAGGCGGAGGCGTGGCTGTGGATGGCTTCGTGAGGGAGAACGACGCAGGAGCAGCAGGCATGCTCTCAGTAGGCTTGGTCGCCGTTGCGAAAGAGAACGGCGCGGGTGCCTTGGCACCGGCTGCAGGTGAGGCTGGTGCGGGCTTGCCGCCGAAGCCGAACCCACCAGCTGGCGCAGATGGCATGACAGGCATCGCGGCAGGCTTCGACGCCTGCGCAGGGGCAGCACCAGGCTTGGCTGCTTCGCACACCTCGCACTTGTCCGCCGATTCGGGGCTCTCACAGTCGCAGGTGTTGCACTTCCACATGCCTGCAGTAGGCTTGTTAAGCGCAGCGAACGGAGAGGCAGTGGTAGTGGAAGACGCAGTTGGCTTGGCGAAGCCGAAAGGGGCCGGGGAGGTTGGCTTATCGTCCTTCTTCGCATCGTCCGTCTTAGCGGGCTGACCGAAGCCGGCAAATGGCTTGGTCGGCGGCGACGGGCTGGCCTTGTCAGCAGGCTTACCAAAGCCGCTGAACGGCTGAGACGGGACAGCTGGAGCCACCATCTCCTCTTTGTTTTCGCCAGAGCCGAAGGCCTTGCCGCCAAACGAGAAGCCGCCAGCTGGCGCCACTGGAGGAGCGGGTGGGGCAGCCACAGATGCGGGCTTCTCGGAAGCCTTGCCTGGTCGTGCAGCGTCGCACACGATGCACTTGTCCGCGCTGTCGGGCGACATGAGATCGCAGGTGTCGCACTTCCATTCTGGCGCGGCCCTGTCGCCCTTCTTGGCAGGCTGGCCAAAGCCGCCAAAGAGAGGCTTTGGCGCGTCCTTCTTGTCGTCGGAAGGTTGGCCAAACCCACCAAAGATGGGCTTGGGCGCTTCCTTGTCGTCAGACTTCGCGGCTGGCTTGCCGAAGCCTGTGAAGGCTGTTGGAGCTGGCGCCTTCGCATCGCCGACGGGCTTACCACCAAAGCTGAAGGGCGAAGCACCAGTTGACGCCACGGGTGCAGACGGTGCAGCAGGGGTGGAGGCGGGCTTGCCACCGAACGAGAATGGCGCCGCGGGAGCAGAAGGTGGCGCAGGAGGAGCAGCCTTGGATGTCGAGGCAGAAGGAGCAGCCTTGGATGTCGAGGCAGAAGGAGCGGCACCCTTGCGCGGCTCATCGCAGACCGTGCACTTGACGGCATCGGCGGGGCTCTTGCACATGCAAGTGTCACACTCCCACTCGCCGTCCTTCAGCTCGGGCTGCTTGAACGAGAAGAGCGGCTTAGGAGTCTCGGCCTTGGTATCCGCCTTGGCAGCCTCAGTCTTGGGCTTGGGCCGTGGTGCGTCACAGACTGTGCACTTCTGCGCACTGTCGGGGTTGGCGAGCATGCATGTCTCGCACTCCCACTCGCCCTCCTTGAGGCCGGGCTGCTTGAACGAGAAGGCCGGCTTGTCGGTCTTCTTGGAGTCGTCCGCCTTGGTCTCGGTCTTCACTTCCGCCTTGACCTCCTTTGGCTCGGCCTTGTCACTTATTGGCGACACGGAGCGGTCCTTCCCATCATCACTCTTGTCACTCTTGTCACTCCTCTCGGTGGAGCTGCTGCGGCGGCTGCCGAACGCGGTCGGGTGGGAGGCGAGACCCAGACCCACGCCGCCAGGCTTGAGGTGCCCGACGCTATTGCGAGGCGAGGTACTGGGCGAAGTCGATGGCGAGCCACGAGGTTCCTCCTCATCGGCGGTGTGGACTATAGCCCCAAGAGGAGATGATGTCTTCGGGGCGTGCTTGAGCGCAAAGGCTGGTACTTGGCGCGGTGGGGTAGGTTGCGATTCTGGTGTCTGATTGACGGGCGGGCCCATGCGGGAGAGCAGAGAGGGCGGGTTCGGCGTCGAGGCAAACCACGGCGGAGACTTTGGTCGCTTGGGTGAGGTTGATGGGGAGGTAGACTCGTCCCCTTCGCCCTCAGAGGCGGTCTCGTCGTCCTCGGGGATCGTTTCAAGATGCTCCTCCGATTCTTCAGCAGTGCCGGCTTGGACAACTTCTTCCTGCAGCTCGTCTCCTTCCTCTCCTTCTTCCTCTTCCTCGCCCTCATCGTCCTCCCACTCCTCCTCCTCTTCGTCCTCATAGTCACCTTCCTCCTCATCCTCGTAGTCATCCTCATAGTCATCCTCATCCTCGTCTTGAACGGACGTGACCTCGAGACCGTCGTCTTCTTTTGAGTCCTTGGAGGAGCCAGAAGGCGACTCGATTGCTGGAGTGGTCGGATCGCCCGGGGACGCCGACCCAGAGTCGTCCACTTTCTCGGCAGGCTTGCTGAAGGAGAAGGCAGGCTTGTCGTCCTTGGGCTTGAAGTCGAACGCAGATTTCCCACTGTACGAGAACGCTGAAGCGGGCTTTGCCTCCTCCTTCTTCTCCTCCGTGGCGTCTTCCTTCTTTTCGGCAGGCTTGAACGAGAACGCAGGCTTCTTCTCCTCCTCCTTCGGAGCAAACGAGAACGCAGACTTCGTCTCACCACCGGGCCCACCAAATGCGGACTTGGCGTCGCCAGCAAACGAGAAGGCCGACTTGGTGCCAGCTGTAGAGCCGAATGCAGACTTGCCTTCGCCAGATGGTGCGCCGAACGCCGACTTGGTCGCGCCGTTGGAGGCAGTAGAGAACGCAGATGGTTTGCTGTCGCCAAAGACGTTCTTCTCCTCGCCCTTCGCTGCAAAGGCACTGAACCCAGCTGGCTTCTGCTCGGCATCGGCCGCGGGCTTGCTCGCGAATCCACCGAATCCGCCCGAGATGTTGCCAATGGGCGTCGTTGTGGCTGCAGGCTTAGGCTGACCGAATGCGCTGGAGCCGAAAGCGCTCTGGCCGAATGCTGTTGACTGCCCGAATGCTGGCGTTGATGATGTTGCGGGGGCCGGTGAGCCACCAGGCGTGGATGACTGCCCAAATGCGCTCCCACTTGTCGGGGAGGCAGGTTTGGTTGGCGTTGAGGCAAACGCTGCCGGCTTGCTAGTTCCAAAGCCGCCGAAAGGGCTTGGCGACTTCTGAGCGGCACTGCCAAAGGCGCCGTGGGTAGACTTCGCTTCCCCACCAAACGCTGTGGCGGGCTTGATGAACGCTGTTGAAAATGCCGTAGATGAACGCTCGAAGGGAGCCGATTTTGGAGTTGCTTCGGCGCGGGGCGGCGAAGGAGGTGGCGAGTCGTCCTCGAGTCCCGGTACAGTACCCGGGGCTAATGTGGGAGACGCTGGCGGAGAGTCTGCGAGCCCAGGGACACTCTTGGTGTTCAGGCTGTCGTCCAGACCGCCCAGGCCGAAAGCATCTCCGGAGCTCTTGGGAGCGTTATCCTCCTTCGGCGCAGATTGACCAAAGCCAGCGAATGCGGGCTTGCTCTCGGCCGCCTTCTGGCCAAACCCAGCGAATGCGGGCTGGCTTGGCTGCCCAAATCCGCTAGAGCCGAACGCCGAAGTGCTCGTTGATGGCTGACCGAAGGAGCTCGAGCCAAAGGCTGATGGAGAGGCGCTAGAGCCAAAGACAGGCTTGTCAGTCTTCTGTTCTGTCACAGCACCGCCAAATGCTGGTTTGTCGCTCTTCTGACCAAACCCTCCGAAAGAACTGCCGCCAAATGCGGAGCCAGTTGAAGCAGGCTTGGTGTCCTCCTTCTTGTCGTCCACCTTCGCTTGCTGTCCGAAGCCCGCAAAGCCCGTGCTCGATTTAGAGGAGAAGGCGCCAAATCCGCTACCAGTGCTTGAGGTGCCGAATGCTGATGGTGTTGCTGGCTTCGCTCCGAAGGCTGTCTGACCGAAAGCAGCGCCGGAGGAGGACGACGAGCCGAATGCACCAGAGCCGAAAGCAGATCCGGATGCCGTGGCTGATTGACCGAACGATGATTGCCCAAAACCAGGAGACGAGGTCGGTGTGGATGACTGCCCGAACGCCGAGGACCCGAACGCTGGCTTAGGAGTGGTGGATTGTCCAAAGGCGGAGGCACCAAAGGCAGGGCTGGCGCCTGGAGTTGTGGATCCGAACGCTGCTGGCTTGGATGGTGTGGACTGACCAAATGGAGCGGGCTTTGACGGTGTTGCCTGTCCGAACGCAGTTGAGCCAAAGGCTGGCGTTGAGCTGGAGCCAAAGCCTGATGAGCCAAACCCGCCGCCGCCGAACGCTGGCTGGCTGGCGGGAGCTGGCACCGCTGGTGAGGCAGGCTGCGCCGCGGGGGCAGACCCAACAGCCACCATCCCTGGGTATGAGCCAGCGCCCTCGTAGCGCACGTCAAAGGAGAGGATGAACCCCTCCTGGGACAAGACCAGTAGTCGTGGTGCTGGTGGTAAATCTGGAAGCTCCTCGCCAGCCACAATGCCGCGCACAATGACTTTCGTGCTGGTCAGATCCAAAGCCAGGCCCAGTGGAGAGGTGTCGTCAGAAACGCCAGGTTTCCCTGCGGGCACAACTGCTCGTGCAGTCTCGTCGAGGATGAGCGCTTCCCACTCTGGCGGCGTCTTGTCCGCTGCCGGCTTGCCATGCAGCGTGGCAATCTCGGACGCTGCGGGTGAAATCATGAACGACATGTGCTTGGTCTTGTCGCCCCACGCCTTGAGGTTGGCAATGTGGCGGAACTGTCCCGATCGTCCAGAGTAGCCCATGTTGTCGTTCAGGTCGAAGAACTTGGTGTACGTCACCTGCATCTTGGTGCGATGAATGATGAACAGCTCGAGAGAGTCGGATGGGTCGCCGCCTGCCGGGGCGTAACCAACGAAGAAAAGGTCGTTCTCGAGCCACTGGACAAAGGCCGGGTAGTGGTTGTCCAGCTCTGGCGGTGCTAGGACGGCACCCTTGGCCTCGCCCTCGGGTGTGTACTGGACGAGCTTGCCATCTGGGGAACCAACGATCATCTGCTTGCCCTTGGCAGACCAGCACGCACAGGTGAATGGCCCGGCTTGCGGTGACGAAACGTTCCCCGACTCTATGTCGATAATGACCAGCCCTTCCCGTGCAAGCAACGTCACATAGTTGCACAGTTTGTCTGAAGGAGATGGTGCTGCGGGATTGGGAAGCACGTCGAGGAGGATGTCGGGGATGCCAGAAGTGATGGTGGTGTACGGCGCGGTCTGTAATGAGTTACGGAAAGGGCATGTCTAACTCACGTTGCCGGACAGCACATCTGCCACCTTGAATAGCCGGATCCCTGCACCTATCGTAGCGACGACGAGGACTTCCTCGTTCGCGGCAAGCCTATGGTCAGACCAGGACGCTCCGGGACTAACCGAACCCAGACAGGCCGTGCCGGCAGAGTGAGCGTTTGTAGAGGTGTTGACGCCGGGGACGAGTCCTTGGTAGACGTCTCGAGCAAGTTGTGCACCTCGCTCAATTGGTGAAAGCGGACATCTAAGGTTAGAAGCTGAGCGACCAGTCAGAGCCCACCAGAGTTGCCGCCGACCATGACCAGGTCCTTCGAGTTCGAGAGTGCAAGCAGGCAGCTCTCCGCAGGCAGACCTGAGAGATCGATCTTGTCCTGCACGACCACACGCACATCGTGCTTGGTTTGAACAAGCTTGAGCCACTACGACGGTCAGCACGCGACCACATAACCATCAGAGGCACGACCCACATCAACGTCGACTTCCTCGCCCTCGTTGACGGCCCGACTGGGCCCCGCCATCTCGGGACTGTCGTCGACGGCCAGCGCGCCAAACGAGTTGCCGCTGAACATCGTCTGCGCCGGCCAAGTGGGGTGTGGAGAGTAGAATAGGGACTTGTCAACAGCTGCTGACGACTGTTGTGGACCTCCAACTTTGGCCTTGCGGAATTGCTTCCGCTAATGACGGACGACAGCGTTGGTGGCAAATCTGTGTCAGAGCTCATTCGAGAGTTCTCGTTCATCACAGAGGCAGCAAACATGCGCAACAGTATTGAAGTGCCGTAGCACGACTGTCGCAACGGAAACTGGTCGCAGGCGTCTACAGCAACCTGGCAGTTCGATGAAGGTACTGGGGCGTCTCTCTCGGAAGGTGGGGCGTATACTCCGGTGGAGGCAAATACCTCCGCGCTACTGAAATTTAGAGTGGCAAGGTTAGTGACGTCCAGTTCACCACCATGGCCGAGAAGAGCAAGCAGGAGGCCGCCGCGGCCGACGAGCCAGTCAGCAAGAACAAGAGGTTCAGGAAGGATAAGCGTACGCCCTCCGTTATCATCTCCTTCTAATTATCGCAGCATGGGACACGGACGACATTGACCACTGGAAGATCGACGCCTTCACGGCGCCGGAGAAGGGCTCGCACACGCCCTTCCTGGAGGAGTCGTCCTTCGCGCTGCTCTTCCCCAAGTATCGCGAGCCCTACCTCCGTTCAGTCTGGGGCGGGATCACGAGCGCGCTCGAGGGTGTCGGGCTCGCGTGCGAGCTCGACTTGGTCCAAGGTCGCATGACCGTGCGGACGACCCGCAAGACCTGGGACCCATACATGATCTTCAAGGGGCGTGACCTGCTCAAGCTTCTAGCGCGTGGCGTTGCTGCGCCGCAGGCGCTCAAGGTTCTCCAGGACGGCGTTGCTTGCGACGTGATCAAGATCGGCGGCCTGGTGCGGAACAAGGAGCGCTTCGTGAAGCGGCGACAGAGAATTGTCGGGCCCAACGGGAGCACGCTCAAGGCTATTGAGCTGCTCACGGACTGCTATGTCCTCGTGCAGGGCAACACTGTCAGTGCTATGGGCGGGTACAAGGGCCTAAAGGAGGTACGCCGGATCGTCATCGACTGCATGAACAACATCCACCCCATCTACCGGATCAAGGAGCTCATGATCCGCCGCGAGCTGGCCAAGGACCCCAAGCTTGCCGGCGAAAGCTGGGACCGCTTCCTGCCCAGTGAGTGTAAAATATGCTTAGTGCTGACCCAACAGAGTTCCAGAAGAAGCACCTCACGACGTCCGAGAAGACTGCACGGAAGAATGCTGCCACTGGCGGCGCAGAGGAGGACGAGGGTGTGCCGCCGCCACCGAAGAAGTCCAAGGTCTACACGCCCTTCCCTCCCGCTCCCCAGCCGAGGAAGATCGACATCGCCCTCCAGACCGGCGAGTACTTCCTCAAGCCCAGGGAGAAGGAGGCTGCAGCGAACAAGGAGCGCGAGGAGCGGCACGCGCAGGCATCCGAGGTCCGCAAGGCCAAGCGCGAGGAGGCCTTCATTGCGCCTGCCGAGACGGCCGCGCCGACGATCGAGGAGAAGCGCAAGAAGCGCAAGCGCCAGGTATAGAGTTGGGTCGCATGAGATGCATGTTGTACAACGAGATTAGACAAAGTAGGCCGTGTTGGCGGCCATGCGGCGCGGGCCAGGATTCCGCTGGTCGGTCATGTTCTCCGCTGCCGCCTCGTACACCTTGAACGACGTCTTGCCGCCCTCGGTCACCTGCATGATCGACGCAGAGTTGCCGCACCGGTAGCAGTAGTTTGGTGCGCTCCACACCGTCACCAGCTGGTCGTCGAACATGTGCTTGAAGCCTTCTTGGACGAGCTGGTGTGCTCGTGCGACCAGCTTCAAGGCGTTGACGTGGTTAAACTGGTGTGAGCTGAGAAGACGCCTATCAAAACTCACCTCTGCAGTGACCTTGGCGCCAAACAACCACCCTGCTCCACGGGGGCTGACTGCCCACGTTTCTACATCGTCCGGGTCGGACCACATTAGGTCTGCGTAAGCTCACGCATGGCGAATGGTAGCTTACCACAGAACGGCCCTTCATGCGGCACCTCTTGTGCTCTAGATATTGTGCGCACCTGGTCCAGCGTGCGGATATCTGGTGACAGGCCGCCGTGGACGCAGAGAATGGAAGAGTCAATGATCTGCCGTCAGTTACGATCAGATATGATAAACTCACGGCCGCCAGATTCAAGTTATCGAAGACGTTGCAGCATTCCCGCCATACGCTCGGGTTGCCGTACTTCTGCATGCACTCGTCGTAGAAGCCGTACACCTGTGTGATCTGGCGTGACTCGTGGTTGCCTCGCAGGAGGGTAATTCGGTCAGGATATCTGTAGTTAGATGGCTGCTCGACAGATTGAACTCAGCCAGCTTGCTGACAGCGAAGAGGTCCACTCACCGAGCCTTCAATGCGAGTAACAACGACAAAGTCTCCAGCGAGTAGTATCCTCGATCCACGAAGTCGCCCTGTACGTCAGAATCTGCCAAGATCCACATGGCGCCATCACAGATGAATCGACACTTCCTCAATTAACGCCATGGACGTGGTCGCACAGTCCACGCATACCCGCCCCAATCTTTCCGCCCGACCTCACGCGCAACTCACCATGAAGACGTAGCTGGTCTCCGGCGCCTCCCCGCCCTGCCTGAAGATCTCGAGCACGTCCCAGAACTGCCCGTGTATGTCGCCGCAGACCGTCACGGGGCTCTGGACGAGGTGCACGTTGCTCTCCTCGAGCAGCAGCTCTGCGACACGCGCGCAGAGCTGCTTCATCTGGCGTTCTGGCAAGTGTCGGCATTTCCGGATCTGTTATCAGCTCGACGTCACTGAGGTGCGAGGCAGACAGCACAGCTACGTGGGACACTGGCTATCTCGAAGAAGCCACAGCCAAGCTCCTGCAACTTGTAGAGACGCGGGTGGATACTGCGCACCATAGAGCAAACAGCCGATAGGTCACTAGGAGCCGGCACACACCATCGCCAGTCATATATACCAGTCGATACACCTCTCACAATCGCGTCCAAGACGCAGACGCGATACCACCTCTGCGCCGAGTGGTGACACCGCTCCGCCCAAAGCGGACATGGCCCGATGTGTCGCGTGCTGCACTCCCGTCGGCCTACTCACATGCTCGATCCAAGCGTCGGGATCGTTCTGCGCGACGACCATAGTGTATCCCGCGCGGCGCGCTCAAACTCTAGCGGCGGCGGCGAGCGCAGAGTGGATGACAGATGGACGCAGACGCTGATCTCGTCGGTGGTGGAAAACATGGCTAATCGCGGGAGCATTTTATAAGCCTCCTTGTTCAAGTGTCATTACGACAAGTAGCTAATGGGCCTGCGATGACGAAGTGAAGGGGAAGTGACGCCGAAGTCGCGAACGCAGATGCATATGGATACAGAAGCTAGTGGGAGTGTCCTTCATGGTCGTGGCCGTCATTGCCATGGTCGTGGTTGCAGCCCGGGCCATGCTCGTGCCCTCCTCCGTCGCCGTGGGCAGCGATATCAGGCATGGCAGTCGACCACTTCGTCATCAAGAATCGGCGAGCGCCCTCTCGCTCCTCGCGCGGGAAGTCGTTGCCCTGTAGCATGCCAACGTCCTGGGCGATCTTGACAACATTCGCGTCGTGTCGGGCCTTCTCCTCGGCCCTCACGCGGAGAGCGCGCTGGTCCTCCTTCATCCTCACCAGAGCTGGCGAGCGGGCAGCAGCCGCGCGCACGACGGCAGTGAGGTTCAACGTGTTCCAGGCGCTCTCGAGGCGGCGGAGGAGGATTGCGTCCTCGCCCGCCGGGCGGGCAGGGAGGAGCACGTACGCCGCCGTAAGCAAGAACAGGAGCACAGTGCGGACCCGGTGCAGCTCGCTCGAGAGCTGAGATCAGTCCAGTTCAGTTCTGATAAGAGACGCACATGAAGGGCGTCACCGTCAATGCCGTAGACCTCCCACCACCACCGTGCCCCGAGGTCGGCAGCCGCGAGTCCAAAAAGCGCCCAGCCGGCCAGACCACGCCAGCGCTCCTTGCGCATGTTGGCGCCAATCCCGACCACCCACTCCCAGCCCAGCGCGCCAAGGAGCACGGCCTCAGTCACGTATGGCGATAGCACGGATGGGATGCTCGCGAGCAGGTAATCGGCGTCGTTCTTGCACCACGCGCACTGCAGGACGACGTCGTGACCCCAGCGCACATAGGCCATGCGGCCGTTGTAGTTGGACAGCTTGGCGACGAGGAGGTCGAGGAGCGGGTGGGTGCCTGCTGTCAGTGGCTATCATAAGGCAGATGCGACAGGAGACATGCATCTGCTGGCATGACTGACCTTCAGGAGCGGATGGTGACAACCCGGCCTCCTTGAACAGGCGCGGTCGCACCTCCGACCTCGGTGCGAGGACCTTCAGGCCCCGCCCAAAGACATTGTATGGCGGGTTGAGGAGCTCGTGTACCGCGTAGACGAAGTGAAGCGCCACGACAACGTATGCGAGGCTAGAGACCGGCGCAGAAGCCGGACGGTTCGGCTGCTTGGTGAACAGCGCTACGACTCGCGGGAGTAGCCCAGGCCCAAAGACGAAGACTACGAGGGAGATGATCCCCTGGTACGCCTTGATGGTCGACCAGACGTCGGCCAGGACTGCCATGGTATTGTGGGTCTTGATGAAGTCGGTGGTTTCCAGCGTACTCTTGGTGGCGCGTTGCGGGACCATCCCGACACGCCAGGGGGTGTCAACAAACGAGACGGGCGTTTCGGTGGCCGAGGAGGCATGACCATTCATCTTCATGTCCTTCTGCATGTCTATTCTTTGCTATTCACACTTAGTAGTCCTGCTGGGCAGCGTATTCGTCCGGCGTCGTGACGTATTCCGCGGGGAACAGGCCGCGCTGGCCGTTGCACTCGCCTTCCCACCAGTCCGCGTCCACCTGATGTCAGCTGCTATGGGGGGCGAATAGCTCACCTTGTCAACGTTCGTGATTTTTGAGCCCTCAGTGAACGAGAGCTCGTTGTCCTCACCCGGCGCAGCCGAGTAGTCGTACATGGCGACGTAGTACTCGCCCTGCGACTGAGCAGCGGCGGGAGCCGCGGCCGCGGGAGGGGGCGGAGGAGGCGGAGGAGGGGGAGGCGGGGCAGCGGCTGCTCCGGGCTCATCCTCGACAATCTCAACGTAGGCAGACGGGAACAGACCTGCCTCGCCGGCCGCGTTGGTGCCCTGCCACCAGTCGGGGTCGACCTGCTCAATGTTTGTGATGAGCTCGCCTTCGGCAAAGCTGATCTCGTTGTCCTCGCCTGCAGTTGCACTGTAGTCGTACTGGGCGCGAGCAGAGAGACCTGCTTTGGCAGCAGCAGGGGCAGGCGGGGGAGGGGGTGGCGGTGGTGCCGCGGGCTCAGGGTCACGCGAGGCAAAGGACGCTGCGGCTGGAGCGGCAGCGGGAGGAGGGGGAGGAGGAGGAGGAGGCGGCGGGGGAGGAGGAGGAGCTGCATCCTGCAGGGTGAGGTCTTGCTTGAGGCGAGTGATCTCGGAGACAGGGTCGGCAGCGGCAGGAGGCGGGGGAGGAGGAGGCGGTGGAGGTGGAGGAGGCGGGGGAGCAGCAGACCCATGCTCCTCTTCTTCGTCTTCCTCCTGTGCGGGAGGTGGAGGACGGAAGGTCGCCGCAGGGGGCGGCGGAGGAGGCGCACCCCAGTTGTCCTCTTCCTCCTCCTCCTCGTCAGAATCGGCTGGGCGCGGCGGCACCGCACGAGCCGCAGTAGGAGGTACTGGGCGCGACGCGGCCGGAATGGGAGGCGGCGGCGGGGGAGCGGCGTCGTCCTCATCGTCAGACTCAGGCCGAGGTGGGACAGCGCGCGAAGCAGTGGGAGGCACTGGACGCGACGCAGCAGGAATAGGCGGCGCCGCTGGCGCAGGAGGCGGGGATGGCGATGGCATGCGAGGAGGGGGAGGCGGCGCAGGAGCTGGCGGGGGAGAAGGAGCACGAGGAGGAGAGGCGGCCGCACCGAAGGATGGACGCGGCGAGCGAGCTGGTCCGCCACGGGACGCAGCTGACGAGATTGCCTCTTGGCTGCGGCGTTCCTCCTCCTCACGCTGACGCTTGGCCTCGGCCTGGCGCTCGGACCAGGTGAGCTTCTTGCCGCCGCTGGGCTGGGCTGAGAGGTGGGAAGCAGCAGAGGCAGCGCCGCCGCCACCACCGAAGGCTGCCATGCGGTCCTTGATGCTTGCACCCGCAGGGCGGTCGGAATCCTCGTCCTGGGCCTGCGCAGCTGGGTTCCAGCGGTTCCCAAGCTTGCCTGGCGCGGCCAGCTTGACCGGCTCGTACGCCGGCTTGAGAGGAGCAATGCGGTCATCGTACGCCGGCTTGGGCGGCTCAGCGGGAGCTGCAGTACGTGCCGATGCGATTTCCGGCGCGGAGGGAGGAGGCGAGGGTGCCTTTGGCGGCGATGGCGCGCGGGGCGCCGGCGGAGGTGGCGAGAAGGTCTGAGCCGGAAGAGTAGGGCGCGATGCCATAGGAGGGGGAGGGGGGGCTCCAGCTCCAGAACCAGCACCAGAGGTAGAGCGGAAGGTGCCCCCAGTAAAGCCTCCAGCGGACGGCACAGCTGCGGGCTGCTGTTAGACGACGGCAACTTCCGGACGCACCTTGCCCTGGGAGCCGCCCAGACCTTGGCTGGGGCGGTACGAAGGAGCGGCCTTGGGCGCAGCTGCTGCCTGCTGTCGCACTGGAACAGAACCCGCGGCATACTTGGAGCCCGACGACTCCTGGATGCGCTTGTGGATGTGCTCGGGAGTGACATCAAGCTGGGGTCAGAGCGTCAGTGGGCAAGTCTCACATCGTTGCGAGCCTGGATCACGAGGTGAGCGTTCCTAAGGAACTTTGTCTGGACAGTAGACTGCTGAGAGTCTGGCGTTAGTACGAGCAGCTATTGGGAGTTCACGGTACAGTCCCTTGCGCGACTCGGGCACGCCCTCGCCGCACCACGCAATGAGCACGAAGCGGTTCAGCTTGCTCTATCTGTCAGCTGCGATAACACGTTCAGCTCACGTTCGGCTCCTGCACACGAGCGAAACCATATTGGATCCTGTCATCAGCGCTGCCTTCCGACCCACGCACCGCCCGTCCATGAACTCGTCCGCGAGGTCCTCGAGCCCCTCGCCCGTGGCCTGGACCTTGAGCTCGTTGCCCGTCTGGTTGAAGATGGCCCAGTCATACCCACCCGAGCCATCGATGATGGCCTGGTACGTGGGCTGGAGGTCTGGCTCTGAGAAGTCGACCGACATGGTGATGGTGAGGAGGAGAGAGCAGCGGTGCACTGATCCGCCACGACCCCATGAGTGACGTCGAGGGCATCACGTGATCTACACGTGGCCTGACGCCACGGAGTTCGAGAGCATTCCCCTCCACCGCTAAGAACGCGTAACGGCGCGTTGAACTCTTCACTTTGGTCTCTTCACCAACTAGACACGATGCCGCTCAATTACTCCAAGTGGGACAACCTCGAGGTAGGGCTGAATGAAGGCTGGGCACTGACATCAGCTCTCCGACGACTCGGACATCGAGGAGCACCCGAATGTCGACAAGCGATCTATGATCCGCTGGAAGCAGCGGGATATCCATGAGAAGCGCGAGCAGCGCAAGCTGCTGATCGCCAAGCTCAACTCGGAGCTGGCGCTGAATGGTGTTCTCCGCCCGCGCATCCAGTCCGTCATCGCCGGCCTGTCCGAGAAGGGCGCCGACTACTACCGCTCGGTGCAGCGGCGGATCAAGGAGCAGCCAAGCGACGAGAAGCCGCAGACAGGCGCACCGAACCAGCCGACCTACGACATGATGCTTGGCCAGCTCCTGGGAGACGTCTGGCGTGAGGCTGCCTGGCTCGTGGACGACGAAGCCAAGGTCGTCGACGGCGCGGTCATGAAGGACGGGAAGAAGATCGATGAGAAGACGGGCGAGCCGAGCTGGGCCAACGAGGCCTCCCCGCCCGACGGAAAGAAGGTCTACATGGCCGAAGCGCTGCGCGAGCGGCTGCAGTACCACGTCAAGCTGCTCGACGACCGTGATGTGGAGATCAAGCGCTTGATCGCGCAGGAGGAGGCGGACTCGAAGAAGAAGATTACCAGCGAGGATATCCACGAGGGGTGGGACGCCTCTAATGTGAACAAGAAGGCTTCCCCGCTCGAGCTCGAGAAGCCGAAGAAGGCGGTGAAGAAGGAGACGGTGGAGGAGATCGAGGTACTGAACCCCGGCGCAAGTGTAGGTTATCTTCATTTGGTCCACCTGACGCCAGACTTCTGCACCAAAGGCGCCAGCAGCCGACGACGACGATGAGGAAGATGTCGGACCTCTGACGCCGTCTATGCGGCAGTTTATCAACATTCCTCTGGGCGACTGGGAGCGCTCCTTCCGTTTCATCCAGAACGACTCCTCCGTCCTGACCGAGAAGGCGCACGACACGATCCTCCTCGAAGCCTTCCAGGCAGAGCGCAGGGGTGACAAGGACCTGGCAAAGCGCTGCGTGCACCAGTCGCTCCTGATCAACTACTGCCGCGAACTAGGGCGCGATGGTGTGGGGCTCTTCTTCCAGCGGTAAGCTAGCCATCTCTTTACGGCGAGCTGACAGCAGGATGATCTCGCACAACCCCAAGTCAATCAAGATGTTCAACGACGACTTTACACGCACGTACACGCACGTCGAGAAGCGGTCCAAGGAGCTGGCGGAGGAGGTCGCGGAGCCAGAGGAGCGGGAGCAGATCCAGCTCGTGGCCGAGGACCCAAATGTCAAGATCGGCTTCAACCTGCCGGACGGCCCACCTCCGGCCGACCTGCGCATCGAGGGCGAGGGTGCTGAGAAGCTGGACATCGAGGAGGTGCGTCACGGAAACACACGCGGAGTGGGATGCGAAACTGACCGCAGGTGCGCGCGTTCTTGGAGCACAAATGGGAGCTCTTCCAGGCCTTCCCGCCTGCGCTGCAGAAGGCGCTCCGGACCGAGAACCTTGACGAGGTCAACAAGGCTCTGGGGCGGATGAAGGTGGCGGACGCCGAGGACGTGGTCGAGAAGCTCCAGGAGGGCGGCATGCTCTCGTTCTCTGAGGGCGGCGTGCGGGATATGACTCAGTAGTGTATGTGTTGCATGGCATTGTTCGGTGCAGGGAGGGGACTGGGGCCACTCTCACCTTGCTGACTGTGAGACTGGGTGACTGGGTGACTATTGTTTAACGAACGTGCCACTAAAGGGGTGTCTGGGAAGTGCGGACATTTCACAGCTTTAGTCTGCGCACCCTAGTCTGCAGCAATGCGATATCTCACGCATGCGACTTGTCTCTGGCGGGCTTATAAAGTGTTGAACCGGGCATCGCTCATACCCACCAAGTCCAAACCACCCAACCCCAATCCAATATGGCCCCGAAAGACATCTTCGAAGAGGACCTCGACGAGTATCCCCCCGCGTCCAACCCCAAGCCCGCCGAGCCGCCCAAGGACGAGAAGAAGAAGAAGGTCCAGAAGGGCAAGAAGGAGCGTGAGTACGCCGTGACTCTCGGACTTATTTCCTTATGCTAAGTGCAGCTACTAAACAGGACGAGCAGAAGCAGAAGCAGAAGCAGAAAGAATAGAGAGTACAAGTGTAGCGAGTAGTATGAATTAGTCTATCCCACATCTTCCATCTAATTAATCTACAACGCTCTGCAGATCTCCAGATCATTCAGAGATCTCAAGCCTGATCCGCTCCAACGCGCGCGCAAGCTCGTCGCTGTCGACCTCGGGTTCCTGTACTCAGCTCTCCGCCCAAGCTCCCAGAGCAGCCACACTCGCACTCTCCCTCTCCCTCGCCCAGTCTTTCCCTCCGTTCCACACCGTACTCACTCCCTCCATAGCGAGCATCCAGCTCCTAAGCGCGCAGAACCCCTCCCAGCTCAAATCCGTCATGCCCGCGCGGCCAGAGCAGAGCTCGCGCGCGCCGTACCGCCAGAGCTCGTACTCGCGCGCGTCAAAGTCCTGCCGTTAGAGACCCTAGCCGCGCCAGCGGCTAGGGGCGCCGAGAGCCCTCTAAAGTCGGAGAGATAGCTTACCACAAAATACGCCCATCGCTGCGGACCGTCATATGCTCGCCAGTCGTGCTGCGGGAGAGTGCTTATACTGCCTTCTAGGACACCGCGGAGCGTGTCGAGTGGTGGGCGGAGGTGGTCTGGCGACGCGGCAGATTGTGGGATCCTGCCGTCAGTGAGTCTCCTGGAAGGAGACTGTCCACCTCCAGGAGAAAGTCTGGCGGCTGCTCTCATCAAGCTCCACTCGCACCTTTGTCCATGACCGCGCACGCCTAGACTCACCACTCGATCTCCCTTAGCCGCTGCGCCATGCACGCGCACCCCTCGTCCTCGAGCGAGGTGACGAACATCCACATGGTCATGCCCGCGTCCGGCCACCATTCTGGCCCGATGAAGCAGGCGCGCCTTACGCCGTCGACGATGAATCCCAGCGCGGACATGACGAGCTCCAAGTTGCCAAGTATCACCGTGACAAGAAGAGACGAGATGGCAAAGCTAGTAATGAGCCCCTGGCGTGAGATGAACGAATCAGCCAGCGATCAGTGCGCGCAACGCCATGGTCTCGCATCGCTCGCCCGCCGCACTACACCGCTACGAATCCCCGCTTCACCGCCTGCGCGCGAGGTCCATCACGCGCCAGAACTCGGCCACGACCTGGCGGTCCGTATGCCGCTTATGCCTGTCGATCTGCGGTCAGCTCTGCAGGTGAGGAGCACGTGCCCTCATCTCCGTCACGTTCCAGTCCTTCACGCTCGGGTTGGACGGCTCGTTGTGCCACTGGAAGTAGATGCCCTTGACTGCTGTCAGCTTCACCCGGGGCAGGCCAGGTACCGTGGCGGAAGAGCTGCTTTGGGTCGGTCCACTTGTACGGCTTGAACTGCCATGCCTGGCCGGTCGTCACGACACCAATCACACGGCCCCTGTTGTCAGCTCTGAACAGTGGGCGCAAGCTACCATGGATCCTGGCCGAACTTTTGCAGCGCCTCGATGCTGTCGACGATGTAGTACTTTGTCGTAATGTCGCCCGTCGGGCTGTGTCGTACGCGATTGACCATTACGACGTCCTCGGCACGGGTGTTGCCCTGGTCCACCTCGTTCTGGCGCGCGACGTCTGACGGCTCAAATCTGTTGTCAGCGGCGTAGACCCGAGGACCCACATGCCCTGCTCGAGGAACTTTTTGACGTTCCACATCGTGAGCAGCGAGGTGGGCGCGGAGGAGATGATAATAATGGGGTGGGAGGACTTGGACTTGCGCACACCCCGATTTGGGTCTAATATCAGCTGAGGAAGGTGAGGATAGACGCACCAGCCGCGGGTGCTTGCGCTGGCGCCGCAGCACTCCTCCCAGACGACTCGAACGACTTGCGCAGCGCACGGATCTTGTCGCTCATCGTGCTCTTCACAAATGCTTCAAAGTTCTGCTGTCAGCTGAGGAAGGGCTATCGCTAGCTCACGTTAACTTTGCCGGTCCCAGAGACGCGCAGGACGGTATTCCGATCCCGTAGCTCAATCTCCTCCATGCGTAGCTTCTTGCAGAACTCCCTGTCGGCGACGTTCACCTCGTACTTGCGCTTCGGCTGGGCTGCCTTTGATGGTCCTGCCTCGGGTTGTGCTTCTGGCTTGGCCGCGGCCGCTGCTGCCGTCGCTGACGTCAGCTCTCGGCAGGATTGTGTTAGCTTACCATCCTCGCCCTTGCCCAGAACACGATCACCGCCATCCTTCTCGCCCTTCAAGAAGTCGAACACGCCCAGCCGATCGGTGATGGTGATAGCCCCCAGTCCACTCGCAGTCGCCTTCTCGCGGTACTCTCTAATACTGCTGTCCCGCTCCGTCCATGCGAGCCACAGCTGGCCGACGGAATAGAACGCATCGAGCGCGCTGGAGCGCCAGTATCGCGTCCGTGCGTCTTTGGGGACGATCACTGCGTCGGCGCCATCTGGTTGCGGAAACGAGAGGGATGCTGCGTCGGCGGGCGAGTCTGTTGCCTCCCCCGACGCAGTGACGAGAGTGGCAGGAAGGTCTTTCGAGACCGACTGGCGGAGGAGGTCGAGCGGGTCTGCGTCGGCCATCGCGGAGATGTGCTGGATGGAAGGTCAATGTCGAACTGGACACAAACGGTGATGTTGCTGTGCCTGAGAGGTGAGGTGAGGGCCAGTTAAGAGCGGGGTGCGATCCGATCTCCGTGAGACATGTATTTAGGTATGCTACGAAGCGACAAGCATCCTTAAAGTTGCGCATGGCGCTCGCGTGTGTCTCTCGTGCTTCCTATACTCCGCAAGTCCCATTTACATCCCGCCCTCGGTGCCGCCGTACCGCTGTTAGAGGACGCTGCGTTACGGCAATGCCATATGCCTGAGAGGTCAAGGACGACTGTCCGTTCCATGCCAGGACGCATGTGCTGGAGTGCGTCCTGAGGCGCGTGCTGAAGTGGGAACACCTGGCCGCAGTCAAGAAGCGAGTGGACGTTGAATTCCGAGCTGCAACTCTGTGTCACCGTAGTCAAGCCACACGCAGTAGTGACTGGCCCATAGCAGCACCTGGGCGCCAAAGTACGGTAGCATCACGCCATGCCGGGAGCGGTCTCGTCGATACCTTGTGCAGCATCATAGGCACTGATGCTGTGATAGATCCACACCATTACGCATACAAGCAGTACTTAGATTGCGACGTCGGCAAACGCGAGAATGGCACGGCTTGTGAGAAGAGACGCCGGTATACGACGCGGCTCACGCGTCTAGTACGTTGGGCAGCTCCCAGAGCCCGGAGGAGTGGTGAGTGCAGCGTGGGCCGTATGGACGAGCCATGTCAGAGAGCGGTTGCTGTACGCGGCCGTTTCATGGAACAGCTTGAGACGCGGAGGCTTATGCAAGAACCCTGAGTGAATAGTGTTGGCTCAGGGACTGAATGGCCCCCTCCCTGCTGCTCTGGAAATCCAGGCCCGCAGCTCTGTGGAAGAGGGCGCTGGGACCCTGAAAGTGTGTGTCGCGGGGTGTGTGTTGTGTGCTTTGGGTGGGTGTGTGTGGCGGTGGTGGTGGGTGACAACGTGACGAGCGCGGCATGGGTGAGGACGGCGGCATCAACAAGTGCTGTGGTGGCGAGCAAACAGGTGTCAACCGCGACTGCACGGTTTAATCCATCCACTCCATCCCCACCCCAACAGCGGCACCCCTTTTCGACCACCTCGCTGCCGCCGTTGTTACTCTTTCAGGAACCCCGCCCTGGAGGCAAAAGGAAATCAACGCCCAGCGAGTCCAACCAGGCAATTGCCCAGCACCAACGCCGCCGCCGCAACATCCCTCTCGCCCTCATCTTGCTCTTTTCCCTCTACGCCTCTCCCTGCTCGTTGCATCTCGCTCGTGCGAGTCCCCCGGAACGAACGCTCTCGCTCGCAACCTCGACACATCTCCCAGCCGCGGGGGCAGTTTTGACCCGTCACAACACATTCCAGTCGCAGACTCAATCAACTCCCCCTCTCTTTACGATCTTCGACGACCATCTCTATCAGCTCGACTCGTCTCGCTCGCTAGCTGGATTCTAGCCGAGACTCGCTCCTTCAGTCACGCATCGACTGCAACCCTCCCCGGCGCCACCTCACGCCACCCGCTGCCCATCTGTTGTGGCAGAGCACGGTGCACCATCGCGCCTCTGCACATCCATCTGGACAGCCACTCCGCGCCGTCACGCCTCCACCGCGTCGCGAGCCTCGTCTTGCGAGAACAAACATCGCCGCTCTGAGCCAGCCGGTCTGTGCCCACTTGCAACATCTTTCAGTCGCCAATCGTCGCTGCTGTACTCCCATCTCCACTGCAACCAGTACGTACTGGATATCTGTGAGTATCCATGGCTCCCTCTGGCCGCGTCACAGCATCAGTGGCCTCTCCATGAGACTGCGAGAGGCGACGGCCTCAGCTTCCCACTGACGACGCTTCACGTCAGTGGGTACGGGGTAGGAACTGGCAGAGGGGTATCAACCCTATCTATCCATCCTCGCCGGCATGCCTCCTTTGGCGTGCCACCAAACACTGCGTACATCCGTTGTCCACGACCACACCATGACCCGCCATAGACTCTCTCCCAGTCTCGTCGCTGACCAACAGCGTCACACTACGCAGTTCCCATCGTGTCCTACACCGCGATACATCGCGCCGCGCAATCTGGACCGGACCCGCGCCCAACATTCCCAACGCCTACACGTCTAGCCGCAAACCAAAAAGCAGGCGCGCGTTGGTGGGAACCCGCCCTCAGTCAAGGGGCTCAGTTTCATCCCGTAAGCAAGGCCTTGTTGCCGCGGCCCATGCAGCGCTAATACCCCTCGCAGCTGCCATCCACAAAACTTCTAATTAGAAGGATCCACGGCGTGTCCACACGCGGCGCGTGGTGAGTCCGATCGCAACGACCGTCGCGCAGATGCTGACGCCTTGGCCACCCCGGTGCTTTTCGACCGCCTGTTGTCTCCCTCCGTGTTTTGTCACATACTCCTGCTTCACTACGCTTGACCATAACTCCCACTTCACCCTCACCACCTCCCTCGTCGCCTGTTACTCCCAGATCACACCGCTCGCTCAACCGTCTGGCAACGCCAACGCGTTACAAACTATGCCCACAGTTGCTGGCCCGTTTCCGCCGACTCCAGCGTCGTCCCTGCGGTCCAAGCCGAACCCGTTCGACTACGAACAACCCCTCGCCGGCCCTAGCAGGCCGCGACCCACTCCAATCCACCAGCGCTCGCACGAGCTCCCCCCTACCCCGCCCCAGCACGACGATCCCACTGCGTCGGTTCGCGACGGGATGTACACGCCGAGCTCAGAGTACTCGGAGCCTCGTTACCGCTCAGAAAAGATTGCCACCTCTCGCCGCCCGCATACCACCTACCCTACTACCGAGGATGAGCACAACTACCATCATGCGCATCGCAAGTACACCGACCCCACCCCACAGACAGGTGGCCAGTACTCGACGCACGAGCCGTCCAGTCCTCTGCCCGCCCAGCACCAGCTCGATGTCGATCTCGACGTGTACGCGCAGGACTACCACGAGCTCGAGGACGACATGCGCCAGCCGACCCTGAGCTTTGTTACAACGTCTACTGTTGACTCGACGACTAGTTCGCCCTCCATCACAGACGCGTACACGTACGGATCGGATCGGATGGACGCAAAGGTGGACCCCGAGCCGCGACTCCGGATGAGGACAGGCCGCCAGAATGCCTATTCGTCAGCCGAGTCGTCCATGGTGTCTGGGGCATTTTCATATCATGCCTACGACAACTACCCACCACCGCCGATGCCTACGAATACGGATCTCGGTCTCCTCCGTGCAGAGGATGAAGAGACTACCAACAGCTACCAGTCTCCAACGTCATCATACGCGCACAGGCAACCCTGGCGATCTCCCGTCGCGCAACGTCACAGAGCCACGTCGATCTCGACTTCCGATGGCACCGATGAGTCGTCTCTTGGGGACCAGCTGTCCGAGGGCTTTGCACACTCGTTCTCTTACCTGTCTGGGTCCTTCCCAGTGCCTCGCAATGCCTGGGATGACGAGCACCGGCGTCACTTCGCCGAGCCGAATGCCGTCGCGATGGTCGACGACGGAAGAGGATCGATTCTGGATCGCGAGCGACTGGAGGCTATGGGTGGTATCGAGGCTCTGTGCTCCCTGCCCGACAGCGACCTGAACCGTCTCCCGCGCTTCACCCATCTGCTTCTGGCCGGCGTGGGCCCGGATCTGATGCACATCCTCCCGACGCTCCTCGACGTTTTATCGACGACCCTCGTCGTTCTGGATATCTCGCGCAACGACTTCACATCTCTCCCCAATGTGCTGCGACACTGCACGTCGCTCGAGGAGCTCAACGTATCGCAGAACCCACTGCGGGCCATTCCCTCGTTCATCAGCGACTGCACGAGCCTCCGCATGCTCGTTGCCGACAGCTGCATGCTGCAGACATTGCCGTCTGAAATGGCGCAGCTCCCCAGCCTGCACACGATCTGCGTTCGTGGCAACCGCCTCGTGGTATTGCCTTCTTGGCTCTGCCTGCTCGCCCACCTCGAGACTCTACGCATCGATAACAACCCGTTCGCGGCTCAGTGGGTGCCGATTGTGGCACCTATCCTGGCCATGACTCTGAACGGGCGGCATCAACGGTCGTCGTCGCAGAACTCCTTCCGCTCCATCAACGCTGGCATGACCTCATTGTCGACCTCGCAATCGTCTTACGCGCCATCCTCATCAACTGACTCTCTCGGTCTCCAGCACAACCGCCCGCTTGCCACCCCATCGCAGTCACTCCGGTCTCGTCCTGGGACCTCACTCAGCGTCCGCGCCGAGTCGCCAATGCCTCCGGCTGGCCGCGCCCCGAATCGCAGTGCCAGCGGGCCGGCGCCGACATCGGAGATGTGGATGTCTTCCAAAGACCGCCTGTCTGCTGGCGGCCCGCCCCGTCGCGTCCAGAGTGCTGCGTACAACAATGACGGGGCTGAGGCCGAAGGCCAAGAAAAGGCGAGCAAATGGGGCTTCCTCCGCAAGGTCTCGCTATCGCGAATGAGGACCGAGAAGGATCGCACTGCTCAGCTCAATGCTTCAGCAGCAGCCAACCTCTCCTCCATGCCGCAGATTTCCGCCCCGACGCTCATTGGCAACATGCCTCGCCGCCCACCTCTCACTTCTGGGTGGACGACCAACATGCTCCCGACACGCCGTCCCGAGACTCCGTCCGAGCTGAACATGTCCACGTCCAGCGCCCCGGGCACCGCGGCACAGTCGACGATCAACCTTCCGGTTATTCCCCAGAACGCCTACCCCAGTGTCATGGGCAACCGTGGCAAGCGCAGAAGTTTCCTGCCCATTGACCCGACACCTCCTTCATTGAACGTCTCGATCCCATCTACGTCTCCGTTCATGGCGCCCCAGCCTACTCTGGCCGACATCCCCGACCACTACGAGACGCCCGATGACGCGATGGAGACCCTCGGCGATGTGGATGCAGTTTCCGTCCGCCGAGCGGCATCTACCTGCCACTCCGAGTCCGAGCTGTCAATTTGCGACAACGACGGCAGGTACGCGCGTGGCCTCGAGTCCATCAAGAGCTACCTGCGTGACCTCTACGACCTGTCCCTACCACCACAGGAGGCATACGGCGGCTTTGAGGTCATTGAAGGTACCGAGATTCTCTCGCCAGAGGGCACGGCCACTCAATTACGGTCATCGCTTGCCGATTCGACCGGCTCCCACCGTCACGTCAACGCCGACATGACTCCCCTTTCTCGTGGAGTGTCCCTGGCCAGCTCTGGCGGCGGGGAGCGCTTCTCCAAGGCCTCGAGTGACGACACTCAGGAGCCAACCAAGCGCGTGAAGGATGACAAGACCAAGCGCGCTCGCGTTATTCGTGAGATCTACGAGACAGAGAAGACGTACGTGCGCGGCCTGGAGGAGCTTGTCTCCATCTACGTCCGTGCCGCTGCGCTCCCAAGCGGCAACTCGAAGAACGAGAGTGTCATCCCCGTGGCGGAGCGCAAGGTTGTCTTTGGCGGTGTCGAGTCGATTCTTCTGTTCCACCGCGACAACTTCCTGCCCGCGCTGGAGAAGGTAGTCAAGGCGTTGATCGACGGCGGCGACGACGACGAGGGCAACGTGTCTGCCAAGGCTGCCCACCAGGTCGGCGAGGTGTTCCGCACCTATATTGCGTACATGAAGCAGTACTCGACGTACATCAACAACTTTGACAATGCTCTGTCGCGCATGAGGTCGTGGCTCGCACCTGCTGGTGGGTCGTCCAACGGCGCCTCCCCGGCCGCCAAGACGAATTCCAGCGGCATCGGTGCTGCGGCAGTGGGCGTCGGTCTCATGGGCTCATCCGTGCTTCCACTCGGCGAGGTCAAGGCTACCACCACGTCGCCTTTGACGCCCAGCCAGCGCAAGCGGGTCAAAGCGTTCCTCAAGCGTTGCAAGGAGAGCCCAAAGCACTCGCAGATCAACCTCGAGTCGTACCTCCTTCTCCCGGTCCAGCGTGTGCCACGTTACAAGCTCCTCCTGGAGGATCTCGCGTTATGCACTACGCCGCGCGAGTCAATCGGCCCGAACGACGCCCTCGACGATGCAATTTACGAGATCACGACCCTCGCATCGCTGATGAACGAGGAGAAGCGCGACGCAGAGTCCCGCCTCCGCCTCCTGCACTGGCAGCAGCGCATCACCTCGCGTGGTCCCTCGCCTCTGGTCCAGCCGCATCGGAAGCTCATCCTCGACGGGGCTTTGACGCTCATCCGCGTGGTGAAGAAGGCCTCCGCCTTCGTGGAGGTAGACATGTCGACGTCCCTGAGTGGCGACGGCGACTCGACCGTCACGGGCACCAAGTCGGTCGTGCCAGTCGAGTTCGTCAAGCCCGAGCCGATGGACAAGCCCATCATGCTCATCCTGTGCTCGGATCTGCTGGTGCTGGTGCAGAAGCGCAGCGGCGAGGGCTGGGACGGACAGGTGGACCTGTTCAGCGTCCTGCGCATGGCGACGCTGCGCGAGCCCGCGACGGTCAGCGCGAGCAACGACCGCGTCCTGCGTGTGGTGGACAACAGGGTAAGTCAAGTCGGCGGATATGAGATGTGAACTGACAGCAGTCAATCTACTACTTTAACGGCGGATCGCACAGCACCACCCTCCAGTGGTGCCGGGCCATCAACGGACAGAACCGGCGATAGACTTGGCGATTATGAGGATGACGATATTCGTTGTACCGTATGCATCTAGTGTACTAGGCGAGAGGGTGATAGTGTGAAGGAAGGCCGAGGTGGATCAGAAGCCTCTACTGGAGATACACCCCAGTATGTCGGAAGCAATTACCTCGACGTGGAGGTGGAGATGACTGAACGCGTTCAGCCTGGATCGAAGCCTCACAATAACAACCATGGACGCCGACCCGCTATACCACGTCAAGCAGCTCTTCCACCAAGGTAAGCTCGACTGCTCGTGCCACAGCTGACAACAGGCTCGTTCAAGGGTTCGGTTCTCAGCCAGCTCACAGCTAACGCCAGCCGCGATCGACGAGGCGTCGTCCCAACCACTGTCGCCGTCCGCGCCGCACGGCCTCCAACGAGCGCTCTACGTAGCCCGCTCTAACCTCGCGCTCTCCCCACCGAACGTGTCCGCAGCCAAAGAGGCCCTGGCGCCCTTTGTCGCGGAGCAGTCTCCGGCCGCGCTGGCGGGTAATGCGCTCGCGGGCTATCTGTCCGGCGACGCCGCGAGCGTGGACACTGCGCGCGACCTGGTGATTGAGATCGAGGGCGGGGAGAGCGGCGAGGACTGGGAGGAGGGTGCCGTGCGCGTTCTTGCTGGGACCATCTTTGTGCTTGAGAAGGAGTATGAGGAGGCCGTCGCGACGCTTAATGAGGGCAAGGGCAAGGAGGACCTGGAGTGGTGAGTGGCCTGGATGGGTGCGGGGTCGTGGACAGCTAGAGTTTGTCCCGGCAATCCACATCCAGCTCATGCGGCTGGGCAACTTGCGTTCATGCGATACTAATCGCAGCCTTGCGCTCCTCGTTCAGCTGTGCCTCCTTCTCGACCGCCGCGACCTCGCGCAGGCGACGTACGCGACCGCCAAGCGGGTAGGCAACGACTCGACACTCGTGCAGGCTATCGAGGCGTGGATCGGTCTCAAGTCCGTGAGTCCCCCCAAGCTGTACCTCCACTGACGACAGGGAGCCCGCCCGCTGCACCAGGCATACTACTTTTACGAGGAGCTCTACCAGCTCCCGGCTGGCCGCACGCCAGGCGTCCTCGCGTCGCACGCCGCCGCGCACCTCCTCCTGGGACACGTCGATGAGGCCAAGGCCGACATGACCGAGGCGCAGCAGCGCGAGGGCGGCGCCAGCAATGCCAACGTCCTGGCGGTCGCGACGTCGCTGGGCGACGACGAGGCACGACAGTGAGTCTGACCGAGATGTTGGCTGACGGCAGGAAACTCGCTGGCACGGGCCACCCCTTTGCGGCCGACCTGGCCGAGAAGGAGAAGGCGTTCGACGAGGCCGCGAGCAAGTTTGGCATCGTGGCGTAGATAGAAGGATGCATTCCACTAGTCCCAAGAGTAACCAACACTTGTGCCAACTGTTACAACTTGGCCTTGAGGCCCCAGCGGTCGATCGCCCAGCTGCCTGCCTGCAGAGTCGTCAGGAAGCGCCAGAACGCGTCCGCCGTTTCGTCCGGATACTCCTGCACGATCAGGTGTCCGGCATACTTCATGTGCTCGTTGCGCGCGAGGGGCGGACGCCAGACCATCTCCTGGCTCGCGTCCCAGCCCATCGTCGTCGACGGGTCGCCGGCCATGATGAACCCGACCGGCATAGGGAGGGTCGGGAGCATGTCCCATCCGCGCGCCGTGCCCTCTGGCTCGCAGAAGACGGCTGCCTCGGCCCACGGCGGCGTCGTGAGCGTCACTGCGCCATCGGGCTTCGCGGGGTCGACTGGGACAAGGCCGTGCGAGAGCCACAGGGCAAACTGCTCGTCATGCCATGGCTTGAAGAACGGCGTGTCGCGCATAGCCTCCCGCGCTGCTTGTCGAGACGGCCACTCGGCTCGCCGCTTCAGCGCGCCGATGGCGAGCTGCCATGGCCCAATGGGACTTTGCTCATACTGCTCCCGCGTCACGTAGGATGGCGGACACATCGGGTCGACGAGGAAGATGCCCTCGACCAGATCCGGCCGCTCGGCGGCCGCCTGCACCATCGCACATCCCCCAAACGAGTGCCCGACGGCAATGGCCTTGACGTCGGGCTGGCTACCGCGCTCGTGCCATGTCAAGTTCCACGGCACACCTGCCCTTTCCCCCGCTTTGACACCGGGTAGGACGTTCTGGATAAAGTTTAGAAAGTCGCGCGCGCTGTCCCGCCACCCATGCGCTGGGCCCATTATGCCCTCGTTCAGGTCGACGGAGGCACCCTCAAAGCTGTCGTCGAACATCCATATGTCGTCAATCTGGATATCCGTCGGCACCTCGAGAGGGTTTCCCGTGCCGAATTCTGAGCCTGCCTGCTTTGAATCGCGCGCGAGAATGTTGCGCAGCATCGGCTGCCAGTGCTATACTGTCAGAATGGACAACTGTAAACTCACCTCCTTCTGCAGCCCATTCGCATGGGCCATCACGAGCGTGATTCCGCCGACGGGCTCATCTCGCCGCCATCGCTCAGCAGCGAGCCACATGCCTCGCGGGTTGGCGGCTTGAGCCTCCTCGACGCTGGACCAGAGATGGCCGCCATACCGCTTATCCACCAGCGTCCTGTACTCGTCCATCATCCGATCGCGGCGCTGCTCGCGCGACTCATTCGCTGGAGCTATTCCGTCAATGTGGCTGTAAGGATGCGAGCGCCGGCCGAGGGTGCCTGTCGAGTCTCGCAGCTCTTTTGGATACGCCGCGGGTGCGGCGTGAAACGTCCTCGTCCATCCCTTTGGCGGCGGGGGCAGCTCTGGCCTTGTTGGCCTCGGCGGGGCAGTCGTCTCGGGATGAGGCAGCAGTGGCAGGAGCGGCCGCAAGTTCCCTGCTGGGTTGGGAAACTTGGACACTGCCTGCTTTGGGGGAGCGTAGCGTCCTATCTTGGTCATGGTTCCTGCAGCTCTCCAGCTCGTCGACGTCGAGAGTGCATCGCTGAGATGTTAACCATCAGAGTCCGGGTCAAACTCAGCCGGGGACGGAGAATGCCGATCAGACTTATTTGGTTCCGCGACCGACAACAGCGCATGACGTAACACGTGTCGCACACGAGATGCGATCGTGGTGGGTGAATCTCCACAGTTGACAGTTCTTGATATCCTCGACGCCGCATGCCCGCGGTCCCCCTTCAACCGACGGCAGGGGACGAGGCGCACAGCGTGCCAGCCAACCCCAATGTCGGCTCACACGCGACCTCGGCGCGGACCCCGCCCGCCGTCCAACCCGCACCGGCGGTAGTGGACACGACCTCACATACAGAGGCGCATGTGTTCCCACGCCGATTCCTCGGCCCCATGCCCACGAGCTATACCACGTCGGCTGAACAGATAGAGAAGCGCGCGCATATGCGCGATCTGCGGCGGAAAGCTCTCGACAAGCTCGTGGGCGATGTCGGACCCCTTGGCATCGACGGGGGCCGGTTGGCGGGGTTGAGACGGCATAACAGTTCACGAAAGGATAAGGATAGGCCGCGGAGGGGGTCGCGTACTTTTCGCATCAAACGGAAAGATGTGCTCGGGCAGAGGACGCGGACAGAAGAGATCGCCGTGGGGTCTAGTTCGAGCAGCGAGGACGAAGACGAACATAAGGGGAAGAAGAAGAAGAAGGCCGCGTCAAACACGCAAGATAATTGGGTCGGGAACAGCTTTGATATCGGCCAAGAGTTCCAGACTCTGCATGGTAGCGGGCCCGCGGACGGCGGCGTGGTAGGTGCATCCTCGACCCGGGCGGATACCGATGTCACGTTGGACGACGTGGAAGCTGCCCTGGACAAGCACGATGGTGATCCTATGGACCACGTTCTCGAACAGAGATCCGAGTCTCCGCAGCCGATCGACGGGGAGAGGCCAGCAGCGGACAAGTCAGCCTCGAAAGTCAACAAGTCGACCTCGAAAGCCAACAAGACAGAATCAAAAGCCCCGCAACCAGATTTCGTGACTGCACGAACACGGCCGCCGGGGTCTGGACGATCCTCAACCCAAGATTCCTTCGTTACGGCGCGCACAGAAATGGACAACTCTGACGACGACACTGCCTCGACATTCACTGCTCGGGTACCCACACCACAGCCACCACCTCCGCCCAGCGATGGACAGCCTAGCTTCAACTCCTCACCAAAAGCCCGAGGCAGTTCGCATGCGTCCTCCACCCGGCCCCTGTGGCGCTCGTCCGATGACGAGGAGCGGGCGCAATCGTCCAAAGGCAAGCTCAAGTCTTTGGAGTCGACGAAAGGGACCAAACGGGGGAGGGCATCGATAACGAGTATCACGAAAGGTGCACGTCGACTAAAGTCTGCGCTGCGACATGGCCAGACTGATAGTGAACCTGAGAACGGGCTCGCGAAACACCCGTCCAAGACTGTCAAGTGGCCCGAGCATCCTGCAAGAACCATGAGCCCGAGAGGAGAGGAAGGAGACGGGGACACCCCGCCTGCTGATCCGAGAGAGGTGCTCGCAAGGTCAGGGGATGAAGTCGAGGGTACAAGCGCAGACGCGGCAGAGGCCTCAGTCATCGACGACGACGACTACCTTCCCGGTGGCATTGTAATGCGCGATCGCGTGCTCGTCAAAGTCGGCCGCCATCGGTCCGAGAACCTGGGCGCCTTCAGCGAATCGACGCAGAGGCGATCACCCTGCTACCGAATGGACTCTTTCGAGGAGTACGCTCTCGGCATGACCATGACTTCGGTCGACTTCTATCGGGATTGGCGCTGGTCAATTCAAGAGAAAATGAAAGGTCACAAACGACTGTGCTTTTCTGTTCCACTTTCGTCCCAGACGAAGATGTCGATCTTTAATGAGATAGACATGACGCTCGCTCTGATATGCCCTTGGGTTGTGATCAACCGCCAAACAGCGCGGCATTTTGACCCGCACCTGCGATCCCAGACCTCCCGCATCGACCGCGCGAAAAACGGCGCTATCGCAGATCGTCTCGGCCTGGAGCGAACAGGCTCGGCCGTGCTCATCATCAAGTTCGGTGAGATATCCCGCGCCCGCGACTGGCACTGGTACATATCCGGCCAACTCGGAGTGATACTCCCGCCGCAGATCGATATCCGCATTCCAGCTATCGAGCAGACTGTGCGCATGGCCACAGTGGCAGAGTCTGCCAGCTTCAACTGTTCAACTGTTCTGAACGCCGTCTGGGAGATCGTGCTGGACAACACTGAGCATACCCGCGTGTTAAGGGAGCTCGGAACGGTACCGAAGCTGGAGCTTGTGTGGAAGGGCGCGGATGCGCGTCTGGATTGGGTATCGTGGCGGACGACAGTGACCAACAAGAGCCGCGATTGGGCGTTGTTGGCGAGCTTTGCGCAGGGATCGGACGACTACCGCGGCCGATCATTGCAAGTGCGCGACGCGACGCACCAGGGTATCCAAGTCAAACTCGAGGATGGCACCATGCTGGATGAGCCGCCTGGGATCGAGGGATACCTCACTCGGCACAAAAATGCTACGGCACCGAAGGAGAGCGTCTACATCTCGATCAACGATGGGCACGCATTCGTCTCGTCTGCTAGTAGTGCTCATCCACCACTCTTACCTCGACGCCTAGGATCTAGCCCTGCTGAACTCTTCACCGGGTTACACAAGCAGTTCCTGAGAAACGAGCACCGTCGTATGGCGACGTTTATGAGTGAATGTGCAGGCTGCATCGACTTGAGCGACGTTCAAGAGGTCAAGCTTGTTCAGAGGTCTGAAGCTTCCGAGCAGGCGGTGCTTGAAATGGACGACGCCGATACAGGAGGAGTCATAACTGAGTCGCCCACTGCATCGGTGGCTTCCCCGGGCCACTCCTCGCCAACATCCCCAAAGTCGCCTACTACCTCGTCTCCCACCTCCAAGAAGCGCTCCACCACCTTTGCCCCCGACTCCCCGCAGTCTCCAAAGACCTCCAACGAGCCATCATCTCCAACAACTCATAACACCCGCAACGACCGCACTCGATCCGGCTCCTCAGCCAGTCGAGCTCCGCTCCCGAAGGCAGGCAAGAAGCGGGAGCGCGAGTTTGAAGTGACTCTTCGCGGCGACCGCACTGTCGTCTTCGAGGCGCACACGCCTGAGATCGCGGCCGAGTGGGTCGAGCGCCTCCAGCAGCTGGTGGAGTATTGGACGATGCGCCAGCGCGTCGACGCTCGACAGGCGATGGATGCGATCCAGTTACATATGGGCCGCGAGGCGTTTGTCGGCACAACATTTGACATTGCTTCCGAACGCCAACTGAACAACCTCTGGAACTGGTGCATCATCGACGGCTGCCGGACCATCACGTTGTCGGGCAAGATGTACCTCAAGAACAGCAAGTGGTCCAAGTTCAAGTCGGTATACCTAGTCCTGGCAGCAGGCAGTATCGTGACTTTTGCGGCATCTGGCAAGCCGGGCATGCTCCCCCGCAAGCGAGTGTACCCGCTCTTCGGCGCATATATTTACAGTGGCATGGCGGCGCTGGACGAGCTGAGCGACACTGTAAGCGAGAAGGCTTTCGACCCAAAGGCACGCGTGTACCCCGACGGCCTCCAAACTACGGATGGCGCAGAGGATACAACCTTTGCGGTCCGCCTAACTTGGCCGGTAGGCCACTTCTCCCCTGCGCAACCGTGGGACACGGACCCAGAGGACGATGTCGGCGCCAACGGCAGCGACAGCAACGGCAGCAAAGCCGGCTCAGGAAACGGCAAGAAGGCCGGCCAGTTCTCCTTCTTACGGCTCACGGAGACGCCCCAGACCCTACTTATCTGCCGCGCCCGGTCCAAGGTGAGTTGGAAGAGGTCCGAGCGGCTCGTCGGCCCATTCTCGGCGACTTCTTGTACCTCGTCGGCGCTGCGCCGCGACCTTGTGCTGAACAGAGCTGACGACAGCTCGAAAGGGACCGTTGGGTCTGGGCGCTCAACTGCGAAAAGGAGCGGTTTGCGCGCTCGCACCCGCGCGATGAGGAGGAGCTGCGAAACTATGGCACATTACCGCGGCATGCGACACTGACGAAGACGGACGGCCAGCTGTGGGCTGCGGCCAGTCGGAACTCCAATGCATAGACATAATCTTGTATCCTTGTATAGACCTCACAGACATGCATGGCATCGCATCTTGCTGGAGCATGAACGGCAAGATTGAGATGGGCCGGGCAAGATAAGATGCCGGATGGGTTCTCGGCGATTTTCTCGGGCCGTTATCGGACCGGACCGACGGTGACCTGCCTGGACACGGTCCAGCGCAACTATAGAACAGACAGACCGCGACATGTGGGCCCATCGCAAGGCAGCCATGACCGTCGACATCGTTAACGGAGGTGCAAACGGGCACTCGAATGGGCACTCGAATGGCCACACCAACAGCCACAGCACCAAAGGCCGGACCGAGATCAATGCTGGATGGAGCTTCTCACAGGTCGCGTCCAAGACCTGGCCGGATGCCAAGGAGGAGTGGCGCAAGTGCAAGGTGCCCACCAGTGTGCATGTCGAGCTGCAGCCCGCTGGTGTCATTCCCGATGCGTACAAGGGCCTGAACGAGTGGGAGGTGCAGTGTATGTCCATCTAGAAGCGGGAGCTGACGACAGGGATCCAGGAAGCAGACTGGAGCTTCAAGACGACCTTTGCCGCCTCATCCTCTCAGCGCGAGGCATCCCATGCCGAGCTTGTCTTCGAGGGCCTCGACACCTACTGCACTGTCCTCCTCAACGGGGAGGAAGTGGGCAAGACGTCAAACATGTTCTGCTCCCACCGCGTGAACGTCAAGGGCAAGCTGCATGCGAGCAACGAGCTCGAGCTGCGATTTGCTGCTCCTCTGCTTGAGGCCAAAAAGGAGGAGGCCGCGAATGGCGGCAAGATGGCGCTTTGGAACGGCGACTCGTCCCGCCTCTACTCCCGCAAGGCGCAGTACGGCTGGGGCTGGGACTGGGGACCCGTGATCATGACTGTTGGTCCGTGGAAGCCAATTGTCCTCGAGACGTACGAGTGCCGCATTGCTGAACTGCGCGTTGTCACAACGGTGTCGGGGGACAAGTTCGACAAGTTCTCCCTCGCTGTCTCTGAGCTCGAGGTCGTCGATCGGCCGGATGGGAGCAAGGTCGTGTACACTCTCACGGACGCGTCTGGCGCTGTTGTCAAGGAGGAGGTCACCGACAAGCCCGAATGGGACCTCACTGGCTCGGCTGAGGCATGGTACCCGATTCACTATGGGTCCCAACCGCTCTACTCGCTCGAGGCCGCGATCCTCGACTCGCACGGCGCCGTCCTCGCCTCCACGACTCGGCGCGTGGCCTTCCGCCACGTCGAGATTGTGCAGCACGCCCTCAAGGATGCCGAGGGTAGTTCATTCTTTTTCCGCGTCAACGGCATCGATGTCTTTTGTGGCGGCTCAAACTGGATCCCTGGCGACAACTACCTCACCGAGATGCCTGACGAGCGGTACCGCGCCTGGGTCGACCTGCTCGTCAAGGGCAATCAGAACATGCTCCGCGTCTGGGGAGGCGGGATCTACGAGGTCGAGGCGCTGTACGACGCTTGCGATGAGAAGGGTATCCTTGTTTGGCAGGACTTTATGTTTGGCTGCGGGCTGTACCCCTCATACGACAAGCTGAACGCGAGCGTGAAAGAGGAGGCTGAGCAGGCCGTCCGCCGGCTGCGTAACCACCCCTCTGTGGTCATCTTTGCCGGCAACAACGAGGACTACCAGGTCGCTGAGTCCCTCGGTGTCGTGGACTACAACGACAAGTCGGGCGACTACATGCACACCAAGTTCCCAGCGTAAGTCAAAGCTCGGTACAAGTCTAATGGCAGCCGCCACATCTATGAGATCCTGCTCCCCGAGGTCGTCCACCGTCTCTCGAACATCTTTTACTGGCCGTCCTCACCGTATGGCGGCAAAACGAGCGGCGATCTGACAGTCGGCGACGTGCACCAGTGGAACGTGTGGCACGGCACGCAAGAGCCGTGGGCGAACTGGGACAAGCTCGCCGGCCGATTCGTGTCCGAGTTCGGTATGCAGGGCTATCCCTCCATGCGCACGGTAAAGGAGTGGTTTGAGCCAGGACAAGAAGCCGAGATGTTTCCCCAATCGCGCATCAGCGTGAACCACAACAAGGCCGACGGATTCGAGCGGCGCCTTGAGCTCTACCTGATGGAGAACTTCCGGCACGCATTCGACATGCCCTCGTACGTCTACTACACGCAGGCGATGCAGGCCGAGACGCTCGGGGCAGCTTACAGGCTGTGGCGGCGGAACTGGAAGGGGCCTGGGCGAGAGTACACGTCCGGCGCGCTCGTGTGGCAGATCAACGACTGCTGGCCGTGCGTCTCATGGGCTATCTGCGACTACTACCTACGGCCCAAGCCTGCGTTCTTTGCCATTGCACGCGAGCTGCGGCCGTACACCGTCGGCATGGCGCGGAAGGAGATCAAGAAGCCGCGCGACTCGACGTCCCTGGCCTTCTTCACGATCCACCACGAGATCCAGCTGTGGGCTTGCAACTCGACACTTGAGGAGAAGGAAGCAACCATCGAGCTCGTGTCCTTTGATCTGGAGCAGGGCGAGGTCGACCGCCGTACCTTCCCCGTGACGCTGGCGCCGAACCGCTCTACCGAGGTCTGGGTTGGCGATGTCCCCGGCCAGCCTGTGCGCAAGTCCGAGGCAGACGTTCCCAGGCCAATCGTCGTCGGTGCGCGCCTGCTGGACTCTGATGGTACTGTTCTCGCGCGGTACGCCAACTGGCCCGAGCCGTGGAAGTACCTCACCTTCCCTGACCCCGGCCTCGAGATCAAGGTGAAGGGCGACGAGGTCCGCGTCACTGTTCAGAAACCCGTGAAGGGTCTTATCCTCGATGTCGAGGGTGACGAGGCCGACTGGAGCGACCAGGCGCTGGACATGATGCCTGGCGACGAGCAGGTGGTCATGGCCAAGGGCTTGAACGGGAGGAAGGTGCTTGCGCGCTATATCGGTGACGGGTCTGCCTGAGGTCGGTGGAAGAGTCAATAGAGCATGTAACTATATCTGACAGATGTCGTGCGAGGTTGAGGCTGAAAGCTGTTGGACGGCGTTGGTGGCGCGGGGTGTGAGGAGAGATGATTGATAACATCAACACTATGATATGCTACACAGATCTACAACTAGACTCCCAAAGCGCGCATCTGCTCACTAAGCTCGCGCTCAGCCTTGCTCCCTCTGCGACGGTGCTCAGACGGATCGCGTACACTGGGAGTAACAGCACGACGCGGCGGGCGAGTGGCGCTCCTGTCGCGTGACGCCTCCTTTCGCAAAGTGGCACTTTCCTTCACACCGCCACTCCGACCTTCCCCCGGGCCTTCATCGAGAATCCTCTCCTCCTCCTTCCTCCCATGTCTCTCCTCATTCCGCTCTTGACTCCTTGCCCGTCCCTCAGGCGCAAGCACAGACAACAAGCTCCTCGTCCGCTCAACAGGCGGCGGGCTCGCTGGGCGCTCTTCAGGAATATCGAATCCCCGCGCAATCCTCGCGCGGGCGAGGAACTTGCTCCGCACATGGCTCCATTCGGCCGTAGCCTCGAACGAGCTCCGTCGTCTCCTCGAGCCAGGCGAGGTCTGAGCGCCACCCTGGCCATAGCTGAGGCGCACTGACGTCGGGGACGCAGACGGAGAGGGCGGCGGGACGACCTCGTCCGCTCTTTCCGTTCTCAAGACCGCGTCGGCCTCTGGGCGGCGGTTCATGAACACGAGCTTGATGCTGCGCGCGACGTAGTACTCCTTTTCGGCGCCGTCGACGCAGATGAACTGCAGCTGCACCGAGTATCGCAGCGACTCTTTCCGGCTTGGGCTGGAGGGAGAGGCGGGCGTCGTGGCCTCCTCGTGCCCGAGGTACGTGCGCTCGCGCGCGAGCAGCCGTCCACCGGGCTCGAGAGTCGAGAGGTCGTACGGCACAATAAAGGCGTGCACCGGCGAGGGCGTCTTGACAATGATCTGCAGCTGCCCCGCCTCTGGAACGCGGTAGCCGGGGAACAGCGGCGGCTCCGCGACACTGTTCTTCGGACTGCTCGACGGCGCGGTCACGGAGCGATGTGCCCCGTCGTAGGTCCCGAAGAAGTGGGACTCAACGTCGACGTCCGCGACCCACGGCGTGTGGCTGCCTTCACTGAGATCATAGTATGTGGCTGAGAAGGGGATCGTTAACGGGGTCGGTGCGCGCGGGCCACAGCAAGGTCGCGTTGCTATGGCGCGAAGGTGGAGGGCGAATGTCGGTGTCGTATGTGGCTGCCCTAAGCGCGCATGGACGAGGGAGACGGAGTAGGAACCCAGGAGCCTTGCTGAGGCGGTCGGGGAGGAGGGGCTGCCTGACAGTGTTGGGGAGGGCTGTAGGCCGGAGGCATTGGTACTCGACGGAGTAGACGGAATCGCCGGAGACGTGTTGAGCGGTGAGGGCGTGAACGGTGATGGGTTGGAAAGTACGCCATTCGACGAGTGCGATGCGCGCCGTGGGATTGGTACGCCGTTGCTGTTCGCGCTCACTCGCCGCTTGAGGTCGGCGGCGAGGAGAGGCGGGCCCGATAACGGGGACGAGCGGAGCGGCGATGCTATCGTTAGCTCTGAACGCATGTGAGGCTCACTGGAATAGCTTGTGCTCGCTATCGGCTGCGGGCTGATGGAGATCGTCATGCTGGAGGCGCTTCAGCTGATCTGGACCGCGCTGGTCCTCTTATCGAGTCGTCGGCGATCGATCGCTCCTATCGCCAGTCTGAGTCGAGTGGCGACCTCGGTCGAGCAAGTGTTGCGCGGTGCGCGAGCAGTTCTGAGCACTACGTTGCTATGTCGGCGCAGAGTTGATCGTCAAGAGTCCGAGGTCCAGCTTGCTCATGTCGTTCCCAGCTCGAGTCGGAAATCTGAAAGCAGTGGCGCGCCGGCTAGATCGGTGCGAACGTGACGTCGTAGCCGCAGCGGGTGTTTACTCGATCTCCTGCTGAAGGCACGCCCAGCTCCACCTTTACTCCACCGCTCGTTCTGGACTCTGACGCGGGATACGAGGAACAGGTGCATACAAGGCATTCACAAGCTCGAAATGGTATCTGGCACTGTAGGCGATGACGGCGTGCGATATCTACAAAAGTCAAGTGTCCTTTGGCGGGTCGGGGTTCGCGACGCTGAGACTTCGGTTACTGGAGACCTGGACGCGGCGTAGGGCTGGGGCCTTCTTCGATGCTGGCGAGCTCGCGCTCTCATCCCCGTCATCTGATGTGCGCGAGAATTGCTTCACGCGCATGCTGACAGTCGGCGACCCATGGCTGGAGACGGCAATCGTACTCTTCGGACGGGCGGGCGACCCCAGTGCAGATGCGATACCGGTCGCCTCGCTCTGTCCTGTCTCTGAACGGGTCCGTCGTGTCACTGGCGATGATTCTGTGAGCTCAGCAAGCTTCGACTGGGGCTCGAAGAACGTAACCAGGTCGTTAACTCCACGGCTTAACGGGAGGCCGGTGCGATTTATATCCTCCCGTTGCGAGCCCACAACACCGTGCTCCGACACGCTGCTGCTGAGCTGTTGAGTGCGCGTCGGTGTCGAGGCAGCGGAAGCCGCGTCGTGGGCTTTCAACTTGCGAGGCGTGGCGGGAAGGCCACGGACTTTGACCTCGGACGACATCGTCAAGGTGCGACGGGGTGTTGGCGACGGTGGTGGCGCAGCTTGGCCCGAGACTGATGAGTCTGGACTGACAGATTTGTGTGTCTGCCCTTCCGTGATAGAAGGCATCTCTGGAAGGTCGCTGGAACTGTTAGGCGGCGCGCGCTCGTCGGAAGGCGCGATGTTCGAGTGGGACGTCGTGGTGTACATTGAGTCCGCATATCCAGTTCCATGACTCTCCACGCTCGGAGCGTCCTGTGGCCCCAGCGGAGACGACTTCGAGAGGCCAAAGGACGCTGCAGACACGGCCCGGCGGCGCGCCTCGGACGAGCCGATTGCTGGGCTGGCCGAGCTGGCGACCGCGAGATCGGTACCATTCCGAGGTAAGCCATCCGAGGATGCCAGGGCCGCCGACTGGGCAGACTCGGAGGTAGGGGAAGCTGCCTGCGCACCCCAAGGTGGTATGGGAGCTTCAAATGGCGAGCCCGTGCGAGGGGGCGACGTGGCAGCCTCACGGGTGAGCATCTCGGTCTCCTTGAGGGCGAAGCTTGAAGAACGCTGCGACTGGACAACAGTCACTGGTGCCATCACCCCAGTGGTCGCAGAGAAGATCTCGGCGGGAATGACTGGCGAGGACAGACGGTACTCCTCATGCGGGGGCTCCAAGGCGTTGACGGCTGAAGACATCACTGCCGATAAGGAGACGTTGCTGTGCATTCCTTCCGTACCGCTCATGACTGGGTTCAAGCCGGGGAGCTCTGGGTTGGTCGGCTCGCCCAGGGATCCGGCCGCGATAGGCGGAAAGGAAGAGAAAGACAGGTCCGGAGTCTGGTCGAACGCACTCAGGTCGGGAAGTCCATCAGCCTGGACACTATCGTTCTCGTGTGGCGGAGGAGTTACGAGGTTTCGGATCACCAACTCGCGTGGGGTGTCCTCCGCCACGCCTTCGTGGCTGACATCACCCAACAGCTGGACATTGGCTACCGAGCGTGAGCTGCGGTATGACGAGTTTGCGCTGTCACGCTCGACATATGGGCGAATGGGCGGAGCGAACGTGTCAATGTGCAGCTGACGACCAGGGCCAGGGGACGGGGTACTTGGGAGAGCACGAGCTGGCGAAGGCGAGGATGGTGTCTCGAGGTGTCCAACACGGATCAGGACGCGGAGATCGTCATCGTGGCAGAGATGTGACCGAATGGCGACGGGTGCTAGCGGACCACTTAAGTTGGCGGGATGGAGCATCGTCGAGAGGTCCTGCTCCTCAAGCTCGTGATGCGGTCGGACCCCCAACGTGTGTGAGGACACGGCTGGGCTAGCATTCGTCACGGGGTCACGCGCGGGCGAGAGCGGGGGCTGCAGCACGCCTGTCTCGTCCATCCTGATTGTTTGGGCCAGATCAAAGTGCGAGGAATTCTCCGCCTCATCTGTGGAAGGCGAAAGCGCGCGGGCGCTCGAGCTCATGGACGTGACCGTGTCGTAATTAGCCTGTGAAGCTGGCTGAGGAACTTGTCCCAACGCAGGAATCGCTGGCGCCTGAAGGCCCCCGTCGTGTAGCTGCGGTGGACGGTAGGCAAGCTCCTGCGAGCTAGAACCAGAGGTACTGTCACCCTCCTGACTCATGATGGCTGCCGCCGTTGTCCACTTCTCGCCGGGCTTGGGCTTCCAGGCCGCCGTAGGGGCTCGAGAAATCGGGTCGTAACGGCCATCTTTGCCCTCGGCGTAGCGCTGGCCATCGACGCCTATTATCTGCGTCCCCAGGCCCGGTATGCGCTGTGGACTTGGTGGTGGCACTCGGCGAATACCACGGCCGACGGATCGAGCGAAAGTCGAGCGACGCGCGAGGTCTCCGTTGTTCAATTTCTGATAGTCGTCATGTTCACCGTTGGATACCTTGCGGATCTTGCTCGCGGCCCTGGATATGCCCTTGCCAATCGCAGCAAATGCGGCGTTGCGGCGAGAGGGTGTGCGTGACGGCTCTGGAGCAGGTGCTGCAGTACCAGACTCGGGGTCTAGGAGTGTGCGCGATCCCTCGCCCTTCTCATGGACGCCCTTATCCCTCCTGTGGCAGCAGCCGGCAAACACGGTACGGCCCTTCCAGCCGAGGATGAGGACGATTGCCAAGACTAGCAGGATCAAGCCAGCAAAGAGACCGATCACCACCTTGGCCGCGGACGAAAGACCCGATACGCCGTCAATCGGGATGATGGGAATCCCGGACGGAATTGCTGTGCTGGAACCTGTCCTGTCAGTACTCAATCTCATCGCGGCCCACCTGAGGGTACCGCGGAAGAAGGCGTGTAGGCTGGGCCGGGAGAGTCGCTTGGTCGCGCAACGGGGACCCAGCTGCCAGTGCCGCCGTCTCCACCTGTCGACGTACCAGGCTGTTCGCCAGAGGCGGCGTTGGGAGTATTGCTGGAGTCGGGATTACTGCTGCCTGAAGCCACCTGAGCTGGAGAGTAAGAGGTGGCTGGGATGTTTGGAGTGCTGGCCGTGTTGATGATGTGAACTCCGCCGTCAACTGGAGCGTTCGCACCGTACCCTACTGTAAGCGCTGGTCGTCTGTGATGCTCACCGCCCACTACCATGATCTGTCCTTGACCAGCGTCCAATGCCACGCTGTCGAAGCGTCCTGACATGCCTATCGTCAGTCGCCTGGATGATGTCAACTCACTGTTGTCATTGAGAGTCTGCGTCCAGGAGAGGGTATCCACATTCAAGATCCAGCCGTCATTCAAGACAGTCGAGGAATCTTGAGCGGCGCCTCCGAACAGGAACACCGTGCCGTCTCCGAGGAGAGTGGTAGCGGCTCCATGGCGAGGCGGTGGCACAGTGCCCATGATTGACAGAGTCAACCAGGCTGCGCCGGACAAGGTCGTATCGAGCCTGTAAACAATGCCCATGGAGGCCACTCTCGGGCCGTCAATCGCCCTTTGGACACCACCAAATACTAGAAGGGTCCCATTGGAGAGGAGGATGGAGGAGTGATCGAACAGTCCCAGCGGAAGTGCCGGTAGAGTTGCAAACAACCCTGTCGCTGGACTGAATGCGTAGACATCTGCAAGTATCGCACCAGAGCCATCCGTTGGCTGGCCGCCAGTGATGAACACGGTGCCTCCACCGGCGGGGGCCGAGCAACTGTGGCGTATCCTGCGAACGGGCTGGCCTGCCCACCCCTCGGGTTCGTGGGTATAGTTGACGAAGCCCCGCGTGGGATTGAGATCAACGATCCATGCGGAGTCAGCCTTGTTGCCGGCGGCCTGGAAGCCTGGGTCACCGCCAAAGGACAGCAGCTTCCATGTCCCGTCGACGACACCGAGCGGAGCCAAACAATGCCAAGCGTACGCTGGCCCAGCGGAGGCAGGCGTGAGGATCGAGAGTGGGGCGGCGCTAGCTGTGAACGGCGACGACAGCGGAAGGATGATCGTGTCGGCAGAGTTTGGGGCGGATGCGTAGCTATACCCAGAGGTTGGGTCTGTCTTGCCGCCTTGGAATACCAGCGTGGGTGGGTTGGGGAGCACTGTGGCGGCGTGTCCCCATCTGCAAGTCAGGTCTGTTCGTCGTTGCTGCTCACCTAGGGATCGGGGTGTATGGCTCAGCCCAAGCCAAGCTCGCCCACCACAGGATGGCGACCCACAAGAGGCCCTGTCGAGCCATTCTAGACTCCAGTGGACTGGGAGTGGCGGGTGCGGGACGATACCGCACTGCAGGTATGCCTGAGCGAGGTAGAATCGATGTCCAGGATGCCTGAGCGAGGTAGGATCAATGTCCAGGTTGTTGGATGCAGGAAGAGGTGAGTCGCTTGGATGGAATGGACGGCGAGGTGAGTGGTGAGAAAGAAATCAGTAACGCGCAATGTTTGTGTCTTCATGGCAGCACAGGCCTCTTGTTGTGTGTGGTCTGTGCGTGAGTGGAAGGACACAACAATGCGGTCGCGGCACGGACGGAGGTGGAGAAGGGCCCAGGAACGGCCGAGGCTATCGGCGTTAGATAAAGACTTAATCGCCGACAGGGATTAGAGTCATTTTCTGATCTCCTAATGCCACTCCCTGCCACATCCTCCCCGCCACGCACTTTTCGGCGTTATGAACAATTTGCCTCCGCTGTGAGCCATGGACACTGCGTGCTCGCTGGGTGGTGGGAGGCCACTCGGGCAACACTTTCGAGACTCTCTCTCGTCCGGTCAAGATCATCGAAAAGGTGAGCATCGCAGCCACTGGCGCGCACGACGACAACGACACGCACGACTCGCGACGCACCGCTGGAGAGAGGAGAGGAGGAGGAGCAGAGGTGGAACGGAAATCTGTCACTGGTCGAGTGACAGACCGTGAAGATGTTGCAGAGGTGCAGAGCTGGTGTGGAGCGATGTGCAGTTGTCGTCGGAGCGCGCGCAGTGCCAGCACAGCTGCAGAGTACTAACGGCAGGCAAGATGGGTATCGACATCCGCCGCCACCACGTCAAGAAGGGCAACCGCCAGGCTCCCAAGTCTGAGGACCCTTACCTGCTCCTCCTTGTCAAGCTCTACCGCTTCCTCGCCCGCCGCACCGACTCGCGCTTCAACAAGGTCATCCTCCGCCGCCTGTTTATGAGCAAGGTCAACCGCCCCCCGGTCTCGCTCTCGCGCATCCTTAAGCAGACCCGCAACTCCAACCCCGACAACTCCAAGACCGTTGTTGTCGTCGGCTCCATCCTTGACGACGAGCGTCTCCCCGAGGTCCCCAAGCTCTCCGTCGCCGCCCTCCGCTTCTCCGGCGCCGCCCGTGCCCGCATTGTCGCGGCCGGCGGTGAGGCTCTTACCCTCGACCAGCTCGCCCTCCGTGCCCCCACCGGCTCTAACACTGGTAAGTCGCTGCCAGGACATCGGGGCGTCAGTGGGAGAGAAGAGAAGTGCCAGGAAGCCGGTGCAGCCGTACATCGGTCTTCCAGGACAACCTTCTCCTTCCCCAACTCCGCATCGACGTCCTCACAGTCCCCGACCTTGCCAGCCATTTCTGACCCACAGTTCTCCTCCGTGGCGCCAAGAACGCACGCGAGGCTTACAAGCACTTCGGTGGCCCTCTGCACGGTGGCCGCCCGTACGTTGCGTCTCGCCAGAAGAACCGCAAGATCGAGATGGCCCGTGGTCGTCGTGCTTCGCGCGGCTTCAAGATCAAGTCTTCTCACAAGTAGACGGGTTGTTGATGGGAGGCTCGATAGGGGGCTTCGATGCACCATTACTGTACACTGATATTTTTGCGTGGTGGTGCCTGGGTGCGGTGGCTAAGTGGTGGATGGGTCAGTAGTCCGCGCTTCGCTTTCCAGCTTCTGGGTGGTCCCACAGCCCGAGGAAGTGTCTGTTTGTCGATGTGTCGAGGAGCATTGAAGGGTTGTGGGACAGTGGGAGGACTCCGTGCGCTCACTGCACTGGGCGGCATGTCTCCTTCCATACCCCCTCCTCCTGCTGTTCTCAGCGTGGATCGTCAGCCGCCTCGAGTGCTAGTCAGTAATGCTGTCAAAAGCTCAAACCACAACGTGATGTCGATGAAGTGCAATGCATAGTCTACTCGCTGTACTGGTTCTGCGGCCAGTATCCGCCCATCATGTACTGGGCCGCAAAGCGGGGGTTGATGGCGGGCGCGTTCTCCTGGCCCTGCTGGCCTTGGCCTTGTGGCTGTTGAGGCTGCTGAGGCTGCTGGCCGAACTGAGCCTGCGGCTGCGGCTGGCCATGCTGCTGCTGCGCGTACTGCTGCTGTTGCCCGTGGCCCTGCTGGAACGGCATCGCGTATCCGCCCATGCCCATCTGGCCCATACCCATCTGCGGGTATCCCTGCGCCATGCCCATAGGCATGTGCATGCCCTGCATGCCCATGGGCATCCCCATCCCCATGCCCATCCCCTGCGGCGGCATGCCCGGGATGCCCAGTCCAGGCTGGGCAGGCGAGTATCCGGCCGGATTATACGGCACGCTCGGGCGCGGCGGCAGGCCATGCCGCCCCATATCGCGTCCTTGACCAATATCGCGTCCTTGCCCGCGGCCCCTCCCTCCCCCCCCCCCTCTCGGACTAGGACGGCCAGCGATCGGCCGCTCGTCGGCGTAGCTCACGATCCGCCGACCGCCAGGACCAGCAGGGACCTCGCCCGCCTCGCCGTCTCCGTAATCCAGTGGACGCCCCGGGCCTGCTCCTGCGGGACCTGCGCCGCGCGCCTTGCCCTTGCCCCGCTTCTTGGCGCGCTTGGCCGCCGCCTCGGCCTCGTCGTCGGACCACTCCATCTCCTCGTCGCCCACCTCCTCGTCGTACACGTTCGACGCATCCGAGGCGAAGCGCGGGTCGCGTACCGCGTACATGTCCACAAAGGAGCGGTATGCCGGGTGGGCGGGGAAATAGATGCGCGCTCCTGCGGTCAGTTTGCTAGTGATCGGGGACTCACCTGACTCGAGGTCCGCGTCAGAAGGGTACGGGTACGGCGGCGGTGGGAGACGGACGACGTAGAACGGGCTCGTCAGAGGCCCGAATGTGTCTGCGACTGTGCCTAGCACGCGGCCGTCGGAGAAGCAGAGCACCGAGCCCTCCTCCAGCCAGCCAGTACCGGGCTCCTGCATTGCGCGTATCACGACGGTGCCCGAGTCGCGGTGGTTGTGCGTGTCGGGTGCTGGGGCGGTCATTGGGGACTCGGCGGCGATGCTAGCAGCCACTTCCTCCTTAGACTCCTCTATCTGAGCGGCGCTGGCTTCCACAGCTGATGGGACGGCTTCGGTGGTGTTCTCAACAGGTACTTCTGCTGCTGCAGTAGACTCTGTTGCCGCCTCAGCCTGCAGTGCATCCGCAGTCTTGATGTCCTCAGTGTCCTCAGTCTTGATGCCCTCGGTGGTAGTCCCCTCGACAGTCTCCTCAGACGCAGCCTCCGTAGGCTCGGCCTTCACCTCGTCAACCTCCATCGCAACAGCACCAGCCCTCTTGCGCTCCCACCACCCCTCAACGCCCTTGGCCCGGGTCCAGCTAACGACGTCGCCAGCAAGCACGAGCTTCTCGCCCTCAGGCAGCTTCTCGATAGGCGGCATCTTGACAGTGGGCAGCGGCACCTCGTGCGCGGAAACAATGGCAGTCGGCTCGTCCTCGTCGTCGACCATCTCCATCCCAAACCCGCCAAGCTTGGCAGCGAGGTCGTACTCGTCGTCGCTCTCCTCCGAGCTCTCGTCGTCCGCCGTCAGACCGGCCGCCACCAGAGACTGGCCCGCCATCGCGTCCAGCTGCGCCTTGAACGCCGCGTGCTCCGCCGCGCTCATCGGTACATCCTTCTCCGTTTTGAAGTCTATCGCCCCGTCGACCTCGTCCTCGGACTCGAACTCGGAGGACGAGTCCGAGTCCACATCCTCCAGAGGCGGCTGATGCGATCCGCTCGCGATCGCCGCCTCGACTTCGGCGCGCCGTTCGGCCGCCGGCTGCGAGATTGGCGGGAGCGCACCCACCACATCCCCCGAGGCCACTAGCGAGTGGATGAAGGCCAGGTCGTCGACTGGCTTGTCCATTGCGGTGGTGGTGTTGTTGATGTGCGCGAGCGAAATCAGAACTTCTGAGATCGCCCCACGGGGTTAGCGGAGATTAGGCCATCTCCGAAGACTGTCCGACGCTCACCTCCCTCGGCACTCTCGAAGGAAGAGAAGCGCGGCTGTCTAAAAATGCATGATGACATGCGCTTGCGCGCTTTTGCTACAAATCCCGGGGTATGGGTCTCATGGTAATCGCAACAGTCCTAGGGTACGTGAATACAGCGTGGTGGAACAGAGATGGGTGGTCTAGATGGGCTGTTGCAGTCGTTGGATCGTGACATGTTGCACCGCTTAGGCAGCGGCGACGCCCGGGGCAGGGTCGGGGATGACGCCGCTGACGGGCGAGCGTGAGGGGGAGGCGCGCGGAGTCGATCCCGCGGCCGATGCCGTGCTTATGTTGGTCGGCGTGGGCGTCGTGCCCCGCGGCGCGTACGGGTCGTACGTCGGCGTCATGCAACCCGGCGGGGTGGCGCTGCCGACCGCCATGCCGTAGTTGAAGTACGACGGCGAGGAGAAGCCTGGTGCGCGATAGTGTCCAAAGTCTTCCAGCTGCGCATTCACGCTTGGCGGAGACTTGAAGAAGCAGAACTTGTCGAGCTGCTGTTAGTCATCGTCCTTGCTGCGAGCTTACAAATTCCTGGTAAGATGCCGCATTGAGCGTGCGGCCGCTCGTGTCGTCGTTGCCCTCCATCGGCGACTCGGATGTGAGAGTGTTCGCAGGCGAGGAATCGCCGGTGGACATGTTGGCCGAGGGTGAGTCGAGGAGCATGGCGGTGGGCGTCGGGGGCGAGCTCAGGTTGGAACTGGGAGGCGTCATAAGCCCTGCAGTTCCAAGCAGATTGAGGTCCGCGCCCGAGGACGTCCGACGAAGGGGCATGGGCGACTTTTCGTCCTCGCTGCTCTCGTTGGGCGTCGCGGCCTGCGGGCTGCTGCATATGTTGTCACCGTCGACACTGGGCGCCGTTTCACCGTCCTCAAACACGTCCTTCTTCTCCTTGACGGGAGGCCACTCGGTCGCTGGGCGGCCATGCACGAGCGTCATTGGCGGCGGGCGTGCGCGGACACGCTCAGGCGCGAGCTGAAGGACCAATGGCTCGAGCCATGCGGCTGGCGGGAGAATCTTGGGCGGGGATTGAGGCGGCGACGGGGCGCACCACTTTTTGAGCTGCAGGTGGCTGTGTACGTCGGGGGCCGAGGGCGGGCTGAATGCGCTGGCCGGTGGCGGTGAAAGCATGGGCGAGGCGGGGCGCGGCTCGGCAGCCTCGGCCGGGGGGCGCGGAAATACCCACGCGCGGGGGTTCTTGGGCGCCTCGGGTGCTCGCGAGTGTCGCAGGGTGGAAATCGTAGAGGGCTGGCTGCTGCTGTAGAACGGCGAGGCAGTCGCGCGTGGCTTGCGAGTGGTGATGGCCTTGAAGCCGAAGCGGTAGTTGGACCCATTGTTCGAGTCCCACCACTCATGGCCGTCCACGGAGAAGCGGACGCACAGGAGCATGCTGCGCTCCTCAAGCTTGCGACGATAGTCGTCGAGCTTGATGGTAAAGCTGAAGCGGTCCCAGCCCTCGTCACTAGTGGTCCCAGAGGGGATGTGGGATACGTGCAGGCCGGAAACCTCGGACACGGTTCTGTTGTCAGTTGCGCCTTGTCGAAACCTACTGCCACTGGTCAAGGGTAAACCGCACCGCCACCCACTTCTGGAAGGACACGTTGCGCACGAGTACAGTGCCCTTGAGCGAAAGTGGGGACCCCGTGGTCATCTCGACGCGCTCGAGGATGACATGCTCGTCCTTGAGCAGCCCTTGCGTGCCAGGCCCAAAGTCTGTGCGCACGCGTGGGACCGCGCTGCAAGAGTCAAGCTGGATCTCCGTTTGCTCCTCTGCTGCACGACCATTGCGACGCGTGCGGAAGTGAACAAAGTCGGACAGGTCGGTGTCGTTGTCCTCTTCGGTCTCGGATTGTATCTCGTTGGAGCCGGCCGCCTTGGAGACGGCAGTCGGCTTCTGTCCTCGGAGGAAGAGCACCACCGACTCCAAGCCGAGATCGTCAAAGCGCACACTCTTCGTGTGTTCGCTGAGGTCGCGCGTCGACTTGGCCTTGTTGAACTTTGCATTGCCTTGGTCCTTGCGCCCGAGGTCGGGCGTGGACATGGAGCGCGACTTGAGTGACGGTTTGACGACCTCGCCCGACTTCTTTCGGATTGGGTGGTGGTGGTGGGACCCGATAGACTCTGTGGGAGAGGGGAGGGACGAGTATGACCCCGAACGGCTTGCACGTTGCCGTTGGAGGAGGCTGGGGCGAGCGGGGGCCGGGAGGGGGACAGAGTTGTCCTCTGGAGTGGCAGGGTCAATGCTCGAATCAGAGGACTGCGAGTCGCGCGCCAAATGGGGCGACGGCCCACCCAGTCGCAGCCCTAGGCCGCCAGACGACGCTCGCTGCGGTTCCTGCGCGGGTGATTGCTGCGGCGAGGGCTGGGGGCGAGCGGGTGGCAGACCAGACGGCGACTTGTGGCCGAGGCTCTGTATCGACCGCATGGCTTCGAGGGTACTGGCCGCAAACGACGCCGACGCATGTCGGGGCGCATTGTTAAACGTGCCCTTGCGTGGTGTGCTGCTCGCCGAAGCACGTGAGCGCCGGGGGATGTTGGGCAGCGGGGTCGAGGTCGACCGAAAGTCGTGGGAGTGACTGTGCGAGTGCCGCCGCGGCAGCTTGGGCACCTCCTTGGTAGGAGACGGGATGGGGGATGTGGGCTCTGCGTACGGCATGGTACTGTTCGTTAGAGGCGCTGGATAGAGCAAAGTAGATAAGAGTACGCGTTACTCGCACCGAGATAACGTCGCGCCGTGGGAACGAGTAGTCGCCATCAAAGTGCCTGTCGTTTCCCCAACAGTTCTGTGGGGTCGGCTGCGGGGTCTGCTCCAACACGACAATGAGGACAATGCGATGCCGACGCGCACAAGGTGGGAAGATCCAACTCACAGAAGGCAGGCAGGCGTTTGGTCCGCAAGCGGATAGTTGTGGGAATGCGACCTTTTGGGAGCGAGTACAAGAACAACAACAGCGCGTGACGGGTTGTGGAGCTCGTCGAGGGCGTCAAGGGGTTCGATGCGCGGTGCTACGGACGGACTGGCATGATCAGTACTTGTTGGGGACGATAAGAGCAGTCGAGAACGCTGGGGTTGGGCCGCACGGAATGATGCACAGCGCGAAGCGCGGATGGATCTTTCGGCGCAGGCAGATTAGACTGCTGGAGTGGTCGTAGGAGCAAGAACAATGGAGAGCGGCATGAGGGCAAGAGGATGGGGGGATGTAGAGCGCAGAGGGGCACAGGTGGCAATGAACGTGGGAGTCAGGTCGGAGATGACGACTCTAGGAATTCTAACATGATCAAGCAGCACTCACCGCAAGCACAACAATACACAGACCGGCGGCGCAGCGTGCGCGACGAGCCGGTCGACGGGCGCGAGAGGCTCGAGGACGGGCGTCCACGAGCGGCGAGCTGGCGGTGAGCAACTGGATAATCTTAAAAGTTGGCGGGAATTCCGCAGGACCTGATAGTCTGGGACGACTTACGTGTTCCTCACAAGCGCGCCGTGTGGCTGCTGTCCAGCAGAGCACTGCTGGGTCAAGCGCTACAACGAGCTGCTGTGTCCTGCTGCAGGCGGCGCCCCTCGAGCCAGAACAACGCTGGCTTATGCGCGATCGACGCCGAAGATCGGCAGACCGGCGAGTGCGGGCACGGGGACGTCGACGGCGGTCTGGACTGCGCTCAGACTGGGTGGTCGAGCGTGGAGTAGGGAGAGTTGGTGACAGCAAAAGCTCGAGGTGTGCAAGTGCGGGGGCGGAGGAGGGTGGGAACGGAACTGGTTCCAAGTCTCGGCGGCGGCCTCTGCGCACAATAGAATGCCAGGGTTTCGGCGAGGCGTCGCGATGCAGGAAAATGCAGGCAGGGAGGCGTTGACCCGGAAGGCGTTGTGGCGCCCGGCAGCGGCGAGGTGGCGGCGTGGCAGGAGGCTGGCGAGGCGGAGGGACCAGGTGTGCGAATGCGGCAAGACAAGGACGCGACGAGGGGAGGACAAGGAGAGGCAACGGGTTCGAGAGAGCGTGGTTGTACGAGACGTGCAGAAGCAGAGAGAAATGAGTGCACGAGACTGTGCAGAGATTCTCGTTGGGAATGGGGAGCAAAAGAGTCGTGGGCGAGCTGCGTAAGCCACGCTGCGAGCTGGACGAGGCAATAATGTCCCGGAGATGCCGCCGTTGAGTGGAACAGCGAGCAGGGACAGCGACTCTGATAAGCTTGACAGCACGGGCGACGCGGAGCCAGAAGCAGCTGCCGGGACGAGCGAGACACGAGGACAAGAGCGAGCGCTGGGGCAATGACGCCTCTCCAAGGCCAGGCTCCCGTAGGGTGGGATTCGACGCGCCTCAGGGAACATGTCCCATGCATCTCACCGCGCTTCGGCGGCTGCGAGGCTGGGCGTGCGTGCGTCCACAACGAGGCAAGGCGTGGGCAGCGTCGTGTTGAGCTCGGGGACTGCGACGGGACCCCTCGCCGACAACGTGCTTCTACACACGACCACGCGACCACCAGAGGCGTGGACGCCAGCGTATCGCACACTTGCCGACATGAGACTTTCAGACCCAAGTTCAGGAAACTGGCACAGTTCACATGATGGCCCTGTGGCCGCGTGTCTCACCCGCCCCGGCCACCTGCGATGGAGGAATGAACAAGATAAGCCACCCACGCCGTGGCGTCTCGCCTCCTCCCTGCATTTTTCCTGGCCTCCAGCACCCGTGGGCATCCTCAACGAGGACAGCTGCGTGTGCTGCACGCCTCCAGCGGCGGGGGAAAAATCGTCTCACAGGTCTGCATGCGCATTCTAAAAGTCAGCTGCGGGACTGCAATCGGCCAACGCGTGAAACTGCCCCAAGGCGGATGCTGGAAAAAAAAAGTCACGCTCTGCCGTAAACTTTACTCACCGGTCACGGCCCCGCGGGCACCCCAAAGGTCTCGCAGCAGCTGTGCCGCCGGTCCGCGCAGCGATTAAACAGGAACGCTCCGGGGTGATCTGAGGAACATATGACACGTACGACGCAGCCCGAGAATAGGCCACATTCCACTGCCCACATGTCGACAGCAGGTGCTCAGAGGCTGCGTTCCCACGGTCGCCAACAGCCGCTGCGGATAAGAGCTGTGGCAGTGGACGTAGACCATCGGTTGGTGCTGATGCCGCCACAGGACTTGCACGGCCGCCTTGGCATTCCCACCCACGCCACTGGCGCAATCCATAATGCCAGTGCGACCGACACAAATAGCGGGTCTGGACAGGTCCTGGCGCCTGGCCCGACATTGGTTCTTTCAGAAGCCGGGGTATCTTGTCTCGATCTGTCTCACATTAGCCTGTAAGCATGATCACGAGCGAGCAGCCGGCTGCATAAGCGGGCGGCTGTCCTGGCCGGTCCAGAAATCACTCGATCCTCAATAATGTCAGCAAGCACATCGCGGATCCGCAGATCACCTCGGCGTCAATCATGAGCAACCACGTAGCAGCGATCCCGCAGACGAGATGTTGCCTCTGCAGCCCGAGGCCCAACCGCAGCACCGTGCGCAGGTCAAGCCTCAGCGCCTCCAACCGCAGGCCATCACCAGCAGGGCGCGCGGTACCGTGCGCAGGTCCGAGTTTCAGTGCACTTGGCCCATCAGCTTTCAGGTTGACCTTGTACTGACTTGCCACTCACAATGGCGCCGTGGTCCTTCGAGACAAGCATCGAGTACCACGTCGCCGCGGCCGCGGCGCCGTCTCTCATGCCAAAGACGAAGCGCGCTGGTGTCGACATTGTACGGCTGGCAGTGATGGAGCTGACGACAGCCGAGCCTGAGTGGGGGAACGGCGTACTTGGGGCCCGGCTCGCCGCTGCCGTCGCCCGTCTCGACGAGCCCCCAGTCAGCAGTCCTAACTTCACCGGGCCGCAAGCTCAAGGCGTCGTCCCTGCTCTCCAGCGGCAATGTCCGCATATCCGCCCCGAGCCCGACTGCCGCAGCAGAACAGGCCCTGCGCCGTGAGCTGCACGCATGGGCTGGACTGACGGCAGACTCGCGCTCTCTCGGCAAACTGGCCAGCCAGCGAGCACCGGCCGCCGTTTCAGGCCCCGAGCGTCTCCTCCACACCCGCTGGCAGGCAGGCCGGGTCAGTCTGATCCTGTACGGCGAGGGCGGGCGGGAGGGTGGCGAGCTGCGGATCCTGCGCGAGGGAAACGTGAGTCGCAGACGTGTAGATGACTCACGCAGCGCCGGCTGGTCTTCTCGCATGCGATTCCAGCGGTGGGCGAGCCGACGTGGGGTATCTCGGATGTGCAGCACGTGCACATGTCTGTTGCGGCCAGGAGCTATGCGCTGTCGTTACGGCTGGCGGACGCGAAACTGCTCGACGAAGCCCAGCCTCCACCCAAGGCGCAGATCGAGGTCTCGGATACCTGGGCCGACAGCGGGACGACCGCGCCCAGCTCCTTCCTAGGTGGCACGGGGAGCTCGATGCTCACTCGCAAGCCGTCGCGGCAGCCGAGCGAGACGACGCTGTTTGGCTTCAGTATCCTTCCTGGGCGGTTGAGGAGCAAGACTATCTCTTCGAGCAGCAAGGACCACTCGCCTGCGCCATCACAGTCCGAGCTGCCTCCAGCCAAGGAAGACCGCGACACGTACCTCTACCTGTCATTCAGCTCGAAGGACGAGCGAGACGAATGGTACGCCGCCCTGCGAGCTATCGCCCACTTGCCCCTCGAGAGCACCACTCGTCCGCACCGCAGGCTGAAGGTAACAGTCCTCGACATCCAGGAGTCGCAGGTGCAGCCTCAGCTCGGGGCGGATCTGGCAGAGGACGAGGAGGCGTCGAGCCAGCAGGAGGGCAGCGTCACGTCCGGCAGTATGGCCAGGAGCAAGTCGCCGAAGAAGGCCGCGCGAAAGTGCGAGACCGCGTTGTCCGACATGAGCACGCCAGAAGTCAAGCGCTCTGCTGTCAAGCCCGGGTGGTCGAAGAGGGAAAAGCTGCGCCTTGAACTGTGAGCTCGGCACTCTCGCCAGCTGATGACAGCCTGCTTGATGACCGCCTCTTGGCGCAGACTGGCTGGGCCAAGGCCACCGACGCGAACAGCACACCGTTCTGGGGCGAAGACTTTAGCTTTATCGAAGTACCGCCATTCTCATCCTGCAGTGAGTGACAGCAGCTTTTGAGGCTTACGCAGCCCTCCTCCTGCTCCGGCACAGGGGCAGCAAGACGCCAGTACTCATAGGCAAGGTCGACCTGGCCCTCGTCTCAACGTTCGCCAAAGTCGACTCGGAGCGCTACCCCGTCCGCTCGATGAACGGGTCAGTCATGGGCGAGATCCGTCTGTCCGTCACATACCACCGGATAGACGTAATATCAATGTCAGAGTACAACGCCCTCGTAAGACCCAGCAGAGACACGGCTGATCTGCAGCAGATTGCGCATTCCGATCACGGGTCCAAGTTTCTCTATGTAATGTCCGGCCGGGGACTGATGGAGGGCACGATGGAGCATCTCTGTCGCATTGGGCTGTGCGAGGGGGTGCTCATGCCGCGCGTGCTGGGGACGGCCACGATCGAGGCTAGGTCTGGTGAGCCACGCTGGCGTCCAAGCTGACAAAAGCTGGAACGACGCTGTTCAGGAATACGACGCCGTTGTCCAAGACGCTCGAAGTGCTCATGCGCGTGATGTGCGGCGACTTTCTCGAAACCAGTCTCAGGCCGACGATCACAAAGGTCATCAACGAGAAGGTCGGCGGCAAAGTCATCTTGCAATATGGCGACGTTCAGACCGTGGACGGGCGTGTCCTCGGCATCGTGACTGAGATCATCAAGGAGTGCTGGCGAAACATGTACAATAACCGACATCTCTTTCCAAAGTGTGCTGCGTGATAGCTTGTGCTGATCTCAGCTTTATTCGGCATATCCTCGCCCACCTCTTTCGCACAGTCAAGGAGTACCATACGGACGAGGAGGGGGACGAGTGGGTATCTTTGGGCAACACCGACTGACGAGCTTCAGCCTCTTGCGATATAAGGCGATCTCATCGTTTGTCTTCGTGAGCAGGCTAAAACTGAGAGTGCTGACCCCAGCTGCGACTGGTCGGCCCAGCATTGCTGGCTCCGCATCTATTTGGACTGGCGAATTGTGCGTGATGGCTACCGCTGTGCTAATCATAGCCCTCCCCCCGGCAGCCCAGCAAGAGACCCTCAAGCTCGTCGCCAAGGTCCTGCACAGCATGGCCTTCTTCTCAGAGAAGGACAGCAGCCGCAGTCGCGACGTGGCGTTGTTCCAGACGATGATAAAGGACAACATTTACACCATGACGGACTTTATCGTCTTCATCAGTGTGCGGTCAACACCCGAGGTTATCGCTGACGCAGACGCCAAGTGGCCCCTATGCCGAGTCCATCTCGACAACGTCTTTGGCGCGCTTCCTCGCTGAGCGCCGCGACGTCCTTCCGCCCTTCGCCGCCGAGGCAATAACACATCTCACCCCCGCTGGCCCCGTGGACATTGGCGCCGACTGGGCTGTCATGTGCGAGACGTGGTACGAGCGCCGACTCCGCCCGGGTGTCAAGCTCTCGATTGCCATCAGCGTGGCAGAGAACACCGAGGATATCCAAGACCTCGTAGACCGGTACGGACCCTTCCTCGACCGCGTCCATGCCCTCTCGGTGCCGCAAGAGGACGAGTCCGCGGAGAGCGTCTTCACCTGTTCCCGGCCTTCGCTCAACCTCTCCTTGTCAACCACCCCAAGCTCGGACGATAGCCACCACGTCTACCTCGCGCGCAAGATGGGCGGCTTTGCGCCGCCGCCAGACATACCGCGCAAGCCGCAGCTGTGCATCGACACGTCGCCCAGCATGGTCGAAGACGACGAGTATCACGAGTCGCCGCCCACGGCCCGACCGCCACGGCCAGCAACACCCCCGCCGCCAGAGTTCAGGCGGGGATCAAGGCAGTCGGACCGGTTCTCCCTCGACCCCGCCTCGCCGCCTCTCCCCACCAGTCCCGTCCTCCCCCTCAGTCCCGGGCGGAAGGGCACCCTCGCGGCGCGTCGCAACTCATCACCCACGCTTGGGCCCCCACGACATGGCTCGCTGGACCAGAGTCCCCGCCGCCCCAGCCCGCTGGCTACGCACGCCGAGGCGACGGAGTTTCCTTGGAACGGGGGCAACACGAGTCCAACCTCTGATAAGGACAGGAAGAGCCACCCCCGCCCGTCCAAGTCTGGGAGCAAGTCGTCCAGGCGCAAACGGCGGCCAACTATACCGCAGCTCCTCTTGGGCCGGTCCGCCGAGCCCGCTCCGCCGATGCCACCCGTGCAGCACCGCGAGGCCTAGTCATGTCTTCCAAGCCGGTCTACTTGCTCCCATCTTCCTTCGTATTCTCCGACCGCCTCGCACAGCTTATAGTCCAGTCACGACCCGCCTTGACGGCCACGATGCAATGCTGAGATGCTAGTATACATACAATCTACGCCATGGCCTTGTTCACGTTGCTGTACCCCACGCCCACGCATGACACGAGCACCTCGCCAGTGCCTGTTGGCCGTGCGTCAGCCGACTCGTCCCGCGGTGCCGGCGTGACCTTGAACTTGACCCCAAAGAACGTCATGATGTCGCGCAGGAACTGGATGCTGCTGTCAGTGATGTAGGTCTGAGGGGGCTCACGAGTGTGCAGTGAGGTCGCCCATGAGACACTTGCCCACGTCCTCGCTCCCGAGCACCATGAGCAGCATGACGAGCCACTGGTGCTTGGAGTCGACGCACCCGCCGCGGCTAATCTCCTCCAGCAGCTCTCTTGCAGCGTGCAGCGCAATGTCCTCTGGCGTCTGGCTCACGCTCTCCCCCTTGCCTGGCGCAATACTCAGTGCCTCAGCAGCGTGCAGTGCGTCCGTCGTGCTCTGTGCCACGAGCGTCAGCCCGTATCCCGGACTCTTGCCTGCGTCCTCGCCCTTGTACACGTCCGTGTACAGGTAGATATCGGGGATGAACCGATTCAGCACCCCGCGCGCGCTCTCGACGAGCCGGTTGGCAAACTGCGGGCTCACGCGCGTCGAATACGCGATACCGCGGATCTTGCGTATCCGGCCCGCATCCAGGAATCGGAGCGTCTTGAGCTGCCGTACCACCGGACAGGAGAAGGACACGAGGCCGCCGCCGAGGGGCGCCGCGCCGCGCCGCTTGATCTGCAGCTCCAGGTCGGGGATGCCAAAGAGGTGCATGTGCGGCAGCGTCACTGTCCGTACCATGTCGGCGGACAGGTCGCGGCCGTGCTCGCCTGTTACGCCGGTGAGGTTTATGCTGAATGGCTTCTTGCAAAAGGGCGCGAGCGGGACGAGGAGCTCGAGGTAGTAGCCTACGCTGCGCGCGTTGTGGCAGGTGTGGTTGTACTGCCCGCCGGGCAGGAGGCCGGGGTGGAAGAGGAACGAGGTACCTTTGGTCAGTCATGCAGAGAGGGGGCAAGAAGAGGAGTCTCTCAGTGGGTCAGGAATTGTCTACTGCGGCGAACCTGCAGAAGTCTAACATATCGGTTGACGACATCATTGAGACATATCGATCCGGCGACGGTGGCGAGCACGTTGGCGGTAGTGCCCAACCACTGCACGACGGGGATGACGGAAAATGTACTCACCAGTGACGTTGATCTCGATGGTGCTCCCGTTCGTCACCTTTTCGACCAGCCTCAGGAGGTTGATCTCGTACTCGCGCAGACCGACATGAACGTCGTCGGTCCGGATGCCGTCGACGCGGATGGAGCGGCCGGAGAGGACGGACAGCAGCAGCCGTTGCCGGAGATGCCGGTGCGTGGAGAAGCGCATGATGTCGGACGTCGGCCGTGGCCTGTCCTTGTCTCGTGGTGCCATGGTGGGTGCTGTGGTTGTTGACGGGGAGATGCTGGACATGATTCTGAAATTGTGCGTCACGTGAGCGTGGGGGGCGGAGTTCCCGCATCTCCGTGGGAGCAGGTAGCGGGGCGCATATGACGGTAGTCACTTGTAGTGGGGCGCATCTACCGTGCCTATGGACGTTCCGGCGACCTTCCAGCGGGATGTCGATCACGTGTGTCGATTACATTCATGTAAGCGGGCACCCAACGATTGTTAACGTCTCCTCCTCGTGCTGACACTCCTCAATCCCACAACAGATCTCGTGCATCCCTCGGACCGTTCTCAAGCTCAGCATCCGTATGCCCAACAGCTACTCCGAGACAAACTAGCGCTTGGTCATTCCGAGCACGCCCCAGGACGGCGCCACTGAGCCGTAGACGGTTGTCACTCTTGGCATCCAACGGAGCACAGGTTACGCATCGCAATGCCCCTCTCCCCGCTATCCCAGCTCGCCGGGCAGAGCGAGCCTGCTGACGGCGCTCCCGAGTCCGCGCCCGACACGCCAGCCGGCGGTCCCACAGAGGCCGCCTCGGCGACCGAGTCTCTGCAGCCGGACCGGCCGGCGGCCACGCCTGCGTCGGCAGCTCTCGTCGCCCCGTCAGCTAAAGCTAGGAAGGCGGCCACGCGCAGGCAGCCTCCGTCTCTACCACCTGCACTATCAAAGCTCGCCAAGTGTGCCTCGGCCAGGCGCAGCAAGATAGCCCATAGCCTCACCGACTGTCTCAACTTTGGTGGCGACGACGGATGCTGCGGCGGTACCGCGTCTTCAGGACAGCTCTTTGGCATGTTCAAGGCAATGGCTACAGGTGCTTCTGATGAGGTGGAGGTCGCCGTCGACGGCGAGGACTCGAGGGCCCCGTCGATCCACGAGCCGGCCCTCGTGCTCGGCGAGGACCCACCCACAGATGGCGAGGACAACACCTACCGCGACTGGTACGACGACAACTTGATCGGCGCCAAGAACGTTGGCGAGAAGTTTGCCGCCATGGCGATGAGCGCGTACTCGCCGTATGGCGATCGCGACCTCGAACTCGACACGGTTGATGCTGATTCTGATGGCCACCGCGGATCCATTGATTCGCTCGATGGCCAACCGCCCACACTCTCCACTGCCAGCGGTGTATCGACCCCAGCAAGCTCTGGTCCAGCCACCCCGACAGACTCGAATGCGTCGTACAAGCGCGGCAGCGGAGTTATAGCCATGCCCGAGCTCGAGCGCTCGCGTTTCCGGCGCGACGAGTTCAGCGAGGCCGACAAGCTCAAAGTCATCCAGGAGGAGTTTGGCGACGTTGCCAGCAAGATGGTGAATGATGACGGCACGCCTGGACCCCCCGAGCGCATCCTAGCAGAGGCCCAGGGCATGCTTTTCAAAGGGGTCATGATGATCGGCAACCTGCACCTCACGACGCATCGCCTCGTGTTTCATGCACTGCTACCTCCTGACTCTGCATGGGGAGCGCCGTCGACCCTCCCCGACCAGACGGATGCGCAGGCCCAGGCGCGTTTCGAGCGCCCCAACATCATCAAGTCTGGGCCGATGACTGTGCACAGAGACGGCCTAACCTCGAGGAAGAAGCGTGTTTGGATGGAGCTCAGCCCGGACATGTTCACCACGTATCCCTCGGGCGACGAGTCGGGGCGCGTCAGACCACTGTACTCTGTGTTGTGTACGTTGATGTCACATCTCCGCTGACAACAGTGAACACGGTCATACGTCTAGCACCCCTCGACGAGAATGCGCCGTGCGATTTCTTTGTCACCTTCGAGACACCTACTGGTCGACGGACGAGCCATTTCTCCGCGGACAACGAGCCCTCGGCCCTGGCTTGGCGGCGACACTTTGAGAGTGTCCTCTTCCGTCATGCCCGCCAGAGGTTCCGCGATGCTCATTACCGCGAAGCCATCGCGCAAGGGATGGGCGCAGAGGAGGCGCGCAAGATGCGCGAGGACGAGTCTTGGTCGATGCTGCGTTGCTGCGTGCCGCTCGACAGTACAACGATCGAAGGGATGGGCGAGTACCACTCCTTCGCCACCCTCATCTCCTTGAACGTCAAACTTGAGGACGACACTCACGTCACGTGGCATCCTGAGAAGCTCGCAGATGGGCAGATCCAGGAGTACCACACGCTGGCGGTCAACACAAAGGACCTTGCCAAAGAGAAGGACAAGCTTGCCATCATGCGGACGGACAGTCCGAAGCGGATGTCTTTCGACAGCAGTGTCGTGTCGCCGTCGAGCGAGCACGAAGACGACCATGGGTCGCGCCTAGGACGTACGCTCAAGAGGGCGCTGCGCTTGAACAGCAAGGACGGCGGAAGTCCCGCCTCCAGCCGTGAGAGCTCACTCGACCGCGCCAAGCCTCTGCGCCAGCAGACTGTGCCTCTGAAGCCCTCACCACTGTACGATCTGGAGCAGACCGAGTCGGCCCCCGCCGCCATGGAAGGCCAGACGACACCGGGCTCCACCACCCCGCGCCTGAACCAGTACATAGATGCGACCATGCCGTGCCGCGACCCGACGCTCAATGCCCACTTCAACAATGGCAAGTGCGGGCCCGCAGACGGCTACGACGGAGCCTACGACCACTCCTTCCAGGTGATGGTGGCGGTTCTGAACGACCAAAAGGCGTTCGCTGATGCGGTCATGGAAGCGGTGGGAACTGCACACCACTTGAAGTACCGTGAGGGCGAGGTTGCGAGCAGGTTGGTCCTCGACGTCGGAGGGTATGACTGCCTGGCAAAGGACGACGCCTCCGACCACGAGCAGGACTCGAGCCGCGACGACAGCCATGACAGTCATGACAGCCACGACGACGAGGATGTCAACCAGCCCGTGGTGATTCGCGAGGCGCGCAAAGCGGAGAAGGCTGCCATGGCGTCGAGAGTGTTTGGTCTGCGCGAGGACGAGGGCATCTGGCTCAAGCGCTGCAATGTCCAGAACGGCCTCGTGCCGGCTCGGGGCCACATTATCCTCACGCCGCGGTATGTCTGTTTCTGGCGCCGGGCAAACATTGGCGCGGACATCAAGTACCGCTTCCCTGTGCGCGACGTCAAGTCGGCAGAGAAGAGCTCGCCGCTGCGGTTGGGTATGAACGGGATGCGGCTCAAGATCCACGGCCAGCATGATGTGCGCTTCGATTTCACCAAGGCATCAGCGCGGGACGAGACCGTGCGCCGGATCATGGAACTGGTCGAGCGCGTTCCTGTGCAGCAGCAAGCGAGCGTCCCGACGGTAGGGCCGGACGAGTCTGCGCTTGTCCCCGAGGAGAAGAGCGCCTCGACGGACGGGTCGGCGCTGTCCATCTGGGAGCGCGAGAGGGGCAAGCTGCTCGAGGACGGCGACCTGCACCTCAACCCTGCACTCACGGCCAGGGGTGGTGACAAACCCCTAAAGGCGGCGGCCGAGGTGCTTGCACCACCCCCTGATTTGCTACTGTATCCCAGCGCCCTGAGCGACGAGGCGCTGAGCTACATGCCGTTTGTGGCGAACAGACCGTGGCTGTCAAAGTCGGGCTGGAATGTGCGCCTCTCGCCGAGGACGTTTACAATGTTGACGATCGGGTCGCGTGGTGATGTGCAGCCGTACATTGCGCTGGGTCTGCGTCTGATGGCAGACGGCCACAAGGTGGTTATTGTGACCCATGGTGAGCAAATGCGAATTCGTAGCTGACAGCAGACGAGTTCAAGGGGTGGATCGAGGGCTATGGTATCGAGCACCGCCAGGCGGGCGGCGACCCGACCGCCCTGATGAAGATTAGCACCGACCACAAGATGTTCTCGCCCGGTTTCTTCAAGGAGGCCCTGGGCTCCTTCCGACAGTGGCTTGACGAGCTCCTGCGCGACGCCTGGTTTGCGTGCCAAGACGCAGACGTGCTCATCGAGTCACCGTCAGCCATGGCGGGCGTGCACATTGCCGAGGCGCTCAAGATCCCGTACTTCCGCGCCTTTACGATGCCATGGACGCGCACGTCCGCGTACCCGCAGGCATTCATGGTGCCGGCGTTTGAGATGGGGCCCAGCTTCAACTACTCGACGTACGTGCTGTTCGACAATATCATGTGGAAGGCGAGCTCGGGCCAGATCAACAGCTGGCGGAAGAAATATCTCGGCCTGCCGAGCACCGACCAGTCGTCGCTGAGCATATCCAAGGTGCCGTTCCTGTACAACTTTTCGCCGGCCGTCGTGCCCAAGCCCCTCGACTGGTACGACGACATCACCATCACGGGCTACTGGAACCTTGAGAACAGCGACATGGACTGGTCTCCGCCAGACTCGCTGGTCGAGTTCATGGACAAGGCAAAGCGCGACCGCAAGGCGTTGGTGTACATCGGCTTTGGGTCGATTGTCGTGCCAGACCCTGCTGCGGTGACAAAGTCGATCGTCGCCGGTGTGGAGAAGGCCGGCGTCCGGGCAATTATTGCCAAGGGCTGGAGTGCGCGTCTGGACTCTGGGGAGAAGAAGACGGACGACGTGCCGCTGCCCGAGTCGTGCTACCCGCTCGACAAGGTGCCGCACTCTTGGTTGTTCCCCAAGGTGCAGGCGGCGATGCACCACGGCGGCGCAGGCACTGTGGGCGCGAGTCTGCGCGCGGGCATCCCGACGCTGATCAAGCCGTGGTTCGGCGACCAGCACTTCTGGGCGCTTAGAGTCGCCAAGCTCGGCGCGGGCATGAAGGTGGCGAGTCTGAAGAGCGACGACATTGCCGAGGCGCTGCACAAGGCAACCACCGACAGGGTGATGATCGAAAAGGCAGCGCGGATTGGGGAGCGCATCCGCTCCGAGTCGGGCGTGGACGTGGCCGTGCAGGCTATTATTCTCAACATTATGCGGGCGGCGCGTGACCGCAAGAAGCTCAAGAAGGACGAGCGGCAGTACGCGAACCGCGACGCGGGCATACCCCGTCCGCGCGTCCCGATGCCCAAGATGAGCCTGCCGTTTGGCAAGCACCACGACAAGACTGAGCGACACCACGATATCCGGGCGGAACACTTGTAGAGATTTGTATCGACTGAAGACATGTACGAATAAGGGCCGGAGTAGAGTAGGTCCGGTGCCTGTCGGTGCTGCCGAGAATGGTCGTCATGGTCCTGGAATCTTCTACGTGAGAGTTGTCGTGAGGTATATCTCACGCTCCGGAGCTGGGCGCTTCTCCCCTTTCGCAGCATATACCCACAATGCTAGCAAGACAGATATCGCGAACACCACAACTCACGCGCGCGCTCGCGCGGACACGACCAGTAGCAGTAGCCCGACTGGCGCCGCTGCCAACCCTCGCGAGGGGGTATGCCAACTTTCCCAACTACCCCGGCGGCCCAGGCGGCCCAGGAGGCGGCGGTGGATACCCGCCGTTCGGTCCAGGCGGCCCTGGTGGACCAGGTGGACCAGGTGGACCGGGCCAGTTTGGCGGCCGCCGCTTCCCGGGCCAACAGCCCCAGCAGCCGCAGGAGGAGAAGGGCGCGACGCTCAAGCAGTTTACTGTTGACCTGACCGACCTTGCACGGCAGGGGAAACTCGACCCTGTCATTGGGCGCGATGAGGAGATTCGAAGGACGATTCAGATTCTGTCCAGGTGAGTGTCTCAAGGTTCTGTGGCGGTTTCGATACTTGGTCTCGGGCTAGAAGCCCTTGGACAAGATACTGCCCCAGTCGCTCAATCCCTTCCCCCAGCTCCCGCTAACCCCAGGCGAACCAAATCCAACCCCGTCCTCCTCGGCCTGCCCGGCGTGGGCAAGACGGCGATCATGGAGGGCCTCGCGCAACGCATTGTCGACAAGGAGGTCCCCGAATCGATGCAGAACAAGCGTATCCTGGTCATCGACCTCGCGGCCCTGATGGCCGGCACTGGCGTGCGCGGCGAGTTCGAGTCGCGCTTCAAGGCCCTCCTCAAGGACCTGGACGAGGAGGCCGGCAACGTCGTGCCGTTCATCGACGAGCTGCATCTCCTGCTGAACCTGGGCAAGGCCGAGGGCAGCATTGACGCGGGCAACATGATCAAGCCTGCGCTGGCGCGTGGACTGCAGCTTGTCGGCGCGACGACGCTGGACGAGTACAAGAAATACATTGAGAAAGATCCCGCGCTCCAACGGCGCTTCCAGCCTGTCATGGTTGGCGAGCCGACGGTGCAGGACACGATCAGTATCCTGCGCGGGATCAAGCCGAGATACGAGGCGCACTTTGGTGTGCAGATTGCAGACTCGGCGCTCGTCAGCGCTGCGGTCTACTCGGACAGATACATTTCGGACAGGTTCTTGCCCGACAAGGCTATCGACCTGGTGGATGAGGCGTGCAGCGCCCTCAAGCTCACGCAGGAGAGCAAGCCCGAGAGCCTCGAGGAGCTCGGGCGCAAGATTATGACGCTCGAGATTGAGCGCGAGTCGCTCAAGAATGAAGAGGACACGTTCAGTGTCCAGCGGCGACACAAGGTGGACGAGGAGCTGGCTGCGGCGAAGAAGGAGGAGGAGCGTCTGGAGAAGGTGTGGGACTCGGAGCGCACCCGCGTCAACGAAATCAAAGAAATCAAGGAGCAGCTCGAGCACGCGCGCATGGCGCTCGAGAATGCACAGCGGATCGGTGACTTTGAGACTGCTTCGCGTATTCGGTACTCGTCCATTCCCGCGCTGCAGAAGCGCCTGCCCGAGGCAGAGGCTCAGCTCGAGGCCGAGGACAAGGCGAACCCCGACCTGGTCATGCGCGACAAGGTCACGAGCGAGGACATTGCGACGGTCGTCGGAAAAATGACGGGCATTCCCGTATCGAATCTACTCAAGGGCGAGCGCGAGCGTCTGATCCACATGGAAGAGTCGCTCAGCCAGCGTGTCGTCGGGCAGGACGACGCGCTCAAGGTCGTCGCGAACGCGATCCGCCTCTCCCGCGCCGGCCTGGGCCACCCCAACCGTCCACTTGCCAGCTTCCTCTTCCTCGGCCCGACGGGCGTGGGCAAGAGCGAGCTTACCAAGGCCGTGGCCGAGTTCCTCTTCAACGACGAGAAGCGGGCTCTGATCCAGCTCAACATGTCGGAATTCCACGACAAGCACACCGTCTCGCGGCTGATTGGCGCCACGCCCGGCTTTGTGGGCTACGAGGAGGGCGGACAGTTGACAGAGGCCGTCCGCCGTCGCCCGTACTCGGTCGTCGTGTTTGACGAGATTGAAAAGGCCCATCCCGACGTGGCCAACATTCTCCTCCAGGTGCTGGAGGAGGGCTCTCTGACGGACGGCCAGGGGCGGCAGGTGAACTTTAAGAACACGATCATCGCCCTGACTTCCAACCTCGGCTCTGAGGCACTCTACGAGCCCGGGGCAATGACGCCCGACGGCCACATCTCGGAGTCTGCGCGTAACGCAGTGCTGCGCGACGTGGGAAAGTTCTTCAAGCCCGAGCTGATCAACCGTCTCGACGAGCTGGTGGTCTTCAACAAGCTCCCGCCGAGCATGATCCTCGATATTGTCAACCTGCGTCTGCGCGAAGTGGCGAACCGTCTGGGGTCCAAGCGAATCACGCTCGACGTCACGCACGACGCCAAGGAGTGGCTTGCCAAGAAGGGCTACAGCGACAAGTATGGCGCTCGGGCCGTGCAGCGGATTATCCGCGACAAGGTCTCGAACCCGCTCGCGCTCAAGATGCTCAACGGCGAGATCAAGGACGGGGAGATTGTGAGCGTCAGTCTCAGCGGGGATGAGCTCGAGTTCTCGAGCCGACCCGATCCGAACCAGGAGCCGCTCAAGGACGAGGACGAGGCCAAGGTGATGGAGGAGCACGGGGAGGTTGCGTAGGCTGTGAAGTCAGGCTAGGCGAGGCCTCACCGAGGCCGAAGCCGACGGTGGCGAGCGAAGGGTTGGAGTCGCGGGCCGAACAAGCGCGGCTTAGTCTATTGCGATTATGTTGAGCAGGATGACTCGAGCACGGCTCCGCGGAGACTCCCGACGGCGACGTAGTCACGGCATTAGGATTTAGATCATTGGTACTGCTTGCCCAGGGAAGGGAGACAGCACAACAAGGACAACTGCACGCCACTCATAGTACTTTCCACTACTCGTAGATGCAAAATTTACTCCTCCAGCGCTGTTTCTCGTAGTTCGTCGCCGCTCCCCGGGTCGAGTGTCGCCGGCGTCACCAATCCGTCCGCCGAGGCCATCGCCGCGGCCGTGTGAGATGGGCCCTGAACAAGCTAGTTATGTGACGTCGGCGGCGGTGGCCAGGCTCTTATCCGGGCTAATGACATTAGCCTTGACTCTAATGGTCCCTTTCCCTACCCTATAGATCCTTAATTGCCCATTAGACGGCGGCCGTGGGAACCGGCGGCGCGAGGTCCGTGCTTTCCAGGGAAGATGTGTGGAGGGCGTCCAGCGGCCAAATTCCTCGCACACACACAAATATGACACACACACACAACGGGCGACGTCGCCTCCGAGCGAGCTGACCGAGCCGTGCCGTGCCGAGGCCGAGTGGGAGGACGTTCATGACGATGACTTGCTTCGCCGCGATGGACTTGTTGTCGTTGTACTCTCTTCTTCTCGTCGTGACCACTGAAGCGTAGCTGATAACATCGGTCCCAACTGGGACCGCCACCGACGCTTATCGAGCCCACATTCCCATTCCAGGAGGTCAACAACTCTCCCCGCATCATGCGCGCTGCGCTCTTTCTCTCCGTGCTTGCGCTCGCCGCGCAGGCGGCGCACCTCCCCCGCCACGGCGACGACATGGACGGCATGGACATGGCCATGGACGAGGTTCACAATGGCACTCCCCCTGTTGCCACTCCCTCTCTCGCTGAGGCGATCACAGCGACCAGCTCTGCACACTCGCCGCCATCCAGCTCGGCCATCACCGCGCCATCCAAGCCCCCAGCACCAGCACCCGCCCACGGACACGGCGGGCACCACCACTCTGGCCCCGTCCGCGAAAAGCTCGACGACGCAGAGGTCCACCGCATCCACTCGTTCCCGCCGACCTACCTCGACGCCGACTTTCGCCTCACCAATGACAGCGCCATCTTTGGCGAGGACCTCGGGGAAGACTGGCACCCCGAGTCTGTCGCGTCGCACCCGGGCCTCATGGTCGCGCACGTCGCCGCCATGATGCTCGCATACTTTGCCTTCCTCCCGATCGGTGAGTACACTCCGTATCGGAGGTCCCGTGCTGGGTCTTCTGGCGGCATCGCTGCGTTCGTGTGTGGCGGAGCTCTGCGGCTGGCCACGAAGCAGCTTGCGGCTTCTCGCCGGCGGCCTCGGACCCGACCTCGGCACGATAAGCAATACTAACTCCAGCCCTTGCCCTGCGCGCCGCCGGGCACCCCTCGCACTACCTCGCCAATGCTGGCTTCCTCGTTGTGGCGATTCTCGGCTGGCTCGCTGGTGTGGCGTACAAGGCTGCCATGCCAGACATGTACCCCGGTGCCAAGCACGGCAGCATCGGAGGCATCCTCGTCCTCACCTCGATCGGCCTGGGTGTTCTGGACTCGCTCGGCCTGATCACCCGTGCCGTCGGCCACTACCGCAGTGGCAACCGTGACTGGCGATCCTTCTTCCGCGAGGCACTCCAGACCACCAAGGAGGACGAGTTCGCCGAGGCGAGCAGGTACGAGATGGTCGACGTCGACGAGCGCCAGCCAGTCTTCTCCCTCGGCGACGAGGAGAGCGAAGCCGAGGGCGAGCACTCGCAGGCCATGTCGCGCCGCAGCACCGGCTCAGAGGGCACGCTCCAGGACACCCTTACCCCGACATCTACTTCTGGCAGTGCCAGCTTCTTCGAGATGACCGGCACCAAGGGCCGCAAGCACCAGTCGCGCAACCAAGGGGCGTACGACCACCACGACACGCCGCGCTGGACCCTCGCTGCCGAGGCCTCGGAGCAGAAGATGACTGCCCGCCGCTTGAGCGAGATTGTCCTCACCTGGATCCGCCGCACGCAGGTTGTCGTCGCATACGCTGCCGTCTGCACGGGCATTACCATATATGTCGGCATGTGCCGCGCAGGCTTCATCAACACGTGCGCCGCGCACATTATCAAGGGCTCCATCTTCTTTGGCTACGGCGTGCTCACCTTTGCGCGCTACCTCGGCGCCTACGCTGACCTCGGGTGGGCGTGGAACCGCCGTCCTGCCGGCTCCAAGGCCGTGTCTGCCGAGATGGTCGAGTGCGCCGTCATCTTCACGTACGGCATCACCAACACCTGGATGGAGCGGTTCGGCGCTAAACACGGCGACCCGTATACTGTCAAGCAGGTGCAGCACATTTCCATCGCGGTCATGTTCTGGTTTGCTGGTCTGGGCGGCATGCTCCTCGAGTCCAAGCGGGTGCGCAAGTTCCTCGCCTCTGCCATCACGACCGACAGGAATGCAAACCGCACCGAGCCACCGACGTACGCGTTCAGCTTCAACCCCCTCCCTGGTCTTGTCATTGCCGTGACTGGTCTCGCGATGGCCGCGCACCACCAGGACTACGTCTTCCAGGTGTCGATCCACTCGCTCTGGGGTCTCCTGCTCGCGGGCGGGAGTGCGTTCCGCTTCCTCACGTACTTCTTCCTCTGGCTCCGCCCGCCGACAGAGAGCACGCTGCCGTCCCGGCCGCCGACCGAGGTTCTCACCTCGTTTGGCTGGGCGGCAGGCGGTATCGTGTTCATGCTGAGCGACGAGGAGGTAGCGTTTGCCGCCATGCGCTCGGGGTACGACGACGTAATGGCCTTCCTTAATTTCACCGTCGCGCTCACTTGCCTCATCTTCTGCTGGATCGTCGTCGTGCTTGCCGTCAAGGGCTATGCGCTCCTGCGCGTCAAGCGCGGCGTGCAGCTCGAGGGTGGCGACGAGGAGACGCGTGTTTAGATCTTACAGTGGGGTTATAATTGCCAGGGCGACCTGGGTGTATGAATTAATGCAGAGTCTGCGGTGAGGTCTTGAGTGCTTAGTTTGAATACCATACAAGTCGTGAGGGAAGGCGGGAACGCGACCGTTCCTTCCTCGCGCCCTTGGTCGAACAGCCTGCGCGTGTCAGAGCGGCCTCGATGGCGTGGTCTGTCGCTTCGTATCCCCCACCGCGATGCTGAGTTGCCCGACGCGTATCACGTCGACGGCGGTGTAGGAGACCGAGGCCGGCGAAGAGTGGGCAACGCGGCGACGCTGGAATGCCAGAGTCTATTCCGGCATGCCTTATACCTGTGCTGCCGCGGTGGCGGGGCTGTGCATTCAGTCGCGGCACTCTGCGGCGTCTCTGAGCGCATGCATGCAGACGCTGCTACGGGTTCTATGCATAGTTCCTTGCTGCATGCGCCAGGACAAAAGCCAAGACACAGCCGCAACAGGAACTCCCGTCGGCTTCAGCAGCAGGGGAACCCTCCTCCGTCTCCATCTCACTCTCCACCACTCTCTCCACCACAATGGCCTCGGCACCCATCAGGCAGCCGCGCGGCCCCCCGTCCATCTCCCAGGCCGCTGCTGCCCAGGCCGCATTCCCGGCCCTGCCTGGCTCGGGCGGCACGGGCTCCGTTTCGCCTGGTCCACCGTCGCCCGACGCCGAGAGCCTCCTGCGCAGGAACAAGACGGTCGCCACGCCGCGCTCGGGCAACGCAGCCCCGCCTGGGACCGTGGGCACAGCTAGCACCGTTGGCGAGCAGCAGCCGCCGAGCATGCTGTCCCACCCACATCGGCGCAGCTTTGGCGCAGCAACCTCGGACGCTTACGCTGCACGCCAGCTGCGGGCCGGGCGCCCAGAGTCATTCGGCGGCCTCGCTGGCGCAGGCACTGGCTTCAGTGTCCTCTCCGGTCAAACCACTGCTGGGAGCGTGGACGGCAGCCTCATCCGCCGTGCAAGTGGGCGATCCGACTTTGCGTCTCGCGGTGGCCAGACCACCGAGGAGACGCTGCTCGAGACCGAGGGCAGCGATGACGGTTCCGCCATCTCGGCGACGGAGCGTGCCGCCTGGGGCAAGGGACTTGGCCGCCAGAGCTCGCTCCCATCGCGTCGGCGTGAGTCCCCTGCTGTGTGCTTGCGCAGTGCTGACACGTCTCTCATTATTGTTCGCATGTCTGCACCGCCACGCGCTCGTGCACTCTCCACGCCCACTTCTACGCCATGTCCCCTCTCTCTGCTGCACCCACTGCAGTCAACGGCGTCAACCCAGGACTGTTCCTCTCGTCCGAGGCTCAGGACGCTGCGTCCATGCCCCCACCGCCTCCCAGGCCACCCCGTCGAGTATACCATCCCAGCATTGACCAAAGTCTCCCTTCGCCTCCTCCGACCTCGAGCATCCAGACCCACTCGCGCAGCAGCTCACACGCTCCCAGCCACTCCATGTCGTCGTTGAGTATGATCATGGCCCCGCCACCCGGCGACTACGGCGCTCCCATCTCGCCAGCGACGCCCGCCTCCGCAGGGCACGGCTCCATGGGCCACTCGAGCAGCGGGTATCCGCATGGCGCGACTGGCGTCTCGAGGACCCAGAGCTTACGCACGCACGTGCAGAACACTTCGCAGTCGATGGACGCAAGCACCCTCGGGCGCTCTGCATCGATGCGCGCTCCAGGCGAGCTCTCATACGCACATCTCGGCTCCCCCCCGCCACCCCCGCCGCCATTCTCCCTCGCCACCCCGCCACGCACCAAGGGCCAGCTCTACCCGGACGACGACGTGCCCGCCTCCGACCTCAAGCGCCACCAGAGCTTAACGCAGGGGTACGGCCAGTCCTCGCGCGCGCGTCTCGAGCGGTCACAGGCACTCCTCTCGCTTGACCAGCGGGAGGATCTGCGCCGTCGCTTGGCGGCCTCGCCAAGTGGGGCTTCCCAGCACTCGGAGGGCGGGCACTCGCGCCGCTTATCCGAGATTGACACGGCGGGTATCGGGCGCAACCTGTGGACGCCCGGCGCAGGGGGCGGTGATGACGGGTGGGCTGCCTCTGGCGCCACTGCGCAACAGCTGCAGGACGCACTGGATGCGCTCTCGCTGCGCGAGGCCCAACCGCACCCGCAGATCGGCGAAGAGCCTGCCTGGGTGACCAACCTCGTTGGCATGCCGGGCCAGCCCAGCCCACAAGCCCAGCAGCGCCAGCTCGGCTGGGACGACGCCAGCCGCCAGTACGCCAACCTCGGGCAGTGGGGCGGCGGCGCCTCGCTCCAGCCGCCCATGAACTACCAGCAGCAGCAACAGCTCTACGCCCAGACGCAGGCTCAGCTCAAGCTCGCGGCGGCGGGTATTCCCGTGCACCCCGGCATGCAGATGCACCACGGCTATATGCCGCAGAACTACCTCGCGCCGTTCCCGGGATATGCGACACCGCCGACGCTCCCGATGCCCGGCGCAGCGCCGGGCGTCGGCGCGCCGCTGTCTGCGCAGGACCTGGACGTGATCGAGCTCGCGCGCAACAAGGGCCTCAACCCCGCGACGTACGACTGTCGCCCGCCGTACGCGCGCTTCTTTGTCATCAAGAGCTACACCGAGGACGACGTGCAAAAGTCTCTCAAGCACGAGATCTGGTCCTCTACCGTGCTGGGCAACAAGCGCTTGGACGCGGCGTACCGCGAGAGCCACGACAAGATGCCGATCTACCTCTTCTTCAGCGTCAACGGCTCGAGACACTTTTGCGGCGTCGCCGAGATGATCACGCCCGTGGACGAGACGCAGAGCTCGAATGTCTGGGCGCAGGACAAGTGGAAGGGCATCTTCAAGGTCAAGTGGATATTCGTGCGCGACGTGCCGACGGCGTAAGTGATCTGAGGGTGAGCTAGAGGACGAGCTGACGGCAGCGCGCTCAGGCATATCCGGCTGACTAACACGCCGGAGAGGAAGCCGATCACCAACTCGCGCGACACGCAGGAGCTGCCGTACGAGGCGGGCTGCGAGGTGCTCCAGATCTTCCTCGACCACCAGCACAAGTCCAAGACGTCGCTGCTGCAGGACTTTGCATACTACGAGCGCCTGAGTGCGACGCGCAGCGTGGGCGCGGCGTCGCCTGCGCCGAGCGCCGGTGCGGGGAACATGACCCCGCAGGGCGGGTATGCGCCGCCGCAGCGGGCGTAGACGAAGCTGCGAGCGACCGCTTGCACGCTAGTTGGCGGGAAGAGCGAACAGGGGAGCGTGAGAGGAGGACAAGAGGTCTTGAGGGCAGGCAACAGAAGCTGGCCGGCAGAACACGACCAGCGTGTACAAGCGGGACATCGACCCAAGCCCAGGGATAGCGACCCAAAACAACTGACGAACACGACGACGGCACCTGGCGTGTCTTAGAGTGAGCGAGCGAACGAGTGTCAGAGTGGGGAAAGTGTACATTGCCATCTATGCATAATTCGACGACGAGAGTTGGGAAGTGGACAGCGAGGGCTCGCTGGCGGCGTCCTCCAACAGCTGTCACGGCAGTGTCAGATGCCTTACTCCAGCTCGCAGAATTGAACCATAGCCTCGCTTCGCTCACTCCTCGCAATGCAAGCAGCATGCATGCCGCACCCAATCTATAAAGCTAGTGGTCACATGATAATCGTTGGTCGTGTCGAAGGTCGCGTCGGTGGTTGCCAGAACAGCGCCGACGGGTATGTGCACCTGGTCGTCTTGCCAGGCGCTGGTGTCGCGTCCTCGTGTTGTCTCCGTCTTTCGTGGGCTGCTGCCGCCCACGGACCTCGAGTCTCTCGTGCTCTCCCGTCTAACGGCTCCTTGCCGGCCTAACTTCTCGCTCCTCACGCTTCCTCACGCCTTCTCTCCTCTTGTCTTTCCCGCTACAAGATCACACACTTCTTCTTCTTCTTCGCCTCCCGTACGGGCGCCGGTGCGCGCTCAGCCTCGGGTCCGCGCTTAGCAATCTTGATCTGGCGCACAAGAGCCTTGAACGCCGCCTCGACGTTGTGGTTGAGTCGTGCAGATGTCTCAAAGAACTCGCACCCGAGACCGAGCGCGAGGGCGCGGCCCTCCTCCGTGCTGACCTCGCGGTCCGTCTGATCGCGCTTGTTGCCAACGACGACAATCGGCGCCTTTTGCCTGCGCGGCAGCCCGTCGTGCCCGGACGACTCGTCCTTGACGAGCTTTACGCGCTCGACAATCTTTTCTACCCGGTCAAAGGTGCTGCGCGCCGCGATGCTGTAGACGACCAGAAAGCCCTCGCCGTCCCGGATCCACTGGTCGCGGAGGGCAGTGTACTCTTCTGCCCGTCAGCGATCGTGGTGCACGACAAAAAAGACGTACCCTGGCCCGCCGTGTCGAGCACCTCGAGCAGACACGGCTGCTCGTCCACGACCCACTGCTTGCGATAGCAGTCCTCAATGGTCGGGTCGTACGTCTCGACAAAGGACGAGTTTGTAAACTGCTATCAGCGGCGCAAGGAAAGGGGCAGCCCACCTGGACAGTCAGGGCGGTCTTGCCCACGCCGCCGTCGCCGAGGACGGTGATCTTGAAGACCATGCGCGACTGGGACTGGAGGTCAGCACCGCTCATCGCTTGCGCCTGCGCCCGCCCGCTCGCCGCCGCTCGGCGCGCACACGCACCATGGTGGAATGGGTACTGGAGGAATGGGCAGACCATCTTCCCGCACAGGGCGGGCGGCCACGGCTCGACGCGTCAGGGAGGAAATTACGCCTTACGGCACTGCTGGCCAGAAGTGCGGTTTACGGCTTGCGATGCGTAAGGCTGCATGCGAGGGTACAGCGGGGCGAGGCTGGCGTGCTCATTCTCGATGCAGAGCTTGCTGCAGGGGGTCGTGTCCGGCTTTTCCCCCCATCAGACACACTGGCGTCGTACTAGGCGGGTGTCACCTCCAAGTCTAGCTTTGCTGGTATCCCTCCCGCTTTGGATCGCTGCCGCTGGGCATGACGTACTCCTGCTCCTCTCAAGTGGGGGAAAACGGTCGATCATCAGAGCCTCCAAAGGGGCCAGGTCACAATCAGGGCCAGCGACCCTCTTGTGCTCTGGCACGCCGTCGTGGCAGCGCGGACCGAGAGCTTATGTGCATTCAGAGCGCACGCGAACAGCGGGAGAGAGGCACATAGGAACGATGAAACGTGATCCGTTTGACGCATGTGGCGGGTGTCACAGACAGACAGTGCGTGCAGAATGAGTGTGCAACAGCTCTCATTCTACTTCGACACTCAGGACGGTCCAGATGCCACATTACAGCTAGGTCACCTCGCTTGGGCTAGTCCAGTCTCCCCCCCGGTATTCCCGGAACCCGCAGACTGAATAGAAGACTTGTCATGTCGTTCCAGCGCCACACTTCTGCCACCAGGTCCTGAAGCCACCCCCGCACCTTCCTGAACGCTGTGGCCGTCCCGAACACCAGCGACAAAAAGCACGCGCCTGGCGGCGGTACGAGCTCTCCAACGGAGAATTGAACTCCGATCTCCTGCGGCACTGTACAGTGACAAGCAAGCATACTGACCATTATACGATTGAAGATGCTGGGAAGGGAGTGGGGGCTGATGTTGTGTCGCGCTCGCGGCAGCCTTTTCGCAATGTGATAATGCCCTGTGGGGAGGGTGTGTCCCCTTGGGTGAAACTGGGCTACTAAGGTAATGTACATTAATGTAGAGTAGTTGGAGACGAGAGTTGATCATTACAATGGAGGGATGTGGAATGGTTTGCGTCTGGGACACCAGCTTGGCTTCCCAGTAAGATGACCCACTGACGCTGGCCGTCTCGTCAGTCTGGCACCGTACCCGGCTGGAAGATATCAAGCAGTCTTGTCTGCCGTGGCGATTACATCAAGTGAACCCGCAGCAGCGCAGCAGCACCAGAGAGGTTAGGAACCAAACAAGACAGAGTCCACGTTCATCACGTGTGTCGGCGATAACTTTCCATCGGCGATAAAGCATTCTTAACCTCATGTTCCGTTTCCGCCACCTCCTCGCTTCACCCATTTCGCCGAGACTAATCCCGCCACCGGCACCCTCGCCTGGCCACCAGTTTCGCCAGCAGAGGTCTCTTCGTACGCCAACCAAAAGGTGAGCTCGACGGCGAGCAGCACTCTCTAACATCCAGAAACCGACGCCATGCCTCACTCTTTCGGTTCCCGGGCGCGCACGCGCCACATGTTCAAGCGCGGTTTCCGTCGTGCGTATCGATTCGGTGGTGCTGTGGTCTGTGGTCGGGTGGAGGGGAGACTGGAGGAAGGGGAGCGGGAAGGATGATGCTGCGCGCGGAGTGGTGCTGCCGCTGTCTTATGCGCGCGTGTGCGCTGCAGCATGCGGCGGAGGCATCGCGGCAGCTGGGAGCGATTGGTTGGAGATCGTTTTGGGGGCAAGTGCTGGATGAGGACCACAGACCACTCGACCTTGCGGTCGCGAACCCGCTGACAGCCAGAGAACGGTGCGCCGAACGTCTCGACCTACCTCCGCGTCTTCAAGATCGGTGACATTGTCGACATTGTCGCCAACTCTGCCGAGCAGAAGGGCATGCCCCACAAGTGTACGCCTCTCCCTCTCGTCTCGTCCTGACAACAGTCTACCACGGCAAGACCGGCATCGTCTTCAACGTCGCTCCCCGCGCCGTCGGTGTGATCTGCTACAAGATCGTCAACGGCCGCTACATGGAGAAGCGCGTCAACGTCCGCATCGAGCACGTCAAGCACTCCAAGTGCCGCCAGGAGTTCCTCGACCGCGTCAAGTCCAACGCTGCCAAGAAGCGCGAGGCCAAGGAGAAGGGCGAGACCGTCCTCCTCAAGCGCATCCCCGTCCAGCCCCGCGAGTCCCGCACCGTGTCCATCAAGGACAACGCACCCCAGACCCTCAGCGTCCGCCCCTACGAGACCACTATCTAAGGGTTTGGGCGGCTTGTACTATGCAGAGATGGATCTCTACCATGGATCGGCGATCGATGAGACTGGGAGCAGTCGAGAGATTAGAGCGAGACCGCGAAGCGGTCGAGCAGTCGAGAGATTAGAGCGAGACCGCGAAGCGGTCGAGCAGTCAAGGGTGAACGAGAGACGAAGGGAGACGAAGGCTCGCGGGCTGGACGAGAGTGTGCCCCACCAGTCGGCGGGCCGTGACGTCGCGAACGAAGACTGAAGATTGACAGCGTACAACAGCTCTAAACATCTAAAACTTGGCAAACCTAACCATCTCCCAACCCGTCCTAACAACCTCCTCAAGCTCCTCTACATCGCCGCACCTCCTCTCCCGCGCAACATCGCGCTCAAGCAGCTCAACGACAAGTCCAAACCGCCCAGCCTTGCGCGCGAGCACTCTGGCAACAGCGCGCTTCGCGACGCTGCCATCAGCTTCACGCTCCGTGTTTAGCTGATCCCAACTCACAACATGAACGCCCGCTTGCGTACGCCGTAATGATCACCACCAGCCGATCGCGCGGCATGCTTTACTCGGGCTCGGCCCGCATTGTAAGTGTACTCCACAGCGAGACAGATCCAGCCTGCTGTCAGCTCGACCAGACCTCCTTCCGCTGACCATGCACGAGCGCGGCGCGCCGTACGTCCAGCGTGCCGGAAAAGTAGTGCGGGATCTTCATCGTCGTCAAGGCGAAGTTTACGAATATGTTCGTGTACACCGTCCGCAGCGCATTGTGGTCCGTGTCCAGCTGTTGTCAGCTGCGCTATACGTTGACAAGCTCACGTAGGCCACGTGGTTGCGGTTCTCTAGTTGTCTGCCGTCAGCTCCCTCGAACGTCAGGCAGCTCACCGGCTGAGCCAGCCGACAAAGTTTGCGCCACGGTGGCGGTTGTTCCGCAGTGCGAAGGACTGTCTCGTCGCTGCGATGGTCAGTGAGTAATGTAATGACCACCCACGGGCCGACATAAGACGCTCGTGGTCGATGCTAAAGTCCAGCGTGCGGGTGTTAATGAGAAAGCCGCAGTACGGGAAGTCTGCGTCAGTTAGCGCGGAATATCCATGAGCTCACTGCATTTTCCGTCGTCCGAGAGAGCAGCCACTGGCAAGGCTTGACCACTACATGCCATTTCGAAGGACAGCAGCGTCTTGGATGGGGAGATGAACGCGCCGTACTTTGGGAATCCCCTCGACATGGTCTCCACGAAGCGGCGGGCGAGATTGTAGTCGTCTGTGATGAGGAGAAAGTCGTCAATGTACCGCAACAGGCGCTGTCGTCAGCTATCGACAGATTTTACGAGCTGACAGTCCCACTCCTCCGCGTCCAGGACAGATGCTCGTTCTCGAGCCACGAGTAGAAGAACGAGCAGAGCAGGGAGCTGATCTTGGATCCTTGCGGGATGCCAGTCTTCTGGCGAAAGTATTTGTTGCCTACCTGCCAGACATTGTTCTGGATGTGGGTGCGCAGGAGGTCAAGGCAGGCTTGGCGAGTTACTTCTTTCCGTTGGGCCTGGCGTCAGCTCGACAGCTACTCGTGTGAGCTTACAGTATCGACGACGATGGCGTTGCGCAGCGATGCTACCATGTCGCGAGCGTGCGCGCCGAATACTGAAAGGCTAGCATCTGAGGCGGCGTTAGGCGTGGTATGGGTTAACGCACCTGCCACACTCGCTCGTGTTTTATACAGCCTTCTCGCTGTGCTGTGTGCACCCTTGCTAGCTGGTGGCAGGAGCATGGCGTAGACCATCAAGCAGTAATCATAGTCCTGCTATCAGCTCACAGAACCACCGCAGCTGACCTTGGGGAGCAGCTGGTCTACTACTTCCAGCATCTTGTCCTGCTTGATCGTGTCGAAGGCTGCTTTGATATCCATCTTGGCGAAGCAGAGCTTGGGTAGGGAGCCGCGGTGCGCTAGCAGTTCCTTCTTCAGGCTTTGCAGTGGTGCGAAGACTTCGTTGGTGCCGAAGAGGCAGGCACCGATATCCTTCCTGCGCCGGTTCTGATGTTAGCTACATGCATGGGCGAGCTAGCTACCTTCTCATACGTGAGAATCTGATGCACGCTCTTCAGAATCTCGTTCGCCGACTGCGGCTTGCCCGATGTACTCGAGACGCCGATTTGATTTGAAGGTTTCTGCTGTAAGCTGGACGCAACGAAAGCAGGAGCTCACTACTCTCTTGCCCAGGTTGACGATCGGTCTGAAGCCGTTCGGCTTAGGAATGAGGCGGACAGCAGATACACCGAATGGGCTATTAGTCGCGGTATCCTCCTCGTCCTGTCATCAGCTCAAGACGTACACGTCAACTGACCATAGTCAGTTCTTCTAGCAGAGACGACTCGAGATCGCGAAGATGAGGCTCAGTAGCGCTTGCCCACGCGTCGTGGGCATAATACACCGTCTCGTAGCGCGTAGCAGCCGTCTCCGTGACATAGAATGACGCCTGAAAAGTCAGCATCTGCATTGGATAACTCTCACCTGCAGGAGTGGGATGAGATATTTATCGAAAAGCCAGAGGACGAACTGCTCCGCGAGGCGTCGACGCTTGGTCGACTCCTGTGGTGGCACACGGGTGCCTTCGCCTACGCATAGCCATGCCATGTCGTTGATTCTCAGACCTTGCATGAGGGAGTGCAGGCTGATGGGCTCGTGCATCTTGGCGGTGATGAGTGTTCGAATGTCTAGGTGTCAGCGGCTTTTGGGGAGCTCGTACTTCGCGAGAGTACTGTCAGGTTATGCTCGCTGCCAGCGAGGTGACTGGAGAGTAGGTGTCGCAGCACTGAGTTCAGGAAGCGATACACCTGGGGTCAGTTCGGCATTACCATTGACGGACTTGGCTGTGAGTGACCGGCTGAAGATCAACGATGGCAGGCGACCTTGTGTCAAGTCTCGTCATGGGCGGTTGTCCAGCTGCAACAGGACGCGAGGGCTCATTGAAGTATCTCTCCAAAATCGCGGTCCCTGGAGTCGTCACTGGCAAGGGAATCTCGGGATACTGGTCCTCGATATCAGCAGCATAGGGCAGGTTCCTCACCAGCTGTACGTCCTCCTGGTCGTCAGCTGCATACGACGCAGTGAAGAGCTCACAAGTCGGTCGAGGCAGACTTTCATCAGCCTCCGAAAATCGATCTTTGCGTGTCGCATAATGAGCTCTCGCACAGCTCCAACGACACCTTTGAGGCGCTGAGAGCTTCCTCGAGCTTCACGTCTACCAGCAACTGCTGGACGAAGGAAGCCCGGGAAGATATCCTGAAGGACAGCCTCACAGGCTGCGTCGGACGGTAGCGGGTTGTCCTTGGACATTACCTTGTTCAGGATGACTGCGTGAGCTCCCTGCAGCCATTGCGAGCTCACACGTGCGGGTGAAGCCGTATACTAGCTTCCCACTTGCCGCGCGGTTCGGGCGACCATAGAAGATCCGCTGTCGAGAGATATCGACGCTAGATGGGCTGCTGTCAGCTGATGGGTACGTGTTACACAGCTTACTTGCAAGTTTTCGGGGCCCGGGAAGTTGTTACGATGTTTGTAGGTTCCTTCCTCCGTCGCTTGAACTTTCTTCCCTCGACCTCCGATGCAACCCGTTTGTGCCCAGCGACCTCTGTAGTCGCGTGGTCATACAGTCTGACCACAGGCAGGCCACATAGTTGGATATAGCAGTTGTTGTCCAGTGGCAGGAAGAGTGATGTGTGCAGGAAGATGTGGTGGAAGGCAGCGTCTCCTAGTCTGCTGTCAGTTGCGTGAAGGGCTGCCAACTGACCTTGACCGAAGTATCGCCCACGGCCGCTCACGCAGGACAGTGCTCGGCACGCCGGCATATCGGGGCTCTCCACCAAAGCGAGTTGCGCTGAAGCTCTCGTGCGACTGCTGTAAGCTCGTTGGCTAGGCCCAGCAGCTCACGCTCAAGCCGTGTACGAGGACATCACCGCGGGTGCCCCGCTTTCTGGCCACATCGCTCAGGATGCGGTCGACAGCTCCCTGTTGGCTGCCATACGCCGGCTCAGAGGGCGGAAAGGCTTTTCTGGAAGTCTCTACAGGAGCGCAGACAATGGTCGAGAGAAGGTCGCGGTACTCCTGGGGATCTGAATGGAAGACCACATCCTCGCTTGTAGCTTGCGTGAGGTAGCTGCCGAGAGTCTCAAGACGAGGGTAGTAGGCTGAGAGTGTCTTATGGCGTAGTGGGCGGTCTGCCACTGTCTCTGGCTCTGTCATCGGCTCATTTGGAGGAGAGGAAGGTAGACAAGAAAGAGCAGGGGTGCGGTTCATGAGCGACGGTGGAGGTGGAGGGAGGGTGACACTCGACGTCAGGCTGACACTTTGTTTGGTTCCGCCAACTCCCTCCAATCTTGTCTCACTACCGACTCTCTACATTGCAGTCACATCTCTACGGCCACTCGTCCTGCCAGCGCATCTCCCGGGTGTCGGGGTGCATTCTCTGATTATCAGCGTGGCCTCAGCCAAACTGACGTCTCGAATGGCTCGAACAGACTCGAGCAGGTCCAACACCGAATACCGCGACCGATGCGTCTGGTCGACAATGTTGAAGTGAAACTGATACAGCATGTTGGTCGTGAGGCGGTCCATGCGCACGTCCACCTCCTCGGAAGTCACGGATCTTCTTAGCGCAAGAGTACAGGAAACCCACCGGTCGTACCAGAAACACCATTCCTGCTTTCAGTCAGGACGACAGGACAACCCACATAGGCGATGCGGGGGAAGAACTCGGAGAACCACCACCGCTGGCTTGATGGCGTGTGCGAGTGGTTCAGCCTGTCTCAGCTCTGTCGACTGTCGGCGTACATGCCCTCGGCGATTTTGATGTCCTCCTCATCAGCGTCGGCTGTGTCCAAACTCACATCGAACACGAAGTTGTCGACCTGGAAGCGCTCCAAGTCCCTGTCATCAGCGAGAAGTACCTCCACGCACGAGAGGTTGTGCGACTCGCTCTCGGGAAACATATACTCTACCGTCAGCTGGCCCACTTGCGCCTCACGGTCGGTGGTGAACGGCTCGAACGACGGCCGGTAGGTGACCTGCGTTGGCGGCGGCGCCATGCTGGGAACATGGAGGTTCTGGGAATCATACGGCGGGTAGTCGCCTTTATGGCCATCTCGGTGGCTGTCAAATGCACACAGGACCGCGGCGATCATTGTTGCTTCCAGCGGGCGTTCGAGGGAAGCTTCTTTCGAGCCGGCTGGAGCCTTTGATGCGGGAGATATGGTTTCGCGGCAGCAGTTCGTTGCAGCTTATTGGCGTTGGGGTCGCGCCCAGGACGCCCTTGGAAGCTCGCTCGTCTGGGAAGGTGTTGATCAGAAGCAGGGCGCAGGGCATGCCGGCCAGCGCCGTGAGGTATACTCCCAGATCGTGCCGAAGAGTGGTCGAGTAGGACAAGTCCGACGCGCATCTGGCATCTGGACTGGGGGAGCAGCGACTGATCAGCACCTAGCCGGGCTTGCCTCTGGGCAGGTTGCCCACCTCACCGACATTTCACGGCCAACACCGGTGCACACATCACATTCCAAGCTCAGTCAGCATACCACTCGGACTCCACTGGGCGTGAGTACTGCTCCTGTGACATGGCACCACGAATGAGTGGGAGCGAGTAGAGTCGTGCGCAGGGCGCATTCGAAGCTGGCACCAAGGAATGCCCCCGACGCGAAAGCGCGCGAAGGCGTCAGAGTGTGATGACACCGTCGTGGAGAACGGACCACCAACCCAGTTAGAGATATCAAGTGGCTCTTCTGCCAGGTGTCACTCGCAACCAGTTCGAGTGACCACACCCCAATTCCACACCCGTCCAGCCGGAGCGCCACCATCACAAGATCCGAAACCACCGCCGCCACCGACTCCGGCGGCACGACACTGAGACTCTTGGAGCAGAGGCTTGCCCCCTCCCACCCAAACACCCCCAACTATCCCGCTTGGCAGGTGCGTGTAATCGAGCTAATCCGCCCTCGCCGGGCCAATTGAACAAACAAAGTAGTACACGTAAACTGCGGAAGGAGGTGCCTAGGAGCCGGAAAGGCTAGCGCCTTGGCGGCACCAGACGAGAGGGTTCGGGAGCGCCGCCAGGGCAGGGGTCCGTGCTCGCGTCTGACCGGCTAGGGGGGGCCACCCGCGTCCAACGCGCGGGGTGTGCGCGTCGAGCCCTGGAACCCAGTAATTGGACCCTGCAGGATCGTGTCGCATCCCGCGAGCCCTTCTGACCAACTTGCTTCTCCTTTGGTTGGACCTGTTCATCAACACCCAACTACTCCTCCTCCTCCTCATCAATCACCTCTTGCTACTCGGCCAGGCGCTGAGCTCTCTCTACATCTCGACTCTCTTTTGTTACACCCCTCGACACTCACTCGACAACCACAGGCCACTCTGCGAGCGACCTACATCACATCCACCATGCGCGTTCTTGTCCTTGCTACCATCCTCACCGCCCTCGCGGCCGACGCTCGTCCCCTTAAGCGCGGTCGCTGCAAGCCCAAGCACAACACCACCCTCGACACCACCCCCACCGGCGGCAACCTCGTCGTCGACCACGGTTCGACCCCGACGGGCACCCCGGTCACCCCCACCGGCACCCCTGCTACCACCCAGCCTCCTACTGAGAAGCCGACCGAGAAGGCAACGGAGACGCCTACCGGCACGGACAAGGGCACCGAGACCCCTACCGGCACGGAAACGGAGACGCCTACTCCCACCGACACCGAGCCTGCCACCACCGAGCCTGCCACCGAGCCTGCCACTACCCAGCCTCCCACCGAGCCACCCACCACCCAGGCCCCTACTGAGACGCCGACGGAGACGCCCACGACGACTGCGCCCCCCGAGTCCACTCCCACTCCCACCGACGACGGCCGCATCCGTCTCAGCCTCGAGGACCCGGCCAGCACCGGCAGCGAGGCGGACCACGCGTCGATCCTCGAGCTCCACAACCAGCTCCGTGCGCAGTACGGCGCCGCGCCTCTGACCTGGGACCAGGGCCTCGCCGACTCGGCGGCCGGCTTTGCGTCGCAGTGCACCTTCACCCGCGCGACGGACGTTGCCAACGGCCAGACCATCGCCGCGGGCCCGAGCGACAGCTACACCTGGAGCTTTGGTGACCTCTTCAACGAAGCTTGGGCCAAACAGGCGTCCGACTACAACTGGGACGCGCCGGGTGCCTCTGGCACGGACGGCAAGGACGCGGGCTACTTTGCCCAGGTTGTCTGGAAGGCGACCACGTCGGTCGGCTGTGGCTGGAAGATGTGCGGCAACATTCCCGGCGGCGAGAGCAAGAACGTTCTGTTCACCTGCGAGTACGCCCCTGGCAGCGCCGCGGGCGACGACGCCGAGGCGTACCGCGCCAACGTCGGCACCAAGGCTTAGGCCTCTTTATTTCTTATCCTCTAGTGGACTCTGGCCTGGAGGACTCTTTTGTGCTGTAGCTGGTCTCGGCATGCATACCTGTTCACGTGTGGGTGCGATCTAGAGTTTCGCATCTTGCTTCATGACATTACATTGCCGTTGCACAGCTTTGCTATCTTGACTACTATCTGGCCCATGCAGAACGGTCACGACAACGAGTAACGATCAGACCCGCAGATCCAGTGCCTCTGTCCCGGGGCAACAGATGGGAACAGATGAAACGCTCCTGCTCGTGAAACTTGCAAACATCGAGATTCTGAACTTTGGCGAGAATGTTTGGGCTGGAACAAACACCGCTGACCGCCAGCCCGCGCCCCGCTGAGCCTGAGGGATAGCTCGACGCCGCCGCAGACGATGGAGACATGCACGGCATACATTATAATACAGGCCACCAGTCCTACAGCACCTAGATCCGTCCGTCAATGTCCGCAGGATACTTGCCCGAGAAAACAGGCATCTCAGCCAGCTCGTCGCGAAAGTCCGCCACCGGCACGCTCTTTCGCGACTTGTAGCTCTTGATGGTCCCAGCGCGCGAGGCCGCGCGCGACGCAGGCGCGGTGTTGGCCGTCTTGCTCGAGTAGTTGGAATACACACTCTGCACGCTCTGGCGGTACTCGTTCTGTGCGCGCTCGAGCGTGGGTGGCGGCAGGACGTGGGACTCGGCGGTAGGGCCGTCGGGGTGGTTGGAGCCCATAGAGGGCACGGGGGAGAGGGGGGCGCCCGCGAGCGAATGGGCGCCGGCGAGGGAGTGTGCGCTGAGTGGACTGAGGGGCTGGGCATTGCGCCCGACCGTCCGCGGCTGCAGGCTGCTCAGATGCGCCGGGAGCGCCATGGCGCCGTACCGCTTACTCCGCATGCTGCCGCCGCTCATAAAGCTCGGTGCACCGCTGGTGGGACTGTGCGGCTCGAGGTCGACGCTGTAACCCGACTTGGTCGGGCTGCCGTCGATCGTCTGCATCGCGCTGCCGTGCGCGCTCGTCCGCCTGGCCGTGGTGGCCAGACTCGGCGCGCGCGAGCTCATGCTCGTGCCGCGGATACTGGAGAAGGAGTTGAACCACGTCCCACGGTCGGGCAGGACGGGGAGGAGATATGGATTGTTCTGTACCGAGCTGCGCGGGCTCTCGCGCGGCGACGTCTCCTGGCTGTCTGCCGAGTAGGCGAGCGTGGTCGGCGTGGTGGGGAAGATTTGCGAGTCGCGGAGCTTCTCCTTGTCGTCTTCGTAGAGGGCTGGTTCGGGCGTTGCGCGGCAGTGGCGCCTGAGGCGCAGGAGAGCCACGATGGCGAGGAGGCCCAGGAGGACGGCGGCGAGGATGCCAATCACCACCCCAGCAATGGCGCCGCTGGAGAGCTTCTTGTGCGAGGGCTGGGCGGTGGATGACTGCTCGACATGTTGTGAGGAGGTTGGCGTCGTTGATTCGAGCGAAGTCGTGGCGCCCGCGACAACCAATGCTGTCGTCGAGGTCGTGGTTGCCGAGGATGTGGTTTCGCTCGTCGCGCTGGAAGACAGAGCCGTGTTCGAGCTGCTGAGGCTTGACGTCGGCTCCGGGGACCAAGTACTGCTGGGAGTTGTGCTCGTGGCCGCAGCTGTCGGGGCCATACTCGCACTCGAGCTGGTCGGATTCTGCTGTGCGTACGTCTGCAGGATGCTCGCCACCACCGCATTGGCGTTGTTCGGCACCCAGGTGCTGTCGCCTACGCGGGAGTACGAGATGGACCCATCGCCGACGACCCACTTGTACCCCTTGGTGGTGAACGTCTGCTGGGCGCCGCCGAGCGCGCCGTCGTCGACCGTGAGCTGGGTGACGGGCATATCAATGACGGTGGTGGTGAGGTGAGAGAAGTGTCAGACGGTTGGGAGCCTTCCCATCTGGGCTCGTGAGTCTTGCCTGCTGCCGTTGCATGACAGCATGTGCTGAGACAGATGCGGCGACGGGCAGGAGACGAAATACGGCAGCGGGCTGGTCGGGGAAGGCAGGAACGCCATGTTGGCCCGTTTCAGGCATGCCGAGAGGAATGGAATGAGCGGGCCGTCCCGCTCGACCAACGGGGATGAAACAGGCTACTAGAGGGGTTGGCGTTTCGGGCAGTGATGGCTAGCTCGGCCATGGGTGGTGTGTTGGCCTGCTCCTGACACACATCCTGTCCGTCCTGTGGATGCAAGCATGCAGAGCGAGATCGTGAGACGTTTCAGACGTGCTTCGAACTCTGTGCGGGAAGTCTTGGTAGGGAATACGAAGGGCCATGGATTACATTGACAACGTGGGCCTCAGCTCCAGCCGCAGTCGCCTGGTCACGACTCCGCTATAATCCCAGCGCCAACTTCAAGAAGCTGGCCGCGTCATCGTTGGCCTTTTGGAACGACTTGACTGTCCCCTCATGCTCCCACATCGGACGGGCGCCAAAGCCATGTACAGTGTCTGAGGTCAGCCACGCCGCAATGACTCTCACCCTTGTAAACCGTGACCTCGGCCTGCGCATGGCCGTCCTTGAAGGCGTCCTCGAGCTGCTTGACCTTGGCCGGCGGGAAGTGTGTGCTGATGTCAGCCTCGGACGCCATGCAGCTTACTCCTTCTCGGCCAGCAGCCAACGGGACGGACGCGTGAACAGCGGCCACCTCGCTGGCGTGAACTCGGGGTGAAAGATGGCGCCGGCGTCGATGGGCCCATCGTCCCCCTTGGCCATGAGGTAGGTCACCAGCGAGCCGCCACGGCAGTAACCAATGGCACCAATCTTCTCATATGATGGCTTGAGATCCGCCAAAGCCTGCTGTCAGCTCCTAGAGCCATACAGCATCCGAAGGTGCGAACGAGCCTCTGAACGCACCTGGTCGACACGCGGACATGCCTGCCCGTCCAAGATACCCGGCAAGTACGTGACCATGCGCACGAGTTTGGCCTTTGCCCAGATAGACGCCAGCCACGACTCGCCCGCCTTGTCTCCCGGGTACAGTTCGAGGGCGGGGTCGAGATACGACTGCGGTACGGTGTTCGGGATGTAATCTGGCGCGTACACCTCGACGCCGAGGAGGTCCGCATACCGGTCCGCGAGGATCTTGGGGTTATCCTTCCGTCAGCTCACGCCGAGTACTGGACCGACAATGCCAAACCCAAAGACGTCGTACAGGAGCACGAGACACGTGTTGGGATGCTTGAGCACACCGTCCGCTGGTCTTGTGTAGTATCTGTCGAGCGTCACGCCGTCGCTGCCTGCGAGCTGCATCGTCCCCCGCGGCGAACCAGGCAACTCGGAGCCTTGCAGACAGCATGAGCTGAGGGGCATGAACGTCATGGTCAGAATGTCAGTGATGAGGGGACCGGGATGAAGAAGAACGAGCGCCATCGCTGCTATATAGGGAGGTAGTCACCGACCGGGTAGAAGAAACCCATGAGCCCCCACGCGACATCTCGGACTCCGAGGCAGGGATGCATGAGCCTGACGACTGATCTTGCTGAAGCGGGACAAAACGCTTTGAAACGCCCTCGAAACGCCATCATGTCAGGCCCACTTCACGTGCCTCACTTCTCAACGCTGACGTTCGTGTTCTCCCCTCTCACTTTCGACAGCCAGAATGCCTACCCTCATCTCCCTCCCCGCAGGCCGTTCGTACCGCCGTTCGCAGGAGACCAAATGGGTCGACCCGCAGCCCGAGAAGGGCACCATCGAGCTCGGTCTCGACCCGGGCATGGGCATTGTCAACTTCAGTACGATCACATCAGGCTACACTGACAGCAGTCTGGCGCAACAAGGACACGAGCACGGCCGAGGATGTACGCATGGACAAGGAGACCGCTGACGCCAGGACTACTTTGTCTTCCCTGGCGAGGCGACGTTTGAGCGTATCGTTGCCGTGAGCGGCAGTGACCAGTCAGTAGCTGACATCAGGATCCCTCTGGCCGGTCGTTTGCGCTCAAGTTCAACTCGAGCAACCAGGTCCACTTTGTGCGTTCTCGCTGCCCGTTTAGCTTTATCAAGCGATTCTCTGACTCCAGTTCTGGCTCCAGCGCAGCACGCTCACCGACGCGGACGCGCGGGGGACGACCGACATCAATGCGCTGATCCAGGACCCGACCTACGAGTACGTCTTATTGTGGTCGACGCTGACAGAAGGCTTGGCTCGGCTCCCATTGACCCCGCGCACCGCGTGTCGGCTACGCCTGCGCCAAAGGGCGAGGCGGCGCGGGACATCCCTCCCACGCCCAGCGCGCCGCAGAAGGCTAGCGCTTCTACCAGCGCTGCGGCCGCCTCTGGCGCTGCCGCGACGCCCGCGCCGCAGGACAAGAAGAACGAGGACATGGCCAAGCTGTTCTACCAGTGGGCGAACCAGAGCTTGCCGATTCCCGAAGACGGTGAGTTTATTGGCGACCCCGCTCTACTGGATGGTTTCCGAGCTGACAATCAGAAGACGCCTCACTCACTGACATTCTCTCTCCCGAGACGGTCTCGCGCCTCGTGAGCGAGAAGCCCGAGCTTGCAGCGCAGCTGGCGGTACACATGCCTGCCGATCTCGAGCTGCCCTCTGGGGAGCCGCTCGCGTCTGCGGCTGGCCTGCAGCGTGTCGTGGGCACGCCGCAGTTCCGCGACGCCGTCGCCAACCTTGAACTCGCGCTCCGCAGTGGGGCAATCCCCGATAGCATGGTGCCGTGGGCGCATAGTCCGGGCGGCGACGCTTGGAATCTGCGCAGCTTCCTTGCTGCCCTGCGGGACGCGGGCAAGGAAGAGAAGGACGAGGACAAGATGGAGACTGACTAGTGGAGCAGAGCCAGCGTGCTGCTCATCGTCGATGCACATTGTTCACTTTCAATACAGCCATGCTCCCCACAACTGACACCAACACCCGACGGCTTCACTCTTTCATCGCGCCACTACTACTACCCTTTGCGCCGAAGCGCCTGCTCCAGGGGTTTTACAGGGGATGCGCCACGAGGGCGGAACGACTAAGATCGAAACACAGTGAGATGAAATGGGGGTTCGAACTTCTGAGAATGGGAGGGAAAGACGGACGGAACGGGGCGCGCTACGCAAGCCTAAGCCTGGGGAGCGGCGTTGTTGTTGGGGCAGTTGGCGTTGATGTGGCCAACCTGGCCGCAACCGTAGCACTTATATCAGCATTCCCCTGCAAAGAGGGACTCACAGTACGGCCCTGCTCCTGCGGGCACTCGCGAGAGATGTGGCCATCCTGGCCGCAGTTGTAGCACTTGCGCGAGCCGCCAAAGCCGCCGCCCTGGGCACCGCCGCCGAAGCCGCGGCCACCGCCGCCACCGCCCGAGGGGCAGTCGCGCGAGATGTGGCCGACACCGCCGCAGGTCTGTTGTTAGCTAAAGCCATGAGGGATCTAGCTTACGTAGCACGACTTGGAGCCGAAGCCGCCACCGCCACCGCCGCTGTAGCCGCCGCCGAAACCGGCACCGCCGCCGAAGCCGCCGGCCTGGGCGTCACCCGACTCGGGGCACATGCGGGCCTGCAATCAGAATGTGCTTGTGACAGTTGGTCAGAGGTACTCACAATGTGCCCGGGCTTGCCGCAGCGGTAGCACTCGCCACCACCGCCGCCGCCGCCGCCCTGGCCGCCAAAGCCGCCGGCAGCGGGGCCCTGGGGGCAGGCGGAGGAGAGGTGGCCCTCCTGGCCGCAGGTGTAGCAGGCCTTGGGCTTGGGCTGGGGGCACTCGCGCGAGAGGTGGCCGGCCTGGCCACACGAGTAGCAGGTGGGCACACCGGCCTGCTGGGGTTAGCGGCGCCTGGGCGATGGGCTCACGTCAGGGCAGACCTGGGCAATGTGGCCGGCTATCAGGGGGTCAGTATGTCGCCAGGCCAGTTGGGTGGGCGGTGGCGTGAAGAGAAAGAGAGAGGGGGAGAGGCCTTGGACACAGACGCGGGGAAGGCAGGAAGCACGATTCCATTGCATGCCCCGCTGCGCTGCGGGAGTGCTTGTGAGCCAAGCACGGCAGCAGGCACAGCCAGTGGGGACACGAGAGACTATGTACGAAGATGCTTTACAGCTCGCTCCACGCCTTCGCGCTCGCTCGCCCACACATCCGTACACAGCCCGCCGGACGAGGGGGTTGGTCGCTGCCCCGCGTCCTGGCGGCTTTCACGACATACACACGACACACTGCGGGGGAGGATCCGGATGATCAAGAGATCATCTCGAGCCCGCCACCGCCCACACACCACCACTACGCACGCTGGCCACAGTTGAAGCAGTTTCCGGAGCGGGGGGCGCCGTACATCTTGTCTGCGAGAAGGAAGGAAGGTTGAGTGGCGCGATGGAGTAGTATTCAGGAGGAACGTGTAGTCAGCATTTTTGCTCGCCAAGGGGGGACATCGGCGCGGCCAGAACGGGGGCTGCTTGTCACCGTCGAGTGACCAGCCGCGCACGATGCCCTCGGTGTTGTCCTCTGCTTACCTTGTTTCTCGTTGTGTGTTGGGGGTGGAGGAAGAGACGAGGAAGATGTTTGCCGGGCTGTAACCAGAAGGGCGAAAAGGATCCACAGCTGGAATACCCCGGCGATACGCGGAGATGCCAGTGTGGCACTTGTTCACTGTGCGGTGTGCGAGACGTGCCCAGTCTGTACGATGCAGTGAACTGTCACATATATGAGTCTACGGATGCGATGTTGAAATCAGAGGAAGTAGCTGCGGTCAGGCTGGTGCATGGGGGCAACTCACCGGTCACCAAAGTCGCCAAGGCCGGGGGTGATGTACGACTTGGCGTCGAGGCCATCGTCGACCCAGGCGGTGATCTGAGGGAGGTCAGCTGCTGCATATCAAGAAGCGAAGCTGAACTCACCACACGCATCTTGGGGAACTTGGCCGACACGCTCTTGATGCCCTGCGGGGATGCGATCTGAGGTCAGTCAGGTCCGACATGCAACCTACGAGGTTGAGGAAGAGGATGCGCTCCTCCTTGACGCCCTGCTCGAGCAGCACCTCGATAGCCTTGAGGCACGAGCCGCCGGTCGCTGGCGTCAGTTCGCGTGAGGGCAGAGGAACTCACCCAGCATGGGGTCGAGGAGGAGGACATAGCGCTCGGCAATGTCCTCGGGGAGCTTGGCGTACTGTCGTCAGAGATGTCGAGAGGAGAGACGCACAAAGAGCTTTGGCAGAGTAGTCTCCTCGTCCTGTTATTAGCTTGCCTCCAGTCATATATCTCACACGCTGGATGAGGATCTACAGGACCCGAGAGGTCAGCTTACGTCCCACTTTTGGCACCGCTGCGTACCTTGCCAATACGAACTGCTGTCAGGCGCAGACTCTACAGGGACCTACCAGAGCGGCAGCAGTCGCGCAGACCGGCCTCCATTGCCTGAGGTTAGTCTGACCACTCGGGTCCTCGATCGCGACATACCTCGCCGGCTGTCGTCAGCAGTGCAAGGTTGCTAGCTCACCGCGCATAATAGAGACACCACAGATCCTTCCCTGGAACGAGACACCACCAAAGTCAACGTTGGTCGGCGTCATGACCGTCTTCGGCACCACCGGCAGGTGGTTCAGGCCTGAGGTCAGCTTTGAGACACAGCAGCCAGCGCGTAGCTACAACAGCTCGTACACACCTTCCTCGACCAGTAGCCGGATGATGCGGTCAGAGTAGCTTCCGTTAGTAGCGCTAGAGCTCTCAGCCTACAAGACAAAGTCACCACTGTACGTCAGCAAATTTGCCCGCCGGCGCGTGAGCTCACCGCTGCGTCTTCTCATCACGAATGAGGGTGAGGAGAGCCTGCAGCTGCGCAGTAGGCGGGAGAACGATAATGTTCTCGCCCCACTGAGACGAGGAGGTGGCGGTCGGTACGGAGACGGCGGACATTGCGGGCGATGGACGGGTGGAGGTCGAGATGAGCGCGGGATCGGCGGCGGGGATGGAGCTTGGAAGAGCTCTGCGAGTGGAGATGAGGTTGTAGATGAAGAGTCTGAGGAAACAGTACCGCCTGAGCACCGGTCGAGAAATGCGCAATGGGCGTGAGGATGCGAAAGTTGAGCAGCAAGGGATGTCCGGGATGCTCGGGTGACCACTATCACAGTGTCGTCAGGCGTCCATCTGCCACTTCCTCCGGGCGTCCACTACGCTGTTCTCCATCTCTTGTATGCATGCACAGAACCATGTCTTCCGTTGCTCTCATGCATGCCCAGTACTCCAGAACGAGGCCAATGCACAAGTCCGACCTCATCGGCGCTCAAATCTCTGGTACCCATAAGTGGGGGGACTGACTGCATTATGACGCTGCTCGACAACATCAAAACAAACCCAGCGTCATTTCTCGCATCCACAATCGCAATGTCCAAGAACCACCCGCTGAGACGCATCTCGACGGGCTCGCTGAGCTCGCTGGCTCGCTCGCAGGACCGCGCGAACACGTCGCCGTCAGGGCTCGACTTTCTCGCGCCCGCGCTCACCGAACTCGCAGATGAGGCCGCGACTCTCACTCAGAATGTGCAGCGGATGAACCACCTCCACGACGCCTTGGACCGGTTCAATGAAGGCTTCGCGGCGTATATGTATGCGCTCAAGATGAATGCCTTCTGCGTGGAGTGGCCCGAGGCGCCGGATCAGAACACCTGGAAGCGTGTGGAGGAGGCGAGGAAGGGTATGTGCTTCAGCTTCCAGAGTCTTCTGACGCCAGTTCAAGCCGCGCAACCAGCACCAGAGCCACAAGTACAGACGAAGCCAAAGGGACGCCCGCCTCCCTCGCCGGCTGCACCGTCGCACGCCGACATGACCTACGCAACAGTGATGTCTGTCGAGGACGCGCCGAAGTGCCGCACTGCCTCTGCATCTACCGCCAACCGCAGGCCACAAGCAGCACCAGCGGTCAAAGCCGCCCCATCTGCTGCGCAGCGCAAGGCTGCAATGGCAGCCAAGAAGAAGCGCGAGCTGGAGATCTCGCGCATCATCGATACGCAGCTGCCGCTCGAGTATCGTGGCGGGGACCCCGACTTGCGACTTGTGGCCGAGCAGGTTATTGCCAAGCTGATGGAGAGCAACGGGTGTGCCAGTGCGTTGTGTATTGAATCCAACTCACGCCAGTCGCCCAGATCACGTCGCCGAGGTTGTCGCATCCCAAGGTCAACAAATGTCTTATCGCGCTGGTGGCGAAGAAGCTTGTGGGAAAGAACATGGTCGACGTGAGTTTTGGTGCTGGCCGTGCTAATTGAAGGGACGGACTGTATACTACTGGGAAGGGGCGTGAGACGTCGAACATCTGTTGTGTGTAAATCATTGCATGGCTGTGGGCTGTTGTTGGCCGAACAGCTGAACAGGCAGTTTCACCCCATTGACTGTCGCTAAATGGCAGGCAACAGCAAAAGCCAAGTTCTCCACTTCAAGCCCAAGACATGCTCACTTCATCATATTCACACCAGCTCACGCCCAGGACGGCTTGCACAGAATCCAGACACAACCCACTTGCGGCCACTACTCAATAGTCGTGAAGCCTGACGAAGTATTGATCGGGGACATCCAAGCACTGCAGCTGGATATGCACGAAGCATCTCAGCAAGCTCAGACTTCCGGTACTGGACGCTCGGATGGATCGGGCTAGTGCAACACTTCAGGCACCTCTGCACGCGTCGCGTCCCAGTCGCCAGTTGACCACCTACAGCACCGCCCCAGAGACACCAACAATGGATACACCCCCTGCGTTTCACTCTCGGCACCCTGCTGCACATCCCAAGGGTCATGTCGGAATGGTGAGGCAACAAAACTCTCGGCCGGCGCTCCGATCCGACACTGCTGTCTGCCCTGGCTCCAGGCCGTTGGGTCCAAGCAGCTGCTGGAGCTGGCCCGCTGCCAGGAGACCCACGAGATGGGCCCGTTCCTCGCGTACGCAAACACGACTACAAGAGGCAGATCACCAGAGGACCTCAGATCGAGGGGATTACGTCCCGGGCTTCCCGCACAGAACGGCCCCTTAATTCCCCCCTCCTTTTGGCATCGCGGCGCCCATGGCCACCTACCGCGATCAGTTGCATGCTCGCTTTGTCTCTCACACCCCATCCTCACTCATCTCCATCCTCATCCCATCCCTTCGACTCACGAGCAAACTGTCAACGGCGGCTGGATCCGTCCGTCCATTCTTTCACGACCCTCTCTACCTCCGACGCGTCTCGCACTCGACGCGTCTCAACCACTCGCCCCGCGCTCAGACCTCTCGCCGAGCCCTTCATCATGCCGATTCACAACTTTTGGCGCCGCGACGGCGACCGTCACGAGCATCGCAAGCGCATGACCTATGAGGAGATGGTCTCGTACCAGCAGTCGCTTTCCCGCTCGGCCGCTGCCGTGAGTAGAGCACAGACCACTGTGGCGCAGTCGCTGACTTGGTAGGCCAAGGCTACCGCGGTCAAGCCGACCGCCGCTGTCGGCACGACGACCGGTCCTGCGGTGGCGGCCACGACACGTCCGGTGCTCCCATCCAACGACCCAAAGCCGTCAACCACACAGCCAGCTGCGGTGGCTACGACCACCGTGAAGCCGCCGTCGTCTGCTGATCCCGTCGCCCCGTCGGCTTCAACGCGCTCTCCAGTCCCCTCGAATGACCCCGAAGAAGTGGCTACTACGGCCACTACGACCAAGCCTGCGGCGCAGACGACCAAAGGTGTCGCGACGATCACCCAGTCCAAGGCCTCGTCCAGTAGCCACTCCCCGACTTCCACCGCTACTGCGGGGGCTGCCAAGGCTGGCGAGTCCACTGGCATCTCCAACGGAGCCATCGCTGGCATTGTTGTTGCGCTTGTCATCGGCATCGTCGCCGCTGCTGCGCTCGCTGGCATGTTCTACCGTCGCTACAAACAGCGCAACTACAACAAGGAGGCGCCATGGCGCCAGATGGACAACGATGTCACGCCATACCGTGACGAGCAGAAGAACATTTCGGACGAGGACTTTTACGGCGGCGCGCCTGCTGTCCCCGCCATCGGTTCTACGCGCGCACTCGCCCTCGCTCGCCAGAACGCCTTTGACGGCGAGGGTAACCTCCGCCCGAACTCGGAAATGCAGAACCCCAACTTTGCTGGTTATGGTGCTACTCGTGCATTCGGCCCCTACCCGAGCGCGCCTGCCGCGGCTGCTGTTGCCACGTACCCTGTCGACCCGCACGGCCGTGCATACAGCCCCCTGGGCCACCAGCAGTTCCAGGACTACACTCAAGGCTACGGTCACACCGGCCAGCCGCAGTACCAGCAGTACCACGACTACCAGCAGAACCCCTTTGACGACCGCAACGGCCAGGACACGATGATGCAGCAGAACAGCCCGCCTACTGGCCCTCGCCAGCTTGTTGGCCCTGGCCAGCAGTATGGTGCCGCTCCTGTCCCCGCTCCCATTCCTCTCGGCCGCCCCCAGCCTCCTCAGTCCTACGATGACATTGCTGCCGCCGAGATGTACTCTGACGACCGCTACGCCGATGACCACATGGCTGCGCCGCAACACTACTCCCCGCACGCTGCTCCCTCTGAGCTCTCACGGGCCAGCCCCCAGTTTGCCCCGGCTCCGCTACCCACTCTGCGTCCCATGAGCCCGCTCATAAACGCCCAGGACTCGATATCGGACGCCGACTCTCAGCGCATGTACCACGAAGTCGCTCACGCCACGGGCATTCCCGAGCCGTCCGGCTCGCCGTTCGCTGACGCCGATATGCTGCCGCCCCACGCTGCCATGTACCAGCACGGCCAGCCCCTCTCTCCCCTCTGTGAGGTCCCCACGCCGAAGAGCTCTACCATCCCTCTCGGCTCATCCGAGCTTGCTGGCCAGGCCGACCGCCCCCTTCCGACTCCCCGTCCGCTGCCGGCGACCCCTCCCGCCCCTCGTGAGGACGCCTACGGTGGTATTTAGTTTGTAGCTTTGATTGCGCCGGCGCAATGGTCTGTAGGACGCTTGTTGATGCTATTATACTGCGAGACGTTGGCTCTGGTAACGGAAGGGATCTTGATTGCCTAATGCGGCATGCGTAATGACGGGAGCAAAAGTCACGCGTCGGCGGGACGCAACCGCGTTCGTCTGGTGGTATCGACCTCCCATCTGCGCATCCTCGTCCCAGCCGCGACATCCACGAGTCATCTTTCGTGTCCACGCGTCTAGAGGTCTTGGGAATCCATAGCCCCAACCCCTGTGCGCCAGTCGTCAAAACTACCCGCGCAATCGCGTGATGGACGCAAAGTGAGTATTCAAAGCGTGGGACGCGCAAGGTGCCATACTGACCCCAGGCCACCACATCTCCAGCAGGGGCAATCGGGCGGACAGACGCAAACGCCACAGCTCTCACCCCCCATACGCGACAACTCGATGGGCACGCCGACCGGGTTACTCCCAGCGCTCTCGCCCGAGTTGACGCGGCCGGGATCATCGCAACCAGGCCAGGCTCAGGCCCACCCGCAGTATCAGCAGCAGCACCAGCAGATGATGCGGCAGCAGCTGCAGGCTGCGCGGCCGGCGGGCGCGGCGCCGCCCTCGCACTCGCGCACACACACGCCGCAGCACAGCCAGCACAACGTCTTCCAGGCCGTCATGGGCGCGCGGCCCGGGCAGGTGCCGCAGGAGGACGTCGGCGGCGCGGGCAACGTCAAGGTCTATGCCAGCGCGTACTCACAGATCCCCGTGTTCGAGGCCATGATTCGCAACATATCGGTTATGCGTCGCATGGCCGACTCGTGGGTGAACGCGACACAGATCCTCAAGGTCGCGGGGATCTCGAAGAGTGTACGGACAAAGATCCTGGAAAAGCAGGTGCAGACGCAACAGCATGAGAAGGTGCAGGGCGGATGTGAGTAGGGAGAGATGCTGAGCTGATGGCAGACGGAAAGTACCAGGGGACATGGATTCCGCTCGACAAGGGCCGCGCACTGGCAGAGCAGTACGGTGTGCTGTCGATCCTCGCGCCGATCTTTGACTTTGTGCCGCCGCCGACAGGTCCACCTGCGCTGCCGATGCGCGGAGGCAGTGCGACGCCGAATGCAAAGACGCCTGGAACGGGCAGCGGTATGGTTCCAGGCTCGGGGAGCGGCAACAGGATGATGTCGCCGTTTGCGCACTCGACCGCCGTGCCCCCACCGCCGCAGTTTGCCCAGCACCCCTCGGAGATGATGATGGGTCACGGAGGTCAGCAGCCGCAGATGCTGTATCCGCCGCAGGGGATGCAGGGCCAGCCAATGTTCTACGGCGGCCCACAGCACCCGATGCACCAGCACCAGCACCCCCACCACCAGCTGCACCCGCATCACCAGCAGCTGATGTACGAGCAGCAGCAGCAACAATTGCAGCACGCCGCGCTCGAGCAGCAGCAGCAGCACCTGCAGCATGCTGCGCATCAACATGCTCAGCAGCAACATCAGCAGCAGCAGCAGACGCGCCTGGAGCCGTCTGCGCCGATCGATGTTGCACCTGCCCTGCAACCGGCGGCTACGATTAACGGACACGGTTCGCAGCACATGCACGGTCTACCACCTCCAAACGACATGTACGTTGACGCATACGGTCAGCCACGACCAGTGGCAGGCAGCAGTGCGGGGCCACCATTTGTCGATGGTGCGCCACCAGCGAAGCGTCAGCGGACGGACGAGGAAGCACCCGTTGAAGAGACCAATGCTAGCACCGAGGACGACGACGAGGACATTGGCGACCGGCCTCCACTGCCCGCCTCCTTCCGCCTCTCCACCAAACCGTTCAAGCCGCGCTTATCTGCCCAGAGCTACCGCCGGCGACAACAGCTGCTGTCCCTCTTCCAGGCGGATGAGGTGGACGTGCGTGCGGTGTTCGAGCTTACCCCCGGTGAGACGCCAGACTGGGACATCGACATGGTGATCGACGAGCAGGGCCACACGGGTCTGCACTGGGCGTGTGCGCTGGCCAAGATGAACGTCATCGCGCAGCTGATCCAGCTGGGCGCGGACATCCACCGCGGCAACTATGCAGGCGAGACGCCGCTGATCCGCTCGGTGCTCACAACGAACCACGCCGAGGCGGGGACGTTCAGCACGCTTCTGTCCGAGCACCTGGGCGCGTCTGTGAGGACGCTGGACCACGCGTACTGCTCTGTCATCCACCACATTGCATTCTCGTCTGGTCTCAAGGGCCGCAGCGCATGTGCACGCGGCTACATGGCCGCGGTGCTAGAGTACGTCGCCAAGGAGCAGAGCAAGGAGGCCAAGCTGGCTACGAACGGCAGCCCCGTGCCGGACGGGACGAGTCTGAAGCGGCTGGTGGATCTGCAGGATGTGCGGGGAGATACCGCTTTGAACGCGGCAGCGCGCATGGGCTCCAAGCCTCTGGTGAATCTCCTCCTCGACGCGGGCGCGGACAAGACCAAGGCCAACAAGCTCGGCTTGCGGCCGGTGGACTTTGGCGTCGAGGTTGATGCGCTTGCCGTCAGCGCCAGGGAGGCAGCCGTCGGCAGTCTGAAGAGCGAGATCAAGCGCCCAGAGAAGCGCAGCCAGGATGTTTTGAAGAGTAGGTGGACTTTTGGTCAGTACTGACGGCAGACATTTCTGGCCTGTTCGAGGACATGAACAAGACGTTTGACGCCGAGATGGAGAAGCACGTCGAGGCGCTCGGCGGCGTGGAGAAGAGCGTGCGCGTAGCGACGCGTTCTCTGGCGGAGAGGAGACAGCAGGTCGAAGCGGCACGGCAACGTCTAGCGACGCTGGAACAGCAGGCCGAGCGAGCGACGAACGCGCAGCGCGCCCTCTCCGCGCCAGACGCAGACTGGACGGGCCGCACGATGCTCAAAGGCGAGTCGGCACTCCCTCCAGCGTTCGGCATGCTCCCGCCCACCGCGGGCGGCGCACCGGCACCTGAAAACGTGGACGGCGCGCTCGACCTGCCCGCCGAAGGGGACATTGTCGCCCTCCGTCGCCTAGCGGCATGGGAGGACCGTGCGGCCAACCTACTCGAGGAGCGGACAAAGGAGCTCGAGGGCGACGGCGCGGACAAGGCGGTCATGTACCGCAAAGTCATCGCGTTGTGCGCCAAGGTCGGCGTGGAGCAGGTCGACGACATGCTGGACGGGCTCACCACGGCGGTCGAGAGCGACGGGCGCGCTATTGATCTGACGCGCATTGCGGGGGTGGTTAATCGGTTGAGAAAGGTGCCGGCTTGATGTTGTGATAGAGATGTTATTGGTGCTTCGCGAGGTTGATACTGGGACAGGTGCATCTCATTTGCAATGGCGCGCAGAATGGTCTGCAGGCGCGATATCGCACTTACCTTGTCGAGTCGCCGACCCGACGCACAGGCCTCCGACGCACAGGCCTCCGACGCACAGGCCTCCGACGCACAGGCCTCCGACGCACAGGCCTCCGACGCACAGGCCTCCGACGCACAGGCCGCCACTCTTCAGGGAGCAAACGAACAGTCCCACCATTTGGCAATCCTCGACGCCACGCCACAGCAGCCACGATACGGGCTCTCCGCTGCCACTCGACGCCAGTCTGCCTGGGCGCTCCCGAGGAACGGCTGGCCGTGGCTTCCGCTGTGGCTGATGCGGCGTAGCGCTTGTGCAGCTAATCACAGTCAGTGTTGGCTGTGCTCACTCGTCTTCTCGTTCTCATCCCCTCCTCCCCTCAGCCTCCTCCCATCTGCTGACGGCGATGCGCGACTTCGCACATCTTGACGAGTTGCGATGGAGGATTCGAGGGAGTAACAAGTGAGCTCTTCTCAGGTCGTTGTGGAGCGACATGTCACTGTGTGAGATAGTGAGTTCTCATCGAGGTTGACCGCGACAACAGAAGTGAGGTGGCGCTTTGACAGCTATACACATCAACAATGTCGACACATCTCGGCCACCTGCTCCGACTCCTCACGGGGCGCTGCTGCAGCAATTAGAGCGCGCCCCTCATCCACTCACTGCGCAAGGCGCACCTTATCCATTCCACCGTCCCCTCTGACCAAGCCATTGACCCAATCTATTCACAAGGAGTGCTCCACTCACACACACTGCTCCATCCCGAGCCGCCCCACTCTTCGCTCCCTCGTGCGAGTGCTCCCGGTCGAGTGTGCTGCTGCTGCTTCCATTCCGTGGCGTTGAGGCGCAGGCGTCGGATGTCGCCCGTCACAGCTCCATGCCCGCGCTCTCGCGTAGCGCGCCATCGGCGACGCCCATCGCAGTCTCGAGCACACCCCATCGGTGGAGCAGGGCTCCTGGACACTGACCTGGCTAACGCCTCCAGTCCACCGCAACCTCCGCTGACGTGCTCCGGGCCAAGTCGCACTGACATGAACGTTCGCCTCGACTCCTGTGTTGCGAACGCAATACCTAAGATGGTGAACCTCGTCGTGCGAACGTGCTGCGAGCCCCGCTGCGAACACTGCGCCTCGAACGTGATGATCAAACATGGGCAATGGGAAAGATGGGGCGAGGGAACGCGAGAACTCGACATCGAACCCACCTCTGGTCCATGTCTCGCACCAACTCCCGGCCGGGCTCGCCGACCGCTCAGCTCCTACCATGACGCGATGGCGGCTCATCCGTCCGCTGTCCGCACAGCACGGCGCTCCTTTGCCGCGCCGAGCCCGCTCGACTGAATTGGAATTGCGTACGAGACTCACTCGTTACGTGCGAGACCCGGCACGCGTGAGACTCGACGCGCGTCCTCGGCATCCCGTCCCTGCGGCTGCGGCTGGTAAGCGACACCCAAGACCAACCAGGACGCGCCGCGCGTCGAGCTGCAGGGGAGCCCACCTCCCGCCATCCTCGCCCAGGCTGTCCCGCAGGCCTGGACGAAGTACATGACGTCAAAACTACCCACATGTCACATGATGGCATGACGTCAGGCCACATCTCACCACCCAAGTATCTGACGTCAGAACGTTCGATGGCGAGCAAGCTCCTGCACATTGGGCGGGCCCGGGACGTGGCAAGCGGACAGCCGAGGGCGCACGCAGGGCACAACCGAGGGCGCAACAGGCTATAAAGAGGCGGCCCAAGCGCGCGTTCTTCTCATCCACTCCACTACTTCTTCCACCTCACCACCACCTCACAACACATCAACAACATGTCCGACATGTAGGTTAACGACCTGGGAACAGTGCTTACGTAAAAGTGGCAGACAAGGACTTGGGGACAAGGTTAGTGGTCCCAGAGGACCTCACCATCGTCTTCAGCGACGTCGCTAACCCCTAGGCCGCCGCCGCCGCGAAGCCCGACTCCCAGAAGTCTTACCTCGAGCAGGCCGGTGACGCCGTCAAGTCGGGCCTCGACTCGGTCGCCTCCGCCGTCCAGCCCCAGCAGGAGAAGTCCACCACCCAGAAGATCGGCGACGCCGTCTCTGGCAACAACACCAACCGCAACATCTAAGCCTATCCAGGCGCGAGACCGTAGCGGAGCAGTAGTTTAAGAAGATGCAGATATGAAGACGACCATGGGGAGGACTGTGGCCCGACTAATGGGGAGGTGGAAGACCATCGATGGCCGACTAACGAAGGCTGGACCAACCTCATGGACCGAGTTGACGAGCAACGGTGCCACGAACCTGATTTGATTCCGTCGAGATTGATCCCGCCACACTTTATTATTGATCTCAGTTGAGTTTCATTTGCGCCCGTGCCTAATCCAGAATAGCTTATTTGGTGTGTGTTTACAGTGGCTGAGTCGTGGCCTCCTTGGTCGCGAGCGCGCGTGGACTGGCACGCCATCAGACAGAGGACGGCTCACTGCATATCCGCACAAAGCCGCGGACTCAGACGACTTGATACCACGCTGTACGGCGCAGGCAGCAGTGATGGCGGGCCCAACGTCGTCGAAGCGGATAGCGGGCACCTCAGTCGCACTGGCAAAAGGGACACGCCCACCGTGAGGCAGCTCTCCAGGAGCTGGAAAGCGTCTGGGAGGATGCGCAGACTCATCCGTGGTTGGCGCCTGGCCTGGTGAGATGCCTGGGCTAATGAGTGGAACCTCTTGATCGTGTGTATCACAATTGTGCCGCATTCACGCGCGAGGCGTGGAGCACCTAGCTTGCCATCTCGTGCTGACGCCAGATATGCCGTTTCCAAGCGCCGGGCGTGGGTGTCGCTTGACCTTTATCATGGTGTCCATATTAATGCCGACGAGGTCACGAGACGCGGCCGACGGGGCAGATGCGGCATGTCTTTGCCTTTTTCTTCAACAGTCAGCTAGCTGCATGGTCCAACGGCGCCCGCGGATGTCTGTCACGGTAGTCTCACCACTGCTGGTGGCATAAAATACATAGAGCATCTAATCAAGCAGTCCGGCCTACTTTCTCCTAGAGTGGCGGCGCGCCTTGCCTGGCCGCTGCTGGGGGCCGCCTTTGCCCTTCTTGCTGTCGCCGCCGCCCCAGCCCGGAATGTCGTTTGCGCTCTCGCGCGTGTTCTGCTTTGCGCGACGCGACGACTTGCCCATCGAGTACTTGGCGTCACGAACATGGCGGGGTACCTGATGTCAGCCCGCTTCTCAAGGTGTATGTTCAGCACTCACCTTGGACTTGCCATTCGGCCCGCGCCCCGCCTTGCTACCGTGCCGTGGCTCGTCGTCGTCGTTCTCAATCTCGACGCCAAAGTCGTCGTCACCGCCAATCTCCATGCCGTCCTTGCGCTTGCGCTTGAGGCCCTGCACCTTGTCCGCAAACGTCTTCTTGTCCTGCTCGCGCTGCTTGAGCTTCTCGTGCTGGATCTGCTTGCCGTACTTCTTGAGGTCGCGCTGCTTCTTGGCCTCCTCAGACTTCTTGATGCCCGTCGCCTCCTCGACGAGCTTGGAGCGCACACGCTCCATGTGCTCGTCAGACTTGACCATCTCGGCGTAGTAGTCGTTCGGGCGCGAGAAGGGGAGGTCGTACTTGGCACACAGTTTCCGTGCCTCGGGGATGGCGTCGTGCGCCAGCTTGTAGAAGGCCATCTCACGCTTCAGGTCTGGTGTCAGTTATGGAGAGATTGGAGCTCACCATCAGCCGGATCGACGTCGAGGATCGACTTGGACTCGAGGATCAGGTGCTCAGGCCACGGGGTGCTGGTCATCTTGATACTCTCGGTGAGAATGCGCATTGCGGGCTGATATTAGGACGGCAAGGATAGAATACTTACAGCGTTGTAGTTGGTCACCTTGCGCTGCGGCACGGCGTCCTCGTCCATGGACACATCGGAACCAAGCTCGTCAACGGCCAGAGTGCCGGCGTCCTGCTCGTCCACAATGAGCTCGTCCTAAATGTCAGCTGCTAGCGGCTCATAAGACCCACGTCCTCGTCGATCTTGCTCTCCTCCTCCTCCTCGTCCTCGTCCTCGTCCTCCTCATCCTCCCCGTCGCTCTCCTCCTCGCCGCCGGTCAATTGTGCCATCTCAAAGTCGTCGAGGTCCTCGGGGTTGACCAGCTCCATGAGCCGCTGCATGCCCTCCTCGTCCACTCCGTCGTCGTCCTCGTCCGACTCCTCGTCCTCGTCCTCCTCCGGGAGCTCGGGAGACGGCTCCTTCACGGGAACGGGCTTGGGGGCCTCCGCCCTTGCCTTGCCCTTCAGCTTCGGGTCCGATTTGCGCGCCTGCTTCTTGTTCGTGACCATTGTTGGTGGTGTGGAGGTTGCTGTCCAGTCTCCCAAAATTCTGGCAATCGACCGTCTGCGGTGGAGGCGGCGACGGGATCAAATCTCTGCCACACGCGGAATTAATCTCCCTAGCATGTCGCTCGCTGTCGTCGCCGTCGAGCTCGTTGTTTGTCCCATTCATCTCGCCGGCCCGTCTACGGCTCGACACTGCTGGCGTCCGCATAACCCAGACCGCTTGACTGCGCACTCTGGACACGCCAGGTTCCGATTTAAAAGCCGCCAAACGAGCCGGACAGCTGTGATTGCCGCTCGCCGTCTTTGTCACGCGCAGCGCCAACGCGCAGGGGTTGCCCATCATGGATGCAGGTGAGTATTTCTCGGATACAGAGAGGGACATTGCTATAGCACTATTCAGGTTCCATGGCCGACGACGGCTTCGAGTACAAGCCGGATTACCAGTACGATGAGGGCGCCGGCGGCGAGGACGGCTACGAGGAGGAGTCCATCTCCCAGGAGGACTACTGGAAGGTCATCAACTCGTTCTTCGAGGAAAAAGGTCTCGTGCGGCAGCAGCTCGAGTCTTTCAACGAATTCGTCGAAAACACGATGCAGGAGCTGGTGGACGAGAGCTCCAAGTTGACCCTCGACCAACATACCCAACATACCGGTCTCGCGGGCGATGTTACCGTGGGTAGAGATGTCTCAGCATCTGCTGACAGCTCAGAGGAGATACGAAATCACGTTCGGGCAGATCTACCTCGCAAAGGTCGCCATGACCGAGATGGATGGCCAGACGGTCGCCCTCTTCCCGCAAGAAGCACGGTTGCGTAACCTCACCTACGCCGCGCCGCTCTACGTGGACATGAAGAAGACGACCTTGACGGCAGGAAATGTGGACGACCCCATCGAGGCCGACTGGATTCCCGCAACAGACCAGAACGGCGTGATCCAGGACACGGAGGAGGACAAGATTTGGATCGGCAAAGTGCCCGTCATGGTCCGATCCAACTTTTGTTCGCTCCACGCGCTGCCCGAGGACGACTACTACCAGATCGGCGAGTGCCCGTACGACCAGGGTGGTTACTTTATCATCAATGGTTCGGAGAAGGTCCTGATTGCCCAGGAGCGCATGGCGGCGAACCACGTCTATGTGTTCAAGAAGGGAGACCCGTCCCCAATCTCGTACTTCTCCGAGGTCACCAGTCAGATGGAGAAGGGCGGCAAGATGCCGTCCAAGACGGTCGTGAGGATGTACGCTCGTGCGGCGGAGAGGACGACCACTGGGTCGGTTATCCGCGCGTCTCTGCCGTACACCAAGGTCGACATCCCCATCGTCATCATCTTCCGTGCCCTTGGCATCGTCCCCGACCGCGACGTTCTGTCGCACATCTGTTTCGACCCCAAGGACACGGCCATGCTCGAGATGCTGCGGCCGTGTATCGAGGAGGCGTTCGCCGTGCAGGACCGCGACACGGCGCTCGACTTTATCGGTCGCCGTGGCCAGCAGGAGAAGGGCACGCGTGCCCAGCGTCAGCGTGCTGCGTTCGACATTCTCATGAAAGAGATGCTGCCGCACGTGTCCGTGTCGGAGGGCTTCGAGTCGAAGAAGGCCTACTTCCTGGGTTACATGGTGCACAGGTTGTGTTCCGCTGCCCTGGGCCGTCGCGAGCTCGACGACCGTGACCACTTTGGCAAGAAGCGTCTCGACCTCGCTGGTCCTCTGCTCGCCAACCTCTTCCGCATCCTGTTCAAGAAGCTCACCCGCGACGTCTACCGCCACCTCCAGAAGTGTGTCGAGACGCACAAGGAGTTTACCCTCGTCAATGCAATCAAGCCTGGTATCATCACCAACGGTCTCAAGTACTCTCTTGCGACCGGTAACTGGGGTGACCAGGCCAAGGCCATGCAGGCGCGTGCTGGTGTCTCGCAGGTGCTTAACCGTTACACCTTTGCGTCAACTCTGTCCCACTTGCGGCGAACCAACACCCCCATTGGCCGTGACGGCAAGATTGCCAAGCCGCGACAGCTGCACAACACGCACTGGGGCATGGTCTGTCCCGCCGAGACGCCCGAAGGCCAGGCTTGTGGGCTGGTCAAGAATCTTGCGCTCATGTCGTACATCTCGGTGGGCTCGTACTCTGCGCCCGTCATGGAGTTCCTGGAAGAGTGGGGTCTGGAGGACCAGAGCGAGTACTCGAACGCGCCGAACGCAACCAAGGTGTTTGTCAACGGTGTCTGGATGGGTATCCATCGCGACGCCGTGACGCTGCACCAGAACCTGCTGCAGATGCGTCGTGGTGGCCAGCTCAAGCACGAAGTGTCGATTGTGCGAGACATTCGCGAGAGGGAGCTGCGACTGTACACCGACGCTGGTCGTGTATGCCGCCCGCTGTTCATTGTCGACCAAGAGTCGCAGTCGCTCAACCTCAAGCGCGAGCACCTCGAACGGCTGGACGCCGTGGCGGCTGGCGAGGAGGAGGCTGCCTCTGGCTCTGCGTGGGACGACCTCCTGTCCGAGGGCATCATCGAGTATGTCGATGCCGAGGAGGAGGAGACGATCCTCATCGCCATGACACACGAGGACCTGGAGAACGGACGGCTATACAACAACCGTGAGGAGGTTGCGCGTGCGCAGGAGGCGCACAACATCGAGGCCTTCGACCCGGCTGCTCGTATCAAGAGCACCAACTGGTCGAGAAACTACACGCACATGGAGATTCATCCCAGTATGATCCTCGGGGTCTGTGCCAGTATCATCCCCTTCCCCGACCACAACCAGTCTCCGCGTAACACGTACCAGTCGGCCATGGGCAAGCAGGCGATGGGCATCTACTTGACCAACTACCAGTTGCGCATGGACACGATGGCCAACATCCTGTACTACCCGCAGTCTCCGCTGGCAACGACGCAGTCGATGAAGTACCTCAAGTTCGCCGAGCTGCCCGCTGGCCAGAACGCCATTGTCGCCATTCTCTGCTACTCGGGGTACAACCAGGAAGACTCGGTCATCATGAACCAGAGCTCCATCGACCGTGGCCTGTTCCGTTCTCTCTACTACCGTGCGTACACGGATACCGAGAAGATGGTCGGTATGCAGAAGGTCGAGACCTTCGAGAAGCCAGACAGGAACGAGACGCTTCGGATGAAGCACGGCCCGAGTGACAGGTACGCCAAGCTCGACAATGACGGTCTTATCACTCCCGCGACCAACGTCAACGGCGACGATATCATCATCGGCAAGACGGCGCCGATCCCGCCCGACTCTGAGGAGCTGGGCCAGCGGTCTGCGACGCACACGAAGCGCGACGTGTCAACCCCGATGAAGAGCACCGAGCAGGGTGTTGTCGACCAGGTCATGATCACGACGAACGCCGACGGGCTCAAGTTTGTCAAGATCCGCATCCGTTCCACCCGTGTTCCGCAGATCGGTGACAAGTTTGCCTCGCGTCACGGTCAGAAGGGTACGATCGGTATCACGTACCGCCAGGAGGACATGCCGTTCACGGCCGAGGGCATCGTGCCCGACCTGATCATCAACCCGCACGCCATTCCGTCGCGTATGACAATCGGGCACTTGGTCGAATGTCTCCTGTCCAAGCTCGCAACTCTCACTGGTAACGAGGGCGACGCGACGCCGTTTACCGAGGTGACGGTCGAGTCCGTGTCCAAGTTCCTGCGTGCGCGCGGGTACCAGTCGCGCGGTCTCGAGGTGATGTACCACGGCCACACGGGACGCAAGCTCCGTGCGCAGGTGTACTTTGGCCCGACGTACTACCAGCGACTGAAGCACATGGTGGACGATAAGATCCACGCGCGTGCAAGAGGTCCGCTGCAGATCCTCACCCGTCAACCCGTCGAAGGTCGTTCGCGTGACGGTGGTCTGCGTTTCGGTGAAATGGAGCGCGACTGCATGATCTCACACGGCATCGCTGGGTTCCTCAAGGAGAGGATGTACGAGTCGTCGGACGCGTTCCGCCTACACGTCTGCGACCAGTGTGGTCTGATGGCGATTGCGAACCTGAAGAAGCAAGAGTTCCACTGCACAGTGTGTCGCAACAGCACGCAGATTTCGCAGATCTACATCCCGTACGCGGCCAAGGTGAGTAACCAAGATGGCTGAGCTAACGTGCAGCTGCTGTTCCAGGAGCTACAGGCGATGAACGTGACGGTACGGATGTACTCGAGCGAGGGAGACGAGTAGACGAGAGTAGCCAGTGGCGTGTATTAGTAGTGACCCTACATCTTCTGCATGATATAGCACAGCTATTGCTCGCCTGCGCTTGCCGGCACTCGCCAAGTGGGCAGATTGAGCTTGAGCATGTGCCGCTAACCACCCTTGTTCCCCAGCTCAATAGTGAGCCCCAACCAAACAACAAATTTGCTTCCGTCTGGTGGTGGCGGCCGGAGCCGGCCCCATCCGTCATGTCGCCTCCATCACCGTCTCGTCAATCACCACCACCACAACAGCTCTGGCATCAGCATCCCACATAGATCCACGGCGTGCGCATCCCACATTGCTCCTCGTCCCTCCTTTTGCGTTGTTCACTCCATTTCGCGCAGCTACAAGCTCTCGGCCCCACTCATTGCCACCCACACCGACAATAATAGACCCGACCCGCCGCCCCGTACCATGACGAGGAGATAGCACGGCCAAGATGAACACGCTCACCAAGCTGGATGCGATACTCAGTCGCGGCCTGCCCAGTGACGTCGCGTACGGGCTGGCGCATTCTTCGTCGTTGAATCTCGCTGCGCAGGCTCAGCCAGCACCCCTCGCCTCATCGAGTGTAACAACACTCCCTCCATCATCGCACTCCAATGGTCTGCGAACTATAGTGCCACGGCCACGGCGACGCCGCCGCCGACCACCAACTGGGAGCAGCATCAAGCTCCCACCACCGACCACGCCGCTGTTGCTGCGGGTAGCGCTTGCGCTGTGGAGTATCCTCCTGTCATTCTGGGTCGCGCTAGTGGGCGACACGCGAGCGACCAGAGTGCTGCGGCGACAGCGCAGGACGCGCGTCTCCCCCGCGACCGCCAACACCAAGCCTGACGCGAGCGCGAGCAGCGACGACGGCTCTGGATCCGAGGTCGAGGCTGACTGGGTGGATCCCGTCACTCGTGCACCGGATGTCCCGACAACGCCAGAACCAGAGTTTCGCCCGCGCACGCCGACCGACACGACATTCTCCTTCCGCCTCCGCTCGGCGCAGAAGAAGGACGCAGTGTCAATATCGGGAACCCTGGACCCCTCAGTGGTTCCCAATACCGCCGAGCGCGACCAGCGCGACGCGCCGCTGCAGACCCAAATGGTCAAGGTGGAGAATGGCGCTGCGCCGGCTACACCGCGGCGCGCACGCCTCTTACCGAATCCCATGCAGACATCCCTCCTCGACCCGTCTGTTCCAGCCGTCCCCCATCGGAATATTGCCATACCGCCCGTGCCGCGCATCCACCAGACGCCATTCCACCTCCAGAAGACGCTTATTCTGGATCTGGACGAGACTCTGATCCACTCGACGTCGCGGCCGATCGGTAGCGCGCATGCCGGCGGTGGCCTGCTCGGTGTCGGCTCTGGGCTGTTTGGCCGCAAAGCACGTCGTGAGGGGCACACTGTGGAAGTGGTCCTAAACGGCCGCTCGACACTGTATCACGTCTACAAACGACCCTATGTTGACTTCTTCCTCAAGAAGGTCGCGTCGTGGTACACCCTCGTCATCTACACTGCCAGCATGCCCGAGTATGCCGATCCAGTCATCGACTGGCTCGACAACGGCCGCGGTCTGTTTGCCAAGCGGCTGTACCGCGAGAGCTGTTTCCTGCAGAACAACGGCAGCTACATCAAGGACCTCGCGCTGGTCGAGCGCGACCTGGGGCGCGTGTGCTTTATGGACAACTCGCCGATATCGTACAGCTGGAACAAGGGTACGTCTGGCCATGGGTCAGAACTGACAACAGCGAACGCGCTCCCCATTGAGGGCTGGACGTCGGACCCCAACGACGAGGCGCTGCTGCACAGCATACCGGTGCTCGACAGCCTGCGCTTCGTGACGGACGTGCGGAGGATTCTGGGGATACGAGGGTTTGCATGATGTAACAGTGTTCTTGCGGAGGGTCGCTAACCGTCGCTCGGTTGGGGACCAGGTCGCGCAGATCAGCTTGGACAACTAACCGCGATGCGCACGACGTGGAGCTCCGTCGCGTTATTAACGCCGTTGAGCCACTGACGTCGGCGGCCGTCTGGCTATTATTAGCCGACACGGCAAAATGGGTACAACATTGGATTTACCAGCCACCGCTGTGGCTCGTGTCGGGACGTGCACGCGACCAGTCGTTGCAGTGGAAGGTCAACTGGTAATCGGATATCGGCTCGCTAACGTGAGGGCTGACTTGAGTTGGTGAGTTAGGCGTCGAGCAACAAGTCGCTGCCGTCGTTTTGTGCTGATGATTGAGCGTTCGAACAGTAAAGTCTCAGTCGCAGCTTATGGCCTGGAATGTACGTATGCTTATCGATAATCCAGCTGATAGCCATTGAAGACTGCCCGGCTCACAAAGAGTGGGGTCGTCGATCAAACCCAGAAATCGCATGAGACTCTGGGTGGAATATGAAGGCACAGTCGAGGCACCGCACCCAATCTTTCACCTCACCACGGACTCACCTCTGTACTCCATTCTCATCCAGAGCATTATGTCCGTATCAAGGGGATCGCTCATGGCATGCCGAGCACCGAGCCGTCGACGCTTGGACCGTTTGAGGCGGTCAGGGGCGCCGAGTGGTGAAAGTGCCAGAGAACCAGACTGTGACCTAACCCCAAGTTCGCCGCCATAGCAAGCATCAGCCGACTGAACGGGAGCATTGAGAGCTTGTATTACACTTCGCCGCCTCGACAGCGGTTCGTCGCAGAGCGCGCAGGAGGCAATCTTCATATAGGCTATACGGGGCAGGCGCTTTTGCCAGTCCTCTACTGTCAGACACTGTGATGATGTAAACCCATCCAACTGATCAACGTCCTAGCCGCTCAAGCGATGTCCTTGGACGACGCTCCAACCCACACCAAGTTGTTCCGCGCCGGACCTGCAGATCCCCCTTAATTCGTACACCATTCTGCACGTGCGTGCATTATCTGTAATCTGCTTGTCTCACCAGCACGGCATGACGATATGGCATGCCTGCCAAGCACAGCCGTCGGCACCGTCGGCAGCGGGTCGGCTGCTGATAACGCCAAGGCACAGTTTCAGGAACGCCAGGAACGCGTCGTTGACGTCTTGGCATCGCACTGCTTGATGCCATCCACAACTTGGGTCTGACGGAGCGGCGGCGGCGGGGTTGAGCGGGGCAGGCAGGAGATATAAGCCAGTGCAGCGGGAGATCTCGGCGTCGACACCCACACCCACATATACGCTTACTACTCGCACCAAGCCACCTCATTCATGATCGCGTCCCTCACCCTCGCACTCCTTCCCGCCGTCGCCGCCGCTCCGGTACTCCAAGCGCGCTACGACCCATGGAGCAATGACTCCCCAAGTCTCCCCACCCCCGCGCTCATCGTCGCTATCGTCATTCCGATCCTGTTCGGCATCGCCCTCCTGTTCGGGATGATCAAATGCGTGAGTTTCCCGCCACTTGCAGTCTCTGACTCCAGTGCATGGCGTATCAGGTGTCCAATCGTGCCATCGACGTCGCGGCCAACCACCAGACCAGACCTTGGAACTCGCACACGCATTCCAACAATATGATGATGTCGCATCACGGGGGTTACCAGCACAATATCCATCACCATGGCGTCATGTACGGCGCGGACGGGGCTCTGGCTCCTGGGAACAACCCAAGCACGTACCCACCGACGTCGAGCTTTGCTGCCAACCCCATCACGCAGCCCCCGCCGTCGTACTCGTTTGACAAATAAAGGAATGGCCGCGCAGTTGTGATTGTACTCATGCTGTTTGTATGCACTGTGTAGACGCCACACGGAATAAGGTTATCAAGTTTGAAGGACACACAGATTGACAGTAACGCCTCGCAACCGACAAATGCTGCAACCCAGTAGTCTTGTGAAATCAGGATCACGTGACTTTCCCCTTCCACTCACCAGCCCATCGCGATCTTGGGATCCCTCACATGTCGCCTTCACCCCATAACACTGAACGCTTGGGGCTCCTCATACAAGGAGACTTGCCCGGTAAATAGCACTGCCGAACTCGACACTTCGTCTCCCAGACTACCGCATTCTCGGCACCCTCTTGACCGGATTGCGTCGCAATGTTAACCGCGCCGTCTCACTCGACTGAACACGGCCCATGGCCCCGCCGCGATAAGCATACCCGGCGCCAGTCCGCCTGACGTCCCCTTCCACGCACAAACCATCTCAGGTAGAGGCGATGTCAGTACCTTCCATATCACAATCCAGGAACGGGAACGGAAGCACAGCTCTACCTCCGCTTCAAAGTCATGACCACGGGCACTGTCCAGCTCAACCACGCCACCCACAATGGAATCCCCAACACCTACAACAGTGGCCAAGGTGGTGACGGTGACCGTTGTCGCGACGCTCACGCTGGACGGCAACAATGCGACGACGCCAGCATTGCCGCCGGGCGGCGGAGGTACGCTCGTCACGATCCTCATGTGGATATACCAGATCGTCTTCTGGACCATCTGGGTGGGCGTATGGATCGCCGTGCTCGGTGAGCCGGCGTGCGCGCTCTTCCTGCTCCTTGTGGACGTAAGCGGTAGCTTGAACGAGCTCACGGCAGGTGGCGGGATTGGTCTGGGGCGTGGTGCGCAAGTGGGCTGCGGCCGGGACAGCCTGGGCCAGCCAGGTCTGGGAGAGTGCCAGGATTGCGATCCGGGGTCGCATGGATAGGCGATACCAGGTCCTGGACGCCGACGAGGAGAGCAGGACGCCGAGTGCACGTCCGCCGACCGGCTTCACCGTCTCATCAACGGAACCGTCAGAAATGCGCGAGCTGCGCGAGGCCGAGGATTTCGCGCCCAAGTCGGGAGCTAGCTCGTTCACAGTCGTGGACGAGGACGCCAAGGAGTTTGACTGATCAGGACTACGTACAGCGTGAACAGTGGGGGGCATACTCGGTGTGCCAGCGACGTTCCAGCCGGAGACGACGAAGGGTGATTGCGGGGCGGGGCATGAGATAGGCCCGAGGTGGAGCATGCACGCTGACTGTTGAATGCATACTAGATCGAGTTGCATCTCCCCAGCTGGGCTTGTGCAGAGTTACATTTGTGAGCTGGTGGCGACACGATGGCGACACTGAGGGAACAGCCGGCTGCCACCTTCTGTCACAGACTACCCGAAGTGTAGCCGCCCGCTACCCCCACAACCTCACCCCGTGCTTCACCTTACCGGTTCCTGCGTGACTCACCTGCCCATTCCGAAGCCTGCTGACTCCAAATCCGACCAGCACGGATTATGGGATATGTCGCACTCTTTGGTTCCTGAGGGATCGGCTGGGTCGTGTGGATGTGCCTGGATTATGGTTGTCTGTGCCTGCTCGACGTCATGTTCTTCCGTCAAGACGACAGGGCTGTGCTCTCCGCGCTCTCTGCTCTTCCGCACTCTCTCGGCATGCTTCGCCGCATTCCATTGAGCTCAGCTGGTCTTGAGGTCTGCCTGACAACGGACTCTGACACTGGCACGCCGGCGACGATCACCCGCGCGGACCTGGGGATAGTTCACTGGAACGAGATTGGTGGGAACTACTCGAGTCAAACCTTGCCAGCGACACGAGACGCATTGCCCTTGGTGGCGATACTCTTCCTACCGTACTTTATCTACATCCCAACCCAACAACGCCAAGCAACCATGACACGCCCTACGAAGTCCTACAAGGCCGCAATACTGCTCTGCACACTCCCCTACGCCGCCGTTCTTGAAGCGGTTGAAAGCGCCGCAGAGTTATCAGTGTGTCCGCACGCCGTGCTCTCTGACAGCAGACCAAGCTCGTACACAAGCTCAAGCGCCGCCCGGACAAGCTGAAGCGGGTCAGAACCCAGCAGGACGACGACAACAAGTCCGTCGTCGACCTCCCGATCTACACCCCAGTGCACGCCCTCAACGAGGCGGTGTTTGCCTCGAGCGCCATGGCCTCTGATGAGGACCTGCAGGAGGCCGACCAGCCAGAGTCCATCCTCGGATCCGAGGAGCCGATTCCATACGAGCTGAGCGAGAAGGAGGAGGAGATTCTCTCCTCGCACCGTGAGAGCCTCGACACGATCACCGAGTTTGAGCACAAGATCGACAACGAATACCACCTCCGCGTCGAGGCCATCTTGAACCGATACCGGGCGGCCCGTGGCTTGGACCCCCAGGCGGACACGCCTCCAAGTGCCAGGGCCGAGCTCAAGATCGCCTATGCGCACAGGGAGGACAGGATGGTCATTGCGCGTCGCAGGCGTGAGATGGCTGACCGGCATCGCGACAACATGCTCGCCATCGCTCGCCGACACCGAGACCACATGTTTGCGATAGAGGAGCGGCATCACGACGAGATGCGTCTCCTGGCTGAGCGGCACAGGAGCAATGTCGCGGACCTCGGCGTCAGCCCCGCGAGCCCGGAGGAGCGTCTCCAGCGGCTGCTTGTCGCTATTGAGGCTGACCACGAGGGGAGACGCAAGGATATCCTTGAGGTCTACCAGGCCAAGACGAGGGCGATCCACAAACGGTACAGCGATGACATGCGGAGCGTGCCCAAGGACGGCGACATGGCCACCGGGTGGCCCGTTGGACGTGCCAACAGCGCGCCATCGTACTCGGAATCGGGCGAGGGCTAACGGCGCCGCCGAGGACAGTCTCGTCACTCCTCTGTTCCTAGCAACTTGCTTCATCTGCCCATTCATCGCCACCCATACTGTACACCACCTGTAACCCTGTTGTATCACTGTACCTGTACTCGGAATGCACCATGTAAACAAGTCATCTGCCATTACTATCGCACAGGCTTACTCTAGCAAGCAGCCGGCAAGCCACTTCCGGCGCCACTGATGGTAGTGATGCATGATGGCCATCGCCGAGCTCCACGGACAAAGCAAGCGCGGGCTCGAACCGATCCCCTCGGTCGACTCAGCCATTGGCCAACTCGTCTCACTCGACTCAGCCATTGGCCAGCTCACTTTGCAGATCTGTTCCTCGTCGAGCCGGCGGCTCGAGCTCGTGACTCGAAGAGATAGTACCTGTAGCAGGACAATCCACGCATGCTCCGTCCGCCGCGGCGTGCTGCGGTCCCCGCGGCTGCCCCGGCTGCCAGGCAGCTGAAACGCCGTGTCTGATGTCACTGCTACAGCGCCGACAGACAGGTGCGAGCTCCCATTGACCGGGATACATACCCGACACAGGCATTTGGTATCGCCCCGTCACGTGTCGCCTGCAATCCCATATCGCGGTGCTTGGCATCGCTGCCGCCGGTGACAGAACGCTCCAAGAAACGATGCAGCCGAGCATACCGACCATTCCTGTCCGTTCCTGTACCTGTGCCTGTGGCGCTCAGGAGTCTCTTGGCAGCGTGCCTGCAGATCAGTGTGCGTCACCGGCTAATTCCGACAGAGGCGACGGTTGTGTCGCGAAGCATATAAGCCGGGGTCGAGTAGGATAGATGGGCCTCATAAAGTCCCAGACTACCACTGCTATCTATCTACTTCAACTACTTTACACGCCACCCCACTGCTCTCCGCGGTCGCTCTCCAACCCCCGCCCCGGCCTACGCGTCCATATGCCACGGTGCCCGTTCACCTTTGCTGCCATCACACCCCCAGTGCCCTAACGCGACACTGTGACAGCCCACACCGTATGGTCTTGAGCCTTGTCGTGAGTCCCCTCTTGCCTCTGAAAGATCCCAGCTGACAGAAGACCAACACCGTCTCCGAAAAGTCGCGCCTGGCGCAGACCCTGCGCCAGCGCGTCTGCCGCCAGCGCACCGAGTACGAGCGCAGCGCGCGCCGCCTCAGCCAGCGCCGCGGCAGCGTTGCCCCGCCCCCGCCCTACTCGCCCGTGGCTGGCGTGTACGAGCGTGTGCTCACGCTCGAGCGCGTCCCCACCTGGTCTTCCGACTGCGAGTCCGAGTACTCCTGCTCGTCGTCCGACAGCGGCTGCAGCGACGAGGACACCTACACGCCCCTCGCCGACTGCCCGCCACCGGCTTATGCCTGCCCCGAGTGCTCGGCTGGGTACACTGCTGCCCAGATCGGCCTCGAATGCCCGCACAACTGCGGCATGTAGTCTTCTTGCCTTCTGTTTGTTCTAGTTTGAAGCTATACACGATGCACGATTAGTTGGAATCGATGCGTGAGAGTGATCGTCAGCGAACGGTGTCAGCTTGCACTCGAAGCTGACGACGGGAGTGATGGCCTGGGAGCGAAGGCCTGGGAGCGATGGGCAAAAGGGGACAGCTCTGAGCTGGGCGAGGGGCAGAAGGGGAACAGCTCGAGCTGGCCAAACAAGCACTGAGTGGCGAACAGATTACCAGAGCACGGGGGACGAGAGTGCCTGCGCATCACATGACAGGTCCCAGGTCGCCTTCTCCGTGCATTCCAGCGGGTGCCTGCAGTATGAGGAGTATGACGCTCATCTTATCGCTCGTGTGACACGTTCGTGGCGCCGGCTGTGTGTACCCGTGGCTGAGCGAGCACTGCAGCGGGCTCTGCTCGATGCCTTGCTGGAGTGGTTAGTAGCTTTGGCCGTGAGCGACAGGCTCCGAGCAGACGAGATGTCGTCGCACAAGGCGGTGGAGTCGCATGATTCACGGAGCAGAACATTCGTCCGGAGCGGTTCGCTTCCGGCAACGGCGGATTCTGATACTACAACCTCCAGTGATGGCTATTCGTGACAGCTCTCCAGCGGGTACACCTCGAATGCCGCATCGCATGCGTACTATCTGTCGTTTGAGGCCGGCTTTGACGGACATGCATATAATTGGCGTTCAGCAGGCATGACGATCGACTGCGGATCTGGCTCGAGACCACTGGTGATACATCAGTGGAGCTGATGTCTCGCGAGCTGCTGTCTCGCGACTTGGACAGAGAGATTATCTACTGCTCGGTGGCCTCCCTGCGGCCATCTCCAGTATCAACTCGAACCCTCGACGCCACTGCCCACCCCTTGGCAAGCCTCCTCGCCCAGAGCCTGGTCGCCGGGCCGCTCGAACTGCTCTCGCCTCGTAATGCTCTTCCTACCTGGTGGTTCCACTACACATTCAAACAACATGAGATCGCGGCCCACGAGCGTCGCCACTACCTCCTCCGTCCCTTTAGCGGCATCCAGCATCAGCTCCCGCCTCGCAAAGCTCAAGCCGCCGTCCAAGCAAATTGTTCCAGCCGGATGTGCGTCGGCCTCCTCGTCCTCCACGTCATCCTCTTTCCCCTCGGCCACCCCCGTCCGGTCCAGTCGCTCCTTCGCCGCCCGCGTCCGCGCCGCGCTGACGATCCCAGCGCCGTCGGTTAGCACGCTGTACGAGCACTCCTTCGAGGGCGTGTACGGGCTGCCGCCCAAGTACTCTTCGTCTGCCAGGAAGGAAGAGGTTGTGCTGTTGGATCGCGCACCGCCAGATTACGACGATCTGGCCGAGGACCGGCGGTTGTGATCCAGGTCAAGAAGCTGGAGAGAGGAAGACCGGGGAGGGGGATTGCTGGATCAGAAGCCGAACCTCGCGGATCGCGATGCAGTTCACTTGGTGCCAAGACGGCGGATCGACCAGCTCCGCAGCCGTATCTGCCACTCCAGTGCAGCGGTGAGGGATCGGCGAGCTGATCGATTCATATTGGATTGGGCACTGGATAGGGGCGTAAGTGTTGTTGTAGCTGGGCGGCCCGTGTTAGTTGTATGTACGTATATGTCGCAGTTCGCACGTCCAGGTGTGAGATGTGTGCGGTTGCAACCCGAGACGTCGTCTCGCAGGACAGCAAGCGGAATGTGGCTTGACGACAAAGGCCTGATCCCCGTTCCCTGCCGCCTTGGCTGTGCGCAGAATTCTCATCTCGTCCACTCACCTTTCACGCACACGCATGCATGCAGTGTAGGATACGAAGCGTCACTGCCGCACAGGCGCGAAGCACCCTCACCGCCACCTGCGCCACATGGTCAAAACTGCCAGCTCGCACTCACCGCTTCCCATAAGAACCACCACTCCAGGCTTCAAGACCCAGCAGACGAGAATGGGCGACGCCAGCGTACTGCACTACCTCCCGCAAAACCACCTGGACCACCACCTGGACGCGGTGATCGCGAGCCTGACCGAGCCCCCGCCGCCGGACCCTCATCGCCGCCCGCGGGGCTACCGCGAAATCGACCTGCGGGGGGCCAACTACGAGTCGCCGCCCCCGCGCCCGAGTCTGCCGCGCGGCGCGACAATCCGACCGGGAACCAGTCCCCCGGCCTCAGGCGGCGCGCTGAGGGCCGCGGCGATCGACGCCGCGCTCGCCGAAGCATGGTTCAGCGCCTGCGCCGAGGCTGCGCGTGCCGAGATCCTGCGCTCCTTGCGCGAACACGATGCGGACGCCGTGCGCAGGAGCCCAATCATGGAGGCCGTGAGGGCTATCACGCCGCAGGCGCGCCGTGTCGCGAGAGTCAATCGGCGGATCGACCGGGCGGTGCGCCTGTCCCTCTCGCGGATGGAGGAGAATTGGGACTCGGAGTCGGAGAGCAGCCACGGGTCGGATGCGAGCGGGGGGACGACGGTCTATGAGGAGCCGTTGTCGTACGAGTCGCCTACGTTGGCGAGGGGGTATGACATTCCGGCCACGGCATGAGGGGGGGAGTCTGTTGTATCTTGTCGCTAATAGATGCCTATGTGTCCATAGAGCCGTCGGCACTGTAGTCACTGCTGCTTGGGAAGAGATGGCGGGTGGCGAGGAGCAAGAACGCAACAACTCGGGCGACCCCCCGCCGAGGTCCCCCGGCGTCCATCGGCATCAGCAAATTGCCGGTCCGACACCATCGGAGGTATCTTATCGCGGGTGTTGTGATGAAGACGAAGCACGTTCCTTGCAGTGCAAGGCACGCAGAGCATCATCAAGGTAAGCTCTGAGGCGGTTACAGCCAGCAGGAAGCAACCGAGTCAGCTGGAGTCATCGAGCGTGCAGGTTCCGCCCAGCTGTCGACATATAAGGCTCGAGCCGGTGTTGGTTCTCCCAATCTGAACAACACACACATGACGACCAGCCCTGTCGAATCCTACGGAGATGTTTGGTGGTCCGTGGCCGGCGGTATGAGCCAACGCGAGCGCGAGAGCCAGCTACACCGCAATTACGCCAAGTGGAGACAGCCTTGCCGGGAGTCTGTCCGACGCTTGCTCGACCGACTGATGTCCTGGTTCCACCTGCGCGAGCTTTGGGCGGGGCTCTCGCCCAAACTTGCAGCCGTCTGGGCGCAGGTTATCGAGATCCTCCAGGTCCTGCGTGTGTTCACTGTGTCATTCCAAAGGCAGAAGAAGAACACAGCAGACGCCTCGACACTCCTGCCGCTTTACACCACCCAGCAGCCTGCGCCGGAAGGACCTTTGGCGCTTCCCTCCTACCCACGCACTCTAGCTTCGCTAGCCCCGCTGCCGCTGTACTCCATCGACGCAGGCTCCGATGAGCTCATCCTCGAGTTCCCGCGGGACTATGACGTGCGCAACGCCCGCGTCTCTGAAGAGAGAGGTCTGCCAGAGTACGAAGAGGCGCTCCTGCCGCCCGACTACGACCCGATAGCAGACCTGGCACCACTTAGGCTCAACATGGACGATATGTTCAGCTTCTGTACGGACGAAAGGTGCGCGTGCTGCGGTGCGACGCGGGCTAGTCGTTCACCGTCCCTTCCCGAAGTCGACCTGGGCTTGAGTGGCTATCGTCTCTTCTCCTCCATCTTTACCAGAGGGTGGGGTGACGTTTCGGGGGCTTAGGACCGGGGGGTGAGAGATATAAGGGGGTCGAGAGAGTGAGGAATGGTAGTTGTTGTAGTGTGGACTCTGCGTAACGACCTGTTGTATGCTGCAATGACTTGTACAATGTATGTCTCGATTTGACGACAGGGGGCGCGGCCGTGAAGTCATATGCAGTGGCAGCTGCACATATTGGCTCTGGGCCTTGAGCCCGTCATATGCCAGCGCGCGTCGCCAATTTAGGTCGGTTCACTTGGATTGTCCAGCGGCGATAGACCATCACCACAGAGGTGCCGCCTGCAGCTGCTTTACCTCGTCAGGGAAAAAGAGGCGCAAAGAGTTGTCCCAGGCAGCCTGGGCGACCTGCTCTACGGGGATGCCGCGGATGCCAGCGATGATGTGCGCGATGGTGACCACCTGATGTCAGCTAGCACGGGTGTTCAGGCAGCTGTACCCACCTCCGCAGGCTCGTTACGGCCCTTAACCCCCTTGCCCTCTGCAAACTTCTCCGGCTTGACCTTTTCAACCACACAGAGGTCTCGTGGGATGTACTTGTGTGACGCGTGCGTAGTGGTAACGCTGCACCACGGCGCGTCCGTCTCGAGCAGTAGACGGTCGAGGGGAACGGCCTTGACAACGGCAATGTTCTCGGCGGTCTTCATGGAGCAGCCGTTCATGCCGATATACAGGCCCATGTCGAGCTGCGGTTAGGTTCGGACGTACGATACCACCTACCCAGTCCTGCATCTCCTGCACCGTGCCCGTGAACGAGTGTGCTACACCTCCCGGCCAGTCTGGGCCGTAGCCGACTTCCTTCATGATTCGCACAAAGTCCGCGTGCGCCTCGGGATAGCGGTCGTGCATGAACATTGGCAGGCCGAATTTCTTGGACAATTTCAACAGCCGAGGAAGGTGCTTCAGCTGTGTCTCCTTGTCTGAGAAGTGCAGGCGATCGTAGTCCAGGCCGATCTCACCCAGGGAGATGATGCGTTTTGAGCCGCCCTCACCGCGGTCAGAGGTAATCAGTGCCTCCAGCTCGGCGAAATACTTCTCCTCGCCGCCAGGATGCTTGTCGATTTCAGATGTGGAGGTTGGGTGGCAGCCTGCGGTAGAGTGCTGGTCTGAGGTGAGCCCTGGCCGCATAATCATAACCTACTGTACTGCTTAGCGAGGTCCAGAACTATCCTTGACTCCTTCAAAGAAGTGCCCGTGAGGAGCTGGCGGGTCACTCCTGCGGCATTGGCACGGGCGATGACTGCCTTGAGGTCGTCGGGATGGCGCTGCTTCCCGTGGTACTTGCCACGGAACATGCCGTCACCGAGATTGACAGCAATATCTGAGGTCAGCTGCAGCGTACCAATCAGCGGACCCATGAAGTGCATTGTTGCAGGCATTATTCGTGTCGCGAGCCGTGTTGATGGGAGCAGCTTGGCGATGTGAGCTCGTTATGTAGTTCAGAGTCCAAAGCAGCTCTATGCTTCTATAGCGTCTATGCGAATCGAGAGGGGACACCGGGTCCGAGAAGAGTCAACAGCGGGAAGGAAGATGGTCAATCTGAGCGACTGGATGCCCGTTCAACAAGTGGACCTCCAAGGTGGAGGTCCCGGAGATTCGGCAATATCCGTCGTGGCGCGTCTATTGTGATCACCACCAGCGACCAACTTCAACTTCAGACACTCGCCTCAACGAGGCATCCCACCATGGCCGACGCCTCGACCTCGCTGCTCGCCGAGCTCTCGGCGCAGTTCCCGCTCGCGGTGCCGATCCCGACGCCGGCCACGCACCCAGAGCTAATCCGCACCGAGGACCTGGGCACAGAGGAGGACCTGCTGCACAACCCCGACAACTTGCGCGCGTGGTTCGTGTACATCGAGAGCATCAAAGGCCGGGTGACCAAGCTCCTCCCGCCGAAAAACCATGATCCATCTCCTGAGGACCGCCTGCTCGGCGTTCTGGCCACGCCAACCATCCGCCAGGGTATGAAGGAGATTGTCATGGTCCACGAGCGCGCGCTGGCAATCTTCCCGACAAATTACAAGCTTTGGAAGTCGTACATCCTCGCACGACAGCAGTTTGTCCTCGGCTCCTTGACGGAGGACGCCGTGGCGGCGCGCGAGCACCAGCAGAAACGCGGCGCGGGCTACAAGACCAATGTGACCGAGATGCTGGAGGACGCGGAGGAGACAAACGCCTGGGAGGGCGGCTTGGACCCAGTAGTCGGGTTCGAAGAGTGGCGCGCGCTGTTTGCGACGAGCGAGCGGATGCTAGCCTGGCTTAGCCATCTGCCAGTCCCATGGCTGCTGCACCTCTCCATGCTCCTCCACCCACTCTGCCCAGCGGTATTCAAGCGCACCTACGCGCGCAGGTCGTTTGACCGCGCGCTGCGTACCCTCTCCCCCAGTCTGCACGGGCGCATCTGGGCGCTGTACTTGCGCTGGGCAGAGATGGTGGGCGGTGAGGCGGGCGAGCGCGTGTGGCGGCGCTTCCTGAAGGTGAGCTGAATTTGGGGGCAAGAGCTGACGACAGATTGACTCCTCCTTGACCGAGCGGCATATTACGTACCTCCTCGAGTCGGAGACACCCCAGCCGTTGGCTGCGGCCAAGTATCTTCTCCTTCTCGCGCGGAGAGCGGCCAAGAACCAATACGCGTCGATGGAGGGCAAGTCGCCGTATCAATTGTTCATCGACTTTCTGGAGCTGGTGGAGAAGTACGCGGACGAGGTGGGCATGGACGAGGAGCAGACTCTGGAGCTCAGGGCGGCCACCGACGCTGCTGAGGAGGCTGCACCCGCGCCCGAGGATGAGGAGGACGGCGCGCAGAAGCCTGTCGCAGTGGATAGGCTGTCCAAAATCGCCGGCCCTGCCGTCCCCACCACCGCTACGAGCACACTGCACAGGCCGCCACCGCAACTGGGAGGCAAGGGCAAGAAGGCGGACACGGAAGAGACGGTTGTTGAGGATGAGGACACCGATCCCTCAAATCCTCGGCCGCTGGACGTGGAGGGTATTATCGAGCGCGACGGCCTGAGGATCTACAAGGACCAGGCAGGCAGACTGTGGACCGGCCTGGCGACCTACTGGATCAAGCGCGGCGAATTGGATCGGGCCAGCGCAACGTTCGAGCGCGGTCTCACGACTGTTGTGACCATTCGCGACTTTACCCAGATCTTCGATGCCTATGCCGAGTTCTCCGAGACGATGGTGTCGTCGCTCATGGACGCGCTGGCGGACGAGGACAATCTCGAGGACGAGGAGTTCGATGTCGAGGAGACGGAGGCAGAGCTGGACGAGCGCATGAAGGCATTCGAGAAGCTCATGGACCGCCGACCGTTCCTCGTCAACGACGTGCTGTTGCGGCGTAACCCCAACGACGTCGTGGAATGGGAGAAGCGGGTGGCTTTGCATGGCGACGACGACGAGGCCATTGTCGCGACCTACCTGAAGGCTATCGACACTATAAACCCGCGCAAGACTACCAGCCCTCTCTACCCCCTCTATGTCGCCTTTGCCAAGTTCTACGAAGAAGGCGGTTCTGTCGACCCTGAGACTGGCGAGCCGAGAAACGAGCCCGACCTTGAGCAGGCGACGCAGATCTTTGAAAAGGCCACCAAGGTGCCGTTCAAGTCTGTAGACGAGCTGGCCGAGGTGTGGTGCGAGTGGGCAGAGATGGAGCTGCGGAATGAGTAAGCTGGGCATTTCCAACTCTAGCTGACACCAGAAATTACGAGGAGGCAGTACGATTGATGCAGCGCGCCACGACCGTGCCAAAAAACACAAAGGTCGACTACTACAACGACAATCTGCCACCCCAAACACGGCTGTTCAAGTCCCTGAAGATCTGGTCCTTCTACTCTGACCTGGAGGAGTCGATCGGCTCGGTCGACTCGACCAAGGCGGTCTACGACAAGATCATGGAGCTCAAGATCGCCAACGCGCAGACGATTGTCAACTACGCCGCGTTCCTTGAGGAGAACAAGTACTATGAGGAGGCGTTCAAGGTGTACGAGCGTGGAATCGAGCTGTTCAACTTTCCCATCGCCTTTGAGATCTGGAACATCTATCTGTCCAAGTTTGTCAAGCGGTACGGCGGCAAGAAGCTGGAACGCACGCGCGACTTGTTCGAGCAGGCGCTCGAGAACTGCCCGGCCAAGTTCTGCAAGCCGCTGTACCTCATGTACGCCAAGCTCGAGGAGGAGCACGGTCTGGCGAAGCGCGCCATGGGCATCTACGACCGCGCAGCAAGCACAGTCCAGGACTCGGACAAGATGGAGATGTACACGATCTACATCGCCAAGGCGACGGCCAACTTTGGTCTGCCGGCCACGCGACCGATCTACGAGCGCGCCATCGAGAGTCTGCCCGACAAGGAGACGGCGATCATGTGTCGGCGGTTTGCGCAGATGGAGCGCAAGTTGGGCGAGATCGACCGTGCGCGCGCAATTTACGCGCACGCAAGCCAGTTCTGCGACCCGCGCGTCGACCCCGTATTCTGGCGCGAGTGGAACGACTTCGAGGTCGAGACCGGCTCCGAGGACACGTTCAGGGAGATGCTGCGGATCCGCCGCGCAGTCCAGGCGTCGTTCAACACGAACGACTCGTACATTGCCGCACAGAAGGCGGGGACCAAGGGCGACAAGCCCGCCGACGTCGCTGCGGCCGTCGCGCGCGAGGCTGCCGACCCCATGGCTGCGATGGAGCGGGAGATGGAGGCTGCCCCGGCCCGTGGAGGCGCGGGAGGTGCGCCGGCATTCGTCGCGTCGACTATCAAACCGCAGGCACAGCATGAGGAGCCGGAGTCTGGCTCGGCAGCCAACCCCGACGCCATCGACATCGCCGACGACGAGTTCTAGATTTGTAGATCAAATGGAGCACCTCCACCTTGGAACTTTCCAGAATTGATCCCGTGCAGGCACGATCAACGCGTCTTGACGTGGAGGCCGATAATGTTGGAAGCTGACAGCACTCACAACTCACCATGAAGCTCCACAGACTGCTGCTCGGCGCTGCGGCACTGCTTGTGCCGTTTGCTGCTGCGTCAGACTCGCAGGTCGTGCTCGACGCCGAGCCGGCGAGCAAGGAGACCTTCACTTATGAGGTGAGTTGTACCACGCCTGTTTGCAACTGACGACAGAGCGACATTTCACGCCTGCGCTCGCTCGTGATCCACTCGCTGTACTCGCACAAGGATGTGTTCCTGCGCGAGCTGCTGTCGAACGCAAACGACGCGCTGGAGAAGCTGCGTCTTACGGCGCTCACGGACCGCGGCGTTCTGGACGCCGGCGAGGCGAACGTCACGATCGCGGTGGACCTGGACGAGGACGGCCGGACGGGCCGCCTAATTATTCGTGACACGGGCATTGGTATGAACAAGGACGAGCTGGCCAGGAATCTGGGTACTATCGCGCGCAGTGGCACCAACGAGTTTCTCAAGAAGGCCGACGAGGGGATGAGCGACTCCAACCTCATCGGGCAGTTTGGTGGGTCAACTCTGAAGCGGCTCTGACGGCAGGTCTCGGGTTTTACTCGTGCTTCCTTGTCTCGCCGACTGTCCGTGTGAGCTCCCTCCCGCCCCCGACGAAGGAGAACCCGCACCCCGTCCAGCATGTCTTTGTCTCCGAGGCCAAGGGCGACACGTTCGAAGTCTTCCCCGACCCGCGCGGCAACACCCTTGGCCGCGGTACTGAGATTGTGCTCGATATTGGCGAGGAGGACATGTCCTTCCTGACTACCCAGAAGCTCAAGAGCCTGATGTAAGCCACTTTGCGCTCCCTGCCTGACAGCAGCGAGAAGCACTCTGCCTTTTCTACGAGCTTCCCGATCTACGTTCGCGAGCGCACCCGCCCACCCACGAAGGAGGGCGAGGAGGAGCCCGAGGGCGACGAGTGGCGCTGGGACCAGGTCAACGACAAGGCGCCCATCTGGATGCGGTAGGCTGTCCACATAGGAGATTACCTGACCCCAGCGACCCCAAGGAGGTGACCGACGAGGAGTACGTCGACTTCTACCGCGCCGTGACGAAGCAGCCGGCCGCCAAGCCCCTGGGCTGGTCGCACTTCAAGGGCGACACGACCTCGGGCGAATCGTACCGTGCCATCATCTACATCCCCGACACTCTCCCGCAGGACTTCTGGAACGACGTCAAGAGCGGCGCAGACAACGTCCGCCTCATGGTCAAGCGCGTGTTCATCTCGGACGAGCTCGGGGAGCACGGGCAGCCGTACATGCCGCGCTGGCTGAGCTTTGTCAAGATTACCGTGGACGCTGATGACCTGCCGTAGGTTTCACCAGGTGTTAAGAGCTGACCGCAGGCTTAACGTTTCGCGCGAGACACTGCAGAACCACCGCTTCCTGAAGCAGCTGCGCCGCATCCTGATCCGCAAGACGATCGATCTTCTGAGCCGGCTGGCCGAGAGCGAGCCTGAGCAGTTCAAGGAGATCTCGAAAATGTACGGCAACGCCCTGCGCATCGGTATGATTGAGAGCGAGAAGGACAAGCTCAAGATCGCAAAGCTCCTGCGCTTCCCGTCGACAACCTCCGACTACACCTCGCTGGACGAGTATGTCACGAACCGCAAGGAGGGCCAGAAGCAGGTCTACTACCTCGCCGGCGTGGGCGAGACGACCGACGCCCTCGCGCGCTCGCCGTTCGTCGAGAAGCTCAAGGCGCGCGGCTACGAGGTTCTACTGCTGAACCAGCCCAGTGACGAGCCCATGATGGATGCCCTGCGGCAGTACGGGTGAGCTCCTCGAGATCTACCCAAGCTGACGACAGGGGCATGAAGATGCAGGATGTCGCGAAAAAGGGCCTCAAGTACGGCGACGAGGACGAGGATGCGGCCGAGAAGAAGGAGCTGGAAGTGCATAAGGTTGCCTTCCGCCCTCTGACAGAGTACCTGAAGAAGCTCCTCACAGGGCAGATCTCCGAAGTCATCCTGACGAACCGCCTGGTGACCTCACCGTGCACTATTGTTGTGGACCACATGGGCTGGTCGGCGAACATGGCGCGCATCATGTCCGCACAGGCCAACGCCGACAAGGACCCCATGTTCGACTTTCTCAAGAACCTCCCCCGCATCCTCGAGATCAACCCCAAGTCGCCGCTCATGAGTGGCCTGTTGGAGCGCGTGGTCGAGTTGCCGCAGGGCGAGGAGGACGACGAGCCGACGGCCGAGGAGCTCGAGCTGCGAGAGACCATTCAGGTTCTGTTTGACACGACGCTGGTGCGGAGTGGTTTCACGGTGCAGGACCCAACAACGTACTTTGAGCGCGTCGAGGCGCTGCTCCGACGCAATCTTGGCGTGTCGCTGGCCGCCAAGGGCGACGAGCGCGTCAAGCCTGCCCCGCCACAGGCTGTTGGCCCCCTGCCTGAGGAGGCTGAGGAGGAGCCTGTGGACGACACTGTCACCTTTGGCGGCATGGAGGACGAGGGCGAGTGGGCCGACTTTGCCGACTTTAAGCGCAAGATGGAGCGGGACGAGCTTTAGAGAGTAGATCAATGCATTGCATGAGGTATGGAGTTGGGACGAGGAGGGAAAGACTGGATGTCAGCGATGATCCAGAGATTGAGAGAGGATCAGAAAGCCATGCATTGGAGGGTTTGTAACCATGTGGTTGTCTTCAAGACTAATCGATATCGCTCATCATAAAAGGAGGGGTGGAAGGTGACTCACTGGAAGGGATGGTGACGGCGCCGTCGACACGGCTGATGCGAAGTCCAATGCAGGTCGAGCCTAGCACCAGGAGCTCACAGCAGCGATGCCGAGCGTCAGTAGACACAACAAGTGATGGGGTGAAGAGGACAACTGCAGTCGTTGTTTCCTGCTGGTGCGAGGTGCCTTGCCTGAAGTTTGGCCCGGAGAAACAACCTCCGCATCTGCTTCCGCATCAGAGGAAGCGAGATGCACTTCACGTGACCCACATCACGTGATTAATAGTACTTCATTTCGGTGATCCGGCGATTTCGAGTGTGGCGGGGATCCGCTGTTGTTGTGGTCCGTAAACATCCCACCAGACGATATATAAACCCCCATCTCTTCCTCGTCGTCTCCATCACCCACAGCGCCACCAGTCTCCTATCCACCACCGCTCAACCTCTTGGTCGCTTATCCTCCCCACCACCAACCACACCACACTCCACAATGGCCCGCACGAAGCAGACTGCCCGCAAGTCCACCGGTGGCAAGGCGCCCCGCAAGCAGCTCGCCACCAAGGCCGCCCGCAAGTCGGCGCCTTCCACTGGCGGCGTCAAGAAGCCCCACCGCTACCGCCCCGGCACCGTCGCCCTCCGTGAGATTCGTCGCTACCAGAAGTGAGTATGACCGGCACTTCCTCGGCCACGAGGAAGGTGTCCTTTTGGTAAGAATACCACTGACCCCAGGTCCACCGAGCTCCTCATCCGCAAGCTCCCCTTCCAGCGTCTCGTCCGTGAGATTGCCCAGGACTTCAAGACCGACCTCCGCTTCCAGTCGTCCGCCGTCCTGGCTCTCCAGGAGGCGTCCGAGGCGTACCTCGTCTCTCTCGTAAGCTGATTCCGATGCTCGTAGCTGACATCAGTTCGAGGACACCAACCTCGCGGCCATCCACGCCAAGCGTGTGACCATCCAGCCCAAGGATCTCCAGCTCGCCCGCCGTCTCCGCGGCGAGCGCTCGTAAGCTCCTAGCTGCGCACTTCTTCTTCACTCTTCTTCGTTTTGATCTTGTATTATATTTGACAGGTTGAGCGGTTATGCATCTAGCTCCCTGCATGCCCGTCGTTGTCGTCACTGATGCGGATGGATCAACAACCTCCACCGACGGAGGCAAATGTGGTAATCTCGGCTTATACCGGCTACTCCGCTTCGGCTGTGGGGCAGTCCATTTAGCAAGGCGCCGACATTTACTCCACTCCTCACTCCTCTCATCTCACCACCACCATGGCTCTCAACCCCCGCCGCACTGCGCTGCTTGTCTGCGACATGCAGGAGCGCTTCCGTAGGCTTGTACAGGGGTGCGACTGACAGCAGGCGGCGCAGTCTACGGCTTCGATGCGATCTCCCTGACCATCGCCAAGATGATCAAGGCCGCAGTGGTGAGTAGCCTCAGTGGTGTAGCGGTGCAGGTTCTGCGTTCAGGCTGGCAGAATTGAGCAGAACCGCCCCCGCATCTCGGCCCAGCGTACAGACAGCTGTGAATCTAAAAGCTGACTCCAGATTCTCGACATGCCTGTCCTCACGACCGAGCAGAACCCGAAGGGTAGGTCAAGGCAGGAGATGAGGGAAGAATGCGATTTGGAAGAGATTGGTGAGAGCTTCGGCCACCAGAGTGATGGCGCCTGTATGACTAGCGATGTTCCCGCACCAACTGCCAACCGGGACGCACGGCTGACCGCAGCTCTCGGCGCGACCGTCATCGACCTTGGGCTTGACAAGCTCCCGCCGCACTTGAACCTTGGCATCTTCCCGAAGACCAAGTTCTCCATGTACACGCCCGAGGTGTGCAAGGCGCTCGGGGGCGTGTACGACGGCGACAAGGACGGCGAGGGCATCGAGAACGTCATCGTTGTGGGCATTGAGGTGAGTCGGTGGCGGGTGGGGGTGGGGCTCTTTGAATTGTTACTTCCCTGTGCATGGCGGCTGGGCGTCATCAAACTCCAGCGACTTCCTATATCCCCTACGGCCACCTGCATCCCTGGACTTGCTGACATCAGTCCCATGTCTGCGTCTACCAAACCTGTCTGGACTTTGCGCGGGCGAACGGCTCGGGCCCGCGCCCGATCGTGGTAGCAGACGCCGTCTCGTCCGTGAACCCGCAGGAGATCCCCATCGCACTGGACCGTCTGCGACACGCCGGCATCGACGTTGCCACCAGCGAGAGCGTCCTCTTCCAGCTCATGGGCGACGCGGCCGGGTCGCACTTCAAGGCCTTCTCGGGCATGATCAAAGACGAGAAGGACGCGAACGCCCAGACGCTGCAGAAGATGCTCGGGAAGCTCTAGGGCTCTAGCTGGCAGGCCCAGTTCTTCGAGGCGATGAGGAGTGAGATCAGTTGTCAGGAAGATATGCATTGCGATCAGTTCTGTGCTAAGCTTTGCTGCTCTCCACCAACATGCTTGCATGCCTGAGCGCGTTTGCATGCATACGGGTGCAAGTTGTGAAAAGACAAGTTCGTGGCCGCGGCTGGAATCCACCCGCCACGATTGGCCGCCACACCCCAAATCCCCGACTCCTCCGCCCCTCGTCCTCCCACTCACCATCATCGACCGCGAGCTCGCGATCAACCAGCCGCCATGACCGCCGTCAACCCCCAAGCCTTCACTGCCGCGCACCGGTGCGTTCTATCCTTATGCGCGAACCCGCATGCTGACGCAGGAATCATTTGAATCGCCCGTTCGCGTGCTGTGGACTCCGATCTCGACCTCCGATGTTGCGTCTGGTGCTCTCACCGCTGCCCCGCCATGCTCCCCTTCCCCTACATCGCCTGCCCTTCCGTCTGATCATGCTGCACCCGACGCTGGTGTTGCTGGAACTTGCGCGCCGTGCCACTATCGACGCCCTCCACTCGCTCCCGATCGATCTTCCCTTGCACTCTCGCTCGATTTCTCTCCGCGCTTGATACTACAGACTCTACGTCAAGTCGCTGTACCGCCGGTACCTCACGAACGCACTCAACTGGTACATCCGGCGAGACCTTTGGCGCCAGAAGGCGCTTGAGATCCGTGGCGAGTTTGAGCGGAACCGGTGAGTCGGCGGCTCTGGGTGACAGCGATGGAGGAAGGAAGACGGCGAGGTCACGGCGGCATCCCAGCTTCTTCGTTGTGTGCCAAAGCTGGGACACGCTTGCGACGAAGCGACAAAGGCTTGCAGCGGAGAATCCGGTTGAGGGTGGAGACGGGTCGATTGCCCTCATTCCTCGCCATCAATTCGAGCATCGAAGCCGCACGCCGATCTATCGCTCGCGGTCTCAGCTCTGCTCGTGCTGGAGCCTATACTCTCGCCTGTTGCGGCTGGAGCATGTCGAGTCGTAGCTGACAACAGGAACATCACCGACCCCCGCGCACTCGCCGTCATCCTTGAGCAGGCCGAGGCGCAGCTCGAGCGGGACGCACACCCGGACCCGTACAGGCGTGAGTGCTGCTTCTTCTTACAGCTGGCGTCTGTCAGACTTGGCTGACCCCAGCACCCCTCTTCCCCGAAGGCACCAAGTGGGAGCGCAACATTCCTGTGAGTCAATATTCCTCGTCTGCGCGCCGATGGGGCAGCAGATCTGGCTGGTGAACACCCATGATAAACTGGTATTTGCGGAGGTCCCCAGAACGAGCTCCTCTACCAAGCCATGCGCCAGCCTCCATCCCACCATCACGCCGTGTGACACCACTGACTCTAGCCCAAAATGTTCGGCCCCGAGTCGCACTAGACATATGTATCAGGAAAATGCATGGCAGCAGATCGTCCAAACGTTCAAACTAGTAAAGCAGGCGGCGTGCGACTGCGGGTTTGTATTCTTCAATGTCCAACTGTACGTGTGCGATCTTTGCGAGCTCGGCGGAGAGCATGCGGCCGTCGGGCGTCTCGGGCGTGATGGGCGGCGAGGCGGTGCGCGGCGATGGTGTTTCAAGCGAGAAGGGGCGGTGGATAGTGGCGGCTGGCTCTTGGCTCAGTCCCTCGGCGTCGGAGGATGAGATGGTGGAGGAGAGCGACGAGCTCGAAGAGGCATTTGATGCCAGGGGGGACCCGGTGTGTTTGACTGGTGGACGGGTTCGCCTGTGAGGTGCTCGCGAAGGCGTGTCGTGCACCGCCTCGATGGGAGGGAGCCTCTGCGGTCCCAGCTTTGCTCGCAGTGGAGTGGGAGCGACCGGCGGCAGCGATGTTGATCGGTTGTGGTGGTAGTATGTGGGCACCGTCTCGCCCTCAGAGATGGGGAGGAGGGGGTTGCTGTTGTGAGCCTTGTTCACCATCTGCCTCTTCTCATCTCTCAGTCGTCTCAGCCTCGACCTCCCTCGCCATCCACTGCTCCAGCCCCTTCCCACTCAAACCTACCTCGCAACCCTCCCCTTTCCAGTCGGGGGACAACTCGGACCAGCCTCCATCCTGCCGTCAGTCCACCACCCTCTCAGCGGCTCACCATGACAGCTCGCCATAAGCGCTTGCGACCCGAACCCGCCTCGTCCTCATCGCAGCGTGAAGAGAGCAACGACAAGAGCCATCGCGATGGATTGCATTGCATTATGAGCACGACGCCTGCCCCAAGAAGCATCTCGGTTGTTAAATCGACCAAGTTGCCGCTTTGCGACAGGTGACGTACCCGATCTCCGAGGCACTCGTTGCACTCGTTGCGCTCTCCGTCATTGAAATCGGATTATGCGCCTCGCGATCTCGACGCTCGGCGCGGCGGCGTGCGTGCATGCGCTCGCTCATGCTGGAGGACATGCAGGGGGACAAGTACCGCTCGGCGACCTGGGAAAGGCTGGGTGGGCCGGGTGGGCGAACGACGAGCGCACACCGGGGTCCAAGGAGTCCTGGGATCGCGCGACGGCAGAGGCTGCCGCGCTCGTGGGCAACATGACCCTCGAGGAGAAGATCAACATGACCTCGGGCATCGACGGCCCGTGCCAGGCCAACTCGGGCAGTGTGCCCCGCCTCGGCGTGCCCAGTTTCTGCTACAACGACGGGCGTGAGTTTAGATCCGTTCTTGGGACGTGTGAGAGCTGGGATCGGGTAGTAGCTCAGAACTGGTGGCTAATCATGGACTGCCGAGCGTCGGGCGCTCTGACACCAGCCGCCGGCCTGCGCTACACCGACTTTGTCACCCAGTGGCCGTCGCAGTTTACGACGGCAATGAGCTTTGACCGCGAGCTCGTGCGTGAGGTCACATCTCGGATGGCGGCCGAGTTCGTGGCCAAGGGCGTCAACGTCGAGCTGGGGCCTGTACGTCCTCCATGTTACTGAACTGACACAAGCTCACTGGCGGTCCGCTGGGCCGATCGTGAGAACTGATCTGACGAAAACTGACCATAGCCCTTACGCCGGCCGCAACTGGGAAGGCAAGCGAGGCTGTGGCCGAGCTGACACCAGCATTCACCCCCGACCCGTACCTCTCCAGCACGCTATCGTACATCTCCATCCACGCCTCGCAGCAGGCCGGCCTGGTGACTTGCGCAAAGCACTACTTCCTCTATGAGCAGGAGCCGGTCTGCACCGGCAAGGAGCTCGATGGGTACGGCGGCCGGACGGACTGTACCGACGTCTACTCGATGGTGGACGGTATGTCCCTCGGAGGCAAGGCTGACAACAGATAAAACGGTCAAGGAGCTGTACCTGCCAAGCTTCGTCGAGGCCGTAAGGGCTGGGACTGGAGCTGTCATGTGGTGAGTAGCTGTGGGTCTGGAGACAGTCCTAATTGCAGCTCGTACAACCGCATCAACAACACGCCAGGCTGCCAGTCTGACGACGCAATGAACCGCATCCTCAAGGACGAGCTCAACTTCCAGGGCTAGTGAGTGTCCCCTCCTGCACGTCTGATGGAAGCGTTCTCAGCGACTTTGGCGCCACGCACTCGACCGTCGAGTCCGCCAACGCGGGCATGGACCAGGAGCTGCCTGGGACATACTTCTGTGAGCTCTCGGCTTTGTTCTGAAGCTCACTACAGACGGCGATAACCTCAAGAAAGCCGTCAAGAAGGGCGACGTGAAGAAGAAGCGCCTAGACGACATGGTCACTCGGTAGCTTAAACATCGCCAAAGCTGATAACAGAATCCTCATCCCGTGGTTCGCCTCTGGCCAAGCCGCCGCGGGACGCTCGCCGACGTACCAGAAATACAATCTGGCCGACTGGATCAATGTCGACGGCACGATCTACCGCAACCTCCACGAGGACCACCGGCGGCCAGACTTTGCCGACTTTGTGCGACGCGCAGCGGAGCAGTCTCATGTGTGCGTCTTGTGCGACTCTGAGTCTCTAACCTCAGACTGCTGAAGAACGACGACAACATCCTCCCCTTGAAAGACAACATCCGACGGATCGCCATCTTTGGGCAGGACGCGGACTACCCCACCACCATCGCGGGCTGCGGCGGCGATCTCTTCTGTCTCGAAAACGGCGGCAGGCGGCACTGGAACGGCACCGTCACGATTGGCGGCGGCAGCGGTGCTGGGTTCGCAACGTACGTCGTGCCCCCGATCGAGGCGATCTCGCTCCGTGGCCGCGCAAAGGGCATGCGCGTCGACCACGTCTTGCGCGATGAACCTGCGTACTACCACGCCATCGGGAACGTGGCGCTGGGCGTGGAGGTGTGTCTCGTGTTTGTCTCCGTCTTCCTCGTCGAAGGTTGGGACCGCGGGCATCTACGGCTGGACAAGGACGGCGAGGCGCTGATCCTGCACGTCGCGGACCAGTGCGCTGGCGACGTCGTGGTGGTCATGCACACTGGCGGCCAGGTGCTGATGGAGGACTGGATCGAGCACCCGAAGATCAAGGGCGTCATCTTTGCCGGATACCCTGGGCAGGAAAGCGGGAATGCACTCGCAAACGTGCTCTGGGGCGACGTCAATCCCAGCGGCAAGCTCGCGTTCACCATGGGCAAGAAGGCCAAGGACTGGCCGAAGAACAATATCCTGCGCAAGATGGTAGCTATCGGTCTCGGGGAGAGCTAATCGCAGCCCAAAAACGGCAAGCCGCGCGTGTACTTCAAGGAAGGCCTGGCGATCGACTACAAGTGGTTCGACAAGCACAACATTGAGCCGCGCTTCGAGTTCGGCTTTGGGCTGAGCTACACGTCGTTCGAGTTTGGCAAGCTCGAAATTAAAGAGGAGTGGCGCGAGGCTGAAGGCGTCTTCGCCACGAACGAAAAGCACGCGGGCGAGCATGGGCTGTACGATGTGCTCTTTGTCGCCACCCTGGAAGTCACGAACACGGGCGAGGTCGAGGGCGCCGAAGTCCCGCAACTCGTGAGCTAGCCTATCCCCCGCTGTGAGCTGACGACAGTACATGTCCTTCCCGAAGAGCGAGAAGGAGCAGCCGCCCAGGCATCTTCGCGGGTACGCCAAGGTCAACCTCAAGCCTGGGGAGAGCAAGACTGTCGAGTTCCCTCTTGTGAGTTGCTATGAGACTGCGCTGACGGAAGCGCAAGAAGGACCTCGCTGTTTGGGACGTGGTCAAGCAACACTGGCATGTACCCCGCGGGGACTACGTCTTCCAAGTCGGCCACAGCTCGCGGCAGTTGATGCTCAGCACCACTGTCAATATGGCCGCCCCCTAGCGTTGTAGGAGTTGTAATTCAGAAGTGAACTTGAAGTGGCTGCACGATGCTTACAATGCTATGCATATGGTGTAGGTGCTCATGCTGCTATGCCCAGACCTGATCTGGCGAGACCAGCACGTCGCGTCCGTTTGAGCGGACGTACTTGTTTTCTTTGTCGCGCGGCATCGACTTGCGCATGTCGAAGCCATCCAATTCGTCGCGCGTCGAGCCGACACCCTCCATGCCGTGGTAGTAGCTGCAGTCAGCATATGGAAGTACCACAGCGAAGGCTGTAGATCATGGCGGGGTGTTTACTTGCGGACTGATCGTCGCCGTCAAAGTGATCACTTTGCCCATCGCCCGCAGTTACTCACTCGACGACTCTCCTAAACACGCTGTACCCCATCTTCTCGTACATGTCGACTGCGCGGTGGTTGTTACACCGCACAAACAGGTCGACAAACCACGCATCGACACAGTCCGTGCCGTCGACCTCCTCGGCTGCTCCTGGCACATGCCCCCTCGAAGTCGGCGGCCAGCCCGCACTGCCATCGGACGACAAACGCTCCAGCATGGCCATGAACACATGCGCGAGTCCCAGTCGGCGCATGCGGGGCGATATGGACAACGCAGTGAGGTGGCCGTGGTGCTGCGTGTCCGGCGGCGGCGGCTCGTGTTTGGCGATCACTGGTATCAGCTCTGCTCCAGCAAGGTGCCAACTATATGCCCCGACATCGTGATCAAACGCGCCCTCGACTGCATAGCACCAGTCGGGCCACAGCGCGAGATAGTTGGCATAGTACGCATTGTGGTACGTTGCCGTCCACGGGTCCGCATTGACCGCGGTGAACTTGAGCACATCGGTGGCCTCAAAGGGCCGGATGATGGACATGGTAAGTGCGATGCCAGAAGTTGCATCCGCGAGGCCATCCAATGGGCCCCGCGCGCGATCCAACGTCGTCTGACCATCTTCTGATCTTCTGATCAACATTTATCGCATGGCATCCACGTGACTGGCTACGAGCTCACGGTCTCGCTCAGCGCCGACAACGCCTGCCTGGAGCACGCCCAACATCCAGAGGTCGGACTACATCCGAGGCCCCCACCTGGCCAGGCGGCCATCTCCTGGACCTGGGCTGGAAAAACGCTGCGGGGCCATTGAGAGGCAGGCGGGCCACATTCAGACCCAGGCCCCAATCGTTCCGGCGTGCGCATCATTGGCCGAGCACCGCTGGGCATCGTACCAGCTCCAGCATTCACCCATGTGGTGATGCGCTCCTGCGCTCCCGGCGTCGGCTTTGACCGTGACCGGCGGCCGCCTGCCGCCCGACCCCTTGGATGTATGCTGAGCAAGCTGCGGTGGACTCTCTTTTCACGGAGGGGTATAGAACGCTGCACTGGACTTTGTACTTGCTCTTGCTCATCTCTTGTCCGCATCCGCGTCGCTGCTCATTGCTTTGTGAGCGTTCGCACTTGACCGGCGGCCTCGGCGTATTTTTCTCGGCCCTCGCCACCGTCGCCGACATCATATTTCGATCGAGCGCGTGTTCAACTCTCAGACTCGACCTCGACGCACCCATCTCACGACTCGGACAGCAGGGGACTCGCTTTCTTGATATCATCCCCGCCACTCCCCATCGCTGCCTGCCCCCCGATGGCACGCGACCCGTCTCCATCCTCCACACTCGCAGAACCGGCCGTGCCGAGTGTACCGATGAGTTCTGCACCCCCCGCCGCTCCGCTTGCTGGCCGGCGACGATCCGCCAGCGGCGACGGCTCGACGGCCGCGACCGTCGACCGCGAGAAGGGCGACTATGTTGACGAGAAGGTGCACTTGGACGAGAAGGACAAGGACTATGAGGAGCGTGGCGTCATTGAGTTGGACGAAAATGGCCACAAGCGCCAGGTCATGGTTGTGATTGAAGACAAGTCGGGGCGTGAACAGTTCAAAGACCTTGAAAACGGGCCGTACCAGGCCCCCAAATGGTGAGCTCTATCAGGAAGACGACTGACACCAGGCATCACTCGCTCAAGATCCCGGGCCTCAAAGCCAAATACCCTCCGCCTCCGGCTCCACTATCCCTCGACATCGCCGATGTGACACCAGAAGTCACCGCATCATGGTTCTCGCAGCTGTACTGGAACTGGGTCAGCCCGATGATGGCGCTCGGCGCCGCGCGCCCGCTCGAGCCGACCGACATGTGGAAAATGGACCCGGCACGAAGTGCAGGCTTGCAGGCGGCAAAGCTGGCGGAGAACTACGAGAAGCGCCGAGTCCAGGCGAACGAGTTCAATGCGCGCCTCGACGACCCCAAGCAGCCCCTCCCGAATCCGCAGCGCTGGCTCTACCCCATGCTCCCTAATCGGGAGAAGCGCGAGGCCGAGTTTAGGACGAAGAAGGGGCGGAGAAAGCCCTCGCTCGCCTGGGCTCTGAGTGATACTTTCGGCTGGGCCTTCTGGTCGGCTGGTTTCCTCAAGCTCTTCGCTGATGTGGCGACGGCATGTACGCCTCTCGTCCTGCGTGCCCTTATCCGTTGGAGCACAGAGTACGAGTATGCGGCACGAGGCTTGGGCGAGTTCCCGAGCTACGGACGTGGCGTTGGCATGGCTCTCGGCCTGTTCTTCATGCTCATCTTTGCTTCCATCCTGATCCACCACTACTTCTACCGCTCCATGGGCGTCGGTGTCCTCACTCGCTCGGCCCTCATTTCCGCCATCTACGAGCGCGCTCTACGGTTGACACAAAAGTCTCGCGGCGAGATCCCCAATGGCAAGAGTGAGTCCGAGAGGCAATCAGAATACTAACAATACAGTTGTCAACCACATCTCCACCGACACGGCGCGTATCGACTTTTCCGCCGGCTTCTTCCACATGCTCTGGACCGCCCCGATCCAGTTCATTGTGATCATGGTCATCCTTCTGGTGCAGATCGGCTACTCGGCCCTGCCTGGCATCATGTTCCTGATCATCATGACCCCGGCACAAGCACTCATCATGAAGAAGCTCTTTGAAGTGCGCAAAAAGTCCATGGTCTGGACGGACAAGCGCGCCAAGCTCCTCCAGGAGATCCTCGGCGGCATTCGCATCGTCAAGTTCATGTCCTGGGAAGTGCCGTTCCTCAAGCGCCTCGGCGCGATCCGCGCCATGGAACTCAAGTACGTCCGCACGCTGCTCATTGTGCGTGCGGGTATGATGGCGTTCGCAATGACTCTGCCGGTGCTCGCTACCATTCTCGCTTTCGTCACCTACGTATCGACTTCGCACGGGCTCGAGCCGGCCACGATCTTCACGGTGGTCTCACTCTTCCAGCTGATGCGCATGTGAGTACTGGTCTCACGGTGATTCTTTCTTCTGCCTGTTGCGCGTTGGGCCGGAGCTACATGCTTGCGATGCCGATCGCTTGCTGTCCGTCCCGCCTCGGTTTTGCGCTGGAGAAGAGAATGGAAATGGCGGAACTTCCAAAGCTCGGAACATTTGGGGAAGTAGCCCACAATAACCGCGGGCAGTCCTGTCCCCACCTCACGCGCCTCTTGAGGTGGTGGCGTGGTAATCTACTGCCCGGGTGCTGGCAGGCAGCCACTGAGATCCTACTATAAGCATGTACTAACAACAGGCCGTTGATGATGTGGCCAATGACACTGAGTACCACCGCCGATGCCATCAACGCCCTCCGCCGTCTCGAGGCCGTCTTCGACGCCGAGGTGACCACCGAAGAGCGTGTCATCGACCCCGACCTCCCAGAGGCAGTTCGCATCGAGCACGCGTCGTTTACGTGGGATGCTGCGCCTCCCGTCGAGGAGGAGGTCGCCAAGCTCGAGGCCAAGCTCGCCAGCGCTGCCTCGAAGAAGGAAGGGAAGAAGCAAAGGAAGGACAGGGAGCCAAAGACACCAGCAAAGACACCAGCCAAGTCTGGCGCCCTTACGCCGGTCCAGAAGGAGGCGTTCAACCCGGACAACATTTTCAAGATTACGGACATTAACCTCTCGATCCCCCGCGGCTCGCTCACTGCGATCGTCGGTACCATCGGCTCTGGCAAGTCGTCTCTCCTCCAGGGTCTCATGGGCGAAATGCGCCGCACGGAAGGCAAGGTCATGTTCTCTGGCTCTACTTCGCTTTGCGCTCAGACTCCGTGGATCCAAAACGCTACCGTGCGCGAGAACATCCTCTTCGGCCAGCCGTGGGACGAGGAGCGCTACTGGGCGGCTGTCCGCACCGCTTGCCTCGAGCCTGACCTGGAGCTACTCGAGGACGGTGACGGCACCGAGATCGGCGAGAAGGGTATCACCCTCTCTGGCGGCCAGAAGCAGCGCGTGAACATTGCGCGTGCCATTTACTTTGACGCGGAAATCATTGCCCTCGACGATCCCCTTTCAGCTCTCGATGCCGGCGTCGGCAAGTCCATCTTCTTCAACGCCCTCCTCGGTGCTCTTCACGGCAAGACCCGTATTCTCGTCACCCACGCTCTGCACTTCCTCCCCCATGTCGACCACATTGTCGTGATGGAGAACGGTCACGTCTCCGAGACTGGCTCATATAAGGAGCTCAAGGCCGCCGACGGTGCCTTTGCGCGTCTCATCCGCGAGTTTGGCGGCGAGGACAAGGAAGAGGCCGAGGCCGAGGACGAGGAAGTCGCGATCGAGCAGGTCGAGTCCCCCGGTGTCGAGAAGAAGGAGTTTGACCGCTCCAAGATGATTTCCCGCGGTCTGGGCAACAAGCTCATGCAAACCGAGGAGCGCAACTCTGGCAACATCCAGTCGGGCACCTGGTCGGGGTACTTCAAGGCCGGTCGCGGTCTGTACATTGGGCCACTCCTGCTCATTGCCGTCGTGCTCTCGCAGGTCTTCACCGTCATTACGTCATACTGGCTGATCTGGTGGCAAGCGTACACTTGGGGTCTCAGCAACAATGTCTTCATGGGCATCTACGCCGCCCTGGGTGTTGGCTCGGCATTGTCCATCTTCCTCCTCGGCGCGATCCAGGCGTTCCTCAACTACTTTGCCTCGGTCCGCCTGCACGCCGATGCGATCCAGCGCATCATGTTTGCGCCTCAGAGCTTCTTCGACACCACTCCGCTCGGGCGCATCATGAACCGTTTCTCAAAAGACATTGACACAATCGACAACCTCTTGTCCGACGCGATGCGCATGTCCATCAACTCGACCGCGAACATTGTAGGCGCCATCGTGCTGCTCGCTATCATCTCGCCATGGTTCCTGATCGCCGTCGCTGTCGTGCTTGCGCTATATTACCAGTGTGCCGGATTCTACCGCGCCTCGTCCCGCGAGTTCAAGCGTATCGACTCGATCCTGCGTTCCTCGCTCTACTCGCACTTCTCCGAGTCGCTCTCGGGTATCAGCACCATCCGCGCATATGGCGAGAGCGAGCGCTTCTGCCAGGAGAACATCCACCGAATGGACATTGAGAACCGAGGTGAGTTACAGATGTGGCACCTCCGACTCTTTTGGAGTTGCTGCTGTAGTAAATCCTGTAGATCCCGCTAACAGTTTGCCTACTTCCTCACGATTGTGAATCAGAGATGGCTGGGAGTACGTCTGGACACGCTGGGCTCGGTCCTGACGTTTTCCGTGGCGATGATCGTCGTGTTCAACCACCAAGTCTCCGCAGCCAAGAGTGGTCTCGGTCTTTCGACCATGCTCACTATCCAGCAAGTCTTCTCCTGGCTCGTGCGCCAGCTCGCCGAGGTCGAGAACGACATGGTCGGTGCCGAGCGCATCATGCACTACGCCAACGAGCTCGAGCAGGAAGCGCCGCAGGAAATTCCCGACCGCCAGCCCCAGCCCACCTGGCCTGCGGAGGGCTCCATCTCCTTCGACAAGGTCGTGATGAAGTACCGCGACGAGCTGCCGTTCGTGCTCAAGGGCCTGAGCCTTGACGTGCGACCGGCCGAGAAGATCGGTATTGTCGGTCGAACTGGCGCGGGCAAGAGTTCCATCATGGCGGCCCTGTTCCGCATGTGCGAGCTTTCTTCCGGTACCATCTCGATTGATGGCGTGGACATCTCCAAGATTGGCCTGCACGACTTGCGCTCGCGCATCAGTATCATCCCCCAGGACCCGCTGCTGTTCTCCGGCACGCTGCGGTCGAACATTGACCCGTTCAACACCAAGTCCGACGCCGAGCTGTACGATGCTCTCAAGCGCGCCCACCTTATCCCCTCTGCGACGTACGATGCGGGCATGACGGCGTCCGGCGCCGACACCCCCGTGACGCGCTTCCACCTTGACTACGCAGTGGAGGAGGAGGGCGGCAATCTGTCCGTCGGTGAACGTTCGCTGGTATCCCTGGCCCGTGCGCTTGTGCGTGACCCCAAGGTCCTCGTGCTGGACGAGGCGACGGCGAGCGTGGACATTGAGACCGACAGCAAGATCCAGGAGACCATCCGGCGCGAGTTTGGCAACAAGACGCTCCTCTGCATTGCCCACCGTCTCCGCACCATTCTCTCTTACGACCGCATCCTGGTCATGGCCGATGGCCAGGTCGAGGAGTTTGACACGCCCGAGAACCTCTTCCTCGCCGGTGGCCACTTCCGCGAGATGGCCGAGAAGAGCGGCATCACGATCGAGGACATCAAGCACTACGCCGCGATGAAGTTTGTGACCAAGTAGACGATCTTATATTATCTCTAGAACTGGCTAGAATGCATGCACTGCATACGCTATGATACATGATGTGGTACAGATCACTCGTGCCGGCGGACCTTTACTGCGCGGCCGCCCTCCATGACCTCCTCAAAGTCGTCGCCGAGCTTGGTATGGGGGTCCTCGACGACCTCGCCAAACTCCACGTCGTCTGCGCGCGGCAGCTCGCCGTCCTCCTCCTTCTCTTCAGACACTTTCCGCTTTGCTGGCGTGGCGGAGCCGGACTCCTGCGCGGCCTTGACGCCCTCGGCGCGCCGTGCGCGGTTCTCCGCCGCCTTCTGGCCGGTCGTTTTTGGCTCCCCCTCCTCTACTGTCTCTACCTTCGTCCCCACCCTGCCTGTCTCGACGCCCTTGGCCTTCGCCGCGTCGCGCGCCACAGCGGCAGGGTTGAACCGGCGATACCGGTCCCAGTCCTGCACGACGCTGATGCCCACAGAGTGCTTGTGCAGCTCGATCATGACTGTTCGGTCGGCGTTCTTGATGTCCACCGTGTGCTCGGGGGAGAGTGAGGTGACGACCTCGGCTACAGTCTTGATCATGTCCATGCGCTCGAGGGCGGACGAGTTGCGCGAGTTGGTCGTGACGGCGAACTGGTGTTAGCTCGTTTGGACAATCGTGATAGCGAACCTTTAAACCGCGATTATCCGGCGTCTCGAACGCGGGCGGTACAACCTGCCGAGCCATCTCGGCCAGCTTGTCCAAGTTTGCACTACACGTAGCGACTATCGGCGTCAACCTCTGCGTGAAGCGGAAGGAACACCGGGCGGTCCGCTCGCACTGCTCGATAATGTGCTTGACGAGGCGAACAGGATCCAGTGGTGGGAGGACGTTGATGTACGCCACGCAAGCTGCCTCGCGCTTGCACAGCCTGAACCGCGCGCTCTTCTTCCCCGGCGCAGCGGCAAGGTTCTCCAACTCCCGCTTGAGCATATCCTCAATGTCCCCATCGTCGTCGTCGTCCCCGCCGTCATCGTCCTGCGCGCCAGCGCCGGTTTCAGGGTACAGGTCGTCTGCGGCCAGCTCGAGCGCGTCGAGCATCTCCTGCTCGGCTATCTGCTCCTTGCCCTGCACGCAGGTCACGGTGATCCCGGGCGAGGTGAGCATCTCGGCCTGCGGTTAGTTATGGAGGTGGGAGGACCTACGAGGGGCTGTGTCCGGTATGCTGACATTGGAGTGACCTTGAACTCGCCGTGTCCGTCGCCGCCGCGCGGCTGGCGCCCGCGTGCGGAGCGATACTTGGCTTTGCCACGGCCCGCTTTGCCCATTATTGTTATATGGATACTGGAACGTCTAAATGAGTATCATCCGGAAATTGGTTCTGAGAGTTACACTTGTCACGTGACCGTCTCTTGTGCCCCGGATCTCTCTTTAGCCCCTGCAGCCGTACTGCTTTCCCCGACACACTGCAGCTGTGCAGATTCCGTGCAGACCTGATGCAGATACGAGCCTGCACTGCACCTCATGCATGCTCACCCTCCCCGAAGGCGGAGGTTCAAGAGCCTTTACGTAAGACTCATCAGCTGTTGACGAATTTCCCGCAATCGCGTACGGATCTGTCATCTTGCCCACTCTCCGACAATCGTTTTTCCATCTTGACCCTCGGCACAGGCTGTGCGGGCAGTCTAATCTTGCACGATGAGCGAGGAGCACGAGTCGGACGGCGCGGTGCGCGACCTCGTCTTCGGCAGTGTGAGATTGGAGTGTCTCAGCAAGCTGACGCCAGATAGCGGGCATGATTGCAAAGGTGTTCGAGCACCCTTTTGACTTGGGTGGGTACACTGCCTTCATGGCCTCTGCTTCTGACATGTACCTAACTCCCAGTCAAAGTGCGGTTACAATCGCAGCCGACCGACCGACCACCACAGTTCAAAGGCCCGTTCGACTGCTTCAAGTACACTGTCGGGAATGAGGGCGTGCGCGGACTCTACCGCGTATGTATTCCACTCACTCGATCTGACAATAGGGCCTTACCCCGCCGATAGCCGGCGCGGCGCTGGAGAACGCAACGCTGTTCTTCGTGTACAACCGATGCCAGGCGGCGATTCTCTCACTGTCATCCAAGCCCGGCATCGTCGACGGGAAGAAGCGCGAGCTCACTATTCCCGAGCTCGCTACGGCAGGCGCAGGAGCGGGCGCCGTGACGTCCTTTGTCCTGACGCCGATCGAGCTGATCAAGTGTCGCATGCAGGTGCAGATGCTTGGTCCTAGTTCCGGTACGGCACCGACAGTGTTCAAGACCACACTCGAAGCGCCCGCCTCCCCCTCTTCGACCATCAAGTTGCCTCCAGTCTCATCCACAGGGCCGAAAGGGCCCCTGGCGCTCATTGCCGACACGGTGCGGCTGAACGGCATCAAAGGCCTCTGGCTGGGCCAAACAGGCACCTTCCTGCGCGAGACGGGTGGCAGTGCGGCGTGGTTCGGCACTTACGAGCTCGTGGCCAAGGCGCTCTGCAAACGCCGGCAAAAGACCGCCTCGCCGGGGTACGAAGTGACCAAGGCGGACCTGGCGGCGTGGGAGCTCATGGCCGCGGGTGCTTGTGGCGGTATAGCCTACAACGTCTCGCTCTTCCCCGCCGACAGCGTCAAGAGTGCGATCCAAACCAGCGCCGAGCTGCACCCCGACCGCCCTGTTCCTGGGTTCGGCGAGACATTCTTGCGCATCTACCGCATGCGTGGTATTCGGGGGCTCTATGCCGGGTGCGCGCTGACGTGTCTCCGATCTGGGCCGAGCTCGGCCATGATCTTTGGTATCTTTGAGACACTTCGGACACACTGTGGGTGGGTGTTTGACGGCAAGGCCCCACCGCGCGACGAGGTGCGGTAGGCTAGATGGGTGGCACTGGTATTGTATTATGAACCGCATAGATCTGGACCACGAGCACTTCAAGATTGCATAGGATTGACAAAGCTAGTCAAGGAGACCCATGGGCTCCATGCGCTCCTTGCAACGGTTGCACACGACCTGGTGGCGCCAGCCGAGGTAGCTGCGGTCAGCGCCATCGACGTCAGACTCACTAGGCCATGCATGGGACGGTGCAGCAGATGAAGAAGGCGAGGCCGGGGAGCTGCATGCGGGTGTCGTGGCCCCACTGCTGGCACTCGTAGTTGGACGCGCTGGGGTCGGGCTGGCGCGCGGTCCAGACGCGCATCTGCTTGACGACCGCGTCGGGGGGCGAGCCCATGGCGATCATAGGAGCTGTTATCAGCTGTGCACATGAGGAGGACATACGCTGCGCGCCGTACTGCTTGTCCTGGTGGTGGGGGTGGCCAGACATTGTAACGAGTGTGGAGAGTTGGGCTAGTGAGCGTGGGCGAGTAAGTTGATAGAGAAAGAGGGAGTTCGAGTTGATGGAGATTGAGCTGCTGGACTGCAGTCTTTTATATCATTCAGGACGACACTCGACGCGACTGGATGCGCCAGACGCGTCTCTGGCGCGAAGCCAATTACAGTGATCCAGACCTCGTACAACGTGACTGCTGTGCATCCGCCACGGCGATGGGGTGTGCCCGTGGTTGAACTCAGGAGTGCTCGCTGCGAAACCCGAGCCAAGACGGGCCCGGACTCGACGTCGTCGACTGTAAAACAAGCTTGCCGTCCCGCAGCAGCGCCTGTTGACGTGATGTTTGTCGCTGTTAAGCTTACCCGCCTTACGCTTTTCCAATACAAGCAGCTGATACGGCGGGAAGCTGGGAGTAGTCCAGGTTAGCGAGGCATGGCGGTGAGGTTGTAGGCACCCGGCGGCGGGCACGCTGGATGGCCGTCGACGCGTCGCAGCTCCTGACTTTGGTCCTCTGCTTCTCCGCGCAAGGAGGTGTCAGTTTGCTGTGCAATTAGCGGCCGTGCCGGGATCAGTACGAAACTCAAGGTTGCGGAGTGAAGATGAGTACGAGAGATAGAGCGGAGGTTCCCATCAGCAGCATTTCGGGGGTGGGATGATTCCATTTCGAGCAATCATCCACTCACTGTCCAGACGACCGATGCGCGAGATCAGACCTGAAACGGCCCAGGATGTCGACGCCATCTATCAAGTCAACTCGGCGGCCTTCCCGACCCCGTCTGAAGCAAAGCTTGTAGACAAGCTCCGCGTGTCCTCCGCCTGGATTCCAGAGCTGTCGCTCGTCGCAATCTTCCAAGGGCAGGTAGTGGGCCATGCGTTGATCACGCGCTGCCGGATCGGCGACGCGCCGGGACTGGCACTCGCGCCTGTTGCTGTGCTGCCCGACTATCAGCGGACTGGCGTCGGCTCCGAGCTGGTTGCGGCTGCGATAGGTGCTGCGCGTGAGCAGGATGAGGGAACGCCGATCGTTGTCCTGGGGCATAAGAAGTTCTACCCTCGGTTTGGATTTGAGAGCGCCGCCAAATACGGGATACGCGCGCCGTGGGATGTGCCGGACGGAGCGTTGATGGTCTTGAGCAGTGGACGGGATGTTCCGAGTGGGGTGGTCGAGTACGCTGCGCCGTTCATGGAGTGAGATGGGGCATTTAGTAGCATGTAGCATAATAGTCCTGGCCGCAGGCAGCTCACGATTACTTGGCTTGACCTTGTTGCTGGTCACCAACACCGACTTGCACATGAAAGCCCGGTGGTGGGCAGGCAGGGCCGAAACGCCCGTCCCAGACCTCCACCTTCGTGTCAGCGACGTCAGTGTCACTCGACCTCAGACTCCAGCCACGAAGATGGCAGACGAGGACGACCCCCTCTGGGCGCGTCTGAATGCGCTGCGTGCGCCTGCAGCTGCACCAGCCCGACCACAGGCATCGCCCTCCGACGCGGCGGACAAGGCAGCGCAAAACGCAGCAGACGAGGACGCCGAGCTCGAGCGGATAGCGTACAGCCTCTCCGCGCCTCCGCCTACTGGCTCCACCGAAGACGACATCGACGATGACAGTCTCGAAGCACTACTTGCCAACCTTGGCGCCGGCTCTGACCTCCCGCAGCTCGACAAGGCGGACAAAAACGATCAGCTCGATCTTGAGCGGGAGGCGGCCCGGCTTATGAAGCAGGTTGGGGAGTCGAATGCGTTGGTGGACAGGGCTAATCAGGCCATGTCGCCTGAGAGTGAAACGAGGACAAGCAGAGAAGGGAAGGGGGATAAGGAGACGCGGTCATTCATGGATGGCCCGGAAGTCGAGGATCTCGAAACTGAGGACGAGATCATGGCGAGGGCACTAGACGAGGCGCGGATGGAGCCCGACGACCGACCCGAGCCCTCATCGTCCACAGAGACTCCGAGAAACCTCTCCCCACCTCCGCTGCGAGGCGGCGATGAGCGCCAGTTCCGAGCTGCAGCGGACGCACAGACTGGACCAGACGCAGATCCATTCGCTAATCTCCCCAGCCTCTCGTCCCTGCCTACCTTTGACGACGACGACGATGATGTCGAGCCAGAAGCCAAAGCCCGCATGGACGCCCTGCTTGGCCTGCGGGGGCCAAGCAACTTCCCCGTCGTGCCGTCAAAGGCGCCGAAGAAGAAGGACGAACTCGGTCCCCCGCCGCGCGCACCGGGACAGGGATGGGGGATACCTGGATATCAAGACGAACGGGACGAGGATCTGGAGAGCTGGTGTTGTAAGTCAAGTTGGCGGGAGGGGCTGACGGCAGGTATCTGCAACAAGGATGCGGCCGTGCGGTGTCTCGGTTGCGATGGAGACCTGTATTGTAACGCGTGCTGGAACGAGGGGCACGGCGAGCCAGGGGAGAAGGGGCACAAGGTGCAGAAGTTTGTATGGCGGCGAACAGGAAGAGCATAGTGCTGATGTATGAGTAGGTGCATGCAGTCCATCCCAATGTCTACGGGTTCTTGGGCTTCTTCACTGACTGTCAGTTCTGCCGACAGGCGCCGCAACTCACCGCCATATGTCGAGCGCGACGTCTTGCGACCAGCCACACCGTTAAAGTCGAGCGCACCACGGACGACCTTGTAGCTGTCATTAGATATGCTATCCTTGTCGCCGGTGAAATAGCGAGATGCCTGCCACCGGGCACCATTCAACTCACCGCACACCACGCAGATCCTTCGTTCGTCCACCACGGACAAGCACAACACTGTGCTCCTGGAGGTTGTGTCCCTCACCAGGAATGTACGCGATCGTGGTCTTGCCCGTGCTGAGTTTGACCTTGCAGACCTTGCGGACGGCCGAGTTGGGTTTGCGCGGCTTGGTCGTGTAGACCTTTGAGATGACCGCCTTCTTCTGGAAGCAGCCCTCGAGGAGCGGCGACTTGGACTTGTTCGTGTGCTTCTCGCGGCGTGCTCCTCGGATCACTGGAATCAGCTGGAGATGCGGCTCAAGACGCACCCTGGTTGATCGTCGTTTGCAGCCGGGGGGAAGTCGAGAAAGTCCGAGAGGGGAGCTGGACGCGGGAGGATGACGCAACTGGCTGTACGCGGGCAGCGGCGCGCACTGACAGCGCGCCGAAAGAGGTCGCGAGCGCCGAAACGGCAGAGCGGGCGAGCATGGTGGTATCAATGAGCTCGAAGTCAACCTCGATCTCGAACTCTTTGCTGGTCCGAAGTCTCGAGCCAAAATGACGTGGCCCACGTGACTCCTCTACCACCTTATCAAACCTCCACTTGGAATTTCTGTTGATCCTCCACAGAGCCATCTCCACCACAACATCGTCGGCAGCATGGATACGAGCGCCGACTTCATCCCTCTCGACGGGAGCAAGTCAGCAGACGCGGGAGACAAGGGCTCCGCGACGCTCTTCGTCTCCAGTCTCCCGTACAACGCCACCAGCACCGACCTCGTTACGCACTTCTCGTTCATCGGTCCGATCCGTCATGGCTTCGTTGCGACCGACCGCGAGTCGGGCAAGAGCAAGGGTGTCGGCTACATTACCTATGCGATGAAGGAGGACGCCGAGCGCGCAGTGCAGGAGCTCGACGGCGGCGCTTTCGGCGCCAAGGGCAGGAAGATTCGTGTCTCATGGGCGGACAAGAAGGTAGCTGGTCATACTGGACTACGCTAATGGCAGCCTGATATGAAGCAGCGGCATGAGATGAGGAGCGAAAGGCAGGCCAATCCCCGCGTGTCGATCCCAGGGACCGAGGAGTCTGACCCGAACGCGATCCGGACTGTCGTGGTCACCGGTCTGCCCGGCGACCTCACCAAGGCCGTCCTCTGGAAGAAGATCCGCAAGGTCAACCCCAAGGCTGAGGTCGAGTACCCCGTCGAGGGCGAGGCAAATACCTCCAACGTCGTCTTCCCCTCCCACGCCGAGGCGCTCAAGGGCATCCCGAAGCTGCACGGCCACACGTACAAGAGCTCGCTCCTCAGCGCCGTGCTGAAGAAGCGCCTAGACAAGCTGTCGGCGAAGGGCGAGGGCCGTGCGCAGTCACACGCCGGCCGTCTTATCGTGCGTAACCTCGCATGGGAGACGACCGAGGCGGACCTCCGCGCAACTTTCCTGCCTTTCGGCCCGATCCAGGCTATCAACCTGCCCACGGCTCCTTCCAAGCTGCCGTCGGACCCCAGCAAGCCCCCTCCCCCTCCAAGGGCGCGTGGCTTTGCGTTCGTCTGGTTCATGGTTAAGAATGACGCAGAGCGCGCCATGGCGGCTATCAACGGCAAGCCCATCAAGCGCGCGCCAGATGCCGCCAACGCCAAGGGCAAGGGGAAGAAGAAGTCTGAACTCGTCGGCGATGGCCGTGCGGTTGCTGTTGACTGGGCACTGAGCAAGGAGAAGTGGAAGGAGGCAACAAAGGATGAGAAGAAGGCGGAGAGCGGCAGCGAGAGTGAGAGCAGCGGGAGCGACAGCGACAGCGGCAGTGGGAGTGACAGCGACGACAGCGATTCGGACGACGACGAGAGCGAGAACAGCAACAGCGAGGAGGAGGACATTGCCGACGTGTCCGGTGACATCGACATGGAGGATGTCGAGGAGACGGAGGAGGTCGAGGAGGAGCCTGTTAAGCCTAAACTTCCAGACACGGATGTTGGGAACACTCTCTTCGTGCGCAACCTTCCGTTTGAGGCTACGGAACAGGAGCTGGGTACTCTGTGAGCTTTGCGAGCTTCATCCATCTGACATCAGATTCCGCAGCTTCGGTCCCATCCGCTACGCACGCATCACGATGGACAAGGCGACCGGCCGGTCACGCGGCACTGGCTTCGTCTGCTTCTGGAACACGGAGCACGCCGACGAGGCAATTGGAGAGGCTGAGCGCGTCGCTCGCGAGACTGGCGCGAACGCCATGCCTCTGGGCGAGAAGAAGAACCCCTTTGCGCTCCCGACCGTTCTCCAGGCCGACCCCTCGTCCTCCCTTGCGTCCAGACTGGTCCTGCACGGCCGCACGCTCGCGGTCTCCCGTGCCGTCACGCGCGAGCAGGCAGGCCACATGGCCGAGGACGCCCAGCGCGCTCGCGAGAAGGATGACAAGCGCAACACGTACCTCATGCGCGAGGGTGTTGTGTTCCCCAACTCGCCCGCCGCAGCGGCCCTCCCGCCCGCCGAGGTCGAGAAGCGGCAAGCAGCCTTCAACGCGCGCAAGACGCTCCTGCGCTCCAACCCCTCGCTGTACATTTCCAAGACGCGTCTGTCCGTCCGGCAGTTGCCGCTGTTCGTGACCGACCGTGGCCTGAAGCGGTTGGGCATCCACGCCGTTCGCGACTTTGACGCCGAGATTACTGCCGGCACGCGCGAGGCGCTCACGCGCATCGAGGAGACCGACGAGACGCTCTCGCCTGCTCTGGAGGCGCGCAAGGGCAAGCCCAAGCGTGGCGAGCGCCCGACGTCCGTCGTTCAGGCCAAGGTCGTACGGCAGAACGAGAAGATCGACCCCCTCACGGGCACTGGGCGGAGTAAGGGCTATGGGTTCCTCGAGATGCGCTCGCACAAGGAGGCTCTCAAGGTCCTGCGGTGGGCGAACAACAATGCCGCCGTCGGCCCGCTGCTGTGGTCCTGGTGGGTCGAGGAGATGAAGGACGTGCGGGAGCGGGTCAAGAAGGATCTGCTGGAGGCTAGGGAGAAGAAGGAGGGCGAGAAGATTGAGGAGCTCGATGGGCGGTTGAAGAAGCTCGACGCACGGTTGGCCGAGGGCGATGAGCGCAGTGGCGGTGGTATGCGCGGCGGCAAGACTTTGATGATCGAGTTCTCGATCGAGAACGTCCAGGTGAGCTTGTGAACGTCCGGTGTAGCTGACATCAGGTGGTACGCCGACGTGTGGAAAAGATCAGTGGTCCAGGTGCTGGGACGAAGCGCAAGGCGGACGGGGACGACGGCGAGCCGAGATCCAAGCGGCCGCGGAGCGACGACCGTGAGGAGCGCAGCGAGCGCGGCGACAAGCGGCATAAGGGCCGGCGCGAGGATCGCGGTGACCGCGAGGACCGCAAGCGCGATGGCAAGGGCAAGAAGGAGCGCCGCCAGTCCGAGCCAAAGGAGAAGGCCGAGCCCAAGGCCGAGTCCACAGAGTCTGCGGACAAGGACAAGCTGGGCAAGAACCTCGGCTCGCTCATCGGCCGTAAACGCAAGGCGAGGAAGGGCGCCAAGTGATATCGATCGTACATTGGGCTAGATGCATACTGTACTCTCTACCCTCCCATCTGATTGAAGACTGACGAGCTCATCTCATCCGCGTGCCGCCGTACCCCGTTGCGCGCCGACTCGGCCCCGCGCCCACATCATCATCATCAAACCTCCTCCCGGCAGAAGGGGGAGTGGGGCCAGGCCGCCAGAATCGGCTGGGACCAGGCTCGTCCTGTCGCCGTAGGCGCTCGCTTTCGGGCACCCGCGGCGTGTTAAAGCGGTTGTACAGCGACGCGCCGGCCGCGCCAGCCGCGAGCCCGGTCCAGAACCCCGCGCCGCCGGGCCCGGAGGAGGACGCCGAGGGGTCGGCCTTGGAGTACGGTGGTGGCGGGTGGGAAGGGCTGCCAGGCCACCATCCGCCTGGTCCGCCTCCGCCACCCCCTCCACCCCCCCCACCGCCGCTGCCACCTCCACCTGGCCCCGTCCCTCCGAGCCTGCGGCCAGCGCGCTCCTCCCGGGCCCGCCGACGGGCAAAGTAGCACATAAGGAAGCCGACGAGCACGAATAGGCCCAAAAACGTCCATGGCACGCCTGCCGTCAGCTCCCTCCAGCGCGATACATACCAGACCCCTGCTCGCCGAGCGTCCCGTGCGCTTCGCCCTGTCGCACAAGCTCATATTCGAGTCCACAGCTGCCGGCCAGCACGTCGCTGTCCCCGGCCCGCCGGTATCCCTCGCACGACACCTCAATGTCGCCGAACATCAAACCGGACGGGAGGTCCGCCTCGCACTTCCACTGCGGGCCCGTGCCGTCGTTGCCCACCTGCGTGCACTGAACGACCTGCGGCGCGTGCGCGCAGTACTTTCCGCGGCACACGAGCTGGGCTGCCTTGTTAGCATTGAAGCACGGCGGCGGCTCACGGATCGGCTTGCCCCGCCGTGCTGTTGTCTGCCTCCCCTTGCGCAGCGTTAGCGCTTTGACGCTGCTCAGCGCGACTTTGGACGGCATCGTGGTGCGCTTGGTTAGTTGGCGCGCTCGCTTGCAAGTTGTTCTTATGCGTTGCTGGCTGTCGACGTGGCAACAAGGTCATGCCGCAGAAGACACGACATCGTCATGACAGCGGATAGTTGATAAATACCAGTGCTAAATACTATAACAGATGCCGAAACGGGCGTCTCGACAGCCGTTATCACTGCAATGCATCTAGCAGTCTACGCAAACCACTTCTGCTTGAGCATCTTCCGCCGAACAGCCGGCGCAGCGGCAGCGACACCGCCTCCGAGTGCCGCGAGCGTTACGAGGAGCTGGGACTTGGAGAACCCGTCGCCCAAAATGTCAAAGGAGCCACTAGGCTGTAGGCCGCGGGAGGCAAAAATGTCCAGCCCGTGGGCGAGGAGGAGAGAGGTGGACTCGAGCAGTGCGCTACCGGCCACAAGCTGCCGGACGCCCTGCAGAGGATAGGCGTGTGAGACGACAAACATGGGCGCCTCGGGGAGCACGATCTCGTACGGCATCAAGCCCTCCTCTGCCTCCGCGGCACTGGGCTTGCCATGCGGCCTGCGCGGGTCGAGGAGGCGCCGCGGGAAGTGGTGCACCTTGCCGTCCGAGACGAAAAGAAGGTCCTTGATCGTCACACCGTAGGCAGACTGGGTGAAGGAGAGTGAACGCGCCGGGGCGGTAAGCAGGAAGGTGTGCGACTTTGGTTCAATTGCAGTAGAGGGCGCGAGGGAGGAGCGGCCAGCCGAATCGGGGGACGAGGGCTTCTCAAACAGCTCCACGCTGCTCAAACGCCAGCCTGCGACATCGGCGCTCGTCGCCTCCGCTGCCCAGGTGTAAACAAGCCAGTTCTCCACCATTGCGGCGTGGACCTCGTGACCCTTGACATTGGGAATGTCAATGGAGTAGACCACAGCGCCAGTGATGGTGTCCACGACAGTGACGTGCCCGATTCGCTTAATGGGGGACAATGAGGTGACGATGGCAAGGTGCGGGTTGAGATACTTGTACAGCACCTGCTTGTCGCCCAGCGCGCGGCCGTATGATGCGGTCGGAGAGGGAGTGAGCGGCTCGACGTTGAGGACCTCCTGGGCCGAGAACGGGAGAGACCAAAGCGGGTCGACAGCAAAGCTGAACTCACTCCGCTTGCCCGGCGCGTAGCCGCGCAGAGTAGTACCCTCGAGCTTGCGGTCAACAACGTGGAAGAACTCCGAGGTCGAGTTCGCTTCGATCCACCCAGCAACCTTCTTGCACTTGGGGAAGATGTGAAGGGTGTCCTTGGGGTCGATAACACCGAGGACGCGGTTCTGCGTGCAGCAGTTCACGTGGGGCGTCAAGAAGGCGCGCTTGGGCTTGCCAGTGAACAGCTCCTTGCCGGTCGGCAGGCCGAAGTAGTCGTCCTTGTCACCAGCTACCTCACCCGTGTAAGCGTCAATGTGGTAGCCAATGGTTATCTCCGTCTCGCCCTTGGTGCGCACGGCGAGGACGGCAATCTGAGGGTTGCCCGCCTCACTGAGCAGACGCGTTTGGAAAGTCTCGTACACGTCCAGCTCGGGCCCGACCTGAGTGAAATAACCTAGGTTCGTGGACCAGATGACATTGCCGTTCGCCGAGTCGAGCGCAAAGACCTTGCCGCCGCGCGTGACGGCCACGATAAGCTTCTGCAGGCCGAATTGGTCACGGTGGAGCTTTTCCTTCGAGAGCGGGGGTGTGCGCACCTGCGTCGTGGAGAGGCGCTGAACGAAGCGAGTGATGTATGAGGGCAGGTTCTGAGGTCAATTTAGCTAGTCACGCGGCATACCGTGAGCTCGCCAATGTGTCTGGCAACACGGCCGATGACGCTCTCGGTGACCATGACGTCCAGAGCCTCCTCCGTCTCCGGCTCAGAGAGCTCGACAAAGTGCACGCCGGCAACGTCAGTCAGGCTCTCCTCGCGTGTCCACAGCTCGCGCTCCGGGGAGATGAGCTGAATTGCGCCAGTCGAGGTGGAGAGAAGCAAGGTCTTGTCCTCCGGGTTTGGCGCAGCGATAGCGCTCCGTGGGATACCGTGCACGGCCATGTTGAACGGCACGTCCACCTCGGTCTGCGTGACAGCGCCGTTCGTGTCAATGACAATTGTCTGGAGTCGCTCGCCTCGGGCTTCCGCGTTGTAGTACAGCCGTGTGAACGCGCAGCCGCCGTCAAACGCGTATCCGCCATACACCGGCGCGCCTTCCCGCGTCTGGCGCGACTTGTCAAACTCGGCGACGCTGTTCGCCGCGTCCCCGATCTCGACGACCATAACGGCGCCGCTCATGAGCTGGCCAAGAACATAGCCGTGCTCGCGCAGGCCGACATCGATGACCTTGGTGAATCGGCGTCCCTCGCCCGCGACGTGGTTCTTGATGTCGCCAACGGCACCGTCCTCCAGAAGCGGCGCGACGCGCATCTGGCTATACTCGACCCATACGGCGCGCATGCCGGGCTTGGACCCGCGACGAGGACGCACAAGGTATGCGTTGTCCACGGTCGACAGACCGCCTGGTACGTGCGACAGATCCGAGAAGCCCATGTGCTCGATATCGATGACCATGTGCGCGATGGTGGGCTCCTTCAAGCTCGAGCTGATGACAGTGATGTACGCCTTGTTGCCGTCGAGCATGAGTGATTTGAGCATGTTCGTTGATCTGGCATCAGCACGACCAACGCATAGACGTACCCCCCGCCGGGGAACTCCCAGCTCCACATAACATGACCGGTCTTCTCGTCCAGCCTGGTTACACGGGCACCCTGAGAGAGGACGAGAACGGCGCCGGGGACAGAGATAGCATCAGTGCCGATGCCGCGGAAGCGGTCAATCTCGGGGTCGAGGGTCACAGCCTGGTACGCTGTGCTGTCATGGAAGGGGTGTTCGGGGTGGTGCGGGTCGAAGCGTGGGCCGAGGGCCGCGGACTTGTCGCCAAGCTGTCTCTCCCAGCGCAGCTGCCCAGTCGCGAGGTCAAACATGCGTGCCGTGTCGCCGAGGGCGCCGGTGAGCAGGAGAACGCCTGTGATTAGCACCTGCGATGCATACGAGCTGATCCAGATGAGCAGCGGGCAGCAGAGGTAGCGAGCCGACAATCTCCATACCCAGATGACTCCTTCCAGCTGCTGTTGACTCACCATCTCCGTGCACATGGTACCTCAGCGCGACCTCGTCAAACGTCTGCCGCCACGCAACCGTCCCGTTCCCGCTGGTGAGCGCAAACACGCCGCGATCCGAGATGGACAGCGAGGCGTGTTCGCCATGGCCGGCCGAAGGGACAAAGCTGGACGGTGACGGGTTCAAGACTGGCGCGCCAAGCATGGGCAGGTGCCAGTCCACGACGCCCGCGAGACCTTGCTGCAGGCCGAGCGCGACGTGCGCGCCCAGGAGCAGGAGCGGGAGGAGCATCGTGGTGAAATGTCGGATGGAGAGGTTGAGATGGCGTGGCGGAATAGTTCACCCCCCTCGCGGTGGAGGTCAATGCCCATGGGCCTCTCGAGCCGGCCAAGCGACAGAAGACAGAAGACAACGTAGAGCTACAGAATACAACAACTACCCGCTCGCGAGCTCGGCGATGAGCTGGCACGCCATCTCTAGGAAGTGGAACGGACCGGCGACGCTGCCAATCTTGTCGTTCTTGTTCGGCGCGGCTTCAGTCACGCCGTTGACGTCGCGCACGGGGTAGTAGCCAAAGTTGCGGAAGTCGACGAGGTAGTTCTGGTCGTCTACGCGGTAAAGCTGGAGGTCCATGCGTACCTGGTGTCAGTTCTGCGGAGCTCGCGACAGCTAACCATGACATCTCCGTAGCGCGCGCGAGTCTCGACGAAGAAGAGGCCCTGGGCAGCCTTTTCTTGAGCGGTCGCCTCCTTCTTTCCCGGGGGCTTCTTGCCCATCACCGGCGGTTCCTTGTCTGCGTTCTCCTCGCGCCACTTCCATAGCGCCTCCTCGACGTCCTCTGTGTAACCTCCAGGCGGCACCGGTCCGATCTCGGGAAGCGCGATGTTCTCCTTCTTCCTCCACTCCATGCCGAGGAGCTGTAGCGTTTTGTAGATCTCGAGCATGACCTCCATCGGCGGTGACCGGGAGCGAATACCAAAGTGCCACCGCGGCTTCTGAAGGGGCTTGGTCTCAAAGGTCTGAGGCGCCGGGGTGGATAATAATGCCCGCGCTGCCCGCTCCGCCTCCTCCTGCTCGCGAGTGGTGTCTTGAGAGTTGGCTTACGTTAGGAGGAGACTTGACTGCACTCACGGGTAACCTTTCCAGGAAGACTAGAGTCCAGAACGTCAAAGTGCGCATTGGGAATGTCCTGGATTTCCGGGTCCACCTCGTCATCTATGTCGTTCCCCTCCTCGTCTCCTGCTTGCTCATGGTGGCGTATAGGAAACTCGGCATTCCACGCGGGAGGGGAGGCGGCTAAGAAGTCCTCCATCGCTGCTACCTCCTCATCATCAAACGTGGCTGATGTCAGCGCTGTCACTTGGTCCACGCACAGTCCTGCAGAATCCGCTTGTGGTCCCGCACAAGCTGGTAAGCCACCTTGACCTGGTTGTCGCCGTCCTTCTGCAACGCCTCCCAGACCATGGGCTCCGTGTATGTGGAGATCTTCTGCAACAATTCGGTGACGATCTCTGGATCGATGACGCCCAGGTCGTTTGTGAAGACTAGACCCTTGGACGCGGCGAGCTTCTTGGGATCGTCGTGGTTCTCGTTGAGAAGCGTCATGGTGCTCAAGTCGTCCATGGGTAACGAGGGGTAACGCTCTGAGATGGGAGTGGGAGGGAGGGGCTGGAGGTAGTGTGGGAGGTTCTCGAGGAAGAAGGGCATCTGGCGAATCTCGGCAATGGTCGCGCGCTTGACGGGGTCGACGACGAGCATGCGGCGCAGGACGTGCTGGGCCTCCTTGGATAACTTCCATGGCATGGAGTATATGCCGCCTGGGATCAGTTTGATTGAGATGGGCGACGTACTCTCAATCTTCTTGAAGAGCGACGGGATGTGGTCGTCGTCGAACGGCAGCTTGCCGCAGAGCAGGACGTACATGATGACGCCAGCACTCCAGACATCGATCTCGGGGCCAGAGTAGAGTCTGGGTCAGCTCTGACTGGGATGCTTGACTCACTTGCCCGAGATGACCTCTGGTGCGGCATAGTTTGGACTGCCGCAGGACGTCTTCAGGAAGTCGCCATCAGTCATCAAGTTGGACAGACCAAAGTCGCCGATCTTGATATTGTTGTGCGAGTCTAGGAACAGGCTGTGGTTAGTGGACCCCGTGCGTCGACGCACTTCTCGGGCTTGAGGTCACGGTGCACAATATGGTGCCGGTGACAGTACTCGATAGCGCTGATCATCTGCTGGAAGAAGCGCCTTGCCTCGTTCTCGTCCATCTGGCGTCAGAGCAGCCATCACTCTCCACGCACGCCACCCTTGCCCTTGGCGACGATGTAGTTGAACAGCTCCTCGCCGGCGTACTCCATGACCATGATGACATCTGTCGGCGTGGTGATCACCTCGTAGCTGCTGTCAGTCGCGTCCGTACCTCGTCTACAGCTTGATAATATGAGGGTGTCTCAGGAGCTTGAGGTACTGGATCTCTCGCTTGACTCGCGCGTTCATGTCGGGTGTGGTGATCTTGCTGCGATTGATGAGCTTGAGGGCGACTTGGTGGCCGGTGATGGCATGGGTTGCGACTATCGTCAACACTGCGTCTCCAAGCCAACTCACGCTTGACCTTGCCAAAGCTCCCAGTGCCGAGGGTGCGCTCGATGATGTACTGGCCGATGCGCGGCTTCGGGCGCGACCGTCCCTCGGTTGCGCCGGCGGGCAGGTCGCGCTTGGAGCGCCCGCCAGAGGGAACTGGGGGAGCTGGGCGTGTGGCCATTGCGGAGATGGTGAAGAGAGTGATGTTGATGACGGGCAGCTCGTCGAGTGCCATAGGTCAGCAGAGGCACGCGCCAGGTGGAGACGGTTACGTAACGGGGTAGTGATTGAGGGGGTTGTTGTGGGAGCTGTGAGCGCTCTATGCATGTGCTATGCATCGATACTGCTCTGCTCGCTACCAAAGAGCTCTCTGCCGCTACCAGCTCGGCGCTCGTCGCGGACACCAGCGTGTTGTGCCCGTTGTGGCAACAAGTCATCATTCCCATCCTCCGGCCAGCTCCTGTTGCCATCATCCACTCGCTCTCAGTAATGGGGAACACGCCCTCCCACCAGCACGGCTCCAGTGCATCCCCGGCTGGCAAGCAGGGTGGCGCCGACGTCGGCCGCGCAGGCAGCCAGCGCCGCCATGCACCGAATCTGCGGCTGGCCGTGCCGCAGCGGTCGGAGACCAAGCAGGTGTCGCCTACCACCTCGCCAGGGGGAGCGCGCTCCTCGTCCCCGCGGCGCAGGAAGAGTCTCGAGCTACCAGACCTAAACAAGATGAGCTTTACGCCATCAGCGCCGCAGGCGACCACAGCGACGCACACGACGAGTGCGAGTGCGGGCAAGGGCGCGGCGGCTGGTGCTGTGGCCGCGAGCGCGTCGGGGGGTATCCCAGCGGGCTCACCGCGCAAGTGGACCATCCGCTCTCCCAACAAGACTGGCGTGGGTGCTCCAGTTCCCGGCCTCATGGTCGTCCCCGTCAACGACAGCAGCACGCACGTTCCCTCACAGCCCATTCCCATCAGGTCGCCGCGCGCGGGTGCTGCAGAGCTCGCAGACGACCACCAGCGCGAGCGCCGGCCGCGGCCACAGGTCAAGCCTGTTGACTCGCCACTGCGGACAGGCCTCACTCCCCCTCCTCCCACCCTCGCCGCCACTCCCCAGCCTCCGCAGCCCGAGCTTGCTGGCCCACCGGCTGCGGATGGACTCGTCGACGTGCCGATCCAGTGGAACGGCGGCGGCAAGTTTGTCTATGTGACGGGCAACTTTGCCGACAACTGGCGCGGACGCATCAAGTTGAAGAAGAGCACGCACGACTTCAACACGATCCTGCGCCTCGCACCGGGCCAGTACCGCCTCAAGTTTATTGTCGACGATAGCTGGCGGTGCTCCAAGGCGATTCCCACTGCCACGGATGACGACGGCACACTTGTCAACTGGATCGAGGTCGAGGCGCCAAAGACGGAAGAGGAGCTTGCCGCTGAGTGGGCGATGGACGCACAGCCGGCGACCAAGGCTGAGGAGCACGACCCCGACCAGTGGACGAGCGAGATCCCGACCTCACTGGTGCTGTACCAGTACCTCGAGGAGCTGCCCCAGATGTTCCCCAACGATGTCTTGCGGCAGTTTGTCTCTACCGCGCCATACTTCTCCCCCGTCCCCAAGCCGCCCCAGCTGCCGAGGATTCTCGAGAGGGTGGGTGCTTCGGGAGAAGCTGCTGATCACAGGTCATCCTCAACTCTGACCCACGGCGTCCCGAGATCGACCCCACGACCTGTGCCCCTCCAGATGTCGACGACAATGCGATCCTGCCTAGTGAGCTTGGCTTGCTACAGATGCTAACCGCAGCCCCGTCACATGCCATTCTCAATCACCTCATGGCGTCTGCGCAGAAGAATGGAACGCTGGGCGTGGCGACGACCTCACGGTACAGGAAGAAGTACATCTCGACCATCTTCGTGACGTGAGTTCATTCTTTTCTGCGAGCACAACTGACGACAGCGAGCAGAAAGCCCACGAAGTCGCGTCGAACCGCGCGGATGGTCCTGCTGTTGCACCAGGCCAGGCAGCTGGCAGCGCCGTGCCGCCTCTATCCTCAACACCACAGCAGGGCGCCTCGCCCGTCACGACACTGCAGGCTGGCGCTTCACCTTCTGCCCCTGCACCCGCTGCCGAGCAATCAGCAGCGCCAGCACAGCAGACCGCACCCCCTCAGCCGCAGCAATGAGAGTAGGCGAATGGTAACAGTAGAAGTCTCGTACGGCCTTACGAAGAGCACGCGGATCCCTTAGACGTTCGCGCCATTGTAGCTTCATACCCGTAATGAAATGGACCAGTGCATGTTTACGGCGGTGCGGTCTATGCGTGGCTGGAGTCGACGGCGGTAGGTGGTACAGTCTAAGAGTCCATAGGATCGATGGTACAACAGGTCTACTTCTTCTTCGCCGGGCTGCTGTCAGCTATACATGGACAATTGTAGCTCACTCCTCGCCGCCGTTATTCTTCATGATGGTCAGCTTGCCGGCACTGGCAGCATTAACCATCTGCCGCTCGATCGACTGGTTGATCTTGGCAGAGAGTTGCTGGGTGTCAACGAGGCCGTATCTCAAACACGTAGTCCAGCAGCACTGTAGAAAGGCAGGCAGCTTCACGGCAGAAGCGACAGCTGCAACCTTCCTCGGCCGAGTGTGACCGGACTCACCTTCTTGGTCCGCACCTCGCGCACATGCTCTGTCCGCTTCGGCGCGATCTCTCTCCGGCCCTTGGCCATGATGCCGCCCTTCTTCTTCCCCCCGCTGACCTTTTTGGTCTTGAGCTTGCCTGCGCCTTGTGCCATGGTGGTTGGCGCGAAGTTGAGGAGAGAGTTGGGCGGCGGAAGTTCTTCTGGAGCAAGGTCCTGGGGGGTCTCGAGTGGGGGGCATATGGCAATCTTCGCCTGTGACGCGCGACCGAGATATTGTTGGCCCGTCCACATCCATCATGGCGTCTTCTCTTCATCGCGCGCGGAGCGCGAGCTGACCACACTGACCACGGAACAGCTGGGGCCGCAGGAGAGATGTCCAAACAGGTCGTCCTTGAGGGTGCCGGCTCGCGAGAGCCATCGCCGGCGCCGGCGGCAGGCAGTACGCGGCCGATCGCGGGCGACGCACCACCTACTGAACCCCAGCCAGCAGTGCCGAGCCGCCCAGCGCTGCACGACCAGGCAGTCTCCCTCCCACGCGTCCAAGTGATCGTGTGTCTCCCTACCGCGCGTCTAACAGCAGGTCGTCTTCCTCACGCTCAGCTTCGTCTTCTTCATCATGACGCTAGACAGTACGTCCCGCCATCTCCCCTCTAACTCAAGCAACCTGCGTCTCCACCGCGCTCCCGCACATGGCCGCAGACCTGAACGCGGGCAGCAGCATAACCTGGGTCGGCACGGCCTTCCTCGTCGCCAGCACAACAACCCAGGTGATCTTCAGCCGCCTAAGTGACATATTCGGGCGCAAAGTCCTCCTCCTCGGCTCCATCGTGGTGTTTGCAGTCGGCAACCTGCTCTCGGGCTTCGCCACGAATGCGGCATGGCTGTACGCCGGCCGCGGTGTTGCAGGCCTAGGGGCGGGGGCGATCACGAGCCTGTGCCACATTGTCATCTCGGACGTCGTCTCGCTGCGCGACCGCGGCATGTACCTGTCTCTCATGGGCATTCCCGTCGCGCTCGGTCTAGGTCTGGGGCCGATCATTGGCGGCGCGCTCGCTGACCACGCCGGCTGGAGGTGGAGTATGTGGATGTGCGTCTGGGCCAGGTAACAGTGGCTGACGACAGCTCCGTGCCCGTGTCCGTCGCGGCCGTGCCGCTCATCATGTGGCTGCTGCCTCTACAGAGCGTGCCGGGGAGGATGCGCGACAAGCTACGCACGGTCGACTGGGCGGGGTGTGCGCTGAGCCTCGCGTCCATCGTACTGATTCTCGTACCCGTGTCGGCGGGCGGGACGAGCTGGGCGTGGGACTCGAGAGAGAGTATCGCCATGCTTGTCATTGGCGGTGTGCTCCTGCTCGCCTTCCTTGTGGCAGAGTACTACCATCCCCTACCGATCCTCCCTCTGCGGCTGTTCAGGAATCGCACCGTCTCCTTCGTCCTCGCGGCGCTGATGTGCGTCGGCGTCGTGTGGCACAGCACGATGTTGTGAGTTCCATCCCCGGCCCTCTCCACTCCCAGGGTTTCAGTGGCTCACAACAGCATCACCCCGCTCTACCTGCAAAACGTGCTAGGCTACAGCGCCGTGTCAGCCGGCGCGATAATGCTCCCCTTCCTCGTCGGCCAGGTCCTCGTAATGACCGCGCTGGGATACGCGATGAAGGTCTGGGGCCGCGCGCGCGCCTTTATTCTTGTCGGCTACGTAATCTGGACGGCGGGGCAGGGCATGCAGATTGCCTGGGGCGAGGAGCGCGACCTCGGCTTGTTCCTCGGGACATTCGTGCTGCAGGGCGTCGGCTTTGGGCTCACGAGCCAGAGCACGCTCGTGCTCGCGCAGGCGGCTTGCGCGCCTGCTGACCGCGCGGTCATTACTGGTGCGAGGGTGAGTCTGGGACTTGGACTCGGAGTATCGGCTGACGATTCCTGTGTGGCCGAGTTGCATACCCGAGCTGTACTCGTCGCTGACGGCAGAACCTCTTTCGCTCCTCAGGCGGCGCCGCAGGCCTGGCGCTAAGCACGGCGATCCTGAACAGCGTCTTCATCACGCATCTCCCCTCCTCCCTCTCGCCAGCGCTCGCAGACGATCTCAGAGTAAACGGGTTCGACCGCGCAAAGGTCCTCGCCCTCCCGCGGGAGCAGAGCGCGCAGGTCATGCACGCGTACTATCTCGGCCTAAGAGGCGTGTTCATCCTCTTCACGCCGTGCATCTTTTTATGCTTGGTGCTGTGTGTGGGCGCTGCGGTGAGTTCTTGGGCCTGAGACACAGGGAGGGCAAGGCGGAGGGAAGACAGAGGGGTCTGCGGAGGATGGGTTTGGAAGGAAAGAGTCTGACGCCAGGACGTGCGCCTCGACTCGGCACCCGCCTCGCAGCCTGTGCCGTCCAAGACGTCGCCGCGCGAGGAACTCGAGCTGCAGCACGTCAACGGGTCTGAGCCGACGGAGACCACTGTCGACTCCACGGCAGAGGCCGGGATCGTCCCGCCTGCCAAGGAGGAAACCCCGACGCGATTGTTGCGGAGAAGCAGTCGGCGACCGATGAGCGGCAGCGGCAAGGATGAGCTGTAGCGTGGGAGGCTCGGCAGTAGTATCAGCAGTTATCAGAAGACATGTAGCCATCGCATTTACTCTCACAGTCATGTCCGTCCGTTCATACAGTATAATACAGTACACTCATGTATTCTTCAGTCCGCATTACATCTTCCTAGACCCGTCGTAAGAGGCCCTTGCCCGTGAACCCGCTCGGCTCAGCATGCAGATCGACGAGCGCGTCCGGCCCGCTCGGCCGGCGTGGGACAGGCGGCACGCTCTCGCGCTCCCGCTCCCGCAGGCTGCTCTTGGACCGGACAGAGGCGTGCCGGCTCACGCTCCCGTGGGACGGGGACGAATGGTTCGCCCCGGGCCCGTGCGAGCTCGGCGAGAGGCTCGCGGTGCTCGGCGCGTGGTGCTGCATGCCTGCCGCGCTCGATGCGTTTGCTGCGTGCGAAGTTGCCGTCCTGCTAGCCTGTGCGAGGGCGTACGAGCGCGAGTGGAACAGTGCGCCGTGCAGCTTCCAGCCCGTCTCGCTGTCCGAGGCCAGGAAGGTGATGTGCTCGGTAGGGTTCTCGAACGAGGTGGCTGGTTCGACTGTTGTCAGTCGAGTTCTACATACTCTGCTCGTAACTCACTCCGCTTCAAGGCCAGCACGTACGGCATCGGCGCCTCGACGCTCCTGCACCGGTACACGTCCGAGAACATGGTCCCGATATGCGTCTCGTCCTTGTTCTTCTCGTTCTTCGAGATGAACACTTGCCCGCCGCGCGCCTCGACCCAGCGGCGCTGCCACTTCTTGCCGACAAGCACTAGCGCCCAGCCGCCGATGAATGGAGCGTGCTCAGGCGCCCCGCGCGACCAGACAGTGTGCGGCTGCAGCTCGCGCAGTAAGATCGCGTTCGGGAGGGAGTTGTCCCATCCGCGAGTTATCGCCATGATCGACTCGGACTCGCGCACCTGCCGCTCCATGTCGCCAGAGGCGTGCTGGAAGTACTCGTGCACGACCCAGTTGCCCTCCAGCTTGGCCTGGGAGAGCACATCGCGCGCGGTCGTCTCGCTGGTGGCGTCCAGAGAGAGTGGGCGCGTGTCCGCGGCCACGACAAAGCAGCGTACGGGCACGCCGCGGGGCAGACTCGGGCGGGAGGACGCGGACGAGTGTGCCCGGCGCCGAGACGAGGTCGAGTCGCGCTTCTCCGCCTTGGTATCGCTGCGCTTCAGATCCCGTGTAGTGTCCGGTGTCAGACGAGCCGAGGAGCGCGCACTGCTCCGCCCCATCGTGGGTGCGCGGGAAACGTCGGGCGTGTGCTGGTCTGGCGTCCGCTGGTCGGGGGTGCGCTGGAGGCTGATAGTGCGTGCTCGGTCGGGGCGGGGAGGACGAACTGGAGGCCGCGGGACAGTGAGCTCGTTAACGCTCACGCGCTCGAGCTTGCCGGCGAGCTGGTCGGGGTGGACACCCTGTCCATTCCATCCCTTGGCCGAGGATGAAGTGGTGCGCGCTCGGCGCAGCGCCTGCTCCTTTGCCGCCCGGCGAGCGGCGCGGCGACGCTCCTTCTCTGCCTTGCGCTGCTGTTGAGCCGCAGCGGCAGCGGGGTGGATCTCGGACAGCGGGACATCGTCTTCCTCGCTCTCAGAGTCGCTGTCGAACTCGTCTATCCAGCCCTGCGTGGTCTGTGGGCGACGCTCGCGGGATGACTCGCGCGAGGAGCCTCGAGACTCGCCGCGAGACTCACGGCGACGCGGGATATCCCTCCAGCTGGTCCACATCGTGCTTTGCGTCGGCTGTGCGCTCGCGGGCCGCTTCTCTGGCGAGTCGTGGCTGCACGAGTGCGAGCAGCTGTCGGTCGGCGCAATGGCGGCGTTGCTGCTCGTCGAAGCGAGGCTCTCGCGCACTCTAGGAGGCAGGAATCCGAGGCTCGTCGCCGCGCGGTCGACGCTGGGAAAAGCAGCAATGGTCGCGTCCCAGCTGTGCGTGTCAAACGAGGGCTGCGGGGACGGCACACAGTCTGAACGGTCGTCGCGCGCCGGCGGCTGGGGCGTCTTGGCGTCCTCGCTCTCCGATGGCGGATAGATGCCCAGTTGGATATACAAGTCGTGGAACGCCGTCTCGGTGTCGATGCCGTCGTCGGGAATGCTCACGCGGGCTGGGTGAGAAAGGGTAGCGTACGGCGAGGCGCCTGCCGGGGTTTCGAGCTCGGCCGAGCTGCCAGACACGCTCGGCGCCGTGTACTCGGTGTTGACGCTGACGGCGGTGTCGACGCTGATGTCGGCGGCGTCGGGGTTGGTGGACGCTACAGAGTCAACGTCGGCGTCAAACTTGGTGACGCTCGCGGAACGGGTGCGGGTGTTTTGTGGTTGCTCCTCCTCCGTCTTCTCCTCGATATCAAAGCTGTCGTAAAACATGGGCCGCGGTGGGGCCAGCGGGGACGGAGTTGCACCCATCGCCAGCGTCGCGAGCTCGTCGAGACCGAGGGTGCGCTGCTCGGGTGTCGCAGGCAGGGCCACCGGCGAGCCAAGCGGCGAGGTGGCCCTCGACGCTCGGCCCTCCCCGAGCGACCATCGCTTGTTCATCACCATGCTCTTGCTCTTGCGTATGCGCGGCATGAGTGACGCTTTGAGGTTGACGAGCGACGGCGTGTTGCGGGGAAGCGGGGGACGGGCTACGGGCTCTGGGGTACTGAATACAAGACTGTCTGCGCGCGCTCGCGAGGGTGCTCGGGACTGAGCGAGAGGAGTGGTCTCCTGCGAGTTGGAGTACGTGTAGGAGCTGGCGAACGGGTCCGCGCCGATGCCATCGTCGTCCTCCGGGGTGAGGGGATTGGAGCGAGCGCTCCATGAGGGGTAGCGCTGGTCGAGCGAGAGCAGGGCTCGCTCGGTGGCCTCCTGCGGAGTGGCCGCTCTAGACAGCGAGCTGCCCAGTGGAGAGGCCAGTGACGGCGACGTTGGCGAGGTAAGTCCGCGCGGGGGAGCGGCAAGAAGCGTCGACGTCGACAATGTCGGCCGCCTGGCAGTCGGGATCGGGATGGCCGAGGTCGCCGTCGAAGTCATTCGCGCGTGGTTCTTGTCACGATGTTCGCGCGGGAGTGCCGGCATTGGCGGCGGGGGCGAGTTCTCTGCGCCGGCGGCGTGTTTTCTGAACTGCTCACGCAGGGCTCCTGCCGACTTTGACTTGAACAACCGGTCGACGCCACGCTTCCAGGCCGAGGGCTTCTCCCCGCCTGGTAGTGCCGGGGCAAGCTGCTGGGGGATATTGCTGTTGGTGGGGCTGAACACTGGCGCTAATGGCGTGCGGTTCTTGTCGACAGTGACCTCTTTGGACTCACGCTTCATGGAGCGGAGGCGGAGACGGGAACCCTTGGTCTTGAGCTCGCGGGCCGGGACGGCAGGGAGGTTGGAGGCTGAGGAGAACGCTGGCGACGGCAGCGGCGGGGAGAATGTCGGCGAGGAGAACGCTGGCGAAGATGCTTGTGACGGCCCAGACATGCTGGGATGTGGGAATGGCACCTGGGCGTGGTTTGGGATCACCGCCGACGAGGGCATGCATGGGGCCGACGGAGCGCCAGGTTGAGCCTTGCGACCCCATGGCCATGGCGTACCCTCTACTGTCGGCGACGGGCCACCAACACTGGCGACGCTCTGCGCGGTGAGGGTGTTGGACCGCGAGCGGGTACCGCTGCCGCCAGACTTGCCGCTCTTTGCGCTCTTGACCGAACGCCGATCGCTGGTGGTACTGCCACTCATGCGCTGGCGCCAGGACACCGAGTTGTTCTTGTCCGACTTGTGGCCCTCATCCGAGTCGTCATCCCAGAGGCCGTCGCGCGCGTGGATGCCGGTAGCCGGAGCGCCTAGCTCTTCTGCGGCATTTGGCCTAATCGCTGGCGAGGAGCGGCCGGAGCGCTCGACGATGGTTCCGAGGGCAAACGAGCCTGAGGGAGTGTGGGAATGCGAGATGGAATGGGCTGGCGCGTGCGAATGTATCGACGTGATAGAGTTTGACGGCGCGTGGGACTGCGGCTGGCTGTGGGATATTGACGCGGTTGGAGTGTGGGATGCGGCGCTGCCGATTGACGGGCTCTGGGCGTGCATGCCGCGCGGGAATGGCATGCCGCTGGACAGCGATGCCTGGTGTTGATGGCCAGAGCGGATGCTCGAGAAGGATGAGGAGGCGGCGTGCCGAGGCAGCGGTGGCAGGGGTGGTAACGGCGGCAGCGGCGGCAGGTCGTTGTGGCCGAGGGGGAGCGGCGGTAGCGGCGGGGACGCCATTGTGGGCGTTGCGGACATTGTGCAGGCGTGCACGCGAAGGAGTACAAGCAAAGGCGAAGAACAAGCAAAGTCGAAGGCGAAAGACAAACAGGGGCGAGATAAAAGAAAGACGCGTCGCGGCTAGGAACCGGTGCGACTGAAGGCGGTTCGAGCTGAAGAACTGGCTGGATGCGACAGCAGCAGCTGCAGCAAGAACAGTGGCGATGCCTGTGCCGGCGACGAGCTCGGGAACAAGAGCGGCGAGGTGTGGTGGATGTAAAGAGGCGATGTTGATTTCGTTCACGCGACTGACTTCTAAGCGTGACGAGTGGCCAGCTGGTGAGCTAGTCTCCGTGGGACCCTCGTCCCCTGCCCTCCCCTGCCCTCCCCTGGTGGCCTCGCGTGCTGGCCTTGAGAGCGAGACGGTTCTGGAGCGAGCCTTGCCGTGTTTGGACGCGCGCAAGCTCTTCCCACAGGCCATTCCAGGGCTGAAACTCTCGTGCTCCTGGCATTCCCAGTGTCTCCAAAGGCATGCCGCAGCGCACAGGCGGCAGGCCAGAGCCACCACCGAGCACAAACACGCGCGACGACGCCTCATGACGCCGAGTAAGATTCGAGTCCGGCGTCGGCCTTGGTGCAGCAGCGGCGTCCGACAGGTGTCTATCTCGATCTTAAAAGCAAAGCTAGTCACACGCTACATTGTATGTCGCCGGCTGCATTGCGCACGGGACACGGGGACTAGTGTTTGTTGCCGAGCTTGTATCACCTCCCATTGTAACGGGCCTTGAACAAGCCATTGGCCTGAAGCTACATGCATTTTTTGGACGCGACGAGCGCGAGTACGGCATCGCGCGTCTCCCGCGGAGCGTCGCATCCGAGTAGCATGGCGCGCAACACCATGTCCTGTTGAATGTGGCGCTGGCTCACGCAAGCCACATGCAGATCTGTGTGGTTCGATCAGTGTGTGTGCAGATCGCCGCCACATTCGAGCTTACTAGCTGCCTGGGTACGAAGTGACCCGCGTACTTACTCGCCTCGCTCGCAGCGGGGTCCTAAACCTCTCGTTCCGAGAGTCGTCGGCTCCCGCAACACCACCCCCTGCCAGGCCTGGCAGTCACACGGCTTGGGCTTCTTAATAGATGTTACATGATGCGGATCGCGGTGTAAGGAGATCGGGCGACTGGGTCTGTACACCTTTAGGCCTTCAGACATGCAAGGAGGTCTGCAGCACCCATCAACACCCACGTGCTGGTGGTGTTTGATAGGTACGGCCTTGCGATGACCCCGAAGTCCGAACCCGCTTCCACGTCTAGGCCTCAGCAGTGGTAGCGAGGAACCGGGGCGGGATGCTAGTACGTGCTGCAGTTTTATTAATCCGCGACTGCTCCCTGGAAATATCGCCAACGTGTGGTGAGATTCCTCGCAGCATGTGGCTCTCGTCTCCACGAGTGGCTGTCTCACGCGGGTGGCAGATGTGGCACGCCCATGTAACGCAACTCTGATAAGCCTCGCCAACCAGATCCCCCGCAAGCGTTCTCCCCGTCTGGGACAGTGGCCGCGCAAAAATAGCGGATGCTCTCCATCAACATGTCGCGGCCCGCCCAGGTCACGGCATGGAGGTCAGGAGTATCTGCCTCTGACCGACGTTTTCGGCGGGATGCTCCACGCACTCACCACTCGCTAGAAGCTGCCTTGACCGGGGCAATTAATCTGGTCCAGGCCAGTCTTGCCGGGGGCCGGCATCGGCGGGGTTCGGTTGGGGGTGGCTGCGTGCGTGGCTCTGCCCCTTTATCTCCTGGAACCTCAGCTAATTCTCGCAGCTCTGCCCCGGCGCGTCGTAAGAAAGTCATATTCAGGACATGTCTCCGGATTAACTGTAGCGGCACGACAAGTTAGCTCAGGTGGCTCCTGCCCATGTCTTGCAGCTTAAGTCCTGGTGAACAGTCTCTTCTACCCCTCCCCCCCTCGCCACCGTTCTTGCAGCCTCCGTCTTGTGCTGCCCATTGGCCTGCCTCCTCCGCACTCGGCGCCTACGCTCCTGCCCACCGCATCGCCGGCACTTCACACCGCGGTGCATACCTCCCCGCCGCCGCTGGGACGGCTGCCCCACGCCTCCAATGACTGCCCACCGGTAGCCCCCATGCCGCCGTCGCCGTCGACAACTTCTCCTCACCGCGGCCAGGCCGCGAACCGTCCGCTGCCGACACTCGAGCCGATTCCCGGTAAGTCGTCGAGCCAGACGCTCGCCCCAAGCGGCCATCGCGCCAGCTTTCGCCAACTCGACGCCGCCGCCGAGGCGCTCTTCTGCGCCGTTTCGGCAGGGAGTGCACGCAAACGGCGATCTGCACCACCCCCGTTGTGGGATCGCCAAGGCAGACATGGTCTGACTAGAGCAGATGATGATGTGCTGTGTCTAGCTCCGGGCGAGGCATCTTTCCCCCGCTCCATTGTCTTTTCCGATCGCTCCTCCTCGTGCAACTCGGCCGCGGCATCGCAGGCAGACACGGATGCGACGACTGAACCTACCACTATCTCGGAATACAAGAGCAGCGTGGCCAGCGATAAGGGCAGCGACCCAAGAGCCTTCTCCGCAGACGAGACCGAAGATGAGGGCTCATATCTCCAGCCCTCGTCCTCGCTCTCGTCCAAGCGCGACACGGATGATTCCTCCAGCCTTGCCTCTGCAGAGGGCGAGTGGGGCTCGCCCGACGACAGCAGCGACGAGCCAATGCCTGTTCCGCGGAACTCGATAGCTGCGTTCTCCCCATCTCTCCCCATCGCCTCCGCCGAGGCAGTAACAGCTCGCTCAGACGATGAGCTCGCAAGAGTCCGCCCCCCCTCTTCCCGACGGCAGTCCTCCTTTCAAACCTCTGCAAAAAAGAGCACCGAGACCGACATTCGTTGGGGTCCTCCCGCCGGCTCCTCGTCGTCGGCCAACAAGTCCGAGCAGGAGGACACCCTCTCGCAGCTCCCGAGCATGCGGCCTTGGGTGCGCCGGTCGACCTCTGCAGCGACAGTGGTGCAAATGGCCCATGCTGAGGATGCGGCCAGCGTCCATTCCCACCCGTCCCACATGGACGACGCGGCCAGTGTGCACTCGGAGCAGTCGGCACAGAGCACCCACTCCGAGCCCCTTTGGGGCCTCTGTCCGGCCTGCAACAAGGCCCCGCTCACAAGAACATTCTCGACCGGCTCGGGTCGGGGCCGACCGAAATCCACCCGCCCGGCGCGCGCAGAAGAGGTCGCCACGGCGCGCCAGCGCGGCGTGCTGGACCTTACCTGCTGCCCAGTGTCACCGCTGGGCGAGCTCCTCCCCGGCGGCGAGTATCCTGAGCGGCACTGGACGCTGCCGCGCGTGCGCAACTCTGGCTCGCTCGCGCCGCACGGGAGCTTTACTTCTCGAAAAGGCTCGCGGATCGTCTCGAACGGGGACCAGCCTGTGCCACTGGCACCGAGCGTAGCCGCGTCACAGTCTTCTCGCGCCTCTTCCAGCTCCAGCCGCACCCGTCCAAAGCGGGGCTCCCGCGGTTGCGGCTCCGCAAGCCAGGACCGGCTCGAAACGGCCTCTCACTCTTCTGGGTCGAGCACAGCGGGTGCCACGGTCGACACGGCCGTCAGCTTGCCCGGCAGTGGTGCCGCTGATGCGCCATGGAGCCGCGAACAGGTGCACTCGCTCCAGAACGCGGCGGCCCATGGCGACCAGCTCGCGGCCTACCGGCTGGGGTACTGGACCGAGCCGCCGCGGCGGGACTCGGGGCAGAGCCTGTTCTCGTCCGCGAGCACGAGCGCGAGCAGCGGGAGCTGGTCGTCGGGCACGAGTGTGTGTTCGCGGAGCCCAAAGACGCGCCGCAGGACGCTCGAGTCTGCAGGTCTGTCGAGCAGCCTCCACTCGCCCCGCGCCGCGGGGCGGCCTTTGGAGGACGAGTTTTCTGGACTGTCCGTCCAGAGTCCTATAGACGGCGTCGTCCCGCCAATCTCGCGGCATGCCAGCGACGAGGCCGTGCTTCGCCTGCGGGCGCAGGGCATGCGCGACCAACATCGCCAGTTCCAGTCGCAATAACGACCTTGGCGGTCGACCCTCCAGTTAGCTCCTCGTCAGCTCCGTTTCTCTAGTCGTGTTTCTCTAGCCGTGTTCTGGGTTGCATCAGTAGTTTCCGTCCGACCGTCTCATCCGCATCGCCCAGTCACTGCCCGTCCGTCTCGTATCCGTCCAAGTTCTCATCGCATCATGGTCCCCGCCACCCCCAACCCACAGCTCCGCCTCAATGACCGCCACAAGCCCGCAGCCAGCATCACTGCACCGAGAGCCACCCGCCGCGCCATACCAGAAGGTGTATGTACCTAGTCCGGTAGATGTAAATGTATCGTCCGTTAGTGAAGGCATCAGTGGAACAGTGTCAAGTGGGTGGTGCTAAATGGGGGGCCGATATGACTCCCATCACGTGACCAGCCCTACTACCACCCTCTTGGTGGCCACTTTTCTCCGTCACCCTCATCACCACCATGCGCGCAGGACAGATCGCACTCGTTTCCGCCGGCGCGGCGCTGACTGGCGTGCTCGGATATGCCTTCTACTTTGACTACATGCGCCGCAACTCGCCCGAGTTCCGCAAGGGCCTGAGTGAGTGACGAGTCGCGGCGGCGGCGGCGGCGGCGGCGGCGGCGGCGGCGGCTGAAACAGCTGCAGGGAGAGAGGGAGCGAGAGAGGAGGAGGAGGGAAGCGTGGAGCAGTGAAATACTGCGGGATATGGGCTCTCAGCGTGAGGAGTGCCGTTGTGGAAGAGGCAAGAACGACGACGAAGACAAAGTTGAAGAAGTCGCCGCCTGAGCTAGCTGCTGTGTTGCCTGCTGAATCAAGCTAACCCCAGGGAAGCAGCAGAAGAAGATCAAGCAGGCGAGCGAGGCCAAGGCCAAGGAGCAGTCGCTCCGTGACCAGCGGGTGAGTCATTCAGTGCAATGAGTGGGAGGAGGGAGGTGACTACTGCGACGACCGCACTAGCTACCCACACTACGGCGGCGAGGATCTGTACCTGCGTCAAGCTGCCTGCAGGAGCCCTCCGTCCCGTCCCCCTTCCTCACCTCTCCTCGCATTCGGATCCCTGCTCGTACAGCGCTGACAGCAGGAACTCACCATCGCGCTCGTCGAGCTCGAGCTCGAGCAGCCGCCCTCGTCGCCCGAGCAGATGGAGGCCTACTTCCAGGAGAACGTTGCGACCGCCGAGGCGCTCGCCGCCCAGGGCCCCGAGCACTACGTCAAGTCGGCGACGCACTTCTACCGCGCACTGCGCGTGTACCCCCAGCCTGTGGAGCTTCTTATGAGTGAGTACCGTCGTGTTATCTTTGGCAGTGCAGAGTTTGCAATCAGCTGCTGGCCTGGCGTCTCGCTGCTGGGCTGCTCGCTAGGCTGCCTGCTATGTTGCAGCCGCCTGCTCTCTGCCCCCGTCAGTCAGCACCCACTAACCCCAGTCTACCAGAAGGTCTGCCCCGAGCCGGTCTTCCAGCTCGTCCTGAAGCTCACGCAGCTCACCTCGGCCGCGAACGCGGGCGGCGCGGCTGCCGTGCAGCGCGTGGCCGCCGGCGGTGCGGGCGGTGCAGCAGTCGAGGACGTCGACGACGAGTCGCCCGAGGAGGCCAAGACCTCTGCGGCCGTCGCGGAGAAGGAGGCCCCTGCGTCCGAGAAGGAGGAGGTCAAGGAGCAGAAGGAGACCATCGCCGAGGCCGCCGCCGAGGCTGCCGAGGTTGGCGCCGAGAAGCTCGAGGAGGAGGAGGCTTCCTCTGCCCCGCCGTCCAACAACGGCTCGGGCGCGAGCTGGGAGCGTGTCGGCGACGACAACTAAAACTCTCGTAGACGAGCGTAGCCACTACTCTATGTATCTCTGCAGACGCTAGACTACTCTGGAGGTCGGGTAATGAACGGGAGGCACGTGACGCGACGCGTACGAAGTCTGGTCGACTTGTCAACATTGACTTTTCCACTCCATCATCGTCCATACCATACGACACTCTTGAGCACACCTAGTCTAGAGGTCTGACGAGGGATACGAAAGACCGCACGGTCCCGGGCAAAGCTTCGCTAGCTGGGCCGCCGATCGCCCGAGCTAGAGTGTCAACAACCACCATGCCATCGACCCCGCGGCGCGATGCCGACGACTCGACGGCGAGCTCGAGCAGCGGGCCAGTGTACACGCCGAGCGCGCCGCAGGGCCTCGTCATATCCAAATTCGGCATCCAGGCCAGCGCCGATGAGAACAGAGCACAGGGGTTGATGTGTGTCAAGGTGAGTGGTGCGGAGGGTGCTGGGGAGAAGTCGAGCTGGGGCTGCCAAGCGTTGTGCAGCGGCTGCCTGGACAGCTGCCGCCGTGCCACTCACATAGCTGCAACGTATTCACCTGTGCACGAGCTTACAGCAGATTACGCTCCCCCGCGAAGGCGACGGCCGCCACCAGCGCTGGGGCTTGTTCAGCGGTATGCTCCCTCTTCGTCCCCACTGACGCCAGGCTCGACGCCAAAACTCCGCTCGATTCCAGCCCTCTATCCGCTCCCCATCACGCCTGCGCTGGCATCGACGCAGTCACACCTGCCCGCGGCGATGGCGCTGCTGCAGCTGGCGCCCGGCGGTGCCCAGTTACCCGAGCGGTCCGACGCGCTGCGGCCGTACGTCGACGTCTCGGCGCGCAGTGGGCAGGTGTTCGTCGCCGTCGATGAGAGCCCAGGCGGCCGGCGCGCGAGTTTTGGCCGTGGAGGGAAGGAGCGGTCCGAGTGGCTCATTGTCATCGAGTTCACGGTGGATGTGCAGACTATGGAGGACAGCGGCGAGAACTACTTCAAGGTGGGCTCTAGCTATCCGTGACACTGACCCCAGGCCGTGCTGCCCACGCCCAAGTGTCTCGACAATGTCGTCCGTCTCGGTATCGAGCCGCGCGACGCTACGAGCGAGGTCAGCATCTTATCCGATCCGCGATGTCTGCCGTTGCCATCGTCCATGTTCGCTCCTGTACCGGGAGTTTCGAAGCGCAGGTTCGAGGACGGCTGGGAGGACGGCGAGATACATGGTGTCGACAGCGAGGCTGGCTCAGACGAGGGCGACGCATTGTGCCTCGAGGGAAGGTTCACGAGGTCAGTCTAATGTAGTTCCAGCAGCTGACGACAGTACGGACCGCCTTACCATCTCCTGGGGCTGGATGCCATCCATCGGCGCGCCGCCAGATCTGCGCATCACTCCAAACTGGGACGACGCCCGACCGAGCATCGACATCAGCTTTGAGGCGACGATCCCGGCGCAAGCGAACCTGATCAATGTCGAAGCCGTCCTGCCACCTGGCTGGGGATGGGCCGAGCTCCAGCAGCGGGCCGAGGGCCTATTCTCGTGGCGCTCGACCGATGGACTGGGCATGGGTGCGCTCGTCTCCGCCACGGCTTCGGCACCAGACGACTCGATGGACACGATCAGCCCCTTTAGCCCCACACCCAGCGCTCAGCCATTGGACCTCGCGTCGCTCGACGACGACTACTCGTTCGAACTGAACTCGTTCCAGGACAAGCCAGTCGAACCGACCACGCCGAATCTGCGGCGCTCCATGGCAGTCGCGCGGAGTGGGACAGCAGCGCTCAAGCTCGTCCCGCGCGTGCCTACCGCCTCGCATCACTTTGAGCTCGAGTTTGAGCCGTCCGAGTACGAGGAGGACCGTGCGCTGGTGATAGAAGGGAAGCTTGCGCCGCTGCCACATTCGCTCATCCCGCCTGACGCGCCCGTGCCGCTGCCATTCTTTCGCTTCAATGACGCGTCCATGCCGAATATCTGTGCTGTGGTGTGCCCGAGCTCCAAGCTCGAGATGGCGGAGGGGCATGGAGAGCAAGCCAACCTGTGCGACGTAGCCCAGCCATCGATTGGTAGCTTTACCTGGAGTGACGAGCACGGTGATCCACTCGCGGCGCGAGCACCCGCCTCTGTCACTGGCCCTGTCCGCGTCGCGGTCCAGCGCAACATCTGGGGCGTCCAGACTGTCTCGATGCTGTTCTCGTGGCCGATGCAGGGGGAGGTGGCGCTCGCGTACCCCACAGGAGAGGTACGCGTGGTGCGCGCCTCGTCACATGGGACGCCGCTCAGCCATGCCGTGACTCGCCGTGAGGCCGGGACAGAGGTGCGCGTTGCGGGCGGGCGGGGCCAGACGGAGGTCGTCCTCGAGGTGTTGGACGAGACTGGCGTGGCCGTGCCGCAGGTTCATGGCGGTGGGGAGTTGAGGGTTGCGCTGGTGGGCGACGGCTGGAGCAGTGAGTCGGTCCTGATACCTCGCTGACGCGACGCAGAACTCTCCAAGCCAGTGACGAATCTCCAACGCACGGGCGAGGGGCAGTATGTTGGCGAGCTGGGCTCTCCTGCCCGTATCGCCTTGTCAGACAGCTCAGATACCCCGCCCAAGCGGTCATGGGTGCGCTCGTTGCTTGGCAGTATGGTGTCCCCGAGCAAGGTGTACCACCTGCTGCTCATCTGGGCGATAGCGTCCATCATCTACCGGATGGAGTACCTGCAGCGCGAGGTGCGGTTCGCAGTCGACGAGACGCGGGATCTGCGGCTGTATGGCTACGAGCGGGCGATTCCGACAAACGTGGCTCGAGAGTGGGCAACGGCGCCGCAACGCGATTGGGAGAACGTGGTCGCACGACCGGCGGACCCTACTGCGGCGCAGACTAATCAAGCCCTGGTGGAAAAGTCTCACCAGGAGCCTGGAGCGCAGGAACAGGAGCGCGACGCTGGGACACTGCATGCTCCGCCCGCGGTCGCAACCAACGTTGGACTTGGTCGAGTGGTGCTGGAGCACCAGTGGGCGTGGCTGCAGCATCCGAGGTGAGCACCAGCATGCATGCGCTCGCTAACAGCAGTGTCCAGGCAGTGGCTCGGACTGTGACGTGGCTGTGGCAGTCGGTGCTCTGGCTGCTGGGGTAATTCCATACGTCATTGGCGTCATGTGACGGTACGCACGAAACGAGCGATACCGCTACTGCTCACACCTGACCTCGTTCCCGCGTCTCCACTGATTCTGGCATCGCTCACTCTCTCACCATCGCCATGCAGGAGGTCTTCACGGCCACCACCACCCGCGGGTCCATCCCCACCATCATCTCGTCGCGCCTCGCGTCGACCGTGACCATCCCGCCCATCCCGACGACCAGCCCATCCCACTTTCCCCACAGCCCGCCCGTGAGTAGTGTCGACGCGTCAGCGACTGATCCCAGCCCATGGAGAAGCACTTTTACAAGGCCGACCACCCGGCTCACGTCGCCCTCTGGGTCTTCTTTGGCCTGTTCGCCGCGGGCACCATCGGCACCATGGTGCTCGCCCAGCGCGTAAACTACCGCGCCCGTGTCTTCCATGCGTGAGTCGCCACTGGAGCTTGTCGCTTACGGCCAGTATCGGCACGCTCACGCTCGCTATCACCACCATGGCGTACCTGATGATGGCCACTGGTGTCGGCATCTTCCCGAGCGACTGGATGATCATTGCCGGCAAGATGCGCGAGCACCACGGCCACCATGGTCACCCCGGCCACGACCACCATGGTCACCCCGGCCACGGTCACCCAGGCCACCCAGGCCACCACCACGGCCACAACCACACCCACTCGCTCCTCGGCCACAAGCACGGCGACCACGGCCACACCCGCCCCGGCGGCCCCGACCACCCCGCCGCCCCCCTCGTCCTCATCGTCCGCCAGATGCACTGGATCCGCGACGCCGCGCACGTCCTCACGGCCCCGATGCTCACCGCTGCGCTCGGTGTCCTCAGCGGCCTCGCCCCGCTCACTGGTCTCTCCGCGGTCGTGTTCGCCGGCTTTGCGTCCTTTGCCGCGGCCATGTCCACTGCGTTCGTGAGCCTCCGCATCGAGGGTCGCATGCGCGCCAACGGCGGCTACATTGCCTGGATGGTCGTCGCCGGCCTCTGGGCGATCGCCATGTACGCCATCCTCCTCGTGCCCGGCGTCGCCGCCGCGCGCCAGCGCCGCCGCAAGACCCAGGGCCTGTACTTTATGCTCACGGGTCTCATGTTCACGTGAGCTGGCACGCCGAGTCGACTGACATTAGCACGTTCCTCGTCTACACGATCATCCACATGCTCGGCTCGGGCTTCAACATTATCGGCGTCACTGCCGAGGTGATTGCGCTCGGCATTGTCGACGTTGCGTCCCAGCTCGGCTTCGTCTACTTCCTCCTGTTCGTGCACGTCCATGACGAGGAGGACGACACCTGGACCTTCCCCGAGTGGTTCGCCGTGCCCCGCACCGGCAACGGGCCTGATGGCCGCGGCACGTACGCCTCGGTTGCTGCCGAGTAAGCGCGCGAAATCGAGCTGCGAGCGGCAGCGAGCAGCGAGTGCGAGCAGTCTGTGTGTATAGCAGCTGTACTTAGCGACCCCTCCCTTCCCTTTCCCCTCCCCTTCACCCCCCGTTCACCCCGCCAATGGCACATTGCAAAAGTTGTTGAGAGAGATAGTGTTTTATGAAGTCTTTGTGGATGGAGATCGGCGGTCGCCGACCGGTTATCACCTCCCGCGTCCCGAAAGTCGCGCCTCTTGTCAAGCCTCCAAGTCGCCTTCACTTCACATTCTTTCTCTTCAAGCACGTCTGTCTGCTCGTGCTCGTCTTCTACTGGGCTCGCCTCGTTGCTGTCCTCTCACTCGATTCGCGCTCCCAGCTCGAGAACCTCGAGTTCAACCCCAACCCAATGTCCTTCTCCTCCATGCGCCCGTGCACGAAATCGGACCAAGCGGCCTGGCAGCGCCTATGTCGCCGCTCACCGCCAGGCGGCGGGGCGCCATTTGGCGCGAGCATGGGCGACAATATTGTGCCGTATGCGCAGGACCCCGTGCCCGAGGTCAACGACCGGGGCGGACGGCATGTAAACGGCTGGCGGATTGTGTTTAGCGGTGTTGTGCAGGGTGGTGAGTAGTCTGGCTGGTGGGCTGCCGCTGTGGGCGGGAGCTGGGCATGGGCCGCGGAACGAGGTGACCTGCTCATCGCCATCTGGGCCGCCTATCCGAGGGCCGCTAGACGCACAGATCAGCTGATACCAGACTGGGCGAACCCGGGCGGCAACCTGCACGGCGCAGCATCAGCGTGGATCGTGGACGTGTGAGTAACGTGTCTCTGCAATGGCGGCTAGGCCTCCTCACGACTGACCCCCTGACACGGCTGACGCCAGATGCACCTCTGCGGCCATCGCGCAGCTCTCGACAGACAGCTTCTGGGGCCCGCCAATGCTTGCTGGCGTCTCGATCTCGCTGGACATGACTTATTACAACCCTGCGCCGATGTGAGTGCAGGCGAACATGGCGGGGTGTCGAGCAGTTCTGATTGTGTCCGTCGATCCTGCTGCAACTGCTGCTTTCTCCTCCGCGCCATTTGGATACGCTGACACCAGCGGGAGCAAGATCCGCATCATGGTCACTGTCGAGCGGATGGCGGGCACGCTGGCGAACACGCGCTGTGAGGTGAGTTGACTTGTCCCCCGAGTTCGTTGTCAAGCCTGCTGTGTTTAAGTGGCGTGCTCGTCGTCTGTGGCGGTCGACCGTCATGGGACACACCGCTTTAGCAATCTGGGATGACCCACCATCTCGATCCATCCCTGCCGCTCCTCAGCCTCCTCCATCCATCCTGCTCCCTCATCCCCCCGCGCTTCCCTTCCCGCCTTTTGTCTCCGCTTGTTGTCTCCGTTCCTCTCCCTCCCGTCTCCTGCCACTCTGCCGCTCGTCGCATCATCCCCCCATCCTCTCGTACGCTCTCGTACTCTCGTACGCTCCCGCGAGGTCCAGCACGACTAAGCGCGTCCTCGCGTCCTCGTCCCCGTGTCGGCGTGTATCCGCCGCACTGCACGTGACGTGCTCGACTCCTCGCGTCCTCGTCCCCCAGACGGCGTATGCGACCGGCACGTGAGGCGTGCGACGCCTGGGAATGGCGGAACTGAGCGCGGCACGGAGGTGACATTGTCTAAGACGGTCTTGGCCGCGGTGCGGTGGTGTGTGGAGCTGCCGTGGAGCTGTGGAACAGTGCCACTGCGATCGGGGCGACGGTGCTGCGTTCTCAGCCGAGGGCTTATCTGCACCGTTGAGGTTTGCTGACGCCAGATCACGGACTGGGATACCGGCCGCCGCCTCGCTAGTGGCACGCACGCAAAGGCGTGGCGGCCTGCAAAGCTCTAGTATTCGAATGCAGCCTGGCTTGTCCTTTGGTTGCGTGCTCACGCGGTAGTCCAAACAAGGTGCTCTGTGCACGACGATAAGCCGAACGAGATAAAGTCTCTGCGGCAACTAATTCAACTAAACCGTGAACATTGTTAGTCGTCCTTCTAACCCCCCGCCTCCCACCCGCCAGCTGCAAACAACGCCGACGGAGCAACGTCTTCGCAGCGCCCCATGCCGCCTTGCGTCAGCAGCTGCGCAAGCCACCAAGGCCACTCCGAAGCCGCCAAGCCCCCGTCTCTCACCACCCCCGTCCGCCCAGCAAGCGCAAAGCGACAAGCGAGCAGCTCCCGCGGCGCGCCCGCTCCCCCGCCGCCCCTCCCCTCTTCTTAGGGGGCAGCAGCTCGGTTGCGACTCGGGCAGCACCGCTCCAATCTCCAAGCACCCCGCGCCCCGCGAAGCGCAGCGTAAGCAGGCGCCTCCCCAGCGCCCTCCCCAGCTCCGGAGCAGGCTTTTCTCGGCGCCCCGCGGTGTCCGCCTACGTCGTCGCGGCCGCTGTCCATGGCCGCGTCCGCGTCCGCGCCGTGTCCGTGTCCGTGTCCGTGTCCGCTGTCACCGCTGCCGTCCATACTGTGTTATCCCTACGCTGTCCGCTGTTCGCGGCGCGGCTTCCCCTCGCGCGCCGCATCTGCCACACGACCACGTCCGTCCGCCACACGGCCTCGCGCATGACGTAAAGCCAGTTGAGCAAGGTTCGTGCCTACTCGTGGCGCCCAAGACGAGATTACTCTGCACAGTGGTTCTCCTTGTGCGGTGCAAGCCGCGGCGCCCAGACGGAGCAGGCAGCACGGGGAGGAGAGTGATACTGACTTTGGGCGAGGACTTTGGGAGAGGAGACCCGGCCGGGGCGTTGGATTTGGCTCCAGGGGTCGATGGGCGTGTTTGATCGTCTTGGCGCTTGAAGCATACCGACTGCCGCGGCTGTGGTCTGGCACAAGCCAAGGAGCGCAGCAGAGCGTGTGCAGTTGCTGCGAATATCGCTGAGTAAGAAAATCAGGCGAGTAAGAAAATCAGGCCACAAGTCTGACGAGAAATCAGACGAGAAAGGCATGGCCGCTCGCTATCCGTGGTCCAGTCTGACATGCGACCGTGCCCCGTCCCCTCTTTGCCAGCTGCACCTCACCTGGCACAGCGCCAAGCTGTTCCCCTCCTACAAATTGCGATCGGACAGCGCGTGCCTCGTGCGTCACGTCTCGAGGACGTACGTAGGAGAGTGCGTCGTGGCACAGAGTCCTCAACGCTGGTGCTACGGACGTCTGATCGAGGGGACACGATCGACTGATCGAGGACACTGAGGCGCAGCACGAGTTGGAGAGCCCCCCGTCCTCGACGCGACGACGCTGCCGCGCCGCCGGCTGTGCCGCCCCTTGTGTTCGACGGCATGGAAGGGGTGTGGGGAATGGGCGTCGCGCGCTTACGCTGCGCCGCGGGCGGCGGCGGCGTGTCCGCTGGCGCCTGACGCCTCGCAGTGGCGCTCTGGCCGGCGTGGGCGCAGTGGACGGTAGACCTCCACGGCCTCGCTGGCGTCATGCCGAAGTTAGTACCGGCGAGCAATAGTGGTAACATCCCCGTGGTATCACGGTCTTGTATGGTATGCGAAAAAGTCGATACAGTATCCTAGCAGGATACGCGTGCAAGAGGGTAGGAAGCGAACGAAAGAGAAAGATCCTGCCCGAGTCCCAATATCGGGTATCCTAGTCGTGTCGGTCGTCGTATTGCCTGCTGTCAGCGATATCCTGCTCCGACTCACTCCTGGGAGCTGACGACCAGTCCGAGCCCTGCCGGTTCTACTGGAGGCGGCAGCGGGGGCATGTTGAGCCGTGCGCGCAGGTCGTTGATCTCGCGCCGCGACGAGTCGAGGTCGCTCCGCAGCCGCATAATGGTCGCCTCGGCCTCCTTCTTCTGCTGCTCGAGCGAGCTCACGTAGTCTGCATCAGCGCGATCAAACGATAGACCCACCCTTGCGCTTTGCGCGGAACCGCCGCGCGCCGATGCGGTTGCGGACCTGCTTCTTGTCCCGCGGATTGAGCGCCTTGTACTGTTCCTGCGGCATGCCCCACGGCTGCTCCGAGTCGTCGTCGTCCTTGCGCCGCGACATGTCGGTGCCGTCCCAGCTCGAGCTCGAGGTCGAGGTCGTCCGCCGCTTCTTCTCGCCTGGCAGGTCGACTTTGGAGTGCGGCGGGGGTATGCTCGGCGGGAACGAGCCGGACGAGGTTGGGGGACCAGACGAGGACGGGTAGGTCACATGTGTCGACGGCGAGAGTGGTGAGAGGGTGGTCATACCCGGCGACTGTGCTGGGTAGCCACCCGGTATGCGCGGCGAGTAGCCGTGCGGCTGTCCCCGAGAGGATGGAGGGAGGGCGGACATGGTCGCGGGGGATGACTGGAGGGGATAGTGGTACGCGGCAATGGGCTGCGAGACTGGCGGCATGTGGCTCGAGTAAGGCATGCCCTGGCCCATGTGCATCGGCGGCTGCGAGCTGCTGCCTTGGGCCATGACATTGTTCGAGGGCGACGAGTGGTAGCTCGAGCTGTACGAGGCCGAGACGGGCGGGAGCGAGATGCCGCTCGACTGGCCGGGGGGAGGGGGCGGGGGAGGAGGCAGGAAGCTCCCCTGCACGCTCCGACGGTGGCTGGACGAGTCATCGCGGCTGCCGTGCGGCGACACCGGCGGCGGCCGCTCGCCGCCGTAGTAGTTATTGTAGAGCCCCTGGTGTGAGAGTTGTTCAGACCATTGGGCTCACCCAGTTTGGCTCCATCAGAGGTGTGGTGGCAATGTGGGCGGAAATGTTGGGCAGTGGTTTTAGATGAGCAAGTCGGCCGCGATGGGGCAATGCTGCTGGCTGGCAGCTGCAGCGGTCAGTATCTTATCCCGACCGACCGACTCCAAGCGTGGCGGTGAGCACGCAGATCGTGGTGACGCCCGCGACGATCAAACCGGCGTGGCGCTCGGCGGATCCCCCTGAGAATCCCCGCGGTACTCACTGGAATGCGCTGCACGGACAAGATCACTGCACGTGCTGCTCGTGCAAGAGATCAACAGTGGTGGGTGTTGACGAGCGAGATGACGCGGGGGAGCTCTTTAGAGGACGCCAGGCGTGTGGGGGCGGAGAGTGTTGTCGAGATTGGTGGCGTGTGATGCGGGCACGCTCCAAGCAGACGGGTGGGGGAGGGGCACGGGGTTGTCTTGGAGGGGTCTTGGACCAGTCTTGGAGGAGGGCTTATGAGGCCTGGGGTCGGCAGCAGCTCAAGGTCGCGGCGAGCGCATCGACGAGCGGCAAGCTAACCCGATGCCAGAAGTCACGGGTGTGCGTGTTCTTCAGGTCCTGGGTGCCGATCGCGGGTGTTCGAGCTGGAGCAGCGGCGCAGCGAGAGGACGGCGTGTGAGAGGACGGCGTGCGGCAGGAGGGAGGATGGGAGACGGATGGACTCTGGGTATGATGGCCGCTGATATGGCCGCTGATGATGGCCGCTGATGTGATGGCAATAATGGCGACCGTCCGCTTCCCCGCAGCGCTCGCTAGCTCGAGACCGCGCAGGAGAGCAGTCTTGGACGAGCTTTGCTGGCTCGCTTGCCCAGGATAGGATCCTGCAGAACGCGTTCCAACCAGCAGGAGGACGAGATTAAGGGCTCTGTTGTGGATGTGGTCGTCGTCGTCGGCGTCGTTTGGCGACCCCAGGGCTGGACGAGCAGCAACTGGTAGCCGTCCTGGAGTGCTCCTGGTACCTATGGCGCAGAGATAGATGATGGCAGCCGTCACGAGTACAGCGCGACCTGGACAAGGTACGCCAGAGAGGTCCCCGTCAAGGTGCGGCGTCCAGGATCGCTGTTGGGACCAGGTGATGAGCAGGGTGCAAGCTTGCCGAGCCAGAGACAAGGGATTGGGGCATGTACGACGCTCGCCATCACTGGCGCGCGCATGGAGAACGGGAACTGTTAGGAACGAGGGGCGGGAAGTAGGCGGGAGGGGATCTGCTGCCAGGTGCGGCGCCAGGGTGCACGACGAGCTTGTCGCTGGTGGGTTGGTGAGCGGCAGGCGGGTCAGCTGGCTGGTGCTCTCGGGTTGGCCATGCCTCGATGCCGCGGCTGTTGGAGCCAGAACAGGGCAGGTCAGTCCTGGGTGCAGATAGTGCGTGTTACGTTGTGGCGGTGAAGCTTATACCAAGTTGGTTCATGGGTTGGCGGGGACAGCGACCGAGAGGTGGCAGCAGGTGCTGGCAGCTGGCGCTGGCAGCAGGCGCTGGCAGCAGGCGCTGGCAGCAGGCGCTGGCAGCAGGCAGCAGGCAGCAGGCAGCAGGCGTGGCACCATGGCCTAACCCCTCAGTCCACCCCTCTGCAGCTCGACCCCATTCACGACCTGCTGATGAGCCACCCTCACCAGCTCACACCTCGGCCACTTGCCCCAGCACCTGCCCCAGGACGGGTAGGAACGCGGGACGGCGAGCGACAAGCCCCGGCGGCAGCAGGAGCTTTCCGTCCTCCCCCGCTGCCCTGGCCCTGTTGGCCTCTCCGTGGTCCCTCTCTGCCCTCACGCTGCGCGTCGTACGCTGCCTTGTTCTACGAATGATCTTGGTGCGCTCGACTGGGCCCTGCCGATCGTACATGCGTGGCGCCACTGACGCCTGGTGATCCATCCAGGACGCCTGAACGTAAACATCTCGGGGTATCCACCGAGTCGTACTGGGGGCAGCTTCCACTCCTGTGGGTTTCGCTGCCGAGATCACGCCGATCTCACAAACGTTCTCTCAAAAAGGGTTTGGTCATGGGCCGTGCTTGATGAGGCATTTGGAGGTCATTCGGAAATGCTCGTCCTGTTCTCCTCCGCTGCCCCGCTGCCCGCTGCTGCTGCCCGCTGCGGCGGCCTCCCCTCCCCCGTCACCATTCACCAACCAGACCCCGACGTAGATCTACGCTCCATGCAAGGCACCTCCCTGCTGTCGTAAGAGTGCCTGCCGGCCCCAACAAGAGGTGCCACTGCCTGGCGTCAGATGCTCAGCCCATGTTTCGGGCGAACGGGGTCGGGATCCAAGGGATCGCCGGAGCGTAACTGGTGGCTTGCTTGGGTCAGTCATGTCAGTCGTCAGTGAGCTGCCAGCCGCGGCTGCAGGGTGCTCCCGGCCGGGAGGTGGCGCTGTGGACATGGGAAATGGGGGGTAGATGGAACTGGAAAAAAGAACAGCGCGGGCTGGGTAGGAGGGATCGACACCAGCTGCTCTTCGAGTGGCTCTTCGTTCACCCCCATCTCATCGCAGTGGTTTGACCGCCTTGAACACTCTGATCACTCTGACCTCTCTGCAATCTGACCCCTCTGCACAATCTGACCCCCTGCCCCCGAGGCACATCTGAAACTTTCCGCTATCACTGCTATCTAAGCTCGCGCTCATCCACGACGCGCATGTCGTAAGTCTTCCATCGATCATACCTTATTGCCGTCTATCCCACTAGCGCAGAACCAGCAAAGGGAGAATATGCATCCCGTCTACGTATCTAGTCGTCGTTCTCCTCTCGCGCAGCCTTGGCATCGCGCACCCGTTTCGCAAGCTGGCATTAGCATCCGGTCCGGTACCTTCAAGCTTGTCGCGGTGTAGTAGCGTCACGCCTGTCACGCCTTGCCGGCACGTCGCGCGCACCGCTGTCAGGCAGCGCATGCTCGCGATCATAATGATCGTGGGAGTGCGGCGTGACGCAATTCCGCACACCTCTGTCCAACCCACAAGACTCACCTCCATCAACTGGGCCTCCTCCCCGCTCTGCCTGCACAGGTCGCGGAACGACCCGTGCTCGTCCTGCAGCAGGTCCCACGGCGTGCCAAACTCGACCACCTGGCCGTGGTCCAGCACAAGAATCCTGGGATCAGCTCGTTCCTCTTGCCGACTCACTTGTCAAGCCCGCAGACAGTCATGAGCCGATGCGCAATGACAAGCATCTGCGTATCCACCAGCCCAGTCCGCAGGACGTTCTGGATAGTAGCGTCCGTCGCGTGGTCGAGGTTGGCCGTGCTCTCGTCCATGATCAGAAAGCTGCTGTGGCGCAGCTTGAGCAACCCCCTCGCGAGCGCGAGCAGCTGCCGCTGGCCCTGCGAAAAGTTCTTGCCGCCCGCAGCGACGTTCTCGTCCAGGCTGCGGATCATGACGCGCTCGTCCGAGTCGTCGGCCGCGTCGAGCAGGTTGGCCTCGGACGCCGCGCGCGAGGCAGCTAGAGACGGCCCAGGCGTCCTGCCCGCCAGGCCGACCTGGCGCAGGGCCTCCCAGACCTCAAAGTCCTCGTGCGCGCCGAACGGGTCCATGTTGTCTCTGATCGTGCCCGAGAACAGCTGCGCCTCTGAGTGTTAGCTGTGGTGCAACTTTCTCAGCTCACCCTGAGGCAGGATGGTCAGCCTGGACCGCAGCGTGTCCAGCGACAACTTGCCAATGTCCAGCCCGTCGACGACGATGCTCCCGCCAGACTGGTACAGGAAGCGGAAGAAGCTCAGCGCCAGCGTGCTCTTCCCGCTGCCCGTGCGGCCGCAGATACCAATCTTCTCCCGCGGCGCGATGGTGAAGCTCACGTCGCGCAGCACGGGCTCGAGCTGCGGCGCGTACTTGCAGGTCAAAGACTTGACCTCCACCTTGCCCTCGCGCGTCGGCCAGTACGCTGGCGGCTCGATGCCGCGGGTGCCCTCGGGCTCTTCCTGTTCGAGGTCGAGGTCTGCGTGAGCTTAGATACAACCTCTTCAAGCTCACATTCCGCGACACGCTCGACAGAGTTCATCGACATCTCGGCCGAGGCATACAGGCGCACGACCCAGAGGACGTACTCGGTAAAGGACACTGCGGTCAGCCACGCCAAGCCCCCAGCTCACAAGCATAAGTGATCGACAAACCAGCGTCGCCCGCGTCCATGTCCTTGCTCCGCACGGCCAGCACAGCAGCAACAACCGTAATCAGCGTGCCCACGAAATTGCTCAGGTTGTTCAAAACCCGGTTCGTCTGCCAGAGATACCAGAAGCATCTGGTATTCGTGTCAATCTCACCCAACAGCTTTGTCAGGAAGCGCGCGCTGTCGCCGTACGACCGGATAGTCGACATGCCCACCAGCGCCTCGGCGAAGGAGACAAAGATCGGCGAGCGCGTGACGCTGTCGAACCGCTTGATCTCGCGCGAGGTGGTGACGTACAGCGTCCCGACGAGCCAGTAGAGGAACGTGATGAACGGGAACGCAATGAGGAATGCTGGCGTGTTGTATGCCACGACGATCAGCACGGCCGCGCAGGCCAGGACGCAGTTGACAAAGTACGTCAGGATTTCCGCCGTCTCCTGGTCGATCGAGGCCATGTCCTTGCTCAGCCGGTTCATGATGCGCCCGCTTGGTGTCGAGTCGAAGAAGCGCAGCTTGGCGCCGAGGATGGCTTTGAGCATGCGGTTGTACAGCGTCGCGGACGCGTGCAGGGAGCCGATGAAGGAGATGCCGACGCGCGCGGCGATACCGACGAGGTACAGCCCCGAAATGGCGAGGTAGACGTACAGGTAGTACTGCGTCGGGTGCTCTGCCTTGTAGACTGCAATGAACGACTGGGCGTCGTGGATCGACGCCGCAGGATCGGCTCTCGACCACACGCGGATCCAGTAGTTGGTGAGGTACTGCAAGCCCTGCGTGCCGACGAACGAGAGGATGAGGAGGGCCCAGAAGGGGAAGCCGCCAAGGGCATGGAAATAGAGCGCGTACGTTTCAAACGTGATGGAGCCCTGGTTCGACGACTCGGACTGGACAAGCTGCTTGCTGGTATCCTTGATGCCGTTGCCAGCCGTTTCAGCGTCAAGCGCCTTCTTGGCAACCAGGAGATCGTGTTCAGCGCCGTCCAGGTTCTCCTCGATGATCGCGCTGAACGACGACGTTCCAGCCTCGACTTTGGTCTTGCTCGTGTGGCTGGATCGCGAGATGGCCTCGGTAAGCTCCTCGGTCGGCGTGCCCGGCTCCTCATCCACGAGGCCAGAGGCAATCAGCTCCGCCGGCGTGCCCGAGGCAATACACTGTCCGCCATCGAGCATGACCATGAACGCGGCCGCGGGGAGACACAGCCCCACGGCGTGCGTGACGAGGATGCACGTGCGGTTCTTCATGAGCTCGCCCTGCAGGACGTGGACATAGATGTGTCTTGCAGTCTGCGCGTCGACGGCGCTGAGCACGTCGTCGAGAATAACCGTCTTGGCGCTCGAGTACACTGCGCGCGCGAGGGCAATGCGCGCCTTCTGTCCGCCCGAGCATGTCGTGCCCTTTTCGCCGACCTCGGTGTCGTCGCCGAGCTCAAAAATCTCGAAATCCCGCTCCAGCGCACAGGCATGCACGACCGCGGCGTAGCGGTCCGCGTCCCACGCCGAGCCGAACACAATGTTCTCCTTGATCGTCGCGCCGACAAGCCACGCCGTCTGCGCACAGTATGCGGTGGTATCTGCCAATCCAGTTGCTGGGTCAATCGGACAGAGGTCCCGCGAGGCCTTGTCGTCGGGCATAAAGACCTTGCCCTTGAGCAGGACCGTCTCGCCGAGAAGCGAGAGGATCAGCGTCGTCTTGCCGCACCCAACCGGGCCAGTGACCAGCGACAGCTGTCCCCTCGGGAAGGACAGGTCGAGCTCGCCGAGACGGAACGGCGTCGCCTCTTCGTCGTCGTCCACGGCCTCCTCGTACCCCGGATACGCAAACAGTGCCTCGCGGAAACCGATCGACGGATCAGACGGCCCCGGCACGCTGAGCTGGTCGTACTTGAGCGTCTCGGGCTCGTTGAGAAAGTCCTGGATGCGGCAGCAGGACGTGTAAGCCTGCAGGAGGCGGGTGAGCGTGTCCTGCATCAGAGCCAAGGGGTCGCGCAGCATGTTGAAGAGCACCAGGGAGGCGAACGCGCGGTCAGCGGACAGAGGCTGCTTGAGCACGAGAACATGCACGCCAAACGCCGCTCCCGTGACCAGCACAGGCGTGCCCCAGACGAGCACGTTTGAGAGCGTGATCAGCCCGAAACGCTGCCCTAGCGCGCGCAGCTCGTTGCGGCGCGTCGCCGACATGCGCTCGAAGAACTTTGTCTGCCACGAGTTGTACTTGATCAGCTTGATGTACGAGATGACTTCGGTGACGGCGTCGAGTCGCAGGTCGGTGGCCGCCATGAGGCGGCGCTGGAAGAGGGTGAAGAGCTTGCCCATGAGCGCCTGGAGCGGCATGAGGGACACGAGCACGGCGACGCCGGCGAGTGCCGCTGGCCCGAGGGTGTAGTACAGCAGCAGCGTGTTGAGCACGATAGCAAATGGGCATGAAGCAAGGTAGAAGATGTATGCGCAGATTTCAGAGATGGTGAACGCGTCGACCGAGACGAGGTTGGCGACCTTGCCGTCAGAGGAGGACTCGGGGAGGTCGTCGGTCTCGGACTTGTGGTTCTTTACTGCGCCAGAGCGATCCTCGCGCCTCAAGGCCTTGGCAAACACCTCGGCGGTTATGATCGCGCGCATTCGCACGCAGACGCGGCGTCCGAGCATGAGCGCCTGGCCGTAGACTGTGATGCCGACGCTCTGGCCAATGGCCATCATGCCAATGTAGAGCGCGGCATTGTGGGGGGGCTCCTCGTCCTTGGTGTTGCGGAGGGTGATGAATTGGAGGATGAGCCGCAAGCCAGTCGGCGGGAGATACTGGAGGACGATGAAGGAGCACGCAAAGATCTGCTATCAGCTTGACCAAGGACCACCACTTACACACTGCCAGATGAGCTCTGGAGAAAAGAAGAGGACAAGATCACGACCGAGGTCGCGACTCCGCGGCGAGCCGTGCTTGTTCTCGTGCGCGGCGTCGCGGCGCGCCTGGAACTCGCGAAACGCGCCGAGGCTGGCAGCCGCGCTGTCGTCCTCGCGCAGGCAGGGGATTTCGTCGAGCGTGATCGGCTTCCAGTAGTGCTTCCAGAGGAACGGGAGGATGAACCAGTACGTCGCGCGCGAGAACGCGGCTGGTCTCAGTAGGGCCAATGCGCAAGCTCACAGGTTGGATCCTCAATGTGGTTCGACGGCGACCCAGGACGCCCGGCCGTGCTGCCGCCATGGCTCACTGCGCCGAGCAGGAGACGGTCGAGTGAGTCGTAGTAGGGAATGCTGACCAGTGCGGCCCAGTACACGAGTTCGATTGCGGTGGTGAGGAGCCACCCGCGTCGGTCGGGCAGGTTGCCCATCGACGCCGAGCGGTAGAGTAGCAGTGCCGGCACGAGGTGGAGCGTGACGAACGGCGCGACTGGCGCATTGATAAGGGCGAGCAGAAGGATAGTGGCCTGTGGTCAGCTAGCGACAATCTGGAGCTCACAGGAAAGGCCAGCGGGCGGCAGTCCTCCCAGCCGAGGTGGTACGTCGGGTAGTGGAACGGCAGGAGCACGAGGACGACCTCGAGGAGGAGCCAGAGGAAGGCGCCGACTACGGCTGTCCACCAGTGCGCCGTCGCCCACCGCCGTGCTTTCGCAGGCATGTCGGCGCGAAAGTCGTTGACGAGCTTGTCCGCCTGCCTGGTCGGCATTGGTGCGCTGCTCGTCGGCGCCGCCTCGGCATCGCTCGCCTCTGGTTTGGTCGGCGGGAGCGACCCCGCCAACGCGCCCATGAGAACCCGCGCCTCGAGCTGCGCGAGATTGTCACCACCAGGCGCGACGAGCGCTGCCGTTGTCGTCCGCCGCGTCTCCCTCCTCAAGGCGCGCTTGGCCAGTCGCACAAACACCACCAGCGCCGCGACGGCCACGAGCACCAGCGGCGCATTCGCAATGTACCTCGCCATCAGCTCCATCGCTCCCACACGCACTGGTCCCGGAAGCACGGGGTAAAGTCGACGCCGTCCCACACGCCGTCGCACGCCCACGGCGGCGGGTCACTGCTCATGCTCGGTCAGTCGTTGTGGTATGCACAGTGGGTGAAGACACGGTGAGAGCAAAGTCTTGTCACTGGCGGACGAAGCCGAACCCGCATGGTATGGCGCCCTGGGCGACCCTGCTTGGCTGCCAGTTGCGGCACTGGACGGCGTGCATGGCGCGACGTGCATGGCGGGGGCAGCGAGTAGGAGGCCGCTCGCGGCGCCACCAACAGCCGTGGCGGTGCTGGGGGTCTTACCTCGGGGCCCGCGCCGAAGGGCGGCGGCGACACTCGCTCGGTCGGACCTCCGCGGCATGGGACAGATATCAGATAACGGGGAGATGTACATTGGGTCAAGATATGGTCTAGGTGCGCAGCCGCAGGTCAGCCGGGAGGACGTGGGCGAGTAGCTCGGGATGGTCGCGACGCAGTGAGGCGGCGGCACTGCTGGCGGAGCCGATGGCGCCGTCGAGCGAGCCGCCCGAGCCTTCCGTTTCAATGTTCTGGCCAAACGCGTCAGAGTTGTTGTGGATGACAAGTAGCGCTCCCTTGCCCTCGCGCGGTGTGTCGTAGTGGCCATTCCTCTTGAAGAGATCCGCCTTGCGCATGATTTTAACTTGCGGGTGGGCTCGGAACGCACGCTTGATAGTGGGTATCGCACCATCGTCCGCGTAGTCGTTGAACGCGTACACGCGCATGTTCTTGAACCCGCTGGGGTTGCAGCGTGCGACATATTCCAGTGCAGAGGCGTAGACACGGTTGAGGACTGTCGCGTCCGCCATGTGCGCAAAGATTGCCGGCGGGTCGTAGGTGTACACATACCCCTGCGGACAGCCTGCCTCGAGCACGCTGAACTCGTTGACGACCTGCTCAATGGCCGCGCGGAACAGGAGCTCGAGCGAGAGGATTTTGCCATTTGCAGCGCGCATGAACTGGCCAAGCGCAGAGCCGCCACGGTCAAAGTAGGCCACGGTCTCGGTCCGGCTCATGGGCTTGTCTACCTGCTGAGCAGCTGGTATGCGCCCGCCGAGGTGCGCGACGAGGTGTCGCCTGAGCTTGTCGTCGTAGGCCTGGCGCAGAGACGCGTTTCGCTTCTCGTACGCGCTCATGATCCTCATGTCGTGCCAGACCTCGCCCACGACGGGCGCGTCCCGCACGCGCGCGAGCTCGAACATGACCTCGTCGTACTCAAAGTCCAGCTGAACCGCCGCGCTCATGACCACCACGCGCGCCTGCTGCATCTCGCGCACGAGGGGGAACTGGAGCACCGTGTGCCGTCCCCGATAAGCGTAGTCGCCGTGCATGTTGGCGAGCACGACGGGCGTGACGAACGTATGTGCCGCGCCTTCCATGTTGCTGATCGCGTCGCCGGGCAGGTATTTGACACCCAGCGCGCTGCGCTTCTTGTTCCGCATCAGGTGCTCGACTAGCATGTCGGGGATGAAGGGCGACACGCCAATGGTCGGCGGCGGCGACGGCTTGGTCGAAAGGTAGCCTTCGCGCGCGGGCGTGTGGCTGCTGATTGCTGTCACGACGAGCTCGTCTGAGCGGCCTGCCCACTGTGGGACGCTGGGTGTCATGCTGAGGCAGTGGCAATGGGCAGAACAGCACGGAGGAGAGCCCGTTTTATTGTGGGCAGGAATGCCGGCGGCGGTGCATGCTGGAACCGAGTAGTGGGCGGTATGAGGAGGGGTCGAGCTCGCGATGAGAGTGAGTGCAGTCTTCAATGGCGGGGCTTCACAGGCGTGCTGGATGCTGGACGAGAGTCGAGAGAACCAAAGTCGACGAGGCAAAGAGAGCTAACAACAACCCGGGAGTGGGCAAAATGAACAGTGATGCATATGCTCGTCGTCTCGTCTCATCTCTCCTCCCTCACTACTCTCCCCTCTTCCGCGGCCTGAACCCCCTCCCAACACCACTAACACCCGCTGCGCCACTCTCCTCAACGACGCCGCTCTCCTTCATGCGCCGCTTCGTGTCCTCCTCAGCCAGCCGGCGGAGTTCAGCAGGGTCGACGCTCTGCGCATCAAGCTTGGGTGCCGGCGGCGCGATATGCTCAGGATCAGCCTCCTGGGGCGTCACAGGTTGCGGCTCCGGCGCACGGCGGCGGGGCGGGTACGCAAACCTCGCAGAAGCGTGCGGCGTGCCTCCAGAGCCAGTAGCGTACGGGCTCGGTTCGGCGGCAATGAGCTCGTCAAGTGTCTGCGACGGTGGGCCGCGCCGGCCGCGCATGCGCGTCGAGGCGGGATAGTCCTCCTTGACGCCGCCCGGGACGCCGTCGCTCCCTTGTGGAGTATACGAGGTCGGAGCGGCGAGGCTGCGCGGCACCTGCGTCTCCCCCGGCTCACTCCCGTCTGGGAGGAGATAGCCCTGCTGGATCCTCTCGGCCTTGTCGCGCGCCTCGATCTCGCGCACGCGCGCCGCGAGACGCGCTTGCCGCCCTTGGTCCGCTTGCAGCTCCTGCAGCGTCGGGACCGTCTCGCGCGTGTAGCTCATCCACGCCGTCCATTGCACGGGCAGCTGCTGCGTGCCCTGCCTGTAGTCCCGGCTCTCCTCGGCGTACTCGACCACCCGCTTGGCGCGGCCGCCGTTCGGGTTCGGGAACTCGAAATAGGCGTTGCCTTGCAGGTCGTAGCCTACTGGTCGCTGCTGTCAGTTGAGAAGAAGGAGGGTGGATAGGGACCCACCTTGCCTTTAAAGGGCAGGAGCTTGGAGACCTTGGACCAGAGCGACATGGTGTAGTTGCCAGTGGAGATTTCGGCAAACGTCAGTGGTGGAGGTGGAGTGGTCTAAACGCCCGTTTCATGAGTGTGGCAGAACCTGGTCAGTGGACGCTGCCGAGTGGCTATGAACAATGTAATGCTTGTATGAAGTAGCTCAAGAATACAAGTGCTATCCAGTGCTTCAGGTCATGCACTAGCGCATCGTTACTCGCAGAAGAACGCAATGCGTTCGCGCACACTACACGGCATATCTGCCAGCCCAACACCGCCAGCCAGCTCCCGCCGTCCGTGCAGCACGATACACGTCGACGTCTGCGCCTGCATCCTGGCGGCCCAAACGAGGTGTTCAACCCTCTCGGCATGCCGCCTCCGCTCCCGCCGACGGACCAGTGGCCGCGGCGCGATCCTCCATGCCACATTCACGGCGCACCGGCCGAGCGCGCAAGTAACGAGGAGCACCGGAGTGAGAAGCCACGGCGTGACGACAAAAGCGAGCAGCATGAGCGGAAACGCCCATGGACCCTCGAGGAATAATCCGCGGCGCAGGCTCGTTTTGAGCAGCACGACGCACACGCCGCCTGCCGTGCCGATGGAGAGGCCGAAGACGATCAGCGCGACCGTTTCGGGCTTGCTGCGGTGCTCCTCTGGATCCCTTCCGTCAGCATTCCGTTCAGAGAGGCGGCTCACTTGTCCTCGCAGAGCTCGTAAAGGACGTAGGCCACGCCGACGAGGAACCACGCGAACGCGACCGGCGCGCACCCTGCTTGTCAGTTTGGGGAGGAGGTGAGGGCGCGCATTTTTGCCGGTTCCGGAGACTCAACTTGCTCCAGATCGTCTGTGGTCGCGGTGGCGCGATGGGGTCGAGGATGAACTGGCTGATGTTGCGGCGCGCTTCTTCGGCGTCGCGCAGAGACTGGAAGAGGGACTGGAAGGCTGTATTTGAGGTGTCGGGGGCTGTGTGCGCGCGGGTGCTGGGGCGTGGACTCGATTGGGAGCTGGTGCTCGGGCGTAGACTCGGCGAGCGCTTAAAGACGACAGAAGGGAGAGAAGCGTTCGGAGGCGGATAAGCCGTTGAGGGAATGGAAAAGTGCGCTTCGGCCAAGGACGAAGAGCTCGCGGCCGGCATGTCGTCGACGGAGACATCGGATGGTCGTGGTCCAGCCAGAGGGACGTAGGCGTTGATGCCCTCGCGATGCCGTGTTCGAACGCGTGTAGATCCACTCGCGCTCGTGTGGGTATGTGTATGGCGCAGACTGTCAGCCAGAAGAGCCGCTTCCGAGCTCGTGCTTAAACGTCGGCGGGAGGCTGGCCGCTGCTATCAGCTGAGCTCAAGACTACAAAGCTCACCTTGGCGCTTGTGGCGGAGCGGCCCATCGTTGGCACTGCCGAGGATGATGGAGAAGAGGTGCAGGAGTAGAATGGCTTCAAGGTGGTGGTGGTTCAGAGAGGTGTCGACATGGTTAGTGTTGAGCTGATTAACGCGCAGTCGCATGAAGTGAGCCTGGACATGAACTCTGCCTGTCCCACGAACCCGCACCGTGCGCATGAACCATTAGCACCCCTGGCTCAAACATCTGCAGCCACCCTGCCCTCAGCACAAGACACGTCTACATCTCTTGCATACACAGAAACCAACTACGCGGCCGTGGTGGACTTGTACGCCTGCTGTCAGTTCGATGGCTAGGGGCTAAACTCACGGCCATCTCGGCGTCGAGGTCCTCGGCCGTCTTCTTCGCGGGACGGGGGGCGCGGGGGCGGGGCGCGCGGCGACCACCGACAGGGCCCTTCTTGGGCGCCGCGGCGGGAGGCTGCGCGACGCGCGTCGCGAGGGAGACGAGTGCGTTCGGGTCGACGGCAATCTCGACCTTCATGGGGCGCTCTGGAGGGGAAACCGTGCGTTGTGGATGTGGATGTGGATGTGGAAGCGGATGGTGGGGTTTGTGGTGGTCGAGGCGGTTCGTAAATGTGTCGGGGCGGTAGTGTCGATACAGATGGTGTCGTTCGGGTGGTGATAGTATACAGTCGCAGTTGAAGATGGCAGTAGATAGACGGCAGTCGTAAATGAAGTCGTAAACAGAGGAGGCATCGACGTATCAGCGGCAGGACAAGTGCGGTTGAGGATCGGGAATGTGCCGCCGCCACGAATCTCTAGGTTCTATGCGCACAGCGCGCTGCTTAGCAGCAACCGTCGTTCGGTCGGATGGGCCAGAGGCTGCCGCAGGGACGGAGCAAGCTCGACGTCTGGTGGAGCTGCCGTAGCAGCTCGACACCGCTGGCTGATGGAGCCCACTCTACGCCGCAGCGGAGTGCTCGACATCGCGACCCGACATGCAAGTCGAGTCCGCCAGACCTGCTCGGCGCCGGGCCTCGTCGCCACGCGTACACTCTGCAAGCTTCCAGCCTTGCGTACCGTCGCTATACCTCCTTGCTTCGGGTCATCGGAGCTGTGCGTCACGTCCAGCGTGCTCTCCTAGCCATTGCAGCGCGTTTGAACGGGCTTGAGCCAAAGTCACAGCAGCTTGAGCTTGAACCAGCTCGAACACGCAACACATCAAGTCAAGCCGCGCAGCGGCGGCACAGATCAGTCAGAGAAGACACTAACGGTTGTCGATCATCCTGTTGTGGTCTCCCGTCAGCGCCATAGGACCCAAAACCTACACGCAGTGTGGGCCTTGTTGGCGTCGCCCTTGTTGCGGAAGTTGACGGTGGCCGTGCCGGTGCTCTTGCCCGTCGCGGTGTAGGACATCTGGACGGCACGAACGGGCCCGACGGTGCTCTGCATGAGGTCGCGGACCTGCGCCTCGTTGACGTCCGCGGGGAGGTTAGAGATGATGATCTTGGTCGCGTCGCCGACAATGGGCTTCTTGCCCTGCCCGCCGGCCGTGGGGCCAGGGGCAGCACGGCCGGACGAGCGAGGCGCCGCGCCGGCGTAACGCGCGCGCGCACCGCCAGCAGCCGGAGCGGCACCCTCCGCACGGGGCGCGCCGCCACGACGTCCACGGCCACGGCCGCCGCCACGGGGCTTGGAGGCGATGATCTGGACCAGACAAGGAGAGACGGGTGGCAAACCGAAAAGAATCACGAAAACGCCGCGTCAGCTCGAGCTGTCGCGTACGATGGAGTTGCGCGGGCGCGTACGCACCTCGTCGAGGGGCTTGTCGATGTCCATGGCCGACATTGTGGTGGTTGTGGTGGGATGGGTGATGGCGAGAGAACAACAGCGAGGCGGACAGAGCAATCACATTCGGCGTTTTGCTTCCGCCGAGCGTGTGGCACACGAGCTCATAGTGTTCATGCCGTCCGTGGTGGTGTACAAGATGTATCTATGCAGAGGTGCCGCCGAGGCCGCGCAGGGTGAGGTCGTACACGACGTCCTCGCAGCGCTTGACGTCGTACTTGAGCGAGTCAAACTTGCGGCGCAGCGCGTCGTTGCGGAGGTTGAGCTGGAATTAGTGAGTGAAGGGATGGAGGTGGTGCTTGTGGCTCATGCAGCTAGGTAGCACTGTACAGGGCATAGTACAGCCTCAGCAGATGGAGACCACAGCGAGAAGAGTTACTCACCATCGAGTAGCTCGCAAAAATGTCATTGACGAACGACGCTATCCGGCCTGGGAGCGTAAAGTTCTGCGCCGTAACAGCGTTGACAGAGAGGCGTGGCTGCGGTCAGCTGACAGAACCGTACTTGACAGCTGGGACCACTCATACCCCAAAGTCAGACATACCAGCTCGTTGACCATGCCAATCACGCCCTGCAGATAGTCATCAGATGACAGCTGGAGCTCGCCGACCTCCTCGCCCTGGACTGCTATCAGTTCTGCCCAACTGCTGACTGACGGCCCATGAGCGTCGCAGCGGTAAAGGCCGGCACGAGCTCGTCGAGGAGCACGAAGCGCGCGAGCGCAATGGACGTCACGAGCGAGCGGAAGATTGGCGACAGCGCCCAGTTGTATCTGTCGTCAGCCTAGGATCCTTGCGGCCGCTTGGAGCCGCAGCGCTGGAGAACATGACTGACCGGTAGAACTCGCCCTTGGGGATGAGCGCGGCCACGGCGGCCCAGTGCGTGTGCGCCGCCGCGATAGTCTCGAGCGCCCTGGTTGCGATGGCCGTGTCTGCCGTCAGAGCCATTCTTCTCCAGAGATCTAGCACAGGAGCCTCTCCTCTAGAGCCGCAGCGCAGGAGCATCTCCTACTCTAGCACACTCTACGCACGCTCGGACGCCTTGGCGGCGTGCAGCCTGTTCAACTCGGCCGATGCGAGCCGCACAATGTCCTCGACCGGCTCGGTCGCCTCCTTGATGCTCTGCCGTCAGCCGCGCGCCAGCCCTGCGCGCAGTATGCACCTTTTTCAGCGCCGCCTCGGTCTCGAGCTGCGCAATGGCCGCGCTCAGCGTCGCTTCGACATTCGGCGACATGGTGGATGGGTAGTGGGAGGTGGAGGAGCGAAATCTTGACGTGTAAACAATCCGCGGGTGGAGGCAAGCTGTCCCAGCTCCCAACTGTCCGTTGCTTCATCCGCGACGTACTCGACCCGTCTCACTAGAGATGCATATTTCACAACGAATGACAGTGTCTATCTACTTCTTCACGACCTCGTCGACCTTGTTCTCGCCAGCCGTCTTCTCCTCCTTCTGGGCCTTGGACGGGCGCTCCTTTGTGATCCAGCCGGCGGCCAGCACCGCGCCCACAAGGCCAGCGAGAGTCCAGGCGCCAGTCCTTTCCTCGCTACTCAGCGGCCGCGAGCTGGCCTTGTACTCGGCCCCGTCGTCCGTCAGGCCGGACAGCTGCCAGATCTCCTGCGTGGCCGCCTTGGCCTGCTCGACCTTGTCCCGGTCGGCGGGGGAGAGGGACTGCTCCCACTCGGTCTCGAGCTTCTTCTCGTCCGCGGCGGAGGGCTGAGCGGGAGACGTAAGGCTCGAGAGCATGTCCTGCGCGGACGCTTGGGCGGACTGGAGGGTCGACGCCAACGTGTCCGCGACCGACTTGGCCTCGGCGGCACGTACATCTACAGCCGACTTTACGTCCTCCACCGTGTCCTGCACGGCGGACTGGGCCGAGGCGAGCTTGTCCTTTGCAGTTTGCTTCATCTCCTCGGCGTTGAGCTTGACGTCATCGACCTTGTCCTGGGCCGCCTGCTTCACGCCCTGGGCGCCGCTGCGGGCCTGCGCCAGCGCCGACTCTTGCTGTGCGTCGTCGGCGCGCTCCGTCTCGAGTGGGTCCTCGACTGCGCCAGAGCCGTGGGAGACGCCGGGGCCAGTCGCGGACGAGGCGACGGTGACGACCGTGGGACCCTCGTCCTCCTTGCTCTCGGGCTCTTTGACAGCGTCGGCCGAGCTCCTAAAGTTGTCGGGCGTGAATGGCTGAGGTCAGTCAGGTCTGGTAGGCGACTCACAATGACCTGCTCCCGCGGCTTGATGTCCTGCGGCTCGGGGAACTTGATGTCGAGCCCCTGCGAGGCAATGTTCTCCTTGATAGGCAGACCAGGCGCGGTCGTCTTCTGCTCCTCAGTGACCGCCTCGGTGGAAGGTGCGGCGTTGCGCGGGGCATTGACCGCCACGTCTGCCGAGGTGGTGACGACATTTTCCGTCGGGCCAGTGTCTTTGGTCTTGGCCTGCGCGGCGGGGGTTGCGGAGAAGGCCCTAGCGCGGATCGCGCGAGCCTTGGCGGCCGCGCGAGCATGGGTGCTGGTGCTAGGCGGGACGGGGGGGAGCTGGGAGGTGGTGTCGGCGCTCTCGAGGCGTGCGACCAGCGTTGCTCTGCGATTAGCCAAAGTGCTACAAGTGACATACTTGTTGCCCGACTGGCTCAGCCCACGCCGCTTGAGCTCTGCCTTGAGGTTTACGACAGTGTCAGCCTTCCAGCTGCGCTGGGTGCCGAGGAGGACGCCCGAGGCGAGCGTCTTGCTCTGTGTCGGCGTGGAGATGGTTGCCTTGGCCGCCGAGGCGACGGAAGTGGTCCTGGCTGCCGGGGAGTGGAGCTGCGCCTGGGCAGCGGCGCGGAGGGCGCCGGCAGAGAGACGGCGCCGCAGCATTGTGCGAGTGAGAGAGAGTATGGTGAGGTGTTTGGGTGAGTTTGTGGAGTGGAGTGAGGATCGTCGGGTGGACGCGTGCCTGGCATTCATGAGATGTGGCAAGAATGGTGGAGGTCGTGTTCACTCGAGACTTATTTCATGGGCACGACCAAGGCAGCTTACAAGGCCGCACCGGTAGCGACGAGCGAGGAGCGCAGGGTGCAGGGAGTCACAAAGGTGCTCCTCTGGCCCGTGTCGGCGCTGCTGCACCAGCTGCATGCCCTGCTCACCACGCTCCTGCTCGCGGTCATTGCGCTCGGCCCCGTGCCGCACCATATTGGATTCGTGATGGATGGAAATCGGCGGTACGCGAGGAGTCACGGGCAGCGCGTTGCGAGAGGGCATGAGCAGGGCTCGGAGAGTCTGAAGCGCGTGGGTACTGAAGCTGAGCGCAGCGAGGCTTCAGCCGGCGGAGGTAGCTGCCTTTGCTCGAGCTCAGCTGAAGCTCAGTCCTAGCTGACCCCAGACACTCCGCATCTGTCTCCGCCTCCGCATCCCCGTCGTGTCCGTGTACGCCTTTGCGATCGACAACTTCAACCGCAGCCCCGAGGAGGTCGAGGGTCTGCTGCGGCTCGCGAAGGAGTCGCTGGCAGAGATCTGCCGCGAGGGGTGCGTCTCTCCTGGGCCCACTGACGCCAGGGGCTTCCTGCAGCAGCACGGGATCCGCCTGCGGTGTATCGGCCGGGTCGACATGTTGAAGCCTGATCTGCAGGCCGCGCTGAGGGAGATGGAGGTCGCGACGGCGGGGCATACTCGGTGAGCAGAGAATGCTTGGTGGCTGACAACAGGGGCGTGCTGAATGTCTGCGGCCCATACGCGTCCCGCGACGAGATCACGAGCGCGGTCAAAAGTGTCCTCGCCTCAGTGCAGTCCGGCAGCCTACCAGAAGAGTGCGTCCTCCCGCATCTTTTCTGACCACAGAAAAATCACCTCGCAGCGCCTGTTTGACGCGCTCGAGTCCGTCGCGGCGGCCAACGCCGTGTGTGCGTCCGCGGGCGCGCTGGACATTCTCGTCCGGACAAGCGACACGAAGCGCCTGAGCGACTTTATGCTCTGGCAGGCCGGGGAGGGGACGCAGGTGCATTTCGTCAAGACGTACTGGCCGGATTTCGGGCTGACGGACCTGCTGCCTATCATTCTGGGGTGGCAGCAGCGTGCGTGGCTGGGCGCCGGCCGGGCGGCCAGGTCCAAGGGGGCATAGGGGATATGGTAGTCTGTATGCATTGTTCTGTACTCCTTGCGTTGATTCAGATGAGCTGGTTCGAGAGGTGTGCATCTAAGTCTACAATGCTACTAGTCGCACCTGCCGTCCTTGGGCCCGCCCATCCATCGCTCGTCGAGCTTGTCCCAAGTACACCCAAACTCGCGCTTCCCCAACTTCCTGTTCACCTCATTATGCCTTTCACACAACCACCGGCTCAGCCCCTCCCGCCCAGAAACGTCTGGCGCGTGCTTGGCCATGTCCTTGCCGAAATCGTCGGCGCACCAGCCGCACGGATACAGCGCGGGCAGACTGCCGAGGAGGGCCTTCATTTGATTCTGTTGTGACGCGGTGGGCTGGAGGGGGTAGTATGCTGCGGTCGTGTGCAGGAACGTCCATGTCGCGCGGCCCAGCTCGGCCGTGTCGGGGGGGCAGTTGGTCCTGTCCGCCGAGGCGGCGATCGAGCCCGAGGAGGCTGAGGTCCCCGCTGAGGTCGTGGCTGAGGTCGAGGATCCACTCGAAGCACTTCCCGACGAGCCCGTCGAGGACGCCTTGGCCGCACCCGCTCCGCCCATCATGGCCGCAAACCCGCCCATGCCCTTTGCCGCCGCCCCGCCCTTCTTCTTGATCTTGATCCCCGCCCAGTCCTGCCACGAATTGCACACCTTGCACGGCTTGCCGTCCGGCCCGAGAATTAGGCCGGGGGGCAGGTTGGGGTGGGTCTCTTTGGTCGTGCGTTGGGGTTCGGACATGGCGGCGGCCGTGGGCGGGCCGACAGCAGAGTTCGGCGGGCTGGCGGTTCGAAGTCGATCAAAGGATAATGGCGCGAGGGTGAGGGCTTGATACGAACAGACCCCGGTGAGCGTTGCGCTCGTGTCGTCTAGCCTTGAACAAGTTGAGTTTGAGCGCTGATTTAGACTTTTGACAACTCGTCATCATCGGCAGGCACCTCCACTTACGGGTTTGTCCAGTACTTTGCCCAATTTGCGCCAGACTATTTTTTGTCTCGCTAACAACCACCGTGCTCGTCTCTCGGGTATCCTCTCCGTCAGTGACTCGTCTCTCGGTCCGTATACCGCTGTGCTCAATGCAATACATATGCTACAACTAGACCCTCTGCAGCTTGTCCATCCCGCCAGCGTCCTCGTCCGCCGGGCGCTTGAGGCTCGGCACGCGCCCTTGGCCATGCATGCCGCCGCGCGCAAACCCGCGCCCTCTGAACAGCGCACCACGGAAGCCGCCGCGGCCGCGGAATCCAGCCCCCATCATCCCCGGCCCGGCCTGGATCTGCGCCTGTGCTTGCTGCTGCTGCTGCTGCTGCTGCTGCTGCTGCTGCTGCTGCTGCTGGATCCCGATGCCCATCATGTTCACGAGCATGCCCTGCGCGGCGAGCATCTGCATCTGCAGCAAGTTCGTGTTCGTCACCTTGACCAGGTCGCGCAGCTGGGTCTTGAGACTTGGCGGGACGAGCGGGTTGCGCAGCGTCTGCATCATCGCCTGCAGGTACTCGTTCATCGTGTTCATGTCCGGCATGCCGCCAAACGGCGAGTCGTCCTCGGGCTTTTCTTCCGTCTGCCGTCAGCACTAGCCTAGAGATTAGCTACCTTGTCCTCCTCGGTCTTGACCTCCTCCTCGCCCGCCTTCATCCTCGCCTTGATATTCTTCACCCGCTCGCGCAGCTCGGCGTCCGGCTCCAGACTCCCCAGCGACTGAATCTTGCTTTCGCACGCGGGACACTCGAAGTCGTGCTCGACCAGATAAGTCTGGATGCACTCTTCGCAGTACGCCGTCTTGCAGCACGGCACACGCACGGCCTCGGCGACCATCTGCTTGTCGATCGGGCACGTCAGCTCGGGGTCCTCGTCCTTGCCGTCGTCGTCGTCGAGCTTGGTCTTGACCGCGGCTTGTTTTTGCCACGCCCGTGCGTCGGGTACGGCCATGACGAACCCGCCGTCGGCCGTCAGCATTGCGCCGCCGCTGCTGCCCTCGCCGCCGACGGGCGAGTCGACCGTCTTGAGGAACGACCGCGGGATACCGGTCACACGCACGAAGCGTTTCCGCTCCTGCGCCGCTGGGTCGTCGTTGGACGGGCAGTTTTGGATCCAGTGCCCCTTCTGCCCACAGCGGTAGCAGATGTAGCCTATTGGCGGCTCCTTGTCGGGCGCCACGGAAAAGTCAAACTTGTTCGGTCCGCCGGGTCCTCCGGGTCCGCCGCCACCTGGTCGTGGTGGCCGGCCGCGGCCCGCGCCAGTGTTGAACCTGGGTAATCTGCTGTCAGCCCCGCCTATCCTAGCACTCACGTCGACATGTCCTCCTGCATGTCCTCCCAGGTATCGGCCTGCTGCTGGAGCATGGCCTGGATCCTTGCGTCCTCGTCCGCGTCGCCAGTGGTGACCGTGGGCCCCTTCTTCTCCTCCTCCTTGCCGTCGAACCGCTTCGTCATGCTCCCGAACGTGCCGCCAGTGCCACGCACGCCGAGCATGCGGTTCTTCATCGCCTCTCGTGCATGCGCCTCGATACGGTGCTCGCCCGTGAGACTCATGCTCGCGTCCGTGCCGACAATGTAGTTTTGCGCGGTTCCGCGGCCTTTCATAATCGCTGGCCGGCGGCGGATAACGAGCGACGAGGATCGTGCGATCTGGTGGTCGTCATCTTTGAGTTCTGCGGTTAGTAATGATCCAGCGACGAACCCACCCTCGCCGTTCTCTAGTGCTACGAGGTCAAAGTCCTTGCCGTTGCCGAGATTGTTGTCGAGCATCACCTGGCGCTTAAAGTCGAATACCGAGATGTGCGTGCCGTCAAACTTGACGCGGGACTCGTCGCGGCCCGCGCCCCAGCGGTAGAAGACTGTGGACATGGCGAGTGCTGGAGCTCGGACGAGTCAGGACTGAGGGATCCCAGACGCTTAGTACTCGGGACTCTCAGTGGCGGAGTTGCTCAAGTATATGTGCTGCAGAAGAGCGATGTGTGGACAGAGTAATGGAGATGTGCTGCTCGAGATGAACCAGCGCGGGATCAGAGTGCACGTGACTGGACTGCGGGGCGTATATCTGGTGCAGGCGCGTTCTCGCCACTCAGACTAACAACGTGGAATGCACGTGGTTTCCAGTCCTGGGGCGTCTCCCAGGTGTTCATTCTGGGACGTCTCTGCGGTCAAGTCCGACCGCACTATGCCCGAATCTGTGAATCTGAAACATCTGCCTAAATTGGACTTTTGCGCCACGACGGTCCACCGAGCAACCAGCAGGCCGCCGTTTGGTGCTGGGAGCTGGGGGTGGAGAAGAGTGTCGGTGGAGACTGTTATGATGGCGACTGGGGTGATGGCGAGCATGGCCCGTTTGTAGAACCGACTGGTTTTGCGGTTAGTAGTGGTGTCAGAGCTCCATCAGCACACGCCAGTCGCCATGCACCCCAGCTCCCAGGCCGCTCCGACGCTCCCAGCCCCGCTCCCAGCTCGCCCGCTCGCTGCCCTCGCCTCGCCTCGCCTCGCCTCGCCGCTCGACCCCATTCCAGCCATCGCTTCCCTGCCGAAATTATTAGGGCTGCGCGCGCACCTATCTCGGCGACGCGTCTGGGGGACTCGCGGGCGACGCCGCCATTGGGCAGTCAAAGTGGAGGTCAAATGCCACCCCTGATCTCGAGCAGAGCAGAGGTGTCTGCCATGGCCGTCTGGGGGAGCAGTCGAGCAGCTCGCCATCGCTTTGCTTCTCGACACCACACGGCTTGTAGTTGTTCACGCTCGCTCGCACGCACTCCTCACTCGCCACTCCCACTCCACCCCCACCGCCCACGTCACCGCGGCCGCCGACGTAAAAGCCTCATCTCGCAGGTAAGCCGCCCTCCACATGCCGCTCTGACAACAAGTTTGCTCAACTCGACCTCGACTCGTTCTTACTTCTCTCTCCTCGACCCCATCTCCCACCTCTCTCCAATGTTCGACGGCGCAGCACGCACCTGCCCGCAGCAGCAGCTGTACCACCCCCACCCCGTCCGACCGACCTACACCAGCGCATTCTCCGCACCCCCCTTCTTCTCCTCCAGCTCCTCCAGCTCGTCCAGCGGCTCGCCCCCGTCCACCGGCTCCGTGTCCGCCACCTCCTCCCCCTCCCCACCAGCAACGCACGCGCCCCTCCCGCCCACAGTCCTGCCGGCGAAATCTCAAAAACGGCCCAAGATGGCAAAAAAGCTCTCGTCCAACACGGCCAAAGTAAAGAACGTCCAGGTGTCGCTGGAAGTAAAAGTCGAGCGGTCGCGCGGGTTCCACGCATTCTTCGTGCCCCTCGCCCGGGGCATGCCGCCGGCCCCGCCCTCGTCGCCCGTGTTTGGCCACTCGGCACCGCCGGCCATTACGCACGAGGCGTGGGCTGTCGCGCCCAAGACGTGCGAGCGCTGGGTCGAGGATGTGGACGTGGAGCGGATGGACCTGGACTAGGGAGGAGGGATGAGAATGGAGCATGGGATGAGATGGACGAGGATGGGCTTGGCTTGCAAGACCACTCGGATCGGCCTACGCCCATCGTCAGCACGCCACATACAACACACCACCATGGTTTACACCACCGTGGTACGCATACGAACACTACACGCATGGCCCCGGCCGCATTGTCATCATTATCACAGGCCTGGATGCCTTGTACCATATTGTCTATGAACTGCATCGGATCGGCGGGAGTTGGGAGTGAGCGTGCGAAGTGAGTGCGAGGGCGAGGGGGTCCACTTTGGCCACAGACTGGATCTGAGCTCATGAGCTTCGAGCTTCTGAGAGACTGGGAACGCTGCGTGAGCTTGCTCGCATCGATACGAGCTCGCTCAGATCCAGCGATGCCGAACAGCCACGGAATGCGTGGATGCCGTAGCGTGAGTGGAAGCGTCGTCCCAGAGGCCAGCGCCGAAGCTGTGCTCGACGGCATCCCCGCATCCCGACGGCCAGCAGCATCTCCCTTGCATTCAGCCTGCATTCAGCTAGCCCGTCACCGGCGGCGGGGCGATGCTATCCGCCACGCGCTGCGCCAAGACGATGCCGATCCATGACGCTACGGCGCGGAATGTCGGCCGTCGGGCTCGTCTCGGAGATCCTCACGGACATGATCTTCTCGCCATCAGTGTCAGCGTGACACTGATGGGTTTATCATGCGCAGAGTCTGGGATTCAAGTGCTCATCCACACTGATCTCGAGTACTCACTGCTACCAGCGCTTCCAACGATCTAAAGTCCCCGTCCAAGCCCACCACAACCACCCCCCATGACCCCCCACGTCGTCGTGCTCGGCGCCTCGCGCGGTGTCGGCTACCACACGCTGCTCAACCTCCTCAAGACGCCGGCCGACATTACGCTCCTCCTGCGCAACCCCGACGTCTTCGCGTCCGACCCCGCCATCGCGCCCAGCATGGCCTCGGGCCGCGTGACCGTCGTCACCGGCGACGCGACAAAGGAGGACGACGTGGCGCGCCTCTTCAAGCGGCCCGTGGACACGGTCTTTACCTCGATCGGTTAGTTCGTCCTGGCCCCTCTGACCGCAGGCGGCGTGCCGCACATCACCATGAGCGGCTTCAAGCTCAACGACCCGACAATCTGCACGCGCAGCACTCTGGCCCTGCTCCGCGTGCTCGCTACTCTGCCCGCGCCGCCGCGTCTCGTCGCGACGACCAGCATGGGCATCGGGCCAAGCCACAACGTCATGCCCCTCGCCCTGCGCGTGCTGTATCCGTGGATGCTCTCGGGGCCGCACGCAGACAAGGAGGGCATGGAATACCTCCTCTCCCGCGCGGCAAAGTACCTCCCCGACCTCTCCTCCGGTCTGCCAGACAAGGCCATCCTGAGCCCAGAGGACGCGCAGAGTGTGCCGGAACAGTTCCTCGACGAGGTCATTGTCGTCCGCCCTGCCCTGCTCACGGACGGCGAGGAGACGGGCAAGATCCGCGCGGCCGAGGACCTCGCTTGCTACACTATCTCCCGCAAGGACACGGGCAGGTTTGTCGCCGAGGCCGGTATGGGCACCGAGTGGGTCAACCGGGCCGCCGTTATTGGGTACTAGCGACCTGGGGGTCTGTCTGATAGAGTGTTGTGTCTCCTAGATGAGCGATACCTGTAGATAATGCATGTGAAGATGAGCCACCCGAGGACATGAGCAACATCACTGATGGCTGCGGGGCTGTCAGGAATACGGCGCCACAGATCGTCGCGGTCGTGAACCAACAACGCAACTGCACGTCTCCAGTACATGTTGAGCTCGCTGCCAAGGTCTGCTCGCCATCAAACAACTCGACCTCGCTGTCCCATGCGCTCAGCCCTCCAACCTCCAGGTTAAGAGCAATCCAGCAGCCCACCAGCACAGCCTGCGGAATGTCTTGGGCCCCACGTGGCCAGGCACAGCAATCTCATCAGACCCAAGTTCAAGCTCATGTCGACAAACCACTCGCTCAACTCGCGCCTCTTGACTACTTCAGCCAGACGAACAAGAGCCCAGCGCCGCGCACGTCCAGCGCGCGGCCAGCATGTCCTCGCCAGAAGCAGGGCCCTCGCAGCCGCGTCCCACCGACCGGGGCGCGTCAATGACGCGGGCCGACATCTCGGATGTCGTCCAGAGCTACTCGCCCGACTCGGACTGGGACCTCGGCGTGCGTGCGGACAGCACCGTGGACAGGGATCCGCTACGCACACCCCAGCGCCCGTGGGCCGACCCCGTGAGCTCGCGCAGCTCGTTCGAGCAGGTCTCGGACGACAGCGAGCAGTCGGACGACGGCGCCAGGCTGCACTCTACACCAGGACGTACTGGGCTCGGACTCGGGCGTCCGCCTGATCGCCCGTATGATGCCTCTGGCCGCGCCAGACCTGGACCGCTCGGCATGATTGCGCGCAGCCCTACGGTCCGGCAAGTGTCCAAGACGCTTAGGCACGCCAGCATGCGCGTGGTCAATGTCATGGGCAAGCAGGACGAGTACGCGCCCATGCCTGAGAACGACTATGAGGGCATGGCGCGCCTGCCGACGCGCGACGAGGACTCGCCGTTCGAGAATGCCACCCCGCCTGAACCGCCGCCAATACCTCCGCGGCCGCCTGCGAGAGCACCCGTACCAGGAGAGATGCGGGGGCGGACACTGTGTCTCTTTGGCCCAAACAGCCGGGCGAGAAAGGTGCTCGGTAGGCTGTTGTTGTTCCCGTGAGCTGCCCAGCGAGACTGCAGCTGACCTCAGCACCACTGAACCCACCATCCTCATCCTGATCATGACCAACGTCGTCGTGCTCACGATCCAAGCTGCGCCGCCGCTCTTCTCCCCGCGCGAGACTCGAGGCTACTTTCGCGGCTGGGAGGACACGGTCCTCTTTGCGCTCTTCATCCTCTTCACCGTCGAGATGTTTGCGCGCATAGTCGTGACCGGCCTGATCCTCGACCCCGAGACGTCAGTTCCGAGCTTTGCGCGGCGCACCTGGGCGTTCATCGTCCGCGAGGCCCGAGCGGATGATCCAGCAAAGGTACGCACGCACAAGGAGGCGTGGCACCAGCGCAAGCCGACGCCGAGCCGGAGCAGCTCCAAGATCCTCTCCGAGGCACCTTTCGAGGAGGCCGTCGCGCGCCAAAAGGGCCTACTGGTCGAGCAGAGGCCGTACCTCCGGCACTCTTGGCATCGGATCGACATGGTCGCCATTCTCAGTTTCTGGATCACGTTTGCGCTGGCCGTCACGGACGCCGAGACGACTGCCAGTCGACATCTGTTCATTTTCCGCGCACTCAGCGTGCTAAGGGCTACACGGCTGCTGGTGATCACCAGCGGCACGGCGACGATCCTGCACTCGCTCAAGCGCGCTGGGCCGCTGATTCTGAACGTGTCGTGGTTCATCGTCTTTGCGGCCGCCATGTTCTCCATCGTCGGCGTGCAGAGCTTCCGTGGCAGTCTGCGGCGCGCTTGTGTGCTCCAGAACCCGAACAATGCTACTGACGCTATTACACTGGGTACCTGTGGCGGGTATGTCGACGCCGAGACGCTGCTCCCGCGCCAGTACCTCAATGCAGACGGCAGCGAGTCGCGCATACAACCTAAAGGGTATCTCTGCCCCATCGGCCAGGTGTGCCAGGTAGCTGATGACGCTGGACCGAGCTCACACCAGATCCAGGACAAGAGTCTCTCCGACGACAGCCAGAGCTTTGACAACATCTTCAAGTCGCTCGTGCAGGTCCTCATCATCGCTGGCGGTGAGCTGGAGCGACCGTGTACAGCTGACACCAGTCAACACGTGGACGGACACAATGTACGACACCATGGACGCAGAGTACTTTGCCTCGGCACTCTTCTTCATCGTCGGCATCATCGTGCTCAACTTGTGGCTCGCGAATTTGCTTGTTGCCGTGGTGGTGAACACGTTCCAGGATATCCGGGCGGATACCAAGCGCTCGGCCTTTGGTGCTGACCAGTAGGTCAAGTGCGTTTTCTGACCTGACACCAGCTCCCTCCTCACCGAGCCAGAATGGGCGCAGGACTCGACGAAAAAGTCGCGCGAGCCCTCCAAGCTGCTCAAGTGGTATCGCAAGACAGAGCTGTTCTGGGTCGCGCTTGTGCTCGTCGACATTATTGCGCAGGCAACCAAGACGGCCGACTCGTCGCCGGGCCACCTCGCCTTTCTCCGTGAGCTAACACTTTCCCTCACCTAACCACAGGCCACATGTCGCTCGCCTTTGCGTTCGTCTGGGACGTTGAGATTCTCCTGCGCTTCATCGCCTTCCTGCCCGACTGGCCCGCCTTCCTCCGCAGCGGGCGGAACGACTGCGACCTCCTCCTCGCGCTGCTGGGGAGCATAATCCAGATCCCGCCAATCCGCAACTCGAGCGTTTACCCGTGGCTGACGGTCTTTACGCTGTTCAGGTGGTACCGCGTCATCCTCGTCGTGCCGCGCATGAAGCCGCTCTTGGTGGGTTGGACAAAGGTGGGGCTGACGCGAGATCAACGTCTTTGGCAGCTTCACCGGTCTGCTCAACATGGTCTTCTTCCTGTTCCTCATGAACTTTCTCGCGGCGCTGATGGTGGGCTCTCTGGCGTGTTTAACTGACAGCAGGCCGTCCAGCTGCTCCGCGGCGACATGGGCGGGGACGACCAGATGATCGACTTTTCCCAGGCCTGGAATGCGTTTCTCGGCATGTACCAGGTCAGCTGCGGACATTTACCTCGAGCTGACGGCAGGTGTTCTCGACCGAGAACTGGACCACTGTGCTGTACGACTCTGTGAGCATCATGTTGTGCGCGCTGACGGCAGATGTCCGCCGAATGGGCCTTCTCGCAGGGCTGGATCGTGTGCATCTTCCTCTTTCTCTGGTTCTTCCTCGCCAACTGTAAGCGCCTTTGAGACTCGTGAGCTCACGCAGTCATCATCATGCAGATGTTCATCGCCGTCATCAACGAGGTATGTCCCACCTGTACAGTTGAGCTGACGGCAGAACTTTTCCGTGGCGGAAGAGGAGAAGCGCAAGCAGCAGATCGAGTCGTTCATCCGCAAGGCCGAGCCTGTATCTGCGCACGTCAGCTGGATTGAGCGGCTGAACCCGTACCGCTTGGTCAAGGGCCGGCACGTCGCTGTCAAGGTCGACAAGGTGCCGCAGAACCTCCTCCTGCCTCTCAAGCAGACTATTGGCGCGGACGTCGGTGATCCTGATGTACGTTGCGCAGAAAGTCTCGCTGACCTTAGCTCGACCGTGACGAGCACAACAGCAAAGGCGCCATGAAGCGCCTGTTTGGCATGCAGGAAGACGGCACCATCATCCCTGTCAAGCGGTTGAAGATGAAGCGCCTCCTGCAGAGGGGCAAGGCGAAAGGACACTCCCACAGCCACTCTCATGACGACAAGGAGCATCCAGACGACGATGAGGACCGCGGGCTGTGAGTTACAGCCAGCAGCTCGACTAACTTCAGGACGGACCTCCTTCCTCCCCTTCATGCCGGCCCGTCGGTGGACGAGCACAAGGACGCCCTGCGCGAGCGACGCAACCAGCAGGCAGACTTTATCTCTGCGCACCCAAGCTACGACCGCAGTCTGTGGATCCTGTCGCAGGACAACAAGCTGCGCCAGCTCTGCCAGTCGCTCGTGCCGCCCGCATATGGCCGGCGCATCTTTGGCCGCACAGCGCACCCGATATGGAGCTACGTCTGCCGCGCAGTCGTCTTCCTCGCCGTGGTCGCCAGCATCGTCGTCGCTGCCGTCGCCTCACCGCAGTATCGCAAAGAGTACTACACGCGCAACGGCTACATCCGCAGGAGCTGGTTTGACATCACCGAGGCGGCGCTCGCGGGCATATTCCTCCTCGAGGCAGCGATAAAGGTCGTCGCGGACGGGTTCATCTTTGCGCCAAACGCCTACTTGTTGTCTGTCTGGAACGTGGTCGACTTTCTCATCCTCCTCGCGCTGCTGACCAACACGGCGTCGTCGCTCATCGTCGTCGGCGGCGTGAACCGGCTCACGCGTGCATTCAAGGCCTTCCGAGTGCTGAGGCTGATCACACTATTCTCGCGACTGCGCGACACGTTCCACATTGTCTTCTTCGCTGGCTTCATCCGCATCCTCGACGCGTCGATCCTCATGATCCTCTACCTCATCCCGTTCGCCGTGTGGGGCCTGAACATCTTTGCGCGGCGGCTGGCGAGCTGCAACGACGGCGAGCAGAGCGGCCGCGCGGACTGCACGGGCGAATACCTTGCCTCGCCAGTCGGAGAACTCACCTTCCTCGCTCCGCGGGTCTGGGCCAATCCCGCCTTTGGAGGGAGCATATGGTCGTTCGATACGTTCCGCCAGTCGGTCCTGATCCTGTTCGAGATCGTCTCGCTCGAGGGCTGGACCGACGTCATGGCCTCGGCGATGAACATTGTCGGCCTTGACCAGCAGCCGCAGACGAACGCGTCGCAGTGGAACTCGATCTTCTTTGTCATCTTCAACCTCTTCGGCGGTGTGATCATCCTGACCGTCTTCCTGAGGTCAGCTAAGATGATACCGATATAGCTGACCACAGCATCATCATTGAGAACTTTAGCGTCCGCTCCGGCACAGCGCTCCTGACGAACGAGCAGAAGCAGTGGGACGACCTGTCGAAATTCATCCGGCAGCAGACACCGAGCCAGCTGCCAAAGAACCGGCCAAAGTCGCCGCTATTTCTCTGGTGTTACCGCCGCGCGACCGACAAGCGCGGCTACTGGGCGCGCGCGTACACGTGCCTGTACTTTGTGCACATCATCATGCTCATGACCGAGGATTACTCGAACAGCATCATGACGGAGACACAGTTAGGTGCGTTGGTCCTGGACCGAACTGACGCAGACCTGCTCTTCCTGGCTTTCACGATCTTGTACGCGATCGACCTCGTCGTGCGCTTTATCGGGCTGCGCTGGAAGAGCTTTGTCGGGAACGGGTGGAACTGGTTCGACGTCATTGTCGTCACGGGCTCGTTCGCCACGACGATCCCAGCCCTCCAGGCCAGCGCGTCCGGCATCCCCGGCAACGAGGTCAGCAAGCAGGTCCAGAAGCTCTTCCTCGTCGCCGTGGCGCTCAAGCTCGTGCAGCGCCTCGATAGCCTGAACCAGCTGTTCAAGACGTCCGTCGCGTCCCTGCCGGCCATCGGCAACCTGTTCCTGCTCTGGGCGGTCCTGTTCGTCTTTGCGGCCATTGTCTACACGGAAGTCTTTGGTATGACCAAAATGGGCAACAATGCCGGCACGCGGTTCCAAAACTACCACTCGTTCGGGAACGCACTCGTCATGCTCGCGTTCATGTCCACCGGCGAGGGCTGGAACGGATACATGCACGACTAGTGCGTCGTGTTGTGGCGGGACTGACGGCAGCACGGTCGAGTTTCCCCGCTGCACGCCCAGCAGCCGCTTCCTCGACTCGGACTGCGGGAGCGTCGGATGGGCGTATGTGCTCTTTATTGCGTGGAACATTCTGAGCATGTGCGTGACGGGGGGAGGGAGAGAAGGGGAGAGAGACTGATCGCAGGTACATCTTCCTCAACATGTTCACCGGTGTCGTCGTCCAGTCGTTTGCGTACGTGTACCAGAAACCCGGCGGGACGAGCTTGAACCGCGAACAGATCCGTGAGTCCCTTCCATCTCCCTTCCACTCGGTGGTCACGATTCTCCCTTCTTCATCCCGCTCCGCCTGTCCCCTTTGAGGCCGGTACATGGGAGTCCACCAGACGAGCGGTCTGTCCACCGCATGTCCACACCGGGGGCTGCGACCGCATGTCCTCGCGTGCAAGGGCTGTCCACTGCATGCCCATCACTTGTGCTGTTCTTCCACTTCATGTCCACCACTCTCGCGATTTGTCCACCGCATGTCCACCACGGGGGATGTGTGATGTCCACCACTTTTGCGATTTGTCCACCAGCTTCATGCCTCGGTGGTGAGCTGTCCACCGCATGTCCACCACAAACGCTGCCCTTCCACCACATGTCCCACGTTTTGTCCCAAATGTCCACCCGTTTCCGTGCAAAATGTCCCGCTGTCCACCACTTGTCCATCACTTGTCCCGCCTTTCCACCACATGTCCTCCTTCCGTTCCACATTGTCCACCTCCGTCCACCCTTTGTCCCAATCCTGTCCAAGGATGTCCCACTGTCCAAATTCTGTCCAAGAATGCCCACCTCATCCAAATTCTGTCCAAGAATGCCCACTCATACAAATTCTGTCCGCGAAAAGTCCCCCTGTCCAAATTCTGTCCACGAAATGTCCCATCCCGCCCAAATTCTGTCCAAGAATGTCCCCCTCTGTCCCAATGGTGTCCCAGAATGTCCCCCTCTTCGAAATTCTGTCCACGAAATGTCCCACCCCACCCAAATTCTGTCCCAGAATGTCTCCCTCTATCAAAATTCTGTCCCACAATGTCCACCACTGCCCCACTCCTCTCGCGAAATGTCCCCTCTGTCCCGAATTTTGTCCCACATTGTCCCTCTTTGTGGCGAATTTGTCCCACAATGTCCCCCTCTGTCCCGTTTCTGTCCCAAAATGTCCCCCTCTGCCTGCTTTGGATCGCCAAATGTCCCTTCTGTCCCGTCGATGTCCCAAAAATGTCCCCCCACCCGACGTTTCGGGACATTTGTCCCCTCTACCGGCCCGCGAGGGAAATTTGTCACCTCTGGCGGGGTTGAGAGCGCATTTGTCCCTCGTCCACGCGTTTCGTGACCCATTGCACGCTCACTTCATCTCACCCACCAAGCCCAGCGCTAACCACAGGCTCCTTCAAACAAGCCTGGGCCGCGGTCGACGTAAACCGCACAGGCTACATCAAGCGCCGAGACTTTCCCCGCTTCTTCTCCCTCCTGAGCGGCGTGTTCGAGGTCCGACCGTATCCGGCAGAGTACTCTCTTGCCAATCTCCGCAAACATGCCCTCCCAGACCCGCACACCAACAAAGGCCGCATCATCATGGGCACGCGACACGTGGTAGACCTGCGCAAGATCGACGCGCAAACGGCACAAATCGACTATGAGGCAGTCCACGCCCGCCGTCGACGGTACGCGCGTCTCTTCTATGAGGCCAAAATGACTGCCGAGCCAAAGGGCATCAGCTTTACAAACATGCTCCTCCTCCTCGCGCACTACACGCTGATTGACGACGAGCGCGCGCTGCAGGTCAACGAGCTGCTCGTGCGTCGTGCGCGCGTCGAGCGCGTAGACGACCTGGTCAACCTGGACATTGTCCGCGGGTTAATTCGCACAGTATACTGGCGCAAGCGCTTCCTCGCGCTCCGTGCGCAGAGGCGCGCACAGGAGGAGACGGGGTTCGAAGACGTCGGGATCGAAGTGCCACGTATTGTCGAGCCGGGGGATTCGCCCGACAAGCGCGTCCCGAGCCCAAGCCTGAGTCCGACGCCGAGCTATCGCACGCTCTCGGAGGCATACCAGCTGCACCCCCTCCCGCCCGGCGCGGCGCCACCACATTCGCCTGCGGGATCGCTGGCGCTGAGCGCACTCACGCCCAGTCCGCCGGGGTCACCTCTCTCGCCGCACTTTTCGCGCTCGCCGCGCTCCTCCGCTCCACCCTCGCCTACGGGCAGTGGCAGCCCGCACGATGCCGACGGCAGCTGGTCGTCCTCGACGCACGAGACCGTCACGCCGTCCAACCTCTCCCACGGCCAGCGCAGCTACATGTCGCACATGAGCACGCTCAGTGCAGGAAGCTACGGGACGGCCGTGCGGCGCGGGAGCCGGGACTCGAGAAATTCTGAAGTGTACGTCGCATGGCTGAGTATACTGACAGCAGGGAGGAGGATGAGGACGACATTCTCGACGCCATGGCCGTGTCGGGCTGGGGTGACATGATGCGCGCAGCGATGGATGAGGAGGATAGGAGAGATTGACGAACGTGACGAGCTTGGACGACTAGACAATGGCTAGATTGTACAATACATAGATGACACGGGACTTTTGGTACATATCTACATGGTCAAGAGCGTTGCGCTCTCCTCGTCGATTGGCGCATCGTCCGCGCCAGCCACGGACCAGCGGTCGGGCACGGAGGGGAAGTAGATGCGCTCCATGGCTGTGCGGAACCGTTTCCGGTCTAGGTTAGTGCAATCTTGATTGAGGCTTACATTGAAGAGGTGTCACGATGGTCGGCTCGCCACGCCCGCCGCCGCCAAAGTCCTTCACCCACGACTCGACCTTCTTGTCCCTGCTGTCAGATACACGTAGGGGATAAAAGCTCACCAAGTGAAGGTGCGGATGTAATCAACGACGCCGACGACGAGCTGCTTCTTCTCGGCGTCTACGCCGACGACGAGTGAGTAGTCCATTACGTTCAGATTGGACAGGAAAAGTGCTGCTGTCAGTTCCACAGAATCTTCGTGAACTCACTGTCGTTCCACAATGCCGTGCGGAGAATGCGCTTCGAGTGGTCTCGCAGGTACAAAGGGGACGTGTACGAGACCTCCATGAGGTTCTCGTCGAGCCTGCCGTCAGTTCTTATCCAAGTTGTGAAACTCACAAGACCTCGTTCACCTTCCCGGTAGGCTTGATGAGCCGGTTGCGCGTGCTCCCCTTGAGGTCGTAGATCGTCTGGAACTGGCCGCCGTAGAACAGATTCTCCTGCACGAGGACGTTCATGTGCATCGCCCTTCCGGTGACAGCGTTGCGGTAGCCAATCTTGAAGATGCCGTACGTCTTGGCCAGGGCCGTCGGCCGGCCGCGCTTGAACGCCGTGGAGGTGTACTCAAAGTACGCCGGGGCGAACTTGGTCAGTGCGTCCATCTCGAAGCGCGAAATCTCCTTGACGATAAAGCGGTCGTCTGATGTCAGCTCCTACATCGATCTCGTAGCTACCTTTGGTCTTCAAGAAGGCCGAGCCGGACTTGCCGCCGCTCGCGTCAAACTTGGCGCAGCGCGCGAGCGACTCAATGATGCCGTCCTCGCACTGGCACGCCTGGCGCAGCGCGGCAAACTGCTCGGCGAAGAAGATCCGGCACGAGATCGTGGAGGACCCGGACTCAAAGTCGTACTTCAAGTGCGTGCCCGCTTCGCGCGGCACGTCCGCGTCCATCGCCTCGTCGACCGAGATGATGTCCCACTGCCGGTCCGACGTCATTTCGTCCAGCATGGACGGCTCGTGACGGCGCGCCTTGGCTGCTGCCGTGACACTGCGCATCTGGTCCCGGTACTGCTTCGAGCTCAGAGTGAAGGCAATGATACTCGTCGGCTCGTTCTCGCGCACGATGACACGCGAGTCGACGAAAATATGCTCAGCGGCGGATCTGAGGTCAGCGTGCCACAATCTTGGGAGCTACTCACAGAGGATACTCTAGCGGTGTAAAATCACCCGCACGCATAGCCCAGAGACCCGTAAGAGTCTTCAGGATGGACGACCGCTCGCCACCACCCGAGCTCATCTCGCTCTCGGACACCTGAGATATCTGGGATAAACCCTTGCCTCTGCCTCCCTCATCCTGCGTGTCCGTGGTGTCCTTCAGCCCCGCTGCAGGCACTGGGGTGGCTGGTACACTAGGCAGCGGGGCATTGGTGTCGAAAGGCGCGAGTTCGATGTGGAGGCGATCCTTGTTGAGCATGCCCTCACGGCCGCCAGCCTCGCTGGGTGGCGCGACGGACTCGGCGCCAGCCTTGTCGTCCGGCTTGGCGGGCTCGCTGGTCAGATCGACCTCTTCACCATTCTCATCCAGGCGCTTCTTCGGTGGAGGCGTTGGCGGCACGTCATGGGCCGGCGGCAGAAGTGTCCTGGTCTTGTTTGGAGAAGACTTGCGGCGCGGCTTCGCACGACCAGTCGAATCAACGCTCACATCCGACGCATCACTGTCGCCCTCGTTGTCGGCCGCGGACGAGTCCGAGTCGAATTCGTCGCGGAAGGCGTCGCGAACGTTGTTGAAGACCTGCACCTTTGCTTTCGTCACTCCAACGCGGCCGGCGCGCTTCCCTCGCGCAAGGGAGATGCGCTTCAGTCTGTCGCGCTCTGCCTCGCGAGAGATCTTGTCAAAGTGTCGCGCGATTGAATGGACGCGCGTCCCAGCGCCAACCACACGGCGTGGTAGGCCACGCATCAGGGTTGCTGGAGATGGCTGAGTCGAGACTGCAGGGGACGTCGGTTTGCGGGGGGTCTTACCCTTGCCTGCGAGGCGCGGCTTGCCTTCCAAGCTGACAGTCTTGGCGACCGGCAGCCGGGAAGGAGCAGCCAGACGGCCATCTCGAGTCGTACTGGGCGCAGGCGAGGCCGCGCGCGACTTGCCTGTGCGCGTAGGCGATGTCGCTCGTGACAGCCTGCCGCGCGCGTTCGGCGCCTCGGCCACATTGAGTGTGTTGGCGCGCTTCTGGTGCTGTCCCGAGGGGACGCGAGCCGCGTTGACAGCATAACTGCGGTCGCCGTCCGATAATAGGCTACTCTTTGGGTCACGGTTACGCGGCACGACGTGCTCGGTATGTCGGTTCCTCTTCAAGCGAGGTCGGGCGGGTCGCGAGGCGGCAAAGTCACTGTCCGACTGATCCACTTCCGGCCGCGGGCGCCGTGGGGTTCCAGCTGCAGAACGCGGCCGCTCGATGCCCGGGCTGGTGGCCCCGCCTGTGAATGTCTCCGTACTGACCGAGTCCTGGAAGCGCTTGACCAAGTCTGCGACATTGGGAGGCTGCCGTGCCCTACGCGGTAAACGGGACAAGAAACCGTAGTCGCTGTCGACGCCACTAGACGCCAGCTCGGCCGACGGGAAGTACGAGCTCGGTGGAGCGCCACGGGGGAATGCGGATATTGTCGAGTCACTCTCATAGCTGCGAGGCTCGGCGTAGCCGGGTGTCTCGTTGACCATGAGACGCGTGGGGTCGGTAACACGAGAGAACGTTGGAGTGGGAGTTACGGTGTTACCGCCGCTGGACGAAGCGACCGCATCAGAGCTTATGCCTGGTGTGGTGGCCGCCTCAGACGGTGGTGCCTCCTGCAACGGCGACTCGGTTGTCTCAAGGATCGAGGCTGTTTCCGACGGCGGCTCCAGGATGGAGCTGGCGCTGCTTGCAGCGAGAATCGGGGACGCCTCTTTGGACGGTTGGGACGAATCGCCTTCGCCCTTTTCCCGCTCGTCCACTTCGGGCACGCTTATACTCGCCATGTTCTTGTCTAACGAGCCAAAGACGTCGTGCGTGGCAAAGAGGCGCTTGAGGTGCGTGGCAGTCACTGTTGGGTTAGCTCCAGAACTAAGCGCACCCACTTCTCCTGAGATCCTTCTCTGTCGGCATATACATCTTTTCCACATCCAAGAAGTCGAGACTGGCGTGAGCTCAAGCAGCGTCCAAACTCACTCCCACTGAATGACCTTGTCCTGCAAAGCCTGCAGCACGACGTTAATTGCGAGCACATCTGTGGCCGGGGTCTGCTTGTACGTCCGATTGAGCGAGTTCACCATCTCATCGCGATCGGCCACAGCTCGGGCCAGTAACGCGTCGCGGTCCTGACGCATGCCTGCCTGCTTATCGGGCTCAACGAGGTCATCCGTGAAGCTCCTCAGCCGATGCAGGACCGAGTCGAAGAACTGTGCAGTCTTCTGCAACGCACTCTCATACTCCTGGTTCTTGAGCATGACCTTGTCCTCAACACGTGCCAGGAGCTTGATCGATGGCCGCACAGGCTCATACAGGTCGATAGCGTCGTTGTGGATGCGGATGACCATATTGTGGTGCGCAAAGTATCTGATATGCTCGCGGTACGCGTCATGTGCGCACCCAAAGCCAGTCCTGGTCTCTGGTGGATAGAAGCAATGCTCGAGATAGGCACCCCAGGAGACGCGCCAGGTCTCTTCGCGTATGACCGTCGGCTCCCAGCTCTTGTTGCAGAGTCGGCAGTATGACCACGTGAGAATCTGCTCCTCATGGCCCGCTAGTGGACACAGGAACTGTTCCATGGCGATCTGGAGGCGTCGCTCATTGTGCACGAGCACATCGTAGTGGAAGAGCATGAGCTGCTCGCAGGTCTTGTTTGGGCAACGGTGGGCGGCGTTGCTGACCATAGAGCCAAGAAACTGGCCAAGCGTCTGGTCGTCTTCTTGGTAAAAGTTGATCTGTCGCCGCGCTGGCTCCGAGCACGGCTTGTCCTGGCCTTGTCGGTAGAGCGCTTGGAGGTAGATGATACCTTGAAAGTTCTTGGGGTGCAGAGGGCCGGGGTTACGCCTGATGTAGTGCTGCCAGAGCTTAACTTGTTCGGCATGGTCATGCGCGACAAAGGCGAGAGTGCTGGCGTCGACAAAGTCTTCAGGCTTGAGGAGCACTCGGTAAGGGTCGCCTTTCGTGCTCATTATTTGGCTCCCAGTGGGTGTTGTGCCTGTCGAGGAGGTGGCGGAGGGTTGCTGGGAAGTTGCCACCGATGGTCCCAGCAAGGAGGTGGTTGTCGACGCCACGGCAGTAGAGAACGGCGCGGCCATTGATGGCGCAGCAGTTGAAGGAGCACTGGACATGTGCTCTTTCGCGGTCGCCTTGGATGCTTCCAGAGGCGGTTCTTTCGGCGCGGCCTTGAGAGCTTCCTTCGCCTCGGCAGGGGTAGACTTGGCCACCTCCACTGACGGCTCCTTGCTAGGGGCTTTGGGCGCGTCCTTCCCTGGCGCGACCGGTGTGTCCTCGGCCACGCTCCTATCCGCTTCCTTTGATTGAGTAGGAGTCTTTGGGGTCTCCTGCTCGACCACGATGGAAGCCGACCTCTCATCCGGGTCATCGTCAATGACAATCTTCAGCGGTTCGATCTTGATCGGCTCGGGCACCCGCTTTTCCTCCTGCAGAATCTTGGCCGCCTCCTTCTCCTCCTTCTTGATCCGAAGCTGATTCAGGAGACGATCCAGAGCGGCCATCTTGGCTAGAGGATGCGGCGGCGGGAAGCGTACTGCAACCGAGGCTGAAAGGACCGTCGTCAGGTATGGCTCGAGGGACTCTGCGATCTCGCGCGTGAGCTGTATTGCGGCCTCACGACCTTGCTCCTTGTCGCCCACCGCTGGTCGTGGAGTCTTCTCAGGATCAGGCGAGACGCTCGGATCCGATGTGACCTCGGTGCCATACACCGTTGAAGGCTTCGCCCTGTTTTCGGCGAGTAATCGCAGAAGCTCTTGATACTGCTCAGGCAGGGGTGGGCGGGGTGGCAGCATCTGAAACTCGTCACCGAACAGGAACGTCTCGTTCTTGAGATGGTATGCGACAAGCGCGAGGAAGTCGGCGATGAGTTTGACCTTTTGCAGTGTGGCGATATCACCACCACGCAGGATGATCGTACCCCCGAAACCGTTGTGCGTGCCCTCGAAGCGCATGTACGTCTTTCGTCGGCCAGGGATGAGCTCGTGCTCAAAGGTCTGCACCTTGAAGTCGGCGCACCGTCCAAGGCGAGGTTCAAGTGCAAGCTTGTCCATCGAGCCGACAATATCGGCGTGGGTGCACCGTGCCACCTGATGTATGGCCGAGAACTTTACACCGCGCGCAACAACAATGTTCGCCTTGTATAAGAACTCCAGGGCGATTCGCGAGACAAATCGCTCGACGAGCACAATGTGCGGTCGGAGGTCGATGATGCGCTTCGTCAGAAGACGCAGATAGTCTCGCTCCTGCTTCATGATCGGGTCGAGAGACATGAACTGTGTCTCGACTCGGTGGTAGTCGAGCGGGAAGGTGATGACCATGATGCGGGGATTGACCAGACGTCGAGCCATACCCTTGTGCGCGGTATTCTTGGTGATCACAATGCCATCGACATACTCAGAGTCACTGATCTTTCCGCCGGGCACCTTCTTGATCTTGACGTACGTGCGCACATCGATGGAGTCACCAGCTCGAACCACCGGCCGAAGATTGGTCGACACTCGCAACAGAAGCTTGCTGAGCACCTTGTGCCACTGTGCGGGATTCGGCAGTGTCTGCCGCTCTATTGACTGTTGCAGCATCGTGTTGAAGTGCGCCAGCGAGGGACCAGTGAGGAACTCGGGTGGTGTGACGAAGGAATATGACCTTGCACGCCAGAGACCGTCCTTGCGGTCCTTGTCCAGCAAGGCATTGAGACCGCCGTTTAAGCCCCTTACGCTGGTCGCAGAGCTCATCCGCGTGCGAAGGCCAGGATGTGCATGTCCATGGTCCCGCCCCTCGTCCGAGTCCATCGTATCTGATCGAGGGAAGGCGACATGAGGTCTCTCGGTGGGGAAGCCGGGAAACTCGACTCGTCGTCTTGTCGGCGGCTCTTCTGCACTCGGACTCGGTGTCTCGGACGGGACAAAATCACTCTGCGCACCGTGGGGGTGGTCGTCTGTATTGTCGTCTCCATGTCGTCGGAACGGCGCGCAAGTGCTTGGCATAGGGTTCCACATGTGTCCCTCTTCGCTGTCAGAGATATCTGAGCCGTCCTCTGGTGTATATGGCCGTGGAGACCAGTGCTCTTCGATAGCCGAGAGGGAGTCGTTGGCACCGTTGCGCGCGAACAGCTGGCTCGCAGCGTACGGCGATTGCGAGTACATTACCTCTGGCGAGATGACGCGGTCCGGCAAGGTCATGTTGGAGTGGATAGATCGGCGATCGTCCTCTCCGTCATAGTCCTCCATGATCTTGAGACAGAGGTTGCACACGCGCACCATTCCGTCTTGCCCGAATCTCCGCGCACCGATGATGTTCGATGCACAGCGGCCGCAGAAGATCTGCCCGCAAATGCGGCAGTGGTGTTTCCTTCGCCACGTCGTGAATGTCTTTAGTCAGCTTTGATCGGACCGTGGTCATCACTGATTTGCAGTCATAGCACTCCTTGCAGTTCTCGTCCGCCATCCAGTAGTGCTTCGATAACCCCTCGCCGCGCATGCGACGGATGATCTTGCTGACGCTAGCTGGTCGCTTGACGAAGCCTAAGCTGCGCACGCTGCGCGTGTCCTCGGCTGGCAACTGGAAACCGGGGACGAACGAGAAGCCATTCTGGTTCAGCTCGTTGTTCCCCGAGATCATCGCCGAGAGCGATACCGAAGACGGCGAGTCGGGGATTGTGCTGATAGAGCCGCGTCGCAGGCGCCCGCCACCTAGTGCCGCAGCGCCTGATATCGGCCTGCCCCTTGCAGAAGTCACCTCGACACTCGGCGTCGATAGCTGCCGCGTGTGCGTCGGTGGACCCATAGTTACTGGCGGCCCCATGGTTACCGGATGAGCCTCGTCGGGAAGACGTGTGGCGGTCGTGATACTCGTTACTGGTGAAACAGTGACTTGCGCCGGCGCCGCGCCCACAGTCCGCCAGTTTCGCTCACCAGGGACGAGATGTCGCCGCTGCTGGGCAGCGCTCTGGTTTGAGCTTACGGATGCCGCGGCGGACGAAACGGCGGACACGGGCTGGGATGACTGGCGAGATGTGCGCGAAGGGAGATTTAGAGACGGTACCCCGGCACCAGGTGGCGGCGGTCCATTGTCATCGCCCGACTTGATCGTCAGCTGCGAGCCGCCTCGCCTGGCGCCTATCGATTGCGCCTGTGTCTGCGATGAGGATGAGGAGGCAGTCGGCTGCGATAGCTTGGAATGCACGCTGGCTGCATGTTGCGCTTGCTGCTTCCGCGCCGCCTCGGCGATCTGTTGTGCCTCCGTCTGCGGCTCGCTCAGAATCGAGGACGAACGTGAATCAGACTTCAGTGGCGCTGAAGCCGCAGGCGCCGAGGTGAAGGTCGACTTGACCTTGGAGAGGATGGAGGGGAGTAAGCCCGTCTCTGGCTCATCGTGGAAGGGATTTGGAAAGGTGGTGAGGTTGGATACTGGGGACGGCCGGGTCGACGCCGCTGACACGGCAGCTGGGGACGGGTTGACACTGGTGTCGAGGCGGAGATGCGGGTCGGCGCCGGACATGGCGTGGGTGTCGTGCCGAGTAGAGTGTTTGCTAGGGAGTGCGCGATGCGATCATGTCGAGGTGATGGTGTGGCCAACGTGGGGACGAGAGCTTCTCGGCAAACACCAGAACAGTGGTGGCGTCGCGGAATGGCGGAACCAAACACTGATAAGCACCACCCTCAAATGGATCGCGTACACCCCCACTACATCGTCTAATGCTAGTCTACACTCATCGCCCTCGGCAATCGGCGCTATATCGCCACTTCCATGATGCTCGTCAGCGTCGCAGCATCGTTCTCAATGTGGCGGTATGTGGCAGCCGCGAGCTGGCATCAGTAAAGCAGCAGCAGGTGCCCACCCTGAAGAACCTCTCCACTGCGTCCCTCGCCATGTTCTTCGCGCAGTTCTGGGATCAGTACTGCAGGGTATAGACCTACCTTTTGCCAGAGGAATGGGTCTTGTACGACCAGGCGATTGTCTCCCCACGCGCGAGGCCGGCTACGGTCGCACTTTCCGACCCACGCGTCCCTGTTTGGGTTGGCCTCGTCGTACATCTTCATCAGCTCTTGGATTCTCTCCTTGGTGTTGCCGACGAGCGTCCTGCGGTATATGTGGCGCTGGTTCGTCTCGTAGTTCTTGGGATGCCGACGTGAGACGATACCGCCGTTGAGCGGCGAGACGAACTGATCGTTTGGCTTAAAGCCCCTCTGCGTGCCGTAGTACTCGAAGAAGCCCTTGACAGCCTGTGCCGCGGTATAGTTGAGCAGCTTCGGGCGCCAAGTACGGTGTGGCTCTGGATCGAAGGAGATGCGGGCTACCTGCCCTTGGTCAAAGCCCCAGGACACCCAGATCGTGTTCGGCTCAGAGGTGTCGGTGGGATCCTCCTTGGGTGGCGCATACACGTTCTCCTGCAGGTTCGGCAGCATGCCGATGTGTTGCAGATATGCAATGGCCATTAGGGTGATGCAGTACGACGACATGCTGCGGCCCTGCCCCAAGACAGCACCAGACCGGTCATTGAGCTGGTGTTCGGAGAGCCATTTCTTGAGGGTGTGAATCATCGGCCGCAGAACAAACGGCGAGATCTCGCAGTAGGCGAGAATGAGCTTTGAGTTGTACCTGTGATTTGTTAGGTCGTGGGAGAGCTTTGAGAACCTACCACCCTCCGAGATCGTTGACATTGACGTCGCACTGCAGACCCATAACTGTTTGGAACTTGACGATCGGAGTTGAGGCATGTGGGATGGCCTGGCAGTTGCGCACTCCCAGAGTGTTGCGAAGCAGCATAGCCAGCCGGTTCATGTCGTACACAGCGGGCAAGGAGCCGTTCCCCGCCACTCTCCTCCGGCGTGTTGATGCGCCGCTCACCGCCTCGCCGGGTGGTACGCGCCAGAGTGTCGGGGTATCTGCTGTCAGCGACACCTACAGCCTTTTACTGACAGCCCATAGGTACGTGCCGGTCCTAGTCGTCAGTCGCGCGTGGCGCAAGCACTCACGATGATCACCAGATCGAGATCGGCGCTGCCTCCCGTATCGCCACCCCACGCCATGCTGCCGAAGACATCAACCTTGAATCGTTCCCGACTGCCATTGACGCTAGCCTTAGTCGCCGAGTTGACAGTACGCGTGAGCTCCTGCAAAAGGGCAGTCACTGCTCGAGTCATGCTGGGGTTTGGCTCGGCGTCGATCCACGATTGAATGATCGTTCGCTGCAGGGGCGAGAGGCGACATGCGTTATGAACAGCAGACGGTACACTCAGCCTCGGCGATGTCGACGAGCGGTACCGGTCATAGGCGGACTCGCCCAAGTTGTCCTCTGCCAACTCCTCGTGATCGGGAACGTACAGGACGGCTCCGCCGACGTACCCAACATCGTGTGAGGACCCATTAAGTGCGGGCATGTCGTCCTCGTCTCCCTCACCGCTGCTCAGAAGGTCAGGCAGGTGACTGCCACGCCCCAGTGACGACAGGTAGCTCGGGGGCGCCTCGACGACCTCGAAGTCTGTGTCTTCCGTGAGGCCGAGGACGTCTGGTGCCAGGTCCGACGCGCGCAAGACAAGCGACCTGAGTAGAGTTAGTGGGTGATCAAGAGACACAACAAGGGCGAGCTGCGAGACCGGGCGCACGGTGTCTTGAGAAAGCCACACAGAATCCAGGCACCGCCCAGACAGACAGATGGGCATCGACAGAGGGCATTCCGCACTCACCCATTCTGCCTATTTTGTGGCTCGTCGTCGCTGTCGGTGCCATATCCATGCCCAGGCGACTGGCCTTCGACTAGACCCGCGTCAATGGCCTCCTCGTACTCTTTCAGAGCCGCGGCGAGGTCGTCTTTGCCCGCCAGCGGCATGGTGAGCCGCTCAAGTCGTGTGGTGATCTCGGATGGCGCGAGATTGTCGTACGTCGTCGGTCGTGACTTGATGCTCCTAGATGTCGCAGGCGCCGAATGGATAAGAGGCGTAGTTGGCGCTGGCGTTGGCAGGAGAGACACATGCGCGCGCGGGATAGACGAGGGTACGCGAGGGATTGGAGCAAAGTCATCGGCGAACGGTGAGAGGTTCGAAGCCAAGTGGGCGGGTTGTAGGACGGCCAAGTTCGGCTTCGCTGGAGGCGTAGGCGGCAGGTACGCTGTTGAGCGTGAGGGCTGGAGGACCGCCATGCTCGGCTTTGTCGGTGTGAGCTTGCTCACATGTTCCTCTGGCTTCTCCACCTCGGTCTCATCTGGTTCATCTGGCTTCTCACTGTCCCGAGACGTGGTGATGCTCAAGTCTGGAACCGACGCCAACTCGAGGCGTGGAGGTTGAGGCGACTCTGGCGGGCTCAGGAGTGCACTCCCTACTATTGAGCGACCTGGTGTTCCCTCGCCATGTCCGCTCGCTTCTACGGTCTTCTTGGCGAGGACAGGTATGTCGATGAAGTCGAATTTGTATGTCGCAAAGTCGGGCTTGGGCCGGGATTCTTCCTCGTCTGCGGTCGATAGCAGCGACTTGGGTGGCGTCTGTGGTTTGAGAGGCGGATAGCCAGTGATGGGATCAAACGTCGGGCGGACGCTGGGGTACGCAATACTGGAGAGATTGAAGAAGGACGAGGAACGCGTCCAGCGCACGACATGTGGGGCTGGAGGAGGTGGGTGCGTGCTTCGCAGTGCGCGAAGTGGTTGGCTGCTCGGTGGTACTGGCTTTGGCGGCTCGTCCTTGAACGGGTTGAGCTCTGCGAAGGGGTCCATTGGGGATGTGGTGAGGCGAGGGGAGGTCAAAGAGTGTGGTTGTAAGAAGAAGGTGAGGACGAGGAAGGGCGTGAGGATGTGCAGTGTTGATGGCGGGTTACGCTCAAGCTGTGAGTGCTGTGAGAGGTGAGCTGCTGCTTCGCTTGAAGATGAGGGCGATGGTGGACCCATTGAGCGTGGTGGCAAGAGGAAGGAACTGATGAAGCGGGGTGTCTGTTCAAAAAGGAGGGGGATTCATTTGTCTGTGGAATCGCTGTGGCCGAAGACCCCTGGTGTCCGATGCGATACATGACATGCACATGCTTACAACCAATAGTCCTGCCGAGAACCTAATGCGAAATATACTGGAACACGAACGATACCTCAGGCAACCCGAGCTCAGCGCGCAGCAGGTCGTCGTGCATCTGTCCAAGCTGGGAATTGGGAAAGTGGTTCCACCTGGCGTCAGCTGATCACGGCTGGATTAGCTTACGTGCTGGCGTCGCCGTATAGCAGCGCTGGGGCCTTGACGAACTGTTTGCCGTCGCGACAGCGTTTACACTTGTACGTGTCGTGCGTGTCGCACAGCGTCTCGGGGTGGAAACGGAAGAGCTGCCGCAGATCGTCTTGAGTAAAGTGGCGCGCTGTGTCCTCCGCCTCGTCGACGACACATGCCGAGAGGTTCTGCTTCTGGCACTGGCGTTGGAAGATCTTCTCCTCAATTGAGCCAGTGGTCTGGAACCGGTAAACGAAACCTGCGCGGGTTAGGACCTCGGATGCCTTACAACTCACATTCTTTCTTCTGCCCGTCACGCCACACCCGTGCGAGCGCTTGCTGATCACTTGCTGGATTCCAGTCCTGAATGTCAGCTATCGGGAGACGGCGGACAGCTTACTGGATCGAAGAGGATCAGACGATTGGCGCCGATGAGGTTGATACCGCAACCACCAGCCTTAGAACTAAGGAGGAAGACAAACTCTTTGCCCTCGGGATCGTTGAAGCGGGTGACGATTTGAGAACGCTTCTTCACCGACATGGTGCCGTCCAGGCGAACGTGTCCGTACTTCTTCGCCCGGCAGAGCTTCTCCATGAGGTCGAGAGTCTGCGTGGCATTGCTGATGAGCACGATCTTGTCGTTCGTGTGATGCCGAATGTGGTCAAGCATGCTGGGAATCAGTATTGAACACCATGAAACTCACCGTTCCAGGACCACAAACTTGCCAGAGTACGAGCAGTTGAGGCCACGCTCGCGTCCCGTTTGAGCGTGCGAGTAGTCGTCTGGGAGATACTTCTCCGATCCCGGCAGCGCGTCTGGCAGATCGAGCAGCTGAGGGTGGTTGCACAGTTTTCGTAGGAGACCAATCGCCTTGAGGGGCTGGGATTCCTTGCCGCGCAGGAGGCGCTGGACGTCCTTTGAGTTGACGAAGAGATTGTACAGAGCAGTCTGCAGGGGGCTGGGACGGCAGAAGACAACAAACTCGTATTTGACCGGCACTGCTGTCAGTTTTCAATAGCAATTATCAACTCACAGTATTTGGACAAGAGGTCGTTCGTGCGACGGATGATGAACTTGCTCACCAGACCGCCCAGCTCTTTCAGCTTGGCGTCACTCTCCTGCTTCTCCTTGTCGGTGGCATCCGCGTCTCGGCCACGCAGGATCTTCAACTCAAAGTTCTTCCTGAAGTCGAGCTTGGAGCCAAGATACTCGGGGTTGGCAAAGTTGAGCAGCGCAAAGTACTCCGAGAGGTCGTTTTGAATCGGCGTACCCGTCAGAATGACACGCCGGCGCACGTTCAGCGATGTCAGAGCCTGGAAAGTCAAGGTCTCCGAGTTCTTCAAGCGGTGGCCCTCGTCTGCGAGCAGGAGGCCGATGGGACAGTTGGCGAGTTCCTCCTGGAGACTACGGAGCGTCTCGTATGAGACGATCATGACGGGGAGAGTGATGTTGCGGCCATGCGAGGCAACCCAGCGGCGTACTTGTGGGATGAGCTCCGCCTTGCCGCCCTTGCCATCGACAACAAGGGGATTCACTGCGCCGGGTCCGAGCCATTTGACTGCCGTCAGGTCTGCTCAAATTCCCCAGACCTACCGAGCTCGTTTGCCCAGTTGCCAACGAGGGAAGTGGGACATGCGATGACCACCTTCTCGCAGGTAGCTTTGCCTGCAAGAGGAGACTGCTTGAGCAGCGTCCACAGCAGAGCAATGCACTGGAGCGTCTTGCCTAAAATGTCAGTCACGACAGAGAACCTTCTCACCAAGACCCATCTCGTCTGCCATGATGCAGCCCCACGCGCCATCCGCCATGAGGCCAGTCGTGCAGCGGTAGAGGAACTTGACGCCCTCGATCTGGTGCGGACGCAAGACTTTGCTGAGCCGCGGGTCGATGACAACTGGCACTTTGACGTCCGCCTTCTTCTTCTGATCCTGGATGCCGAGTATCACTTTCAGGCTCTTATGTGGCCCTCGGGCCGCCTCCTCCGTCTTCTTCACCTCGGCGGCGGCGGTCTCCTCAGGCGACGGCTTGTCGTCGATTGTAGGGTCGTAGAGCACGATAGCATGATCGGACATCGGATCGTGCAGAGGCCTCGGCGCCAGAGTCGGGTGCGGGCGGGCACCCAGCGACGCATGTGAGAGGGGGTGCGCTATCTTCTCGGAGGTCTTTGCGTTCGTGATGACGGGTATGGCGAAGCTGCGCAGGTTAGCTCCGAGTTGGGGAAGAACCTACTTCTTGGAGAACACGACAGTCTTCTCCTTAGGCTCAAAGACGGGAAACTTGCGTGTGCACCACTTGGCCATGCCGCCGAGCACCCCGTCCTCGTACACCTTGTTGCCCATCTCGAAGCGCATCTTCTTCTTTGGGCTGCCGTCGATGACGGCCTCGCCGTCGTCAACACCATCTCCCATCTCCTTGTACGACACGGCCTTGCGCTTCCTCGCCGGTATGGCAGTCGTGCGCTTCGGCCCAAGCGCAGACGGCGGGCGAAAGGGCTTGGAGACGATACCGAAGCCGCCCGACGTCGCCGAAGTCACGGGCGTCTCGCCGCCCTTCGTGGCGGGGATGCGCCGGAGCATGTCGCTGCCTGACCTCGAGGTCGAGATGCAAGAATGGGCAAAGATGTGATGGAACGGCGCGCAAGATGACTGTTTTGAACGCGCCAAAGGAAGGAAGTCGCGTCAGCCACGGAAGCAATTTGCCACCCAACTTCCCGATTTCACTAATTATCCGCGCACCCCGTTAGCAAAAGTTGTGCCCGATGTCATGAACGAGGTGTCGCTGCTCCATTCCAGTCAACAACCTCCAGACAAGCAGGATGCCGCGCTCGAACGACGACACCAGGCGGCATGTGCAGATGCACCCAGAGCGCGTTGGTGCTGTGAGTACCTTCCCTGCTAAGAGAATGCAGCTGACAGCAGGTGTCGAACAACGAGTTTCCGGGTCACTATCCGGGAGAGGACCACTCGTGGAACCTGAGCAAGTTCAAGCAGGTAGCTAGGAGTTGTTGTGCGCAGCTAATTCCAGAACCTGATCGTCTCTGTTCAGCGTCTGACGCCCTCCGCGATCGAGTTTGACCTCGTCGGCGTCGATGCGTCGATCGCGAACGCGCTGCGCCGCATCATGATCGCCGAGGTGCCGACGGTAGCCATCGAGTCCGTGTACGTGTGGAACAACACCTCGATTATGCAGGACGAGGTCCTGGCGCACCGCTTGGGTTTGGTGCCGCTCAAGATCGACCCGCGAACAATGGAATACAAGCCGGGCAAGTACTCTCCGCCGATGGAGAACGACACGCACGTCTTCGACCTGCGCGTGCAGTGTGATCGCCGGCGAGACGCCGCGCCAGGCGAGACGGACCCGAAGAAGCTGTACCACGACTCGTCCGTGTACAGTGGGATGATGAAGTGGGAGCCCTCCGGCGGGCAGGCGCAGAAGTACAAGGGCAAGGAGCCTGCGCCGATCGTGCCGGATATCCTGCTCGTCAAGCTGCGTCCAGGCCAAGTCCTCGACCTCCACTGCTTTGCCTGCAAGGGTATCGGAGCGGACCACGCAAAGTACTCCCCTGTCGCGACTGCGTCGTACCGCCTGTTGCCCCACATCATCCTCCGCGGCCCGATCCCGCGCGAGCACCAGGACAAGTTCCAAAAATGCTTCCCAGAGGGTGTCGTGGAGATTGAGAAGGATGCGCGGGGAGAGCCGCAGGTCGTGATTAAGAACCCGAGGAAGGACACGGTGTCGCGTGAAGTCCTGCGTCATCCCGAGTTCCAGGACCTGGTGCAGCTGGCGCGCATCCGCGACCACTTCATCTGTGAGCTTTGAAGTGTCTAGGGAAGCTGACATCAGTCAATGTCGAGTCTGCAGGACAGTATGCGCCAGAAGAGCTCATTCCCGAGGCCATCAAGGTGATGCTCGCAAAGATCTCGGCGGTAGAGGCGGGCCTCGACAAGTTGTTTGCTGCGGACGCGGTGGCGGCGTAGGGTTTGCATTGCATGTATGGATAGATCTACTGGGCTTGGCGCGCAGCCTTGAAGCGCGAGACCTTCTTTGGCGGCTCAACGGCTTCTGGATCAGGAGAGGCGTTCTCGGGAGGGGGCAGGCGTTCGACGACGTCGCGAGCGTCAGGACGTGTGCGTTTGGAGGGTGAGATGGGCTCGGGCGTGGCTGCCTCTGGGGTAGCAGTTGTCTCTGGAGTAGGGGCCAGAGCAGGTCCTGAGGGCGTGACCGTCGGGGGAAGAGACTCGGTGAACTGGGCCACGCGGAGCTTCTGTTGGGCCTCCTTATCCTCGACGGCGGGCATCTCCTCATAATCACCAGAGAGCAGCCGAGCCATGACCTCCTTCTTCCTCTCCCTCCGCGCCCGACGATCCTGCGCCGTCTCGTCATCCTCGCCACCCTCACTCTCGCTCCCACTGTCCACAAGTGGCTGCTCAAACACCAACTCGCCATCCTCGCCGCGGCCCACACGGAGGAACTGGCTCAGGTCATCTGGTGTGGGATTCACGATGCGTAACGGGTCCGCCTCACTGCCTCCAGTCACGGTGCTCACGCGCGGGATACCCATGACGACGCCAGCCGTGTCGACAGCTTCGGGGTCAAACTCGTCCTCGTCGAACTCTCGCACGGGTTGGCGGCGGCGATGGAACTCCAGTGCAATCTCGCGCTGCATGAGCGCCTCGTCCAGCATGTACTCGTCCTCCTCGTCGTCGGAGAACTCGCCTAGGTCGCCATAGTCTTCTGGGTCCGAGTCATCGTTGATGACGACAACGGGTGGCTGCGCTGACGGAGGGCCTGGCGCTGACGAGGACGCGGAGGCGGACGGCGGCAGGCTGCCTACAGTCGGTGGCGGGCCTAGCGGTTTCTCTACCACCTGCATCTTCATGGTCGTCATTGGCTTGGCCTCAGAGAGCTTGGGCAAAGATGGGGCTGCCTCTGCTCGTCGTTGTGCAAAGAGACTGGGCTTCTTCCCCTTTTCCTGCGCCTTCGGGTCCTCCTCTCGTGAGGTGTTGACCTCTGGTGCGCCTGGCGGAACAGCTCTGAGCCCAGAACCCGACGCCTTGACACCTGGAACGGGCTGCGCGAGCGTTGGTATCCGCTTGCCCTCGGACTGGTCAGAAATCTGCTCGACAGGCATGCCCAGTCGCCTCGCGTAGTCTGCAATGTTCGAATTCTGGCCCAGAATTGGTGGAGAGTCTGGCGGCAGTGGCACTGAAGCGTCAAAGCTGACAGACTTCTTCCTGATCGGCGTCTTGAGTATGGATTTCGGCTGGAGAGGAGATCGGGGTGACTTTGCTGGATGCTCGTCGCCTTCGGATGTCAAGCTCGTCTTCTTTGAAGAGTCGGTGTGCCAAGGATTGTGCAGTTCTGGGTACTGCTTGTTGGTCTCCTGCAGGGAGGTCTGATCCTCGGTAGGGGTAGGTTCTTCGACCTTCACACTCGGTTGAGATGCCGCAGGCGGGTCAACGTCCATCTTGTCCTCCTTCACAGCTGACACGGCAGCAGCCTCGTCTTCGTCGCTGCTATCACTATCCTCGTTGAATATCCGTCGCCGCAGTGCAGCTCGTCGCCTCTCAGCCTCGGGGTCCCAGTAGTTGTCGTCCCGCGTGTCTGCCACAGTCACAGACCCTTCGCCTTGCGGTTGAGGCATAGGTCCCAAGAGACTGCCGTCGGGGTTCTCGCGGATCTCGTGGATAGGCAGACCTTCGTTGTTGAGAATCTGCTGTCAGAGCACTCCCTGGTTAGAAGCTCACCTCCTCGTCCTGGTCGTCGCTATTGGGAATCGAGAGCTTGTCCTGCAGTTCTCCACCGACTAGATCGATGATCTCCTGTAGCGACTGGGGGAGGTGCTCGACCTTGCCTTGACTTCTAGCGTCCTTCAGCCTGAACGAGGGGTCGGTCGATGTTGCAATTTCGCGGGATACCGGCTCGGGCGCAGGAGACTTCGACTTCGCAGCTGGAGCAGGTCGTTGACCGACAGGATGCGCGAGCAGGGAGTCGAAGCGGATCTCCTCAGTCTTGATGACAGACTGCCCAGCAGCGAGCGTGGGCAAGGCGACAGGCTTCGCCTCCTGGCCCTCAGTCATCATCGCCTGCTGCTCCAGCAAGGCTAGCTGTCAGCTCCCTTTCCCCCAGCAACGCACCGTTCTTCCGCTTGCGCACATACTCCCCCGCCTCGTGCGCGCTCATCTCAGCCCACTCGTCTCCGCCAAGGTGCACCTTGACTTCGTCGGTGTGCACGACATCGCCGTCAAAGCTTGCCTTGGAGTTGATAGGCACCCTCACTGGCCATCGGGAGCGTGTTGGGAGGATGTCCAAGCGTGCGGCCAGGAGATCGAGCGCAGCCACATGCCCCGCGAGCGACCCGCCTGCAGGTCGTTGCGGCAGTGTGAGACGCTCTGGCATCTCTAGTGATGGTGAGCGAAATCGAAAGTTCACGATGGAGGGGTGGCGAACATGACGAAATGTGACCCAGGCGAGGGTTCGGATCGCTCCGCCGTCGTTGGGTATTTTAGATGATGCTTGACGATACATTCAATGCTATTCTACAGTCTGCACAACCCGCTCCATCGCCCACTCCACTGTCTCGGTCGAGAACAGGGGCACCTTGCCGGACTCTGTCTTGTGGACGCTCCATGGGATGCGCAGAACTCTGATACCCCGTGACTGAATCAGCCGTAATCCTACGACTTTGAGCCTACCTCGATAGCTTGAGTGTCTACCTCCACCTGCGCTCCTTCGAGGTATGCAACGTGGGTGACAAAGCTACTCGTCTCCCATGGTATCACGTCGTCGGGGCTGGCTTGGAGAGGCACAGGGATGTCGTAGTGCCGCAGCATGGTGGCGATGGTGTCGATATAGTCCATGGCCGTGTAGTTTGGAGTCTCACGGTCGTTGACAGAGTTCACTGCGATAAGCCGAAGAAACAATCAGGACATACGAAGCATGACTTTGGCCTTGAGGGACCTGGACTGAGCGATGGAGGAGGCCACGCCTCTCAACGCCAGACATGGGATGATACTCGTCCACAGCGACCCGCAGGAGTACACTAGCACATCACGTTTGTCAACCGCTTGGAAGAACTCGTGGTTGGGTTCGGGGAAGATCTCCTGCGCGGGTCAGCAGAGACAGCTAAGGAACCAACCTGGCCATAGAGATTGATGTAGAATAGCCGCTCGATACGGGACTCCAAAGGCATCTCTGTTGTACCCTTCCTGTAAGCTATGTTGCCACGAGCTATTGCGTCGTCGTCGTCCAGGTCGGGATGGAACGGCGTGCCGCCGCGTTCTGGAGTCACCAAGGCGCTTTCAACTGTGTCGAATGTCCTGGAATCGCGCCTGTAACCGTGTCGCAGGTGCGACTTTGCGGGCGGCCTGGTACTTCTGATGGAGCTGTTTCGGGTCAACGGCTCCGGCGGCGGGGCCGGGTGAGAGATGTTGCACTGGCCGACGATCTTGGTGCCATTTTCCTGATGTTAGCAGCACCTACACTATCGGCATACCAAGCTGGCCGCAATGGTTATCGTTTCTGACATCAGCTATGCGCATAGCGATGGCAGCTTACGATTAGTATTAATGATCGGAATGACTTGTGCTCCCTCCTGTTTGTCAGTTCTCGTTGCGTCGCTTCGCTCACGCTGACTCCAGCCACCGCCTTGAAGAGGAAGATGGCACTGGACAGGTTGCTGAACAGATCTCTAGCTCCGGTCAGGAAGCCATTGCCCAGAGAGAAGTTGCGAAAGGAGAACCGCTTATGCGCTCTTCGAAGGCAGAGTGTCTGGAAGTGGACCAAGAAGGCTGAAGTGAGCATTGCACTACGCCAGCCACAAATTCACCCCTAATGCACTCCCTCTTGTCCTCTCCAATGTCTTTCCATAGTGCGCCGCGACCCTCGACGATTTGTTCCCACTGCCGCCGGACATCGCTCTCGGCGACATCGCTCGCGAAGCGATGGGCCATTAAGTTGTAGATCGCGAGCCTCTCCTTGTCCTCTCTATCACGCGAGCCCGCTGGCGGCTGTGGTATCAAACGTATCAGGCGTGAGCCTTCTATCAGTTTCAAGATCAGCTGGTGAGCTCACGAATGTCACCGATCGACGGCCCGCCAAAACAGCGTAGAATCTCGGCAGACGATCCCCCATCGTCGGACACAGGGAGCACAAACGCTGGCGAGGGACCGAACGCAGAGGCAAACGAGTTGGCGCCCGTCCCGCCCGAGATGATCAGGTAGGAGAGCTGCTTGTGGTCCAGCATCGCGCACAGTCCAACATCAAGGTCGATCGTGTGCACGGCCAGATGACGCGTGGGCATGTTACGTAACCCAGATCTGATTGACCGGCAACCTGCGCGCACATGAACCATCGGACGACTTTGGGGTTGGACATTGTCTCTTCAAGTCATGCAGCGCAAGGCTTTCAAACAGGTGGGTGCTGCTCGGCTTCGAGGTGCTATGTGCACGCGCTGATTAGCTATAGCTCAACAAGGTCGCACAATGGACCAACGAAAAGGTGCGTTGCCATCACAGCCACGTCGTACGCAAGGCTGACGACTCCAGGTCTTCTCCTCCGAGAAGACAGAGTTTTCGGAGGACTTTACAGAGTTTGAGCGCGAGGTCGAGCCCCTCAAAGTTGGAATTGAGCGGTGAGCAGCTTGTTGTCTGATGACATCTGATCAAAGTCTACATGCGACGTCCGCAGCGTTTTACGACCAGCTGTCCAAGCTCAAGCCGAGCGCTGATCCCTACCCTCCGTCTGGTAGCAACAAGGACAAGATGCGCGTGACCGAGGCGCTCGGGCTCGTTATGATCGACTATGGCAACGACGCTGGCGGCGCTTATGGTAAGTGAGGGCCGTGTTCCTGACTGATGGCAAGGTGAGGCGCTCAAACAGTATGGCCGTGCGCGCTGCAAGCTTGGCATCGTGAGTGAGCTTCATACGTGCTGTGCTGATACCCAGGCGCAAGAGCAGTTCAGTGAACGACTAAGCGAGCGTTACATCGCTAGCACCGGTTTGTGCCTAAAGACAGCTGTAACTAATAAACAGAAACGGCTATCGAGGCAGTGAACGAGTACAAGCTGTGGCGGAAGAAGATGGAGTCGCGAAGGTATGTGATGTCGTGGTCCCCGCTGATCATAGGCTGGCCCTCGACTCTGCGCTCCATCGGGTGAAGACGTCCAAGAAGGAGCCGACACCCGCCATGGAGGATGATGTTGCTGTCGCGCAGCAGAGAATGTGAGCTCTGAAGGAGGCTCGACTGACAAGCAGGGAGGAGGCGGAGGAAGAAGCAAAGCTCAGCATGATCCGCATACAGCAGCAAGAGGAGGACCAGTTCGCTGCTCTCACCGATCTGCTTGACGCCGAGCTGGAGTACTTCAGAGAGTGCCAGCAGACTCTGGAGGAGCTGCGCAGCACCATTCCCCAAAGGTAGGTCACTGCCTTTGCGCCCGTCTGACTCATAGCCATGGCCAAGAGACTGCTACTCGCCCTCGCGCCAAGTCTAACGTGTCTGCGAGCAAGACACCGACTCGCTCGGCCTTTTCCCGACGTGACGACGAATCGCCCACACGCCCACGAGCAGGCAGCAAGTCAGAAGGTCGCACGCGCTCAGGCAGTAATGCCGAAACGCGCTCTCGTTCCGGCAGCAAGTCTGAGGTCGGCCGTGAGCGCTCCGACAGCAATGCCTCTGCCGGTGGGACCGGGCCGACTGGCCGTCGCCGCTCTATCATGTCGTCCATCGGCTCAATAGGCTCATTTGGTGTCAAGTCGAGCTTGGCTGCTGCGAATGCGGCTTCCAAGACCGCCTCCAAGTCTGCCAAGTCTGCCAAGGGCTTTGGAAAGTCCAAGTATGGCAACCTGAGCGACGACGAGGAGCGCCGGGGAGTGAACCTGGACTCTGACGAAGAAGAAGTGTACCGCCCATATGACCCTCCATCGCGCAACTCGCCCTCGCGGCCATCACTGGGCAACCGCACTCGTTCCCAGTCTGTGGTTAGCGTGGTGACTGGACTTTCGCCCGTCGAGGAGCCTCCCGTCCGCCGTCGTGCGATTACCACTCCGTCTTCTCCCAGCGGGCAGATGGTCAAGGTTCTGTACGACTTTGAGGGCCGAGAGTCGGATGAGCTCCCCTTGCGGCGAGGACAGATCATCGAGGTCACGAAGACGATTTCGGACGACTGGCTCATTGGCAAGTGCGATGGGCTCACGGGCATGTTCCCCAAGGCATACACCGAGGAGTACCTGCCCCCCACCTCTCCGACCTTACCGACACGTCCCATCCTCCAACGCAATCTGCCGCCGCGTAGTAGCGAGTGGCGCTCGCCTCCTGCTCCTCGCGCCACGGCTCCCGTCCCCGTCCACTCCGAGCTGGACACCAGCTCCGAGTCTGGCCTGGACTTTGACACCGCAGACGCCGACAACGCTGCTACCTCGCTCTTCAGCGCCACGCAGCCAGTGCCAACGAGGAGCACCGCCAACCGCTCTCGCGCCAGTTCCATCAAGAAGCCGGCCCCACCGCCCCCTCCTTCCCGGCGCACAACGAGCTCCAACAACCTCGCCTCCATCGCGCGCTCCCCGCCAGCCGGCCGCTCTCGGTCATCGACGCTGAGCAGAAGCACGCCCCTTGCCTCGGATGAGGACCGCTTCTCGCCGCCTGCAGTGGGCTCGCCGTTCGACGCTGGCGCTCGCTCGCCATTCGAGCATTCGGACGATGATGATTCGCTGATGACCCACGCTGCGCAGCCGCAGAGTCTCGGCCACGGCCTCGCGGCGATGCACCTGGGCCAGAGCCGCTCGAACAGCCACGGGCCCTGTGCGCAGTGCGGCTGCTCCGACTTTACCCAGAATGTCTTCAAGGCCAATGGCATGTGCTCGACGTGCTTCCATCTGCACTAGGTCCTGGTGACCACGCCATTTTAGAAACTGCATGCAGTGTCGTTTGAGAGTGAGACGCTAGAGATAAGGACGCGTCCACGCGCCAGATTACAGAGTCCGCCACACTGTACCTGTGTGTGCCTGTCTGATCGCGCTAGAGCTCTTGCGCTTTCTTGGCGCGTTTCGAGTTGGTTCTTTCTCTTGCTCACTCGCTGCCTGCCTGGGAAGCGCAAGATGCTCACGAACGCACAACGGGCAGAGCTTCAAGCGCGCGTGTACGCGCTGGAGCCAGCGACGCTGCACCGGCTCCTGGAGGACGCGACGCGCTCGCGTTTGCCGGCGGTAAGTCTGTGCTGAGCGGTAGCTGACGACAGAACGAGGTGGACCCCGATGTGGAACGCATGCCGGCGCAGGTCGCTGAGCAGCTGTACCACATGCTCTGCGGGCAGCGCGAGCAGCAGAGGCACAAGTGCGTGCAGCTAGGCAAGCTACGTAGTACCAGCTGACGATCAGCGTCGCGTTTCCGACTGCCCAGCCGTCTCATACCCCTCACGCGGGTCCTCACGCGTCTCGCGCTTCTCAAGAGCCTAGAGGCATAGAACGATCGCCAAGACAGCAGGAGTACATTACGCCCCCACCGCGCGCTGCGCCGTCGAGCTTCTCGTCACATCGCCCTCGGGCGCCCTCGAGCTCCAACTCGCACTCGTCTCATCTGGCGCCGAGCTCGCAGTCGCACTCTTCGCATACTCTTGTCCCGAGCTCGCAGTCACACCATTCTCATCCGCCCAGCTCAAACTCGCACTCCTCCCACACTCATGTTGCGCCGAGCGCGCACTCGAAATCTCCTCACATGCAAGAGAAGACGATCGTTGACACGCAGCCTGTAAGCTTACTTCTTTGGTAGCGGCTAACCGCAGCCACCATACGCCAAAATGACGGCAGCAGGGCCGCCACCCGATCCCCGGATCTACAAGCCGCAGCAGATGGTCGATATTGACAACATCTCGCAGTTCTCTGACCGCGGGTATCGCCGCGGCGGGTGCTGCTCTGGTTCAAACTACTCTGGGTCGCACGCAAGCAATGGGTGCTGCGGCATCCTCTGCGCAGCGTGCTGCGGGTTCTGCTGTGCCGCTTGTGCGTCAGGCTGTTAGCCGTCATCGTTGCCCCCGTTCTCGCTCCATACCCTCATACCCATACCCTCACCGCGCCGGCCGCGTGTATTCTACGATCTAGTGCATGCAATGATAATGTACCCAGTAATCTACACTCCTTTCCAAGGTTCCTACGCCCGCGTCGGCGCACGAATGTCGAACGCACCCGTGCCCGAGCTACTCGGCTTGCCCATGATAATCTTGGCTGCCGGGCTGGTCAGGTCGTCGTAGTCGCCATGCAGCGTCGCCTCGGACAGGAACGCGACGGTCGTCTCAAACGACGCCTTGAGCAGCGGCGAGCTCTTGGCTCCGATACCCGTACGGTTGAACGGCCTGTACCCGCCTGCGTGAGTCTGGTGTCAGTCACGCCCCCTCTCAGAACCCACCATGTAATCCGCAATAATCGTCAGGTGGCGGTAGTTGATCGTGATGCCGTAGACGCCGAAGACGCTCGAGATCTGGTTGATCACCGCCTGCCGAGCCGCCTCGACACCGTACGTCGTCAGGATCGCGTACACGTCGTTCGAGTCCAGCTTCTCCAGGTCGATGAACTCGTCCGCGATCGCCCACATGCCGCGCAGGTTCGAGCCCTCGGTCGCGAGCTTGCGGTCAAAGTTCTTCTTGTCGTCAAACACCTTGATCACGCGACCAATCTGCGGCACCTCGTGGATGACCGCTTCACGGCACGCCTCCTCGATCAGGTCAACCAGCAGGAGCTTGGGCGCCTGGGCCGGGAACTCGAGATCAAACTGCGCCGTCTTGCCGCCGTGCACGTCGAACGAAAAGTTGGACGCGTACTTGGACGCATTCTTGAACAGCTCGGCGAGCGAGTCCGTGCGCTCGTCCGCGCGCGCCTTGTCCGCCGCATCAACGTCCATGTCATCCTCGTCCTCCGAGTCCACGTCCGCCTCGACAATGTCCTCGAGGTCCGCGACGGCGGCCTCCTCCTCGTCGGCCTCGTACTCGTGTGCCTGCGCCTGGCGCTGGCGCTTCAGCTGGCCAGAGTCCTCGTCGTCGTCGTCCAGCTCATCGTCCCGGCCCCGACGCACGGTCTCCTCCTCCTCCATGTCACCGCCAGCCTTCATGCGCAGACCCTTGCCGACAGACTTGTCCTGCGCCTCGCTCTTGACTGCCTGACGCATCTTGTTGACAATCTCCTTTTTGAGTCGCTCGGCAAAGCTCGAGCAGAGAGCGACGTGCAGCTGGTCCTTGGTAATCGCGTACTCCTCGCAGTACTCCTCGGTCGGGAAAAACTTGAGCAGCACAGTGTACTTGCGCAGACGCGAGTTGTTCGCCGCGGCAGTCTTGCCCGACAGACGCTCGACGACCTCGACGCTCTCGACGACCTCGGAGACGTTCAAGCGCGAGACGTGCTTGACGAACGCCTCGGCCTGCTCTTCCGTGACATGCTCGCGCAGCGGCAGCGTCATCTGCGGCGTGGCCGGGTTCCGTGCGGCGGTCATGACGATTTCACGCAGACGAGGGATACCGAGCGTCACGTTGCCAGCACCGTGACCCGCCAAATGGAAGGTGTTGAGCGTCATCTGCGTCGACGGCTCGCCGATACCTTGCGACGCGAGCAGACCGACCGCCTCTCCTGGGTCGACCAGACTGCGCATGTATCGTACTTGGGCGAGCTGGGTGAATGCGCGCTCGTTGACCTTGTGCGAAGTGTAGGGCGACGACTTGTCGTCCGCCTTCTTCTTGCGCGCAATCAGGCCCATCTTGTTCGAATGCACGTAGTCGGAGATCTTCTTGGCGTAGTCCTCCGACATGCTGCCGAGGTATCGGCTGGGCGAGAAGATGCTCAGTGCCGGCTCGTACTTCTCCGGCTTCTTGAGCGCCTTCTTGGTGTGGTCGACCGCCTCGTCCATCACCACCTTGCCCTCAATGTCGGCCGGGTTGTAGCGGCTCAGCAGCGAGCCGTGGTTCAGCGCGGCAAAGTCGAACTGCGTCAAGTGCCTCGACTTGGTCACATCCACTGCGTCCTCGCCGTACTGGAACTGCAGCACGGAAGAGTCCGAGTCGCGCACCGTGTGGTCGTAGCTGACCGTCACACCCTCGAGGTGCTTGATCAGACAGCGCTGGAGATAACCGGAACGAGACGTCTTGACGGCAGTGTCGATCAGACCCTCACGACCAGCCATGCAGTGGAAGTAGTACTCCTGCGGCCGGATACCCGTCAAGAAACGGTTGGCGACGAAACCACCGGCACGTGCCGACGTGTCAAACGCGTTGAACGCAGGGAGCGTCTTGCCGGATACCATGGTCGGCACACGACGGCCCTCGAGGGCTTGCTGGCCGAGAAGGGTCGAGATCTGCGATGCGTTGACACCCGAGCCCTTGGCACCGGACACGGTCATGTTCTGCATGTTGTTGAAGGGGAATGGACGGATGAGGTGGGCGGGGAGGACGTCGTTGTTGATCTGCGAGGTTACGGCCTTGGTCCTAGCCTGAACCATGGCGTCGAGACCAGCCATCTTGCGGTCATCCCGCAGGACCTCCTGAAGACGGATCTTGAGGTTCTCCATGTTCGCCTTGTTCTTCAGGTCCGAGTCCTCTGGCAGGCCGACCATGGCGAGGGTAGCCTGTGTACTGGCCTGGTCATTGTCGTCGAGGATCTTCCTGCGGATACGCTCGCCCTCGTCGGTGAGGATAAGGTCGTCCATACGACAGGAGAACGCGGTGTGTTGCAGGTACTTTGTAAGCAGCCTGGAGAGGACGCCGAGAAGCTTGTTGGCAATGTACGGGCCATACAGCTCGTGCACCGAGTGGACCAGACCGTAGGCAGAAGCACCGTACTGCGACTTGTCCAGGACACCACGAAGCAGGTGGCCGTCAAAGAAGAGCGTCTTCTCCTCGTCCAGTTCTGGGTCCTTGGTCGTCCCGCGCTGCCAAAGCTTGTTGTCGATCTTGTTCTTGGTCGTCAGGTTGAGACCCTGTGCGTTGGCCGGCGTAAGGTTGGCAAGGATGGTAGAGAAGACTTGCTTGCCGGTCCACATCGGCCGCGGCTTGAAGACCGCAGGTGGGAGGGTGACAATGCGACTGCGCCCAGTGTAGTTGTCCTCGGTCCGCAGTGCACCATAGATGAGCTGGTAGTACTCCTCGCGCGTGAAGAAGGTCGACTTGTTGCACATCCAAACACCGGCAACGACATGGTCCTGGATAAGGCCACGCAGAGGGTTACCAGACGTGGGGACGAGGTACTGGTTGTCGGTGTTGGCGATCATCTGTGCCTCCGCCCGTGCCACCTCGTTCTGCGGGAAGTGGATGTTCATCTCGTCACCGTCAAAGTCGGCGTTGTAAGAATTGCAGTTGGCGTAGTGCATGCGGATCGTCTTCTCGCCCTGGAGGACCTTGACACGGTGGCACATCATACTGGGCTTGTGCAGGGTAGGCTGACGATTGAGGATGACAATGTCGCCGTCGCGGATGTGGCGATAGACCTTCTTGTTGCGGGCCGCAACGGAAGAGCTGCTACCGCTGGCGTAGGTGTCGTTCTGCAGGGTCAGCAGCTGGTTGGCAATAGCCAGGCGCTGCTCGGCGGACATCTTGTCCAGCGAGATCTCAGTGCCGTCTTCGTTCTTGACCAAGGATGCACCGGGGTGAATGCGTGGACCGTTGATGACCAGCCTGCGCATATCATGCACATTCTCGGGGGTCACAGGCTCCGGGTAGGTGAGTTTCTTGGCGAACACGGGCGGGATACCTATCTCGTTCGTCTCGACGTTGATGTCGGGGGAGATGACCGAACGAGCGGCGTAGTTGACACGCTTGCCCATCATGTGCTTGCGGAAGAGACCCTCCTTCTTCTCGAGAAGCTGCTTGATGCCCGGCGGCGGGAGCTTGCCCTGCTTCATGACCGCGGGGTTCTTGGTGCTGTCGATGAAGCTGTTGACATCGTGCTGCAGACGGACGAGCGACTCGAGGAGGAGCTCAAAGGATCGCGTCCTGTCGAGCGCTTTGAGTTTCTCCAGCAGCTCCTCGCTCTTCTCGCTTGTTTCAAAGTCTCGCAGGGTCTGGTTGAGCTGGTATATCCTGTCGCAGGTGTTGATCATGGCGGTGAGGAGGGAGTTCTGGGGGTTCTCGAAGAGGTCGTCGCCCATCCGTGCCGCGGGACGATAGCGCGCGGGGGTGACGGGGATAACGTCCATGAAGAACATGTCTGCAACGGGCGGAGGAGTGGCATGGCTGGAGCCAGCCGACGGGCCACCGTGACGGCCGTAGAGGAGAGAGCAGATCTCGGTCTCGAGCTGGAAGAGGAGGCGAAGGTGGCTGCGGACCTCGGCGGCTGCGACAACGCGCTCGTTGCGTCCGCGAGCACCCTTGATCTGTCCGCTGGCGGTACGAGCGGGGCCGTCGACGACCAGGCCCTCGTCGTCCACACTCTCGTCTTCGCTCATGTCCTCGTCCTCCTTCTCCTCACTTGCGTCGCTCACGCTACCCTCGGACTGGCTGCTCTGCTCAATGCCCTCGTCGTCAACCTCCATCGCGTCCTTGCTCTTCGACTTCTTCGTACGGCCAAAGTTCATGGAAGGCTTCTTCAGGTTCAGCACCGCGTTTGCCTGCTTCTGCTTCGGTGTAAGATCGTACTCGACAATCTTGATCGCCTTTTCCTTGCGGAAGGTGTTGCCATGTGCTTGGCAGTGGCTGCAGCGGTTGTACAGCTTCTTGCCAAACTCGTGCAGCACCTTTTTGCGCTCCTCGTACACCAGGCCATCCTTGTAGTCGTCGCGCTCGTGCTTCTTCTTCTTGTGCTTGAGCACTTGCTTGACGTACTCCTCCATGCGGAGGATGAACTCGGCTGCGGTCTCGGCAGGCATGGCCTCCATCTCCTCCGCCGTCGGCTCGCCGTCCTCCTTCGTGGTCGCGCCCTTGGTGACGGGGTTGAAGTTGGACACGTAGTGAGCCTCCTCCAGGCAGCCGGCATCCAGAAGCCGCAACCGTGCAACGAAGCGTTTGAGAATGATCTCTGGCATCTTGAAGTGGTGGCAGTAGAGACACACCCCTCGCAAGAGCTGGTAACATTGGTTCATGAAAAGCGGGTGGAAGACCGGAGAGGGGAGCTCGATGTGGCCGTAGTGGCCTGGGCATTCGGATGAGGACAGGCGACATGTTTCGCAGCTGAAGGTTAGTGGCTCTCCTCATGACTTCCTCACATGTCAGCCCTGCTCATCGGCCCCAGCTTTGGGTCGTACAGACCACCACGGGTTGGCAGGCCAAGGTTGTCCAGAAGCGTAGGGTTGTCGATCTTCTTGACAGAGATGGACCGAATGTCATCCGAGGAGAGGAACGAGAACGAGATGGACGACACCTCGGAGTGGAGGGAGTGAGCGATATCCATGGCGAAGGAGCTGCTATGGGATCGCGCGTTTGATTATAGGGGGCCACGAACGCGGCAACTCGACGGGCGGTCGGCTTGCTTGGTCGCGGCGCCGATGCTGGCGGTGGTGTCGAGAGGGGTAGTGACAGTGAGCGCCGTCATGGGTGGTTCAACTTTTGGGCGGAAGAATTTTGGGTTACGTAAAGAGGGAGGCATTAGAGTCGGCACGTGGCAATGATTAGAACTCTGGTGTAATCTCATCCTAATCGCCCTTATCCGCAACTCGGCCCTGAGTGTGTGTGCGTCCGGCTAACGCGACTTGCCGTGCTCTTCTCGCGAAACATCTCTCGACCAGCTCATCCTCCACAGCCATGCCCGACGCGGCTCCCTTGGACGCGTACGTGCTGCTCGTTGCTGATGTTGCCGACGAGCTAACACCAGCAGACAGTTCCACCGCGCCGTCGATCTCGTGCAACGGTACGCAGCCGAGCCCGCACGCGAGTGGCCACCGCTGACGACAGACTGCCAAAGAGTGGCCCCGTCCAAACGAGCTATGAGGAGAAGCTTCAGCTCTACTCCTTGTACAAGCAGGGTAGGTGGCACGCGATCACCTCGGCGAAGCCCCAGAGGCCCGTGCGCGCAGAGCTGACAAGCAGCGACGGAGGGTGATAACGTCGCGCCGCGTCCAGGCATGCTGGACATGCTGGGCCGGGCAAAATGGTGCGACTGAGCTGGAGCCGTCTGACAGCAGGGATTCGTGGGCCAAGCAGACTGGCGTGTCCAAAGCCGAGGCAAAGTCGCGCTACGTCTCGGCGCTGTTGAAGGTGGGTGATAACGCGCTCTGGCTGACTCCAGATATTCCAACGGTTCGAGGAGCGCGATGACGATGCGAAGAGATGGGCAACCGAGCTGGAGGCCATGGGTCCGCTGGCGCCGGCGCGGGGTACGTCCCCCGCCTCGTCCGAGTCTTCCTTCCACTCGTCGCGCGCCTCACCGCCTCCAACGCACCACGAACACTACGCCCCCGACCCGTCATTACCGCCTCCCGACGTTGCGCCGAACATTATACCGCCCAGCGCGCTGAACGCGTCACATCGCTCGCTCGTCGGCCTCGGGCAGCCGTATCAGTACTCTGAACCCGGCGTGCCAGGGGGCACGGGGTCGTTTGGCGGGCCATTCGGGCCGAGTTCGCGCCCGCAGAGCCTGTTCGGGGGCAGCACGGGCGAGCGTGACCCATTAGCGGCCATGCGCGCTCGGCGTGCAATGGGCCAGGAGCGCAGTGGGCCGTCGTCTCTGGGTTTCGTCCCCGAATCAGAACCTGCGAACCTTCCACCAAGACCGGCGTCGCACCTCTCCCATTTTGCCGTGCCACAATACACCAGTCTGCCGCAGCGCACACCGTCCGTGCCGCCCGTACCCAGTGCCTTTGTCGCGCGCGACTTTGGCACGCCCGATATCCAGAATATGCCCCAGCCAGGCGCGTCGCCGTACGCGCAGGGCTCGCCGATTTACCCCCGTCCCACAAGCGCGAGCACGTTCAGCCACGTCCAGATGCCGCTCAACCTGCCCGCAACGCTGCAGCAGATCCACACGTCGCTGCAGGCGCTGCACGAGCGTCTGTCGACCCTGGAGCGTACCCAGGCCGCCCTCCTGCGGCGGGACGAGCGGAAGCGCTCCTGGTCGTGGTTCTGGAGTTCGGACGAGGACGATATCGACCGCGCCGAGCTGGACGCGGAAAGAGAGCACTGGGGATATCCCAGCACCACGATACGCGTGCGGCGGAAGAAGGGGCTGAGCGCGCGCGTAGCCTGGGCGTTGATCACGGCCGTGCGGCGGGCGATCATCGGCGTCGGCGCCAGCGTTCTCGTCGCTGCCATCGCGCTCATGTTCATGCGCGGCGGGTTCAGGCGAAATATGCGCCTGGCGTGGGGCCGCACGCGCGTGCGCCTCGTCCGGCTCTTGGAGCAGAGTTAGACTCTACATGCATCACCATTCGTAATTCACACGGATTGCTACTTGTTTATCATGACTCCTACATACAGCTAGAAGAAGCGCCACCAGATGAAGATGATGATGAAGAGCGCAATGCCGCCTACTGGCGCCCACTTGCGGATCATGGCGTCGATATTGATCTGCCGTGCGGCCTTGCGGTACTTTGCCGACTCGGAGCGGAGGGACGTGGAGAGGGTGGACATGCCTGGGGTCAGGGAGGGTTACGGGGCCGAGGCGGAGTGCAGCTGCTGAGATGTGGATGAGTAGCAGCCGCACTGTCCCTTGTACGACTCACGGTCAAGACTGTCGCCGCGCCACAACAGGTCCTCCATGTTCTTCGTCATGATGCGCGTCACGTCTTGCAGATTCTCGTTAAGCTGGTCGAGGTGCGAGCTCGGGCCGGCCGCGACGCCGCCCTGCGTCAAGCTCCTCGAGTCGCGATACAGGCGGGTAGTTTTGGAGATGAACGTGTCTGGGGTCAGCTCATGTGCCGGGAAACGTAGCTGGGACCGGGAGTATCCTCTCATCTGCGCTATAGTGGTTCAGATGATGCATAGTGCAGCCGCACCACGCGCCCGTCGCGCTTCTCGCGCGCTCTTGACTCACCAAAGCCCATGAACGCATATGGCCGCGTCGCGCCGTCAACCTTGTCGCCGTAGCTCCGCGAAAACTCCTTGCTCAGCTCGTCGAGGTACGAGAACGCGAGCTTGCGCGGGTAGCTCTGCTCGCAGATGCACATGTAGATGACGTTGCCGACGATGAGGTAGCTGTGGTCAGACCCTGCTGGTGAAAGATGCGGCAGCAGACAAAATGTAAGACGGATGGCGGGTCGGGGGACGAGAATGCGCTGGCTCCCTTTACACTGAGCTGTGGACTTTGCGGGTGGAGCAGCTCGGGATGACCGCTCTCATTCGTGGGGGATGGACCGCGAGGAAGCAAGTCGGTGAGGGTACACTCACTGCAAAGTATACTCGCCAGACTCGATACTGCACGCCGGCTCGCTATTCGGCGTAAGGCGGCGAAAGACGAGCTTGCTCTGTTGCTTGTACTCGGTCAAAGCCTTCTCCGTCTGGCGTCAGCGAGGTGTCCAGCGTAGAAAGTCCCTCTCAACGGCTGCAGATCTCCAGCACATGTCCACACCCAGCACTCCACAAAGCGATTCCGCAGTGGGCACCGCGAGCAGATACAGTCTCTGAATAACTCTGGAGCTGCTGCTTCCGCGCAGCACCAGCAGCAGCTCGAGCACAATTGCCACCCCTCACACGATCTTCCCCTGGTCTTCGGTTTCCGCCTTGAAGGCCAGTGTTTAGACCCAATACCCACCGTCTCGTCGTCCACGCTCGCCGCGAGCGGGAGCCCATCGCTCACGCGGAAGATTGTCGTTGAGCGCACCATGGAAATATGTGTTGACGAGCGATAGCGCGTCGATGGATCGTGGATCACCTCCACGCGTCATTTGAGGCGTGGTCCCCCCACTTAAGCGTAAATGAGCATGGCCGGCATGCCTTGTCGACCCCACCTCACTCGCATGCACTTTCTAGTTGACATCACACACACTGCTCTCCACTCATTGCTCGCCGTAAACGCGCACAGTGCCCACAAAGGACCAATATGCAGAATAATGTCACAGTAGCCAAGTCTAATTATACCGCGGGTATCCTCGAAAGGTAGAAGAGTCCAGGGTATCTATCACAATACTGCTGTCAGTGCGGCCTCTCGCTTCACGCACCATAAGTAGCAGGGACGACGCCCATCTTGCCCGTACTCGGGTCGCGGGCGTACCACCACTCGTCGCTCTGCTCGTCGTCGAGGATGATGACGCGCTGCCCGGCCCTCATGCTCAGCTCGCCGTCCTGGAGCTCGGGGCCGTTGAAGTCGTACCGCATCACCGTCTCGCGGCCCTCGTCGCTCCCGCTGCCCTCGTACGAGCCGGCCGCAACGTAGTCTTCCGCCTGGTCCACAGGCGGCCGGTCATAGTTGCTGTCGACGGACCCGGCGCGGTGCGCGGCGTACGCCACTCCAGTGCCAGTCCCGGCGCCGAGGAGTCCGGCACCGACGGCCGGGCCCATGCCACCGTGGCCCGAGCTAGACGGCTGGCCGCCCATCCCGACCATGCCCGGGTGCTGGCCCTGGTGCGCCAGCGCAGCCGGGTGGTCGGACGGGACGAGAAGCGACTGGTGCAGCGCCGTCTGCACGTGGTCGTGTATCAGGTGGTGCGTGGAGGACATGTCGTCGCTTCGGTCGTCCTTGTCGTGGTAGTGGTCCGCCGGGTGGTGCTTGCGCTCGTAGCGGCGGAAGAAGAACTGGAGGAGGAGAATCAGGAGGATAATAATGAGGATCAAGCCAGTCGCGATGGCCATGGCCACGAGAACAACGAGACCGCGAGCAAGGAACTTGCGGAGGGAGAAGGAAAAGTCCGAGTCGGACCAGAAGAGGGACGAAGCGGAACCGAGGGCGCCAGCCGCTGTCGATCCCACCATGTATGGGTGCCACTGAGCCCCATCATACAGAGCAGCAGACACATTGCCCGTGCCCTGGAGAAGGACCTCGCCAGAGGCCATGAGCATGCGGTCGTTCTGGATGCTGCCTCCAGCCGCGTGCGCCTTCTTGAGAGGAACGAAGGCCAGGTTCTGGATTGCAGTGCCGCTCATGAGACTCGAGGAGTTGGCGGCCTCGGTCCAAGTGCTGCCATCCCAGCGCTGAAGGTACGGCTTGGTACCAGCAGTGTCGTAGCCCGTGGCGTAGATGTTGCTGACATTCTTCTCATTGACAACGATGGACAGCGCTGGACCGGGAAGAGTGCCGAGAGGGGTCCATGAGTTGCTGGCAAAGTCGTACCTCGCCGCGTAGACATTCTTGCCGTTGAGGGTGAACGAGCCACCGGCCACCAGTGTACCAGTGCCGGCGTCTCCGCCAAAGTCAACCGCCATCACCTCACCGGCGGAGAGGTCGCCGCCGGGCCGAGTCCACTGCTTCTGCTTCATGTCCCAGAGGCACACAGCGGGGCAGCCATACGAGCCGGCGTTCGCAAAGTTGCCAGCAACCACCAGTGTGTCGGTCTTGGTACGGGCTCGAATAGCGTTGACATGAACGGGAGTAGAGCCGGACGCAGCGAGGGCGGGGACCGAGGATGCTTCCCAGCTGCCCTTGCCGAGGTCGTACTTCACCATGCCGCCACCAACGCCAGTGACATTGACATTTGTGCCACCGACGTACAGCTCGTTACCAGTGACCGCGAGGGCGCGAACGACGCCAGTGACCGGAGGCACCGGCCCAGACAGGCTGTCGCCTGCCTGGAACGCAACGCCAGAGATGAGCCCACTGCCAGCACCCTGGGTAAAGTTGCCGCCCAGGATGGTGACGCGGGGTTTGCCAGACGCAGACGAGTTGGTCCAGTACGCGCCTGCCAAACTGGCTGGCGCCACAGCAGGCAGGCTGGGCACGTTCACCGGCTCATCCGCACGGCCAAGGATATGTGACCGCCCCAATAACGTGTGGCGGACACGCATGGATAACCGAGACGAAAGGGAACGACGAGCCTGGGTGGACGCCTGCGAAGACCCTTGGTTGGTGAAAGCCACGCCCTTGAGCGTGTCCATCGTGGCAACGCCGTCCTTGTTCACCCCCAGAGCCGCAACACCGCTAACGGAGTTGGCGGAATAGCCAGCGATGCGGCCACCGATGAAGCTGGACGACTTGGCTTCAGCAACGCTCGACGCATGGCCAAAGAGAATGCCAGAGGTCGACCATGTCGAGGTAGAGGTGTTGTAGATAGCGTAACCACCGGTTGCAAGGGAGGTGCCGTTGCCAGAGATGACGTTTGAAAAGTTGCCAGCGACAGCCAGGCCGCCGTTGATCGGGACAATATCGCTTACTGGCCCATCGACACCGCCTGCAACGGCTGCCCACTGCTTGGCGTTGGAATCGTACCGAGCAATGTACTTGAGAGCAGTGCTGCCGGCTGCCGTGCTGGTGAACGAGCCGCCAAAGTAGACATCCTGACCCACCGCCGAAACGGAGTTGACACCGCCATTCAGGCCCTGAGACTGCAGCGGCGAGACGGCATTCGAGGACTTGTCAACCGCGACAACATTCGCAAAGCCGCTGCCCTGAAAGACGCCACCGACGAAGATGGTCTTGTCCACATCAGCGATGGAAGCGACGCTGAAGGTACTGGATGCCGAAGCATTCTTTGCAACGCTCAGAGCAAAGCCAGCCCGAGTCAATGCTGTCTCCGTGGAGTTTGGCAGCAGGGAGTTTGCGTTCAAGTTCGTCGCAGAGCGCGGCCATTCGTAAACGCCATATGCGACACGGATACCCTGTGCGGTGGGCGTTGCGCTCGGGGAGGTCGAGGATGAGGTCGTGGATGGAACAATAACGCCAGACTGGCCCGAAATGGTGGAGGTCCCAGGGCCTTGAGATCCGCCAGGAGTGGGGGTGCCGCTCGAGCCGCCTGGAACGTTGGCCGTGCCAGTGCCTCCAGAGGTCCCAGCTGCGCCCGATCCGCCAGTGCCAGTCACCGTGCCAGTCGCCGTGCCAGTTCCGCCCGATCCACCTGTGCCTGTCGCGGTGCCAGTTCCGGCAGTTGCACCTGCGCTGCCGCCGCCAGTGCCGGTCGGTGTGCCAGATCCAGGAGATCCCGTCCCCGAGCCCAATGGCGCTTGCTGATCGTCACCGTAGCTAAGGCCCGTGAGGACCATCTGTACTCCGCTGGCGACGATTATGTAGTTGTCGCCCTCGATCTGAGCTGGGTTTGCCGCAAGCGCTATCCTGATGGTAGGATTGAAGTCGACGGAAGACGCATCCACGAGCCCAGAGTAGAGGAGGATTTGAGTATCCTGCTGGACGCGCTGGTCGATGGTCATTGTGTATGGCAGACCGTCCTTGCGAGGGAACACGACGACATCGACGGTGGTGCGAGAGGCGCAGTCGCCAAGGTTGGCACAACCTGGAATGACGAGGTAGATGTTGTAGTAGCCCGCCGAGCCGACCCATGGGTATAGAGTGAGAGAGGTATCGGGAGGGTTGTCGACTGGGATGGTGGACTGCATGTAGCCCTGCTCGGTGCCAGATATGTTGGACGGAGCAGTGCCGTTCTGCCACTGGCCGACAGTAAGAACAGAGTTGTTCGAGGCGCCGCAAATGCCCTCATTGTCGGACGGCACTGCGGAAGCGTACGCGCCGTCGGAGAGGAGCTGGACATAGTTGAGACCCACACCAGCCCCTCGCCAGGTGTCGAGAACGATGTGCAGCCCCGTCAAGCTCCGTGAGCCGTCCGCAAAGAGGAAGTCCTGCGCACCAATATCCGATTGCGCTGCCAGTGGACAGTGCCAGTCGCATGTGGCATTCTGGCCAGTGGAAGGGTCTTTGTACGTGAGCTTTAGCAGGGTGTTGTCTGGCAGCGACGTGACGCAGAATGTCTCGGTGCTGCGACCCTGCAAAAGGTTGTTGGACATTCGCACACCCGAGCCTGTCAAGTGGGCGTTTGTGAGAATGTCGATGGTCGCCACGCTATTGTCGCGAGCCATCCACGGGCCCTTGTTCGGGCAGACGAGGTCCGAATCATCGTTGTACTCGGTTTGGTGGGTCCCAGGAGAGGCGTGTATTGTGAGGCCGCCGTATTGTGAGACAGCGTTGGGAAAGGTGACGGGGACGAGGTATGCGGAGTTGCCTACGGAGACTGTGTTGGGAGGGGCGATAGGGATGGAGAGGAAACTTCGGAGGGCTGTGGTGTTGGTGTTGTCGGCATACTGTGTCGTAAACTGTCCGGCAAAGTATAGGCTTTGCCCTCCGTTGCCTGCCGTGATGGACTGTACGCGGCCATTCAACCCTCCGAACGGTACTGCTGTCCACGACGACGACTGCTGGGACCATCGTGCGACGTTACCTCCACCTCCTGATGGTGCGGTAAAGGAGCCTCCGATCCACACCTCGTGATTCGCGTCGTCGCAGTAAAGTGTGTCGACCGATCCTGACAATCCTGTCCCCAGCGGCGTGAACTGGGACGTGGCCAGAGAGTATGCGATGATGTTCTGGGAAGAGGTGGAGGCGAGGGAGGAGAAGGAGCCGCCGATGTAGAGGGTGCCGTTGGCGCTATCCGAGGTCCAGCATATTGCGTTGATGGAGCCGCCCGCGTTTGTTGCTCCTAGTGGCCGGGTGGTGCCATCTGGATTGCGGACCAGCAGGGTGTCTCCATCCGCAGAGTACACTGCATGTGTCGAGTTTGAGCCCGATGGCGCTGCTGCAAACTGCGACTGCGCTGTCCACCAGTCAAGACCTGCAAATGCGCCCCCGAATCCGACCGAGCCCATGCGCCCAAAGTCTACACTTGGGAGGGTCGACGGTGCGGGGGCACCATCTGCCAACGCGGCTGGGGACAATGCCGCGACGACGGCGAAGGCCCCCAGCCGGCGTATTGGTGGGTTGCGCCGCATGCGGAGCGGGGGCGTGACGAGGGACGAGGAGAAAGAGTCGACGTCGAGGACAGGGGTCAACGTGCCCGCGCGGGCGTGCGCTTGTTTGTTGGAACGAATGTGAAGGTGTTACGAGGACAATGTGGATGCCAACATGAAGTGGCTGGTTCAACAAGACTTAGGTGGCGATGAAACGCGACCAGGGCGGGGGAGTGGAAGGGCCGCAGAAAAGGAACGCACAGGCGCGCAGATGGACGGTGCGGAGGGAGTGTGCGCGGTGTCGAAAAGAAGGCGATCGCTGTCGAGCACGGGGAGTGTCGATGGGCCGCAAGACGAAGAGAATGAGGAGTAAAATGAGCGGTGGTGGTCGAGAGAGACGGGATGAAAGGGTGTTGTGCGACGTTTGTGCTCAGTGCTGCCCTCCAAGACTAAAACATCCAGGGACTGCCGTAATTTGCTTCCGCTCATGGCAGGCGGGAAGGCGGGAGGGGGATCGGTGGGGCGTGGGGATAGCGTGGAGACCACGAGGTAGCCACGCGAGGTGCCTGCCCGAGCTCGCGATCGTCTCACTCGAACAACATCAGATCCCATCCTCGGTCGCGTCCAGTTCGGACTCATGGTCTAAATTCATTCCACCAACGCTCTCTATCTCACGCCACTCGCGACTCCCATCACGAGTACCATGCTCGCAAGCGCCATCCTCGTCGCCGCGGCTTGGGCGGGGCTGGCGCCCACTGTCTCGGCGCAGGCTAGCTGTGTCAACTACGGCATCGCGTCCGGGAGTGGCTGCGCATGCCCCGCGGGCTTCAGCGATGCCAACTCGAATTCATGCGAGCTGCCAAACTGTGGTGGCAGTCTCTACACCCCCGCAGGCGTAGCACAAGGAGGCAATACATCGACCTGCAGCTGCTCAGACGGTTGGACTGGCCCAGCCTGCACTGGTATTTCCTCTCGCCTGCCCAAGGCTAACATTCAGTCTGCACCTCATCCCAAGCCTGCGTGTCCTCATTGCAGCAGTTTAGCAACTCGAACAATGCCATCGGCATGCCCGGTGTCAACCTGACCATGACTTGCTCGAAAACGCCCACTGTCTACGCAGCCTCCCACATGTCGTGTTCGGTCAACCAGCCGACGTTCCAGTCCCTCTTCCCCGGCACAACGCTGCTTACGATCTCGCGCTTCCTCAATGCCACGCAGTCTCCGGGAGGAACAGCGGCCCTGAGCAAGGCTCGCATCGCCGGCGGCGATGGCGAAGTTTGGGCGCAGCTGTGGAACCTCGGTACCGAGCAATTCTATTGCCACGGATCAGATTGCACCCAGACCGTCTCTGCGGGGGCCGGCGGCGTAAATGCTTCCCAGTGGGTGTGCAACACCCTCAGCTGCACCTGCAAGCCAGGCAGTAAGATTTGTGGCGGTGCCACTGTGAGTAAACGTATAGGCACCGACTGACCTCAGCCTTCGGCGTCGGGAACTGCAGCGACCAACCTCACGGACGTCATCAACACGCTCAAGGGCCCGTTGACTATCAACTGCGCTAGCGAAGACCAGTGCCAGTTCCAGCAACAGTTCCTGAACAACTTCTTTGGTGCGGCTGGTCTGACGTTGACTGGCTGTACCTTTGGCGAGTGTGTGACCCAGCAGATCATCGACCAGGCTTCGGGTATCACGGCAACTGCCGCTTCGAATAAGGAGCTCAGCGGCGGTGTAATTGCAGGTCTGGCCGTCCTTGGCGCTATTGTGCTGGCAATCATCCTCGTGGCGATCTGGGCAATCTTGCGGCGGAGAAAGGCCCGCAAGGAGGGCGGCCCAGGATCCTTGGAGAAGAACGGTAATGGCGTCGGTGTGGCCTGGAGTGGTGTCGGCTACGAGGTTGCGTCGCATGGTCGAGGAGGGTACGCGACGATGGTGTCCTGGCTGCGTGGCTTTGGTACGCTCAAGCGCACTCCTCGCGGCCAGGCCGAAGACGGCGACGCTCTCGGCCCCAACGGCGGCCGCGTCGTCCTGCGCGATGCCTGCGGCGATATCCCACCTGGTGGCTTTTGCTGCATCCTGGGTCCCAGTGGTGCAGGCAAGTCGACCCTGGTGGATATCCTCGCGGGCAAACGTAAAACCGGTAACGTCCAAGGCAAGGTTGCATACCTGAACGACGACCGCCGCCGTGTCAACGTCGGCTACTGCGACCAGTCGGATGTTCTTGCGCCGACCTCGACAGTCTTTGAGACGCTCAAGTTTGCTGCGTACCTGCGCCTGCCTGAGAACATTCCGAAAAAGGTCAAGGAGGAGCGTGCGCGTCAAGTCCTTCACCAACTCGGCCTTGAGCACATTGCCGACACTCGCGTAGGGTCTGGCGAGCACCGCGGTATCTCTGGTGGTGAGATGCGCCGTGTTTCCATCGGCATCGAACTCGTGGCCAACCCGGATGTTCTTGTCGTCGATGAGCCCACATCTGGTCTCGACTCTGTCTCGGCTGCCCGTGTTGTGTCGCTGCTGAAGAGTCTCACTGAGGACCCAACGCAGCGCACCACAATTATCACGTCCATCCACCAGCCATCCTCGGTACTCTACCACGCCTTCTCTCAGGTTATCCTCCTTGCCAATGGCCGCCAGCTGTACTGTGGTCCTGGTGGATCCGCACCAGCCGAGTTCTTCGCTAAACAGGGCCTCCCCTGCCCTGCAGGCTACAACATTGCCGACCACCTACTGGAGATTGCCAGCACGCGCCATGATGGACTTTTGTCCGGCTCGCAAGCCATGCTCCCTATGGCGCGTGACACCAATGGCACAGCCAATGGCACGCCAGCCACAGCAGTCAGCGGCTCCGACAACAGCCACTTCAAAGAGGAATCCGACCATAACAAGCTTTCGGCGCGGATGAGCAACGGCCACCAGGTCGACCTCGCTCAGGTCGTGGAGCAGAATCGGACGAAGCGTCGCTGGTGGCCAGAGAGCCACTGCGCGACGACATTCCTTACCCAGCTCGAGGTGCTGTCCAGCCGCGAGTGGCGCAACCTGCGTCGTGACAAAACACTGCTCATCGCCCACCTGCTCGTTGCCGCCATCATTGCCGTCTTCGCTGGTGGCCTGTTCATCAACATTGACCTTACGATCGCAGGCTTCCAGAACCGTGTGGGCTGTCTCTTCTTCCTCGGCGTGCTCATCACCTTCTCCTCACTCTCGGCCCTCAGCAACTTGGCAGAGGTGCGGCCGCTCTTCGTCCGCGAGCGCGCTGGCTCGTTCTACTCGCCGCAGTCGTGGCTACTCTCGCGCATCCTCTTCGACGTCGTCCCTCTGCGCATCATCCCGACAATCATCCTTTCCGTAATCGTCTACTTCATGGTAGGCCTTGCGCGCCGCGCGGACCTGTTCTTCAAGTATCTCTTGATCGTGCTCGAGTATCAAATCGTCATGACGCTGTACAACTTCCTCCTCGCAAGCGTGTTTGCCCACCAAGGCGTCGCGACACTCCTCTCCTCCCTCTGGTCGCTGTTCCAGATCGTGTACGCGGGCTTCTTCGTCAACCTCTCCCAGATCCCGCCGGTCCTCCGCTGGCTCAAGTATCTCGCGCCGTTGTCGTACACCCTCGAGGCACTGACGATCAACGAGGTCGGCTCGGGGCTGCAGATCGAAGACGTCCTCCAGGGCGTGCCGATCAGCATCAGTGCGATCAGCATCATGCAGGTGCTCTTCGGCTTCCAGCTGGGGAATTACTACAGGTGAGCTCAGATTGAGGGGAGGGCTGACGGCAGGAACGTACTCATCCTCTTTGCCTTTATTGGCGGCTTTGGGCTCACGCTCATCTTTACCGTCGTGTGGTTCCTGCGCGAGAAGCGCTAGACGCGGTGCTAGATATCTTGTACGCTCATGCATAATTGGGATTCGGTGTTTCGGACGTGGACGGTGGCTGAGACGTGTCGCGGGCCTGATTCACCGACTTTGTGATGTTTGAGAAGGTTCGGTTTCTTCGGCGCGAGGCATCGTGCCGAGTGAGCGAACTCTTGGACATGCTCGAGGTGCTGGATAATATTAAAATAATAGTAGAGGAGTGCAGGTTGCTGCCCTCAGTGCGCTCAAGCAATAAAATTCTGCGACAGGTCTCAGCCCAGCCAGTGTCCGTGCGTGGCGCCAAGGCATGCAGAATGCCTAGCTTTGACTTCGGTGCTCGGAACTCACATCTCACGCATTGCTCACAGCCTTCGTCCCCGCCGCTCGTTCCGACCGACAGCCTGCCTGCGCCTTACAGCGGCCAACTCTTGGTGTCAACTGCAACCTTGCCGCCACCCTGCCACCGCCTCTTCAATTCTCGACCCTCCATCCACCGCCATCCTCGTCCTCGTCGCGGCATGACCAAGACCTCTGCAACTCGCCCTCGGCGCAAGCACATTCCTGCTGTGCCAAGTACGGCACAAACGTCCGCGGCGACTGCAGCCTCTCCCCCTCGACGGTGGAGGACTGGGCGCGATGCATTGACGCCGGGCCGGCTGCTGGGCGGGCGTGCGTCCTCGAGCCCGAGGGGAGTGTGACCTCGGATGGGGCTGGGCGGGCCAAGAGTGCTGCTGTTCCGCTGGGAATGCGGAGGGGTGTCGTTTTGTGCGTCTTGATTACGGGGTTGGTGCAGGTTGTTGGGAGGATTTGATTTTGTGAGTTCTACGGTGTGGCGTTGGGAAGGGTTGCGAGAGTGAGATGGGGAGACATGAGTGGAAGGGGGTTAGGAGTGGGATAGATGAGAGACGGTGAGAGGAGATTGTGGGGAGACGCTAGGAGGAGACAAGGACCGGCAGGCTGGACGATAAAGGCATTGAGAGGAGATATTGAGAGGAAACGACGTGAGCGAGATGTTTGACAGGGCGGGAGTCCAAATGAAAGTGAAAAGTGTTTGAACGTGTGACATTGTTCAGAAGCGGACTAAAGCTAGACTACTGACCACAGAAGGCGGATCATGGACAAGCAGGACGGAAGTTAAGTAATAAAAGATAAACGTACACGCTCGTTGTAGACTCACAATGGACATTGCCCTTGCACCGAAGAACGCTGGCCGCTGGTTGACACTGATCACTAGCAGTGTCAGCCGCGAATAATATCGTCCGTCAAAGTTAACCACACCCCACAAACCGACACGTATCAGTACATTAGTCTATGCATGCCTACAGTCCAAACGCGCCGTGCACCTCCTGTGCGTCGGCTCCCTCGATCCCGCGCTCCGTCATCCCCGTCTGTCCCCACCCCTTGAGAACACCAGCGAGCTGGCTCTTCTCCTCCGCACTCAGCACGCCAGCCTGCGCCGCGCGCGCGAGCGCGCGCACTGCGTTCTCCTCGTACTCCACATCGCCCTCGCCGCCCTTGACGAGCGCAGAGATGGCAGCAGCGAACACCCCATTCCGCTCGAGGCCGACGAGGAGATCCTCCTCGACCGCGCCAGCGGCCTTGGCGCGCTCCTCGAGCAGGTTGCGCACCTCGGACGGCATCTCGTCGCCCGTCATCTTGTCCCGCGCCTGCATGACCAGCGTGCCGAGCAGGAAGGCCATCTTGCGCCGGATCAGGAGATCGGAGTCTGCGACGCCCTGCGCCAGGACCTTGTAGCCGTGCGCGTTGTCTGCTGAGAGTGCCTCGGATGCTAGTGGCCAATGCTTCAATGCCGAAGAAAGTGCGTAGACGCCCTTGGCGCGCGTCGGGGACGGCAGGGAGCCGGAGGCCGGGTAGATCTTCTCGAGGATCTTGGCGAACGCCCCGTTGATGAAGAGCTGTTGTCAGATTTGCTTTGGAGCTTTCAAGATCTACTCACTGCAGCCTGGGCCTTGAGGTTGTTCTGCACGGCCGTACCCGTAATCCAGAGCGCGTGGCGCACGACACCCGCCACCTCGTCGTCGTACAGGCTGAGCAGTGGTTGCCAGAGCTTGAGCACGGCCATGTTGTTCGCATTGTCGATGAGCTCGATGAGCATCTCAAAGTCGTCCAGCGCATCGACACGCTCCTCGGCGTCCGCTGCCTTGTTTGTCGCAATGGCCATCTTCTCCTTCATGGTCAGAGAGTCGGGCTTGCCCATGATAAGGTCGAGAATCTCGGTGGACGGCGGCGCTGGCCGCTCGTCTTTTGGTGTTGCGGGTCCGGGTGTCGAGGCTGGCGACAGATCAGCCACAGGATACTGCGAGTCGGAGGGGTGCAGGGCTGCTGCGGTCTTGGATGCCTCCTGCCCAGGCGCGGCGGGCTTGAAGGTCAGCTGCATGCCGCCTGCATTTTGTTGTTGCGGCACCTGCTCGCCGGACTGCGCCATCGGCGTGTTCTCTATTGCCCAGTGGAGAAGCGCGTTGAGGTCGGACATGGTGTCGCTCGAGTGGATAAGAGAGAAATCAAAGCTGGAGCGCGGTATTAGTAGCCAGCTGAAATCATCCACAGCCCTCCACCATCTTCGAGCACGTCCGGTGGAGGCGCGTGGGAAACACGTGCTTGTCGCATGGCTTCCTTGCCTTTAATCCCGTGTACTTCTCAGGCACGACGTCACTGGTATCACACTCCACCAACGTTTCGTTCATCGCGCCTCCTCCGACCGCCAGACCATCCAGCGCCGAGAATCTCATCCTGCCAACCAACGAGGACGCCGACATCCCCCTCCTCCCCCTTCCTCACGCTTCGTATCCCCCGCCCGACATGCCTGACCCACCGGGGACGTCCCCAGACGCCGGTGGCGCCAAAGCGCGACGCCCGCCGAAGAGGAATGACGAAGACTGGACAGACGGCGCGACCGACCAGGCGATCGCAATCGCCATTGAACAGCGCGACAAAGAGAACCCACCGGGCAACGGCGACTCGATCAGTGGCAGTCTCATGCAGCAGACGGACGGAGGTGAGTTGACGCGGATCCGGAGCTGACTCGAGGCATCGCGCCGTCAAGCGTGACGCGCACAAAGTGGTACGGGCCAGGAGGGTCACGGCGCAACTCTATGGCGTCGCTGCGCTCCAACTCGGGCATGTGGGGCCGCCAGCGGTCGAGCGCCGACCTCGCTGGCGGCTGGCGCGGAGATGTGCCACCGTCACCTGCAGCGTCGGGCGTGTTCATCGCCGACTCGGAGGACGAGGATGGAGGCTACGTTAGCACGCGGTACGGCCGTGGCCGCCGAACGAGCTCTCAGATTAGGCCTCGACGAGGACGCCAGGAGTCCGAGGACTACTTTGGACGCGTCCCTAGCGAGAACGGCCGACGAGACGATGACTATGGTCGGCGAGAGGACGAGGTCGCCGAGGACGAGGCCGTCTCGCCCACTCAGCCATCGTCAGTTCTCCACCGCATCGCGTCCTTCATGGGCATGCCGCGCCAGGAGCCGGACGAGGAGGCTGGTCTTTCTCGGCATCGGCGCCGGGACAGCGAAATGTCTCGAGACACCATACAGTCGAGCGTTCGCTCAGAGTCCCCCGTGTCGTCCATCGACAGCTGGGGCTACCGGAGAGGTGACGACATTGACGCCGAGAGCTATTCCTCGTCCCTCGCCGATGACACCTCCCTCCCACCCCAGTCCCGTCCAGGCAGCCCGCACCTCCCCCTCGTGCCCGTCCCAGGCGATGGCATCTTCGGCGACTCCACCATGCACTTTGACGAAGAACCCAAAGAGTTTGAGGAGACTTCCTCACCTTCTCGGCAGACGATTCTTCTCCCAGACGAGGACCTGTCGATCCGCTTCACGTGCTTCCGCACTGACGCCTTCCGAAACGTCCTCTGGTGGATCGGGTGTCTCCTCACTCTCGGCGCATTAGGTCTGCTTGGGCGCTGGATGCCCAGGCTATGGGTTGGCTTCTGCGGCCGCGAAACAACATTCGAGGACGCCAAGGAGGGTGCTTGGCTTGTTGTCGAGACTCCCTATGGCGATCTCCACATCATTCCCCTACACGTGATCCCCTACCCATACCCTTTATCAACAGTCTTCCCCCAGCAAGCTGCGGCGTCCGCACCATCGACATTACCCAACTCTCGCGCAGAATCACGAGCGGACCTGCATCCTGACTCCTCCACTACTCCTGCAAATGGCAACGGCGCTGATGTTGAGCAGGGCAAGATCACCTGGGAGGAGAAGCTTGGTGTTCTCAAGACCATGGAGTACCGCTACACCAAGTTTGCCCTCGAGCCCATCAGCGGCAAATGGGCCATGGTGCGTGACTGGCGCGACCCTCGGTGGACTTCAGCGCGCGCAGTCGCGCACGGCCTTGACAGCACCACTCGCGACCAGCGCCGCACCCTCATGGGCGTGAACAACATCGACATCGCGAGCAAGTCTCTCGTCGGTCTTCTCATGGACGAGGTCCTGCACCCGTTCTACGTCTTCCAGATCGCCTCCATTCTCCTTTGGTCTGTGGACGACTACTACTACTACGCCTTCGCCATCGCACTAATCAGTATCTCGAGTATCCTCTCGACTCTCATTGAGACCAAGCGCACCATTGAGCGGATGCGCGAGATGTCTCGCTTCCACTGCCCCGTCAACCTGCTCATCGACGGCGAGTGGAAGACTGTCGACTGCGAGGAGATGGTCCCAGGTGACATCTTTGACTGCTCCGACCCCAGTCTGACTGTCTTCCCCTGTGATGCGCTCCTGCTGTCTGGTGACGCCATCGTCAACGAGTCTATGCTTACTGGCGAGTCGGTGCCAGTGAGCAAGATCCCCGTTAAGGACGAGGCCATCCGCGCCCTCTCCCGCGAGATCAAGTCAGGCAGCTCCGAGATCGACGCCGACCTCGCAAAGCACTACCTCTTTTCTGGGACCAAGATCATCCGCGTGCGTGCTGGGGCAAAGCCTGCATGGGCACCGAAGAGCGAGGAGCCAGTTGCTCTGGCTATGGTGGCAAGGACGGGTTTCAACACCACCAAGGGTGCGCTCGTTCGCTCGATGCTCTTTCCTAAGCCTCTCGGGTTCAAGTTCTACCGCGACTCGATGAACTTTATCGGCGTGCTCGCCATGATTGCTGGTCTCGGCTTTGCCGTAAGCGCGGTGCAGTTCATCCGCATCGGCATCGCTTGGCACACCATTGTCGTCCGTGCGCTTGACCTCATTACCATCGTCGTCCCACCTGCGTTGCCCGCCACGCTCACCATTGGCACCACATTCGCTATCGAGCGTCTGCGCAAGTCTGGCATCTTCTGCATCTCGCCCAACCGAGTCAACATTGGCGGCAAGGTCAACGTCGTCTGCTTCGACAAGACGGGAACTCTTACAGAGGATGGCCTTGATGTTCTTGGTGTACGCACCATCGACCGCCTTGAGGGACGCTTCTCTGAGCTCCATTCTGAGATTGAAGATGTCCCGACACAGGGTGGACCCAACGGCCGCACACCACTGCTCTACGCTCTCGCCACCTGCCACGCGCTCAAGCTCATTGACGGTGAAGTCCTTGGTGACCCATTGGATATCAAGATGTTCGAGTACACTGGATGGGCGCTTGACGAGGGGCAGTCTCGCACGGTGAAGGGAGGCGGCGGTGCCGAACGCACCCAGACGCTTGTGCAGATGGTTGTTCGTCCACCAGGCTCCGAGCGCTGGCGCGTTGAGGATGCCCACAGCAACCGCAACCTTGAACTCGGTGTGATCCGCTCCTACGACTTCGTCTCCGCTCTTCGTCGCATGACCGTCATTGTTAAGCGACTCAAGTCGACCAGCATGGAGATCTACTGCAAGGGCGCTCCCGAAGTCATGGCCGACATCTGCGATCCCGACTCTTTCCCTATCGACTACGACGACATGCTGTCATACTACACCCGCAACGGTTTCCGTGTCATCGCCATCGCCGGCAAGTCGGTCGAGGGCCTCACCTGGCTCAAGGCTCAGCGCATGCGCCGTGAGGTCGCCGAGAACAACCTTCAGTTCCTCGGCTTCATCGTTTTCGAGAACAAGCTCAAGCCCAACACCGCGCCAAACATCCACACTCTCCGTGCCGCTCACATCGCGTGCCGTATGGTTACTGGCGACAATGTGCGCACTGCCATCTCGGTTGCGCGTGAATGTGGTCTCATTTCGCACTCGGCAAGCGTTTACATCCCCACGTTCGTTCCCGGGACAGGGCACACGGAAGATGCGATGCTTGACTGGTCGTCCGTCGATGACGAGAAGCACAAGCTGGACGAGTTCACCCTCAAGCCGATCTCCCACGAACAGCACGTCGAAGAGGACGACCTGCCAGACTACCAACTCGCACTCACGGGCGACGTCTTCAAGTGGATGCTCGAGTACGCGCCGCTGGAGGCCATGAACCGCATGCTCGTCAAGGGCGTCATCTTTGCGCGCATGAGCCCAGACGAGAAGGCTGAGCTGGTCGAGCGTCTGCAGAGTCTGGGCTACACCGTGGCATTCTGCGGCGACGGTGCAAACGACTGTGGAGCTCTGAAGGCCGCTGATGTCGGCGTCTCCCTCTCCGAGGCAGAGGCGTCCGTCGCTGCTCCATTCACCAGCCGCATTCCCGACATCTCGTGCATGGTCGAGATTATCCGGGAGGGCCGCTGTGCGCTGGTTACCTCGTTCAGCTGCTTCAAGTACATGTGAGTTTGAACTTGCAGCGCCAAGCTGACATGCAGGGCACTCTACTCGCTCATCCAGTTCACCACTGTCACGCTCCTCTACAGCTTTGCCTCTTCGCTCGGCGACTTCCAGTTCCTCTACATCGACCTGTTCATCATCATCCCCATCGCAGTGGCCATGGGCCGCACGCTCCCGTACCCGAAGATCCACCCCAAGCGGCCGACTGCCTCGCTTGTCTCCAAGAAGGTCCTCACGAGCATCATCGGGCAGACGCTCATCAACGCGGGCATACAGGGTGTCGTATTCATCTGGGTCCGCCAGCAGCCGTGGTACACGGCCCCGGATATGGACAACGAGAAGCTCGAGACATTCAACTACGAGAACACGGCGCTGTTCCTCGTCAGCTGCTACCAATACATCCTGGTCGCGGGCGTGTTCTCCGTCGGCCCGCCCTACCGCATGCCGCTGTGGTCCAACCCGTCGCTCGTCGTCTGCCTCGTCGGCCTGACGGGCTTCTCGACGTATGCACTCATCCAGCCTGCCAAGTCTGTCGCACTCCTTCTCGACCTCATCAAGCTGCCCATGGCGTTCAAGCTCCAGCTGCTCGCGATTGCGATCGCGAACATCTCGATGTGCTTCGCGTTCGAGCGCTGGGCTGAGCGCCCGATCGCGCGCGCGATTGCCTTGATCCGCAGATGGATCAGGCGGCGTACTGGCCGGGGACGCTACGGCGACAACCACTACAAGGCCATAGAGGAGAGGACATGGAGTAGGACAGTCTGTACGGATGTTTCTTGTGCACTGTAGCTAATGCAACGTGTAACCTGTGACTGTGCTAGTGATACAAAATGGGAACTAGTCACTCGACCCGCCAATGCCAATATCCGTCAACAACTTCTCCCTCCCGCGTTTTCTCAACCACTCGAGCGCCTCACTGATCTTCTCCAACTCCACCCACTCGCCCCGCCCCCTGCCTCCGCGAGCACCGCTCTCGATGCCCTTCCCGCCCAGTTCCTCGTCGACCGGCTCAATGCCCACACGCACTCTCAGCGCAAGCCAGTTCCAGCTCTTGACCTCGCGCAGCCACTCCTCCAAATCCTCCCTCCGTCCTATGGCGTAGTATATCCCAGGGTGCCCGACTTTGGAGAATCCCGTGAGCGACAGCGAGGACGCGAGGGCGAGGAAGTCCTTGCGTTTCGTAGGCGACAGGAGGTGATGAGACGTCAGCAGCGCGTGGTGCGCTTGCTCATCTTCCTCCTCTGGCTTCGTATTTGGTGGCTTGTCCTGCTCAGTAGGTGCGAGGAGGGGGAGGAGATGTGTAGTAAGAAGCTGGAAGAGGGGATATCTGCCGTCAGCTGTGCCCCACAGTTAACTTACGGATCGTCGGCGTCCCAGTCCTCCATGTACCCTGCTATCCGCTCGTCCCACTCGTGCGACTCTTCCCTCCCGATCTCGTTCCCCTTGAGCTCGACCTTGACTGCTTCTCGCGCTGGGTAGGTATCGCTCAGGTGGATGTGCAGATATCGCCCACTGTCGGCGTTCTGTATCTTAATCTCCCGCGGCCACGGCGGATCCGAAGAGGAGAGCGTTTCTGAGGGCAGGAGGGAGGCGGAAATGAGCTCTAGCTCGTCCTCCAGGCTTGTAGTGTCGGTCATGGCGCGGTGGTAATGGTGGAGACGACCTCCACTTTCTGGTGGTTCTGCATGTGGAGGCCGGAGTGTAATATAAAGCACGTGACTCTCAGAGGACTTCTAATCCTATTAGAATTTCAGCTTATCCGACGGAGTCAAACGTGATCTCCGGACCACAAGATATTTTGAAAGCCACCCACTGAAAGTGACATCTCGACCTCATCTATCCGCGTCGGCCCAACCTCACGATGGCGCCGCGACCGACGAAGCGCACGAAGAAAGACGCCCTCGAGGCATCACCAGTGAAGGCGCCATCCGGCCCGCTGCCACAGAGCAGGCTGTTCGCGCCGTTCCGCGCTTTGGGCTATGTCGCCGACCATGTGCCGTTCTCCATGTTCGTGCACACGCCCAAGGGCGCCCTGGCCAAGCCGACTATCCATATTGTCACGAGCGTTGGGCGAAGCTGGCTTATGTGGGATGGAGAGCGGATAACGCTGCTGTTTGCTGGTGAGTTGGAGAGGGATGAGACGGCCGGGAGAAGGTGGATATGAGCTGACAGCAGGTTCCGACGCTGGTGCTCAGATCAACTCGCTCGCGCAGACTGGTACGGAGGTGTTCGCGTCTGTTGGCGGGAGGGTGCTGCGGTACCTCCGTGGCAAGGAGGTCGGGAGGTACGAGACGACTGAGGGCAAGGAGCTGGGCAAGATCCTCATCTTTGGCGAGCAATTGCTTGCGCTCAGAAGCGACGGGAAGGGCATGTTCGTGTGGAACATTGCAAACGGTGGTGAGTTCAGCTGGATAAGCCGTCTTAAAGCTGACAGGCAGAGCTGGACAACGAGATCGAGTTCCACTCGACTTTCACGGCCACGACGGCGATGCACCCTGCGACGTACCTCAACAAGATCCTTGTGGGCAGCCAGGAGGGCGAGCTTCAGCTGTGGAACATCCGAACGAGGTAAGCTTTGATCATAGGGGCGGAAGCTGACGCCAGCTCTCTGATCCACACCTTCCCCGCGCCGAATCCCAAGGCCGTCTCACCAGTAACCATGCTCGTGCAATCACCTGCACTCGACGTCGTCGGTGTGGGATATGTCGACGGCACCATCCGCGTCCTGGACATCAAGGACGGCCAGATGGTCATGCAGATGCGCATGGACGAGGGGTCGATCACTGGGCTGTCCTTCCGTATGGGTGAGCTAGACGTAACTGGTTCTCAGCTGACGATCAGACGGGCCGCCGGTACTCGCTACCTCCTCTTCTGTTGGTGCCATCGCGCTGTGGGATCTGAGTCTTGGTGGCCGCATTATCCACATCATGCGCACGGCGCATGAGCAGGCCGTTTCTGGTCTGGAGTGGGTGCAGGGCCAACCTCTCCTTGTCAGCTCCAGCGCAGACAACAGTGTCAAGGTAAATTAACCCTATTTCGTATCAGCTGACGCCCAGCAATGGCTCTTTGACTCTCCCACTGCCGCACCGAGACTGCTCAAGCTGCGGACAGGCCACCACTCCCCACCGACCTGCATTCGCTACTACGGCGCAGATGGCAAGCAGATCCTTACCGCTGGCCGTGACCGTGCGCTGCGGTACACCTCGGTCGTACGCGACTCGCGCAGCTACGAGCTGTCCCAAGGAGGCTCGCTGTTCAAGAAGGCCATCGGTCTTGGCATCACCGCCGACGACCTCAAGTTTCCTCCCATCGTTGCCATGTCCTCCTCATCCACACGCTCCAAGGACTGGGACGACGTGCTCACTGCCCACGCCGAGGACTCGGCAGCGCACACATGGAGCGTGCAGGGCAAGAGGCTGGGCTCGTGGCTGTTCGAGGTCGAGCAGGGTGACGTGCAGGCTGTCTGCGTGACGGCGTGCGGCAACTACGGTCTCGCTGGTTCGTCGACAGGCGAGATTCGCCTGTGGAACATGCAGTCTGGCAAGGAGAGGAAGTCGTTTGCTCTCTCTGGACCTGCGCCGGGCGACTCGAAGCCCAAGATCATCGCTGCGAGCAAGCCGAGGAAGGCGAGGACGAAGGCTCCCAAGAAGACCATCGAGGCTGTTACGGGGCTTGTGACTGATGCGCTGAATACGACCGTCATTGCGAGCACTCTTGAGGGCAAGCTATATGTGAGTTAATGGTTGCGAACTTGAACTGACAACAGTTCTTTGACTTCCATTCTACCGAGAGGACACATGTCATGGAGCTGGACTCGTCCATCACCGCCCTGGATCTGCAAAGAGACAGTGGTCTGCTGGCGTGTGTCTGCGACGACCTGGTCGTGCGACTAGTCGACGTCGAGACTAAGCGCGTTGTACGTGAGCTGCGCGGGTTCAAGGGCCGCATTCTGGACGTCGCCTTCACCCCGGACTCTCGATGGCTCATTGCGTCGTCTCTTGACTCTACGCTGCGAACATTCGACATCCCCACCGGTCGTCTTGTTGACGCGTTCCGCACTCCCTCCATCGCAACCTCCATCACCTTCTCTCCCACAGGCGACTTCCTCGCCACATCACACGTCGACAGCCTCGGTGTCCATCTCTGGTGAGCTTCACTTGTACTCGCAGAAAGCTAACGTCCAGGGCCAACAAGGCGCAATTCTCAGAAGTGGCCCTCCGCCACATCCCCGAGGAGGAGGAGGTGCAGGAGATTGCTCTCCCGTCAGTACAAGGCGTCGACAACGACGACCTGCAGGGCCTCGAGCCGATCGGCGCACCAGAGTACACCGACATCTACACCACCCCCGACCAGCTGAGCGACAGCCTCCTGACCCTCTCCCTCCTTCCGCGATCAAGATGGCAGACGCTCCTGAACCTCGACACGATCAAGGCGCGGAACAAGCCCAAGGAGCCACCAAAGGCGCCTGAAGCGGCGCCGTTCTTCCTCCCCACTGTCGCTGGGTTGCAACCGCGCTTTGACGTGTCTGCAGCACAAAAGGACGAGCCGCCTAGCGCGCGGTTGGCGCCGGCGTCGCACTTCCTGGAAAGCGAGTTCACGCGGCGATTGGCGCGGGAGGACGAGGATGGTGACTATGCCGCATTCTTCGAGTATATCAAGGCCCTCTCCCCGTCAGCAGTTGATCTGGAGATCCGGTCTTTGGTCTCCCTCGACCATCTCGGCGCGTTCATGTTCGCCCTCCTCGGCCGGTTGCGGTCACACCGTGACTTTGAGGCCGTCCAGGCCTTCCTTGCCGTCTTCCTCTCAGTCCACGGCGATGTGCTCATCGCCAACCCCGAGCTGCGCGTCCTGCTCGAGCGCCTCGCGGCCGAGCAGAAGAAGGAGAGCACGCGGCTTATGGAGCTCATCTCGTACTCTCTTGGAACGCTCTCGTTCCTGCGTAGCTAGTCATGCATTTATATCACATCCATTCGAACGCCACTATGCAATACTGATACATGCCGATACAATCTACGCGCCCTCTTCCGGATCCTGGTAGTTGGCCATGGGGTCGTCGTACGCCTGGCGCGACAACCGGTACGCCTCGAGCTCCTCCTTGGTGACGTCGGTCTTGGCGCGCTTGCTCGCCTCCCACGCCTCCTCCTCGCCGAGCGCCTTGCGCTTCTTCTCCTCCTCCATCGCACGCTTTAGGCGCTTCTTGTCCAGATCCGCGTCCTCGATCTTGTCGTCGTGCCCCGCATACTTGGACTTCTCCTTTGGCTTCTCCTCCTCCTGCTCCTTGGCCTTGAGAAGACGCTCGCGGTGCATCTCCACCAGCGACTTGGGCTCGTCTTGCGGCTCGGGCTCGGGGGCGGTGAGGAGGCCCTCGGCCGTCGACGCCGCATTGGCCGCCTTGCCTGCCTCGCCCGTGCAGTAGGAGCCCGAGATGAGCGAGTGGCAGCAGGCAAAGCCCCACTGGCCCGATCCGCGGTCGTAGAACGAGCCCCAGACGGAGGTGTGGTTGTTCGGGTAGATGTCCTCGGGGTACTTTGACCGGGCGACGGCCTTCTCCAGGCCCTTGACGATCTGGCCGGTACGGGAGTACTCCACGTCTGGGGTCAGTTGTGGACAATACTTCTTAACTCACAATGCTCGGACACGCCGTTGAGCAGCTCCTGCGGCATACGTTCGAGATGCTCCTCACCGCCGTATCGGTCAAGAATAGACTTCTTGTTCGAGTCCTTGAGATCTTCGCGCTTCTCCTTGAACTCGCGGTGGAGGAGCTCACCGGCCGTCGGGTTGGCGTGCATGTTGACATTGTGTCCTCGTGCGGACGACTGCCATGCGAAGAGCTGCAGCCGTTGCATGTTTGTCGCATCGCCAGAGTACCGCAGAAAGTTGTCACCAGCGAACTTGAGGTCCTCTGGCGCCTTGCCTACTTCTGGTGCGTCGCGCATGGCACGCGTCTTCGGGTCGTAGTAGGCACTCTCCGGGTCGAGGTTGAGGAGGTACTTTGCAGTGTCCTCACGGATACGCAGGTTTCGTACTGTCATGCGGTTCTTGGTGTCGAACTTTTGGCCGACCTGGTCGGCAGCCTCGGCCTGGTGCTTGTCCTCCTCCTCGTCATCGTCGTCTGAGCCAAACTCCTCATCTTTAGCCGCCTTCTGGGCCTTCTTCTCCGCCACCTCCATTTCAGTCTGCGCGTCCATCTCCTCCTCGCGGAACTTTCGCCGCGCCTCCTCGGCCATCTCGTAGTTTTCCACTACCGCCTTGTACGATGTCGGGTCGTAGCCGTTCCACCGGTCGCGCTTGGCGTCGTAGTCTCGCGGTACTGCCGAGACGAGCTCGTCGGCAGCAATGTTCTTGTTGGTAAACTTGGCTCCTCTCCGCCGCGGCCGCTCGACGCAGTCTTTTCGCTTGTGCGTCATGGCACCGCAGTTCTCACATGCTCCCTTGCGATACTTGGTCGCTGCGGGACCTGCCTCGCCGCGTTCGTACCACTGGCCGATCGTCGAGTGGAGCTCGGTGTCCTTGCGCTGATGCGCGAGCGGCGCGTGCTGCTTGCCACTGCCGGTGTCCGCCCACCATGGCTGCTTGGCGATAAAGTCTGGGATATGCGGGTTGGAGTTGCTGCCGCCCGACTCCTGCTCCTCGAGTGCCTTTTGCGCGCGATACGCGCTGGTGGCGATTTTGTCAGAGTGCTCTGAATGTTAGCATGCTGTAGACGCGTCCTGTACATACCAGCGGGGAGACGAAGCATGTTGGCTGAGTAAGTTGTGGAGAACGACGATCAGCGTCTCGAGGTCAAGTATCCGCCACCCAATGATACGGGATTAATTCTCTAGATTTCCAACAAACTAATATCGCCACCACCAACCTGTTCTCCTTGTCTCGAGCGACCCCCGCCACCAACGTTGATCCCATCCACTCCACCATCCACGTCTTGAACATCCTCAACTAACACCTAAAAGAGGGCTAAAACACCACACAGCACACCATGTGGCGTCCTGCGACTCGCAACCTGACGGGCACCAACGACGTGAGTGGCCGCGCTCTTTTCCGTTCGATTACTGATCCTGTCCAGACGCCACTGGCGAACAAGCGTCGCTTTGGCATGCCCGAGGAGGCCCCTCCCCCGTCCTCCGCTCCCCCGCCCCCGTCGTACGGCAAACCCCCTGCCGACATGCAGTTCTTCAACGGTCGTGTCGACCGCGACAGGGGCCGTGAGCCAGAGCACCAGGCGCCTCCTCCGAGAGACTTCGACCGGCGCGATGACCCCCGTGGTGGCGAGCGCGCGTACGACCGTCGTGACGACCCGCGTGGCCCTCCTCCCCCGCGCGACGACTATGACCGTCGACGTGACGACCGTCGCGACGACCGCGGCGGCCCGCCTCCTGAGAGGAGGAGCCGATGGGACGACGATCGCACGCGTGGACGCGAGCCAGGCCCTGCTGATGGTGAGTTGATCGCCTCGCGCGTTGCTAACTCTACAGACGGACCCCGCAAGCGAAAGTCGCGTTGGGGTGACGCTAACGAGCGTGTTGACGTGTCTGGTCTGCCCGCCACTATCATGGGCAAGGTATCGGCCTCGGAGCTTGACAACTACGCCATCCACGTGCGTCTCGAGGAGATTGCACGCAAGCTGCGGACGGGCGATGTCGTCCCACCCGAGGGTCAGCGCTCGCCTTCCCCGCCACCAAAGTTCGACGCGTACGGCCGCCGTACTAACACGCGCGAGCTGCGCTACCGCGAGAAGCTCGAGGACGAGCGCAAGCGCCTTGTTGACCGCGCCATGAAGAACGACCCCAACTTCCGCCCGCCCGCTGACCTGCTCATGCGCCGCAACGGCCGCCCAATGGAGAAGGTGTACATTCCAGTGAACGAGTTCCCAGAGATCAACTTTTTCGGTCTTCTCGTTGGCCCCCGTGGTAATTCTCTCAAGCGCATGGAGCGCGAGACGGGCGCCAAGATCTCTATCCGCGGCAAGGGCTCTGTCAAGTCGGGCAAGGGCCGCCCAGAGCAGTTCCAGAGCGACGAGGACGACGAGCTTCACTGTGTTGTGACGGCTGACGACGACAACAAGGTCAAGGCATGTGTGATGCTCATCAACAAGGTCATTGAGACCGCTGCGTCGACGCCCGAGGGCCAGAACGACCACAAGCGCAACCAGCTGCGCGAGCTTGCGTCTCTTAACGGTACCCTTCGTGACGACGAGAACCAGCTGTGCCAGAACTGTGGCGAGAAGGGCCACCGCCGATGGGAGTGCCCGTCGCAGCGCACTTACAACGCCAACGTCATCTGTCGTCTCTGTGGCGGTGCGGGCCACATGGCGCGCGACTGCCGTGGCCGAGGCGACCCGAGCCTCGCGCCCAAGCCGCAGTCGACCCAGTTCGACTCGGAGTACGCCAACCTCATGGCCGAGCTCGGCGAGAGCGGCCCCGCGGCCGGCGCGCCTGGTTCGGTGCCGCAGGAGCAGCGCATCCCGCCTTGGCGCATCCCCGAGAACTGGCAGGGCGGCAAGGACCGCGGCCGCGACGAGCGCGGCTACGGTGGCTACAATGACCAATACGACCAGGCGGGCTACGGCGCGACTGACGCCGCTGCCTATGCCGAGAGTGGCTACGGCGGCGGCTACGCTGCGGGCTATGACCAGTACGGCGCAGCCATCGCCGGCTACCAGCAGCAGCCTGGCGGCGACTACTCTCAGTATGTCTAGTGTGGAAAGCAAAGCTGACTTTAGGTACTACGCCTCGCTCGGCCAGCAAGCGGCCTGAGCTATGTACACTGACGGCGGATAGAGTAAACCGCCTGATAGGGCGCCTGATGGGGCTCCTGATGGAGACGAGAAAACCAGAAACCTACCTTACCACTTCCGTTATCTCTCGACGCTGATGTATGATGACTTGTCTGACTGTCAGTGCGCGGCTATGCGGCGAGAGCAGCGGCCGGCACTGTCAGGTGTATTGCAGTTGTGTCAATCTCGCATGCATCTATGCTGTGGCCGGCGGCTGATGTGGTGTGATATCTTTGCGCAGAGTTTCTTGCCTGATAATGTGATACATTCTAGATCTACCAAACCTCGTCCACCTTGCTGCGCGCGATACAGAACCCCTGCCGTCAGCCTCAGAAACACTGTAACCCACAGGAGTGACCCATTCCTTGCACCCGCACTGCACGCCAGCCCAGTCAAAGTTGCCAATCTTGACCCCGCACTTGGGATTCGGGCAGACAATCTTGCCGCTCACCTCGCCCGTGCCGATCATGGGCTCCATCCACGTAAGCGGCTCGACAAAGTATCCCGAGCACTTGGGGTTGACGAGGATCGGCGGGCCGCCCGAGGCGATCATGGGCAGCATGGACGGCATGCTGCCGCGGGCCGACGAGCTGCCCCGTCGCGGCAGCTCATCGGGCGACGAAGGCGAGGAGACATCGGGCGAGGAGCCGATACTCGGCAGCCCGCCGCTGCCGGCGCGCAAGGCCGCGAGCTGAGGCGGGAGACGCGCGGCCAACTGGTCCGCGTCGAGTATCGGCCTGCCCGGCCGTTTCTTCTCGAGGGGGTTCTCAATCTCCTCGGGACTCTTGACGAGCTTCTTGTCCTTGTCCTCGCTCGGGCTCGGGCCTGGTGCCGAGTCGGCCCTCGTCATAGCCATGCTCTCAGGCCCACCGAGGCCGCCGAATGCGCCAAACGAGCCCAACCGCGAGCCCGAGCGGGAGCGTACGTTTGGCGTCCCCCCTTCCGGAGTGCCAGTTACGCTCGCCACGACGCTCGGTCGTCTGGACAAGCTGACCGGCAGGCCCGTGAGCGGGTTGATGATCTCGCTCGCGACGCTCGGGCGTCTGGACCCCTTTGGCTCATCCTCGTCGTCGACTGCGTGCTCGTCTGCAGGGGTCATTGCGCTCAGTCCCGCGCCGAGTGCGCCGGGGAGGGAGAGATTCGACGGCGTCCGCGGTCGGCTGACGGGTGACTGGTCCAGGATGTGGTCCATCATGTGCTCGCGCACGGCGAGATGGTGGCGGCACATTTTGCAGCGGATCTTGCGCCGGCCATGCCCGCCTGCGGGCGTTGGCGGCTGCGACGGCGTCGGCGTCGCGGGGTAGCGCGCCATGTGTTCTGTCGACGGGCGGATGCCGTCGTCTGGTGTCAGAGGAGATTTTGGGCGAGATGGGTGTCAAGAGTCCGAGAAAGTGGAGGTGGATACTGGGGACGGCATGATGTCCTGGGGCGTCTACTCACTCATGACCATGCCTGTCGTGCGTTCGAGGTAGAACTGGCGCGTCGCGCGGTCCTTGAGCGTCACGCGCCCGTCGGCGAGGTAGTACAGGCCCAGCTGGTGCCAGAAGGTCTCGGACGGGTCCACGACCGGCCGCTTCTCGCGCAAAAACGTGACTGCTTCGACTGGGTCGAGGCGGAGCTCGCGCATCAGGTAGGCTGCCACGACGGTCGCGGACCGACTCATGCCTGCCTGACAGTGCACGAGGACGCCACCGGGGTGCGTCTTCCCGGCGTCTGGCGCAATGTCCCCGCTGCGCTCCTCGGACACATAACCTGCGCGAGACTGCAAGGCCTCTGCGATCCACGCCGACGTGCTCGGCAAGTGCATCAGAATGTCCGTATCTGGTGCGTCGTCAATCTCGACCGAATAGCACGCTATGTCCGGCGTGAACTCGAGGCGCGGGCGGAGGAGGGAGACGACGTTGGACTGTTGTCAGCCTGAGAAAGACGAGAAGGACTCACAATGCCGCGCTCGCGCAGGCCCTCCGTGTCCATCGCCGACACGAGGTCGCCGATCCACAGCCCATCGACGACCTCGTTCATGTGCTCAATCTGCGTGTCCTCGTACTCAAACTCCTCCTCTTCTTCTTGTTCTGCCTCGTCCTCGGCTTGGGCCAAAAACTCCTGCTCCTCGGGATCATCCCACCAAGCCTGCCGCCGCTGCACAACAGCAGGCGGCGGCCGAGTAGCCGCAATCTCAGCCAGCTTCTTCGCGGCCCCAGCGAGCGTGCCCGTCTCCTCGACTTTCTCAAAGACATCGTCGATAGCAATCGCGTCCGACTTGGCCGCGTCGGCAGGCGGCACGTCCGCCTGCGTCGAGGCCGTGCGTGACGGCAGCTCGGGACGCCGGAGCGAGGCTGACCGCGAGAGGCCCGAGCGTGACATTGTGTTTTGAGAGGTAGTGAGCAAAGGTGATTCTGACACCGACGCGCCGACGCGAGGTAGGTTTGGGTCTGACGTAGCCTGCCGGCACCTCCTGCGGCCATGATTTCTTTTGAGTCATGGAGACTGCGCACTGCATGCTGATGTGGAGTAGGTGGAGCTGAGCCGTCTATGGCATGCACAGATGACTGGGTGGCCGACTCGGCTTTGACTCGGCGCACACCGAATGGCTGTACAAGCTGAGTAGCTGTGCAACAACAAGCCCGTCCCGAGACCCAGGGCCTCCCGTTATATCATCATGCCCCCGCCATCACATCAAGCATAATCTGCCCCACCCACTTCCCCATGGTGACCAAGGACGTCATGATAGACGCACAGGCGTTCCCGAAATTTTCAACGCGATAGTCGAAGCGGCGCCGCACGCCTCGCTGCTCGCGCTGAGCGCGGCGTGTCGGGATCTGCGCGCGCGGGTGGACAAGGCAATGCTGGCGCACGTCGTAGCGACCTCGCACGCGCTCGTGACGCCCACGAACGAGCGCATACCCGCCCTCCACGCCCTCTGGGACAACAGCCCCCTAGGCGACCCAGAGCATGAGCTGCTGCCCGTCGAGTGGGCGCTGCTCTGTTCGATATTCGAGCATACCCGCCTGCTCGACTATGTCCTCCACAACGGCATGGACAAGTACATGAGCACGTTGTGCGGGCGTCTGCCCCAGATTCCCACAATCAGAGTCCTGGACGACACGCATGGCGAGCTACGCCACTTGCTCGCGCCGCGAGACTACGCACAGACGTGGATCAACTTCCAGGCCCTCAACGACTTTTGCGCGCAGAGCGCGCGCTGGATCATTGTGGCTGGGGCGGGGTTCGTGACGCGCGGATCGCACTCCTATCAAGACCGCAAGCTGCCAAACGAGGTCGTGCTTGTTTGCCTCGATGGGTTGGAGGACGTCGACGCAGTCACGGTGCTAAACTTGCTGGCGTACTTGGTGGACGAGGCGGTGGACGAATCTCGTGAGGATGGGTTGGAGGACTCTGGTGGCGAGGGGTTGGAGGACTCTGGTGGCGAGGGGTTGGAGGACTCTGGTGGCGAGGGGTCGGCGGACTATGGTGACGAGCGGTCGGAGGACTCTGAGCAATTCGATGGCAGGTTCACCGTTGTGAATGCGAGAGCGGCTGCGGAGCCCATGTGGATGGGGAACACCTCGTACTTGGAGGGGTGGGTAATGGAGTATAATGGCCTTGATCGATGGGTCGAGCCTGGCCTAGTTCGAGTTCTGGATTGGGAGGACTGGAGGGACGTGGTCGGTGAGGACGAGTGTGAGCTGGTGAGGAGGGCTGGCGAGGATAGGGAGAGGATTACGGCGTCTATCACGCACGCAGAATAGGTCCCCTGTGCAAGTCCGGCATGATGCCGAGCTAACAGAACATCAACTCGACGCCTCCAAGCCGACCCCAAGTGACTGGAAGGTTCGCAGTGAGCATGTACAGCGGACGGTTCGATCCAGAGCTGGACTGTGGGGCCGAGGGATACTAAGAAACCCGAACGTCCTCGATGAAGCTGCGCTGGTAGTCGCTGACCTCTTCGCGCGACTCCCTCCAGTTCTCCGATCTGCCACCAGCGACAGCTAGGCCTGTATCCGCGCCGAGGTGGCGACAAGTACGGCGACTGCGTCCACTGCGGCCATGACGCGTCCCTCTCGTGGACTGCCCGTTCGACAACGCCGTCAACCTAAAGCTCACGCTGCAGCAACGTCACAGCCTGGCGATGGTAGCAAGTGTGTCCACCAGTAAATCCGCCTCGAGTTGCTCTCAATTGCCATGTCAGCGTTGTAAGCGACACCCAACTCCCAACCACGTCCAACTTGTCCTTCTCCGCCACATCTCCCAGGTTCCGTCCGACCCATCCGTTGACTCCCCACGCTGCTTGCGCGCCTCCGTGTTATGCTATTCATTCCCCTACGTTACGCTTCAGACTCTAGATGCCCTCTGCCTGTCAGCCATGCCCATGTCCACACTCACGAGAAAGAGCAGCGTTGTAGCGGTTGACCCGGGTGGCGGCGGTGAAGTCGATGGTCTTGTCTCCAATGTCGACAAGGAGGCCGCCCATAACCGAGGGCTGGACACGGTTGTGGAACTTGAGGGTCTTGCCGGCAGCGAGAGACGAGCCGTTGAGGGCCTTCTCGAGGCGCGACATGGTCGACTTGTCGAGGGGCTCGGCAGAGGTGACGGTGACCTCGAGCTCTCCCCGGTACGCGGCCATGAGCGAGTTGAAGTCGGCGAACACCTTGGGGGCGGACGAGAGGCGGCCGTTCTCGGAGAGGACGCTGAGGAGGTTCAGGAGGAGGGGAGAGGTGCCGGAGGGGATGACCTTCTTGAGGGCCTCGGAGCGCTCGGAGAAGGAGAGGGTGGGGTTGTCTGCGCGGGGGAGTGGGTGCGGACGTAGTGAGCAAGGCAGGAAGAATAGCGTCAGCCCAGTCCTCGCGCATCTCAATCTACACACCAAGAAGAGACGAGAGCTTCTCGTCGGACTTCAGCTTGGCGGAGAAGCCCTCAATGTCCTTGGCCAGAGCCTCGAGGTCCTTGGAGGACTTCTTGAGGGCAGCAAGGTAGGCCGAGGTCGCGTAGGTGCCGGTCAGCGAGTTGAGCTGGATGGGCGCCTGGGGTTAGTACAGACGGTTCAAGGGGTGTGGATTGGGTCTATCCCTGCGCGTTCCGTGCGCTTCCTCGTGCATCATGTTCTCCAGTCGCGCAGACTCTCAAGCAGATACTGCTTGTGATGCGCGCGCCGAACGGCTTTCTCCATCTCCGTTGCCCCGACACTCCTCGGCTCCTCCTCCTGACGTATACGGATCGACGATACCCACCTTGACGTTCGCGGCGGCGGTGGCGTAGCCGCGGCGGAGGACGGTGCGGGCGATGGAGGCCATTTTGAGAGTGGTGGGTGGTGGTGAGGAGAGGGGGTTTGGCAGTGAGGAGGCTTCGGTTGCCAGCAGCGAGCAGCGAGCAGCAGCGGTCGGCGCGGGAGCATTCCTGGGCGAATAGACCCGAGGCCAGCTGGGAGAGGCAGGGATAATACCGGAGAAGCCACGTGTTGTGGCACCTGCCTTTTCTCCTTATTTAGCCCCCACTCGGACGGGCGATTGCGGACGGGCAGGCCAGGTCACGTGCCTTGTACCTGTTTGCCTCTGCAGCACCGTCCCGGCGGCGGTTTCAAAGTGGGTCCTCGCTGTCGGCCGTTAATCCCCCCTCGTACTCTGCAGCGAGCTCATCGTCACCGTCTCCGACTCCGAAAACTAGACATCACCCATCTCACGTAGCCTGTATCGAGAGGATCGCCGCGCACATCGTCCTCGCCACCCGCGCATCACCGGCACACACCCCCCACTCTCACCTCTCACACACCACCCCCCCGCAGCGATCCACCCGGCCGCACGTCCCTCCGCCGCTGTTTTTCCATCGCCTCACCCCCCCTCGTCCGAGCATCCACGGCGCCGACATGAACTCGGCTCTCCCGCTCTTGTCCCTCCTGCCGAATGGCAACTACGGCAACAGCCCGAGCTTTGGCGAGTCCTCCCTCTCACGCGGCTACGGCGACTATGTCGGCGGCGGGTCCGACAGCGAGAGCGGCGCAGGGCAGGGGCTCGACTTTTCCTACCCGTACCCGGACGACCTGGGCTTTGTGGCCAGCCACGGGCACTACTCGCGGCCGTCCAGTGCGCAGGAGAGCTCGCAGAGCACGTCCAGCTATCCCCATCTCGTACAGCCTGATTTCGCCTCCCACGCCCACAACGGCTATCGCGAGCACAACGGGACCGCACACAGCGACCGCTTCCTCGACCTCGACCTCGGCCAGCCCGGGCCCTCGACGTACCGCCACGGCAGCGGGCTGTACTCTGGCTCGGAGGCGTCGCACGAGGACCCGTCCAGCGGCTTTGTAGAGTCCCGTGACGACGACGTCAAGGTGGAGCACAGCGACCCCGCCCCCGCCGACGATGGCGAGGCAGACAATGAGGAGCCCCTCTACGTCAACGCAAAGCAGTACCACCGGATATTGAAGCGCCGTCTGGCCCGCGCGCGTTTGGAGGAGCTCAACCGGCTCGTACGCAGTAGGAAGGTGGGTCTCGTTTCTCTGCATATCTGACCGCAGCCGTACCTGCACGAGTCGCGACACCGGCACGCCTGCAGCCGCCCGCGCGGCAAGGGCGGGCGCTTCCTGACTGCCGACGAGATCGAGGCGCTCAAACGCGAAGAGGCCGCAAAGGAGAACGGCAGCGGGAGCGCAAGCATCGAAGGCGACGGCAGCGGGAGTGCCAGCGCCGAGGCGAGCGCCGAGGGCTCTCCGAACGGCGCAGCGTGATCATCTCCATCTATCCTATCCATATCCTTCTCCTCCGAGCGCCCCCTTTGCGCCAGGCTTGCGCAGGCTCCACTCGGCTATTCGCCGTCCGCGGCCCCACTTCGATATTCAACATAGATAAAAGTCCACCTTGTGTGTACTGATAGAGACTAGTTTGGGCGCTCTGCAGAGCAATGCTACACTGTTGTGCGCTGCTGGGGAGGAGGCTGCAGTTGGGGGCAGTTTGGCCGCAGGATTGCCCGAGCCGACGTCGGCAATTGCCGGGGCACGTGCTGGCGGGTCGATTGGCCCAAGTATTTGATCGTGCCTTCCTCGCTGTAATCTGGGGCCAATGGCGACCAGGAACTCGACCTCACCTGACCGATGTTTGTGGTCAGGATCGACGCTATGACGCGTGCGAGGTTGCCGAGGCGGGGGGGAGGGGGGACGGGCGAGGGCGATGGTGACGGCGGTGATGGCGACGGCCGTGGCGATGACAACGATGATGAGAAACAACACACCCGACAGACACGTACAACATGCATGCAGTACAGCAGATCAGTCCCAGTCCGCTCCCGGATGGGCGCCCATTTCTCCTCCTGCGCTCGAGAGCTTAGGATTAAGGATGACAAAGGGTGGGATCATCATCTCTGCTGGTGATGGTGGGGAGTGGGTATAGAGGTGAAGTGGGGGTATAAATGCGTGGATATGGACAGAGTGCGGGGTGACGGAGGACCTGGGGCAGCAAACGATGTCCTGGCGCGGCGGAACGACCTGGACTGCAAGCTCGACAGCAAGGGGAGGGCGCCTTGACAGCCATACACGGTGAAGGCGACAATGAATGCGGCCTGGACGTATGCCAGGCTACTCTGGCGACGCGCCCGAGCGGTCCATCATCTCCATGCCCTGCTCAGGCATGGTGTTGTTGGGATTGTCGGGGTCGTCCTCGGCGTACGTCTCGTTCGGCACTGGCGCATCGAAAGGGTCAGCAGGCGCAGAGGGCGTGGCCTGGCGCTGACGTTCGAGGTGACGACGGAGATGCTCCGAGCGGGGCTGGAGCTGGGAGTTGGGGCGCAAGGAGGGTGAGGGTGGTGACGGCGGACGCTTCGAGCCCTGAGGTTAGTTGGGTCATGCTGGACAGAGCTGGAGGACCCGTGGTGGAGGAAGGTAGGCGGGGGAAGACGATGATAAGTGCCATCCTTGCGGGCAGACGGGGATTAAATGACAGCCTGCAACGAAGGAACAGCGAGGAAAGACTCACAGCCATGACAGGCGGCACCTCCTTTCCATCCTGCCTCTCAACGATAGCCCCCAGATTCAGCTCGTCCCACTTATCCTCCGCGACCCGCGGATCGAGTAAGCTCGCAACAGCATGCTGGAGATTGTGCGTCCGCTGCTGCGACTGCCGCTCGCTCTTGGACTTGGCCGGGCGGCCGTAAGGGTAAGAAGGGTGCAGCTGAGACGGGAGCACCTCGTCAGCGTCCAGTCGCGGCGGCTCGAGGAAGGGCGGCACATCAATGTTCTCTGCGAAACCGGGCAACGGCTCGTCCCATTTGTCAAACTGCGCCTTCTCATTTGCTAGCAGCGCGAGGATGTGCTCGTCTGTCGCGTGCAGGTGCGTGAAGCGCGCATCCTGTTGTCAGCTGGGGAAAACATTGGACAGCTGGACGTACAGTGATGCTTGTGGTCATGTTGATGCAGAGGTGCGAGTTGCTGTTGGTGGCTTGCGGTAAGGCGATAGATCACGTGATAATGGTTCTGGGGCGTCTCCGCCTCGGTCGGTGGAGGTCTCAATATTTCGGATCATCGCCGCACATGACCATCCACGAACGCAACAATGTTCGCCCTCGAGCGCAACGCCGCTCGTACAGGACCGTGGAAGAGGGAGATCTGTCGCCAAATAGCCCGCTACTCGACCGAATCAGGCGAGGGCAGCAGCTCCAGCGCTGAATCCTCCTCTTCCGCTTCGACGTCCAAACCTACAGCCAGAAATCAGGAAGCGATCGAGCAGCTCTGGGACCGCGTCCTGCGCGCACCGTGAGCTTAACAAATTAGTGACAAGCTGACAAACAGAGCAGCAGTCCACTCGGCGTCGCCCCAGACCGCCCGCCCGCAGCCGTCGCTGCTCGCCTCCTCGACCCCGTCTCCGCGCACGCTAAAGGGCACGCGTACACAGCGACACCGCGCAGCAGGCCAGACGCCACAAGAGGCCAAAGGCGTCAACGCGGCCCTGGCCCAGATCTTCCAGCACCTCCAGTCCACGTCCTCGCCCAAGATCGCGCAGCCGGGAAAGTCGTGGGCCGAGCTGCTGCGTCCGCCGCAGGGCTGGCGCTCTGGCCCGCGGGTGGAGGATGACACACCCGAGCTGGCGCTGCAGATTGACGCATTGGCCGAGGAGCTCGCGGCGCTGTCGACGCCGAACGAGGTCGTGCAGTGGGCCAAGGACCGGGTGTTCGTGCGAACGCCAGATGGCAAGCCGAGTAACTCGCCGCCGCCGAAGCGATGGCCTGGCGACGGCGCGTTTGCCCCGCGCGCAATGTGGCCCAAGACCTATCCTCGCGCTCTGGCAGCGCTCATCCGCACGCTTTGGGTGCGCCTGAACTCGCCCCATCTGGCTCTGGCAATGTTTGAGCACGCGCGCAATCTTGGCGTCGAGAGTTATCTCGCTGGCTGCCAGACGAGCGCTTACAACGAGCTTATCTGCGTAAGGTGGGAAGCGTTTAGGGATCTGGGCGGCGTGCTGGCCGCAGTGAAGGAGATGGAGGCGCACGCCGTCGCGTGGGACCGCGGCACGAGCGAGGCTGTCGGTGCGGTCGTCTCGAGAGTCGCGCGCGATCTGCTCGAAAACCGCGGCCGCGAGCGATGGGGCACCGAGGCATACTCCCAACTCGCCGAGCTCGAGGCGTTCGTCCAGCGCGACACGGCGCGGCACGACGCGGCGTACGTGCGCAATGTCGGCGTCAAGCGCGCCATGCGGCAGGGGCGCGAAGTGCGCGATCCGTGGCGGCGCTACTAGGCGGCGATACTAGTTTGGTGCAGGTGCATATTGTACAACATGGCATTACTCTATCATGAAGACGCGGCTATGACTCGCCGGCGGCCAGACGCGCCTGGCTGCTCGCAAAGAGCTTCTCCTGCAACGCCTGCAGCTCCTCGGGCGTCATGCCGTTCGTATCGGGCTGGTTGCGCTGGCGCTCCTTCTGCGACTGCTTGAACTCGGCGTGCGAGTCGTCAACTTCTGAGCAGAAGGATTCAAAGCCGAGTTGCTGAAATTAGCTTTGCGTTCTGGTTGAGGGCAAGGCTGCGGCGCGTCGTAGATTGCACACAGCATACGCAGCCCGACGTAGTCGTAAGATTCCCGATGTAACCAAGCTGAGACGACGAGACCGCATGGTAACAGGAGCCCCAGGTGGTGAGACACCTAAGGATGTGAGACGGTCTCAGAGCACCTGCGAATGCTGCCTGCCACCACCAACGACCCACGCGACTCACCTTCAATGCCTCCAAGACGTGTTCTGGCGAGATGGTCTTCTTGCTGCTCTCCTCGCATACAGTGTTGGATTGCGCCGAGATGAGTTTGATCCATTCTGTTGTCAGGTCCACCGCACAATGGTGGAAACTGGCGGACAGTGATGCGTGCAGCACAACACCAAGCGGCCACACCGCATCCATGCGCCTCCTGGACTCACCGACGCAGCAGTCGACGATAATCTCCTTCGTGTCCTTCGCGCAGCTCAGGTCCTCCGGGAGCATCTCTGCCGTCAGCCCAACCCACTCAACAAAGGACTCACCCGAGATGAGCTTGTACACCGTGGCCTTGGGGAGCGTGTGCTCGTCGTCGCCCGTGAAGCCCTCGCGGTCTGACATCGTGAATCTTCTTCTTCCACAAGCGAGAGCAAAGGGGCAGACGGCGGGCGATGGACGCTGGATGGATGGAGGAAAACAGTGTTGTGTCACCGCTGTACCGCTGGGACCAAACTTGTATTTATCTCCGCCACCCAGCCGCTGGTTAGTCCTCCACTTTGATCGCTTTTGTCATTGTACTTGGCCACTACCAGCAGACGACAGAGATTGAGAGACCATGGCGACAGTGGGCAGGACCAAGGCCGTGCATGGCGGTGACCCGCAGGTGAGCTTGCTGGCTTGGGGGAGCTGACAACAGAACTTGATCGAAAAGGTCATCCGCGCACGTATCTATGACTCGACGTACTGGAAAGAGCACTGCTTCGCGTTGACTGGTGAGTGGGGATACGGCTGAGTGCTGGGCGGCTCCTTCAGCTTGAGTGTGCGTGGACGAGTTGCGAATAGAACGCGCACTCTCTGCTGCTCAAGTTCACTGGACCTTTGATGGCAGGGCTGACTTCAGCCGAGAGCATCATCGACAAAGCCATCGTGCTCAAGTCCATAGGCGGCGTGTACGACCGCCAAACACCTACAGCATTCATGTGCCTCCTCCTGCGTCTGCTGCAGCTGCAACCAGAACCCGAGATCCTGTTCGAGTACCTGCTGGCGGAAGAGTTCAAGTGAGCCTCCCTCTTACCCTTCCCTTGTCATCTCAGTCTCTGACCCCAGATACCTGCGCGCGCTGGCAGTAATGTACATCCGCCTAACCTTCCGCTCGATGGAGGTGTACGAGCTCCTCGAGCCGCTGATGAAGGACTACCGCAAGCTGCGCTACCACCAAGTGGGCGGATACCATCTGACGACGTTCGACGAGTTCATAGACGACCTCCTGACCAAGGACCGCGTGTGCGACATCATCCTCCCGCGCCTGACGCAGCGCAAGGTTCTGGAGGAGGTCGAGGGACTGGCGCCTCGGAAGAGTTTGCTGGATGAGCCGCTTCCAGAGGAGGCAGGGAGCGACGACGAGGCGCCGAAGCGGAGACGCGGGTCGCCGAGCAGTTCTAGGTCGTCATCGCCTGATATGCGCGGGCGCAGTCGGTCGAGGTCCATGTCGTCTGCGGGATCACGTTATGTGTCCAGGAGTCCAAGCAGGAGCGACTCCGAGGATGGCGGCGAGGTGGGCGACACCCGAGTGCGGTACGTTTCGCGAACGCCAAGTCTGTCGCCCGACAGGGCCGCGGCGATGCAGGAGGACAAGATCGAGGGCGACGTGTAGTATTATGCAGCTTATATTTTCAACCACGCGCTGATGTAACAATGCATCATCTCTATCGCCGCGGCGCCTCCATGCGCCCCTCCAGCTCGTCAACCTTGCCCGCGAGCTTCGTCGTGTTGGTGTCGATGGAGTGGATGGCGCGGAGGTGCGCGCCGAGAATGGAACTCAGCTGGTTGATCGGGTCCTCGGGCAGGTCCTGGTTCTGCGCTGCCTCCGCTGCGGTCGGCGCGGCGGGCGAGCTCGCAGCCGCCGTAGTGTGCACGCTGAGCTTGTTCACCTCCTCGATCATCTGCGACAGGTTGCGCGAAATGTCGTCCAGCTGCTTGTTCATCTCCTCGGCAAGGTTGTAGCTCTTCTCCCGCTCCTGGTCTGCTGGCAGCTTGGCCACGAGCGGCTTCGTGTCCTTGTCGGTGAATGCGGCAATCTCGCGCTCGTAGTGCGACAGCATCGCGTCCAGCTGCTTCTGCTGCGACTCGATGTAGTCCAGATTCCGGTCCAGTGCCGCCTGGTTGCTTTGCGCGTCCAGCACCTGGCGGTGGAGGGTAGTGAGCTGCGGTCAGCGTCAGACTTTCTGCGCCAGTAAGCTCAGTCACTAGACCCACCTGGTTGCCATTCCGCACCAGCACCTTGTCCCACTCCCGCACCTCGCCAGCCTGCTTCTCAAACTCCTTGACCTGCGCCTCGAGGTCCTTGCTCCAGCCATCGACAATGTCCTCGAGCGTCTTGCCGCGCAGAAGGTTCGGCGCAGGCTCGCTCGGCTGACCCTTCTCCGTAGCGGCGCCAGGCGCAGGCGTGCCGGGCTTGGCGGCCGGCGTGCCGCCCATGCTTATCGTGGCGGCGGGCGTAGCGGCACCAGTCCCAGTCGCACTGGCCGGCTTGCCGAACAGACTGCCAGCTGCTGGTGCGGCGGCGTCGGCAGGCTTGTCAGCTGGCTTGGCGCCAAAACCACCGCCGAACAACCCGCCAGGTTTCGGTGCCTCGGCAGCCTTGTCGTCCTTCTTCTCCTCGGCGGGTTTGGCACCAAAGAGACCACCAGCTGGCGCGGCTGGTGCTGCCGCAGGCTCTGCGGGCTTGGCAGCGTCGCCGGCTGGCTTTGCGCCAAACAGTCCACCGCCGCTGAACAGCCCGCCGGCTGCAGGAGCTGGCGCATCCTTCTTCTCCTCCGCAGGCTTCGCGCCGAAGCCAGCAAACAGACCTCCAGCGGGCGCAGCAGGCTTGGGCGCCTCGGTCGTAGGGGTGGTCGACGCCGGTGCGCCGAACAGAGATGGCGCCTTTGGTGCCTCCTTGCTCGCGTCAGCTGGAGCAGCGGCCGGTGCGTCTGGCTTGGCTCCGAAGCCGCCAAAACCAGTGAAGCCTCCAGCAGCAGGAGCAGCAGGTGCGGCGGGCGGGGCAGCTTGGGGAGTTGTGCTACCACCCGCATTGCCGAATAAGCCGCCAGCAGCAGGTGTAGACGTCCCAGACGCAGGCTTGGCGCCAAACAGACCACCAGCAGCGGGTGCAGCCTCTGCAGGCTTGTCAGCCGGCTTGGCACCGAAAAGACCACCGCCAGTGGCAGGAGTAGTAGAACCAGATGCAGCTGGTGCACCGAACAGACTGCCAGCGGGCTTGGCCGCGCCACCGCCAAAGAGGCCGCCGGCCGGCGCGGTCGTCGGCGTCGTGCTGCCTGCCGCAGGTGCGCCGAAAAGAGGCTTCGCGGGCGTCGCAGTTCCAGAAGCAGGGGCAGAGCTTGACTCGGCAGGCTTTGCGCCAAACCCTCCTCCAAACAGGCCACCAGCGGGTGCCGCAGGAGCGGCTGCTGGGGTGGTCGACGCCGCAGCGCCGCCGAAAGAGAAGCCTCCAGCAGGCTTAGCGGGGGCGGCACCAGCAGCAGGCTGGCCGAACAGCCCACCAGACCCAGAAGCAGCAGGTGCTGCGGGCTTGGCGCCGAACAGACCTGTTGTTGGCGTGCTGGTGCCGCTGTTGCTCGCGCCGAACAGACCTCCGCCGGCAGCCGGTGCGCTCGAGGCCGGTGCGCCGCCGCCAAACAAGCTCCCGCTGGCCGGTGCGCTGCCTCCTGCGGCGTTGTTCTGGCCGAACAAGGACGCTCCCGAGCTAGCTGCTGGTGCAGCGGAACCACCGCCAAAGAGCGAGCCGCCTGCTGCGGGCGCGGCGTTGTTGTTCTGGCCAAAGAGGCTACCGCCTGCGTTCGTGTTCGTGTTCGCGGCAGCGCCGAATAGACTCCCGCCTGCTGGTGCCGAGCCTGATGCGTTGTTGTTGTTGGCTGAATGTTAGCTCGTTCACCGCGACCAGCTCACCTGCTCCACCAAAGGAGAAGCCGCCGCCAGGCTTCTGACCAAATCCTGCAAATCCAGCTGATGTCAGTTCTTTCGGACAAGCTCAACTCACACATCGTCGCTGTGGATTGCAGAGAGGAGTCGATGGAGAGTCAGAGGCGTCAGTGATTGTTGCTCTGAACCTTTGTGGCGTGCCTAAGTTCACAAGGCGCCAAAAGCCTCCGCGCGCCTGATCACTTGCCACCGAAAAGTACCAACTTGGACGTGATCGTTGTTGCTGTCCATCCATCAACAATGTCTGCGGTCACTGTGAGTGTCTAGTCTGCGGACAGGCGGCTGTCAAAGCGGATAAAGACGGCAGCTGTTCTTTACCCAGGATGCGAGCTGCGCTGACGCCAGCCTGTCAACCCACGACCATTCCTCCAGGACCTGACCGGCAAGACGGTGTCGGTCAAGTTGAAGTGGGGCTTGGAGTACCGCGGCTTCCTCGTCTCGACCGACCAGTACTTCAACCTCCAGGTAAGCTTGAGGAACGTTGCTTCAGCTGACAGCAGTTGACAAGCACGGAGGAGATCGAGAATGGCAAGAGCAACGGGCAGCTCGGCGAGGTCTTCATCCGGTGCAACAACATCCTCTACATCAGGTGCATTGGGGCGCATCTGCGCAGTGCTGACGACAGGGAAGCAAAGGATTAGCGCGATCGCGAGAGGGGGAGGCATAGCGACGAGATGTCCAAAACGTAGGGGACATTGTCCCGACCACATGGTGTCGCTGGACGGTGACAGTGATGCTACGATATCCTGGTTCTGCTGTACGGTGTTTTGTGCAGCTATCGGCGGACGAGGGCCTTGTCACCCGGAGAGGGGACACGGCTGCCAATGGGCTTGTGGACAACATCAGTCCTGTGGATCACCTAACACAGTCCTGTGGATCACCTCACCCAGCTGACATTAAAGAGTGCATTCTATTGACATCCATCCTATGCTCCGAGAAATGTTGTATGGGTCTAGGTGATCACTGCTTGATCTCAACCTTGGACACGGCGTCGGCGAGGCTGTTGTGTTAGTTCGGGCTCATCGTCGCACTTACTCATCAGCATCCTGGTCAGAGACTTCCGGGAGCCTGCCACCGTCATCGACACCAGCAGCGACGCCGTCGTCCTCGCCAGCTTGGGCCTCGGGGGTCTCCTCCTCGTCAGCCTCCTCCTCCTCCGCCTCTTCCTCCTCGCTCTCGTCCTCCTCATCAGATACCGGCTCCTCCATGTCGTCGACTGTTGTCAGCAGTGATCGGGTGGCCATGCTCACGGTCATCCAGAGCGTCCTCGTGGCCGTGCAGTGCCAGCGCCTTCCGGACCTCCTCGATGCAGTCATCCTCGGCGTCGGCCTGGTTGCCGTTCAGCTCCAGCGTGGTGAGCTGAGTCAGATGCTGCGAAATGGCAACAGCGAGGATCTCGATCGTGCGCTTGTCAAACTCGCCATACTGCAGCTTCAGAACCTCGAGCTTGGGATTAGATCCGGCCTCCAAGCTGCTCGCGAGGGCGATACCGCCAGCCTTGCCGAGCAGGCAGTCGCTGAGGTTGAGGTGCTTGAGGTTGGACCAGTGGTTCAGCACACCAACAATAGCACGCGTGCCGCTGCGCGTCGCCGTGTTGTCCTGCAGGTCCAGCACCTCGAGCTCGGGGCACTGTGCCAGCCCCTTGGCGAGCGCCGCGATGCCCTCCATGCGAATGCCGTTCTGGGGCATGCGCACCTCGCGCAGCGAGCCGTGCGCGGCGAACGCCTTGGCCCAGGCCGGTGCGCTCCCGTTCTCCAGGCGGTTACGCCCACACACGACCGTGCGGAGCTGGCTCTTGCGGCCCGCAGCCTTGAGCCGCTGTGCGTTCTCGTAAATTGCGTTGGCGATCTCGGTGCCGCCCGCTGGGCCCATGCCGTTGTTGTTCAGCTTGAAGACCTGGTACACCTGGTTCTGCTCCAGGAAGGGCACCATGGCGTGCGCGCAGCGGCCGCCAAAGGCATTGTCCGAGAGGTCGAGCTCGACCAGCTCCTCGTGGTCGATGAGGGCGTTACAGAGTGCCAAGAGTGCCTGCGGGAGCTCAGAGACGAGGCGGCCGGTGAAGATGTCCGCGAGGTCGACAATCTGTATCAGCTCTGGGGAAGCCATAAGCTACCTTGAGGCTCTTCTTCTCCTTTAGGACGGCGGCAATCGCCTCGCACGCCTCGACACCTAGCGAGTTGCCACCAAAGTGGACCTCCTCGACATCGTTGAGCTCAGCCAGCTCTGTGAGGTACGGCTCGAGCTCGGCCTTGGTGTTGGCCTTGAGGTTCTTGCCGAGGATGGAGAACACCTTGCCGTTGACAGACGACATGCTGCTGTGCTGTTATGGGGACAATGGAGAAGTTACAAAAAGTTGGGAGATCATCATCAGGAACGGTGTTGTTGGGTGGCGGGAGCGGAAGCAGATTGGCAGCTACGACCACGGACGCTCCAAGTGACATGTGCATGCAATGGAGACTACTGCTTTGGCATATGCTTGTCTTGAGACTGGGCGTCAGTGCTCTTCTAACGATATACGTACCCAAGGAACGTCGCCCTTTCCATATGGGCGTGGTGGACGCTTGTGGGCCGCAACTGTATCTGCCACCTGTTTTGTCCGCGTTCGAGCTGTGGTCAGGTGGAGGCTCAAATGTCACGACCTACGCAGAGGGAAGACGATACCGAGCTCGTAGTTGCTAATCTGCTGTGTAAATATGGGCTTGAGACTCAGCTTACGTTAAGAGTTGCAGGGGTGTTCTTGAAGTTGACCGTCCCCTGCGCTTCAGCAAACTGTCAGTTGGCCCACTCACCCATGCAGAAGGAGAGAAGTTATGGCTCCCCACGTACACCCAGCCTCCAACGCCCTCGTTCACGTTCGTCATGTCATCTGCTTTCCGCTTGCCATTGGCAGAAGACGAAAACCCAAGGGGTGATGATGACGGCTCGAATGTGGCAATCAGCATCTAGGGATCAGCCCATACCCACGGCAGCACCTACTTTAGTGTGCATCAACACGCCGCCACGCTTCGAATTTGCGTCGTGAAAGAGCTGTGCAGTCTTCTCAGAATAGGAGGCGCCGCTGAACATGGTGCCTCCGCCAAGTCTCCCTCGGATACTATTGTCGACCGTGGCAAGCGAAGGAAAGACGACCTTGAGCGGTGGCCAAGACAGATATTTGCCGGCTTTGGATAGAGTCTGCAGGTCCTTGCCGGTGCAAAGCTGGTAGAAGATGTTGTACCAATCAATGGCGTAGCGTCCCAATGACGAGCCCTGCGATGAGACGTGAGCAAACCCTGCACTCACTTGATACTCTGCCTCTACCACCTCATTCTTGCCTGGCTGCCACCCCTCCTCGGCCAGGATCTTGCCCAACCGGCAGATACCAGATGTTGGCATCATGTTGAACCCGCGATATGTGCCGGGAATGCTCATGACGATCCGCACCGCAACTCGGCTCCAGTCGTATTTGGAAAATTGCTCAAAGTTCTCAGCCGCGGATATTGGAATGGAGCTCGACCGAGGATGATGGGCATGGAGGAACTTGAGTGCCTTGTAAATCTTGAGATGCTGAAACAGCAGGCGGAACTGATCAGGAAAGTCAGAGGCGGACGAGCTTTGGACAGCGGCGCCACCCAGCCGTCGACCGATGGGAAGGAAGTCCTGCACGAAAACGGTCTTCAGTCAGCACGTCGAATGCACCGCAGGCTTACATTCTCAATTGATTCCCAGTCGTAGTCGACCATGTTGCAAGTCATGATGACCACGCGCAAACGACCCGTCCGGTACCAAATCTTCCGTCAGAGGGATCACTCTCATGCCTCACCCAAGCATATTTCATGTGCTCAGAGCCCGACTTGCCATCCATAGTGGGGTAGCAGTGGACAGAGCCATCTCCGAGGGGTTGTAACTTGCCCTCCATAGCCTTCTTCTCAATGAAAGAGGAGGCTGGCGGACGTAGAACGCGTACTGTTGGGCAGTCGTCTGGTCGGGGAAGGAATGATTCTGTCCATTCGAGATCCCAGCAGAAACTGGAGAGGATGAGGAGCGACATTTGAGAAGTCTGCAGTCAGCCTTGGAGGACATCGAAACATACTCCTGCAAAGACATCCCGTGGGCTGAAGGTTCGCTCCTTGGAAGGACCGCCTATTCGTAGAGAGACATGTCGCAGCTCTCCATCTAGGAAGTACTCGCCGGCAGCATCAGTTGGGAAGGGACCCGTCGACTGGAGAGGGTGGTTTGGAAGCCGTGAGCCACTGCTCTGTGTCTTGAACTCGGGATGGTCACTCCTGGTCGTCTTAACATTCGTAGTTCGCGTTGAGGATTCCGCGGGACGAGTGGGCGGTGTGGGCACCGGTTCTTTGCAGGTGGCGCCATTGGACGTAACTGGCGTAGCGCTCTCCGTCCCAGAGCGGACAGCCTGTCGAGCGAGACGCTCACGTTCGAGCTGCGCTCGGTCAATACCGAGCGCTCCCAGTCCAAGCCCGACCAAAGGACCAGCTGCATTCAGTTTTGGCTCCGTTTGTTCAGGCTTGGTCTCTGGAACAGGCTGCCGCGGTCGCACAGGCGATTTTCCCTTGTTAACGAGCTTTCGACGCTTACTCTCGCGCTCTTGTAGCTGTCTTTCACGCTCGGCCTCTCGTGACGCTTGCAGAGCAGCATTTGCCTGCTCATACTCGTCGTCGTCGGAGTCTTCCACGATTTCAGCATTCTGCTCCTCGGCCATGGATGCAGCGAGTGCCCTGATGTCAGCGGCTCTCATATATTCACCCACTCTGCGAGCATCTTCCTCTCCTCCTCAGGCGTGTCCTCTCGAGCTGGACGCCGCTGGGGCTGGGAAGTTTCCGCCGAAGACGCCTGAAGTGCTAGTTGGAGCTCCTCGTCGTCTTCATCATCGATGACTATTGGAGCCTCACGACTCAATCCTTCATTGGCTTTGTGCTCTTCCGCCGACAGAGCTAGTGCTCTGGTACAGTGAGCGGGGATAAACACAGTGACTAACCTCGCCAGTTCGTCGTCCTCATGCGATGGGCGAGTGCTTGCCGCCGCACTGGGCGCAGCAACCCGCCATGTCCTCCAGGCAGCTCTGTAAGTAAGTAGCTACTCTACGTTTGATCTACCTTCTGATCTCCTCCTCGTCGACGGACGGGTCGATGTCGCCAAATGTCTGGAGGATATAGGCGTCGAATTCATCGTTCTGGCCTGGCCGTGGAACGGGCGTGGAGTCGCCAAAGCCAAACCCGAGTCCCTGCATGAGTCTGCCTATCAGTACCGACCTCTGTCCCAGTCATGCTCGAGCTGCTCACGATGTGGAATGGACAGTTTCAACTTCTGCGATTGTAATGACGGCAGAGTTGGGTGGCAATTCTACACCCGCTCATATCCAGGCACCAAAAGTCAGCCTGACACTGGTTGACGCGACCGCGTCGTGTATGTGCCTGGATATTAACCACCTCGTCGCTGTTGACATTCCCCTCGCCGTTTCCATCACATCCTCCATCTCCGACTCCAGTTTGGGTTCAGAACGCGCTGCATCGGGAGCTTTAGTAACAGCACTCTTGATATACCCCGAGAGTGGAGCTGCCCACGATGGTACGTGCTGTTATGATGGCATCCGCTCACAATAGCATATCAAAACGATCACCATCCAAGGGTTCAAGACGTACCGCGACCAGGTGCAGCTTGAACCTCCGTTCTCGTGGGTATAGCGATCTTGAAGGTGACTAACTCTTCTAGCCCCGGGCACAATGTCATCATCGGCCGCAATGGTAGTGGCAAGTCCAACTTCTTCATGGGTCGGTAACTTGGAATACACTGGTTGACAGCAGCAATCAGATTCGTCCTGTCAGATGCCTACACCAGCTTGTCCCGAGAGGAGCGTCAGCGCCTGCTGCACGAGGGTACGAGCACGTCCACGACTCTCTCGGCGTATGTTGAGATTGTCTTCGACAGTGAGTCCCATTGTTTCCGGCACTGACTCCCCAGACACGGACGGCCGATTTCCAACAGGCCATCCCGAGGTCTTTCTCAGACGCACCATCGGCTTGAAGAAGGACGAGTACTCGCTTGACAAGAAGAGTGTCACCAAGGCCGAGGTGATGAACCTCCTGGAGAGTGCAGGGTTCTCGCGAAGCAACCCGTACTACATTGTGCCGCAGGGACGAGTGAGCACTTGCCGATCCTCCGCCTGACCGCAGATCACTCACCTGACCAACATGTCTGAGAAGGAGCGCTTGAACCTCTTGAAGGACGTTGCTGGCACGCAAGTGTACGAGCAGAAGCGCTCCGAGTCTACCCGCATCATGGAGGACACGGAGGCGAAACGAGAGAAGATTGTCGAGCTCTTGACAAACATCGAGGAGCGTCTGGATGAACTTGAGGCGGAGAAGGAGGAGCTGAAAGAGTACCAACAACAGGACAAGGAGAAGCGCTGCCTCGAGTATGCTGTGTACAAGTATAGTGCGGATGAGCTCGAGCAAGCTCTTGCAGAGGTGCACGCCAGCAAGGATGCGAACTCGAACATCAACAACGAGAAGCGCAACGCATTCAATGACCTCGAACGGCGCGCCTTGGTGCGTGGAAATGCGGACCTTGCTAACCCCAGAAACTCGAGGACGAGCTGCAGACAGCCAAGCACGCACGGACGACACAAGAGATCTCGCGTCAACAGCTCGAGGCCGACTTGGCTGATCTCATGCGCGCGAGGACCGAGGTGGAATGCGTGATCTCGGACTACGAGCAAGCAAGCGAGAACTCTGAGACTCTGCAGATGGAGACTCGGGAGAAACTGAGTCTTCTGGAGAATCGCGTCGCAAAGGCCACCGAACGTCTGGTTGAGCTGGGAGCGGAGTTGGAGTTGCGCACGGCGGAGGAACGAGAGGCAAAGGAGCGGTATGTTGTTTCCCTTGCTTAGCTGACATCTCTAGCCTCAATGAAACTACGTCTCGCCTCAACGCTCTGTACGGCAAGCAGGGTCGCAGCAAGCAATTCAAGTCCCAGAAAGAGCGCGACCAATTCCTGAACGAGGACATCAAGCGTCTTACCTCCTATGAGAAGACGCAGGAGAAGGTCGTCTCGGATCTCAACCTTGATGTCGAGAGCGCCAGGACAAATCTCGATGACGTAGTAGAGCGTGCTGCAGCTCAAACCAACTCTGAAGCTGAGCAGCGCACTCGGTACAAGGAGCTTGGTGAGGAGATTGCCAAGCTCCAGACGGAGCATGACAACCTGATGGAGAAGAGAAAGTGAGCACTCCCGTAAATTGGCGCTGACATGAACAGAGGCCTTTGGCGCCAAGACGGCAAACTGGGCAACTCAGCTGCTAGTGCCAAGCAGGAACTGGACGATGCGGAGCGCCGGCTGCAAGGTCTGACCGACAGGGTGAGCGCTATCTACATTCTTTGCTAACCAGGCAGGATACGCGCTTGGGTCTTCGAAGCGTAAAGGCACTGAAGGAGCGCCTCAACCTGCCCGGTGTCTACGGTGCGGTGTACGAGCTCTTCACGGTGTCAGACATGTACAAGCAAGCGGTCGATGCTGTGGCAGGTGGCAGGTACGTCCATGAGTGGGTACTAGAGCTGACAGGAGCCTCTTCCACATCATTGTTGACAACGATCACACTGCGAAGACTCTTGTGGATGCAATGGTCAAGGAGAGAAGCGGCCGCCTCACCTTCATTCCGCTCAATCGCACGAAGAGCATCAACGTGCGCTACCCAACGGATGAGAACGCTGTTCCGCTTGTGCAGAAGCTTCAGTTTGACCGGACGTTCAAGGTTGCCTTCGACCAGATCTTCGGACGGACTCTGGTCTGCAGCGATCTTGTGGTCGCACGGCAAGTGGCCAAAGCACACGGCTTGAACACTGTGACCTTGGAGGGTGACAAGGCGGACAGCAAGGGCTCGATGACCGGTGGTTACCACGACGTTCGCTCCTCTCGCCTCGACACTGTCAGGCTAGTGAAGCGCTGGCGTGACACGTACGAGGCCGATGCCAAGCTCCGCGACGAGGTCAAGGACAGCCTCATGAAGATCGAGCAACAACTCACCCGGCTGAAGGGTGAGATTCAAAAACTTGAGCGGCAGCGAGCCAACATCGCCCAGACGCGCGAACACCAGTCGAAACAGACCTCGTGGACTCAAAGCGAGGAGGACCAGGCGCGGAGACGCCTCGCACGATTGGAGGAGTCACTTGCCGACGCAACCGCCCACCTTCAGCAAGCAATTGCTCAAGCGGCAGGCATGAGAGAGGAGCTTACAACGCCCCTCACGCAGCAGCTCTCGCCAACCGAAGTGCAGGAGATGGAGGACCTCACCAAAACGGAGGACGAGCAGAAGCAAGCGCTCTTGACTGCCTCACAGGAGAGGCAGAAGATCGCTTCCGAGCACAGTACCCTCAGCATCGAGTTGACCGTCGGCCTCCGACGACGTCGAGAGGAGCTGCGCGCCAAACTGGACGATCTGGAGGGCGCAACTGGTTCAGGTGTTCTGCACGCTGGCGAGATCGAGCAGCGCAAGGTCGAGCTTGATGGGTACAACCGTTCCGTGGAAGAGATCAAGGGGCAGCTGAAGAGTAGGTGTGACGCCAAACGACGCTGACCATGCAGATGCCGAGGACGAGATTACTCGACTCGATGCCGAGATCGCGCAGAAGTCAGCTGAGAGCGAGGGGATCAACGCCCAGCAGCTGGAGCAGACTCGCGCGATGACCCGAGCTCAGCGCGAACTCGACGGCTATGCGAAGAAGGTCGCGATCTTGACCGAGCGCAAGGAGAGCTGTGACATTGCCATTCGCGACCTCGGTGTCCTCCCTGAAGAGGCATTCACCAAGTACACAAGCACCAAGCAGGACAAGGTAGGCCTCTGAGCTGCGGCCAAGCTGACGGCAGATTGTGAAGCTTCTGCACAAGGTCAACGAGAGCCTCAAGAAGTTTGCGCACGTGAACAAGAAGGCATTCGAGCAGTACAGCAACTTCACCAAGCAGCGCGACGAGCTGTTGAAGCGACGCGATGAGCTGGACGCCTCAGCAGAGTCGATCCAGGACCTCATCAAGACGCTCGATCAGCGCAAGGATGAGGCCATCCAGCGCACATTCAAGCAGGTGTCGGGATACTTTGAGGAGGTGTTCGAGCAGCTGGTGCCTGCAGGCCGCGGGCAGCTGATCATCCGGAAGAGGGTGGATGGCTACGAGGTTGGTCTTGACGGAAGCAGCTGCTGACGTTTTAGGATGAAGAGACCCAGGAGCTGCCAAAGGAAGTCGAGAACTATTCTGGCGTTGCCATCCAGGTCTCGTTCAACTCCAAGGAGGATGAGGGCCAGTTCATCAGCCAGCTCTCCGGAGGCCAGAAGTCGCTTGTGGCTCTTGCTACTGGTATGTGCCCCGCTGTTTGTCGAGCTGACGGCAGTGTTCGCGATCCAGAAGTGCGACCCTGCGCCGTTTTATCTGTTCGATGAGATCGACGCCAACCTCGACACGCAGTACCGCAAGGCCGTCGCGGACATGATCTACGAGCTGTCAAGATCTGCTCAGTTCATCACGACCACCTTCCGTGCCGAGATGCTCGAGCGCGCCGACCAATACTACGGCGTCTACTTTGACAAGCAGAAGGTCTCGACCATCGAGGAGGTCAGCAAGGAGAATGCCTACAAGTTCCTCGAGACTGCGGCCGATGCCATTCGATGAGGATCTGGACTTGCTCCATAGGGGACACTGTAATCATGTTGTACATGCACGTATGCTTCAACTGCTCAACTCGTATCGAGGCATGAAGAGAAGGCAGTCGCCTCTCACACGAGCGTCATCGGACATGTGCGCCGGAGGCTATTTTTCGGCCACCGGGCAGTGGCCCACCCTCGGTCCAGTGACAGCCGCACGACACGGGCTAGCCTGTCCATGTCAACATTGCTCACTTGACAAAGCGCCATGAGCAAGCCGGACATCCCGGTAATCCTGCACCAAGACAGGCGCGGCTTGCTATCCGTGGAAGATGGACGCGTCGACGTGCTCCAGCTGAGTGCCGATGGCCGACGTGAGTCGTCCTCCAAGCTGGAAGGCTAGAGGCAGCTGGAATGATCGCTCGCTAATAGTCCAGCTCCAAAGAGGCTCCTATCCTGTCCTGCCAGACTTATTCTGCGCGCGAGACTTGCGCCGCGCGCCAGCGGCGATGCTGCGACTACGGGTGATGCTGCGACAGCAGCCGCCTCGGCGATGCGCCGCTTGGACCTCTACGCGCTCGGGCAGCGAGGGGCAAAGAGCCACGCTCTGCAGCTGACAAAGATTCATGTTCTGGTGGAGCCCGTGCATGCGGCAGACGCCGAGGAATGGGTCGAGCTCGTCATGGCGGCGGCGTACCCTGGTGAGTATCTCATGTGGCGGCAAGCAGTGGCGCTGGGCTTCATCATTCTGCATTTAGATCGCCACTGATGGCAGTCACTAAACCCTTTCCACGCGTACTTCTACTGGTCAACCCCGTCGGCGGGAAAGGCAAGGCGCGTTCGATCGTCAAGGACGAGGTCATGCCAATCCTCGAGGCAGCAGGGTGCATCGTGGACTCTCGTGAGACGGAGTACCATGCCCATGCCGAGGAGATTGCCAGAACGATGGAGAACAATTACGAGTACGTCCTCGCTTCCGCGGCGCTGACGCCAGCGTGATCGCTTGTGCGTCAGGCGACGGCATCATCCACGAGGTGCTAAACGGGCTCGCTAGCCGACCTGATGCGCGCAAGGCATTACGCACCCCTATCGCTCCCATTCCGACCGGCTCGGCGTGCGCGTGCGCAATCAACATCTTTGGCGTCAAGGACACCTTCAACGTCCCCCTCGCTGCGCTGAATGTCATCAAAGGCCAGCGGATGGACATCGACCTGTGCTCCGTACTCATGCTGCCATCGAGGAAACGCGTCGTGTCCTTCCTCTCGCAGGCGCTCGGGCTCATGGTTGATGTGGACATTGGCACTGAGAACCTGCGATGGATGGGCGACACGCGTTTCTTCTATGGCTTCCTCCGCGGTGTGGCGCAGCTGCGACCCTGCAAGGTTCGCTTGCGCCTTGACGTTGTTGAATCGGACAAGGAGGAGATGGCTGCCAAGGCGCGCGAGGCAGTGGAGCAGGAGCGTGGACGACGCGTCGTGGGTGGTGGCACCGATCCATTGGAGGTCATCCGTGGTCCTCAGGTCGCGGCGAAGCCAAGGGCACAGAATGGTATTGAGACCAACGGCGAGAGCAGCACGAACGGAGCGGTCAACGGTGAGAGCAATGGGCACGAGCCCTCATCAAGTGGAGACGAAGATGGGCCATTACCCGCTGCGACAGAGTTGCAACCCAATGACACTTGGGTCACGATAGAGTCGCCTGGGACGACGAAGATACCCCGCGTGTCCAAGGAGGTGAACGGCAAGTGGGACAAGGACTACAACATGCTCTATCTCTAGTGCGTCGCCTTCAGCTGTTCTGCTAACCCTAGCTCCGGCACCATGCCGTGGGTAGCTCGCGATCTGAACCAATGGCCAGTGATCCGAGCCGGCGCGGGCGTGATCGACCTGGTCGTTCAACGAGTGGTGGACCGCTCAGCCCTGCTTGGTGCCATTTCTGGCGCCGAGAGCGGTGAATCGTTCTGGGTCGACAGCGCGCATTACTTCAAAGTCCGCGCGTTCACTGCGGAGAACCTGGACAAGGAAAAGCAGCCGAAATTCACAGTCGACGGCGAAGGCTTTGAGTGGGATTCGTTCCATGTCCAGGTGCTCCCGCGCGCTGCTACTCTCCTCTCGCTCGACGGCAGGTACTACCACTCCGACTTTTTGCTCAAGTCGCCCGGAGCCAAGTAGGAAGGAGATATCTTGACAATTGTAGATATAGATTGCAATGTAACATAGCCAAGGGTGACTGCGTGCAGTAGGATATTTGGGATCGCTGCCTGCGCGTACACCATTTAAGGTGCACACTCTCTCCCTCACTGCATCACTGCACGCATCACACTTAACACACTAGGTACAGTGCTTATCAGCTGGGTGCAGTGGCTCAAGAAAGACACGTGTAAAGATGGCCGAGTGACTGCCGAAGCCGCGTTTCAACGTTTCAACACTCCATCACTCACCTCCAAAAGGCATGCCGTTCCGCGCGCGCATCAACCCAGCAAGCCTGGTGCGCCGCCAGGCAGCTGCGCGGCAGTTTGCCATTCCCCGTGCACCGATATTTCTCCCTCCTCGGCCCGCAGCAGCTCTGAGAGCTGGGTCGTCATTCTCGACTACAGCACCATCGTTGGCGCTGGGCGGTTTCTTCAACCGCAAGAACGCCTCGGCACCCTCGGCTGAGGCGTTCGTATCCTCCCTCGCCGCAGGCATCAAGCCTTCTACAGCCGGAGCCTATGATGAGCTGGTTAAGCAGCTCTCGTCAAACCCTCGGGCGCCGAGATTGGACGCCGACGACCTCGCTCTCCTCCTGGAGAAGCTTGCCGCAGCGCGGCCGGTGGAGTCGCTTACCAAGCTTCTCGATACTGTCTTCTTCAACCTGAAGCCTGTGCATGGGGTACAGCCGGACGAGCGACATGTGCGGGCGATGGTTCGCGGCCTGGCGCGTAGTGGCAGGACAGAGCGAGCTCTGGAGCTGGCGCGAGCGGAGCTGAAGGCTATGCGGATAGAGGAGTGGGAGGCGCTTATTGCCGGGGCGGCTGCTGGTGCGTCTCGGCCCTCGCCGTCCGATCCATTGCTCCTCGAGATCATCACCCTAGCTACGGAGACGACCAACGACGAGCGCTTGTTGGCCCCGATCTTGGGCCAGCTGTCGCAATCAAAGGAGGCGTCCTTGTCCTTGTCACAGGACTGGGTCAGCTCTATGGCGTCCCATGGGGTTACCACTGGTCCGCGGAGTGAGGCGCATCTTGCGGTTATCGCTGCCCGAGCCGGCGAAGCGGATAAGGCGTCGACGCTCGTCAGCTCGTGGTCCTCGCAGGATGCCGATAGCTCCCTGCGACGTCTTCGTGACGACGCAGCGTTGGAAACACTGATTGCGAAGGACGACGTTTCAGGCGTAACCGCGCTGGTCCGACAAATGGCTGGCGACGCGTCACCGCGGGCACTGTCCTATCTCGTTATGCGCGAAGCTGCAGGGCAGCCCGACTCTATCATAATGTCAATCGATAAAGTGCAGAACGCTGTTGGACGCGACCTCCCTTCCGAGGCCTGGGGCAACATCATCATCGAGGCGCCATCATTATCCAGCGCATGGGCAATATACGCTGAGGCCAAGAACCGGCGGGTCATCCTCGACCCGCGAGGCTCGGAGGTGCTCATCGCGCAACTGTGCCAGCAGGCACCTCCCCAGCTGGTGCCTGCCATGCAGGTCTACAGCGACACCATCGTCGGCCTGGAGGCGGCTGATCTGGAAATCACCCGCGACCTGTTCACTCCGCTATTCATCGCCAGCAGCTCCGTCCAGCCCCCGTCTCCCGACACGGCCATCACCCTCGCAGAGGACATGAAGCGGATAGGCGTGACACTGCACGCGCAGGAGGCCACCAACGCCATCCTCAAGCTCATGAAGGAGGCCAGGGACCACTTCCATGCATACAACATCTACGACCGCATCCAGGCCGTGTCCGCGCCCCTCGACGCGTCACAGTACGACGCCATCATCATTGCATTCATCAAATTCTCGTGCCCCGACTCGGCTGTCGCTCCACCTGATCTCGTGCTCAGCATGATGAATCACATGCGGCAGCAGGGCTACAACCCTGGTACACGGATCCTCACGTCTCTGCTGAAGAGCTACGCCATCCTCGGCCGGCAGATCAGGCAACGAAGGGTGAATCCCAATTCGTCGCTGCAGGCGTTCCAGACGTCCGCTCTCATCGTCGCGATCCGCGATATCCACAGCTTGACGAGCTTGGACCCAAGCATCGCCATCGATGTACCACTTCTCACCGCTCTCATGGACGCATTCTCGAACGCCGGCGGCTTTGTCGAGACCTTTGAGGTCTGGGACGAGATTGTCCGCCTCCGACCAACCGTGCCGGCAAAGGATGCGCTTCAGCTCTTTGCCCCAGCAGTGAGCGTCATCATCGACACCTGCGGGTACGCCGAACTCCTGCCGCGCGCCCGCAAGATCTGGGGCTGGGCGACGCGCCACGGCCTCAACTCGGACCAGAACACCTGGGCGTCCTGGGCCGAATGCCTTTCCCGACTGGGAAAATACGACGAGGCGCTCGACGTCCTCTGCGACCAGATGGGCCGGGACGGCGTGCCTCCGCCGACGGTCCGCATCGCCTCGCTGCCCGTCAAGTTTGCCTCGTCTCGACAGCCGAGTCAGTTGAAGGGTATCTTGGCGCGGTTGAGGAAACGATATCCCGATTGGGCGAGCGAGCTCACCGCCATCGCGCGCGCGAAATACCCTGCATTCGCATAGCATAGAACATAGCATCATAGTCACTACCATCATGTACTTGCCACCATCATCTGCTTCCGCACCTCCACCTCGAGTGAACGTCGACGTCCACTATCTCACTAAATCACAACAATCACCATGGCGAGCTCTAAGGCTGATCCACCGGCGCTGGACGTCGCCCTGCATGTCAAGTATATCCAAGGACTCGACGAGGTCAGTTCTTGCTACACCCAGGAGCTGACAGACAGAAGAAGGACCTGGCATACCACCTGACCGAGCACCTGCGGCTGAACGGCGTCTACTGGGGCCTCACGGCACTGTGCATAATGAAGCACAAGGACGCACTAGACCGGGACGCGATGGTGGACTATGTCATGTCCTGCTGGGACGACGAGGCAGGTAGGTCTCTCCCAATGCCCCAGGACTGACAATAGGCGGATTCGGCGCACATCCCGGGCACGACGCGCATATCCACCCGACACTGTCTGGGATTCAAATTCTGATCATGCAGGACGCACTGGATAGGCTAGATGTCGAGCGCGTGGTTCAGTGTGAGACAGCTGGACTCGGCTCAAGCTGACGGCAGTCCTCCTCTCCCTCGTCGGCGCAGACGGCCGGGTAGCAGGCGACGAGTTCGGCGAGCGCGACACGCGCTTCTCCTACATCCTCGTCTCGGCCCTTTCGCTGCTCGGCAAGCTGGACGCATTGGATACCCTGCATGACGGGAAAGGGCGACAATTGGTCCTGGACAACATCCTGGGCAGCATGAACTTTGACGGCGCGTTCGGGAGCGAGCCTGGCGCCGAGAGCCACGGCGCGCAGGGTGCGTTTAGATGGCCATTCTTTGCTGAATCTGACAACAGTGTGGGTGTGCGTCGCGGCGCTCGCAATCCTGGGTGAACTGGAGCGCGTCGACGCCGATCTGCTCGGCTGGTGGCTTGCCGAGCGACAGCTGCCGAATGGCGGCCTGAACGGCCGACCTGAGAAGCTGGAAGATGTGTGCTACTCGTGGTGGAACCTGGCGGCATTGAGTATCATCGGCAAGCTGCACTGGATCAACCGCGACAAGCTGATCACATTCATCCTCGGCGCGCAGGTGAACTTCGCTGTGAGGGAGAGCTGACAACAGGACCTGGAGGACGGGGGCATCGCGGACCGACCGGGCGACTGGGTGGACGTGTTCCACACCGTCTTCGGCTCTGCTGGGCTCAGCCTGCTGGGATACCCGGGACTCGCGGATGTGGATCCATTATACTGCATGCCCGCGGACGTGATTGAGCGCATGGGGCTGCGGAGGGCGTACCACGCCCTGCCGCGGCTGGAGGCATGGCCTGGGAACGCCTGAGGGAGTGCTTATACTTCATCGGATACTATGGGAGCATATTATAGTGACGCTCGCTGCTCTAGATGTATGACGAGGTCAGATGCTTAGATAGAGGGTTAGACTTCAGCGATGCCCGCGCTCAGACGGTCGCCGCGGCGCGAGACGTTGATGCTGAACGCGATGAGGAAGATGAGGAGGGACGAGAGGAGGATCCACTGGATCCAGCCAAAGGCCTCCGCCGCAATGTGGTGCGAGCAGTAGCTCAGCGTCGTGTGTCCGCAGCGCTTGCCGCCGCCGAGGGCTGCAGTGTATGATGACACGCCGCAGAGCCAGAACAGCCATCTGTCGTCAGTGTCGCCCTCAACGCCCTCCACCGTCGCTGGACACTCACGTAAGGCCCGTGTACGCCACGGTCGAGAGCACGCTCGAGATCCACGAGTTGGCCGCGACAAAGTAGAGCGCAATGTACACGCCGTTCAGGATGAATGTCCACCACGAGGTGAAGACCATGAATTTGACGCGGTCGCGGAAGGACTGGTTCGGCCACGGGGCGTGGTTGCCACTGTCGTCAGTCTTCGGAATCGGGGCTGGACGCACTCGTTGTAGCGGCTCGTGAGGAAGGAGGTGATACTGCCCTCAATGAGGGCGATGAACATGATGATGCCGAAGAAGATCGGCATCAACGTCTTCATGCGGTCGTGCTGCTGTCAGTCCAGTAGTGTTTGCTGCCCACCATTTCGATCGCCATGGTGGGAGGAGTATCAGGTGTGCGAGTGTGAAGATCGAAGAGTGGATGGCCAACTGAGAAAATCCTCTTATGAAGCGACGCCCAAGCGAGATGGATGATCAAGAGGAGTCACTGCCCAGGCCGACGTCGCCATCACGATCCGCCGGTGGAGACAAAAGTTGGGTGGCCGAGGGTGGCGGCGGTGACGTCACCCCGGTCATGTTCGTTCGAGCCCTCGGCGCCCAGCCCCGTCATGCCGCCGGCTCCAAATACACGCCCGGCGCCGTCAGCATCGCCGAGCTAGCTGCAAGTAGCTACAAGGACACTTGATACAGGACCCATGACATAATCACAAACGTCACCCATGCTCTCCTCTGCTTTGCTCGATAACTCTAACAAGTCTACTGCACGCCGCTCTCCTCGCCCGGCGCCGTTGCGCCGCCAGTCTCGCCCACCGGCGTCTGCGTGCCTGTTGCGGCACCGGACAGGTTGCTCGCAAACATGGAAGCCTGGCCCGCCTGGGTCGCCGCCAGCCGTGCGCGCTTGCGCTCGGCGTCGGCCTCCTTTTCAGACTCGATCTGCGATACCACGGCCTCGATCTCGGACAGCTCCAGGCTCTGTCTGTCAGCATACCCTCCGCCAGCGCATATGGTACTCACCCGCACAACACCGTAGCTCTCCATCACCGAAATCTCAATGTTCTTCGCACCAGTCTGGACGACCTCCAGCAGCGACTTGATCGCCAGCTTGATGGTACCCTCGCGGTCGAGGCTGTCCGTGTAGTTCTTTTCGAGGAACTCGCGTACGGTCTTGGACGCGCGGCCAATGGCACATGCCTGTCGTCAGTCTCCCACTCAACACGCTTGCCCACCTTCCATGCAGAGTAGATACCACTCGGCTCGGTCATGAAGAGGTGCGGCTTGGAGTCGTTGGGGTCGAAGCCGACAATGAGGGTCGAGATGCCGAATGGGCGGACACCACCAGACTGGGTATACCGCTGAAAGTCAGCAAACGCAGCACCCTAAACATACCTGCTGAACCCCAGCAACGTGCTTGGTGATGTATTCCACGGTCACGGGGTCCTCGACAGTCAGGCGGTGCGACTGGCACTCGACGCGCGCCTTGTCGATCAGGATGCGGCCGTCGGCAGTCAGACCTGTCTGTCAGCTGCGATTCACTGCGCCGTACCCACCGGCAAAGGCAATGCAGACATGGTCGTCCAGCATGGCGACCTTGCGCACAGTACGAGGGTCCTGCAGCTGCAGCGCAGACTTCTTCTCCACACCAAGGACCACGCAGGACTTTCCGCGCACACCGACCTGATCGTTAGCGCTGGGCAATGCAGCAAAGGTAGACTTACAGCAGCCGTACCACGGCGCACTGCTTCTAGCGCGTACTCGACCTGGAACAGCTACATGTCAGTAAGTCCTTGGTGCGAGCGTACATGTCCATCAGGCGAGAAGACCGTGAGAGCTGTTGTCAGTGAGCGTCCAGCGAACAGGGAAGTCTTTCGCCTTAGCAGCGCTGCTGACTCGGACCACCCATTGCAGCAGCACTGTAGGCCTAGAGAGCTGTCTCGAGACCTCCCACAGGTGCGCACGGAGGGACATGACACTCACCTCGATCGTAGGACCTAGACATGTTGCGCGAGTACCAGAAGGACGGGGAGGAGAGGGCAGATGATGGCTCGACCAGTTAGCTAGCTCGGAGTGCTCTGCTAGGTCGTGGTGGTCGATGCTGAACTCGTCGAGGATGTCAACAGCCGATGATCTCAAGTGCAGTCACGTCGTCAGCGTCGCAGCGACGACACGCGTCCGGCTTTTCGGATATTGGCGTGGTGGCAGCGGAGATGGAGTGGTCTCCGGGTGGCAACGCACCGCGTGGGCAGTCACGTGTTGCCTCCACCTTGCGGTTCACGGTCCACGATGTTGATGCGACTGCAATCCGCCTTTTCAACAACCACCATGGCATCCCAGGCGAGGAAGCGTACCGCCGCGCAGCGCAATGCCAAGCCCGAGGAGGATAGTAAGTTTTGTGTCCCTTGTGGTTAGCTGACAACAGCTCGTCCGATCAGCGAGGAAGGTGCAATCCTGTTGACGACAACGTACTGACTTTCAGAGCAGGACGCTGAGATCAACCACCTAAAGCGCAAAGCCGAGGAGGACAAGTATACGGGACGGATGTATCTGGACATCCTGGTGTTCATCTGCATCTTCGTGTAAGTCAATGGCGCTCGGTGCGCGATCCATATCTGACAGCAGCTCGGGCCGTCAAGCGTATCGCTACATCGAGCAGGGTCGCTCGCAACCTCTGATTATTGTTACAGTGCTGCAGACGCTCCTGCTCCCCCTCTCGCTGTCGCCCAACCGCCTTGGTCCCCTCGCAGACTTCATTAGCTCCAAGCACGCATTCGTTACCGGCGCGCAGCTCATCCTCTTCTCGGTCAACTTTATGATCCTGCGTTCCCAGGAGCAACCCGACATGTCCGAGCTGCTGCGCTGGGCCCTACCAGAGCTCGTCGCTGGCGCCGTGGAGATCCAGCGCCGCGCCGAGAAGCAGAATGCTATCGCCCTGGCCAAGTTGGAGAATCTTAGGTATAACCTCAAGGGAGCGTAGAGCTGGAGGCTGAGCGCGCATTTTCTGCATACCAATATCCAGTTCATCATTATTGTTGGATATGCTCACCTACTCAGACTGCTAAGCCTTAGTTGACAAAGTCTTTCACACTTGCACAAGAGCATACAATTAAATCTATCATCTGCGCGCAAGGATATCCCATGTTTTCTTTCTTCTTATCGGGATGCAACGTATTGCGAGATCCATGTGAGCTCTCACGAAAAGGCTCTTGCATTACACTGCGGCGGCGCCGCACCCACGCAGTTACGAGGTCGTGGTTGCAAGATTTGATGGCACGCGACCTAGCGGCTAGCCTCGCGGCTGTCTAAGGCTTTTGCTGACATGTCTGACACGCTGGCAGCTCTATGCATTCCTCTCTCATTCGCACGCATCACCCCGCTTCCAACGTGGACCACCACGCCCAACACGTCGATGCCTCGGCGATCAACACAGTTACGTAACCACATTCCGGCGATCAGTCAGCCGGGTCGCCGGACACTGAGATGGCGCTGCCCATAAAATGTCCAGCCCACCAGTATCTGGCGTCTCCGCATCCACAATGTCGCTAGCAGACCGCTACCTAGCCCGCCTGGGCATCGAGCGCCCGACCGCCCCCGACCTCGCAGGCCTAAAGGTCGTGCTGGACGCACACCTGCGGTCGATCCCATTCGAGAACCTCTCCTCCTTCTCCGGCACGCCCGTGAGCGTGGTGCGTGAGGACGTGTACGCCAAGCTCCTCGAGGGCAGGAGGGGAGGATACTGCATGGAGCACGCGCTCCTCTCCGTCGCGGCCCTCCGCGACCTGGGGTTCCGGACGGAGAACATTCTCGCGCGTGTCTACTTTGGCCCGAATAGGGATACGCCCATGGGCCAGACGCACGCCGGGACCGTGGTGACGTTTGGCGACGACGAGTACCTGTTCGACACGGGGTTTGGCGCCTACACGCCCAAGATGCCGATTCGGCTCAATGGAGGCGACGCCGAGCAGGTGTGCGAGTACGGCTCTTACCGCGTCCGACCGGCTGCGGCCGCCGCTGCCGAGCTTGGATCCAGGCAGGGCGCAGACGAGACGGCTGTGCTTGAGACCAAGCTTGACGACAAGTGGGTTCCACTGTATGGGTTTACGCGCCGCCCGGTCGTGTATGCCGATATCGAGGCGTTCAACTGGTTCGTGTGCACGTATCCGACGTCGACCTTTGTGTGCCACATCATGCTTGCGACATTTGGCGGGGACGTGCGCGTCACTGCGTGGGACAGAAACTTTAAGCGCCGATCAAAGGAGGGCGTGGAGGAGAGGGTTGTTGAGAATGTCGAGGAGCTCGGGCACTGGTTGCGGGATAAGATGGGTATTGGCGCGGACGACAAGCTCGTCGAGGCGGTCTGGGCCAAGTTGAAGGACCTATGAGGAACAGGGGTAGAGGTTGTAGAAGTACATGCATACATATATATTCACATATCGTGGTGGGCATGAAATGTGGGATGTTATCCCCACTTGCGCACCCAGCCGCACTCGGTGCAGCTCCAGTATCCCATCTCGCGTGGACCAGCGCCACAGAAGTCGCAATACCAGCCGTCGCCCGTGCGGGCTTCCGCGGGTCGAGCAGTACCGCAAGCATCGCAGTTGTGCGCAGAAATGGGATTGAGGAGTGTGCAGGTGCCACAAGCCCACTCGGACGGAACGACGGTCTGCTCCATAGCTGCTACACGAGCTGGGAGTGGTTGCGGCCGTGGGACGGATCTCTCGGGCGCTTTCTGTTTGACAGGCCGCAGCGCTGCAGGTGGAACCGAGGATCCAGCTTTGCTGGAACCACTGAGAGCGGGCTTGGTCGCCACGACTTCAGGGCTGCGTGCACGCTTGTTCGTCTTTTGGTCGTCCCCGCTGTCCTCGCCAGTAAGGTCCACAACTTCTGGAGTGGAAGATACCTGAGGCGTCGCAGATATCTCGGGCGTGACAGACATGTCGGGTGTGACAGACATGTCGGGTGTGACAGACATGTCGGGTGTGACAGACATGTCGGGTGTAGCAGAAGGCTCAGTGACGATGCTCTGCTCTTGGGCCTTGCGAGATTCCTCTTCTGCCTCCTGGCCACCGACGCGACAGCTCTTGTCGTCTTTCAGTCGTCGCTCCGCAGCCTGGCATCAGATCCGCGGGGATAATTGTAGCTCACATCTGCGACAATCTCGCGCATTGTCTTTCCTGCAGTCTTGGATCCCCCGAGAACACCACCCTTGCCCATCTTCATCTGCTGAGCAAGACGCTTCTCGGCCGCTGCGAGGCCACGCTTGCGACCTTCGTACTCGTTCAGGCGCAAGCCGTTGAGGTAGTGGCCATCTGAGTTGAAGCCCTCACCGCTGTAGCCTTTGCTTCTCAGGCCACGGTACTCGTCCTCGAGCTCGGATAGGAGCTTGTAGAACGCCGTGTCGTGCGGGCCGTGGACGATATGGGTAAGCTGTCGTCAGCCTCAGTGGCATTTGTAAGCTACCTCGTGAAGCATGACGAGCACGAGCTGCTCGAGTTCATAAAAGTTGGAGGTATCATGCGGTGGTCGCAGCCGCAGGTTGATACGCTGGCCGCCGCTGATGTTGAGGCCGAGGAGGGCCGGGTTGCTGGGGAGGAACTGGAGTGAGCAGCTGGACACTCCCAAGGCGCACCTCGGCAAGAGTCCCGACCTTCCACCCACGCTTCTTCATGACCGGCTTGACCAGGCTGGCAATCTTCTCCAGCAACGGTCTGAAGTCAGCGACGTCCCGCGCGCAGCTCACTTGGCCTCGTCTGATCGCGGCCGGTTGGGCAGGTGCGCAAACTGGCCGATGAGCGACATGGTGCGCGACTTGAAAGCTATTGGGTGTCTCCAAGTAGTTGTTCGTGCCCCGAGAAGAGAGATATTATCATTGCGATGAGTTGTCGAGACGGACGCTTGGTCATCTCGCTCGTGTCAACAGACGCTGAGGTGTTGCACCTCCACCGGGCAATCAGCGGAGGCAAATGGAACATCCGGTTCCTGGCGGCGTGGTCGCTCGACGGCCTCCACCGCCAGATTACGGCTAGGTCGTCTTGGTGTTTCTCGATGCTGGCCAAGCTGCTGCTTAGCAACGAAGCATACTCGGATCGTGCAGAGCTCAGTTGATGAACAATGCGACAGACTAGCCATTGTCCCAGTCTCACAGCGGCGGTGCGTGGAAGCGACAGCAGCGCTGCGAGTCACGTGATCTACAGTGGGACCTCGTCGCCGTGACGTGAGTGAAGGACGGTTCTGGGTCAGTCACTCTGTCCGAACATTCATCCTCCTTCTCATGGACGCAGGTCCTTCGATACCCACTCGCTCCGACTGTCCTCCTGCACACTGAAATGCGCTTCATCAGCCGGGCCACCTAGGTAGGTGCTCACGGTGCAGCCCCAGCTAGCCGTGGCCGACGGATAATGAACTGGTGCACAAGCTCACATCAGATCTACTGGCATTCACACCACTGTGTCTGCCCCTTCAACTCTCGGCTAGCGACTTTGACTGAGGCGCCATGTCATGGCTCAGACTTCTACTCTACCTCATCGCTCTCTCCCTGTTCTTCTCATATATCGTCATCCCATGGACTGCGCACCTGGCAAGCAGCTTTCGACTACGCGCAACAAAGCTCTCGCCCCTCTCAGCGCGCGGTATTGAGTGGCGTGCCAAGAGCCATGCGAACGCTTCACTGCCGACTTTGCGCATTGAGCGCATCTACTGGTCATGGGGAGGATGCACGGAGCGAGGGCGGGTTGCTCTCAACATCGAGGGTGTCACCTATCGGCATCGTCCAAAGGACTTGGACAAGCCAGCTAAGCGAGTGAGAATCTTAAGTGTGCGCCTCTGACAAGCAGAAGAAGCTCAAGATCCCAGCATTCGTGCAGCCGTTGGTCAACCACTTGCAACACATCTTGTTGCACCACTGGTCATCGATCGCTGGCCTCATCTCTTTGAGAGTTGCAGACGTGCGCGTAGTCTTTGAGGATATGGGCGGGCTGGAGGCGACTGTATCCCAAGTGCACTTTGGCTTTGGGAGAGACTCGTCGGGCTATCTGGAAGTCCACAGTCCAGTCGACGACACTCGGCAGGAGTTCCCGGACCGCACACATACGACATCTCCAGCGTCTTACGCAGACGCAAACGGGGCGTCCGCCCACTCTCCCCCGCCACCGCTGGGGCGGCGCCAGTCCACATTCCAGCGAGCGTCCAAGACCGCGTCCAAGGTGTGGTCTCACGCTATCGGCAGTGCGATTGATCGCGTCGCATTCACAGTCGCCGTCTTTGATGTCGCTGTACAGCTGCCTCAACCTGATCAGGCTGGCGCGCCATCCTTACCCCACCTCACACCCAAGACATCATCCTCATCGCTCAAGGCTGCCGCAGCAAAGAAGCCGCCGACGTTCCCAACTCTCCGGCCCCTCAACACCCTGCTCAATTTGGGACAGTACCAGTCCATCCTGCAGAACGGTGCGGGCTATGAGAAGCTTTTCGCAGTCGAGGGACGCTCGACGCTGTTCCTGTCGGTCGGCATTGGACCTTCGCGACCACTCTTAGCGCAGGACAATCTGCGGGTTGTGGCAAACGTCGCCACTCTTCACGCCAGTCTGGATGGTGTCGACAAGATCAGAGCCGCTGTCAAGTCCAGACCGAAGAAGCAGCCGCAAGATTCCCGACTGCTTTGGGCTAGAACATCCGCTCCGAGGGTACGTCGACTGCATATTCGCGCTGACCAGCAGCTTGTTCTACAGGCGATCCAGAATATGTCTTTCTCCTTCCACAGGACGATCCTCTCGCACACCCTCTATGCGCCATCCACACCTCCAACAACCTTGTCAACGGCGCCCCCTGATGCCGCTCTGGGCCATATTCTGTCGCTCGAGATCTACAAACTCTCCGTTAACCTATCCGCCACCCACTCTGGAAGCGATGAGCGGTTGACAAAGATATTTGGTGCGAATACGAACCCTTCCAGCCTCGTGCACGGCGTCACTGCAAATCTCCAATGGCAGACTGTCGAGCTGCAATGCATCGCCCCAGGCGACGCCGTCTTCGACAAGTCGCAACTGTTCGCAGTACGGCAGGCCAACTTTGATGTGCTCTCTACGTGGCATCCCTCTGGATGGGAGAGTCCCGACATGCTGTTCAGGGACGACCCCAACCTCGATCTCGTTATAGCGCGAGGCTACGTCTCATCGGTCGACGGAGCTGGAGACATTCAGCTGTTCCAGAACCTCATCTCGGCCATGAGGTCGCAGCATCCTTCCACACCACGGGAGAAGAAGCCCCGTCTGGAGATTATCCCGGTGCCTCCTCAAGTGCGCTTCAGTGTGGATGTTGGCCCGATGGCGTTGGTGGTTGCCAATGGCGCTTCCCATGATTCCGCCACAATCAGTTTGGCATCGGACGGGCTGGGCATCGGCATGCAGTCCAGCTTCCACGATCGCGTGTTCGTGAAATGCCCCTCGACTGGTGACCATGTCCCTGCCCGGTCCGAGACAGAAAGCGTTGGGGCCACGCACAACTCGGAAGTACCACACGATGTCAAGGCAGTGGAATCAGAACCTCCCGGTCCTGACCCATCGTTTGTCATGCGTGGAGAGGCATTCTGCTCTGTTGAGCCCATAAGCCTGCGGCTTTCCCTCGGCCAGCGCAATGAGAAGACCTATCGCATCGCCTCGTCTGGCAGGATCCAGTGCAAGGCGATCAGCGAAATCTCTGGCGCAAACTCCCTTGCAGCTGATGGGAGCGAACAGCGTATTCTGATGCGCAAGACATTCCTGACAGACATTGAGATTGCGGTCGACGAGGGCGTCAAGGTGGAGATCTGGAACCCCGACGTTATCCAGGCGCTGTGCGTTCTGGCTGGCATGAAGGAGCCGAGCGTTCCCAAGGGCCCATCCGATCCGTTGGACATGATGCCTCACGGAGTCACACTGCGAGTAGCAGTAGGCGTGCTCAGCGTATTCATTGGGCACGAGGATCTCAACCCAAACTGCAACATGAGTCTCGTTCATGGCATTTGGTTGCAGTCGACGCTGGTCTTCGACTACGCGCGCTATCGGTCGTCCAAGCTGCGTTCAAGCTGCCGCTACCTACTGGATATGACGCAGCGCGAGAAGCTCCGCCTCTTTAGCGACATTACCGACTCTGCCTTCACCTACGCGGGCAAGATTGAGAAGCACGGCGGCGACGCAGCTCTCTTCTCACTCATCGTTCGCGACACCGCCGTCAAGACGGTGTTTAATGGCCAAGACTTTATCACCGAAGGAGGCACAGACAACTTTATCCGTCCAGACTCTCTCGACCCTCCAGCACATCCAGAGATCGACCCCGAGTATCTCGCATGGGGCTGGGATGGACCGAAGCGCCGTGAAAGACCAGGCATCAGCTCCGATCATGTCCCCAAGTCTGATCTGTCGCCTGGATCCTTCCTGCGCATCCCATACATCCATGTGACCGGTCGACTTGAGCGACCGAGCGCAAATGCTCACTCGGAGATCAACATTCAAGCACGGATCGAGCATGTGCGTGTCACTGCCTACCTGTCCGATGTGTACTGCTTGCTACTTGCCTCACACACGATCCACCGAATCTCGCACGCGTTCAGGCGACCAAGGGCCAACCCCAATCTGAAGATCCCGCGTCGCAGCATCAACCTGAGCGTGTTGGTCCCATCGGTCTGGGTCCACATTCATTTCCCTTTGAAGGAACAGGTCTTCTTGTCGGTCGAGCACATTACGGCTGAGAGGAGCAATAACAAGGTGCCGACTTTCGCTGCCAACCACATTCTCCTATATGTGGCAAGCGCCGCAGCACCCGGTTTCTGGGATGAGCTTGGTCTCATCAAGAAGCTAAAGGTCGCAGTCGACCATCCTCGCACAATATCCGTGTCGGCGTCGGCAATGCGCATTCGCATCCCTTACGCCTACCTGCTCTCCCACCTCATCCTCAATGTCAGCGTGGCGGTCAAGACGGTCAAGCTGCTCATGAATAATCTGAAGTCGGGCTACTTCTCCCTTGTCAAGAAGCCGATCAGTGAGGGACCAAAGAAGGTGCCCCACATCAGCATTCATGTCGACTTGCTGCACCTGGAAGCCCGCGACCATCCCGTGGAGAACAAGCTCAACCTGGCGAACCGTGTTGGCTTGTTAGAGCAGAAGAATCGTCTGTCGCTTGACGAAGTGTATCAGCAAAAGATGATGGTTCTTTCCGATACGACGTTCAAGCCCCACAACCATCTCACCCCGAACCAATCCGTCTCCGCAGAGGAGGCGCGTTGGCGTCTAGACTGGCACATCTCGCGGAATTGGATCAAGAGGATCAAGCGAGCAAAAGACGAGCAGAGGCGGCGAGAGCAGGCGATGCACGCCAAAATGCTCGTCAACCGCACGGCATATCTGCCGATCCCGGTTCTACCTCTGGAGCAAACCACACCGCTGTTCCGCGTAGCACTTTTGGGCGTCGATGTCAACCTCTCCCCTCCGAACAAGAGCCGCTCCGAGCTCATCGACTACATGGGAGAGGTCTCGCCGAAACCATTCCAGGAGGATGTCCAGTTCTCGCTGATGTTCCCGTTCAATCTCGAGTGGACCATGGCAGAGGCCAAGGTTACTCTGCGCGACTACCCATTACCGCTGCTCCGCATCCATTCGGCAAAATCGGGTCCCGCGTGGAGAGTTACCACTCTCTTTGTGGTTGCAGAAGAGCTTGCGGATGATGACTCGAGCTTGTTCATCCCCGTGGAGGTTCTGCCAGAGCGCTGCGGCCACCAACTGGCCAAGCCACTGCGTGTGCAAATCGCCAAGACCATCATGCCGGTCAAAACGTACGCGCGGCCCGAGGTCAAGATCACGACGCCTGAAGCAACGCGCATCACCTGGTGCAACTCTTACCAGCCGGGGCTGAGTGACGTTTCGCGGGTTTTCGACAAGATCTCGCATCCGCCTTACGACCCGTCCATTAAACCTGGTTTCTGGGACAAGTTGCGCCTCATTCTTCATTGGCGCGTTTCCATCGACTTTGCAGGTTCTCTACGGTTCTATGTGAAAGGTAGAACCTTGGCTAGCTCTAGCTGATATTAGGCTCATCAGATCCATACGCCGTCACTGGCTATGGGGCTGGCTTTGCGCTTGTGTGGCGACGAAACGTTCGCATTGAAGTTTGTCAACCGAACGCGCAGCACGAGGTGGTCCAAGCGATGGCTGATGAACTGCTCGTCAGCATCCCAGAGTACGTCTGAGTACTTGACTCCACTGATTCCAGCCTTGCCGTTCTCCACGATGAGGCCGCCGTTGGTGGAGACGTCGAACTTGCAGATCACGAAGAAGATCGGAAAATGATCGAGCGCAGAAGCACCAAGCCATGCGCTCGCTTCATGAATGGCATACGTTTCGGCCTCGGGTTCCAATTCGAGCGCACATGCCGTCCGTGGAACTGCACCAAACGCTGCGGCGATACCGACAACCTCCTACACCGCCAATGTCGCTTCTTCGACTTCAAACCTCATCAGGCAGTCACTCTGCGATCGCCCCAAGCTGTCGAGCTGGAATCCGCCGCCGCAGGCCACCCCGTCGACTCGTACGAAGGCTTCCGCTCTGACTATGTGCACTTTAGCGTCTCTCTGGTGGCTCCCCGCGATCCCTCGGGTGGTACTCCGCAGGGAATGGCGGCCGAGACGCACAACAGTCTGCACCTCTCGCCCAAGGCGTTTGCGCACTTCTTTGCGTGGTGGAAGTTGTTCAAGTCCAAGATTCCTGGTCCTATCCGCCAGGGCAAGGTCTTCCCGGACTCTCCGCCGCCTCACAAGAAGTTTGGACGTAGCATGGCGACCATCAAGTACCGCTGTGACCTCGCGCCAGTATATCTATCGCACGTCTACAGCCAGTACTCGAAGGAGCTGTGGAATCAAGGTCTGGCTCAAAGTCTTGGTTTCAAGTTCCGAGCGGGGAGGTTCCGTCTCGACGGTCACCAACGTCAACAGGAGAAGCGCGAGTGGAACGAGATGCTCGAGCGCGACAAGATCGTTGTCCACAAGCCCTTTTACGCCGTCGACCTGCTCCTCGACGACATCTTGCTCAAGGGCATCGTTGCCGACTTTGACGAGACGCATACCAACCCGGATGCTCAACCTCCTAGTGGAGAACTGGAGTGCAAGGCATCCGAGCTGCCTGTCCCACTGCGGCAATGGTTCAACTACTTTGACTTTATTGACGCCGACTACAAGCCATTTGACCGTGATCCGCGCACCCAGATCACGCATATGGGAGACTGCCCACACGTCTTCCTCTCTCGTCGTGTTAAGGCGCTCAAGACCAAGCCCAGCGGTGACGACGATCTTCCCGAGGACATGGAGGCATCCAAGTTTGGCCACGAGAAGACGCATGTCTGTTACCTTGGTGCCGCTCTTGGTGTCGGACCGATGCAAGCCCTCATTGCGCAGGAGCGTGTCGCCGAACTTGAGGAGATGCGGAACGAAGTTCCGCTGCTTACCGATGATCCTGTGAGTTGCGTAATGGGATGAAGCTGACGATAGAATGAGAGGCGACACGACGAGGAAACGATCAAGCATCGCATCAATACCCTAAAGCACCACATCGATGACCTCGCGCAGGGAGAGCGTCGTCACATGGATGACAACACTCTTCAGCAGGACAGCGACAACCGCCAGGACGAGGATGGCGAGCTGCTGTTCCAGAACACGCTGCACATGCACTGCCCGCGACTGTTCTATAATAACAACTCGCGCAATATCATCATGCGGTATCTGTTCGCCAGGAGCAGCCGGCGTCGCGAAGAGTACACGACTTCTTACAGGTGAGCAAGGCCAAGCGAGCCGTAGCTAACAACAGCTCCCTCAGAGCTATCCGTGATGGAGTCAACCGGCGAAAGCAGCGAGAGCACAATGGTCTCAACATGGATGACTTTGAGACGGAGCACAGCGATGTGCGTCAGCTTCTCAAGGAACTCGAGAGTCAGGCTTGCGACAAGAACACCACGCGCTTCAGGCTGCCGCCTGGTTTCTTCAATGACCAGGATGACTTCAAGCGTCCGCAGCTGGGTCTCGCGCCGGAATGCGAAGTTCATCCTCACTGGCGTATGCTCGTTCTCAAGCCGCAGATCGCGCTGCGCAGTACGGCAGACACGGATGCTATTGTCTTGGTCGCTCTCGAGGAAATCTCCTTCAAGAGTTTTGCTATCCAGGACGCCAACGCATCGGACCACGTCGCAGGAGACGTATTGTCACGCAACTACGTCGCACTCAAAGGGCTACAAGGATTCTACCCGACAGAGGAGACTTTGGAGCGCACGCGCAATGCCAGTCCAGCTTTCCGACAGCTGGACTTCATCCCGCTTGAAATCTTCTTGGATGTCCGCAGTGAGGCGACGGATTATGAGCGTATCATCCTCCGCACGGATATGGCGCTGTCATTTGACAAGTTCAACCACTTGCGCGCGACGCGCGGCTTGGAGTGGCCCGAGGCGACCAACGAGTTTGGCGAACCGATCAACCATCTGCGCAAGCACCAAGACTTGACCAACATCACTATCCCGCGCATTACCGTATCCGCCACGTCCAAGCACTACACGGCGCTCTACTACATCGCCACCAATTTGCTGATGTACGAGGACCCGCAGCAGACGGCCAGGAAGAACAAGGTCGACGGCTTCATGTACAAGTTTGACCGACGCGACCGCGACCCGCAACAGCTGCTCTACAGCCTGTTCATCATGCAGAACCACATTCGCAACCTCTCCCAACTCCAGCGCGGGTACGAGGCGAATGTCGCGCGCCTCACGGAGCAGGGGAAGCGAGAGCTGTTCCGCATCCGCACCGACTTGCTCAGCGAGTATGAGTCGCTGTTCACGGTCTTTGACGTAATCAACCACAACCGCCACAACGATGAGGCCCGAGATGCCCAGCGCACGCAGGAGCGTACGAATGTGCGCGCTGGTAACATTGCCTGGCACATGCTGCGCGACGAGGGCGACCCGCTGGTGAAGCTTAATATCAAGCACGCTTTGTTTGGGATGGAGAAGAACCAGGACGGGACTGCCGATTACGCCCTCGCTCTGGACGACCTACAGGCGCTCAACAGCAATGCGGATGCTCTGTTCACCGAAGTGCTTTCCCGCGCAAGCCCTGCGAATAAGAAGATCATGAAGCAGGGTCAAGTGGTGAGCTAACCATCGCGACGTGACTGACACCCAGCATTCTGACTGCTTCATTTCTGTCTGCCTGTCCTGGCTACCTAACGTGGGCGGTATCGGTGTCTTCAAGGAGCTTGCCGTCTATCTCATACCCGTGCGATTCAGGCTGGAGCAAACTGTCGGCTCGATGACTCTGGACTACCTCTTCAATGACAAGACCAAGCGGCGCAAGACTGATGAGCTACCCAAGGACAAGCACGACGGTGCCAAGGAGAAGCTCGACAAGTTCAAGGAAAAGCACAAACATGACAAGGCCGACAGCCTTGCACCGGCCACGCTGTCCCGCTCCCCGTCGCGCACGACTCTGGCAAGCGTCAACACTCAGCGCCAGAGCTCGATGAGTGAGAACGCGCAAGCCCTCAACAGTGTCCCGGACATTGATGCGGAGGAGATGCGGCGGCGCGCCAAGAAGAACATGACGTTTGTGTATTTTATCTTTGGCCCGACGTTCTTTGTTCTCGACTACAAGGTGAGCATTGAGGCAGCTCCAGCTGACAACAGCGCGACGACAAGAAGAAGCAGCATGGCCTCGTCTGGCCAGAGTGCGCCGACTTCCGCCTCGAGGCGCCAAAGATCGAATACCACAACAAGGTCTGGGAGGCAAAGGACATCATTGAGCACATTCGCAAGGACATTCGCACGTCGGTGCTATCCCAGAAGAGCGATATCGTTGGACAGCTCTTCAAGAAGACGTCTCTCTTCCAGTCGAAGAAGAACCTGCGGCAGATTGCTGGCATCAATACGGAAGTCCAGGCGAAGGAGAAAAAGAGCTCGCCACGGTCGCCCTTACGCTTCACTGTCCAGCCTGCGACGCCCTTGGACCTCGAGGACGGCGGCTCCCCAACACTGCACTCTACCCTGGGATCATCGCCGCTAGCCGTGCATCGATCAGTATCGGCCCTGTCTAATGAGCAACGACGCCGCTCGAGCGCCTCTACCTCAAATATTGTGCTCAGCGATGATCTTCCCTTAAACGACGAGCCAGAGGGCATGGAGGACATGCCACCAGCACTTAGGGAATCGAGGCGCAAACGAGCTCGGGGCCTGATCACGAGGCTGCGCCGTTCAGGCAGATTTGACCGCGAGCCGCTCACGGCTGACAACGTAAGTGACTCTAGTGTTCCTTCGTTGACAGCAGTCTCGGGTTGCCACGCCTGAACCAGAATCCGAACCTGTACTACATGGGTACGATGAGGGGCTATCCTCCAACTCGCCCGAACCTGACTCGTTGTCTGACGAGGGAGAGGGGTACGACACGACTGTGACACAAGAGAGCGCGCGACGGATGGAGGCGCGCGAGTAAGATTGGTTCGAGGATTGCAATCCTGTTGTAGCTATATGCATGGAATCAGAGTCTGGCGCCAGGGGACACCAGACCGCCCCCGTCGATGGTAATGATGGTTCCCGTGACCCACTCTCCGCCCTTGCCTGCCAGCCAGAGCGCAGCGGCACCGACATCCTCAGGGTTGCCAATGCGTTGGCTGGGCAACGAACCCGCGATCTCCTTCTCCATCGCGTCCAGGGTAGCCTTCATCATCTTTGAGCGGAAGGGACCGAGAGCAAGTGCATTGACAGTCACCTTACCCGGAACGTTTGAGGCGAGGTGACGAGTGAGCCTTAAAGTTAGATCCGCTGGAAGGTGACCCACTGGTGAAGAGCAGCCTTTGACGAGGAGTAGGCATACGTCTCCATCGTCGGTACACCGATGCCGTTGATTGAGCCAATCTATCATCAGCCACGCCGCGACTCGCGCCCACGTTAATGATCCTCCCCACACTGTCACGGTCAGCCCCCTTGGCGAGCATGGGCAGCAGGGCCTGCGTGAGCGTAAACACGCGCTGGACGTTGAGCGTCATGAGCTTGGTAAACGCTGTGTCGGGGTACTCGTCCAGCGGGGCGCCCCAGGTTGCGCCAGAGTTGTTCACGAGGACATTGAGCACTCATGTCAGCCGTGTCAGTGGTGAACCCACCCTCCTCGCGCTTCTCGATCTCCTTTGCGAGCCGGAGGCACTCGTCGTACTTGCTCAGATCGGCTTGGAGGGGGATACACTTGCCCGGGCCGGCGGCGTTGAGGATCTTGGCCGTTTCGTCGCAGGCTTTGCCGTCGCGAGAGGCAATGTAGACCTTGGCGCCATTCGCTACGAAGGCCGTCGCGATCTCATCAGCTCTGTCGAGGATCAACTCACCATCTCGCCGACACCGCGGCCACCGCCGGTAATGAGCACAACCTGACATCAGCTTGGATCTAGAGGAATCATACCTTGTCCTTCACGCCAAAGAGATTCTGCACGTCCATTGTCAGAGTTGAGTGAGAGTCAAAGCACGACGAGCATGCCAGAAAGTCGAGCCGGCCTGGGCATTGCCGGCCCAAGTGGGGCCCCAAGGCCAGTGACGTCCCCCAACTCGTCAGTGGCGAGCTCAATCGCCGAGCAAGGGCTATTCCGAACACGGCGACTGCTATACGAGTGCAACTCGTCTGCTTCTCATCCTCTCTCTCCCTCACTCACACATTTTAGCAAACAAGATGTGTAGGCGTGTTACGTGCCCCAACGACGGCAAGCCCACCTGGTGGGGCTGCGGTGAGTAATCCTGGGGGTGGAGGTATTTGTGCTAATGGCAGGCAACCACATCGAGCAGGTATGCTTTGCGGGGATGGAGACACAGAGGAAGTATAGCTAACCCCAGTGCCTCGCCGATGTGCCCAAGGAGGAGCGCTGCGACTGCCCCCACGAGCCTGTTGACGGCAACCCGGCGATGAAGGAGGTGAAGAGGCGCGAGACCTCTGCTGCAGCTGCATGAGCACCTTGCTGGAAAGCCGGCTGCTGTGCTCCTCACGAATTGCGTGTGTCATGTTCAGCACTGCGGCTAGCAAGCTGCCTGTCTTAAGCGTTTCCAGTCCATCTTGATGGTAGAGCGATGTATATGCCGTCAATGTGTAGGGGTGTAGGAGGAAGGTAGGCTCACAGTCACGCGTTTCCACGTATAGCAAAGCGTTAAGACCCGTAGTGCGCTAATCGCGCTGAGAAACCAGTGGAAGGTGGAACAGATATTGAGCACTGAAGCTATATACCCCCCGCATTGAGGGGAGTGGAGGGTCGCATGTGAGCGCGTGGCACGCGACGCGCCGAGCGCCGAGATTCAGTGACGATCCGAGTTACATTACGCTTTCGATCCATTCACCACATCTAATCAGTGCTGCAGTCCGCTACAGGTCGAGCGCAGGCGGCAACTCTGCTCTAAACGTCCTCCTAGCGGTAGGACTGCACGGACGAGCAACATGAGCTCGCTAGCTCAGCTACCCGCCATCGCCGACCCGCTGTCGCTGGCGCGGCTGCAAGTCCTCCTGGTGCCGGTACATCGCGATGGAGCAGCCGCTGAGCAGCCTCTCACAGAAGAGGTCTACGAACACTGGACAAAGCTCTTTCGGAAGCACCAGACGCTGCGCGGCGATGAGATTGTCCACGGGCAACTTGGAACCGCACACCGACGAGGTATGGCAGACTCTCCCCGAAATCGATTTCTGCCTAGCGCCCCAGGCTCGTCCATCTCTCGAGCTGCTGGCTCTAGTCATGTGCACCTCGCATTCCCAGGGCAGGCCCCAGCCAAGCACCTGTACCCTCTGAGCTTGCTGCGGATGGCTGCCTTTCCATTGATCGTCATTGGAATCGGTATGGAGGACGAGGAGGAGGCCCAGGGGTATTCTGTGGATGCTCCCCAGGAGCGGCCGCCGCGGCCATCAACGCGGAACGATTGGGCAGAGTCGTTTGCTGAGACCCTCGAGACCATCCTCCCGCCAACAGCGGCTTTCCCTCTTGTCAAGCGCCTCATCCTCGTCCCGTCGTACCTACCATCTGGAAGGACTCCTCCGAGGACTCCAGTGCGCACCAGTATGCCAGGGCTACCGGCCGGCGGACAAGCAAGCTATATTCGCCACGCGCCGGGCGAGGGTGGAGATACTTTCATCGGTAGATTGCTCGGGGAGGTGGTCGGTGATGTCTTTGCAGAGCTAGGAGACTTGGTGAGTGGCACATTAATGCTAAACTGACACTAGGCGACGTCCTTGGAATCTCCTGCGGGCATGAGGACGTTGGCTGGCACGCTGCTGCCTTCTCTGACGACACTCTCAGAGCCCATGACGGAGGAGGCACCGAATGGCTCACGGGCTTCCTCCGTGTCGGGTAGCCGGCCATCATCTGTCTTACAGCGCTCAACTTCGGTGGCATCCATCTCATCTGCAGCCGGCGGCCGCGCACTTACTCCTGGTGGCCGCCCAACCTCGGTGCAAGGTCCATCAGCTCCTCCCATCCAGACGTCCGCGATCGCTCCCGCGCCGTCCCCGCCAGCATCAATGTCGTCAAATCCCTTCCGCCGTTCCACAGTCTTAAGCAACGCGTTTAACCGCTCTGCATCGGGGTCCAATACGCCAACGCTGCGAGACTCCAGGGACGGAGGTGTCGTTGCCAAGTACACTTCGGCGCCCCTTGTTGGTATTGCTGGCGGACGCCTGCTTAAACTCCTTGGCGACATGTACCTCCTGACTGGAATGTACAGCGACGCGATCAAGTGCTTCGACGATGGTGCTGAGCGAAGTCGCGCAGTGGGCGATGTACTGTGGGAATGTCTGGCTCGTGAGGGGCGGGCAGTGGCTGGTATTGGAGAGGCATGGCAAGGTCGCGATGGCTCGGTGGGTACTTGGTGTAGAAGACGCTGACAAAAGACACAATCTTCGCCATTCCCCAGTTCGCCAATTCCCGTCGAGGTACTCTCCCACTTCCTTTCCTCGCTCGCATGTCTGTCACGGGCGCCGATACCATTCCCGCAGACAATCCTCGCGCCATCTCCGCAGTCTGCGCGCGATTCCGTCTCCCTGCCAAAGTCCGCTGGCCCTGTTGTCTCGCAGGTTGGCACTGGAGAGGGCCTGCTTTCGTACCTCTACTCCTCTCTGTGCTTGCGGATCAGCCACTTTGTGCTTATCATCTTTGCAGCTGGAGGGTGGGGCTCAATCGCGGTGTCGTGTCTTATGTCCCACTCCTTGCCGCGTACATTTCCTCCGCTCATCGACACCAGCGACTTGGGCCGCATACGAAGCCGACGGCAAATGCTTGCGCAACTAGCATCGCAGTCACAAATAACGCGGACGACCATACTAGGGCATGTCGAATCGGCCGCAGGTCCGTTCCGCCTCGCCATGACCAAGGCCGAGCAACTAGCCGTCTTCGTCGAGGTCGCTAGGGTCGCACGTCTGATGGACATGCAGCGCAGAGAAGCAGCCGCAACCCGACAAATAGTCAAGCTGCTTACGGCCGTGCTAACGGAGGGCCGAGACGAGCAACGTCGCCTAACCTCTCGAGCAGCAGCTGCTGCACGCGCGAATGAGGGATCGAAAGCTGGCGCCCATCTTGGCCTCGGCTTGGGCATGCCAGTGTCCGTCCCGCACCCCGTCGCGGTCCGCCGACGAGAGTCATCCGATGGTAACTCTGCCGTCATGGACCTCATTGCGCGCATTTGCACCGTTCTGGATGTCGACTTGTTGGGAATGGATGGCGAGAACGACAAGGCAATTGTATTGTCTGGGCGACTGGCCAGCGAACCGCATTTTGGTTGGCCAGAGATGCAGGTTGAGACGATCAAGGAAGCTATTGCCGCCGCAGAGGCTCTGCCAGGTGAGTGTATAGTCGGGGACTTGCTCACACCATAAGACCAAACTGCTGTGATTAAGCTCTGTCTCTCGGCGTTGAAATCTTTGCACGTCTACTTGAACCCTGCCAACCAGAACCAGCTTGCCAAGCTTTACCCTCAGGCGCTGTCGACGATCAGACGCCGCGCGATAGACTCCAATGGCATTCCCTGGTGGATTCCTGGTCGCCTCGTGCTGAGTGTGGAGATTGCTAGGTGAGCCGTTACGTCTATGGAGCTGACCTCCAGTCTCGCCCCGAACAGAGTCCCCTTCGAGCACTCTCGATCGGAGATTGCTCGCACAGAGACTGGGAGTAAGAAGGACCCCTTCCTCTACAATCCTCGTCTGAAAGTTCCAGAAGCTGGGAAGACTGTCCTAGTGGCCAACGAGCAGGTGGACGTGTACGTCACGCTCAGGAATGTCTTTGCTTTTGACATCGATGTCCAAGACCTATCCTTGTTGTGAGGTCGTCTAACAGGCAAAATGCTGACCTCAGAACATCTGGGGCGCCCCTCATCACCAACCCACTGCCACTTCTACTGCCGGCCTCGGCAGTACATACCGTTCGGGTCACAGGTTTGGCACCAGCCCCGGGCTGGCTTGAGATCCGTGGCGTCGCTATTCGCCTTGTTGACGGCTCCAGTGCCGAGTTCTTGATACCTGTCGAGGATGTTCGCGACAAGAAACGGGTGTCTGCAGCCAACGAGGCTGGGAAGACGAAGCGCAGCGGTCTTGAGGCAAGAAAATCGATGGTCCTCCCATCTGAGATGCTTCCTGCTCTGCCAACTGAGCCTGAGAAGCACAAGTGGCTCGAGTGCAACGTGGTGGAAGAGCAGCCTGTGCTGTGGATCAAGAAGACGTCTTTGAGCCACGGCACAGTCATGCTGTATGACGGCGAGACATCAGTCATTCGGATCACTCTCGAGAACAGCTCGCCAGTACCAGTGGACTTTGTCAAGCTCTCCTTCGACGACTCGGTTACGCGAGACTCACAGTCAATGTTATCCGACGGCGACATGTCTGCTGAGCAGGCGTACGAGCTTCAGTACGACATGTCTCAAAGGCCCGTCTTCTCTTGGGATAGCACCACGCCTCTGGTGATTCCTCCGGGTGGTCGAGCAACGATCTCGGTCCAGGTACTAGGCAAGGTCGAATGGTGAGCATGTTCTGGGACCCGCTGACAGAAGTACCGACGGGAGTGTTCGCATTGACTACGGCTACGTCGGCCGCGACGAGCAGGGCTCCGTGTTCCACACCCGGCGCCTTACCTTCCCTGTTCTGTTCACTGTCTACCGCACTCTGGAGTGCTACTCGATGGACGTTGCATCCCTGCCTTCTGGCAAGGTCAAGACGAACGCACTTGAGCGCTTGAATGGTATGGCACACCCATCGGCCTTTGCAACTTCGGCAGACGATGAGCTGCGGCGAGTACTCGGGCAGAACGACGAACGCTCGGTACTGTTCTGCCTCAATGTCTGCAACGTCTTCTCCGTGCCCTTCGAGGTGGCCATGTCGACCAACAGCGAGGAGAGCGAGGAGAAGCTGGTGATCACGCGATTGGTGCCACCTGGAGCCACCGAACGGTGAGCGCAAGCTGTCGGTCAAGCTGACAACAGACTGGTCTTCCCGATCAAGCGACAGCATCTGAGCCTGGAGGAGCGCTCCAAGCCCATACCCTCGTCTCGCCAGTATGTCGTGGACAAGACGCGGAAGTCAGCCGACGAGATCCAGCGCGACCGCGAGTCGTTCTGGTTCCGCGAGCGGCTGCTCTCCATGGTCAATGTGTCGTGGCGAGAGGTAAGCTGAAGTGTCATGGTGAGCTGACATTAGCCCGGCTCATTACGCAGCGGCACGCTGGCACTTCGGGAGCAGACATTTACGCTTGGGCACCTCGCAAACTTCCGCCAGGATGAGGTTGCTGTATCGCTCTCCGTCGAGCCTCGATCAGGCGACGCGATGCAGGCGATGGACTTTGTCGACATCCGCATCACCGTCGTCAACAACCTTGAGCGCCCCTCGCGCCCGTACGTCCGCCTGGAAGCTCGGCCTGCCAACTCCACCGACTCCTGGTCATTGCCCGCCCCTCCTGCTGCACCACGCCGCATATCTTCCCTTCCCGCAACGCCTGTGCCGATCCCCAAGACGGTCGCCTTCGATGGCATTTTAGCGACGACACTGCCGCTCCTCCAACCCGGCGAGAGCGGAACGCACACGGTCGGCGCAGTGCTCCTCGCGTCGGGCTCGTACACTTTCCGCGCAGCCGCAGAAGAGGTCAGCGAGCAGCAGGCTGCGCCACCGAGCATCTCCTTCTCCCCCTCCGTCACTGTAGATGTCGCCTAGACAGATCTATACATACCCTGCATGAACAACCTACATACAACTCGACGATACAATCAGGCAGCAATCCCATGGTGCTTTTTATACTTGTCCAGACACCCCGCAAGGCCGCCGAAGCGCTGGGTCGGGTCCTCGGCGGACGGGACCCATGTGCCGTTGTGCACAGCAAGAATGCGCATCTTTGGATCATAGTCGAGGCCCGTGAGGAGCTTGGGCGTGATGAGGAAGTACTGGCCCACGCCCGAGCCGCAGGTGACCTTGACGAGCGAGTTGTGCACGCTGCGCTCGGCACGCGAGTCCATGCCCTGGTTGATCTCGTCCACGAGCGAGAAGGGTGTGCGCGACACCTCGGCCAGACTCATGAGGTAGGTCACCGTCGCGAGCGAGCGTTCCTGCGGTCAGTGAGGACCTTGCCTCGTACATACGCCTCCCGACTGGCGGTTTAGGGTGAGCACCTCCATGGCCTGGTTGTCACGGTAGCTGACGAGGATCGCGATGCCCCACTGGGCATACTCTCCCGGAAGCTTCCGGATGGTCACTTCGCCTGAGCAGCCTATGCCTGAGTGTCAGATTTGGCGCAACGTGGACGTACGCTGGAAGGCTCTTGAGAACTTGGCACTTGTCTCCGCTACGAGCGCGTCGAGGGCGGGCTCGAACTTTGCGAGGATGGTCTGAACCTTCTTCTCCGCCTCGGCGTGCTCCTTCTCATGCCCTTCGACTATCGTCGTGTACTCTTGCAGCTGAAGGTCAGCGCGGTAACCAAGGCAGACTCACCTCCTTCTTGAGTCGGTTGTAGCGATCGACCACTGTGGGATCCGTGTTCATCGCGAGCTCGAGCTGCACCTTGAGCTCTGCTTCACGCTCCCTGGCTTCTGGGAGTGTCGGGAATGACTAGCCGTAAGCAGAATCATGCTGACGACTTACGCCTTCTTCGTTCCGCTGTTGGGTTACCAGCTCTTTCAGCTCAGCCTTCTCACTGAACGCCCGCTTCATATGCCCCAGGGCCTGAGCCTGTTCCTGTTTGAGCCTGTTGTGCTCGTCCAGAACTAGCAATCAGCGTCAATTCCCAGCCACGCTCACCTTGTCCCCGCTCCTCTCGTAGAATTGCAGTCTTGTCGTCGTAGTCCATAATCGCCTGCATGATTGCGTCCAAGTTGACTTCTCGCTGTCGTTGCTTTAGTCTAGCCAGGGCCAACCCTGCTCCTAATCTGCCAAGCACCACGGCTGCGTCCTTTTGGTCAGCAGCAATGGCAGCGTCCACGAACCTGATGTTCCATCAGGCGAGCTGTACGGCCTCGCACACTCTTGAGTAGTTGTGCCTCGAGTTTCTCACGCTGCTCGTCGAGTGCTGGCTCCTTGCGAAGTCTGGCAAGCTCCTCGTCACAACGCTCTACGCGTCAGTGACCACACTGTAGCTGCACTCACTGAGATCGAGTTCAGCGCGGGTGAACTTCTCCATTTCGGTTTTCAGCTCCTTCATCTGCGTTTCAATCTTGATCTGGGTGTTAGTAATATCCCAAAAGGAAACACACCACTTCATCCTTGGCAGCGCCGACGGCCCTCATCGACTCTTCGTGGTCTGCTTTCGCCTTTAACAGCGGTTCCTCCATGCTCCTCAGTCGACGCTTGAGCTCGGCCATCTCCTCGGTAATCTCCTTGAGCTTTTCCGTGTCCACTGTCCGTCAGATGACGCGTTATGCATACGTACCAGACACGCTGAAAGCTCTCGCTTGCGTTGGCGCCGAGGACGAAATTTGATAGTCGCGCCTGCCGTACAACGAGCGCGTGCATCGGTTGACATCCGTTGAGGTGATGCACATGGGGATGCCAGCGGAGGCGACCCTATTCATGTCAATGTCGCGGCCAGGCCGTTGCGTAATAGCCTGAGAATCAGCGGGGCAGGGGTGTTGACTCACAGCTCTGTGCATGTTGCTCTGGCAAAGGAAAGCGCGTACGCCGGGCTCGGCTTCAACGTAATCGATAGCCCAACCTTGCAGGCCCAGCTGGTGAAGTTGCTCATCAGAGCATGGTCTGGCGGGGTTGACAGTGTCATCGTTGACGGTGACCTGAGCCAAATGCAGGCCAACTCTGTGTCCGTTAATCACCTTGTCGTTGAGGGCAAGCAGCTTTTCGTAGTCGGCCTGTTCTTCACAGATGAATGTCTATAGGTCAGCTTGGACTATACGGGTTGCACACCTTTCGCATACCCAGGCTGGTGCATGCTTCCACTTGCCACGCGAACCGTTTGTCCGGAACATTGACCGTAATCATAGGAGGGTAGTGGACCTTGCCCGACAGTGATGTAGCGTTCTTCTCGATCCACTCCACAGCATACTGGATGGACGGATCCAATTTGAATGCCATTTCCCGTCGCTGATGGTCCATGTTGCTGAGCTCCTGCTGTCTAACGGTCAGACGGCGCTTCTGGTCACCCACCGTTGGTCTCTCCTGTGCAGATCAGTGTTCAGCTGTGTAACCTCTCGCTGAATGTCCTTGAGGGCGGCCCCGAGATTGTCACGAGTGGTTTCCAGAGGGCGAAGTCGTGCTGTACATGCTTTCTGCTGTCAGCGACATTCCAGACTTCACATACCTTTTCGTCCTTCTTCGTTTCCAGCTGCGTGTGGATATCGCCCTGGTTGACTAGAGGTGAATCGAGAACTGCTTGAGCCTGTGATCGCCTGTTTTCCCATCTCTTGATATTCTCTTTGCGCTGCTTGGCCTTTGCCTTCAGACCCTCGAGCTGAGCGTCGTATTGGCCAAATTCCTTCTCCTGCAAGTCAGCATCGTTTGCGAGATGCCCGTACCGCATCCGCCATACGCCTTCGGCAGATCTCCATAACCTTGACTTGGTCTCCCATGCTGCTCTTGCTACCCTTCACCTTTTCCTCGGCATCCTTCAGGAGATTGTGGTGCATTCTGCAAGTCAGCCAGGAAGTCGGATGAGCTGACTTTTGCAGATCCAGTATGGACTGTTTTCCAGTCTCGCGCTTTGTGATGCGGGTCAGGAGCGTAGCGGCATCTTGCTTGCGCTCATTTACCGCCTTCTTCTTCTCTTCCCAGGTAGCAGCCAGCACGACGAGTTTGGCAACTTCGAACTGGTGTGTCAGTATTGTCTGGCCAACAACGTACATCTCGTTCCAAGGTCTGCTTGGCTTGGACGTGTTGGACATCTGGCTCAATAGATTCCATCTGCGCGCGAAGGTGATCACGTTGGCGGCTGTTCCTCAACAGTTCCTGGAGTTAGCAGCTGTTGGCAGAACATTCACCTGATGAAGTGTCTTGGACCTCTCGCCGTACTCGACGAGTTGCTCGTGCCAGCCGGACAACCTCGGGTCTCCTGCAGCCCGCATCGTTTCTTTGAGCACGGTCTTCGGGTCCATCTTTGCAAAGTCGGCGACTTTGTCCTGCGGAAGGAAGGAGCTGCTGTTAGCTGTGCACCAGTCACGGCTCACCAGAGATTGTTGGCTTGCACACCAAAGCCTCGAACCAGATCCTTTACGGCCACCTCAGATGCAGATCTGCCGTTCAGAAGCCACTCAGACTTGCCAGTCTCGCGGTTGAAAGTACGGTGAATGACTGGATTACGGCCGTTCCCTCGTCCTTTGATCTCAACCTCAACCTTGGCGATCTCCTTGCCTTGCTTGACATACGACTTGAGGTCGGACGCTCGGCCCATGACCTGGATGATGAGCACGAACAGCGGGCGTCCCTACCTTGGGAGAGAAGGCGAGGCCAATGGCGATCGCAGCGGCAATGGTACTCTTGCCGGTGCCGTTCGGTCCGAGGATCATGTTGAGATGCGGCCCAGGCTGAAAGTCGACATAGTCGTAAGTCATAAAGTTGATGAGCCTCAAGCGCACGATGGAGCCGGCAACGTAGCTGTCATAAGCGCCGATAGTCGCTGATACTCACCCATCATCTCCGCGCTCCAACTGGCGAAGGGAGAGCTGTGCAGGCTGCTCCTCATCGTCCTGATCATAGTGCCCATTTGTGTCCTCGTCATCCTCTCCCACCTGCTCGGCTTCATCGTCCGAGTCTGGCTGTTGGACAGCTCTGCCTTTCCCCTTCCGAGACGTGGTGGGCTGAGCTTCCTCCTCCGTCGTACCGCGCGAAGCACGCGCCAGCCGAGCACGTTTGGGAGCTAATGGTTTTCGTTCCTCCTCCTCGTCAGAGCTGGCCTCCACTCTGCGGCGTCGATGCGAGGACATTAGAGTGCTTTGGATATGACGAGAGCCAGTCATCCTCACAACAACAGACGCGACGCGTGAACCAGGAACCAGGAACGACATGATATCACCCGAATGACGTGTGGAGGACTGACGCCTCAGCGAGAGCGTCGGCGATACCAAGAGGCGAAAATCTAAACACCGACGAGTGCCTCTCTTGCTCACCTTCCGCATTGGGCAATCGTCGCTCACTCGCTCCTGCCCTGCCGCCGCTGGCTGCTCCATCGTCTCGACCACTTCCACGCCAGGTCTGTTCAACCACCAACAGCAAAATGGTATGTCTCATCGCTGCGTGAAGGGGACGCACGCTGACGTTCTACAGGAGTCTTCGAAGCAGCCCGTCAAGCTCGCTCGCGTCCTCAAGGTGCGTTGTTATCCGCGTCGTCTCGTTCGAGGGAGGCTTGGGTCTGGGGCACATGGAGATGGGTGTGGCGAAGGAGGCCGGGGGTGTGATGGGCGGAGCACTGGATGCGCGTGCAGCGCAGTCGCTGGCTCTGGCGTAGGGCACAGCAGAGAGGCGTGTGCGAAGGACAAGGCTGGCACGAGAGCAAGTGCAAAACTTGCCTGGTGCCGGGATCCTCTTCTGTGCGCACTGTCTGGGCTGCGCGGTAGCACGCGGGGGCGCTCCGTGCCGCTGGCTGCGCGGGCTAGACGTCTGCGCCAGAGCATCCGCTCCTGCATCTGCGAAAGGAAGTGTGCCCCACAACCCAGGCTTGAAGAACGGACGACTCTCCCTCCGTGCGCATGCTGACACAGTGACTCCTTTCGCGCGCGCGTTCCTATCCTCCCCTCTCGCCTTTCTGTCCTTTTCTCCACAGGTCCTCGGCCGCACTGGCTCCCGTGGTGGTGTCACCCAGGTCCGCGTCGAGTTCATGGACGACACCTCGCGCTCCATCATCCGTAACGTCAAGGGCCCCGTCCGTGTCAACGACATCCTCGCCCTCCTCGAGTCCGAGCGTGAGGCCCGGTGAGTACAGCCTTGGATTCCCACCTGGGCGAATACTGACAACGCAGCCGCCTCCGTTAAACACCTCCATCGATTATGGGTGATGTAGAGGAGTGTACACTGGCGTGGTAGTCTCTGCCCTCCGGGGCTATGCGATTCGGCTTGCATATCTCTGTTGTGTGGTTGTGGTTGGGAGCGGATGCGAGGGCGGAAGCTGGAGGGCGGCCTCCACCGCGGCATCCACCTAGCAAGGCACTGATTGTTGAGAGGACTGCACTGCACTCTCCACCTTCGACGCGCCATGGCTGTAGTCGGCGGTGATGCTGTGCCAGACGCAGCCTGGGTGCCAGCTGCGCGATTACCAGCGACCCTTGTGCTGCCAGACCGTAGGGCCGCGCTCAGTATGGTATTCACCTCAGGTGTAACCAACGCCACTGCCGCTCGCGATACCCTTGGAAAGGTATCTGATCCGTCAAAGTAGGCCCAAAGTGTGGGCGCGCTCATGTCAGAATGCGCATCTACCTCTGCTTGATGGATGGTGGGCAGTGACCTGGATGTCCTGACAGCAGATCGACCACACTTGCACCCGACACTTCAGGCGCTGCACACCCATCGCTTACGCGCCCACAATCTCCCATATCCATCAGACCAGCACGACCTCCCCTCTGGACAAGGTGTCCAGTGGACAGCTTGGCGGCTGACAGACACAGAGGAGGCGTACCGTGCCGCCTACCTCCCCCATCCATAGTTGTATCAAGATGCCATATGCTCGTCTACATTCTCTACGCCTTGATGCCGAGGCGCTGGTCCTCCTGGCGCGCCTCCTCGAGCTTCTGGCGGAACAGCTTCTCAGCGTTGGTCCAGACAGCAGCAGAGTCGCGCTTGGGGAACTGAAGCAGAGTGGGGATGAGGTCCTTGGAGAACTGCTCGGATGCCTCACGGGGGAGGAGCGTCGGCAGGTGGTCAATGGAGATGACGGTGCAGCGCTTGCCGGCACCCTCGACCTCGACCGTGGGCTCGGGGAAGGTCGTGTTGATGTTGTAGATCGGGATGGGGTTGTGCGGGTTGGTGGTGCTGTTGTTAGAGAAGCCTGGCGCGCTACTCACTCGCAAGAGACGTCAACAACGACAGAGAGGCGGCGTGAAGCACCGGCCTGGTTCATGAACTCGGGGGTAATGAACTTGGGGATGGGCTGGGAGAGGTAGATGCAGTTGACAAAGATGTCGACGTCGAGGATCTCCTGGAAGGGACCGCCCTTGGCAGTCTCGGCCATGTCCCACTTGACAATGTTCTCCCTAGAGTCAGCAGTGTTGCCCTGCTCAGCTCACTCCTTCAGACCCGCCTTGCGGAAGAGATCGACGGCACCAGAGCCGCAGCGGCCGAGCGCGCCTATGACGAGAGCCTTGACGTTCTCGACGCCGCCCTCAACAGAGGCAAGAGCCTTCTTGACGTGCGCGACCATCTCGCCCTCGTTGGGGTAAGGCTTGAGGTCCTTGAGGACACCCTTGCCGCCGTCCTCCTGCTGCTTGGCGTACGCGAGACAGCCGGCAGCTGCACCAGCAAAGCCGGCGTGGAAGCCAAAGGCAGCGACGCGGCGCTTGGTCTCGGGGTCCTCGAGGAACTCGAGGTCGTACAGGGAACCACCGCCCTGCGCGAAGCGGCGCAGGACGTCGTTCCAGCCACCCTGCTGCTTGTAGCAGTGGGCGAACTGGATGTGGGTGTGTGGAAGGGGGTCACTCTCTGTCAGCACGTTCGTCGCTGCACTTACGTCGACTCTGGCAGCTCCTTCAGACCAATGATGGGCATCTCCTTGGGCGCCTGCGGCCACGAGTTGTGCTCGACAATCTTGCACCCAACGCTGAGGTCAGTCACTGGTGGTTACTTCATTCACGCCTCGAACTCGGCGTCGTCAAAGATACGCTGCGGGTCCTTCTCGACGTAGATGTCAAAGCCATTGTCGAGGAGCGTCTTGGCCGTGGTGGGCGTAAGAGCCGAGCGGTGCTCGAAAGGCTTCTTCTCGCAACGGAGCCAGAGGGGCTGCTTGGTCTGGGTGCTCATGGTGAACAGTGTAACGAGCTCCAAAGTTGCTGTCCGATATTTGTCCTAGGCAGCGAGCACGACTCGATCGGCTTCTATCGGCCATCTCCTGCGCAAGTGCGGACTGATAATCACCCGAGAAAATGAGTCATACTTTGAGTCGACACCCAGCTCGAGTGTCATCTCTGCCGACTTTCGCACTCGAACCAACAAAAGCAATGTCCGAGCCTACTACGCAGCCGCCAGTAGAGACCCCGGCCGACGTGCCCGCCGCCGAGGGCGAGAAGAAGGGCCCTTCCAAGTCTGAGCTCAAGAAGGCCGCCAAGGCTGCCGAAAAGGCGAAGCGCGCTGCCGAGGTTGCTGCCCGGGAGGAGGAGGAGCGCAAGAAGCGCGAGGCCGCTGCGTCGGTCGACAATGCCGCTCAGAACTATGGCAAGCTGCCCCTCCACCAGTCGCAGGAGCGCCTCGGCCGCGAGTGGCTCCAGTTCAACAAGCTCTCGGACGCCGACGTCGGCAAGGAGGTTGTGTTCCGTGCTCGTCTGCACAACTACCGTCCCCAGGGTGGGTTGCGAGCGGGATACTGCTAACTCGCAGGTGCCAAGATTGTCTTCCTCTCGTTCCGTCAGCAGGTTGAGACTCTCCAGGGCGTGCTGGTCATGACGTCCAAGGAAGACGACCCGCACCAGGTTTCCAAACAGATGCTCAAGTATGCGACCACCATTCCTGTGAGATGAGAGAGAGATCCGCGCTGATTCAAGTCCGAGTCGATTGTCATTGTCGAGGGTGTGATCAAGGCGGCCGAGGTCAAGTCGTGCTCTATTCAAAAGTACGAGGTCGGCATCCGCAAGCTCTTCACTGCCGTCGAGGCTCAGGACCTCCCCTTCAGCATTGACGACGCTTCGCGCTCAGAGGCGGACATTGAAAAGGTAATCATCCGTCGGGAAAAGCTGACGACAGATTGAGAGCGCTGGCGGCCAGGTGTCTCGTGTCTCCTTGCCAACTCGTCTGGACAACCGCGTCATGGACCTCCGTACGCCTTCCAACCAGGCCATCTTCCGCATGCAGTCTGGCATTTGCCAGCTGTTCCGCGAGCACCTGAACAGCCAGGGCTTTGTGGAGATTCACACTCCCAAGCTGCAGGGCGCTGCCACCGAGTCGGGTGCCAGCGTGTTCAAGGTCAAGTACTTTGAGGGTTAGTGACTGAAGCTTCTCAGCTGACCGCAGCCGACGCGTTCCTCGCGCAGAGCCCGCAGCTGCACAAGCAGATGTGCATCGCCGCCGACATGGGTCGCGTGTACGAGGTCGCCCCTGTCGTATGTGCCTACATTACCTCGCTGACACCAGTTCCGCGCAGAGGACAGCAACACCTACCGCCACATGACCGAGTTTATGGGTCTTGATCTCGAGATGGAGATTGTCGAGAGCTACCAGGAGGCGATTGAGACCATCGACTCGATGCTCAAGGCCATCTTCCGCGGTCTCAAGGAGAGGTTTGCCAAGGAGATTGAGGTCGTCCGCGGCCAGTTCCCCTGCGAGGAGTTTGTTTTCCTGGACGAGACGCCTATCATCACCTTCCAGGAGGCCATCAAGATGCTCCAGGACGCCGGTGCCAAGGACTCTGAGGGCAACACTCTCCCCGAGGACGCCGACCTCAGCACTGAGAATGAGAAGATTCTCGGCAAGCTTATCAAGGAGAAGTACAACGGCGCCGACTACTTTATTGTGGACAAGTTCCCCTCCGCGTTCCGTCCAGTAAGCGCCGACGCTGTGCTAGCTAACAGCAGTTCTACTCCATGCCCGACCCCTCCAACCCCAACGTCGTCAACTCGTATGACTTCTTCCTCCGCGGCAACGGTCAGTTTACGCCCACGTCCAAGCTGATAGCTAGAAATCCTCTCGGGCGCACAGCGTATTCACGACCCCACCTACCTCACCGACCGCATCAAGTCGCTCGGCTTGAACCCCGACGAGCTCAAGGACTACATCGACGCCTTCAGGCTCGGCTGCCCGCCCCACGCTGGTGGCGGTATCGGTCTGGAGCGCGTGCTCATGTTCTTCCTTGACCTGGGCAACATTCGCCGCGCGTCGCTGTTTCCCCGCGACCCCAAGCGTCTCAAGCCATGAGCATGCATCATTGTTATCCTGGAGGCGAAGAGCCTATCACCACTGTCGAGCCTACTTCTCTTCACAGTCGAGTGGCTGCTGAGTGCACGGGCGGTTGGCGGATGGCGTTCGCTTGATGGCACGCACGTGAAGAGTGCGGAGGCCGGTCGGCGCAGATTTGCGCGAACGCTGCCTGCAGGTTCAGCAAAGAACGAGCTGCTGGACTATGCGCTGCTCGGGACTAGAGGAGTCGCAGACTGTCGTTAGACGCGCCGTCCAACCACTCACGTTATTCGCGAGCTTCGTCGCCGTCCACATCCATGCCATCCTCTTCATCCTCGCCCTCGCGCTTCTGTGCTCCCATGATCTTGGCTTGCAGGACGCAACGGCCGCGAGTGTACTTTGCCCGCTCGCGCTCCAGAGCAGGCTTGACCTGCACGCTGATCGTGTCAATAACGCCCATCGCCTTTAGCGTCTTGAACAGATACAGCCGCCGGTTGTTGAGGGAAAAGTAGAACGGCTCCGCCGGCACGTCGCTCCGAGGTGTGCTCGTCTTCTTCTTCCTCCGTTCATCTTCCGAGTCCGAGTCGCCACGGCGCTTGCCTCCCTTCTTCCGCTCCCTCTCCCTCTCCCGCTCCTTCCCACCAGGTTCCGCCGCCTCCTCAAAATTCTCAATCACGGTGATGTAAGGTATGTCCTCGATCTTCGTCTGCCCCGATGTGATCTCGTCAAGTGTTTCTTGGATCGCCTTGTTGCAGCCTGTGAAGAACGGGCGAATGCGTGCGTGGGTGAAGTAGATTGTGTCTGGATCCATGTCACGGAGAGTCCGGCCCGCAGCCGTCTTGCGCGCCGCAGTTGTCTTCGTGTGCATTGCGATAGGGAGAAGGTCCACCTTCTCTCGAGCAGCTCAGGTCCCTCAGGTCATTCCTCACAGCACAATTTGTTCCTGAAACAATTCTGCTGATTTGCTGTATATCCAACATTCAAGCAAGCTAATTCCGGCCCTCGGAACTCAGCTATCGGCTTGGGATGTGGGAGGTGGGGTATGGGACAAATCATTGCATAGTCTAACCGACAGCGGTGTGAGCAAAGGGGGAACTTGGTCCTGTGAGCGAGACATCACAGCAAGAGTGAGCTCAGCCGTCCGGGCTGACGTTGGAAGGAGTTCATCTGCCCAGGCTCACGTTGAGAGAAAGAGTGTATACATGTCATCTAGAGCAGACCAGTCGAGTACAGAGAGTAGAGTCAAAGACGGAGAAGAAGCATTACAGCTCCTCGTCGCTGAAGACCTCCTCGCCGCGCTTGCGACGGGCCATTCGGTCCTTCTTGGCCTTGCGGAGCTCGGCTGCGGACTTCTTCTTCTCCTTCTTGGCCTTGACAATCGGGTTGCCCAGGGCGTCGTACTCGACCTCGTCGTCACCCTCCTTGGCCTGGTCAATTCGTGCACCAGCACCCTGGCCCTCGACCCAGTTGTGGCCGGATGCAGCGAGGCGTCCGTCGCTCATAGCCCACACTTCCGTGCAGATGGACTCGGAGAACTCCTGGTTGTGGGTGATGATGAGAACACCACCGTCGAAGTTCTTGAGAGCGGCGATCAGGGCGGCGAGGGACTCGCGGTCCAGGTAGTTGGTAGGCTCGTCGAGACAGATGATGTGCGGGCGGCGCCAGGTGGCAGCACCGAGGACAACCTTGACCTTCTGGCCACCGGAAAGACCGCGCATGTTGTTGTGCGAAACGAACTCGGACTCGAGGCCAAAGTCCTCGAAGTGCTTCTCGATCTCGCGACGGACAAGGGGACGCATGAGACCAAGGCGCTGCGCCTCACGGGTGTCGAGCTCGAGAACCTTCTTCTCGAAACCGCGGGACATGAGCTCGTCACGAGACATCCAGATGTTCTCGGCGGAGGACAGGCCCTTGAACGACACCTCGTACTCGTAAGACTGCTTGAGCTTCTTGCGAGCGACGAGCTCGTCGATGGTGCGCTTGACGCCGTCCTTGACAACAACGGCACCCTCGGCCATCTTCTTCTTCTCCTCCTCGCTCATGACACGAGTAGCCTTGTTCAGCTCCTCAAGGTCCTCGCCGGTCTGGTAACGCCAGAGCATGTACTCGAGAGGAGTCTTGTCGAGGTGGTGGTCGATGTGGTGGAAGGCGTGCTGGGCAACGTAACCGATGACCAGGTTGGGGTGCTTCCAGACGGTACCACCAATGTTCGGCTCAGTCTCGCCAGTGAGGAGCTTGACGAGAGTGGACTTGCCGGAACCGTTGGGACCGAGAACGGCAACACGCGAGGAGAGCGAGACCTGCAGGTTGATGTTGTACAGCTGCTGGACCTGCGACCCAGGGTACTGGAACGAAACATCACGCATCTTGAGGAGCGACTTCTCCTTGGTCTTGACACCGTCAAGCAGAGGAGGGTTAGGGAGCTTGAACTGGTAGTCCTCGGCAACGTCGAGCTGGAAGTAGGCGCGAGCCTCGGGGACGTGGTTGACGAAGGCCTCGAGGTTGCCAGGGTAACGCTTCAGCTTGAAGTTGTTGAGGTGGAGCACATCGGTGATGGTGCGGTTGAGGAAGTCCGAGTCGTGCGAGACCATGATGGAGGTGCAGTTCGTAAGCGACGTGAGGTAGTCGACCAGCCACTTGATGTTGACGACATCGAGGTGGTTGGTGGGCTCGTCGAGAAGGAGAATGTCGGCCTTGAAGAGGATGGCACGCGCGAGGGCAAGCTTCATCTTCCAACCGCCGGAGAGCGAACCAATAGAGTCCCTCTGCTTCTTCTCGTCGAAGCCAACAGACTCGAGGGTGGAGACGATCTCCTCGGGGCTAGCAAGGAGGCGCTTGTCGCTGAGGACCCAGTCAACGATGGAGATGGACTCCTCGGAGCCATCAATGTCGTGCTGAACGTAGAAAGTACGGACAACAGACGGGTCGGGGAAGCCGTCGACCTGGTTGTTGACAATGGCGTTCATAAGAGTCGACTTGCCGGAGCCGTTGCGGCCAAGGAGACCATAGCGGTGGCCACGCTTGAGGCGCATGTTGGCGTGGTGCAGAAGAATCTTGGCACCGTAGGCAAGGTTGAACTGCTCAATGTTGCACAGGTCCTCACCCTCCTCCTCGTCGTCAAACTTGATGTCGTCGGTGGACTCCTCGTCGGCCTTCTTCTGAAGAACCTCACGGACGGCGGGGAGAACATCGGCCGAGGTAGAGAGCTTGACGTACTGGGGAACGGTAGCCTCCCAAGTGGCCTGGTCAAAGTTGTGGGCGTTGGTGAGCGCAGCGGCAAGGATACCGGCGTAGGCAACACCGTGGCTCGAGGTCTCGACGTCGGCGCCAGACTTCTTGAGAGCAGCGGCGAGGTCACCAGCAAGAGCGGGACCCTCGGCGATGCGAAGGGGAGGGAGGTCGGTACCGTCAGACTCGGCGGGGACCTTGCCGATGCGGCGGAGGGTGGCAATAGCGCGAAGCGCAACAGAGCGCGCCTCGGGGTCGGCAATGGCCTCGGCGTTCTTGATGAGCTTGGGGAGGAGAGTGGGGATGAAGGGACGGACGGTGTACTCGGAGTCGACGAGCTTGGACATGTTGTCGGCAATGACGGAGACCTTGCGCTTGGTGGCGGTCAGGCGCTCGTCAAGGCCACGAATGAGGAGGGGGGCGATAAGAGAAAGGGTGGGCGAGGTGACCTCCTGAACGAAGACGACGGCGGAAAGAGTGCCAAGGGTCTCGGGGGTCTTCTCGGGGTTGGTAAGACACTCGATAAGAGCAGGGATGAAACGCTCCACGTCCTTGTTGTCGACAAGGGCACAGGCCTTCTTGAGAGTCGCCTTGGCGGCCTTCTTGACCTGAGCCTTGGTGTCCCAGACAGCCTCGGCGAGAACGGGCACGATGGAAGCCATCTGGAGACCCATCTGGGTGGGGGCGACAGTGATAAGCTGCTGGAGGATGTCGAGGGCGCCAGCCTTGACCTCCCACTTGCCGTTCGTCTTGATCTCGTTCAGGACGGCGGGAAGGAGGACGGTAGCACCCCAGGGGTTGATGACCTGGATGACGGCCTTGACGGCGGCGGCGGCGGCATCCTTGACGGCCTTCTCCTTGTCGGCGTGGGCAAGGAGGAGGCCCTCGAAGAGGTTACCGGTACCGGCAGAGACGACGTATGGCTCGAGGTAGATGCCAGCGCCGTTCTCGCAAAGAGTGGAGACGGAGGCGCATGCACCCTCACGAGCGGCGGCGTCCTTCTTCAGGGCGAGAGCCTAGCGTTAGCGCGGAAGGCTTGGTGAATGAGCGAACGGACACAATCTGCAATCGGAAGCGGGTGTAAAAGCCCTGTTGCCCCAGCAGACATGTTCCGCCACTCTAGCGCCACTCACCTTGAGGATGGCGTCCGGGTAACCGATCTGGCCAAGGAAGTCGACATCCTTGGTGGCGGCAGCAAGGGAGCGCTGCGCCTCGTCACGGGCAGCCTTGTCGGCGACGAACAGAGATGCGGTGTCGAAAGCACCGGCCTTTGCGGGGGCAGCGGTTGACTGAGCAGCGGGCGCCATCATTGAGATTCTGCTGGTCAGCACCCAGTTCCTCACGTCTGATCGACTGCGCATCATCAGCACTCACCTAGATTGACGGGGGGTGCGGGGGGAAAGTAGTAGACGCTGTTTTTGGAGTTTTCAGGAAGATTTTCTCTTCGATGACTATCGCGTTTCGTTTGTGGCGTAACGAGAGAGTGACTTTTTTGTCTTTTGTGTAGTGTGTGGGCGTTGCCTTTTGAGCAAAACGACCTCTATGTGCGGGATGGAGAATGGAGGGGAGGGGAGAGGGGGGAGAGAATAGTTGGAGAGGAGATTGTGGTGGTGGAGTGGCGCTTTAAACAGTGACGCCGTTGGTCGGACAGATGAGCGGGAGCAAATATTTTTTGCTCGGGGGCCGGAAGCGGATTGTAATCTGGGTGGCAGCGAAGGGCGTTCCGGACGAGGGTCGGGTCATTGCGCGCGGAAATATGCGGCATCAGCGAGTGTGGCACTCGGATGGTCGGGGCCATCTGGGGGAGGCGAGGCTCCGATGGGGTGGGCATTGTGCGCATACCGCCTGCATGACGCTCACGTTCCAAAGGAACAACCAGCCCGCCGTCACCGGCGGCGTGGGGACCGACGCTCGGCCGGCGAAAGACGCTTGTATGCAGGCTTTAGAGTGGCATTTGAGTGTGGCCTCTGGCACAGATCGGCGAACGTGGTGAGATATGCCATCGCAGGCCTACCTACTGCCATTCCTAGTTCGTCCCACAGTCTTGGTAAGATGGCCTAGCTCAGGATGCACTGCCCTCACACGAGCGGGTCATCGCCGTGATCTCAGTCCTTGGCCGTGTTTCGGATGGCAAATGACTTGTAAACGCAGTCGCAATCACACTTCAAGAATCAATGGCCTGCTGCCAAAGCGCGCTGTAGTGTCGCTTCTTCATGGCGCCGGAACCCAGTCGCTTATGGCCTATCGCACATAATTTAGTAGTGGCCGCAATGTGTGCGGCGGGAAGGCTGTGGCGAAATAGTAGTCACGGACTCGTGCAGTTTTAGATCTTTACGCAGTATGTATTCGCCTTTGTGGTTGTGTGAAACCATTAAACGTAAGACCATAAGAGACTAGATGGTATTAGGTTGCAAGAATGCTCCTTGCTGCATGTACCATGTTCCCCTTCCCGATCGTCGAATGTTCTTGCAGTGGGGCGTCTCGGGAGATCGCAGATACTGCACGTGATGAGTCATGCATAGGAGCGCCATCTTCACGCCGCTCTCGTCGCTCGTGACGCAGCGGTTTCATGATACAACGATCTGGCAGTAGTACTGGGCGACATGCTCCCGAACTGAAGTGCCACCAGAACAGCCCTGAGATTGCAGACGGACATGCGGACATGTCCGACTGCCACGTGCATCTTGCCCACACGATCCAAGAACGCATGTGGACAGCTTCGCTTCGGCACTTGGCCCCACTAATTGTTTCAACAACTCGAGGTAGCTAGCTGCCATGGCGGCACCGCACGACATTCCCCGCCCCGCCTCGGCCCAGGGACCACCGCGCCCGCTCTCAGCGGCGTCCGCGGCGTCGCGCCCTAGCATGACGCCGGTCCACGCTGGTACACCCCCTCTGCCTCAGATCCCCCCGCGTGCAAGTCTTTCTAGCTCTTTTCAACCTCGGTCCTTTACATCTGAACGCCCCAGCGCTGCCAAGGACCCTTCACCACCCGCTGCCGACGCTCTGCTAGGCAAGAAGTCTGAAGTCGTCTCAGCGATGGACAACAGATCTAACCTGACGGCGTCACTGGGCAAGCCCTCTCCTGACGGCAAGGGAGCTACTAGCCCAGGTCGCGCCATCACTCCAGAGCCCAGCGGGACTTCAACCCCAGCACGCCCCGATGAGTCCGCTTTCTCAAATCTTGCAGACATCCCAGACGAGGAGAAGGCAAAAGTCCTGCGGCGGCATCTGGTTTCAGCGGAAGAGCGGTCCAACAAGACACCTACTCCTGGGCCGTCTGGCACGCCGACAGGCGGAAGCCAGGCTGGAGACAGTGGTATCACTGCCCCGCAGGACGACGAGACCTTTCCGATCCCCTACGACGCGCCCGGAGGAGACGTGACGTGAGTGATGTCCTAGCCGCATCTGACCACAGTCACGAGCTGTACAAATGGCAGCAGGATCATCGGCCACGACCCACCCGAGCAGCGTCGTTCTCGCATGCCGACCGATCAGGTATCATAGATCCTCAGCTAACGCAAATGAAGGAGCCAGGCGGCTTCAGGCGTAACTACGTCGCCGCTCGTGCGCAGGAGCGAGGCGAGGAGGAGCCGCCCATGATCCGCAATGTCATCGATTTCCTTTTCCTCTATGGTCATTTCGTGGGTTTCTCGTCTAGCCGGCGGCTAACATCAGGCTGGTGAAGATCTCGACGAGGATGAGGATCTTGAGGACGACGATGAGCACGTCGATGCAGAGGAAGGCCGGCAAGCATCTGGTTCGCGCGCTGTGGAATCAACAGAGCGTACGCCGCTGCTGCAACGGTCTGTCAGCAAGGCACGCCTAAAGCGCACGAAAAGCGCGCACGGTAAAGGCACAGCAAGTCTCACTCAGGCAGTACTCATGGTGAGCATGTTAGAACGATATAGCTGATGGAAGCTACTGAAGGGCTTTGTCGGCACTGGCGTCCTCTTTATGGGCAAAGCTTTCTTTAACGGTGGCATCCTCTTCTCTTCTGTCGTTCTCATTGCCATCGCCATCATCTCGCTGTGGTCTTTCATGCTTCTCGTCCAGACATGGATGAAAGTCCCAGGCTCCTTCGGAGGCAAGTCAGAGGTCGGGTGGAGCTGACCAAAGATATCGGCGGCCAGCTATACGGCAACTGGCTGCGCGTCACCATCTTGTTCTCCATTACCGTCTCCCAAATCGGATTCGTTGCCGCCTACACGATCTTCATCGCAGAAAACCTTCGCGCATTCATCCTCGCCGTTACGGATTGTGTGCACGACATTCCCATCGGCGCTCTCATCTTCGCCCAATTGCTGCTCTTCCTCCCGCTAGCAATGATTCGTAACCTTGCAAAGCTCTCGGGCACAGCTCTCGTTGCCGATGCTTTCATTCTCATAGGACGTGAGTCCAAGGCGCGTCCCGACACTAACTGCAGTGGTCTACATTGCGTCCTGCGAGATTAGCGTGCTGGCCAACAAGGGCATGGCCAAAGATGTCATGCTCTTCAATCGCGATAGCTTTCCGCTCCTTATTGGCACGGCAGTCTTCGCATTTGAAGGCATTGGCCTGTAGGCTTATGTCGTGTCGCGCACTGACCCCAGCGTCATCCCTATCACCGAAACGATGAAGGAGCCCGAGAAATTCCCACGCGCATTGACAGGTGTAATGATCCTTGTCGCCGTGCTCTTCTCAGGCTTTGGTGTGCTCGGCTACGCAGCGTACGGGGGCGACATTCAGACAGTCGTTCTGGTAAATCTCCCTCAAGATGAGAAGTTTGTCCAAGGCTCGCAGTTCCTTTGTATGGCACCTATACGACCTCACTGACTCAAGACTCGGTTGCGATTCTCCTCTCGATTCCGCTCCAGCTATTCCCCGCTGTGCGCATCATGGAAAATGGCCTTTTCAGCCGGAGCGGCAAACATAACCCACGCGTCAAGTGGCAGAAGAACGTATTTCGCGCCGGCACCGTTGTCTTTTGCTCTTGTCTCTCCTGGGCCGGCTCATCCGAGCTGGACAAGTTTGTCGCCTTGGTGGGGGCGTTCGCTTGGTGCGTTCCTCCTGCTGGTTGGACTGACATGCAGCATCCCGCTTTGTTTCATCTATCCACCGATGCTTCATCTCCGAGGATGCGCACGTACGCGCACCGCAAAGATTCTCGATTGCCTACTGCTCGCTTTCGGCATCGCCATCGGTGTCTACACCACCGTTCAGACAATTCGCAGCCTCTTCGCCTCAGGGTCAGGAGATGCTCCAAAGTTTGGTAAATGTGACGTGCCCACGGCTCAATGATGTCAACCTCATGCACGTGCCGTATATGTGACGGGGGGAAGATGGCACAGCAGTAGCAACATGCACACAGTTGAATCGACTAGCTTGGCAAGGCGCTATGGACTGAGCTGCGGACTGCTAACATCTAGTATGCCGAAGTGCTCGGTGAATGGGGAGGGCTGGGAGCTGGAAGCCATGGTGGCTGGTGCGCTCACATGGCGTCCTTGAAGCCCGTTGTAAGGGTGTGGAGATTCAAACGTTTGGGCCGTGGAATTTACGTGCGTGGGCACTGGACGCCACTTTGAGATCCGATCGATTCGTGAGCCTGCTGAAAGGGAGCGACGTTGCAGGACAGTGGGGCGTGGCAGATCGGGACGGCGGTCGCGTATGTTCTTGTTTGAATGCAGCCCTCCGCGTGTGTCGGATTGCTCGTCAGAATGCTCTCTCTTCCGCTTCCGCGTCCCAAGCGTGGGGGCCAAGGTCTGTGCAGGGGGTGTGACGATGAGGGAGCTCTGAGCAGACAATAACTGCGAAGATGACGGTGACGGGGACGGCGACATAGCCTGTGGCAGCGGGTAAGCATCGCCGTGCCGAGCTATGAGCTGTACTGTCAGTATGGTCCGCTCCTGGAACGCACCTTGACTGTCCAGTCTCTGACTTGCTCTGCCGCAAAGTATGAGTGCACTCGACGCATGGCCTGCACCACGTCATCTCGCTCTTCTTTGCCAGATTCGTACGCCGCCACCAAGGCCGCCATTCCGTCCTTGGTTCCTTTGCCCCAGTTACGCTTGATGTCGGACCAGCCGGTGCGCCTCCGCCAATTGGTCAACTGAGAGTCGATGTTGCGTGGCGTGAGGGATAGACTGTTAGCCAACTCCCGTTTCTCAGAGCGCGAGGGAAAGGGATGCGACAGATGACTGATGAACCACTGTTGCAATGTCGCAGGGGGGTGAGCATCAACATCCGAGCCTCACGGTAAGCAAGATGATTTGAGACGACTCACTACTGTCACCACTGTCATCCACTTCCTCCACTTCCTCGAAGCACTCCTCGATGACACTCATTACGTTTGCCAAAGCGCGAGCAAAGACGTCACAACCGAACTTCGCCACTTCCTGTTTGGAAGCTACCGATGCTCGCCCTGGCGCCTTTGATATGTCGTTCTCAATGGGGATAGTGGCGGAAAACGGAAGTTGCGCCATATTCGAGGAGTGAGTGAATGGATAACGCTGCATGACGGTGATCATACGAGGTTCTTTTGTTCATTGTAGCTGTGCACATACACACATCATGACACCTCACGTGACGAGCGGAATCACGTGGTTGAGCTGTTCGCAGTTAATGGAGGATAAAACGCAGATATGCATGCTGCACTGGGTGAATGCTCTACTCCTCATCGTCAGCCTCGTCCTGGTCGACCTTGAAGTAGCGGAGCGAGTAGGTGTCCTTCGACGTAGCCACCACACTGGAGAAATTAGCCCCAGTTAACAAGACGACTCACCGGAGGAAGTTCTCGAACGAGTTCTTCTTGAGGTGCTTCTTCGTGAGGTACTGAGATGTCAGGTCGACCGAGGGCTGACTAACCTTCAGGTAGCGCTTAGAGAACGGGATCTGCGACGAGAGGACAAGCTTGTTGCCTGGAGGGTCAGCACACGCTAATTCTACCAACACTCACCCTCCTTGGAGATCTGCACAGAGTCACCGAGCTGGCCGGGCTTGCCGTCCACCTTGATGCGGTCGTGCAGGAACTTCTCAAATGCCGCGGGGTCGAAGACATTGTCGTTCACGGGCACAGAGTAGTCCACGTAGAACTTGTGCAGGGGCTTGCCCGCAGTTTTGGTAGCGTTAGAAGTGGCTTTCGGCTGTTCACGGATTGTCAGTGCTGACATGACGGCTAGCTGTCAGAACGTACCATGTCTACAGGTGATTCTGCAAAACAGTGGGTGAAGCTGCAGTTCCCGATCGCTGCATTGTCGACAAAATAAAGGCAAGTTGGGCGGGGTTTTGAAAATTGCCGACCGGGCATTACATGTGGCGTCCAGGCAATACGTGCGGCAAACGTGGTGCAGACAATTTATACAGTACAGGTTTTGCTATATAAGACAACACTATGCCTATCTGTCAGTCGGGCAGCCTATGAGCAAAACTGACCAGTGTTTGCCTGAATCGCAGTAGCGGAGCGAGGTCTTTGACGGGACATGCCAAGCTCAGAAACTCGTGCTATCTGTGAGCGGAGGTCGCCACTGAACCAACCTTGAGGAGCTCCGTGGATGTGGCTCTAAAGTTGACGTCCACGCACAGGCAGACGCTCAGGAAGTGCTTCAAGTCTTGACTCAGTTTATCGGGTTGCTTGAGAGTTGGCGTCCCGTTGGTGGCAATGAGGTACAGGGCTTTCAACGGCTCTTCGTCCAGGTAGGGAGGCTCGTTCTCAATCATCTCGATGGCCATGATACCGAGAGACCAAATGTCGACCTTTGGACCGTATTCTTTCTGCTTGACCACCTCTGGTGCCATCCAGTAGGGCGTGCCAACCATCGTTGCACGCTTCGACTTTTGATCCGTCAGCTTTGCGCAAAAGCCAAAATCGGCTGTCAAGTCAGCAAGAGCGGAGTCTCGGCCGAGCCTCACTAATCTTGACTTCTCCAAACGCATTCATGAGGAGATTATCGGACTTGATGTCGCGGTGAATGATCGAGCGAGAGTGCAGATGTTGCAGGCCACGGCATGTCTGAGGTTAGTTAGACTGGTAAGGTCGCTCTCACCTCCAGGCAGATTGATGCAATCTGGTCTTCAGCAAGTTTGTTGTTCTCGATGACATCGGTGAGGGCACCGCCCTCCATGTATTCCATTACCACCCATAGCTCGGTGTTCTTGACCAAGAATGATTCAAGGAAGTTGACAACATTGGGATGTTGCGATTCCTTCATCACGATGATCTCGTTCACGATGAGCTCCTTGCGCGGCTGTTGGGCGAGATCCATCTGCTTGATAGCGACCTTTTTCCCAGTCGCTAAAGTCTTGGCAACAAACACCATTCCAGATGCTCTGCAATGGGTCAGCAAGTGTGTGTTCAGTCACGTACCCTTGGCCGACTTTCTTGATCTTTGCATACATTGTGGACGGGTCGTCGGAACTAACCACGGAGCGCAGCTTGTCCATGATCTGTGCTTCATTCATTGTGCTGATTCTGCGCTCTGTAGGTTTCGCCGGGGCCGGCGCTGCTGGAACCGGCGGTGGGACTTCTGGCTTTGCTCGGGAGCTCGTGGCCGGGACAACCGCGGGTGCGTGGGTCTGCGGTTTGGGGTCAGGTTTAGCTTGCGGCGGCCTCGGTGGCGGGGGTGCCTTTCTCTCGGCAGTCAGAGGCGGCCGGGAGGGAACTGGAACCGCCTTGTTGGTCAGCGCGTATCTTTCGCTGTAAGCCCACCTCCTCTGGAGCGCGGTCGGCGCGTGATCTGGAAGCCGACGGAGTCATATCGCGTGCTGCGGATGGGTGCCCGCCGAGGCCCATGCCGCCCTCGAAACGCCTGGCGGAAGCTACATTGGATTGCTGAGCTGGAGGAGCATGTGACGTATAATCACTCTGGCCCATTTGCTGTTGCGTGTAGAACTGTAGGACATCCAAGACCGCTTCAGGATGACGGGCAGCTTCCTCCTTTGTAATGGCAGAGGAGGTCAGCAGTTTTGACCATTGCGGAGGAAGGCCCTTGGATATCAGATTGCGCAAGAGCTAGCACGCACCGTGAATCCTCCAGAGACAGGATCAAACCCGACATGAACCTGATGGACAAAATTGGTAGGCTGGCTCACACCCATTAGCGGAGACCTCGAGTAGATATCCTCCATCCACCCGTACACCTCTTCGTCCGATCGGAAAGCGAAGTAATACACCTTGTGCTTGATTTCCACCTCGACGCAGAACGGCTTCATATCGACGCGTTGCACATCGACCACTTCTGCGAGCTGCAACACTGTGGAAGGCGAGGACGATTGCTGTGGCGTCAGTGCGGGACTGGTTCAAGCCTTACCTCATTCTTGAATATCTGCAGCTCGTTGACTGTCAATACCAGCCACTTTTTACTCCATAGCAAGAAGCTGCGGATGCCTTCCTCCTTCATATGCGCCGCCCCAACCCGAACGATGGCACTGGAGACGTCATTGGGAACGGGTGTGGTGTGTCGCAAGACGGGAAATGAGCTTGCGTACGTTCTGGACGAGTATGCAGCAGGGCTCTGTGGTGGGTGTCGGGACTGGGGCGATTGGTTGGAGGGAGGGCCACGCGCACCGGGAGGTGTTGGCGCCGGTCGCGAGGGTGTGAGGGAGGATTGGGACGACCACTGAGACATTGCGTGTGAGCGCGGGCGTATGAGAAGCCGGCGTAGTCTCTAGCAGACAAGAAGAGCGGTGGCGCGCGATGGAATTGACAGAAGACTGGTCAAGAAACAATGTGGTTGAGATGATGACCGCGTAGGGAGGTTCGGCGCCAGCACAACACGCGCTTGGGAACGGGACCAGATTCAGGGACGTGTGCATCGTACCTCGATATGCTACAGCTGATGAATATACATGTGGTGGCCTTCAGACTCGTCGGCGCGTGATGCTTGACCCACGCTCAGCATCATGCAATGTCTGGATTTGTTGCGCGAGAAAATCCTCGGTCCCAGGTCTGCAACGAGGTTGTCAGCAGGCTCGCAACGTCAATACTCACCTCATCCGAAGCAGTTTCATGATGATCTCGTGGTGACCTCCCTGCGGGGCGGAACGCTTGGCAGTCTTCCTTGCTTTGATGGTGCCCAGATTCCGTTGTCCAAGGATGGACTTGCTTGGTCGACTAGCCTTCGCTTTCAATGTGCTTTGCAAACCTTTGACGCATTCCTCACCTGTCAGCAAACACGACAACGGTCCCTCTCACCTCCATGAGGTCGTCGGTATCAAAGTTGGAGTAATGCAGGGTGCTCACGAGCTCATTATATTTTGCGTTTTGCAGGGTGGCCAGCGGGACGCCATGTCCACCGGCGTGGAAGTAGTTTTTGAGAAACTGCAGCCATTGCAAGGCAATAACCAGTTGGCGATCAGTGAGCGGTTCCATGTTGCTCCGTTTGGCGCCTAACGGCGGTACAATGAGGTTTTCGATTGTTGCCAGGATCTGCTTCCACAGCCTCGCCATTACCATCTGCACGGCGTCTGGTGATAGTGTCGAGGCCAACGTTCGGTTGTTCGTGTCGAGATAATCGAAGAGTGGATAAATGGCCGATTCGATCTGTGCATCCGAAGGACCAGAAGTCGGGGCCGTCCTCTTCTGCTCTGATAACGGCAAAGGGATGGTGTAATTCCCTTGTGCCGAGGCAGCGAGGTTACGATAGGCCGCAGATATCCGGCCAATGGCGTCGCCTGAAATGCGCAGAGCGTCGTTGCCGCTGGGCTTGAGGACTGACTGGATGGCACTGCGTGACAATGTATGTCGCAGGACGGGTGTCATCTGGACAGTGAGTTTGTGCATTCTCGCAGCCACCAACCTGATCCACGACGATTTGAACCATTGAAGTCTCTGACCGCTTCAGCGACCGGAAAGCCCGCCCAAAGTGAAATCGAATGTCGTTACGTTCGCCTTCCTTACTGATGCGCAAGAGTATGCGTCCACGGTCGGCGGTTGGATCCAGCGCCAGTTGCTTGTCCACGCTGCTAGCTTCGGCATACTCAGCTGGGTTGAGTTCCAGGTAATGCCACCCAAGAGGCTCTACGGCTGATCCGCCGGGAGCATTGGCGTCGCGAACTGTGATCTTGAGCCACTCTACTCCGTGCACGGGGATGTCAATGGCATGTTCCCAGCGTGGATTGCGGTCCTCGTAGACCCGGCGAGTTCTACCACATACCGCTCCGGTCGATCTTGACAAAACCACATAAGTGTCGGGAGCGCGGGCTTTATGCTCAGCTAGTCCTTCTCCTTGCAAGATCTTGATCGTAAACAGAGATTGTGGTTGCCTCTGCGACCGCGCTTGAGTAGCGATGGGCTCGTTCACGTCCACAGCTAGCTTGTCCACTGCCATGGTCTCGTAAAGCTCATCAAGTCGACGTCGTGCCACATCGATGTTATTGAGCTTCACGCAGGACTCGCACGTCAGCACGGTAAACGTTACGACCAACCGCAGACGAGAAATTGAAGAATGGCTGCAGTTTCTTGTCACCTTGAAGATGGGCGATCGTTTTCTTGGCCTTCTCAATCCAAGCTTCTTGCGAGGCGGCCTGCAATGGTGTTGGCGCCTGTGCCTTGCTCTCATTGATGTCATCGATGAAACGCTGTTCGAGCTTCACGCAGTAATCGCCGATGGATTCACTTATGGCCTGTTCATCAGCATTGGACGTGGCACAGTCTTACCTTGGACAACCCTGTCAGAAATTGTATCAGTTGATCTTGGTCATCCCATTCAAGACTCGACAAGAACGAGTAGGCGCGATTGTAAACGTCAAACAATCCGCCCACAGACGATGAGGGGCCATTAGGCGAAGTCGGGGAAAACTGTCTCAGATATGTCTTGGAGCAACTCACGTCATCCTGCTGAAGGGCATTGTCGGCCCATCTCTGCATGTTTTGTGCTGTTGATTCAATCCAGGCATTTACCTGCGGTTCGAACAACTCGGAAGCCACAAACTTGACGGGCGTTCTGAAAATGAGCAGTTTACCGGATGTACACTTACACTCCAGCCGGCGGCTCGGTATGCAAGCCTCGGGCGGTGTGGTATATTTCCACGGACTCAAGAAAGTCGACATGGACAGTGGGCACAGGCTGTGTCATGGCTGCGGCCAGATCCTGGATCCATAGGGCCCGATGCTGCGCAAATACAATATCGACGATATTGAACCCGCTGCACACGTAAGCCCAGGCAACGAGGAGGACGTACAAGACAATGTCTTTGTGGAGATTGCGCCTCTTTGATCGCTGAGCAACGCGGATAATCCAAGCCGCCATGTCCCGAAAGTACACCTCGTCCTGGACCTGGTGGCGGACTGCCTCCTCGCTCCAAGACGCAATTGCTCTTTGTTGAAGAAGAGACCGCACTTCATTCAGAACTCGGAGCTCTGTTTCGTCGGATTCTGTAACCAGTCGTCGAGCCACCTGCCAGTGCGCGACGGCAACTTGAAAGTCCACATTGAATAGATCGTCCCCCACAAAGGAACTGCCGTCTGGTCCATCTTCGGGAGTGAGGACTTGAAGGACCTCCCCCAGGATGAGGCTACGAAGTTGACCGAGAACCATGAGACGATCATGACGATCCTGTATTGCCCACTCATGGCACGGGATATCCACCTTTTCCACTCCCTCGAGTGCTTCGAACAGACACTCGGCGGGAACGTGCCCCTTCACCAAATCCTCGTGCAGGGCCTCTAGAAACAACACGGCTCTTGAAGACGTCGGGATTCGCCAGCGCTCTGCGCACTCCTGAAGCAGCGAAAGATGCGCCGTTGAGAGTATTCCAAGCGAGACATGCGCATCTGTTGGAAGAGTCGCGTACACCGCCAAGTCGTAATCCAGACAGCGTCGGAGCAGACTCTTGTAGGCTTCCCGTGGAGCAGCAGGAACGAAGGTAAGGTGCTCATCGAGATGTAGCCCCTGCATGCCTGCCACGGCCAGATCGGACCGGTCCCGCGCATGATCACGCCGCGCCCCAAGCTTCAGTAGGAATGTTGTAGCCTCCGAGAGCTCCTGGAGCTCCCGAGCTCTGAATGCTGCCCAATGACTCGGCAGTTCAAAGTCGGCCGGGGTGTATGGCGTGGGGTGGTCAGTGCTGAGTCGCTGAAGTAGTAACTGTTGTCAGTTGTGGAGAGCATTGCTCGAACCTTCAGGTCATCCACAGCAGCCTCGATCGTACACAGGGAGCGCAATGCGTCGCGGCGCTCTCGAAAGGCGCTTTCGGTTGATTGTAGCTGCTCGTTGTCTGCTCCGAACATGAGAAGCTCTTGAACTACTGCGCTGAGAGACTCCTGCCCGTCGGAAGCACTCGTGTTGATTTGAACCGCGGGCAACGGTGCTGAAGGCGCTGGTCTGTCATATGTGTCTTGCAGCGATTGAATCCTTAGCAGTGTTCCTTTAAGCTCTTGGGGGGCGGCATCGATTAAGAAACTGATGAACATCCGCATCTTCACTTCCAGCTCTTGCTTCCACTCTCCGTCCGCGAGGTCCTGCTCCTTCTGCAGAGATGAGACAGAGGCGCGCATGAAGAACATGATAAGATTCTCCGCTTTGCGAGAATCCTTCGATGAATGTTGAAAGTTGTCCCATTCGGACTTCAAGAATGCAGCGACCATTCGACGGAACCGCTGATCTTGATACCTTTGGAGGTCAGCGACGGAAGCGACAGGGCATACCTTGGATCCTTTCCCATGGCAACGCGCTGCAATGCATTGTCTAGGTTCTTCACCACCTTGTCTGACAGTCTGGGCGATTTGGCAGCATCCCGACCGACGAGTGACCCAAAGTCCAGCCACCTTGGTGCAGGATCTGCAGGTCGCGCCACTGCGGCCGTAGGTGAGTCTTCATTGGGGACCTGTGACGGGCGTAGTCGAATATCGTCGTGCAGAAGGCTCATGTTTAGCAATCAATGGATTCGCGATACAACTTACGAGACTCTGAGCGCATACCTTTCGCGTCAGTGCAACAGCTTGAGTGAGACCTACTCCAAGCACGTTTCGAGTACGTCCGACATCTCGGATTGCAAGGCTGCCTTGCTCCGTCCCCCGAGGCTCAGCTTCGAGCCAGATCGAGAGCAGATGCGAGATGGAGCGTGAAGAAGTTGACAGCAATCGCTGTTAGCTGGTGGCCAACTGGCGTCATAAGAGGCGTGTTACGTAAAGACGCGTGCCCCCCTTTCGTTGCACGGTCTTTCGATGAACATAGCATCACAGCATCAGCATGCTGCAATGGACGCTCCAGGCGCGACGCATGATCATTCGTGGACGCCTATAGGGTTAGTGCACCTGGAGGTAGATGCTCATGCGTTTGCGCAGCGAAACATCGCATCAACTCATTGTCTACCATCCTCCGTCCCATGCAATCCAGGTGGTTCCCCGCCCGCTCCCTTCCGATATTGGAACATCTGCGCAGCCAAAGCGTATCCTTCCCTCAGAGCCATTCTCATCCCTGCGTTCGGAGACCAGCTCCAAGGCAAGTTGCCCTTTATGCGGGCAGCGTCTTCCTCCACCCACTACCGAGCAAGTGGAATCGCACGAGGAGCGCCACTACTTTCGAGTCCTTGAACAAGCCCATGAGTCTAGTCGTCCCAGTACTCCGGTGTCAACCAGGGACGGTACGCCATCTGCGTCTGGGACGCCAAAGGCGAGTCCCGCTGAGAACCCTGATACAGCATCGCCGGACCTTCCAGCGATGGGCTATTACCGCCGATTCTTCAGAGAAGAAGGACGGCTCGGCATAGGCGCAGAAGGGAGTGTCTACCTTGCGACTCACGTTATCAGTGGCAATGAGCTTGGCTAGTGGCCACGCGTAGCGGAACGCTAATGGCAGGGACCTACGCGGTGAAAAAGATTGCAGTGGGCACATCGCACGAGTATCTGGTTCGCATGCTTCGAGAGGTCAAGCTGCTGGAGACCTTGCGCCATCCAAACATCATTCCCTACTACCACTCCTGGGTTGACGAAACACGCTTCTCGTCATTCGGACCACCAATTTTAGCGCTGCACGTGCTGATGATGTACGCGACGGCGGGCAACCTAGACGCCTTCCTTCTTAGCCGCAGCCATGCCGCCCCCTCTCAACCGCCGCTGAGCGCAAGAGATGTCACCGAAGCAGCCGATATTGACCTATTGCCAAAGGCAGAGCGCATCAAGGCGTTCAAGAGGCGACGACAGAGCGGACGCGATCCTCACCAGGAAACGAGAGCGGTTCTGTTTCTTGGCCTGGACGAGATTTTGAAGCTCTTTGGGGATATTGTTGAGGGCTTGACCTTTCTTGTGAGCCGCTATCTGTCCCTTCCTACCTCACCACCCAGCACTCAAACTCTATCCTCCACTTGGACTTGAAGTGTTCTAATGTCCTCTTGCACTGGGAGGAAGGACAAGTCATGTGAGTTGTCACAAGCCCACTCCTTCTGATGAGCAGCCCGAAAGCCATACTCTCCGACTTTGGGACCTCGGAGGAAATGCTCCTTGGGCGCCGCGACCGCACTGGCCATACCGGGACAATGGAATACATGGTGTGTAAGGCTCGACGAATGGAGCTCACTACCGGCAGGCTCCGGAGACTCTGGTCATGGACACTCAGGGGCGTTGGCGGCCATCAGATTCTCATGCGGACATGTGGTCACTCGGTACGTCAGATCGTCTCGAGGGGTGACTCATGTGCGCAGGCATGGTGTTGTACCGGATGACGTTCCTGCAATCGCCATATCGACATGTCGATGATCTCAGCAAGCTCCATGGTGAGATCATTGATTTCGCTGGGTTCCAAGCCACGCCCGAGACAGTAGCATCGTGCGGCCGACGCCATATCCCACAGGACTTGCTACGATTGCTGGAACGATTGCTGCATGTTTCGCCGGAGCTACGGCCAAGTGCAGACCGCGTGAAGACGGCATTGCAGGGCTTCAAGCGCCGCAAAAGTAACTGGAGGGCGATGTTTACAAGTGAAGGGGACGAGCAGACGGCATCGTCGGATCACTACCACAGCGTGCGTCTTCTGGCTCGAGTCTGCTCATGACAGTTGCGTGCTCGATTCCCTAAACCATCCTCCCCTGTTCGACCGCTGCTGGCACTCCCGCCGGTACTCTTTAACACAGGAAGCATCATGGACAGCAGCGAGGCCCATCGGGGAGCGCTGTCACGTTATGGAGTCCGCTTCGTCATACCATCCGAACCCAGAGCCTTGAAGCTTCTTATTCTTGTGTGCAAGGTCCGTTCAAACTTCCACTTATGCTGATATCTAGGTGATATCATTGCAGCCGAGTCTTCGGGGTGGGTCTACTCCATCGACAAAACTAGCCCTGCTCCTGACAGTCACGGCTGTGGCCGAGGCTGCATTGCCAGCCATGGAGGTTGAGTGGTCGTGTGCCCTGTTGGTCGGGCATATGCTGTTGTTGTACATGTCGATGTAGATGAGAGTAATTGCTGCCGTCCTCATCCGTGCCTGGCGACTACTGGATCGCGCGTCAGTACCCGCTTTGTCTGTCTTGCCCACACGTTGATGACCTTGCCTGTGGCCGGTGCAGACATTCGGCCGGTCCACAGGATGCTCTGAGTGACTGCATTGGCATCTTGTGCGTGTTGTCTTTGCTCATCGCTCACTGCTAGCACTCCCACAGCAACCTCCCACCATGGCTGCAATGCGTGTAGCGGAATCCTCCAATACGACTCCCACGTCCGCCGGTTTCTCTGGCAGAACCGAGCTGCGCTCTAATGCTATTCACTCGGCAACCTCGTCACCAGCTTCGGAGCGGGTGCAGGCCGGAACAACGCATGCCTTGCGACCTCCAACTCCTCCATTACTCAGAGCGCCCGTCGGCCAGACGTTCTCGTTACATGTCAAGTCTTGGGGTGCGACGGAGATTGCAACTTTCCTCAGCCTATACAACTGCGATCACTACACGCCTCTTTTCCACAGCAACGACATCGATGGCAGAGTCCTCCTGGACCTGGACATGGCGAACCTGAAGGAGATTGGAATCGCCAAGATAGGTGATAGAGTCAAGCTTCTTGGAGGTGTTCGAGACTTGCGAAGACGGGCTGCTAGGGCAGCGCCATCGCTAGCGACGCGAACACAGTCGTATGTTCCAGCCGACATCAGCACATCCTTGCTGCACGAGGATGACTCGACAAAGATATCCCAGGTCCCCAAACGTCTCGCTACAGCCCTAGTGTCAAAACGACTTCAACTCTCTCGCCCTCCTCCTCTAGACCTGCAGCGACGGAATCCACTCTCCTCCCTCGAGCCACCGCCACTAGCTTCTCCGTCCTCACGATCTGTCACACCAAAGACCGTGCACACTGTGTTTCCTTCAAGGTCACCCCTGCAGCAAGTGGACCACGGGCAGAGCTCTACGTCTGGCGCGGATATCGGACAGACCTTGCGCTTACCAGGCGCAGCAGAGGCACGTCGCTCTCCCAGTCCGAGCGCAGAAGAGCACAATCCACACGGTACAGGACGGGCGGAGCCACAGACTCGAGGAGGAGAGAGAAAACCTGCGGCCTCCTTTTCACGACTGGCTGAAGTGTCTCACCGGGGAGACCAATCAGCCAGCCCCACGCAGGGGCGCTCGCAGCTCTCGCCTGTGCAGCCGGATGGAAATTCCCATCCATTCGCGTCCATGATTTCGAACAAGGATCAAACTGCAGACTCACTATCGATGCGCGACGGGACTCGTGCGCCCACGCGAACCGCTAGCGCGGCACTAGCGTCATCCAGCCATGCAAGCACAAGTTACGATCACAGTGCCCGGCATCCCCAGCCAACACTGGAAGATTTGAGGCGACATTTGGTGAAGTTCCTCAACACTGAGGATAACACGACAAAGACGGTCAACGTTGCTAGCTGCTCCACTGGCGTGGACGTTCTCGAGCGGGTGCTCAAGAAATTTGGCAAATGGCACACTGGCAGTTTGGGTGCAGAGACAGATAGCGAGAATGATCGCCTGGTGGTTGACGGCTGGGGCGTTTATATAAAGTCTGGGGGCGACGGTGACGGTAAGTATCCAGGCTTCGGCATAGCTAACTACAAGACATCCCACTGTCGGAATCGGCTTTGCTCGACATCTGCCAAGGTCACAAATCAACACGCCTCGGAGCCCAACATGATCCGGCTGTTCTGAGAGAACGAGGACTTCTACTTCGACGAGTCTCTCACTCCCTAAACCGCAAGAACATGGAGTTCTTCTTTGGACCACAGCCCACATCGCCTCACTCTCCATCTCCCTATGGTATCACACATCTGACCTCCCCGAGGACGGGTTCCTCGAAGCAAATGAATCGAGCTAGCACGGTTTCTGTCATGTCCGCGCTCTGTGTCCCAGACGTGGCAGATGCAGTGTCATCTCCCAGCTCCAATCGATCTTCTACTGTGGGCAATCCGACGCCGTCTCGCTCAAAACGAATGTACAACTTTTTCGGCCATCGACCACCAAGTGAACTCATTTCGAACCACCTCGCAGAGTACTTTCCCTCGGCTCGTAAACGCGATTTGGAGAAGACTGTACGACAGAGTATGCTACGGCTGTCGCAAGGCCAGGTAGACCGACTGTCCCTTGCGCCGCTTCCCAACGTTGGTACGAGTCCATCAGCCGCCTCCTCGGCCGATGACATTGCTAGTCCTAGTCGGTATACCCGCCCGCTATCGACTAGGACTCTGTCGTCCTCAACTGCGCCGATTCCGGAAGAGAACGAAGCCCACGGCGCATCACGGGAAAGTGCATCAAGAACGGCACCAGTTGACGCGCATCCACCGCTTCTACCGCCTTTCGAGTCGACTGGCGAGAGCCTCGTGGACTCCCTTCAGCAGTATTCATCTGCACCGTCCACTGCCAGACCATCCCTGCGTCCGGCTCGTAGAGGCTCAGCGGGCTCGACACTTAGTCGAATCAGTGTCATCTCTTCTGTCAGGAAGAGCAAGGATAAGAGTGACAACGCCAGCCTGCTCACCGTCGATGAGATTACAGCCGAGGTGGACAACAGACGCGCTTCCATGTCTACATTCATAGACAATCTCGAAACTGCCTCTGACACGATTCTCAGCGAGGATGGATCTGGGGGCTCAGGAGAAGAAGATGGGTATTCATCCGGCTCTTCAGAGGACAGCGATGACAAGGGCCAGGGTCGAGCGTACACATCCACAGGCTGTGAGTCCATGTTTGCGTCGCTGACATGCCACAGCACGGCGAATGATTAGGTGGATCAAGGGTGCCCTCATCGGTGCCGGCTCATTTGGTTCCGTCTTCCTTGGTATGGACGCGCAATCCGGTCTCCTCATGGCCGTAAAGCAAGTGGAACTGCCATCGGGCGATGTCCGAAACGAAGAACGAAAGCGCAACATGGTACAAGCTCTGGAGCGCGAGATAGAGCTACTCAGAGAACTGCAGCACGAGAATATTGTCCAGTATCTGGGTACGTATTGTTGGTGGTTGTGCATTGACGTTCCAGATTCAGCAACGGATGGCAACAATCTGTACATTTTCCTGGAGTACGTACCGGGGGGTTCGGTGGCCGCCTTGCTCAATAACTACGGGGCCTTTGAGGAAGCCTTGGTCCGCAATTTTGTGCGACAGATCTTGACGGGTCTGAACTACCTTCACGAACGAAACATCATTCATCGTGACATCAAGGGCGCCAACATCCTCGTAGACAACAAGGGAGGCATCAAGATTTCCGATTTTGGCATCTCAAAGAAGGCGGAAAGCCGTACGTCGGATATCACGAGCTCTGCTAATCCTCAGACCTCATGGACCGGGCAAACCGGCCCTCCCTTCAAGGCTCTGTATTCTGGATGGCACCAGAAGTCGTCAAGCAGACAATATACACCTCCAAAGCCGACATTTGGAGCGTCGGGTGTCTCGTCGTCGAAATGTTGACCGGCACACATCCGTGGGCTGATCTCTCGCAGATGCAAGCAATCTTCAAAGTGAGAGCGGAGATTGCCGGTTGCTGACCCAGATCGGCTCTCTAGTGCGACCGACAACGCCAAACGATATTTCTCCCGAGGCTGCTGATTTCTTGCGATGCACATTCGAGATCAATCACACGACTCGCCCAACGGCCGCAGCACTGCTGGATCACCCATTCATATCCGCACAGCATAACTCTGACGGCATTATATCACTCCAACAAGCAAATGCCACCATGGAGGCGGTTGCTGCCAGCCGGAAGACGCATGGCCCCATGATGCCAGGATTTCGCATCAATGAACTCTAGAGTACGAGGCAGGGGATCACTCCACATCCATTCCGTGGTCATTCGAGGGCAGCAGCCTGGGGCAGAAAGCCTCCGATTTCTACTATGAGCACTCGATGCTATCCCGCCTACCTTGGGGAACTGCCGCTTGTAGAGACTCATGCAGATCGTGTCCATTTGCTGGATGGGACCATCAAAGTGGGCTTTAAAGTACCCATGGGTACCTAGGGCTTCGCGGATGTGTCCCGTTCTACCATACTTTGTGTGTAGTTCAACAGTCTTGAAGTATTCGACATCCTCACGATTGAAGAACATGTAGCGGATTGTTGCAGTCTTCTTGTGAATCTTGAACGGATGGCCGGTGAGGATTATGCGCTTTGCAATAATGCGAGTCGGGTCAGCTGACAGGAAGGAACCCATGGCAACGAGGTCGGGGACGCTGGCTAACCATCAGTTCCAGAGTCTGATTTGACCTACAATGTCCGGAGTCAGGTTCACGGAGTAGGAGACAAGGTTGTTTGCCGAAACACGCGGGGCCAAAAGTTGTGACTACCGTCGTTGCGCCATGGCGTAGGAACTTGTCGGACTTGTGAACATTGTTGGCCCCTTTGCCGCCACCACGGACATGCTGAGAGAACAACGGGCGAATAACCAGCCGCCGAGGACCGACGCAGAGGACCAAACTATCCTGATGGTTAGCATGTACATGACACCGTTCGCACCTTGGCTCGCACAGAGTCCTGGTATTCTGTGTTCCGCTGCACTGCAAAGTGTAGCACGGTTTGTTTATGTTCGTGACGAAGCAGTCCGTGTACGACAATGAAACCACTCTCCGATACACCGCGAGGAACATTGCGCACGACGAGAGTGACTCGTGTCCCCATCTGAAGTCAGTTGACACCAACCCGTGTGGCCCACCTGAACTCCATCTGCCCTTGCCTCCAACTCCACCCTCTTCTGCGTGGCCGAGAAGCTCTCAAATTGGAAGATCTCGCCATATTCGAGCGGGAGATTCTCGTAGGGATCCCACGGACTCGTTCGGAAGCTTCGAAGCCCGCGATAACGCTGGAATCGAACACGCGCACTAACGTGTCGCGGCGTGTCCATCTCGTCGGGAAACGCCAGGTCATCACGCTGGGATCGCTCTCTCTCTTTCAAATATTCCTCATATCTGGGTCAGCAAGCGCGGAACATTTATGTCTCACTGGGCCTCCTCGTCCTCGGGCGACAGTTCATTATGCGCGGGGTCGGCGAACTCGTCCAACTCGACCTCCTCCAATTCCTCGTCGGAAAATACCTGGTCTAAATTGTCAGCAGATTGATGCACGACGACTCACCGGCCAGAACGGCTTCCTCTGCAGGGAGAGATTCGCCAAGACTGCTGGTGGAATCGTCGTCGTCCTCATCCTCATCCCCATCCTCGTCCTCGTCAACGATCCATGCGGCTTGGTATGCGCTTGTGCCTTTCGGCACAAGCTTCACTCTGCGCCTTGAGGAATCTTCTTGCTGGTTCACTGGAGCATCCTGCATCTCCTCCTCGGTCGGCCACGTTTGCTCATTGGCCATGAGATCCGGGATATTGTTTGCGGTGAGATCGTCCGCCTCCGAGGTAGGTGACGAAAGTTGCCCCAACAAAGGAGACGACTTGCCGCGCTCCGCCCGCAGCGGCTGGGCGGCAATGATCTGTGGTCAGTCCTGGCGGCAACGCAACTCACCTCGGCCACTTGGAAATCGCCATACCCGGGAATGTGGACCAGTCGGTTGGCGCTCATTTTGCCGCCTCTAATAGTACCGGTCACCCGCAGAATGCCCAGCTCAGCATCGGACGCGTCGGATGGTTCCCAGCTAACACTATCTGCCCCTTCCGCCAAGAGCCAAGACCTGCCCTCTGGGTGTTGCACGACGCTCGGAAGTGACTCGCACAGAGCACGCGCAAGCAACACAGCATCCGATGGCGTATCAGACGAGTGAATCTTGTCCACGTTCGGGAAGAAGTACCGAGTGAAGGACAGTAGTGACTTGTGAACGAGAGATCGGGCATTCTTGTCCATGAGCTGGCCTTCTGGGGCCTACGCCAGTCAGCAATGCAGACAGGAATAGCGTACCTGCACGCAGGGCACAATGTGAACCCCACCAGCTTGACCCTGCAGACAACGGAGCACTGCCTCACCCTCCAGCTGCACCTCGTCAACGCTGCTCATGAGAAGAATGACAGTGTCGCTGACAAGGGCGGCATCCAGGGACGCATACAGCTGGAGAGAAGGGATCAGGTTGAAATGTAGTGCCGTCTTGAACCGCGGCGCGTGCACCACAACCGACGTCTGTCCCACGATCTGCACATTGGCAATCTCCTCGGCAGAGAGTCCCAGCGCGGAAAGAAGATCTCGCAGGAATCGTTCGCTGGACAGCGACGGAAGGAGCGAAACAATAGAAACGATCCGTGGGACTTTGCCTGAGAGTCAGACGATAACGCGAGACACTGCACCTCCACCTGAACTGGTCGAGAACAACTTTGCAGTCTCTTTCAGAGAACGTTGTTGAAAGCCTCGCTTCTGCGCATTTTGATTCAATCGGGCTTTCTTCATGCCAGCTAGAGCAGCATTTGTCGCTGGCTGGCGACCGCTGACCGCATCTGCTCTGCCTGACTGGTAAGCAATCGTCTCCTCCGAGACTGACCTTTTGCAGCCGCCTTGCGAGACCCCTTTGAAGCGTGCTTGGACTTGAAAGTCTTGTTGTTCTGGGGGTGAGCTGGATAACACTATGTGCTCACTTGTTTCAAGGTAGGTCTGTGGTGGTGAGCCTGCGACATCGCGAATAACACCAAAGTCAATGGGTAACACTGAACGAGAACTTTGTGCAAGGCACGGAGTCATGAAAGTCACGTGGTCAGAGAACGGCGGTCAGGGATGATTCCACAGACGCGGTACTTTGGAGTGACCACATTGCTATGGATTCGGCGCTGTTCGCTTTTGCGCTACTCGCATTTCTTGTAAGGTGAGCCATGGACGCTAGAAAGGGACGCTCATTCAGCTTGAGCGCCGTAGTTTACTGTTTCCTATCATCTTGCCTGGGACTGCGAATTCGACGGTCGGACGTGTGGGCAGCCTTCTCCCACCAACACGGGCCTACACTCGCGACCAGTGCAAACGTAAGGCGCCTGGATCGAATGTGGATGCGAGACGGCCCTCAGTCCCCAGAAGCCGTGGAGATGATGGCTCGACCTTCCAGCGCCGACTTCTACTAGAGAACCTGATGCAGACGTTGGACATGCCTTGTTACGGAGTCATATGAAAGGACAGAATCATGCTATGAGACATCAAGCAACAAAGGTGGCGAGACGGCGGATAAGGGGAACGTTGAGCCAGGCTGGCACGTCTTTTGTGGTTAGACCTCGCTTGACCAGGGCACTCACATGTTTCCAAGCCCGAAATGTCTCGAGGAGGTGGAATCTGGTAGGGGCCGACTTCATCTTGCTCGGTTTGCAGGAGAAGTTGGTCGTTCTTGTCTTCTGGGCGTACCCGCCCAGCCACAGCCTTCAAAATATCAGGCGAAATCGGTGCCTCGTAATCAGCATTATGATACTGTGCGATGAGCTTCTGGATCTGAGAGGGCGACAGAATCCAGCAGACATCGAACAAGATCTCTATGTCTCCGAGCGTCGCCTGCGCGGTCAGTTTACGGAAGGATGATCCCTACCTTCTTAAGCTGCAGCAGCTTTGTGGCCTGCATGAGATGCTCTAGCTGGAGAAGCCCTTCGGGCATATCGTGGGCCTTGCACCACTCTGATGGTCAGCGAGAAAATCCCGTATTGCCCACCTTCAATGCGCGTTATGTTGTACTGGATTTGCATAGCTGGCATATCAGCTGCAGTTCCAAGACCAAACCTACCGCGCTTCCAGGAGCAAAAGTTGCGGCGCATGATGAGATCGTTGAAGGCGATCGTCCCAATGAGCTTCAGCAGCTCGGTCACGACCTGCTGCATGACGCTCTCTTCCATGTAGTAGCTCTTGAGGCACTTCCAGACTTTGTTGAGGAGGTTGAGAATGTCGTCCATACTTGCAGCAGGCTGGCTGTTGCCCCCGCCCATGCCAATCATGCGCGAAAACATGCGTCCACTGCCATCTGACGTGATAAAGCCAGGCAGCGACTGGGATTCAATCAGAGCTGGAATCACCATCTTTCCCAGCTTTTTCTTGACCTCCAACATCCACGTGTGATAGATGTTGTACTCCAGACTGTCGAGGTCGTGTTTGACAATACCAACGAGACGTTCATACGCCTCCCAATCCAGCTCGCGACCGCCATGCGACTCGTCGAGACCGGGTGCGATACCTTGTTGGGCGTCGGACTCCGCCACGCAGATGAAGGACAGAATCTCTTGGACGTTGGAGAGCCAAAAGATCCCCGGAATGATGACCTCTTCTCCCTTGAATTGCTGTGGACGTCAGAGAGGGTTTAAGACCAGGAGACTTACCATAACATAAGTCTGAATGCCCTGCATGACGTTGGCGAGGAACCTTTCGCTCTCGGGGATCATGCCCAACTTCCACATCTCGTTTGAGACGAGGCTGATCAAGTGAGCGGGGAAGATGACTTCCTTTGCCAGAGGGGGATTGTGAAGGCTGGCGGCGGGAACCTTGAGGCTTGAAATAAGGCCATGGAGGACATCCTCATCCAAGCCCTCTTCGTCCTCCAAGAGCCGAACAATCTCATCAGCGCTAGAGTCGTTGACGGTCGGGAGGCCATTGGAATCACGAGGACGCGATGCCGTGCCGGCGGGGAACATGACGGACACAGGCCGCGGGTTGCTGATGGTAGCCTTGTGATCGAAGCCATTCTCATCTGCGGGCCCGGCCGCGGAACTGCCGTGTCCGGTTGTACTGTGACGACGTTGCCGCCGTCGCGGCGGTCCCTGCGTTCGAGAATCCAAACTCTGGAACCCGTTGGCGAAATCACGAAGGCCGCGGTCAAAAGTCGGCGACGTCGGCGGTTCACGTTGGCCCTTTGTAAGCGTGTGAAGGGCATTCGCGCGGCTGATCTGCTCCTTTAGCCCCGCAATCTCCTGGCGGAGTGCGGAGAGGGCGGAAGCGTCTTCAGAGTGCTTCGCGACAGCACTGTCGATGGCAGCCTGCCGCTCATGGAAGTCGTAGGTCGTCCGCTCCAATTGCGTTGTGAGACGAGTTATCTCTACCTCATGGTCTGTGGCACGCTTCATGGCGGACCGCAGACGACCCTCGATCTCAGACTTGGCCTCAAGCACCTCATCAAACTTGGTCTGTGGGACCATGGGCAAAGCAAGCCTCGCTTCGAGTTCCACGGCTCGGGTGTGGGAGTCCTCGTGCTTTGTTTGCCACACAGCCAGCTCCTTCTCCAAGTCTGCAATGCGCACATTGAGGGCCTTGTTCTCAACAGTGCGCTTTTGCAGCGACTTTGTGAGCTCCACCACCTTGTTCTCCAACTGATAGGAAATCTCCTTCAGCTTGGAGGCAGACTTGGCTTCCGCCTTGAGGGCGTGCAACTCGCGCACGGCTAGTTTTCGTCGCCACTGTGTTTGCAATATGATGATGCGCCGAGTCTCTTCCTTGGAACGTCGCCGAGCAGCACTACTGTCAGTTTGGCTTGAACCTTTCGACGCACCTTCCACGGAAGAGCCGCTGAAGCATCTCTGCTGCCGCGACAATGCGACCTTCGCGGAATCGCTCCCGCGCCTGGTACCCGCGAATGACTGGCGCTGTCAGCCCTGGTACAGCAAGTCACTTACTAGATTGAATGGCCACCGCAGCTCGACGAATCTCCAAGAAGCGCCGCCGTTGCAACAAGGATCGAGCTGCACGTTGGATGAGTACTACTGCAGCATCGCGCCTGATCTCCTCGGCATAACGACGGCCCAAGATGCCCCTCCACCACGCTTGGATGACGACTGTGCGCTTCTTCAGATCTTGGTACTGCTTGTAGGCAATTCGACGTCGAACATTCTTCTGGACGAGAGTGACCAAAGCGTTCAGTCGAGCGGTCCGTAGGGACTCGAGCATTGCTACCATTCCAGCTCGGAAAAAGATCTTGGAGAGTCCGATCTGGTACTTGTCCTCATCACGGAGGGTCCGCTGTAGGAGCAATTGACAGAATGCCTTGATGTCCGAGTTTGCCTCCCATTCCTTGGAGTTGACGAGCACATAGTACCTAGCCTGTCAGCGGAGGTCGTTGTGGTGCTTACCGGCTGGCAAACTCTGCAAATGTCCACCTGCTGGGATAGCCTGCGCAACTGATTCGAATGGTCTCGAGTACACCGCATGCACGTAGTTGTGACAATACTTGCTGCGGTTCAAACGTCCACGCACGTTTAGCTTCGTTCGGCTTGATACACCGGATGTAGTGGACATTGGTATGATTGATCGTCTCCATGAGGCTGATGAGCGAGTGCTTGAAAATCGATCCCAGAGATGGCTTGCGCGTTGCAGGACCATTCTTCTTCACCACGGCCGACTTTGGAGGAACTGCGGAACCGTTTGATGCTCCGCTAGCTACAGCGAGGGATCGATCGACAGCCTCTCGTAGGAACTCATTGGAAGAGTTCTGCAGTAGCATCAGCTGCTCATCCGGCACAGTGTCACGGTTCTTTTCCAAGAATCCGTCCACTTCGTAGGTAACATCGTGGGCGTAGTGGGCAATGGTGAAGGCGTTCTGATTGAACCGCGGTTTCTTGAACACATCTTTGTATTCGGGCTTGCCGAGTTGCTGGTGAAGTTTGTTTGCGAATGACGCATCCGCACCGGAGGGTAGGCGAGATTCTTCATCCAACAACGCCAGGACGCCCATCTTCCCCTCAATGACGTCGATGCACGCTTGATTGTCCGTGAAATCGATAAAGGTCCAGTTTATCTGCTCGCGCATATATTCCTCCTGCTCGAGCTAGCGGTCAGAGTCTCCTCGCGATGGAACAGTACCTTAAATACATGCGCGTTAAACTTGGATCAGCATACGGAACGGCGATTACTTACCTGCTGCTGGAGCTTCTCGTTCGCCCAGTTGATGCAAAACTGCTCAAACGAGTTCTTCTTGAAGTGCTCAAATCCGTACTCGATCTCAGCAAAGGTTGGCGCCTTCATGGTACGTACAATGTCAAGAACACCAATAAACTTTATCGGCTTGCGCATGGTACTGTTCCCAGCCAGGCTCTCGTTGATGACACTGACCAGCCACTGCTCAGTCAGCTGCTGCCAGCGCAGTGGGACTCACGTCGAACAGGCAAGAGTAAATGAACTTGGCGACAGAGTCCCTCACAACAGTAGCCTGCGCAGCCGTCAGATTGCTTGTGACGGTCTCATTTCGCATTGAGAGCTGCTTCTTGATTGTCCACTTTTTGAATTCGGACAGCGGAAGGCCCAGCAGCCCAGTGGCCAGTACAAGGCCTTCGTCTTCATCCGACAAAACAGCGTCGGTCCGGGCTTGGGTAATGTTTACGTTCCCAAGATGAAGGAGAGCTGCCAATATCTTGAAGATCTGCCATTGCTGTTCCACCGAGATTCCCACTGTGCTGAGAGCCTCCTGCGTGTCGCGAAACTCCTTGGCATCATCTACGCCAGGGATCAACGTCGATGAAGGACCACCGCCGGCCAAATATGCGAACTGTTGCGGATCCGTTGGAAGGGAAAGATCTCGGCGTTCCTTTGAAGGCGCACCGGAGAGCAATTGATAGAAGATGTGATAGTTCCTTTCGGATTCCGGCTGGTACACCAGACGCGACCGCTCAAGCAAGTATGTCCGGATTCGAGCGCCGACGATCTCGTTGGAGTCGTCGAACCGCACCTAACTGTCAGCAATAGCCACGCCAGGAGCATACCTCAATATATTTGCCGAAGCGAGAACTGTTGTCGTTCCTCGTTGTCTTTGCATTTCCGAACGCTTCCATGATAGGATTACTGGCGAGAATTTGCCGCTCGATCTCGCTCATGCCCTCCTCTTCAGCAGATGATCCATCGGGTCGGCGGCGGTCCACAGTATTGTCTTTTGAAGGATGAACTGAGGCGAAGTACCGCAGAATGTATTTGGCGGACACAGTCTTGCCAGCTCCGCTGGCCGTCAGATAGACCAATTTAACCAACTAACCTCTCACCACTGACAACAATTGTCTGGTCTCCCGCGCCTGTGGGGTCCACACCACCCTCTCCAGTCCCTCGCCGCATGTCGTCCAGAGCTTCCTCGGCGATGGCGAAGAGATGAGGGTCCAGTTCGCCCTTCTTCTTTCCAGCATAGGCATGCAGGATGTCATTACCGTCTGTGCGTTGTTAGACTCTGCCTGGAGCGAATGGAGACAACTTACATAGAGGCACGGGGCTGAAAGGATTCAATGCCACCTGCTGGGTCAGACAACGCACTGAACGGAAACGCACTAGAACAATGCCTGAATAAGTGTATGGTTGATGCGCTTCGTAGCGCGTTGCAATCGCATGAAGAACTGGCGTAAGCATTGACTCAGTGACATGGCACACCGCTGGGTTCATTGAGGTTGCTCAGGCTGGCCAGGTCTTCTGAGCTCTCGAGCAGAGGCGGGTTCCGTAGTGGCGGCAGGGCTTCTTGGCCAGGATTGAGAGATGACGAAGAGACGAGAGTGCTGTTGGGTTCGGCAGCAGCGCGGAATGCTGCAAGGGAACACTTGTAGTCCCTTGTTGTCGGATGTGCGTCCGCAGCTACTCCATCGACAGCAACGGAAATGATCACTTGAGACTTGTCATCGCCATCTGCAGGGACCGACACTGCTGTAACCGTGCCCGGTATCCAGCCCGCCGTCGAGTCTGGGAGCCACACTCGGGTCCCCTTGGTGTAGATGGAAGTCATGGTCCCGACTCGTTGAACGGTAGTGGGAAGCTACCAAGACCGTACGCGCCACCTCCAACTGGCAAAGTGGCTGGCGCGGCCGTGCACCGAACAAAGGCGAGCGGCGACGTCGACGCGAATCCGATGCCGAAGAGAACACGAACTGGTACGGAGCAGTCGCGCAGGCAGGCGAGACAAGAAGGGAGGCAGTGGACAAAGGTGGTCGTGTCGTGCACAAGAGAGTGAGCGCGCGTCGACAGGGTCACCAAACGCTAGACCGCGTCCCGGTCCCACCCAATTCCGCGCGCCTACACTCAAACTGCAGGGACAAGATTCAGGGGCCCGTCAAGTATTCCCACGGTGGCATTACATACTCGCTTCATACAAGACTCCTCCTTACTACTCCAGTCCTACTCCTGTCCCTCGGCGAACGTCAAGATGGACTTGAGGCTACTCTCGGTGTGCACCTTCGTCTGAACCGACATGTCGACGTAATCCATAAGCTCTGGGACGAGGGTGTCGCAGAGTTGTTGCATCTTGTGTCGGAGCTTCTCGAAGCTGTTCCATCAGCCCTACCACTCTGGAAACTCACGCAATGCGTTTGCTCTCAAGCCGGGATTGGGCCGTCAAGACAGAACCCTGGTTCGTAGACTTGCCCGCCACTTCAGCCTCAAGTGCTGTAATCGCGTGGTTGTAGGCGCTAGTTTCCTTCTGCAACTTCTAGCCTGTCAGCGCGTACGCATACGATTCCAACGCACGACTTTCTCCTCTTCCGCCTTGTCGGTCACCACGGTCAGTCGGTCTTCTCGCCGTTGCACTCTGTCGTCTTGGCTCTCCAGGTCCTGCTCCAACCGTTTGTTTTGATCTTCCAGGGAGATGATATCTCCAAGCAAGGCAGCCAGTTGCGACCGGAAGGTCTCCGAGTACGATTGAAGCGCTGGGCGAATGCTTGCGACCATTGATTGACCGTTCTGACGGATGACATCAATGTCTTCGGCCCCAAGATCAATCTCGATGGCGTAGTCGACGGAAGGAGCGCGAGGCTGTCGAGGGTCCGAGCTGGCGGCCATAATCCCGATCTGATGCCCTAGAATGGTATAATCTTGCACTTGCTGGTCGAAGCGGTCCATGGACCTGGTAACTCGCAGTTCCTGGTCGTACGCCAACCCGCTTACTTCGCTAATCTTCTTGCGGAGCTCGTCCAGTTGGCGCGATAACGTCTCTCTCTCGAGAGTCATTCTGCTGACCTCCTCGGGGGAAAGATTCTGCGCCGCCACAGCAGTTTCCGTATCCTCCAAGTCCCTGCGGGCAGCGGCGATGCCCTGGGCTAAGATTGTCAGCGTTGTTGACCTGTTCACAAACCATGTTCGGTAATAGCTTCCCGCGCCTTGTGGTTTCCCTGCTGCATCTTGCTTGCTTTGAGGCGTTGGTTGTCGATGAAGTGGTGAAACTTGACTCTGTCACTGAGGAAATGCCGGTTTGCTTCTTCCGCCTTCCGAAGAGGAGCCTGCGAGTAAGCAGCGTGCGGACGGGACAGACCCACATCCTTGGATTCCAATTGCCTCAGATACTCGGCCTTGTCGCCTAGAAGCCGCTCCAATCGATCGCACTCTTCCACGGAGGCGGCAGCAATCCTCGCTGGAGGTCAGTGCCTCATGTGAGCCACACTCACCGAACCGTTCCTCGTGCTCACGCTCGGCGCTGGGAAATTCTTCCGCTCCTTCGAACCACTCCATGTAGGTGTTGGATGCAAACTCCCAGAATAGGCGCTCAATGAGCATAGGATGATCGGGGCCCAACTCGCTGGCGCTGACCAAAGCCAGATCTGATATCGTTTCCGCGTCCTGCCACTTGACTTGCGCCTGACGTTAGTCAGAACCGAAGTGGCCACGCACATTGCACAGATCCACCAGCCAGCTCAACATCGCGAGCAAGTTGGGCCAGCATTGCGCTGCTCCGGGCGTAACCATGGCTGTCTTGCCCACGGTGTCCAGGACGGGATAATGCAGGTCTCGCAGAATCGCGATGCACTCGTCCTCAAACTTCTTCTTCCACGGGTAGCCCGACCCCACAAGCTCTTCTGCTAGAAACCGAAAGAGGGTTTGAAAGTCGCGTTGAGATGGCGAAACCTGCCATTTGGGGGACATGGGCAACTGGACTTTGCGTTGCGCCAGATATGCGGTGATGTTGCCAAGGCATTCATTCTGATACTGTTGGTTGCGCACGGGACGTGGATCCTTGGAAACCTTTGCACCATATGACGGCGCCATGGATGCGCGGTGGCCGGCTGATGCATAGACGGACGACCGCCTAGTTCTTGGGTTAGCTCACACGCGATGAAGTCTCACTGGCTGAGGGCTCGAGAAGCGACGGGCGTGCGGCCAAACAGACTCCCCTCTGCTCGCGTGGATGACAAGGGAGGCTCGAGGGATCGGCTGGCGGGAGCCATGCTTCGCCGCTTGCTGGGGTAGTCGGAGGATGATGGATGAGAACCGCCGCTCCTAGCTGCCTTGTGGAGACCCATGGAGAACGCTTGCGACCCAGACAAACGCTGAGCAGCCATGTTTCCCGCTGGGCCATCCGCCGTGAGAGTCCGCCGAGGAGGGTCCATGACACGGGAGAGTTGGTGGATGCGATAGTGTGTTGTTGTTGCTGCTGGGCCACCTGAATGTTTACATCTCACGAACTAGGCACGGACGGCAAAATATTACGTAACCCTCACATGGAGTCTTCGTCACTCTCCTCCCATTCCACACTCTCTAGTGCGGCTTCCGCCTCCGCGTAGAGCTTGTCCAGCCCCGTGACACTCTCCAGATACCCATGGTCGTTGAAGACGCGCAACAGGAATGCGGCCCCTCCCTTCCGATACGCATGGACGACCTGCGCCATATCAGTCTCGTTACACAGACACTACTTGCCTTCTCACTGCAACCCGTGCAGCTGTCAAAGGCGTGACCGAGGACCGCTGTCGAGCTCCACTGGCCCAACGCTCCACGAAGTTGATGTGGGATGGGTCCCAAAGGCGATCCCGGTGTAGCCTTGACTTCCTTAAGGGTCGGACTGGGTGCTGAAACTCTTCAAGATCAGCGTGGCAGTTCAATGAACGAACCCCTCGGGGTGCTGGACAAGCGATGCCAGCATCTCCACAGCGGTTGCAGCAGCGATAGGGGCGATGCCAGGACGTGTCACAGTGCACATCTGATCTAGGGTGCGGTCGGTCAAGGACTATATTCAGCTAGGTTGAACTTTGCACTCACGTCGGCAGGAGCCACGATATCATTACAGAAGTAGCATCCGAGTCTTGGGGTAACCGAAGGAATACTGGGGCCAGCGCCGTGCCTCATGACGAGATAACTGTCAAACCCAAGAGCTGCGTTGATCACAATCTTGTTTTGACTGGATCCAATTACGGTCGGGAGCCAGCGTGACTCGCGTGAATCCATGAGGAGAAATACCGCGTCGTGAGCAGTAATGAGGCTCTCCAGACGGGCGATAGTATCGCAGACCGCGCGTTCTCCTGCCGGGTCGACTGGATGACCTGGCATTGGAATCATGAGGGAATGTCCGGCGGCGTTCTATGTTAAGCACGTTACTAATAGGACTCACCACTGACGGGAATACTTGCTTCAGTCTCTCTGCTGCACACGGAGCTTTCTCCTTCCCTCCGTCCAAGCAGTCCTCGTAAAGGAACAGCGGTTGTCGCACGGGGTTGGAAAAAGATACTCTTGAAGAGTCAACGAATGTGATGTTGCGAACCCCCCAACCCTTTGATTAGACAAGCATGCACATGTACACACCATGAGAAGGCGTGCCACATAGCAACCCAATGTCCCAGCTCCCAGGAGAAGGCACCGCGTGCTAGAGATCCTCTCCAGGTCGAGCTCTGGTAACACCCGCCATCGCATGAGCTTCAGATTCAAATCGACTGCCTGCTCAGCAAGTCTTCAATGTCAGCGTGCCCCATACGTAAAGAAGCAACTAACCGCAGAGGATCGAGCATCGAGCCGAGATTTGCAACTTTGCTGGCCAACTTTCCCACTCCATCCCTCTCCCAGCCCACGGCCTGAGGTCGCATACGTGGATTGCCATCCGTAGCACCGGTTGTGAAGACAGTAGCAGTACGGCTTGCGTCCCCTTGACGTAGGCAAATTACCGTGACCTGCTGAATGTTGTGTTTCACATGTAGGTAATGCAGGATGTTTCTCAACGCCCATCCAGGATTATGGGGCAGCGCAGACGAGTCTCGGAATACCACTGTCCTCTTCGGTATTAGTTTAAACCCGAGGGAGACTTGCCTCCTCGGTTGGGACCCCGTTGAAGAACGTGGCCGCGTCACTGATCTTGGCGGCGTGCCGTTGGCCACTTCGTCCGCTGAGGAGACACGCTCCTAATAAATAGTCTCCCGCGGAGAGCAGAGTTTGCGCTTCCTTTACATCCTGCATTGTCAGCTGCTTCAGGCGGCTGTACGCCACCTCGGGATCGGCGGGAATCATCGGTGATGACAGCTCCCATGGGGGCTTCGACACCAATGCTGGAAACGCGAACCAATAATGATAAACGTATTTCTTCAGATCTGCAAACGCAAAGAGGATAAAGGTATCCAGCATTGGCTCGTCGGAGTCAAACGATTGCTCCATCTGTGATGAGATGAAATCCCAAGGACGACGAACCTGATCCACGACCGAGTCGAAGAGCGCCTTCTTCGCCGTAGGAGAACGGAACGCCTCCACAGTGTTGAAGTTCTTGAAGAGTCCCTTCAGTTGACGCCCGGGAAGCGGGCCGCCTCTCCTAATCGGTCAGTGCCCCGGCCCTCTTTCACGTACGACTCGCTTCGGCTGTCAAGGAATGCGTCCGACGATAGGTGGACACTGCCATCGACACCAATGCTTGTACGTCCTCCCTCAGCGTTTGAATTGATGTCACTGGTGATCTCCCGGCCGTCTTCTACTGTTGCAGAAATGGGAATGGCAGAGTCATCGAGTCCGAGCGTATCCAGCTTGAGAGTGGCCAGAGAAGACCAAAACTCTGGTGTAGGCTGCGATTGGTAGGGTTGAAACTGTAGCGGCGGCATTGCGGTTTAAGCGTTGCTCTCAGAAAGAAAGTTGATTGGGAGTAATCAGCCACAGCGGCGATGTATCAACAGCAAGGCCTCCAGTGATCTGTGAGGTCATGGGTATCAGGTAGGATCTGCTTCCGCCATTATGAATCGTACAGGCACGGCAGGCACATATACCCCATCCATGCAACACATCTAAATGCCTATCATGACAGACCCGTAGCCTGCGCTTCAGCGACATTAGCAGCTCAACGACGCACCTTTTCGTACAACGCCTGGATGACCCCGCCCATCTGTTTCATGGTATCCAGCGTTCCAGACAGCAGACCCTGGATGTTAACATTGACGATACAGGCAGACTCACCTCGGGATGAGGCTCGTCGAACACCTCCAGCGTCCCAGCCTTTTCGTTGAGTACGCCAAAGAAAACCTGGTCTAGAATCATCTGGCTCAGTCTATCCATCAGCGAGGGCCACTTTGAACACGCACTTGTCTTCCACGACATCCTGAGGTTGTCCAACCTCGTGGGAGATCCAGGAAACCTCCACGGACGAGTACGGCTCAATAACGCGCAGGAGGTTCTGCTCAAGCAAAGTGTCATAAAGCGCCGACAGGTGGGAGCGAATAAGAGGATCATGGTGGAGCTCTGATGCGTGAGCTACAAGACGTGCGGGGTCATGGCGCTCACGATCTTGGTAATCCCGCAGAGTGTCCTTGAACATCTCCAGACTTCGGGCTTTCTGCGCTTCGGCGGTCGCCTGCATGGCCTCCAGATCCTTGCCAGTGAAGGGCTGTGCCGCCTTCATCATAAGGAGTGCGGGAATGTCCTCTGGCTGCCGTGAGCTACAGTCCGGCTCGAACTTACGAGTCCCATCATGATCTTGCACAGCAGCATGTACTTGAGCGAGCTCAAGGCTCTCTCGTCGGCCTCGTCCACTTGGGTGAAACCTTCGAAGGCTTCGAAGAAGTACGAGTACGCCGTCTTGTAATCTTTGTCATCGGCGTTGAGAGCACCAGCTTGCAGATCAAGTTGAGCCTGAAGGAGCGGAGGACAGTAGATGGAGTTGGCGGTGGTCCTCGCGCTCGTCAGTGCAGCCTGGGATGTAAGCGGTAAACTCTCTATGACTGACCTTTGCGCGAGGCAGATTTTGAATTGCGTGGGCGGCACGCGACTCCAGTAGGTACACCTCGGTGAGAATGATTTTGTCGTCGAGTTGCTTCAGCTCCTTCAGCAACTCCTCCGTCATTGTCAGAGCTTGACGATAGTTGCGAGCCTCGATGTGGCTGGGAGATCAGTTAAAGTCGGGTATGGACCTACAGAGCGACGAGCTTGATTTCCAAACTCTGCCGAAGGAAGACCCTCTTCTCCTTCCTAGCCCATTCGATGTTCTCACTCGTGACCTTCATTTGTTGCTCCCGAGCGGAGGTTGGGAACAGGTCGATGAGTGCCCGGACTGAAAACGTTGTTAGCCACTTTCGATTGCAGGATTCGAGCTGGGCCACCCACTGAGTTTGGCTGTCTTCGCCTTGGCAACATGAGACATGTATGTGCGAGAGTCGATCACAAGTTGGGCCAGAGCATCGGCGCGGCTGGGAGCGTCAGTGGAAGGGCGCCCAAGGTCCCCTACCTGCTGTCTCTATACAAGGCTCCGAGCTGAAGCAGAGCCAACTCTTGGTCCTTCAAGTCCTGCTCGCTGCCTGCGGAAGTATCAGCATGACGACATGGCCGAGACTTACTGGCAGAATGCTCAAGGACGGATCGATATATTGTCTCGGCGCCCTCGGGGTCAGACTTGCTCATTGCGGCTGCCTGCTTGACGCGATCGCCAAGGTGACCAGTCTCTGTAGCGCTCATAGTGGAACTGGCGGGGTGCGATCTCTGTCACGGATGTTCAGCAACAACATGAGGACCAGGTGAACGCGCGGCCGCACGTCATGAGTATCACCACGGGGCCATGGATTGACACATCATTCAAGAGATAGGCACGCGAAGGAGGGTCTTGGTGGGAGCAAAATCTGTGAGGCTGTGATCAACACGAGATACGCAGCCCTGGCGCATCCCTTGCTGTACCTGGCCTCAATCCGACCCGCGCGCACCCAGCAGCAAACCCCTCGACGCCTCGTATCCCGGGCCTTTCTTTCATTCATCTGCCCAGCGGCGAGCAACACTGCACGCAGCTAAACCAGGTTGCCAGTTCGCTTGGCCCTGCGCGAAACCCTGTGCATCACTCCCCCGACACACACCACACCACACAACACTACACATCCTCCCACCCCGAAGCACAGCCTTCATCCGCTGGTCGTCGCGGTCCCTCCTTCAACTGCCAGGTTCCCATCACTGTACTGTACATGGCCTTGCACTCGTCCCACTGTCAATTCTTTCAGTCTCCCCACTCGCCCCTCCTATCTATCTTGATACCGCGTCGCACCTCAATCTTCAACCACAACATCTGAGCAACCCACTCGAGCCCTACGTCGTCGCTCGCAGAGCATGGCCACGCCTGGAGAACAGAACATTCCCCTGTCTCCCGACACCCGTAGCCCTACCATGGATTACAACAGAGTAGGTAACCGCGTAGGTTATTTCTCACAAAAGGCATCGCGGCGGTACGGTCCGACTGCCTCGTCGGATCCTGTACCAGCCACTGCCTCTCTGCTTGGCAGCTCTTCGGGGTCACGTCTGTCTGCCCCACAATCAACATCTACCCACGGAACGCGGGCTGGTGCATCGAGCGCTAGTGACGGGTGGGGTTGGAATGACCCCGAGGCAGACGACTATCTCCACAACCCGGATCCCCGCCGCGATATAAAGGTGAGAATGCTTCTTGCGTATGCTGACATTGCGTAGAATGATCGTGGTGGCTCAATCTTCACCCTCCGAGGTATTGTCAACATCGGCTGTCTCGTACTTCTTCTGTTGTGCTTGATAACTCTGTTTGCTGGTTATCCCATCATCACTTTCTACACAGCCAAGCACGAAACCAACAACGGCGGCTACAACCTTGGTGGGACAAACGCGACTGGCCAAGTGCCTTTCATTCCAGAGTTCCCCGACCCCATCGACTCCACCACGCCCGACGATGCCCGAACCTTCACTGGAGACGATGGCCACGCATACAAGCTGGTGTTCTCTGACGAGTTCACCAAGGACGGACGCACTTTTTACCCCGGCGACGACCCTTACTGGACAGCCGTGTGAGTAGCTCTGGCTTAGAAAGGCGTTTACTGATCAACAGCGACATTCACTATTGGCCAACTGGGTACGTGACTTCAGACGTGACCCCCACATCCCTTCGCTGACGCAATCGCAGTGACTACGAATGGTACGACCCATCCGCCGTTACGACAGAAGGAGGTCACCTCAAGATTACCATGACCCAAGAGCCAATCCATGACCTCAACTTCAAGTCGGGCATGCTGCAATCGTGGAATCAAATGTGCTTCCAGTACAGCTACTACATGGAAGTGAGCGTATCGCTTCCGGGTTCAAACCGCGTCGGAGGGTTCTGGCCCGGAGTGTGGACGATGGGCAACCTCGGTCGCCCGGGCTATGGCGCTTCCACGGATGGCATGTGGCCATATACTTACGACTCTTGCGACACTGGAACGCTGCCGAACCAAACTTGGGTGAACGGAACTGGCCCTGCCGCGGCTTTGGACTCTGGAAGCAACGGCGGTGTGTTGTCTTTGTGAGTTGCAACAAATCAACCCATCTAACCGGCAGCCTACCTGGTCAGCGGACATCCGCCTGCACCTGCCCAGGCGAAGATCACCCTGGGCCTAGTAACAGTATCGGACGTGGTGTTCCTGAGATTGATATCATCGAGGTCAGTCTCGACAATGCTTTCACGCTTACCCTCAGGCTCAGGTCGATCTCAGTCAATTCAGAGGTGAAATGTCACAGTCGTGTCAAGTCGCCCCATTCGACGACTACTATCAGTTCAACAATGCTACTGGTGTCGGGGTTCGGGTCTGGGACGCCGACGTCATTCACTGGAACACCTATCTCGGCGGAGTGTATCAACAAGCGGTGTCCGGCCTGGCATACGTGCCGAATAGCGTCTATCAGTTGACTAGTGCAGCTTTCAACACATATGGTGAGGTGCTTAAGAGTAGCTCGTGGCTTACCAGCAGGTGTTGAAGTCTATGCCGATCCAAACGACCGTAACGCCGGGCACATTACATGGTACGCTGGAGGCAAGAAGACGTGGACGATGTACCCCGCCTCTGTTGGCCCAAACCCACGGACAGATGTCGGCCAGCGCCTCATTTCGGAGGAGCCAATGTCCATGGTAATGCTCTTGTCCCACGCAAGACTGACAGTAGATCATCAACTTTGGCATGTCCGACAACTTCCAGAGGGTCGACTTGGCCAACCTCAAGTGGCCGGCCCACATGTTGGTCGACTATGTGCGCGTGTATCAACGCGATGAGGGACGCCTCGGTTGTGACCCTTCTGATCACCCCACCGCAAAGTACATCCAGGACCACTTGGACGTTTACAGCAACCCTAACATGACTGTTTGGTCCGATACCACCTACGCTTGGCCTGTGAGTTGATATTTCGTACATTCTAACGAATAGAAAAACAAACTCGTCCACAAGTGCTAGTTGTGATACACTCTCCGCCATCTCTGTATGCAGAACATTGACCGTGTGCATTACTGATGGCTCGGGGTGCCTAAGATGCACTGGAAGGTGAGGGGGTCGCTGCGACTGGCCTCTCTACATCGAGTCCATTGTCGTCCGGCACGGCGGCCGTGGGGGTTGATGCCGCTAGGCGAGCGTCGAGAGCCCTCAAAGCTAACTGACTGAAATTAGCTTTTCGAAGTGCCGGCATTCGCTTACCGCCTTCGGTCTGCCTCAGCCCTGGTGCTTCCTGGCCCGGGAAGTGGTCCGTAGCTCGTACCGGACTCTTCCCACCCAGAGATCACTCCAAGCCTCACTGCCAGGCGGAAGATCGCATCAAAGACCGGGTTGACAATTGGGCTAACCGGTCAGTATCTTTGAAAGGGGCATTACTCACCGCACAAAGGATGGCAACCAGTACTGAAACGCAAAGGCTTCGCTTCGGTCTCCTCGATATTCTCCAGTCTCGGAGAGCTTGAAGAAGCGAAGATATATCCAGGCCACAAAGAAGCCGAACTGGATGAGAATGAAGGGGGACGGTCCAAGCAGGATAACTAGCACATTGGACACCAGGAGGAATACACCTGGGACAGTCTGTTGTAAGTTCGCTCGCAGACGCATTGGCCGACTGACCTTGACGCGCGCACGCAGCACGCCAAACAACTGGATCTGGTTTTCAGGCATGATTTGAGTGAAGGCAACCAGCAGTCCAGACTGAAGGCCCGAAAGGCCGTGATATGGCACGCCAGTGCTGGGGTTAAGAGTGTCGAGATGTAGCACTTACATGGCGATTTTCATCCCAACAATCAGATAGGCAAGCCACGCGAACCCAAAGGCAATAACGTTTGACCCAACGATCACCACGGCCGTAAACATCAACAGCTCGCGGAAACCCCACAGCCGCTCAAGATAACGACACCCCAAGCCCACTGTGACGAGAGATATAACCAGCTGCATGTCAGGTTTGATGATTCATGCAGTTCAACATACCTCGATGACGTGGAGCTCCACGAATCCTGATAAGAGCAGTGTCCAAGGGAACTTCCAGCTCTCCATTGGCATCATGACCAGCCATGGAAGGCCGTGCTGATTCGGCTGCGCTGGAAAGAACTGCGCCAACCCGGCGTTGAGGGCCGTTGCAACGACCAACAGTACCACCAAGCATCGCGTGCCCCACGGGACTGTCTGCAAGAAGGGAAGGAACGATATTGCGGGCATGTTGCCCAAGTGTGCGAGCAGTGCGATTGAGGGTTGTTGGCACTGCTAACCTGCTCCAGACAGGTAGATCAAGTTGGTAGGCCTAGGAAGGTTGCGAGCCTATTTCCATGTCACGTGATACTGTTTTGCACCGTTGTCTGCTCGTCATCACTGGCCCGATTCATCAACATCGTCGTCAACCATGCAGCCCGAAGCGCCGTTAGGCGACTCCCTCATGCCTAGCAACCTGCGGGTAACAAGTGAGGAAATCAACATTCTCATTTACCTGGTGCGCAGGACCTGTGGGGAGTCGTTGACCCAGCAGTATTTGCTCGAATCCAACCTCAAGCACACCGCCTTCACGCTCCTCTCTGAATCCTCACTCCCAGCCACCCCTCTGTTCCAGAAACTAAACCCGTCATACCCGTCATCCTCCTCGACTAGCCGCGGTCCCCATGGACGGCATCTGGCGTCGGCCAGACAAAGCGTGGACGCATTTGGCACGCCGTCTAGTACCATACCACGGGGTGAACTGGTTCGCAAACTGTGGAAGGCTCTCAGGTGGGAAGAGATCGAGCGTCACATGCTTCAGGTGCACGTATGTCACCCATGGTGTGCATTACTGATCTAATAGCTCGACAACGCCTGCTCATCACCATTCCACCTTCTACTTCCTCACATCCGTTCTCAGGATGCCAGTACGGAGTCAATGTCCTCTCCACCTACCAAACGGCCGGAGCCATTTCCACTCAAGTCCCATGAGCACCTTGCAACCAGTGACATCGCGAGCCAGAATGACGACCCAGCCTTTACGCCGACAGGTCAAGTGAAAGGCAAGCGCAAAAGTGCGAGTGAAGGGCACGGAAGCACGCCGCGGCAGACACGGTCTGACGACTTGTCGGGGGATTTCAGAGCTCAGTCACGCTCGCCAATGTCCGTTGACACTCGTCAAATGGCTCCGCCTGTCTCACCACCGCTGGGAAGAATCACGCCCGTCAAACGGCCCCGTAACAGCCCGAGCGAGGGCAAATCCAAGGCGCATCCTCGCGGCGCAGAGACGAAACACAAAGGAGCAAGAGCTTTTCATGGAGCTGGCACTAGTTGGGTCGAGCATCGCGATGCGGTGAGTAGTATCAATCCTCGCTGCTGACGATCTAGGTTACATGTTTAGCCTGGAATCCCAAAGACAAAGAAGTCCTAGTGACTGGAAGTAGCGACGGCACTGCCAAGCTCTGGCACTTTGAAGAGGCCGGACCAGATCTTGACTCCTCTCTCCAAGTATCAAAGAAGCCAATGTCGATCAGTCACAAGTCTATCGATAGCGGTAAGAAGGCTGTCACTGCCCTAGTATGGCACCCAGATGGCACCGTATTTGCGACAGGTGGGTTGCAGGCGGAAGGCGTGCTGACAATCGCAGCATCCGACGGGGTAGGAAGGCTCTTTACCCCATCCGGACAACTGCAGGGCATTCTCACATATGGTCGCGGAGCCATCAATGCTTTGAAGTTCAATCCATCCGGGACGTCTTTGCTAGCAGCCAAGGATGACTTTACAGTATGCCTCTTCGCTCTGGATCTAGACCTCAAGTCGCCAAAACAGCTCAGCTTCGAAGCGCACACGAAGGAGGTCAATGACGTGGACTGGCTGGACGACGACATCTTTGCTTCTGGAGGCAACGATCATGCCATTTTCATTTTCCGAGCGAACGACAAGCGCCCTCGTTTCACTCTAAAGGGCCATACAGACGACGTCACTAGGGTTCGCTGGTCGCCACCTCGTGAGGACAAGGAACGCCTACTTGCTTCTGTCGGAGATGACGGAAATATCATGATTTGGCGTTTGCCTCGATATCCTGCGGATCGCGGATCCACTAGTCGATCGTTGTCGCCTAGCAAACAGCCTCGAGACCGTGATGGAGCACCGGATGATCTCTTCCAAGTTGTTTCCCCAGGCTCCGAATACTGTGTCAACAAACTACAGGTGGTGGGAGATGGAACAGAAAACAAGCGAATGAACACCCTCGAATGGAGCCCTCTGAGTGCCACCGGAAGGATGATTGTGGCAGCGTAAGTCTTCCCGTAAAGCGCCTGAACTGACAGGCTGTGGAGGTCAGGATTCGACGGTGAAACTGTTTGATGCCATCTCCGGAGACTGTCTACATGTACTTCAAGGGCTAGAGTCCGGGACAGGATCTATTGCCTTCTCGACTCTCACGGGCGCCCTTCAACGGCATATGGGCATTCTTGCAGGCGGGGGATGGAACGGGAGACTGTACTTGTGGGACGTTGAGGTAGGAGTGCTGGGACTACTCAGCTGACGCCCAGACAGGCCAAACCCTTCGCGAACATGAAGTTGATGAAGAGCCGGATAAGCAGAGTGCCAGGGATAGGCCAATGATGGTACGCCACAGTAGTCTCTCAACCTGACAATCAGTTGACCATGGCGTGGCGGCACGATTCAAAGCAACTAGCCGTTGGGCTGCAGAACAAGTCTCTCATCACCATACAGACTGGCGCACTGTTGTAATACATAGCCCCGTCTACGTGCGTTCCAGTGTCCACAACCAGATCCCCGTCTCAGGTTGATAAACTGTCCGTTCCTTACGGATGTTGGTCGAATGCTGTTGGAGCATTGTTTTGCTGAGTACTTGCCACCTAGGCAGAGTGGAGTTCGCCAGGAAATCAAATCGAGTTTCCGAGTATGAGATACTCAACCATCGGACGCCTATTCGCGTAATTTCCGCAAGATTTGCGCACAACACTTCCAAAGGCTGCCGGAGTGATGTGTCGTCTCGAGCCACCGGCGGACCACAGGCTATTGCATCCGCTGTCGACTTGTCGATAACAAGATCCCAGCCGTCTGTGCAAGCAGCAGCCAGAACTAGCTCCTCCTTACGCAGTACATCGGTTAGGATGAAAGGAACGTCACGGCAGGCCGCCGATCGGTGCTCGGTGAAATCCGCGTCGTAGACCACAACACTTTGTTTCAGGTGGTCCTGTATCTGTTGGCCGAGCCCAGATGAACCGCTTCCGAAATGCAGTACCCGAACTTGCCCCGCGCCGTTCGTCAGATGACGTTCCATGCAGACCCGAACGCTCGCCTCGACAGCCGGGAGCAGGGCAGGCGAATGCACGAGCCACTCGAAGCCCGACTCGCGCTCCTTCTCCAGCCTTTGCTGCCAGTACGTTTGAGACGAATAGTCGATCGCGGCGAGCACCATTTGCATCGTGAACGTCGCTCTATGAGGAAGCAAAGGATTCGTGTACTTCGCGCCACAACCGCCAAATGCCGAGCCAGCCCCCATATTGCCGTAATCAGATAACGTTCGGCCGAGATGATAACCAACGCCGACTCATGCAGACATGTCCACTTCGCTGCCATGGAGTCGTATCATGTAGCGGGTCACCCGCACGACTCCAGCTATCCCGACGGCCCTCTTCACATGGCACTCGCCATCCCGAAGGATCGCAAGTATAGTTGGTACGCAAGCCGATACCTCTGCGGTGTGGTTGCCTCCGCCGTGCTAGGGGTATTCGTCTGCAGGATGCTCAGACGGGCTTTGCGCAGATTGGACAAATACCTCTCTCACAGTCATCCCTACCAACGACTCCGGAATCTCGTGTCTCCTATATGGCACCTCGTGGTTGTCACCAGAGATCAGGTGGTCATGGTTACTTTGCCGCCCTGGTTATACGGCGCAGAGACACTGGGCGATGCCATGGTTTCAACATCATACTGCGGGGCTATGCTATTTTACGCTGTCAACAGGACCACCTGTAGGTCCAAAGCTGGGCTCCTTCTAATCGCAGTGCTGGGAGGATCCGGCAATCTTGCCAATCAAATGGGGATCATCGTGCGCCAGCTCGGTTTAAGTGCTAACCGTAGGCTTTCAGTCAACTTCCCATGATCGTTTTGCTGGTCTCAAAGAACAACCCGGTGTCTGCCTTGACCGGCATTGCATACCAGAAGCTCAACTATCTCCATCGGGCGGCTTCACGTGCATGTTTATTGTGCAGTTGGATTCATGCCGCGCTGTGGACTCCGCGTGTCCTGGCAAAACACCAATTTGGAGAAGGCTTCGTGATCAGCGTGAGCCCCATATCTTGCTGAGGTTGATTAGGAAGGGCATTGTCGCTCTCTTAGCATTCACTTTGCTGTGGACCTCAAGCTTTCGAGTAGTTCGTCGCGTGGCCTGGCGCTTTTTCATGATCTGCCACATCATACTTACAATGTGGGCCCGAATCGAAGTCTCGAGAGTCCTTGTTAACCACAAAGCACCTTTCTTGTTGCGGCGGTATTTCATTGGCAACGTTTGAAGGGATGGGTGTTGGTAAGTTTTATGTTTGAGTCTTTCTCACCCAGGACTGCTCTTGCGTTCTGGGGGATGGACCGAACCACGAGGGCGGTCTGCCTTGCTAGGATAAATGCCGACCTGGTAGCTGCCCGAGTCCAGTCCCTCGACGATCAGACTATGGAAATTGTCCTTGAGCGACCGGGACTAACATGGGCGGCTGGACAACATGCGTACGTGATGGGTGGTCCCCTCAACTTACGCAAGGCTCCTCTCCTTCCCCACTTTAGGACCAAGACCACACAACCAGCACCCGTTCTCTTTCGCCAGTGCTCATACTAGGATGCCGAATGAAGCGCGCTTTCTTGTTCGTGTACACAGCGGGACGACTAGAAGGCTAAGGGATGCTGTTGGGGATTTATCGCTCCACCTCCCTGTGCTGATAGAGGGGCCCTACGGGGTGCCCCCGGCATTGCAAGATCATGACACAATTGTTCTCTTAGCAGGTGCGTATCAGCCCTTGACCAACCCCCTGCCGCCAGTTGACGACAACAGGCGGATCAGGTATAACCCTTTGCCTCTCCCTCCTACTTCAGCTCGTTCACCGCCCGTCTCCTACGGATCACACTGCACGGACGATTCGGCTCGTCTGGCACATCCGACATACGGCAAACGCAGATTGGGTGTTACCACAACTTGAGGAAGCCTTGAGGAGGTTATCTGCGTTGCCCCGGCCGTCCTTCTTGATCCAAATCGACATTCACAGGACACGCGCTGATGCTGACTGTATCCGACGCTTCATGCCCTTTCAGCAGCGGGGCCACAGATCGAGAAAGGAGACCTTTATCACGAATCAGACTCAAGAATCCATCACCTGGCACCACAGTCGAGCCTTCATTCCCGATCTGCTGGCCAGTCTGGGGCCAGAGGCTAAGGATATCGGCGTGGTGGGTGAGTGAACTAACCTATGTCACATGCTCATCATAGTGTGCGGGCCAATCTCGCTGGTCCGATCCTCCCGTGAGGCATTCAGAGTGATGAGATCCAGGTTGCCTGTCCCTATGACATTCTATGAAGAGAGCTTGGCTGGGTGAAGCAGCTGCCTCATCGCATGTCGCATGAAACCCATTTAAAGTCGCATAGCGGGAGCGCTTAGGAGCCATCATCTGTCTGTGACCTACTGACAAATTCTACTACCCAGAGCGCCTGCTCTTCTTCGAAGCTCGACTGTTCTTCTGCTGTTTCTGTCTGTTAGCGTGAGTCAAATGTCTCTGATCTACCTTCTCCTTCTCCCGACGCGCTCTCAGGATGGAGTGAGCAGAAGCAAGGTCATCTCCCTTTGCGTTCTGTGCGGCAGAATTGCCTCCCGTCGGCTTTGGTCGGCGCTGGCGGGTCCACTCTTCATATCGCCCACTCTTATACGAAGCTGGAAGCAGCGCTCCACTTTCACCCCGAATCATCTTGTCTTTCCCTTCCGATTGATCCGCTTCCTTGATGAAGCGCTTCCTCTTACGATCCCATTTGAGTTGGCTGGCCTTCTGCACGCGCTGTGTATGGCCATCATCTGTGTTGAGGTCCAATGTGGCAGAACGAGTCTGCTGTGCGAACGAGGCGCCATCTTTCAAAGAGTAGCTGTCGTCAACATCTCCACGGGAGTGCCCTAACCCTCTCTCTTTGTTCGTCTCCACATTCTCCACCGGTAGAAAGTACTGGGCGTCGCGATATGATTTCGCATGGCTGCTCGCTGCTGGAGCTTTTAGAGACTGCAATGAGCGGAAGCCTATAGACCAGAACTTACAGCACTTGGATCGGGATGAGCGCTTCCCTCAGGTTCCTCTCCAACAACGGTCCGCTGCTGGCGCCGAGACATAGCAAGTCTGCGCTGTTTCATTAAGGTAGCCGTGGGGATTCCCCCGCGGCTCCCCACCTCGAAGATGGTTTCGCTCGGGCGATAAGCTTGAATTGCAGCGATCAGATCAGAGCGGGCGCCAACATCTCCCACGATGTCAGCCGCAACATTGAACGCCGGATGAACTTGATCTCCATCGACGAGGAAATCTTTGGACGCTTTGTAAGCTGCTCCACTTGCCTTGCTGCGCGATCGCACGAACATTGACTGGCCGCGTTGCATGACTTGTCGCAAAGCTGGCAATTCAGCATTCGCCAACTCCAAGCTATCCCGGATGTACTCCATGGCGGATTCCAGCGCTTCCCGTGGCACTGTCCCGAAGTTCCCCCCGGCCGCAGAAGTGATCGGCCGCTCTAAGAAAGCCTCGAGATCACGAAGGTAAGGCATATCGTCCCGGGTTACCAAAGACCAGGCGTTGCCCGTTTGTCCAGCTCGCGCAGTTCGGCCGACTCGATGAATGAAAATGCGGACTCCCGGTGGGAAATCGAAGTTGACGACATGCCCCATTGCTGGAATATCCAAGCCTCTTGCTGCAACGTCGGTTACCACAAGGACTTCAGCCATCCCGTCGCGAAACATTCGAAGCTGCTGTTGGCGCGCATGTTGGTCCAGGGATCCATAGATGTATGACACCCGATACTGCGCCGCCTGCAACAGGGACGTAACGAAGTCGACATGGTGCTTGGTCGACACGAAGATGATGACCCTAGCACTAGTCTTATGCGCCGAATGACTGAGGGGGACACCAATGGCGTCTCGAAGTAGGACAAGCAGGGCAGCCTCCTTCTCCACTGGGCGCACTGAGATAAAGGCAGTCCTTAAGTCCGGACTAATCTTGTGTTCGGTATCCAGACGAATGAATTCTGGATTGTTGAGGCCGGCTTTTGCGAACTCTGCAACTGTGGAAGGAAGAGTGGCGGAGAACAGTAGACTGTGGCGGGTGGCGGGAAGGCGATGCAAGATCTCTCGCAGCTGCAATTCGAAACCCATTTCGAAAAGTCTGCTGTCAATCATTGAATAGGAAGGCACGGACCGATCGGCCTCGTCGTAGATGACGGTCTGTACGCTTCGCAGGTCGAGTCCCATCTCCACTAGCACATGCAAGAGTCGTCCAGGCGTAGCAATGACACTGGAATGAGCACTAACCCCATGCCACACTCACATGTCCGGTTTGCTACTCATCACTTCGAACTGAGTGTCGAGAGATTCTCCGCCCATAATCAAGCCCCAGCGCAGGGGCGCTTCAGACCGACCAAGAGCGCGGGTGAGAGTTTTGCCTGCACGCAGAACCTGCAGGGCAAGCTCTCGGCTGGGGCACATGATAATTCCTCTCGTACCCCCTTCCCGTGTTGATGATCCGAGTCGCATGAGTAAAGGGATGAGATATGCCAACGTCTTGCCGGAACCAGTTCGAGCCATTCCCAAAATGTCGCGTGGAGGGGCTGCAAGAGCAACTGGGATGGCGGCCCTTTGGATCGGAGTGGGTTTCTTGAAGCGCAGAGTGATAAGCGCCCTTACGAGTTCAGAGGAGACTCCTTTGCATCAGCTGGGCTACACAACAGTGGCTCTCACCTAAAGTCTCCCAAGACGTTGACGACGTTTTCACGCGCGCTGCTGCAGGGCTGCCGCCTTCACCCGGGGCTGCGATCCAGTCTGCTACAAAGGTAGCGGAATGTTGGCCGGCCATGTTGTTTGTTAGGTTGTGCTGCTTCGTTTGAGAAGAACAAAATCCTTATGGTGACCGCACTATTCGGTCTGAAAACATACGATCACGTGACAGGACCTCCACTTACCGGTGTCTCCAAGTTTTCTTGGGAGACCAGCCCACTTGAGACACCTCACCTTTCACAAATCGACACAGGCAACAATGTTCACCTGCATATCGTGCCGAATTGCCTTTGATACTGCGGAGGAGCAGCGCTCCCATTTCGGAACCGATTGGCATCGTTACAATATGAAGCGACGGGTGGCAAATCTTCCACCAGTGCCTGCTCAGGCCTTCAACGAGAAGGTCATCGAAAGGCGCGAACAGAACGCTGTCCGCCTTGATCCCAAGGGTTTGTTTTGCTCTGTGTGCAAGTGAGTTGTGAGCTGGGGTGCTTGGCTGACCCGTAGCAAGACTTTCTCATCTGATAACGCATTTCGATCGCATGTCATGTCCAGGAAACACCGTGATCGCGAGACGGAGCTGGCCCGCCATACAATGGCTCCGAACGCTGCTCTAGGGACGCCTCTGGAGAACAGTAAAATGGAAGCAGACGAGGACGTCAAAGGCGATTCTGAGAGCGATGGCGCCTCAGATGGTGACTCAGATGGCGACTCGGATGGCGACATCGAGGATCGCATCGCATCGTTGCGGCGCAAAATCAACCCAAACGATTGTCTATTCTGCTCTACTCGCTCGATGGACACGGCACAGAATGTTCATCACATGTCGCGAGTGCACAGCTTCTTCATTCCTGATCAAGATCTTCTCGAGGATCTTCCGGGGTTAATCGTCTACCTTGGTGAGAAAGTAGCTGTTGGGAACCTCTGCTTGTTCTGCCCCAATGGTGGCCGAGAATTCGGCAGTTTGGAAGCCGTCCGCAAGCACATGGTCGACAAAGCTCACTGCAAGATCGCATACGAGACCGACGAGGACAGGGCTGAGGTTGCCGACTACTATCTTTTCCAAGGCGCGTCGGACCAGTCCGAATGGGAAGATGTGGGGTCCGATGAAGAGGGGCTGTCTGAGGAGGTACGCGAGAGCTTTGCGACGCTGACAGCAGGTGCCTCGACTTGCCAGCGATGGCCTTTCGCTCACCCTCCCATCAGGCCGCACCATCGGTCATCGGTCACTTAAGGTATATTATGCGCAGCGGTTACGCCCTTCCAGCTCGAACGAATCGCCCTCAACGACCAAAGTGGCCGCTGTCCGAGAACGCCTCGCAGACCCCACTCAAGCGCTAGTGCCTATCGCTGGCGGACATGGAGCCTTCGGAAGGGGTCTGGAGGTGGTGAAGGCTAGGAATGCAGGCGAAGCTGCCTGGGCTAGGAAAAAGGGTCGGGCATTCACCGATCAGCGTGTGCGCGAGCAGTTCAAGACCCAAGTGGCCTATCGCAACAACAGTCAGAAGCGTCAGTCCATGTGCCAGATTTATACTAATTTGTGCAGATTTCAGAGACCCCCTACGTGAGTTCTCACCACAGACTCCGATGACGGAGCCTAGAGCTGCGCTAACATCAGTGCAATGATGGCGTTGTCGCCGGTGTACAGCGCGACGGCCGCCCGTACATGCAGTTCTATGTGTAAACTTTCTGTAGAGCTGTGAAAGCATTTGTTGCTGCAATACTTCATGTCTTCGGAATCTATGAAAAGCGCCCGATGCTCGCCTCGCGCCTCGCCGGACGCACAACTGCCAGGCAAACTGCGTGCAAGCCAGATGTGGTATGTGCCTGAGGATCGGTTACCAGACAGCCGTAAAGTTCCGTTCAGCCAGGAGGAGGAGTCTGTTCGGTGGCGCATGGTTGAGGATTGTGTGGCGCGCATGGCGTGTGTGTGTTCTTCTCCTTTGTTCGGATCCCTCGCGCAACCGTGCAAACAATTCCTCCCCGGATCCGGAGATCCGCATTGTTAGCAATTAGCAAAAGATGTTGATTGATACTCGTCTTCACTCTTCCACCATTCCACCCCACTGCAACCATGCGCCACCCAGACTATGCCTTTTGGAGTATCGTCAGCTTGCTGGCTGTGCTCCTACCTGCACCATGGCACTGGCGCGCTCGTAACATATCCACTATCTGCCTCATCGTCTGGCTGTCTCTACATCACGCCATTACCTTCGCCAACACGTTGATCTGGGCCGACAACTACGCTGACATCAATCCAGTGTGGTGCGACATCAGTGAGTTTCCGGCTCAAGCTGTTTACTGTACTTACTATGCTAGGTGCTCGAGTGATTGCTATCATCCCCTTTGCTGTCCCGCTATGCTCCTTGGCTCAGATGCGTCGCCTTGCGTCTGTCGCCTCTCCTCGGCGCCCGTTGTTCTCTCCCGATGCCCGCAAACGACGCATGGTGCAGGAGCTTGTGCTGTGCTTGGGTTGCCCTCTCTTGCTTATGCCTATGCTGTTCATCTTCCAGGGGCATCGCTACGACATTCTGGAATCCATCGGCCCCCTGATCCCAGACGTTTTCACATGGCCGACTATCATCATTCGATACATCCTTCCTGTTCTGATTGCAACCGCGGCCTTCATTTATGCCGGTGCGTGATTCGGTAGGACATGGCTGATAACACCAGCTTTAGCGGTTCGGTGGTTCTTCCTTCGCCGCTCCCAGTTCCGAACAGTGCTGTCCGGCTCTGGGCTCACCACCGGGCGCTATCTTCGTCTTCTTGGCCTCGCTATTACGGACAGCATCCTCGTCGTTTTCATCACGCTGTTCAATCTTTTGTGCCGCGTCGTCCTCTTTGGTGCGAAGATCAAGCCCTACAGGAGTTGGAAGTATATTCACAGCAACTTCAGCCTCATTTCGCAATTCCCCGAGGAAGCTCAGGAGGCGTCGTACACGGCTACCCAGATCGCGGTGCCGTTTTATGTCGGGGCGCTATACGCCATCACATTCTTTGCGTTCTTCGGGTTCGGCGAGGAGGCTATCTCGGAGTATCTGAAGATATGGGTAGGGCTGAAGCGGCTCCTTGGATTTCACGCCCATGGTCCGCAGTACGTGTTGGATCAGTGATCAATGCTCACATCAGGCTCGGACTGCCTGCGCCAACTCTAGGTTCAACCATCGTCACATTGACCGGCAACGCGTGGATAGACGACGAGCTCGGCGAAGAAGTTGTGCAGGACAAGCGCGAGAGTTCTCCCTCTGCCGCAGGCAAAAGCGCAGCACATCAGCCGCGTGCCCCGCAGTCCGGTATCGCTGTCACCGTTGAACGGTCGATCGTGTGAGACTGTCGGAGCGAGTGTGGCGAGGATTATAATTGTACTATGTGGCACGTCAGCCGATGCATGTTGATAGGCTCTCAGTACTGCCTGACGGCTCGTTGTGCTCCGTCAGCGCACGATCACCAAAGCTAGGTGAACCTTGTCCAACAGTGCCACGCGGACAAGCGTAGTCGGGCCACATTGGACAGTGCAGCATATATGATGTGGTCGGATCTACCTGAGCTGAGTGGTCAACGGCTTGTTCTGTTTGCCATGGGTTTGTCGGCCAGGTTGCGTTGGCGAAATGACATAGTGATGGCCAGCCAGAAGGCGCAGTGAGGCCGAATCGGGACGACCACATTATGGAGGTTTTGGGGAATTAGCTTTTACCGTACGACATCTTATTCGACTGTAGTTCCGTTGTATTGGAAACTTGGCAGGTTGTCCCAGCACGTGACTTCGCCACATTTCCCTGTCGACGCCTCAGCGCATTCAACCCTGGTCCTCGTCATCTGTTGACTTTCTAAGCTTCTTGCGTGCCCAGCGCCATGCTCAAAGGTGTGAGATTTGTTGACTAGGCTGACAAAAGTCACTGTTAAGCACGGCGGTCGAGCTTACGATGTCCAACTGGACGTGGCCAAGCCGGTCAGCTGCTTCAAGCACGACATCAGCATCGTCACAGGTGTTCCCGAGGGTTGGGCACATATCTAGACTCTACTGACTGCTTCTAGGCCGGATGAAGGTCATGCTGAAAGGCATCCTCAAGGTAAGTGCAGCTTGGGTTGATCACACTCACAGCAGGACGATGCGGATCTCTCAACCATGTCCATTAAGCAGGTAGAGTCTGCATGGACGGCAGCAGCTGACCTTAGGGCCAAATTATTACGGTAAACGCACCAGCGCAGCCTGGAATCTCGCTAACTCAAGGTCATTGGAACTGCTGAGTCGCTGCCGGTGGCACCACCGGAGCAGATACTATTCCGTAAGCTGGAGTATACGCTAGCTGACAGCATTTCAGTGGAGGACATGGACGATAAACAGCTTGCTCGCACAGTGGGTGATTCCCGTCTCAAGACTGACTTACTCTCCATCAGGCCGGCGCACCAGTTGGGTTGGTAAATCTGGGAAACACTTGCTACCTGAACGCGTCTCTCCAGGCTATGCGCAATGCTCCGCTGCTGCGGAAGTTGCTGGACGAGTGAGCTCAGTAACAGATTCAGCTGATTGCAGCATTGCCGCCTCTTCCAGCGGTGATGCGCGCTTGGCGTTGTCTATCCGACAGCTTTTCAACAGCATGGAACAAACCACAGAGGCTGTCGCACCATTTGCCCTGCTGTCCAATCTACGCTCTGTTGCTCCCCAGTTTGCGGAAACAGACCAACGTGGACAATATGCTCAGCAAGGTTATTGTGTACTTGATCGGACTGACCACAGATGCTGATGAGGCCTGGACGCGACTTCTCACGGCCCTAAAGGCTGCTACGAGCGGGCAGGGGTCAGGCGAACAATCTGTGGATGAGTTGATGTCCATCCGGCTCTTCCGGACTCTCACGTCGCCCGAAGCTCCTTCTGAGCCGGCCGCAACGTATACGGAAGAAGTGACGAGGTTGGATTGCAATATATCCATCAACACCAACTTCCTCATGTCCGGTATCATGGATGTGAGCAATTCTGCGCCGTTTACGTGGTGATTGACATGCCCAGAGTCTTGACCAACCCGTCGAGAGACTCAGTCCGTCCCTCAACAGGACTGTGAGGTACCAGGCTACCACGCGCGTGGCACGGCTTCCACAATACCTCACCGTGCACCTCGCTCGATTCTACTGGCGTCGCGATATCCAGTGAGTGCTGAATCCTGATAGCTTGTCTGAATGATCAGGAAGAAGGCTAAGATCATGCGGAAAGTCAAATTTCCTTTGCAGCTTGACGTTCTGGACATTGTACGTAAGGCGTAGGTCTCACTGAATTCAGGTGACAGATGAGCTGCGCGAGAAGTTGCAGCCAGCCAATGTAGCCGTCAAAGGTATCCTCGCGGCACGCGACGATCGCGCTAAGGTTGCCAAGCGCACACAGGGCAAGCGAGCCTCTGACAATGATGAGCCCGAGGACAAGCTCCGTGACCAGGAGCGGCAGGATGTGCAGAGTCTGGTAGACGCTGGTGCGCAGGCGGCTGGAGCTAATGGGACTGGATTATACGAACTTTGCGGTACGTACATGCATCCCCACGAACTGCTTACCCCAGCGATGGTCACTCATAAAGGGGCCTCAGCCGACTCTGGTCATTACATTGCTTGGACACGCTATGATGATGGCTTCCAGCCGTCCGGAGAGGAACCATGGTACAAATTTGACGGTGCGTCCGCACCTTCCTAAACTGATGGTGTAGATGACAAGGTCACTACTGTCACGGCCGAGAAAGTCTCATCCATGGACGGTGGTGGAGAAGATTCTGCAGCCTACATTCTCTTGTACCGGTGCGTGTTTCCTGCGACAGACTCCTGACCTCTCAGCTCCATCGACTTATGAACAACAGACGAGTCCAGCCGTGCATAAGCTTGTGCAGGCTTCTTGCTCTTTACCTAGTACAAGTTTCCAACGAATGTCACAACCGTACACCCAAATTTCCCGATGAGCGTCAAGTGTGCTGCATACGGAATATGTCGACATCCTACGAGGTGAGAGCATTGGAAACATTCTTTCCCCATGTTCGCTGTCCCCCGTAGCGGAGGGGCGCGTGAGGGTGCAACGAGTACATTCCTTGGTTCGCATGGTGGCTTCCGTCTCTTCCGCAGCCACCGTCTCAGTCGCCCACTTGCTTCCATCTTCGTAGAATCTGGTCATGGTGCCAATGCCCATGAGTCCAGGGGTATGGCAGGCGTGCGGGATGAGAAGGCGTGGTGTGCAGGGACTAACTGTGAGTGCTTGTGAGGTGCAGTGGCGTTTTGTGGGTGGCGGTGTGTGGGTGGCGTTGTGTGGGTGGCGTTGTGTGGATGGCGTTGTGTGGGTGGCGTTGTGTGGATGGCGTTGTGTGGGTGGCGTTGTGTGGTGGCGTTGTGTGGTGGCGTTGTGTGGTGGCGCTGCAAGGTCGAGATGCATGCCGGCTGGCAGCTGACAGGATTGGCATTGGTAAACAGGTGGTGGGGGCGCGTTGCGTAGGAGAGTTGTGTGTGTGTGTGTCTGTGGTGGCGCTCCTTGCGGCGGTACTTTCGTTTCGCGGTGCTACCCTTGTGCTGGCATGGTATGTACTGGAGGATCTGTGTGCTGCTTTAGATCCTCTGCTTTGTATGCGTTCTGCTTATTGTGCATACTACTACTGTATTATGTGTGGCCGAAATGTGTAGTCTTATGGGATTGGTCCAGATATCCTACAGACCACAGTCTATATCCCGATTCAGCCACGCGCATTCCGCTGTCCAAGATCCAAGGGTTACAACTGCTACCATGCTTGGGGACACACATACTTCAGTCCCTAACACAGACGGACAATGTGCTCGTCAACAAGTCCCCGTCATGTTGATCGAGCACAATGTACCGGTCGCAGATCGGGGGATGCATACACGCTCGTGCACACACACGCACGGGGACTCACGCTGGGCGACACACACACGCACGGGGACGCACGCTGGGCGACTCACACACGCACGGGGACGCACGCTGGGGGACACACACACGCACGGGGACTCCCGCCCGCTCGGGGCTGCACACACGTCCAGCCACTAACGCAGAGGGACATTGTTCTCGCCGTTGTGCTGATCGAGAACAATGGAGCTTGGCGGTCGCCGCAGTTCTGGAAACAGCGTTGCGGCAGAGTGAAGGCTGGCTCCAAATGATATATAAACCCTCCATTCTGTCTCGAAAAAAGCATCATCCGCTCTCTTCTTCACAACTCAACCAACCAACCAACCAACCAACCAACCCACCAACCAACCAACAATGGCCGCCTTCACCGTTATCTTCACCAACTTCGCCGCCGAGGAGCCCCGCAACTACGAGGACCCTGGCACCGGTGGCATCGGCGCTGTCAACTGTGTTATCGCTTAAGGTAAGTACACTTTCACTTCAGCAGACCTTCTGACAGCAGCCGACACAAGTCGCCCATCACAATCGCGGTCTGATCTTAAGATCCTCCTTGCAGTTGTTGATGCATATAGTTTAGTTCACGTCGCTTGCGCTTCACCACTTCTCACGCTCTCGCATCTGGGTTAGTGGCAGAGCATGTCAGCCTGCAGTGGCGCAGTCAACTGTTGCCTTGCGAAGCTTGTCGGAGCCTCTAGCTGCGCTCCGCTTGAGTGCCAGCTGGTCTGCGCGACGTAGGTGAGCCGCCAGCTTGGCAAGGTCGGCAGTTCGCTGTTCGACTATCCTTTGATGATCGTACAGCTGTTCTGCTCGTGGACGGGTGGCGAAAAGCGGCTGCGTGTCGGCTGCCCCGCCTTGCATCGCTGTCGTAGAGCCTGCACTTGTGACCACGTCCCCGTCCTCTTCAGCCGAGCGAAGGACAGAAATCTCCTGTTCCACCCAGCTGATAACATTGCTTGTCGTGCTGGCCAAGCGGCTGCTGAATCGCCCTCTGCACCTGGCTTGCTGAGCCAGCACGACATGGAACCACTCTGGAGGTATGCGATGAGGTCGTTGAAGACGGTGCCGCAGACTCGGCGGGCAAGCGAGATACACTGCCAGCCAGCTCGAGTTGGCTCGTTGGACGTCGAGGATGGCCATTTCAAGGATGTGGATGGCCAATTGGAGATTGTCACTCTTTGTGGTCGCACGTAGGAGGATGAGGATTGCGTTGGCGTCATATCTCAGCTTGTCGGCATGGAGGCTTGTGGCAGGTAGGACGCTGAGAGGTGCGATCGGGGTGGGAAGGAAGTCTCGGAGAAACCGAGCATCGTCCGGAGCCTGGTGAGGAAGCTCATCGTCAGCCTGCGGTGATGATGCGTCGAAAACTGCAAGGTCAGGTGTAAAAGCACACGATAACGTACATGTTGGGTCTGCGGGCCGCACCCGTTGTCCCAGCCAGTTTCGCCTCGCTTCGATGTCATCAGTGTCGGCACACGGCACATATTCGTCCTCCTCCTCGGCATCTAGCCCACGCGCCTTGGCGGCAAACTCCGTCTTGGAGTCGGTCGTGAGAAGTTCAAACATCGAGAGTAGTCGGTGCGGAGGTGTACCTTGCCGCAAGAGATGTGAGAGGACGGCGTTGATGCTCTTGGAGGACAGATGGGGGTAGCTGCGAGATTGTTCCATAGATTTTTGCTCCACAGACATGGGTAGGTCGTCGAGATCAAGTCCGTAGCCCTGGGAGAAGACTAGTCGCATCACCGCGTCGAAGCGGGTGGTAGAGCTGTTGTTGCCCAAGGTGCCCACAAGCTGGGAGAGCTCACTGGTGGCCTCGAGCAGCAGACGCAGTGTGTACGGGCGGAGCTCCACGTTGCCGTCGTGGATTATGCTGAAAACATCCCAAAAGGCGGCATGGGCGACCTCGACTTGCTTGGGGCGTGGACGGCGAGCCGTGTCCTCCAAGTTGCGCGCCCATCGGATCACGGCGCCTAGACGAGCTTCGAGGACGGCGCGATGCCTTTGCAGGTTCTCGGGCATCTCTCGAGCGATAGACTCGCATGCCGCGACATACCCTACCCGCTGAAGTGCACTGAGCACGAAGACCCAGTCGTTGAGATCGGCATCGTTGCGTTGAACGAGATCGGACATCAGAGCCCGCAGCCGCGTCTCCCACTGGGTGGCCTGCTTTCGATTCAAGCTGTATCGTTGTCGCTTTGCCGCATCGTGTGCCAGCTTGACCGCCTCTCCAGACTTTGGCACTACCGCGCGTAGGACGACCTTGAGCTCGGCAGACGAGAGAGAGGCGCGCTGGGCAGGTGTTAAGGATCGATACAGCCCCCATGCCTCCCCCCGCGCCTGTCTTGATGGTAAAGACTGTGCGACTTGTACCAGCTGCCTCACGGGGCTCAGAGTTGGCTTCGGAGACGGAGGCACTGGTTGAACCGACTCGGATGAGCCGTAGTAGCCAGCGTGGGGAGCCTCAACCGCAGCGGCCATGGCCATGCCGCGGACTCGCAGGGGGCATGACGGCCCCGCGACGAGTCTCCGAGCGAGCATTGAGAGGTCGTCTGCGTGGCCGCGAAAGTGGAAACCTCGGACTGACTTTCTCCTTTTGCTCGGAGCAGTGGGTGAACTGAGATTGGAATAAGAAGGAAAAATAACAATAAATATGTGCTCGCGTGGCTATCTACCTCTGTCACAACAATCGTGAACCCATACACTTGCACAAGCTCCAGCATGGACCTCGACGAACTTGGTACGTAGATGCCGCGGCCAAGGCTGATGCACAGTCGTCGACAACTCTTATACCCTCGGCGGCTCCGACGACGAGCGCGAGCGGTCTCAAAATGCAGCTCTTCACGAGCAAGTCGAGCGCAAGAAGCGCATGCGCAGCATGGCTGTCCCGACGGATGACCGCAAAGTGCGCGAGCGATTGAGGGCTTATGGAGAGCCTATCACACTGTTTGCTGAAGGTGTGAGTTTCAGACATCCTTCTACGCTGACGAGCAGCCGGGAGACCGACGAGACCGATTGAAACTGGTGCAAGAACGGGCCGAGCTTCTCCAGCGGCGGCCGGCAGGCATCGACAGCGACGACAGCTCGGACTCTGATGAGGGCGAGTTTTACACAGAGGGGCCGGAGAGTCTGCTACAGGCCAGGAGACGGATTGCTCGGTATTCTCTGGGGCGAGCCAGGAAGCGGATAGCGAGGCAGCGGGTGGAGTCGAATCTGCCACTAAGCCGCATTATCAACGTCAGGCGTGAGGTCTTTGGAGAGCTTCAAGTATGTGGACTGCTGCTTGTTCTGACTCTAGACCTTTCAGAACCTTGGATCTCAGTTTGGAGATGATCGGCCGTTGTCGACCATTAGGTTTTCGCCCAACTCCAAACTGCTGCTCACCACGTCATGGACGGGTGACACCAAGGTCTGGGACCTTCCGAATCTCAACGAAGTGTGTGTCCGTCGAGGACATGCCGAGAAGATTGGAGGCGCTGCCTGGCATCCTCAAGCCACTGTCGGGTTGAGCGAGCACGCTGTCAACTTTGCAACGGGTGGCGGTGAGGGAGATGTCAGACTGTGGTCTCTGGCTGCGTAAGTAGTATGAGAGATAGGCTGACCCCAGTGAGAAGCCATTGGCGACAATGTCTGGTCACTCGAACAGAGTGGGTCGGGTGGCGTTTCATCCGTCTGGCGCGTACCTCGGGTCGGCCGGGTTCGATGGAACGTGGAGGATGTGGGACATTGCCACGCATCAGGAACTGCTAGTGCAGGAAGGCCACAGTAAGGAGGTGATGGCTCTCGCGTTCCAGGACGATGGTGCGCTGGCTGCTTCTGGGTGGGTCTTGAGATGGAACTGGCTGACGAGCAGGGGCTTTGATGCTATTGGCCGCGTGTGGGACCTGCGCACAGGCCGTACCGCGATGGTACTTGACGGGCATGCCAAGGAGATTCTGTCCATGGACTTTGCTCCTAATGGGTAGGTGGAGAGCAAGTGAGGTTCTGATGGCAGCTTCCAAGTTGCGACTGGCTCAGGTGACAACACTGTCCGCATTTGGGATCTACGCGCCCTCAAGACGCAGCATACGATTCCAGCCCACTCATCCTCGGTGTCGGACGTGCGATTCTTCCGTGCCGCAGGGGAGAATCCATTCCAAGGGATTAGCGATGTGGCAACGTCGGTGGCGCCTGGACCAGTCACCAACGGGGCACAGAAGGCCGAGGCAATGGATGTGGATGAGGGGTCTCCCGACGCGCGTCCCGCGTCGCCGCCGGCGTCCGACGTCGAGCTGCCGCGCTCAGGTCTCTTCCTCGTCACGGCAGGCTTTGACACGAATGTTCGCATCTGGAGCGCAGACGAGTGGGCGAGGGTACGAAACCTCGCCACCGACGCGGGCAAGGTGATGAGTGCAGACGTGAGCCGGGACGGCAAGTTTATCGCCTCGGCGAGCTACACGCGCTCGTTCCATCTCTTTGGCGGCGACCATTCTCTAGAGTAGCATGCATGGTGGTGCCTAGGCCGAATGTGGCACTGCGGGGATGGCGATCCGGATTGTTGTTGTTGCCGATCTCTCGTCTCGTCGCCCATCGCACTCGTCCTCCCAGGCTTGCCTCGCCCACTTGCTCATGGAGTACCATCGGCCGCCGTCGCGGCGGGGCTGGGTGGCCGAGGACGAGGACGGGGTGGCGACGCTCGCTGACGACACGTCTCCGCCGCGCCCGGCGCACATCGACTCGCCGCGCCCGACCCGGCCTCCCTCGGCCTGCTGGTCGTTATACTCCTCCTCCCACGAGCGCATCGGTGCTGCTATCGAGTATACCCAGAGAGAGAGCTTTGACTCGCCACCATCGCCAACAGCACTGCTGCCGTCCCTGCTACCTTCCCCGAGTCTGGGTGACGACATGTCCACCCTCTGGGGAGCGATACACGGCGAGATGGAAAGCATCAGCTCGTCCGTGCAGTATCTGAGCGTCTCGGCATGGCAGGAGACTGCAAGAGTTCTCAATGAGAAGAGTGCTGCTATAGTATCCCCGCCACAATCGCACAAGTGTGTCCGCGTACGCAAAGTGATGGCGCTGGTTCTCGAGCACCTCTCCCCCAAGCACGCCGTCCCCGGCTACCTGGGCAGCATCGCGGCGCTCGCCCAGACTTCGCATACAATGTACGACCTCGCCCAGCCGAAACTCTACACCAATCTGCACGTTACAGCCACCAACCTCGCCCCGCTCCTTAGGACACTGATGCCGCCCACGCCCGACGACAAGAGTCTGCAAGATGCCAACGCGAGAATCCAGAATATCCGCCTGGCCGTGCAAAAGCTGCACGTCCGCTCCCTCGCGCCGACCTCGGCGGCCGCACAGCTCTCACCGCCGAGCAAGGGCCTGATGTCACTTACCTGCGCACGCTCCGTCTCTCTCCATTCTGGCGCGTGCAAGGAGCTGGGCGAGAGTACGCTGTTGGCTACAGCAGTGGCGCGCCTCGCGTCCCCGCTCGCGCTCTGTGTCGATCTCGGCGCTGCGGACAAGCGGACCGTCAAGCTCGCGGCGCTCACGCTCGCGAGCTGGATCCTCCCGTCCTGGTCTCGCCTGGGGGTTATTACGCTGCACAATGCCCAGCATGTCCTCGGATATCCTAGCAAGAGTATCAACGGGCTGTTCAGGTCGGGGATGCGATATCGGCTCGTCTTTGGGCCGCTGTCGCGACACGACGGGGCTGAGTGGAAGGAGGCGATGGATCTGCTTCGTTCACTGCTTGGCGCGCTGAAGAATGCTGGTAGTGTACAGGTCGTCCTACCGTTCGACAAGCATGGTAGCCTCCCACCCAGCAAGCCCAAGCGGAAGGCAAAGGATGTTGGCGGCCGCGTGCCCCTCGCCGAACGGACGTCGCCCAGCCAGCGTGCCACAGATGCCACAAATACCTCAAGACCGCCGAGGGCCACCCCTACCGAGGCTGAGAACCTGGCTTCTCTGCGGCCTACCAAGCAAGCTCAGAACGGCACCAAGCATGATTCACCCCGAGACCTAAACGGATACACCCTGTCCGAACTCCCAGGTCTCGCACGCCGCCAGGTCCTCGGCTCCAAGTCTCCGCCCGTCAAGCTCGACTTTGCCACTATCGAGGAGCAGGCGCGCGGCGCCAAGGGCAGCAAGTACTGTACGTGCTGCGACACGGCCTGGCTCTAGCATCCTCCCATTACCCATTCTCTTCCAGCGACCCCACACCAACCCCTAGCTGTAGCACACTGTAACCTTTGTATACATCCAAGTAGTGCGTGTACAATCATCCCTTGCGCTTCTCCTTGCGTCCAAAGCCCGCAAACTCCTCGCGCGCGACAAGCCACATGGCAGTGACGTTGACGACGTCCTTGATGTTCTCCTCCGTCAGGCAGACCTCGTCCTTGACGCGGGCAGCGAGCACGGCGGCCTGAGCGCTCTTGCCCGCAGCGGCATTGGGCGACACGTCCGCGAGCGTAATGCTCTTGATCGCGTACGGGATCTTGAGGACTCCGATCACCTTGGGGTGGTGCGGCGCCGGCGTCAGAGTGGCGAGCAGCTGCCGCTCGCCCGTGCGCTTGATCCACACGCTGCACGCCCACGGCGTCTCGCTGTCCTCTGGGTCCGAGTCGTACCCGTCGTCGCCAACTGCGCCCGAGCGTGTGCTCTCAGCCACGTCGTCGTCGCTGCGCGTCTTGCCTGACCCCGTGTCGTCAGACGAGCGCGAGGCGCCCTCGGCTGGCGAGTCGGAGCGCTTGGAGCCTTCACTCGCCTCCACCGGTGAGGTGACTTGGATTGGCGGCGCGGACGCGTTGCCTTGTACGGAGCCCTCGGCGTCAACGACCAGGCTCGATTGGCGGGAGGGCCGGCCGCGCGACCGAAGGAGGAGCGACGTACGCGAACCGCCTGGGCTACCGCCTGGAGATGGCGTCGTCTGCGAGCGCGTTGGCCGTGGTGGCCGTGGTTTCGGCAGCTCGAGACCCTCTGTTGCCGGGTGCCGCCGCAGGGCAGCAGCAGCTGCGTCTGTCCCAGGTGTCAGGCGCATCTTGACCCACTCGAACGTCACCTCGTCCTCGCCGTCGCCTGGCAGCTGCCCCGCGACGAGGTCGAGGCCAGACGCCGCAGCAGCGACTAGATGTGCTGCCCAGCCCTCGGTATTCTTCTTGGCCCAGCGTCGTACAGTCCAAGTATACCCGATCGGCCGCCCAGATCGCGAAATGTTGAGCGGCTCCGACTCGCAGCCCTCGTACCTCGGCATCGCCGCCGCGAGACCAACGATCGCGCCGTTGGCGTTGAGCTGCGTCTCGGACGACTGGCGAGTTATCACCGACGGCGCGAGGCCAAATGTCGGGTGGCCAATCTGCCCTGCGTCGCCGTTAAAGTGTACGTTAGGCACCGCAGGCGACGCAGGTACCTGCAGATTGGCAGTCTCAGTACCGACGGCCTGCGACTTTGACGGGGTACTGCGACTGGCTCGACGATCGACTAATGGCTCTGCCGAGTTGCGCTTCCGAAAGATCTTGCCAAAGAACTTCTTCGCTCCGTCCTCCTCGCCTCGGGACTGCAACAGGTTGTCTATCTTGGACTTGACGTCCATGCTCGCGCGTCGGTTGTCGTCGACTCTGCTCACGGCGGGCGAGAGGAGCGACATGTTGGAGATCATGGATGGCGGCCGTGCCTTGGCTGAGCAATCGAATGACGGCCTGGGAGACGCAGCCGGGGCTTGGAAAGGAAGCCAGATCTCTGATGGCTCGAGGATGCCTACACCGCTAATATCGAGGTTGCGCTTGAGGAACTGCGGTCAGCAATGCCAGAGCCTGGACCCACCTTTGCCACCTTGCTATCCGTCCCTGCATCTGTAACGACCGTGGGCTGAACGACATTGTGTACTGCGAGATTGTAGAGAGGGATGATGCGCTGCTTGCCGTTGCCGGCTGCGCTCGTGGAAGTCGTGCTGTTCGAAGTTGCAGATTGCTGGGAGCTGACCGAGCCGCGGCGAACGGGCTTGGGCTTGGCGGCAGCGACTACTGAGGAGTCGTCCTTTTCAGGCGTGCTCGTTGTTGAGGACGGCACCGAGGCCTCGGACGCATTCGTGTCCACGCGCTCGGGTTTCTCAAACGATCCCCGTACTGGTGTCGACGGACCCGAAGAGTGATCTTCAGTAGTAACCCGGGTGGCATCGGATCCGCGCCGCGGCCGCGTTGGCTTCGCAGGCATGACCAGCTGAACCTGCAAGTTGAGAGGATTCTTGCCGGACGTCGGGGGTGGCTTGACAAGCACAAAGGTCTGCGGTCAGTAATCGACGTGATCTGCAGCTCACTTCTTGCTTGCGGCGCCGGCGGCTGTCGCTAACGGCACCCGAGAGGCCGCTGCCGGCCGTGGCGGCTGTGGCAGAACTCGACCCTCGTGGGCGCCGGTCGGTGCGCTCAGAGCGAGACGAGTCCGCGTCGACTGGTTCTTCTGCGATGACCACGTTCGATGCACTGCCTTTGCGCGCTGGAGGGGGGGACTCGAAGAATGCTGATCCTGACGAGGGTGGGGCGCCGCGGGCAGTGGGAGTTGCGTCATTGGAGTCTTGGGACATTGTGCGCGATGGGGTAGATGGGGAGGACTGGGTGATGGCGTCGAGACCGCGGCTGAGGATGGAGGTGATCTTTGCCGGAGCGGCCGTAATGGACGCTGTGACGGGTGAAGAGGGGTTGGACATGTTGTTGCCCGCCTGGTTCTGGGTCTGACGATTCTGAGCCGCGTGCTGGTCGTCGTCGTTGTTGAACATGTTAAGAGGGTTGGGCAGGCTGGACAGCCCCGGGATGTTGGAGAGAAAGGCGGGCATCGTGCCAGAACCGGTACGTGCGCGCGCGTGCGAGCCAGGAGCAAGTGGAAGCAATGAAACCGGGCAGTCACGATGCACGGTCGCGATACCGGTTGCGCGGGAGTGCTGGCAATCTCACCCGAGGTATGAGAGAGCTGCCGAATGGCCGCCGACGGTCAAGTGTCGACGAGTGTGCGATGCGAGACGAGCTGCGGGCGTGGCGTCGGTGCTGCCGTTGGGATCGGCAAGATCAGCGGCACGGGATTGCTCGCAATGACAAGATGCTGGGAGTCAGCTAGATCCAAACATCCAGGCAGCCAACGGCTGGGCATCCAACTGGTCACCACAGGGTAGGCGCAGGCTCGGAAACGCGCGCTTGGGCCAGAACAGGTGGAGTAGCACGGACACTTACTTGTAGTTGCAGTGCATGCAGAGATCGACAAGGGCTATGATCCAACGAGGCGGGTATGCGCGGAGCAGAAGTCGCTCGTACGAGGGGAAGCCAGACGCGGTTGTGGGACGATGGTCGTGTGGTTTGGTGGGGTGACCGTTGGTGGTGGTGGCGGAGCCGAGCCGTACGAGAGTGATGACCGATCAGGGACAAAAAGTCTGGCAAAACAAGCGGGATGATCTCGGAATTCAAGACGCGTGATGAGAAGGATGGTAATGAAGAGGACGAAGCACACCCGTGGTGCTTGCAGTTACATACAGGTCTTGGCTCGGGCCCGCTCGAGATCAACATCTGCAGCCAAAAAGTGGCCGCCGGGCGCGAGCGAGCTGGGTGTCAGCAGATGCCAAAGTGGGCGCCGTGTGCCGCAGGGCCCGACGTCAGAGGACCAGGGGTCGCCGAGGTCCGTCCCTGAACATCTGGGTCGGCGAGCGGAGCTGCGCAGGTTGCCCGCAGTCATCCATGCCTTGGCCGTCATCAAAGCTCCGAGTCTCAACTGGCTGGTACGACGCGCGTCAAGTGACGAAATCAGTCTCGCTCTATGCATGCGCTCATGCTCTCGTTGACCTGATGGCTACGCGTCGTGTCCCACCCGTGTCATGGAGGTCGCCGGCGATGATGACACTGCTCTTTGCCATCTCCCCGCCTCGGCCGCCGCCCTCGGCCTCCCGACAATTATGCACCCTTGGGAAGTGCGTCTAGGCCACGGCGTTTCCGAATTAGCTTTTGCTCGCGATTCCGGTGATGAGATTAATGATCAGCTCGGATCTGGAGGCGCTCAGCTGGAACTGAGACATGCTGTCGCATTCTCGAGATAGTGCTGCGCTTCACCTCGTCCGAGCATGCTCCGAGCATGCCCCAGGCGTCCCAAGCTGACTGCCTCGGGGATGCCCTCGCCGTCTGACCTGGCCGCATCACCAACCTGGGGCGCGAATGTTCCCTATTCCTGTCGCCGAGCCCAACGTCGTCCTGGCGATAGCGTGCGCGGGGCATGTCACCGCGGCGCGCTAGTTGCGACGCCCTATCTCTGTGTGTTTCGGAGGCCGGCAAATGTTCCAAACTTTCGGATGGCGGCTGTTGCCAAGCTCAAGGACTCGAAATAGCCTCGGCCATCGCTGACAGCTGATTATCTACACGCCGGCGCCGTCTATCACATGGCACACGTCGGCCCGGAAAGCTCTAGTGCCACAATGGTCTATAGGCGTTCGATACAGGCAGGCACGCTGGCGATCGACCGTTGTGCTGGAGCTTGAAGTTTCCAACGATGCCGCCTGTTGGAGTGCATCAGCGTGCCCTGCTCCAGCTTTCGTCCTGGGCATCGTGGACTTTAGCAAGGCCTCGCAGTAAATTTTCTGATATTCTATAAAGGAGTCCACGAGACCCACCACTAAGTCCAAATTGCTGGCTTACAGGCAAGACTAGCTATCGATCAGAATATATACGTCCTCACTGCATCATCGACGCGCAGATATTGCCTGAATCCCCCAGACTATATGCATCGTAAGATGGCATAGCATCGCATGTGAGCCCCTGGGCTCCTCTGCATTGCTTCCTCCACCCACCTTCTTTTCTCGAGTCTCCACGGCGACGCACAATTATTATCGGCAGAAGCTCAGTCCTGGGGCGTCTCATTCGGGGAAAGCCGGAGGTATTGGGGCGCCTCAGTCATGACCGCAGGCACGCCTCCATATCCGTCCATCCATCGATCCACTACGCAAGTCGCCCTGCAGCCTGTGGATAATCCACTACTTCATTCTTCGTCTCAACAAAGGATATCGCCAAGGGTGGCGAGCTCGCATTCATACGCATACCTAGGCATCGACAAAAGCAATACATCGCGCTATCCGAGGCGACCCGCACCGAAGATGTCATCGCCGCTGCGAGGTTGGGGCCGAGGTTCCGGTGGGCTGTCTGAATCGTCAGACCTGCTCTCCAACGAGTGCTCGACACCAATACGGACGTCGTCGCCACTACCTGATCTTCCCTTGGATGGGGACCAACGAGCTCCGTACGTCATACCCACTCCCTCGTACACGGCGGCTAGGGTTCGCCATTCGCCTCTGCAAAGTCCACGCGCCAGCATGGATCCAAGGACGCTGTCGCCGCACTCGCATCTGCACCCCACTCGCCGTCCTTCCAATGCCAGCCTTCTGCGATCAAGAAGCGTCGCGCAGGACGAAGGCGACGGATCCATCGACCGATCGCGGCTGATCGCGCTGATCGCCGTGTGTACGCTCTCCATTGGAAGCCATTTGTGGGTGCCCGATGCGGCAGAGCTAACAGGCAGCACAATGTACCTTATGGGGCCACTAAAGTCACGAATGCATCGCGAGATGGGCTCAAGTAACGCCCAATTCTCCCTTCTGGTCTCGGCACTCAGGTATGAAAAGGCGACGGCTCCAGCTAACCTCAGTCTGAACTCCACCTGGACGCCATTGGTAGGCGGTATCCTGGTCGCCCGCTTCGGCACAGCCGTGTCATCGGTGGCGACGACTGGAGCCGTCTTCATCGGCGCGCTCATCCTCTACATCGGCGTGGTGAAGAGCGCAATTGTCATGATGGCGTTCGGCCTCTTCCTCTTCGGGATCGGCATGACGCCGCTCATGGTGGTGCAGGAGACGCTTCTGGCTCGATTGAGTCCAGGAGGGCACCTGGGATTGTCACTGGCTCTCGGCCTCGTGAGCGGCAAGAGCGCCAGCTTCATCGCCAGCTTTGTCTCACTGCCACTGGCCGAGTGGGGTGGAGACACTGCGCCGTTCATTGTTGCCCTCTTCCTCTGCGTCTTGTCCTTTGGAGCCAACTCGGCAAGACTGCTGCTCAGGTGCGGCGAGAGGCGGACCCGCGATGGAGAGGAGGTCAGCCCTAAGCGCGTGGTGAAGTGGCAGGGCGTCTCCCGCCTGGGTGACGTGTTCTGGCTCTTCATCGTCTTGTGAGTTGCGCTGGCTTGCGTAGACTGACAACAGGAACCTGTTCTGTGGCGCCATCTGGCAGCCATTCCTGCACTTGGCCGCGAACGTGAGCTGCGAGGATTTCACCGAGCTAACCTCAGGTGATCCAAGTACGGTTTGGCCTTTCTGAATCAAAGGCATCCTTGAACGCCTCTGTACTGCTAGCGGGTGCCATCGTCTTGTATCCCATCGTGAGGCTCCCCCAGATTCCCCATCTCACCTCAGATCGGCTACGTGACCGACCGCTACAACCCACAGAGCCCCCGCACGACCTTCCTGCTCTTCCAGATCACCTCAATCTTGACGCTCTTCGCATACGTCTTTCTTTGCCTGCCAGTCTCCATCACCCGCACACCGTGGCCGGCACTTCTGGCCTGGGCACTGGGGCACGGGGCATCCACCCTCCTGCTCGTCGTCATGGTCGCGCGAATCCTTCCTCCAGGTCTCGTCCCACTAGGCCTGGGCATCCACAAGGCGCTCGAGGTCTGTGCGTCCACAACCTCGCAGACCCTCGCAGGCCTCTGGCTCGACTGGGCCAAGGACCACACAGGCCGCGAGGCTGCCGCCGCGCACAGCCTTCTGGTCATCTACGCACTTCTGAACGTCATCCAGTTCCTCCTCGCCGCGGCGTTGTGGAAGTTTGAAAGCCTTCGGCGGCATCAGCTGGGCAGGAGCCCGATCGAGGAGGCGGAGGAGTACGAGCAGCTGCCGCTCGACGAGAGTGAAGCCGAGAGCGACAGTGACGGGGAGGGCGAGATTGAGCAGGTTGTGCGGCTGCTTGTGCCCGCCAAGCTTGAGGAGGAGGGTCCACAGAGTGGCCTTGCGAGGAACGACGCGGAGCGCGCACGAGGACGAGTGGCATTCATCTCATCCATTGGCTTCATTGGCTTTGTTTGGGTGTTGTGGATTGCCACTGCTTGGAGGAAGCTGAGAGGTTGATGTAGCATGTTTAGACGTAATCTGTACTAGTTCACCGCTGTATGCATGTACTCTTCTTGAGCTGTGTATCGACCTGGTCAGCATCCAGGGAATGCTTGAAACGGGCGTCTCCACTCGCCACCCTGAGACTTCAAAACATGTCAACAAATCGGACCACAGTCGTCACTAGTCCGCATCTCAGTCTCACCACCACCTACGCGCAACGCGCAACACGAGCTCAGTCGGGAGGACAAACCGCAGTCAAGCACTGCCGTCACCTTCTAGGACGCCTACCGACGCGCACCATCCACGATGTTCGACTCCCCCGCGCCGCCGATGCGGCCGCACGAAGACGAGCACGGCTCACTAGACCTCGCAGACCTCTCCATGATGTCGGACGGCGACGACTCGTTCCTAGCCGCCCGCAATCAGCACCCATTAGGTCTCCCGCCGCCGGCGCGCAAGGACAGCGGCGGCGGCAGCGACACCCGGAGCGCAAGCGCGAGCGCGAGCGCGAGTGCAAGTGCGCCGGGCTCGGCGGCGAGCACTAGGCGGCCGAGCGGGAGCGCGCCGCCCCGCCCGCCCCGGGCGCCGGGGCACGGCACGTCCTCGCCGCCCGTGAGCGTGCAGACCATCACGGCTATGGCAAAGGGACGCGCGAGCCTTGCGCCGCTGCCCGGCCGGGCGGAGCGGATGGGCGGCGGCGACGGGAGCGTGCAGTCGACGTTGCGGAGTCGCGAGGCGAGCGCTGATGCTGATGCCTCTCCCGTGAAAGAACGGGTGGAGGAGAGCAGCGAGGACAAGGCTGCGCGCGAGGAGGGGCTTCAAGCCTCGCTCGTCGAGCTGCGGCGGATGAACGAGGTGTTTGACACTTTTCTTAGTGCCCTCACTGTCTCGCGCGAGCACAGCCAGGTAAGAGGAGTATGGATGGGCTGACGGCAGAAACTCGCTACCAAGGCTCAGCACTCCCATGCGCTACTTGACGAGTACATTGCGCTTATCGGGCAGGCGCACCATACTCAGCAGGCAATCTTGGATCCAAATTGGACGGGTTTGGCGGATGTGAGCTCCCTGGACTTGCACCCAGCTGACGGCAGGATGTGGCGGCACTGCACAACGCCGAAGAGGAGCGGATACGCGCCGAGGCAGAAGCTGAGGAGAAGCGCCGACGAGAGGAGGCGCAGGCGGAAGAGAAACGTCAGCGCGCCGAGGCCGAGGCCGCCGAGAAGGCTGAGCGGGAGGCGCGCGACGCTACTCGCGGACGAGGGCGGGGGAGGGGTATACCCAGTGCACGGGGACGCATCCCCAGCGCCGGCACCGGCGGGACGGGCATACCCACGCGCACGTCGCGACCTACTGGCGGTGCCAGCAGCGCGCGAGGACGCTACGACCATGTCCAGAGCAGCGGCTACGGGCCTCGACGAAGCTAATATGTACATCTATATCTACTGCTGGACGCAAGTGTCCCTTACCTCCTTACCGAGCTTGGAGTCTTTGAAGCGCTTCAACCCGTCTAGAAGCTCCTTGTCCTCTTCGCCCAGCTCCCCGTCCTCCTGCATGGGCAAGCCGATGTTGACGCCAATGCCGCTCGGACCTGCAGACGTCGCGCGCCGCTTGGCGGCCGCCTCGGGCTCGGGCGAGAGGAGCGCGAGCTTGCGCTTGAGTATGCTCGTGAACGGGTGTGCGGGCTCGCTGGCGCCTGGCGCACTCATGAGCGCGAATGGGAACATGTCGGCCGTCTTTTGCCGGCCCTTTTCGACACCTTCTCGCCTTTCCAGTCCGCGGATTACGAAACGGCCTTCTTCATCCACCGCCGGCTCGCACTTTGGGAACGTCATGCGCGCCAGCGCGATGAGCTCGACGGGATTCAGCAGGCGGTTCACCTTCTCCTCCTCCTCCTCCGCTGGCGGGGGCAGGAAGGCGTTAATGTCGTCTTCGTCCATGTTGGCTTCAAAGTCCTTGAGCTCTGCGTCGTTCGGGACGCCCGAGTCATCCTCTGGAAAGGAGAAGCGGGTTGCGTACGCGGTGTACAGCTCCGTCTGGGAGAGCGTCGGCGGCGCCGACTGATCTGCCTGATGCTGGAAGTTTCCCAGGAGCCTTGGAGCGTCAGTGGAGTAGAGCCTGGGACATACCAAGTTGCGCCGCGTAGTGGCTCAACCATTGCGTCCACGCCCCGGTCCCACTCGGCCTCCACCGCCGCGCCGTCCTTGTCCCTCAGGCCGCGTACGACGTAGTCGCCGTCGTCGCGCGCCATCTCACTGCCTGGGAACGTGGCGCAGGCGAGCTGGATCAGCTCCTGCCCACCCAGCAATGGGGATGCAGCCGAATACGGGTCAAACCGCGTCTTGTACGCGTGGAAGAGGTTGAGCTGGGACACAACCGCCGTTGGCGGTCCTGGGCGGTACGTGACCTGCAGCCTGTCGTCAGAGCCACTTCATCTAGACCCACCAGCTGCTCGCGCGCCCTGGCTCCTCCATGTTTTCCAAATCGCTCAAGCCGCGCAGTTTGTTCCGCCTTTGCCGAAAGTATTCTCTGATCTTGTTCCACGGTCTCCCTGTCCGCTCAGCCAGCATCTCCAGATCCTTCTTGCTAGGGTTCGGATTTCTAGCATAGAAGTCGCGCAGGATCTGCAGCTGCTGTCCGTTCGACAGTGGACTGTCTGGCGCCTGCCGATGCGGTGGGCCAAGGTGGAATGGCAGGCTCGGGCCACTGCTCGGCGCGCGCGAGCGCTGGTACGCCGGCGGCGGCGGCGGGCCCTGGCCAGGCTGCGGCAAGTCATGGTGCTGGTGAGTGTGAGGGCTCTGCGTCGAGCTGGACGGATCGTCACGTTCCCGCTCTCGCTCGGTCGCTGTTGCCCGCGCCACGGCAGCGGCCACCGCCTCGGCCGCCGCCTGGTTCGCCAGCTCGTGCGACATGTCCATCTGCCCCGCCACCGCCTGCTCGGCGGGGTAGTCCTCCGCCATTGTTGTTGTTGCGCGCGTGAGTGGAGGTGTGGTGTGGATGAATGAGACGAAAATGTTGGGGAAAATGGTAGGTGGATGTGCCTGGGCGGAGGACGATTAGGATTCATTCCTAATTGGGCCATTAGCCTGCCGGCCTGCCGGGTATATCCGCCACCTCCGTTCACGGATGTGACGCGCCAAGTCCGTCCAGGTCACGGAGCTACGGCCCGCGCGGAAGTCGGACCGGATGCCGGGCCGCGAACAGCACGATGGGCTGTTCAAGTACCCCAGCCTCCGACTTTGCTTCTGCACTTTCCAAAACAGCACCATGTCCGTTCCCACCTCTTTCAAGCTCAACAACGGCGTCGAGATCCCCGCAGTCGGCCTCGGCACCTGGAGGTCCGAGGCTGGCAAGGTCGAGAAGGCGTGAGTGGCGTTGAGCGGGACGAGCTGACGGCAGCGTCGCCCACGCCATCAAGTCGGGCTACCGCCACATTGACGGCGCCCTCTGCTACGGCGTAAGTTGTAAATGCAGACATGCCTGACGGCAGAACGAGGAGGAGGTCGGCGAGGGCATCAAGGCGTCTGGCGTCCCCCGCGAGGAGCTCTTCATCACCTCCAAGCTCTGGAGCAGTTACCACGACCGCGTCGAGGAGGGTCTCGACGAGACCCTCAAGTCGCTCGGCACCGACTACCTCGACCTCTTCCTGATCCACTGGCCCGTGCGCCTGGTCCGGAACGGCACCCACAACCTCTTCCCCGTCAAGGAGGACGGCTCGCGCAACATTGACCGCAAGTGGGACCAGGGCGAGACCTGGAAGCAGATGGAGGCGCTCCTCGAGAAGGGCAAGGTCAAGGCGATTGGTGTCTCCAACTTCTCGCCCCTCTACCTCGAGCGCCTCTCCAAGACCTGGAAGGTCGTCCCGGCCGTCAACCAGGTCGAGCTGCACCCGTACAACCCCCAGCACGAGCTCAAGAAGTACTGCGACGCCAAGGGCATCCGTCTCGAGGCCTACTCGCCGCTGGGCTCCAACGACTCGCCCCTCCACGACGACCCCGAGATCAAGAAGATTGCCGACAAGCACGGCGTCCCCGTCGCGACCATCCTCATCTCTTACCAGGTCAACCGCGGCGTTGTCGTCCTCCCCAAGTCTGTCACCCCCAAGCGCATCGAGGACAACATGAAGGTTGTCAAGCTCGACGATGAGGACATGAAGACTCTCGACGGCCTCGCCGCGTCGGGCAAGCAGACCCGCTTCGTCTCCCCACCCTGGGGCACCGACTTTGGCCTCGACGACTGGTTCGGCCCCGGCAACAAGAACGCCCCCGAGGGTACCGTGTTCGAGTCCAAGGGCGAGACGTTCAACTAGAGAAGTAGATAGACTGGCATATGCTCATGTACTCATTGCGAGCTCGTGACGAGCTGACGAGGCTGAGGAATCGCAGCTTGCACATTCCGCCCACCACTCGCCCATCTCTCCTCCACCGCCACACCTTCTCATTCCCACGCAGGCACGCAGTCAGTCTCCATGCATGCATTGTGCGACACACACTACCCCACGCCGAGCAGCAGCGCCACGGCTCCACAGCAGCCCGGCCGACGACGCCGATACGCGCATGACGATCGAGTGTGGACTCGAATGTTTGGGGCATCCGACGTTGTCGAGCAGTGTTGGCGTGCTTGCGCAGTGTGCATAAAAGAGCGGCACTGAGACAGGGGAGGTTCGTTTCGCCCACTCTACCTCGACTTGCCACCACTTAGTAATCTCGTGCAGGAATATGCTCGTCCGCGCACTGCTCACACTGCGCCTCTCTGCTCGGCCCGTGTCGAACCTTCGACCAGGCGACACGCCGTACCCCCCGTCGCGACCTTGTCCACCCATGACTCCGATGCTGCCAGCTGGCGGTAGTCCCCCGACGCGTCCAAAGTAGACTCAGAACCTCCATGTCCCTAAAATGTAAGCTCCTGGTCGCTGTTAGCATGTTGACGCAAGTTGCCACCTCGCACCATCGCACGACCCCTACGAAGCCACATGTTCTGGACAATGGTGCTCACGGTGACCATCTGTATGTGCTGTATCGACCACGTATCACTGCTCGAGATCGACGGGACGAAACGACGCGACAACGAACGAGGGCTGCCAAGGGCGCCTTTGGACTGAGGAAGATGTTCTCAGGCTATAGAAAGATTGGATGCATGTCTGTAGAGGTCCATGCTGGTCATCCATGTGTAGCTTTTCTGGACTCCCAGGAACACAGCTGCAGAGCTGCAGCGCTGCAGAGTTACCATGAACGATGCAGGCCATAAAGCGCGGGTCATCCATCAACATGCGAGCTTCTTTCCTCCGCACGCGGGGCCCCGCCGGTCATGGCAGTTGACTAACCTTGCCACCCAAACCCAGCGCTTCATCGACTCGTTCGTCCAACCACTTGGTAAGTCCGGCTGGCAGGAACAAGTGCAAGGAAGGAGCGCGACGCGTCTGACTTTGACTTCACTGCATCAACCTCTCGCTTGCGTGCACTGGCAACGGCCAACATGTCCTATCATCGCTCCACTTAGGGCCTGCGCTGACTGCCAGTGTACTGATCCCTTGTTCCACCTGTCAATACTACTGTCTCCTGTCACACCCAACGTCTGAGCAGCGTAGCCCCGAGGGGCGGACGCGCTCATGGGATGGACATCACCTTCGAGAGGTGAGATATGCTGCGCAGCGCGTGACTGACACTAGCGTTGCCGAGCTCGTCTTCCGCCTTGGCCACCCTCCGAGCTCGAAGAAATACGCCTCAAACGGAAGGAAGCTCCCCATCGCGGCCGACAAGATCTTCCTGTCATGGCTCAACCATCTCCCTCGCCCGTTTCCGCCACATACAGGCAAGAGGCTCTTTCGGCTGCTCTTCCCGCATGACGGCGCGAGGAGGCGGTATGGTCTCAAGGAGACGCGCCTGTCGGTCGAGCTGGAGAACGCACTGCATATCGATGGGCTGCGCGACTGGGACCGCGTTGGGTGGGATGGCGAGGGCGGAAAGGGATGTCTCGGCGACGTGCTGCATGGTATCATGTCCGAAAGGGTATGTTGGGGAAAGACTGCGGTTGACACCAGCGTTCGATTTCTACGCGCTCAAGAATGACCATAACTGAAGTCGACACTCTGCTCGACGAGCTCGCTGCCCCATCGCCCTACTCTCAACTCTCCCTCTTACCAACCTCCCCAGCGCCGCCGCCAGAGATCATCCGCCGATTGTTCAGAGACTCCAACCTCTCTCCACAGGCAATGGCGGTCCTCGTGCAGATCATCCTACGAGATCTCCGTCCCCTCCTCAACCCCTTGCCACGTCTGCGCGTAAGGCATCCGACGACTCTACTTCGCGTCAAGACGACGGAAGGGCCAGAGGCGCTCGGGCTGCACATGGCTATGTGGTGCTGGGATCCAGTCATGGCGCGCCTCTATCGCGACGGCAAGGGCAGCGTGGACTGGTGTGCTGATACTGCTGAAGCTATTGCTCGCCGTCCAGGGCGGGTGATTCCTGTCGCTCCTGGTCCGATTGTTGGCGTCAATGTGCCGGTTAATTCAGACCTTTGCCAGCGCTGATGGTAGATCCCCAAGTGTGAGAAGGGCAGGTCCATCCGCAGTGCGCTGCAGCACTTCACCGCGGTGGAGACGTGCTTGTCCATCTGGGCGGAGACGAAATACGATGGCTACAGGTGCGTTAAGGCGATATTGTCTCTAACGCTGCACAGGATGCAGATACATGTCCAGGTCGTGCGAGGAGAGCCGTCTCTGACCATCTTCAGCAAGTCGAAGCGCAATAGTACCGCTGAGAGGCGCAACTGCCATGCGTGGGTTTCATTGAGCTCTCGGCTGACGAGCAGAGCTATCTACGCAGCTCTGGGACTTCCAATACCTCGTAACTGCCCAGTTCCCTCGGCATTGAGAAATCGTTTACGAGAATCGCGTTCACCATCTGCACCCATCACTTCGTCGGTCATCCTCGAGGCCGAGGTCGTCCCGTACAACGAGGACAATCGCGAAGGCGGCCGCGGCCCCGGGATTAAAGAGTTCTGGTGGCTTCAGAATGCTGCAGTAACGGCGGATGGAATGCTGTGAGTGTTCAACGACCCAGGCAGACTAACGCAACAGACCTGTCTCATCGTCTAGGCGGCATCTCTGCGTCGTCTTCTTCGATATCCTCCACCGAGATGGCGAGAGCCTGATCGAAAGATCCTACGTGGAGCGACGCAAGATCATGCAGCGCACTGTGCGCGAGATTGAGGGTTTTGTGAGCCCCTACGGAATGCCGCCACACTGACACGCAGTCGCTCATTGCTGAAGCTGTCGAGGTTTCGCTCAGTGATGGTTCTCGCTCAGCAGAAAGCGTGAGCCAGCATTTCGCGAAGACTGACCGCCAGGCGCTCGAAGCAACCTTTCAACGCAGCCAAGCTCGACGAGAGGGTGAGCTTGGAGCTGCTTGTCTTTAGTTGACAGCAGAGGGTCTGGTTCTCAAAGCCTCCTCGTCATTGTACATGGATACCAAGCTGCGATGGGTCAAGCTCAAGGTAGCCAAACGTATCTTGCAAGCTGACCAAAGAAAGACTACATCCCAGGGCTCGGCGACTGCGTCGATCTCGTTGTGCTTGGTGCGGGTTGGGACATTGACCGAGCACGGGAGCTACGAGTCGACACATCCGTCTTCACGACCTTTTACGTCGGTGTCATGACCAACAAGGACGCTGTCGCTCGGCACCGGGCCGTGCCGCACTTCGAGGTCCTCTTTCGCGTGTCCTACGGCCTGAGTCGCGCTCAGCTGGAGATATACAACGACAACCTGCGGCTGGGGACATGGCTCACAAAGCCGTATGACAAGGATGACCCAGTGAAGAGAGTGAGACCGCGTCCTGTGCAATTATTGACGAAAGCGATTGATTGGTCTCTCGTGGACGTACTACCTGCCCAAGTCCATGGTCCCTCCGTCTGTGTTCCTCGTTCAGCCCCTCTGCGCGGAGATCATGGGCGCAGGCTTCCAAAAGCTGCCATTCTCGAACGTGAGGCTCTTGTGTGGCCCACAGCTGACTGGCAGCTCTTCGAACTTCGCTGGCCTCGTCTCATGAAGATCTTCCCGAAGAGCGAGCGCTCATGGATTGAAGGTGAGCTCCAGGATCTATCGCACCAGCTCATGCCCAGCCCTAACCGCCCAAGGCCTTTGCGATGCTGCCTTCAGAGCTCTAGGATATGCTGTCTCCACCACTCCTGCCAGCCCACAGTCGTCGGACGACTCGATGCGCGCACTGTGGCGCACACGAAGTGTCGCTGTTGTCGATGTGCCGCACATCACGCCGTCGCCCAAGACATCGCGCGGCATGCATCGGCATGCATCGGAGCCTGCGATCAAACTCTCACCTGTCAAGCTGTCGCCTCGCACCCCCCGACGAGGTGGCGACAGCCAGAACGGACCCCAGCTTCTGACTCCTGTGCGGACGTCACCTGCCATGGCGCCAGGCTTCCAGTCCCCCACCCCTCACCGAGTCGCAAGGCTGCTGTTCACGCCTGAGCGGCCACGCAAGCGTCCTTCGGAGCGAGAGTCACCTGCGCGCTCTGTGAAGCGACCGCGCACAGCCGCAGGGGCTGTGCCCCCGTCTCCACCAAGGACCAGTCCGCCGAGGCTGCTCTTCTCGGCTGAGAAGGGGAAGCATGCAGCAACGAGCATCGCCCCTCGTCAACTTGCCACGCCCAGCTCTCCCAATACGTCAAGGCTCATCTTCGCGCCGACGCGTTCCCTCCAGCGAAGCCCAGCCTTGGCTCCCACTCCACTTCAGCGTGACCGCAGCAGGACTGCCTCCCCGCCCTCACCGCCCCGTCGCGTGCGAGAATCCCTACCCCGCGTACCCTCACGTCAACCCTCCAGTCATCTCGCTGGTGCCTTCGTCACTAGCTTTCCCGCTCCACGTCTAGCGACACCGACTCCAAGAGAGCTCTCGCACACGCGATCCGAGCCTCGTCCCCTGTCATTCCGCTCGCGCGTACGCGTCGCGAAGCGCAAGAGCATGTCTGCTCTTTAGTGTCTGTACAACTAGTGTCGACATACCTAGCACCAAAGTACCCATGCATACGCTTCAGTGTCTCTCTGCAGCTACCGATTAGCGGAAGCAAATCACACTTAGGAGCCACTTGCCACCGAGATCTGTTGTTGCCATCATCCACCATGCCGAAAGTGTTCACGCGCGCCGTCGTGTCGAGCTCGGACGACGCGGCCAAGACGCAGAGTGCGCGCGCGGTACTGCGGTCGTACTACTGTCTATGTGGCGACTTCCTGCTCGTCGTGCAGGGCAAGCTGGAGCGGTTGCCTCTGAGGAAGTGAGTACCTTCCCTACTTTGGGACTATCGTCCCCCGTGTTGAGGGCAGCTCGTGCAGCTAGTCCGTACCTCGTTGTGGAAGCTGACAGCAGAACGGACAACTCGTACATCCTCCGCGCCAACGCATCGGGTTCTGTGCCGGCGAGGAAGTTTAAGCTCAACGCTGTCGTCGGCGACAAGGTCCTGGTCAAGCGGTGCGTCTGACAGCTCTCCACACCAGCAATATGAACTAATGACAGGAAAGAAGGGGCTATCGAGCTACAGCAGCAGTTTGCGTGCAATCGATGCCGAACGCCCAGTGAGTCGCGATCCAGCTCCAGGTTCAGCTGCATGGTCCGAACCGCACAGCTGACAACAGTTGCCTACCAAAGCACTCCGCCGCCAGCAGGCTCAGGACCCTTCCTGTATATTCTCAAAGGCTCCATGTCCGAGTTGTGAGCTGGGATCACTGCACGAAAGCTGACAGCAGACAAGGCAAGATCCCGCCAGACGCCTTCGAGGGCGAGGACGACCTGCCACAAAGCGACGAACAGTTGTAGACCATAGATCATCATGCAATGTTGTAATGCTACTGCTCGTCCTCGACATCCGCCTCGTCCACCTTGACGCTCAGCGCTTCCATCTTGCGCAGCATCCGTGCCAGTTCGTCCGATCGCGCGTTCAGTGCGGCCTGGAGCGGCCGCAGCTGTCGATGGCCGTACGCCGTCTTCTCTGCACTGCGCGGGCTCATACCCTCCCTCTCCTCGATCTCCCGCTTGGTCACGAGCCCGCGAACGACGCCAAGCTGCTCCTTGAGCACTTGTGCCCTTCTCTCGAGCCCTGGTGCCCGGCGGGATCCAGCAACTCGCGCGCGAATGCGCTCCAGCTCGTCAAACCACTTCCGCTCTACCTCGCCGATCTGTGGCCGATACTCGGCCAGCATGGCTGTGATGACTGCGTCGAGCCGGTCGCCTAGCTTGGCCTGCTCGGCTGCAAGGCCCTCGGTTCGGTCTGCGTTGGCTGCGACCTTGTCGCGAACCTCCTCCGTCGACGCGGCCGCTTCCCGTAGGAGCTGCAGCTGGCGCGCGTACTCTGCCACTTGCAGGTCCAGGCGGCGCTCGATTGATGCCGACGCCGTGCGGACAGCCTCGGCGCGTGTGCGGATCTGCGACGCGGCGTCGGCCAGCGCGCGCAGGTGTGCTGGCGTAATCGCGTCTAGCGGCTTGCCAGAGTCTGGACATTGGCGGATCTTCGCCTTGGGATTTGTTGCCGGAACGGTAGCAGCAGGTATGGGTTTGGAGAGGAGGGACCGCGATTCCTCCTCCTGCACAGCTGGCTCGGGAGCGACGGCGCGGTCCTGCACGCGGAAATCCATCTCGACAGCTGCTAGCTGACCCGAAGTAGCGAGTGCGAGCAGACCGTAGCCGAGGGCAATGTTGCAGAACGTCACTGCGCCAATGATAGGTCTTGCTGGTCTGATGTCAGCTACAATGTGGAACAAGAAGCTTACGATGCCTCGACCAGACGAGCAACGTCGCTAGCCGGCAGCTCGGCCGCGCCCTCCAACAGCTTCGACACCCATGGGGCGACAGAGATGGCCTCGACGCCATATGCCTGGACAACGTAGACGACATCGGCGTGGATGGGATCGTGTACCAAGAACGGCGCGTTGTTCTGCACAGCATCCTCGTCCACGCTTGACGGGAACTTGGTCAACACCGACTCGACTACTGGCAGGACGACATCGATGTCCGCCGGGTCGCGCGACGAAATCCATCGCGGCTCTGGGGCGTCCTCCTCAATGCACAGATCGACTCGCCCGCCCGACCACGCGATGGCGACAATGTTCACCTCCTCTGCGTCCTTGCCATCTTCACCTACTCGGAGGACCGAGATGTCGCTAGCGCACTGTTCTTCGTCATTGTGCCCTGCGTCTTGCGGTGCCGGGTCGAAGAGCAGCGGCCCTTGACGCATGAGTGGTCGGTGTAAACCAGGTGCCGGACCTCCAGCCGCTGTCAAGTGTGGCGGATGTACTCGAACAAGACCTGGCGGCGGGGGCGGCCGGTCAGACTTCGGCGGCGGTGATGGTGAGTCGTCCTTCAGGCCGAACCCTCTCCTCTTCACTGGTGAAGACTCCCCACTGCTTGCTCCCTGCTTCACCAGCGCATCAACCCAGGCCGCCTGCAGCGATGCGCGACCTATCAACGCAGCCTTCTCGGCGCTCTCGGGATGGTCTGCCTTGACCTCTTCTGAGCTCCTCTTCAATCGCTTAAGACGCTCGCCCATCCAGGCTTTCAGGGAGGCGAGGTAAATGGCTGGTACCTCGGCATGGAGGGGCAGTAGCGGGCCTAGCGTGTACACGTCGCCATTCGCCATCAGAGTGTACACCATGAGCGGCGCAAAGTCCATCGTCCCGCGCGAGAAGGCGAAAGACGTCGCGTACTGCGACAGTGGATCGACTGCCGAGAACTTGGACGTGGTCTTGACCTTCTCGGGAAGAAACTTGAACGTTTGCACTGGATCTTGTGGCCGCAGGATGTCGTACTCGCTAGGGTCAGTGATGAGACCCAGCGGCGACTCACTAGAGGGTTGCGTCCGCCGTGAGGATCCACAAGGAGTTGCCTCCCTCTCCCCAGGGGTGCCATCGTACTTTTGTAATGGCGTTCGTCGACGATGGAGAGTGCTGGTACTCGTCCACTGGGAAAGAGCTGGCGTCAGTTCATGCGCTGATTCCTGTACCCACCGGCATGATACGTCCCCGCTGATAGAGCTCGCGAACCCTGCCCGAGGCAGTACCAGGATTACAACCTGATGGTGCCCAATTACCGACAACAGTCGCCCCGTCGGGTTAAGCACCAGCTGATGAATCTCGAACGTAAGGTGCGGCGACTTGAGAGTCTGGAATCAACAATTACCCACAGCAAACTCTACCTTGTAGCTCCCAACCAGCGACCCATGCACCTGCAGCCCCTCACCCGACAGCGTCGTCATTCGCACCTCCTTGCCGAACGCAACGTAAAGGTCCTTGTCATGCACGGCGAGCCGAACATTCGGTGGGGCTGGTTGGCCGTCCATGGATGGAGGAGCGTCGACAAGTTCCCAACCATCATCCGCCGAACTTGAAGCAGGAGGGACAAAGATGGCGTGCGAGCGTAGGGCGTCCAGAGAGGACGGAAGCTTGGACATGGCGCCTCCACACACGCACTGGCTGGTTGATTGTTCCTACACTCGAAATCAACACAGCGGTCATACACAACGCCAAGTTTTGATTCCGTCAAGGAGGGCGTCGCATACATCCGAGGGGGTATAAATCTGAACTCATATGACTACTCCTTCTTCTCTTCCGAGCCCAACGCGCCCTCTGAGATGATCTTGCCGTCAAGCTGGACAGCAACTTCGTGGCCAAGAGACTTGACTCGCTCGACGTCGTGGCCGATGAGGCTTACGTGCACTCCTTGGTACAGGTATGGGTCTAGGTGTCAGCAGCTGTGGTGCTGCTCCTCGCTCACAAGACCCAACACGGATGCCTTCCTTCTTCACACGCGCCTGGAGCTCAGTAAGATACGGGGCAATCCTTGACTCTGGCTGTCTGCTTGTCAGACCTTCACGATGAGCAGCTCACGATGTGTAGATCAGGTAGCGGAAGGGCTTCGCCGAGGCAGGTGGTAGAGGCAAGTACGGCGTCAAGCCCAGCAGCAGTTGCTGGAAAAGACTGGGAATGCCAGGGAATATGCAAAGCTGGGAAGTCAGCAACGCAAGACCTCAACTGACCTTGCCTCCCAAGCGCACGACCGGCACCCATCGCTCATCCGAGACGAAGATGACCTCACTGCGGGAGCCGTCCTGCCCCTCTCCGCCATGCCCGCCCTTAGCAATGGGGAACAAAGCCATGCGCTCTCTTGCCTGACGCTCTGCGTCCGTCGCCTTCTCAAGCTCTGCGCGTCGTGCCGGGGTAGTCATGATGAACATGCGTCGCAGAGTCTCTTGGTCATGCTCGAGTGGAAGGCCAAATGCCTTTCCCATTGACTCGTAGGTAATGTCTGCCCGTTAGGTCAAATGATAGGAGTGCACATGCCATCATGCGTAGGACCAATGCCACCGGAGGTCACGACGAAGTCGTACATCTTGGCCATGCGCCGTGCTGCCTCGATACTGCTGTTAGCCCGGACATATTGTTCCCTTACATCTCCTCTTCTTCGTCAGGGATAACCTCAATGCGCTTACTACCGTTAGAAACATCAGCAGACGATCTACAGTTCGATTCCGAGGTCAAAGCAGAACTGGGCAAAGAAGCTGGTCGTCAGACTGGCCAAGAGACTCCACATACTTGCTGTTAGTGTCCTTGGTCTTGCCGTTGAGCACCTCGTCACCAATGATGAGGCAGCCAGCAGTCCTAATGTTAGATCAACCATGGCGGTCAGCCGGACTTGATATAATTGCCCTCGCCCAAAGGGTTAGGGAGTGACTTCGGGTCGGTCACAGGGCACTTGTCGGGCTGCGGCTGGAACGACATGGTGATTGTGCGGGGGCGGAAAGCAGGGAAGATCGAGACTAAGCTTCTAGAGGCGCGCGTGTATCGGGAGAGTGACGAGAAGCTGGATCTGAGCAGCATGGACGAGAATGCAAGACATGGAGAGTGGGCCGCCGATCAGCATCCCAATGAAGTCACCGGTGGAGGTGGAGGCCGATCGCGGAAGTATTTTCCAGCTTAAACCGCCATCCCGCTAAGATTTGCCGCCCAGCCCAACGCAAACAACAGAGCGCGCATCATCCGACTTCCAGAGCCCATCCGCGAACATCACTCGCATCGACGACGAGCGGCAGGACGGCAGTGGCGTGGGACGACCTTGCGCTCTCTAGCCATACCGAACTCGCCCACACACTCCGCCGTCGGATTTTACGACCATGAGTGACAACGCCGGTTCTGGCGATCTCCCTGAGGAGACGGTCCGCCCAGGATCAACCAACGAGGAAACATCAACAAACGCTAACAAGGAGATACAGGCCGAGGAGGGGCAACCATCGCCTGAGGATACTCAGTCGCCGGTCGAGGAGACTGAAAGCTTGCCAAAAACGCTGCATGAGCTCGCCGCCGAGCTTGCCGCTTCGCCGGACCCATCCGCCGAGGACACTGAGCGGCCGCAAGAGGATGCTCAACTATCTTCCAACGATGCCCACCCACCTTCAGAAAGCTCTCAGCCTCTCGCTGAGGCTGCTCAGCCCGCAGCCGAGGATTCACAGCAGCAAATCGACGAGACTGAAACCATTCCAGAGCCGTCTCACGAGCTAGATGCCGATCTTGCGGCAGCGCTAGGCTCCATTGCCCCAGCCGAGGACGAACTCGAACATGATGGTCATCCCCAATTTGACCCCGATACCCTCGCCAATCTTGCTGCCCTCAGCCGCATCACTGCCGATGAGGATGAGGAGATGGACGGTGGCAACCACCAATTGGGCGCCCATGACCTCGCCAGCCTCATCGGCGGTACTGCACTTACTGGTGCGCAGGTGCAAGAGTTCGTGGACAGCTTTGGTGGCGACATGCAGGATGAGGAACCTGCAACGGAGGATCATACTCCACAGCATGAGGCCGACGACGAAGCTGAGAGCGAGCGGGAAACACTCGCGGACGATGGCAGTCAGCGTGGCGACGAGGACTTTCCGACACCCAAGTCGTTCGGCACTGAGGACGGCTCGAAGCCGAAGAGGAGAAGAAACCGGACAGTATTGTGAGTTTCGCGGCTGGGTGGTCCAAGCACAGTGCTGACGGTTCCAGGAGTTGTACCGAATGCCACCGAAGAGTGAGTCAGCTCGTGATTGCCCTGTGAATTGTGCTGACAGTCGCAGAAGCGTGAGTTTGCAGAAGCCCTTTGTCGAGCGTGGTACTGACATTGCCTCCCAACTTACAGAACATGTGAGTATCTGGAGGACTACTCTGACATGCAGTGCGATCGGAACATACCTTGCAGCCGCTGCATCAAACGCGGCGTTCCCAGCATGTGTCGCATGGAGACGCCGGCGATGCCGCCGAGGAAGAAGAAGAGGTGAACTACTCTGCATTTGGTTGCTGACGTTACAGGCCAAACGCAGATGTGCCCATCAACTACGAGCTCGGGCTGCGCGTGCAGGCACTCGAATCACTCATCCGATCTGGCTCAAGCATGGATGCCGAGGCAGCGTCGACTGCAGCAATGGAGACCATAATGCACGCAACTCGCGCCGCCAACAGTGGCCAGCTCGAAGCTGCCAATGCTCTTGCGCAGCTAACGCAGAGTGCCAATCTTGGCATAAACGGCATGAGCCAGGACGCGCAGAGCAGTTTGCTGCTCGACGTGCTGCAGCAACTTTCTGCCGCGAGCATGAGCCGGCCGCACGGTTACGTCAACGGTCACGACTCTGGCAACTACAGCGAGAGTCGAGACACTTGGTCCACCGTTCCAGTAGCATCAGCTCAAAGGTGAGTTTCTGCTATCCCTTGCAAACTGACATCAGCTCTGTGCAGCTTGAGGCCTCATTCGCCAGCGATAGCTCGACGTCAAAAGTCAACGTTTCTCTGCCCGGTTTCAGGGAGGATACTGGCAAAATGTTCCATCCCCCAACGGTCCGTTACGCGGAGAAGTCAATACGCGAGGATCCGAACCTCTTGGACGACATTCTGCCAGTTGAAGGGTATGCCCCATTCCTGGAATCGGGTACACGCTTTGCATATGGCGAGGACAGCCCAGCGTGGAAGAATAAGCGCATCGCGGCTATCCAAGCTGTGTCCTTGACGGGTGGCCTGCGGCTTGCGGGGACGTTCCTCTCGCGCTTTCCCGTCTCGGCGTCATTGCCACGGTCGATCTACGTCCCATCGCCGTCCTCTGACGAGGATGTGACGGCGCTGCGCGACTCTGGCTTGGAGATCAAGTACTTCAGGTACTTGGATCCAAAAAATGGGCTTGTGGACTGGGAAGGCATGCGAGAAGACCTGCAGCTGGCTCCCCAGCGATCTGTGATCCTTCTCCACATCAGCGGATCGATTCCAACTGGCGCTGAGCTCACTGCTCCCCAGTGGCGTATGCTTACGACATTGCTTCAGGAGCGGCAGGCTGTTCCTCTGGTGTCTATGGCGTACCAGGGCCTGACCAGTGGAGACACAAACCGCGACGCTCAGCCACTGAGGTTTATGATTCACGAGGGTCTGCCCGTGGTTTTGGTGCAGAACTTTGACGCCGTAAGTTTGCTACTGTTGCTGAGCTGACCTCAGATGATGGGTCTGTACGCGGATAGCCCCTCAATAGTCTCTGTGTGCACCCGCAGCATTGACGATCGGGACCGCATCGATTCGCAGCTGCGCAACATTGCGAGGGCAATGTACTACCGCCCTCCAGCTCTTGGAGCGCGGATTGCTCACCATGTGCTGTCTGACCAGCGCCTCTACCCCGCCTGGTTGGCAGAGATCAAGGCTATGGCCGACCGTCTGCGGAGTGTCAAGGAGAAGCTCTATGACCTCATTGCGAACAAGCTCAGGACGCCTGGCAGCTGGGCGCACATCAAGCGCGCCTCTGGCATGTACTGGTATGTCCAAGAGCTTTTAGTCATCTAATAACAGCACCCTCCTCCTGCCACAGTCGCAGATGGACTCGCTCATAACGAAGCGGCACATCCATCTCCTGCCCGAGTCCTGCGTTTCGCTCGCCTGCCTGAATGCGCCCAAGATCGATGCCCTCGCACGCGGCGTGGACTGGGTCGTCCGCGAAGCCATGCGCGAAGCAGCAGAGCAGGCCGAGCAGGCAATCGCAATGGAGCTCGCGCTCCAGGCTGCCAAAGAGCAGCAGGCACGCGAGGATGCCGAGGCCCGCGCAGCTGCCGAGGCAGCTGCTGCGGCAGCGGCCCAGGCCGAGGACGCGATGCTCATGGAGGAGTCGATCCAGACTGCCATGGAGGCGCAGCGGATGGTGGAGGAGGAGGAGAGACGGCGGGATGAGGAGTCACAGCTGCTCGAGGAGCAGGTGCGCAAGGCTGCCGAGCGCGCCGAGATCGAGCGGCAGGCGGAGCTTATTCTTGGGTCTATTGTGGGAGCATAGAAGTGAGTTGGGAGTGTACCACGGTTTGTAGCATGGGGTTGTTGTTTGTATCTGCATGTCACCTTGAACAATAGAGGAGAGTCGACACGACCCGCGACCTGTCGGGCAGGGATCGGTTTCGGCCGACGGCAACCTAATCAGAGGGTGTGCTCCAACTTCAATATTGCAACATGTCTCTGCCTGGTGTTCTATCGCTCTACTCAGTGGGCGATGGGAAGCGGCCTTACTTCACTTCTGGTGATCTCACCTCCAGGCGGACAGTCATCTTCATAGGCGGCCTGTGGAGTGGACTGTTCGACACACCATACCTCCTGAGCTTGTCGAAGGCCCTTGAGGGACATCACTGGAAACTGTGCGCCTTGAGGGAGCTGTTCTAATTGCAGAGTCCAAATCTACTGGTCCGGGATCTACGACGGCTTCGGGACGGGCAGTCTCGACAGAGACTGCGATGAGCTCGGAGCCCTGGTGGAACAACTGCGGGCTGACGGTGGTGGGTTTGTGCCGAAACGAACTCACAGCAGCGAGCACGATCGTGATAATGGGGCACTCTACCGGCTCTCAAGACGTGATCCACTATCTCTCTGGAACTCGCCCGAAGATTGACGGCGGAATTATGCAGGCTCCAGCCTCGGACAGGCAGTTCTTTGAGTCCAACCCCTCCGAAGAATGGGTGAAGGCTCTGGAGATCTCAGCCAAGCTGGTCAAGGAGGGGAAAGGCGACACACTGCTGGATGAGACCTTCACAAAGGCACTGGGCGCTAGAATGTCAGCCTACCGGCTGCACAGTCTCGTCGGCGTGGGGTGGGTGGGTTGAAGGATGAGCTGACCAAAGTGGCGACGACGACTACTTTTCGACCGATCTTCCAGATGCGCCTGATGGGACCCATGTGCACCCTCTATCCTCCTCATTCGGCAAGCTTTCCGTTCCATCACTCGCTCTCTGGTCGGAGAACGACCACTGCGGCTCGCTGGATGCGCAGAAAGCCCTGATGGACAGGTGGAAGGAGGCGAGCAAAGGCAAGCTGGAATGGAGGGTCATTACTGGCGCGTCTCACGCAGTGGAGGAGGAGCCTGCGCAGAAGATCCTGTGCGAAGAGGTAGTTGCATGGTTAGGTCGACACTTTGTACTAGATTAACAGAAGTCCTTCCTTGTCTAGCTCGAACATGACCTTTCGCCAGTGCACTTCCCGTGTCGTGGCTCGGCGTACCCAGACCTGTTCCATGAGACGCCGGGCGTTGCGAGTATTGCCGAACGCGGCGTCTTCTAAGCGATCGAACCGTTCTTTGAAGAAGGACTGCAGATTGCTCTCGGCGTGGCAGCCTGCAATCACTGCTGGGAAGACGAGCGCTCTGTCCGCGCCTTGCAGTCCGACCTGATCCAGAGCGTGGAACGCATTTGCTGTATCTCGTACCGTTGTGGCGACTTCTGCCACGCCAGGGAAAGGCCCATTGAGCGTTGTAGCCAAGAGCACTCTCGCACCATGGAAGAAGACGTCGCTGACTGCCTTGCGCTGGGCATCGTCGACGAGATGCTTCTCGCGCCACCGACGCTCGCCGAGCAGCCGCTCGATCGATGCTGCTCGTTCAACTAGATCCTTGATGGAGAGCTGACCCATACTCAGCGCACGCTCTTTCCATTCCGATAGAGCTATGGTCTCAGCGATCGCCAGGCGCTGCTGTCAGTGGGTGCAGAAGGGATACGCACAGTTGTGCTGTCGCAGCCCATTACCGTCTCCCGAAGCAGGGTGCTCTCGTCTTGCCCCTGCACATCGAGGAGAAGGGTTCGGTAGAGCGGGAGGAACTCGGACGTCACACCTTCCGTTACAGATGTCATTATGTCCGTCCAGATCAGTGGACTGAGAAGGTGACCAAGCTTCTTCATCAGAGCGTCGAGGCTGGGAATTAGCTGCGTGACTGCGTGGACTCACCTGCCACACTCCCTCTGTGCAGCTGACAGACACCGCCGACAGAGATCAACAGCCTCAGACCAGCCTTTCCGATTCCCTCCGTCAAAGAGGTGGAAGCTGCTGGCTGACATGGTCGCGACGATCATATCCAACGTGCCAAAGTCGCTGAGGGGCACTTGCTTGAGTTTCTGCACGTTCCGCGCCAGTGACTTCTCGGCAAACTCCAAGTCTGGATTGTCACCATTTGTGATGCGCCCGTTCGTGCGGCGACGGCCCATGTGCAAGGCTGCCATGGCCGTGAGCGCCTCGAATACCACCGGGTTCGCAAAGGCCAGAGGGGCGACGACGTCGGACAGGGCCTTGCGCTCAAAGATCCACTGGTAGGGCATTATTACTGTCAGGTAGTGGTCGAAGTACTTTTGACTATCCGGTAGATGAGAGAATTGGGTGTCGATGACTCTTGTAGGCTGTAGCAAGAGTGGACATCTCTGAGGCGACGCAAAGCCTAACAGGTTGAGGAGATCGGGGTCGATGAAGACATTGGGCGGTAGCGGCCCGAATGCCGTAGGTGGTCGGGTAACCACCATTCCTACATCTTGGGGCGAGTCTGAACGTGTCCGACAGTGCACATCGTCACCTGCATCGCTGCCATCGACCATTTCAGCAAGGGGGTAAGTCACGACATCTGAGATGTGGTTGAGCAGTGATCCTTCCAAGGCCCGGTCGGGTAGCTGCAATGTAGATGCGGAGTCTGACTCGTCAGAACCATCCCTGTCCCGCTCTGCTGGATGAGGTGCCCTCTGGGCTCGGTCTGCCCAGTGGCGATTCCGACAAGCTGATCTCTTAGTGGCGATGTCATGTTTACTGGAGTTAGTTGGCATGGCACCTCAAGCATGGACAGATCGACACTTACACCTTGCCCGCCAAATCGGCTTGTCTCTTTCTCATCCACTCTGGTCGCCTGGCCTGATAGCCCAGACATTCTAGTCCGAGGCGCTCACACGTGACACAAGCAGGCTGGGCCTCGTCGCATCGCTCCGTTCAGCTCGGTCACAGCATCACCCACCTTCTTTCTCAACCTGCAAGTCAGGCATCCTGACTTGGATCTCTTGCCTCGGGCTGGGACGGGGGCGCGCGACGGACCCGAGCTGCCAAGGCGTGAAGTGGACGTAGGCGCCGATGGAGTCGCGTCACATTGGCGGAGCATGGCTCGGACGAAGTCGTTAGGCGCCGGCAAGCAACACCAACGTCTGTCCAAGCTGCACAAAGAATGCAGCAACCGTCAGGGATGACATCTCGGAGGCGCCAAGGCCATAGGCGCTGTCGGCGCCTAGGGACTGTCTGCCATTGGGCCGCCGACTTATCAGATTAAGGATCGGCCGGGCGGCCAGGGCCGATCCGACTTACACCTGCTCATATTTTGACGGACAGCGGCGACGGTTGGCAAGATGTATAAAGCAGGCAGCCCCAGTTGCCTCCTCCCACGGCATACACACGATGAAGGCGGACCAAACTCTGAGTCTGTCGGAAACGGCAGCCCAGCTCGACAGCCACGATGAGAAGTACGAGGCAAGCACTTCCGATGAGGTGATGCAGGATGGCGTCCGCAAAGCCGAGGCGATGACTCAGGCATGGTCAAAGGGATCGCTGCGGACGATGTATCTCTTGTAAGTGCTAGTGGGATACCGCTGACAGCAGCTTCTGGCTCACCTATGCGACCAACGCCTTCCAGGCGTCAATCACCGGCAACCTGACCGCGTTTGTCACGTCGAGCTTCTCAGAGCACTCGCTTATCCCCACCATCTCGATCGTGTCGAATGTGCTCTCTGCATGCGCGTACATGGTGCTCGGAAAGAGTCTGAATCTCTGGGATCGAAGCTACGGCTACATCAGCATGGTCCTTCTTGCGACCCTGGGCCTCATCTTGAGTGCTGCCTGCAAGGACATCTACACCTACTGCGCAGCGCAAGTTCGTCGTCCCAGCAATTACGCTGACCCCAGGTATTCTATTCCATCGGCTTCATCGGGATGATCTTTTCCGTGGACGTTCTCACCGCCGACACCTCGCAGCTCAAGAACCGAGGTCTGGCTTATGCGTTTACCGCCTCGCCATGGATTATCACCGCCTACGCTGGACCCAAAATCTCTGAGCGGTTCTACGAGTCCAACTGGCGATGGGGATTCGGAGCCTTTGCAATTATCCTCCCCTGTGTCTGTGGACCCATGTTCTTCTTCTTGCAGCACCACAAGCGCAAGGCCGAGAAAGCAGGGCTGGTCAAGGCAGCGCCTTCTGGGAGGTCGTTTGCGCAGTCGGTCATGCACTACATGGTCGAGTTTGATGGTACGTCAGCATTTCTGAACACACGGTTAACCACAGTCGTCGGCATCATCCTCATCTCAGCCGGCCTGGTGCTCTTCCTCCTTCCCTTCTCGATTGCCACGTCCTTGGCGGACGAGTGGCGCTCAGCCTCTGTCATCGCCATGCTTGTCGTCGGCGTCATGTGCCTCATCGCCTTTGTCGTCTACGAACGCTTCTGGTCCAAAACGCCATTCATCCCGTTCCACCTCCTTTCGGACAGGACGGTCCTCGGCGCGTGTCTCCTCTGTTTCACCTGGCAGATCGCGTACTACTGCTGGGCGAGCTACTTTACGTCCTACCTCATGGTGGTGTACAACCTGTCCATCAGCACGTCAGGCTACATTGCCTCGATCTACGACGTGGTCGCGGCCGTCTGGATGTTCCCAGTCGGATGGGGTATCCGCAAGACAGGCTACTACAAGTGGGTCATCCTCGCAGCCGTGCCGGTCTACACTCTCGGCGAGGGGCTCATGATCTACCTTCGCAAGCCCGGCCGCTCTGTTGCTGGCATTGTTGTCTGCCAGATTCTCATTGCCCTCGGCGGATCGACCTTCACCACGGTGCAGCAAGTCGCCGTCCTCTCCGCTGGCTCTCACAATGACGCAGCGGCACTCCTCGCCCTCCTCGGTCTCACAGGATACTTTGGCGGTGCAGTGGGTAACAGTGTCTCTGGCGCCATCTGGACCAATACCCTGCCCAAGGCGTTCAAGGAGCTTTTACCAGAGGAGACGGTTGCGGACTGGGAGTCGATCTATGACGACCTCGCTTTACAGCTCAGCTTTCCTGTGGGCGACCCGACGCGTACTGCCATCGCCATGGCTTACGCGGAGGCGCAGAGCCGAATGCTTATCGCTGGCACGGCCATTATGGCTCTCGCGTTCGTGGCGGTCTTCATGATCCGGAACATCAAGGTGTCCGAGATCAAGCAGGTGAAGGGGGTCGTATTCTGAGTGATAAACGCTAGATATGCATCAGGGATAGGTCCTCGTAGGTGACGCGCAAGCTGTCGAGGCGTGGGCTTAAGAGGCTTCCCCGGTAAATCTCTTGAATTCACTATCTTGACAGAGATCGCCTTCAACGTCGCAACGCAACTGTCGGGGGTGATCCCGTGTATGTTGGCGATCAGCAAAGGAGCCTGAGAACGTTCTGGGCGCAGGGACACAGCATTTGGTGCGCCCCGGACCCAAAACTGCAAAGAAGCATGCGCACAAGCCGCCACACATAACGCCACTGATGGATCTGCGGTCGTTGCAACGACCACCTTCCTTTGCCTGTCGTCCGAATGACGCGGACGGGGGATGACTCTACCCCAGGAGTTGTTGCAACAACTGCTATTGTCACCATCAGTCACGTATATAAAGCGAGCCGCGCTTGTGCTCGACCAGCACACTCAAGACAAAGCAGCAACAATGACTGGCACACACTTCCCCTTCCTGACGCCGCCGCCACCGCCCGGGGGCCACCGTACCTTGTCGTATCCGTCGCCAGATATGCGTGGCGCCCAAAACGTAACGGCTCGGCAGGCTCGCCTCGTCTTGGGTCCCGGCGACAACGTCACCTACGAAGAGGCGCGTCTGATCGAAGGGATACCCAAGCAGTTCTGGCTGAAAGCTATACGCACGGTGAGCAGCTTCTTAGTGATCTGTAACTGATCGGCAAGGTGACAGCGGCCAAGAGCCCGTACTGCGAGTACATTCCTCCGAGTGGCGCGTGCACATCCTGCCAGGAGCTCAACTGGCCATGCGTTCGCGAAAAGTACCACTCGACCGTGGATGAGGCTTTGATCACGCCTAGGGCCAATGCGGTTCCATCAGAAGACAGCTGGGACTGCCACGAAGCCGCCTGCAGGAGCGCCAAGGACATCGACGCCCCAGTCCGCCATAATTATGGCCACGATGATTCTGGCCGCGAGGACTCTGGCCCCTGCGACGAGGTCGAGGACGCCGTCACTAAGACCCCACCCGGAGGAGGCAAGGCCTACCGTTCCCCAAAGTTAAAGTGCATCAGCTGCACCTCAGGAGTTCACTGCTCCTTCGTTTCACTCGAGATTGAGTCGCCCGCCCGTTCAAAGGGGGGACATATCAAGAAGAGGCTTCTCCTGCTAGCCCTGGACGAGCGCTGCGCCAGTGCGGGACCGATACCAGGTGGCTCGCCCGGCCTGATCTCCATCATCATGGACGGCATTCTCGCCCCTCGCAGTGTCGTCTCCAAGCGTTCACCCCCCAAGGAACTTGCCATCAGCCCCACACCATACGATGGCCGACCGTCACTGCCTTCCAGTCGGCGTGAGCAGTCTTCGTCCTCGTCTGCAATGTCCTCGGCTACCACCACTGCCATCACAACCCCGTTCAGCTCAGGCCCACCATCAGCCTCCGTCAGGCAGATGGGTTACCCAGGCGAGAACAACCCCTTCTTCTCGCAGCCTTACGGGATTCCTCAGGCTATGGTGGACGACGGCTGGTCCTTTGCTGGCCCACGTCCTGGAACTTTGTCCCGGTCCGAAGTGGGCAGAATACCGTTCCTCACCGCCACCAAGAAGATTGGCCCCAATGTCAAGTGGCAGTGGGAGAAGACTCCGCATCCCGAGTATGGCGGGCAGGGTCGCAAGCTGCCGTGGTTTGTGTGCGAGTAAGTTTGACCAGTAAACCGTTAGCTGATGCCAGACCGCGCGTGTCCTGCCTCCACTGCGACGAGACCCGTGATCAATGCTTCCTGTTTGATATCGAAGCGCCGCCTCCCATTCCTGTCTTGTCCACACAGGACGCGATTGACGACGACGAATTACGCCCGATCACCGAAGACGACATGAAGGTCGTGCCCTCCATGCTGCGGCTCCCTTCCTGCCTCCTTTGCCGCCAGAAGGGTATGAACTGCGTCTGGCCGGTGGAAGGAGGTTTCGCCCCACTTTACGCGATCGTCTATCCGTACGACAAACAGCCATCTAGTATTCGCCAGGGCGGCCTGGTCGACGTCACCTGGGACCTGTCAGAGGTCAACAAGAGGCCCAACCAGATGAGTTCCAAGTAGAGCGTAAGCACAAGAACGATTAGAGTACCATGCTGCAGTGCAGCCCCACAAGAACGTTTAGAGTACCATGCTGCAATGCAGCCCCATCAGAGTTGTTGTAGACATGTGTCATGTATCGTAGTGTCAGTCTCGTCGCATGCGTTCATGCGCTATCGTACAACCCTCAGGGTATCACAAAGATGTCGACTAGTACGCGGGGGCGGTCTCGAGCTTCTTGACCTCCTCGAGGCACTCGTCGAGGCCCTCCTTCCACTCGGCAGTCTCCTCGGCGGTCGGTGCCTTTGCGTCCTTGCGCTTGATGGGAGTGGAGCTGGGGTTAGCTCAAACAAACGTTGGAAACCTACCAGATGAGAACACAAGAAGTCGCGCGCTTCGTGCCGGACGCGGCGCCAAGCTCCTCCCTAATGGTCAGCCAAGTTCCTGCCTCCTGTGTTCTGCACTTACTTGCTCATGACCCAGCAGAACTCAACACCCTTGGTCTCCTCAGCGAGCAGGGGCAGGTGGGAGATGACATCGATGGGGGTGATGTTGGCCGCAAGCAGGAGCAGGCCCTTCTCACCCTTGCGCAGGGCCTTGACGACCTCCTTCACGCCGCGCTTGAGCTGGCGCGCCTTGGATGCGCGCTTGACGGTCTTGTGCAGCTTCTTGGACAGCTTCTTGCCCGCGAGCGGCAAGGCGATCGGGGTGATGGAGTCCATGGGGACTTCAAACTCGCCCTAGATGTCAGTGGACACTCTTCATCTGCTCAACGCAGCCAACGCACCTTCTCCTCCTCGGCTCCCATGCTTTTGCGCTTCTCCTTCTTGGCCTTCTTGGCCGCCTTGTCGTCGGCCTCGGGTGCCGCAGCGTCGAGGTCCGCAACCTCGGACTTGCGCTTCTTCTTCTTCTCCTCCTTGAGCTCGGCGTCCTTGGACATGGTGGATATCTGGATGGTTGGACGACCTCGAACCCAAGTTCGAAAACTCTGAGCGGCCAAGAAATGGCGTGGCGGAATATTTCAGGGCCCACGTGAGTGATACGGTGGTGGAGGTCAGTCGATCTCCGCCGTCTTCTAAGCGGCAAGCGGCGGCTACGCCTACTGCTGAAAGTCGCGACTCGCTGCTTTGTCACTTCTCTGGACTTTGTACAACGCAAGAGCAGCATGGTCGACGTCAACATTCAAACTACTATCGGGCCGTACTCCCAGGAGCCTGTGTGCACGCGCCCCCTCCTGTCAAGCGACGAGCTGGACGCCGTCATCGGCGAGGCCGTCAAGGCTCAGAAGGCGTGGAAGAAGACGACTCTCGAGGAGCGTGTCGCTATTGCTGAGCGCTGGATGGTGGGCGACAGGCCTAGTAGCTGACACTAACGTGTCAGACGGAGTTCGAGAACACTGCAGACCTCATCGCCGAGGACCTCGCCATCCAGATGGGCCGGTGAGCTTAGCACCCTACCTCCAAGCTGACAGCAGTCCCATTGGAAGCTGCAAGGGCGAGGTCAACGGTACCCTCTACCGCGCCCGCCACCTCATTAAGATTGCCAAGGAAGCGCTGGCCCCAATTCCACAGGCGGAGACAGACGATGCCGCTAACAAGCGCTACATCATCAGGCAGCCGCTCGGCGTTGTTGCGTGAGTTTGAGCATCTCCGTGAGTGACTAACACCAGCGCCATCACGCCGTGGAACTTCCCCCACCTCTGCACGGTCAACTCTGTCGTGCCCGCCCTGCTGGCCGGCAACGCTGTAATCATTAAGCCTGCCCCGCAGACGCCGCTTCCCGCCGAGCGCGTCCTTGCCACCTTCACCGAGGCCGGCCTGCCGCCCAACGTCCTGCAAGTTATCCACCTTACGCAGGAGGCCACTCTCGAGGGGCTCTGCAAGGACCCGCGCGTCAACTTTGTTGCCTTCACGGGGTCTGTCCCCGGTGGCCGCGCCGTAGCCGAGGCCGCGGCCTCTGGCAAGAACTTCAAGGGTGTCGGCCTCGAGCTGGGCGGCAAGGACCCAGCCTATGTCCGCGCTGACGCGGACCTGGACTACACCGTCGCCAACCTCGTCGACGGTTCCTTCTTCAACTCTGGCCAGTCGTGCTGCGCCGTTGAGCGTATCTACGTTCACGCAAGCATCTATGACGAGTTCGTCCAGAAGTTTGTCGAGACCGCCAAGAAGGCCTACAAGCTCGGCGACCCGCTCAGCACCGAGACGACCCTCGGCCCCGTCGTGTCGCTCGCGGCCGCCAAGCGCATCCGCAAGCAGGTCGCTGACGCCGTCGCCTCTGGCGCCAAGCTCGCCCTCGCCGAAGACGAGTTCCCCGGCGCCAAGGAGGGCACGACGCTTGTCGGCCCGCAGGTCCTCGTCAACGTCGACCACAGTATGTGCCTCCCGTGACCGCGCTGACGATAGCCATGGAAGTGATGATGGAGGAAACCTTCGGCCCGGCGATCGGCATCATGAAGGTGGACAATGACGAGGAGGCGCTGGCCCTCATGAACGACTCGCCGTACGGCCTGACGGCGTCGGTGTGGACGAACCCCGACGACCAGGCGAGCATCGCCGTGTTCAACACTTTCGTCGAGGAGCTCGAAGCCGGCACGGTCTACCTCAATCGGGCTGACGCGCTCGACCCCGCGCTCCCGTGGACGGGTGTCAAGAACTCGGGTCGCGGCATCTCCCTCTCTACCCTCGGCTACGACCAACTCACGCAGGCCAAGAGCGTCATGATGCGCGTAAAGCTCAACTAGTACATAGACGGTTGTATAGATGCAATGTTACTCGCGGATCGTCAGGTCGTCGAGGCGCGGTGGGAGGACGTTCTCGCGGACCCGCCCGTCCTGCCAGGTCGTCAGCACGCCGTTGAAGTCAAGGCGAAGGAGGAGCTGCTCGACGTGCCGGCCCATGAGCTCGTCCCCGTCTGCAGCTAATCGTGACCGCGAGCCGATCATCTGCGTCATCCTCGCTCTGGACAACATGGTCCTACTCCCCGCCCTGGACGCAGAAGTGGCGGACGCGCTGGCGCTGCCGTCGCTCGGCGGTGCCGCAGGCGCTTGTGAGTCAAGGAGCATGCGGAAGAAGTCTGAGATCTGGTCGTGCAGTGTCTGTTGTCAGCTTCAGAGACTAGTTAGCTCACCACGTTGACCTCTTCGACAGCAGCGGCGCGCTTGGCTATAAGCTGGCCCGGCTCCTCGTCGTCCATCAGCAGTTCGGGCAGGACGTCCCCGCCCCATCTCTCCACCAGACCCGAGAAGCGCTTGCAGGTGTCAAGAATGTCCCTGATGAGAGTGGCACTCTCGCGTTCGGCGATGAGGAGGCCCTCGCGCAGGAAGGCGACGTGGCGAGCATGCATTTGTCTGCTGTCAGCTGTTGCGGCGGTTCCTCAGCTTACCGTAGAGTGAGAAAGTCGAGATACGCCGCACCACGACCAGGCGATGAACTCCTCGCGCTCGCCGGCCGCCCACTGGGTCTCGGTGCCGCATCGGCAAGCTGTTCCAGGAGTCTTTTGTGCTGTACCCCAATGATATCCGTCATGAAATGGCTCAGCAGCTGGTCGAGGAAGAAGAGCATCGCTCTCACGGTCCCCCACGCCGCTCTAGCCAGTGCAGTTCTTGCGGCGCGCTCCTCACCCGCCCCGCCTTCGTCGACCCCAGTGTACACTCTCCGTCTACGTTGAGCGCCACTGAGCGAGGACCAGCACTCAAGCACACGCGTATGCGCGTCCCGGATCGCGTACAGGTAGGCGTGCATGTCGGCGTACGCCGCCACGGCCGGTGCCGTCATGAAGAGGTCGAGCGGCCAACTCACACTTGCTGTCAGCACGATCGGCGTGCCGAGGAGGGCGGGCGAGAAGAGATTGCGTATGGAGCCGTCATCTGGTGCTGGGCGTGTATGGGGTCGAATCGGGCCAGATGGAATGCACCAGGTGAGCGTCTCGAGCGCACGGTCGGCTTCTGCTGTTGTCCCGACACTGGCGCGCAGGAGGGCGAGATCTAGATCGTGCGCCCGCAGGACGGAGGACGACGAGGTCGGGTTGGCTAACACCAGCCGCTCTTCTCGTAGTCGAGAGATCTCGCGGATCACATTGAGGGCAAAGTCGGCCTCGCGGGTCAGGAAATACTTTGCGCTGCCATCAGTTGAGAAGAAGACACAACTCACAAAGTGTCGATAGCATCGGCGACTTGTGGTCCCGTGAGGATGTGCGTCCACAGCCACTCCCCAATATCCGCTCTCACGCGCTGGATACTCTCGTCGAGTCCATCAAAGGTAGATGCGAGGACATCCTGCCTCGCTTGATCTGTAAGGGACCGCGGCAGCGATCGGCCCTCGCGCTTGAGTGTGGCCGCGACGCGGCCGACGTAGAGGATACTTTCTCGCGTGCTTTGCTTGACGCTTGAAGGAATGAGAGAGTCGTCAAGGCGGTACAGGCGGTGTGGCGGGTCTGCGCCAGCATCCAGGCCCACCGCTGGAGCCGATGGCGTCGAGTCCTCTGGCGCAATGCCGTCCAGCAAGAATATCACGAGCTGAGCGAGGAACAGCCGCCACAGCGCCAAGAGCAGTGATGTGAACGCCTTCCTCAGACCAGGATGGCCAGTCTCGGCGCACTGCGCGAGGTGCTGCATCAGCTCTCCGGGGGCATATCGTCGTTCTTGAACACGTTCAACCAGACTAGCGAGTGCCGCCATCGGGGCCTGCCACTCGTCGAACGTCGCCAGAAGAAGGGAAAGTGGGACATATCCGCCGCTTGCGGACGGTTGGACCACACCAGCATCTTGCGATAGGACGGCCGCTTCAGTGCGCACAAGCAGCTGGTCGTAGTCGACAAGGACCTCACGGATCGCGCCTGCGAGCACAGCAACGTACTGTCCTGGCCCATCGTCGCGCTCCTTGCCCTTACTACTTCGTTCTGGCTGTAGAACAGCAGCTCGCGCAGCAGCCTGAGTCTCGAGCGTCCATGTTCGTATTGCGGCGTAGTTGGCGGCGAGGGCGGCCAGGATGTCGAGCGAGGCAACCTCGCCGGGATGCAAGAGCTCTGCCAGCGCCGGCGACACACCCTCCGGCCCAATGAGGGACGACGGGTGGCCGCCAAGAACGAGGAGCACCTCAGCGAGCATTGCAATGTGGTTGATCGACATGAACTCGGTCGCGTTCACGCGTCAACAACCGTTTGCGGAGATAACCGTATCTCCGCCTCGCCTCCACCATCGTCTTGTTGGACGGCCAAAGTTGTACAATTGCATCTGTTGTGGTCTATGATGTATATTATGTGATTGTCTACTCCTCAATGTAGAGCCTTGCACTGCTAGTGTTGCGACTCGGACCTCGGCTGGCTGCGCGACTTTGGCTGCGACTCGTCCCCGGACTGGGTAGCGGGCTCGGCAAACGGCTGGCTGATCGACTGGCTGCGCGACTAGCGCTGCGAATGGCGTGTGCGACAGCTTCCTTGTAGCTTGGAGGCTCTTCGCCCGTCTCTGCCTCCTGACCACTGATGAGGCGGTCGTACACGATGTTCCGCTCTAAAAGCGTGTCGTCGTGCTCGGGCTGGCCCCGCGAGTGTGGAGGGTGAACCTCCTCCGACTTGTGAGAGAGCTGAGGGATATGCACATGCGTCAAGGCGTTCAGAACTGTAGGAGCGCCTATGCCGATCAAAGACCCGGGTTTAATGCTCGAGGATGCGGACCTCGAGTGCACAGAGCAGCCGAGGCCAACCGGTGATTGGGTGATGTTGACCTTGTCGTAGGAGGGAAGCGAGTTGTACTGCGTGTTCACGCGGCAGTCCAAGATCTTGACAGGCGTTTCACTGTGGTCAGCACGACCCGATGGATCACCTACATGATAATGTCAAACTGTTTCCGGCGACCCTTGGAGTCGATAGCGTTATCGTCACCGCGCTCCACTCGTATAGTCACCTTCAGCCAGTGCGCCACGGAAATGTTCGTGGAGTCGTGCTTCGTTGTGAACTTGATACGAGCATTGCAGTCTGGGATGTGCAGCTCCTTCTCAAAGTGCCACGGCCCGAGGGGGTCCAGTAGCGATGCGTAGACATCATCTTCGGGATTGGACAAGGCGGAGAACTCGCGAGGGTTGTTGAGCGCAGCATTGCGAGCAAGGGCCGCAAGGGGCGAATCCTTGACAGCTGTCGTATTCTCGGACAGAATGGGAAGAAGGGGATCCGGTCGGTCCTTCTTCGCGTCATTCTTGGCAGCGAAGAGGACAAAACGGCGGGGTGTCTCGTGGCGAGCTACCTTACGCTCCGCCGCGTAGTAATCCGTCTTCTCCTCCAGCGCTACCGTGATTCGATAGATCTTGCACTTGGCCAGCGGCATGAGACGGATGCTGATGGGGATTGAGCCACCGATTGGGAATGCCTTGCCACTCAGAGCAATCTGGTACCGCATTTGGTCCTCCCACTGTCGCTCGACAATGACATTGTCTGATTCCTCCAGGTCGTCCTCCTGCGGCCCCGCAATCATCAAGATCTCCTTCTCCTCAAGAAGATTGGGTGTGAGAGCGCCGACACGAACGACGGTAGCCTTTAAACGGTATTGGACAGTGCCGAACTCGGCGTGAATTGAAGGAGGGGCGTTTGCGGGTATTTGGAACGATATTGGATAGTTGTAGATGCCTGGGGTTAATGTGGTTCTGCGCAATGCCTACCTTTACGGAACTCCTTCCAGTTATGGACTTCCTCAGGTGTATCCTTCCTCTGACGGGCACGTCCCCGACTCTCACTGCGATGGCCGTCCCGTGCGGGACTGGTGGCACGACTGCGCCGACCATGGGGGATGAGGTCGGCTGCTGCCGAGCGCAGGGCTTGCGCATTTTGGAAGCTCGCATTGCGAGAGATAGGCACCGATCCACCATCCTCCAGATGAGGCGTTCTTGGAGGCTCGCGCGTCCGACTGCTTGCACGACTCCCTGGGCGGCTACCTGCGCGGCTGGACGACCCGTGATGCTTGACGCGTCCGGTCAGGTCTTGGCTCAGACCGCGAAGAGCTGCCGCCAGACTGAACTTGTGAGAGTGATGAGGATGACGTCCCCGTTCATCATGGTCGGTGTGCCCATTCAGACCAAGTGCTGACTCGCCACGAACAGCGCTCGACTGCCGAGACATTGGAGCACTCGCGGTTATGCTTGGTGCGTGGATGTTCGCTGGTATTTCCGAAGACGACATCCGGCGAGGCGTGCCAGGGCGTGACTGTTGCGGTGTACGGTTGAACGGCGATCCAGATGGGGTGTCTGTAGGCGTCGTCACAGCGTTCGTGGGGCAGGCCAGGGTCTCTTCGTTGACGGGGTGATATTCGGTATCCTCAGCGTCTTCTCCAGTCTCAGATGACACTGAGCGCAGCGATGCTGTTCGCCGAGGCCCAGGCGTCCTCTGGTTGGCCTGAGACTCCTCCTCATGCTCATCCAGACGCTGCTGGGCGGTCGAAGTCTCGAATCGAACTGCAGGTGGAGGCAGCTCAGCAACGGCCGGACAGTTGGCAGTCTCATCCGGGTTACCCGTGGGGGTTGATGGCGTCCATCCATCAGAGCGCTCTGACTCGCGGCGCAACATGCTTCCATTGAGCCTCGGGGAGAGTCTCGGAGAGTCATGCGCACTCGACGCACCACTGCGGTGCAACAAAATGGACGAGGGGCGCGATGAGATCGGTGGGGTATAGGCAGGTGATGGTCCCCGTATGTCAGCGCGCACTGCAGAGAGCGCAGGGCTATCGCGCATGCTGGCCAGATCGGCATGACTTCCTTGGCGGTGCGGAACTGGTCCAAGCACAGGACTGCCCTGGTGCGGCTTCCCTTCACGGTGCCAGGCGGCCCAGTCTTCGGGATCACGCGGCAGCACACTGGAGCTACGCGGCATCGGCTGTCGTCCACGAGACGACTCGCGCTCGCCGTTGCAGAGCTCCTCGTCGCTGTCGAGATCATACTGGGCGAGAACACCCGGTGGCAATGACAACGAGCGCTGTGCAGCCTTTGACTTGTTCTCCTCCTGTGCGGAGAAGTAGGTGACCGTCTCGTTGATAATCTCATGTTCCTCAAAGGTGTCTGTGCGCCGAGGGCCGATGCCTGCTAATCAGCCTGATCTCAAAAGTCGCGCACCCTCGGGCCACTCCGTCCTTCCCCTGCCTTCGAGTTGGAGCGATATGGTTCGGATGCGCGTAGCCTTGGGAAGGCGCAGCGTTAGAAGACCGCGTACCATTGCGAACTGGCCATCACGAGCTTCTTGCGGACGACCGCGGAAATCCGTGCCAGTCGACGGACCCCTGAGGTAAATCACCGGCTCTGTGAGCCTGATCTGCAATGGAGCATGATTCTTGACCATGGTGGGCAGCTAGCTGGTACCAGTTGGCCGGCTTTGGAGAGCAGCGAGGCCAGGAACAAAGCCGCGAGGATTCACTCGGAAAATCGTGTAGACGTGTGCCGATCGCGATTGCCGGCAAGTGGACGGTGAGGTGGAGGCGTGGCCATATGAGCCGTGGATCGAGAAGCGATGGGAGAGATAGCTGGAACAAGATGGAACTGAGGCGGCCTGGAGGCGATGGATAGCCTCGTGTCGAGAAAACCGAGCCTCGAGAGGATGAGGGTAGTGGTGACTCGCGGTCCTCAGTCGCGGCTGTAAACGCAGGACCCGAGATGGATCACGCCGAACAGCGGCAAGCGGGAGCAAAATTAGCTCCATCAAATCACGTGCACCACGTGTACCACATTCCCTGGCCGGAACAACAACAATCCCATGCGCCATGCGTCATTTCCGCCCACTCTGCCAGACGCGTCCACCACCATCGTTGAATGCCGCGAAGGCGTCTCGACGACACCGACGACCCCTCGGGGTTGTCTCAGTACACACTGTACGAGACAAAGTCGTGAGTCGTGCGGACCTTATGCGTAGAGTGTCTGACAGGTTCAGGCGGTACTTCGTCGTTGGCTCGGCAGGAAGCACTCATCGCGTACTGAAGATCGATCGCACCGATCCTGCCATACTGAATGTGATCGAGGATGCAACGGTCTACGATACCGAGCAGCTGGAACTTCTTCTGCGCATGGTTGAGGACGGCAATCGGAGTCAAGGAGGGTTGACCAAGCTTTCAGACTTCTATGGCATCGTCGGATTTGTCAAGTTCACCACGACTTGGTACATCTGTATGATCACGCAGAGGTCTGTGGTGGGGCTACTTGGTGGCCACTACAGTGAGGAATTGTGTGATCTTGATCTGACATGTAGTCTACCACTGCGACAAGACGAAGGTCGGCCGACTGTTCTGATCCCACTGATTCCAGCTCTTGGCCATTTCCCCCAAGGCAGCCAGCACTGCTCAGGAGACCAAGTAAACGCGTCTCCGTACTTGTGCTGACAGCAGGTTACAGGGGATATTCGACCAGGTGGATCTCTCGAAGAACTTCTACTTCTCGTGACTGCCCCCCTTGGACTGCTCCTAATAGCAGATATTCTTACGACATCACCAACACCCTTCAGCTGAATCTCACGGTGCCCGACAAAGGGAGACCATGGAACACGCGCTTTATGTGGAATTACCACCTCCTGCAGCCCGCTTTCGATCTGGAGCGTCCCAAGAATCGAAGTCAATGGGTGTTGCCTCTGATACATGGGTCGTTCGATCAGACGAGCAAGTAGATGGGGTGGACGTCGCTGACATTCAGAGATCAATGTCTTCTCCAGGACAGTGTACCTCACGCTCATTGCACGTCGGTCCCGCTTCCACGCGGGTGTTCGATTCCTTACCCGCGGTGCGAATGAGAACGTGCGTTTCCTGCCTCTGGCTTCTCTGACCACAGGGAGACGTTGCGAACGAGGTAGAGACGGAGCAAATGTGTGTGGCAGGAATGATACGATTCTGATGGCAGCGTATCAGAACCACTTGCCACTCCGTTCGGCTACCCGGTCAACTGCGAGGATGGTGCCGACTACGGCGGTTACACAAGCTTTGTGCAACTCCGCGGCAGTATTCCGGTTATGTGGCACCAGGTCACGGAGAAGATGACCCCGAAGCCGCCAATTGAGAGTGAGCTTGCGATGTCCGCTAAGCTGACGTGCAGTCACCATCAAAGATCCGTACTACACCCCGGCGGCGCGCCACTTTGACAACCTCCTTGGCCGATACGGTGCACCAGTATTCATCCTGAACCTTGTCAAGAGCAAGGAGACCGTTCCACGCGAGTCAAAGCTGCTCACAGAGTATGGAGAATGCGTCGAATATCTCAATCAGTTCCTGCCCGACGGCAAGAAGATGCGCTACATTGCGTGGGACATGGCCCAAGCGGCCAAGAGGTGAGACAGCGTTGTAGACAACGCTGACAGCTCAGTCGGCATCAGGATGTAATGGGTATCCTCGAGGACGTGTGTGAGGAGAGCATACAGCTCACGCAATTCTTCCACGGAGGCGCGGCTCGCAACGAAGTGACGTGCGTGGAGATGAAGACCAATGTTGACATCAGATCTGAGGAGCATCGCAACATGCCTCTTCTGCAGTGTGGGATTTTGCGGGTCAACTGCGTCGACTGCCTTGATCGCACCAATGCTGCTCAGTTTGCGATCGCTAAGCGTGCACTGGGCCACCAGCTGTATGCCCTTGGTCTCCTGCATACGCCGAACCTGCCTTTTGCTTGTGATGCTGTTGAGGTCCTGACAGAAGTAAGCCGCTTCTCCGACGTCCACTGACTCGAAGATGTACCACGACCACGGTGACTGTATGCTCACGGCGCAGACTCGAGCTGATGTCCAGTTCTGGCATACCAGTACACTGGGAGTGCGGTAGTAAATCGTGACACTTATCGGCCTACGAAGGCAACCCAGTGGACAAGCCATTCCCGCGATCTTGCTCGTGAGGATAAGACTCTCAGCCAGCTGACCACAGAAAACATCAGGCGGTATTTCAACAACTCCATCCTCGATGCCGACAAGCAGGCCGCCATCAACCTCTTCGTAAGCTAGAGATGGGATCCCACTGACCACAGCTCGGCGTGGACTCTGCGACCTCAGATCACGCGCGATCACCACGTCCAAACTATCGTCATTGGTACACGAACAGACACCTTGATCCCCCTGGTCTCGGACCTCTGGGCGACGAGGAGGCATCCCCACGACCGATGTACGACGACTACTATAAGCCTAGCGTCCTCACACAGCTGGACAAGGTCTACGCTTAGTGAGCGGCCTCACTTCTCTGCTGACTGTAGCGAAATGACGTCGACGCTAAAGTTCACAAGGTGAGCTTCGCACTGTGCTGCTGAAGCTGACCACAGCCACCGACACAAGAACGGGGTCTTCAGCCCTTTCGAGCCGTTGTCAGCCTTAGACGGCGCGGCATTACCTCCAGCCCGAACGCCAGAGCCGCGGCGCACTGCGCGTCGGTGGGCCGAGACGAACTCGCCCCAGCGAGACCCGGACGAGTCGCCGGTTGGCACGCCAGAAGACGTCGAGGTTCCGCATCTCATGCAGACTCTCGTCGCGTCCCTCCTTGACCCGCCCGACCTCGAGCAGCGCATGACAGATTATAACTGGTACATGAACTACCACACGGACGAGCTCCTCGCGACGGGCTCGACCGCTGAGCCGCAGGATCTGCAGCGATACGTCCGTGCCGCGCAAATTGCGACAGGTCTCGAGGTCAATGATCCCACACCCGACACGCCGCAGGTCGCTGCCGCTGTGGCAGCTGCCGAAGCAGCAAGGGACGAGCTGTACGAGCCCCCGAAAGCGAGTCTGCAGTTTTACGAAAACTGGCTCCAGACCGCGCCTGCACGACCTGTACCACAACCATGACCTAGCTAGCATATGCATATTGTACTACTAGCTCCTGGGATCGAGCGGCACCGGCTCGGGATCGCCAAAGGAGCGCAGCAGAGTGTTCCCATTCACCATGCCCGTGGTCGCGACCATGAACTGCCGCCCGCCCTGGCGGGACATGAACCGCAGTGCCGAGATCTCGGTGTACGTGCAGCCGCCGAGGAAGAAGACGAGCGTCGTGCCCCTGCTCGGTCCGCTGGGACCCGTGTCGCTCATACCGCCTGGGATGGCTGCAAGAGTATCCTCCATCCCCCTGAAGCCCGTGATGGGTCGTCGGCCCTCCATGCGCGTGATGTCGCCCTTGTCGCCGGCGAGTGCACTGCGCTGAGCGGCAGCTTGGACGAGCCGGACGGAGAGCGGCGCATAGCCCGAGTACACGTATGCAACGTCATTCGGCGCGCCGTCATCCACGTCGTCGACGATGAGCCGCAGCGGCTTGCGGATCGTGCCGAAGGGGTTGGGGGTGGGGGACTTCACAAGGATTTCGAGATCCTGCAGGGCGATTAGGAGAGGTAGGTGGTGATAGCCGTAGGTCTGGAGGAAGTCGCGTTTGAACGTCTCCAGTACCTTTGGCTTTAAGCCGCCCGAGGTGATCGATGCCAGGACTGCCGAGCGGAGCACGAAGGACAGGCCGCCCTGCTGGTACAGCAGATCCTCGATGAGGGCCATTTGTGCGTTGGTATCGTAACCGGCGACGAGGTTCTGTTGCGACTCGAGCGTCTTGTTGAACTCTTCTGTTTGGGTGAAGGGCATCAACTTCTCGGTAAGTGCGATGTCTGCTGTCAGCTCAGACGGAAGGAAGCAGCTCACGGAGGCGCAGCGATTCCTGTTCCGACTTCAAGCCGCCAAGCTTGCCAACAAAGTCCTTCATTTGTGACACGGTCTTGAGATTCTTGGCACCGCCGTAGTCGCCCTCCAGTCTGCGAGCCAGCTTACTCAATTTTGAGCCGACAACAGCAAAGTTGAGATCACGAATGTCGCCAAAGAGCTTGTCTGCAGAGGAAAGGTGGTGCTTCCTCTTCTTCGAGCCAGGGGCCGCAGTGGGGTCAAGGAGAGTGGGCTCGACCTCGATGTGCGCGTGGTTGATACCGAGGAACTCGTCCAGCATGCCCTCGTACGTAAGCTGGGTGCACATTGGCGTTGCCCAGTCGACTGCTCTGTCGATGATGATGAGACTGTCGATATGCTCTGACGGCTCCACTTCTGGACGATGTCTTTGCACTAGATTGGCGAGTTTCTGTCGTCAGATAAAGTCCAGATACTTGATATCTTACCTTTGCAGCGTCTCCCTTGGCTACTACTCGAGGGATCACGCCCAGGGCTCGTTGCAGTGTCGTGAGTGCCAAGCTGGCGTAGTAGATTGGTGTTTCGTCCCCTCGCTGCGGTTAGAAAGTTCAACGGCCGGCGCACCAAGAAGATATCCCTTGAGACATCCTCGAGCTCCAAGCTGAGCACATCGTCGTCAATGGGGATGAGTTCCAACTTGAACTGGTTGTCAGCTACTACAATGCGTGCAGCTCACCTCTGACAGCGTCACGTCTCCAGTCACACCCTCGTCCTCCAGTACTCGTCGACAGAGTTCAGTCACCCGTGGCACCATGAGGATGGTATACACTAGCCCAGGCGAGGCGCGCACTTGCTCGGCGATTACCTGCATGTGCGCTCGTTTCGGTCGACACAGCCAGACGACATTGCGCGTGCTGACGTTGAGCGGACCCGGCTCAAGCCAGAACATCTTGTCCACGCCATGGTGCTGAAGCGTCAGAGTGTTCTAGACCAAGCAAGGAGCACTCATGGGCTACCATCGATTGCCTTGACACGCACCTTCAATGACGCTACGTCAATGACGAGACCCAGTGGCCCAGCCAGAGCAGAGTCGAGCACGAGCGTCTTGGAGCCTTGTATCTATCGTTAGAATGGTCAACCTACGAGCGCACGTCATTCAGCGCCTCGACGAGAGCCTGCTTGCCCAGCTCGCGGAGGACGCCCACGTCCGGCCCCTGGCGGTCGGCATTGAGCACAGCCGTGCTCTCTGTGTCGCCCGACGTGGATGACGGCGGCGGGCGTGAGGGCCCAACAGTCGCAATCGACGCCATTGAGCTGCTCTGCGCGGATGTGTGGTGGAGGAAGAGTGAGCGACGCAGCGATGATGCCGTCTCCGCCATGCCGCATCGAGTGGACTCCCCGGTGGAGGTCCAGACTTGTCCGCGCTCGGCGGTGTTTTACCATCCATCTCCCACTTCTCCATCAATACGCGATGGACGAGCTCTCGACCGGGTCCGAGAGCGACTACTCCAACTCGTACGCGTGGAGACGGTGCATGCTGACGCCAGGTGGATCTCGTGGTTCCTGTCGACCAAGGGCAATGTGCGTGATCAAACTTGCGGAGTCGGGCATGTCAACAACGGCTGCCTTCCAGTCGCTGTCCGCTGTGGCTATTAGCTGTGGAGACTCTGAGAACTTAAGGAAGGTGGAGCTGACAGCCTAGGAGTACTTTGCCGAGGTCGACGAGGACTACATCCTCGACCGCTTCAACCTGACGGGTCTGAACGGCGAGGTCGTCCAGGAGTACCAGCGCGCGCTCGACCTGATCACCGACACTCTTGGTGGGTCCGCAGCTGCAGAGTTACGAGGTTGAAGCTGACAACAGACGACGAAGACTTTGACGACGAAGCCCGCGACACGGTAGAGAGCAGCGCACGATTCTTGTACGGCTTGATCCACGCGCGATACATTGTGACGTCCCGCGGGCTGCAGAAGATGGTGAGTAGTATTTGTGTCCCCCAGCTCGAGTCACGGCAGCCACCTACCTGTGCTACACCACTAACTCCAGCTCGACAAGTACCGCAAGGCCGACTTTGGCCGCTGCCCACGAGTGTACTGCTACTCGCAACCCCTCCTTCCCGTCGGCCTGACGGACATCCCCTACCAGAAGGCAGTCAAGCTCTACTGCCCGCGCTGCGAGGACATTTACTCGCCCAAGAGCAACCGGCACGGCTCCATCGACGGCGCCTACTTTGGCACGACCTTTCCGCACATGCTCTTCATGGTGTACCCGCAGATGATCCCGAACAAGGGCCAGTCGGCGGCGGGCGAGCGCGGCGAGCTGCGCCGCGAGCCTGCCGGCGTCGGCGCAATCTCGACGGCCGGCGCAGCGCTCAAGGCCGAGCGGTACGACCCCAAGATCTTTGGCTTCCGCGTGCACGAGGAGGCGCAGCTGAGCCGCTGGCGCACCGCACGCCGTGACGCGTGAGTTTCCTTTGGGAGTGTACTGAGACCAGCCAAATCTCTCGCCTCGAGGCACTTGAGAACCAGCCCAACTTGTAACATCTAATACACATTGATACATGCACGCACGTCGTGTTATGGTAGCTCATCGCCCCCTGGTGGGTGGTGGGATCTCGCCGTCGAGCGAGACGCGGGGCTCGTCAGCCGAATCAGGGGCTGTGGAAACCTCGCCAGAGTCAACGAAGACCTCGTCATTTTGCCGGTCCAGATGCCAGTCGCGCGCAGCCGGCGCAGCAAAGTCGTCCTCGCCTTCTGAAGAGGACGTCGAGTTGCCGCCGAACCACGCGGTTATGCTGCGCCGAGATCTGGATCGAGAGCGATCACGGAACTTGAAAGCTGAGAATGGGGAGGAGCGCATCTGTTTGATGGTGTCGCCGAGGGCGGTAGTGGTGTAGGATCGGGGTATGTCGGGAGAGGCAATGGGTATGCCAGTGGAAGCCTCGCTTTCGCTGGACTGCGGTCGCAGGTCAGACGGGCGAACGCCTTTACGCCGCCTGATAGCGCTCTCCATGCCACCGGGCTGAGTCTGCTTGCGAGAGCGGACTGCGATGGCGGCGTCCGCGTCCGACTCGATGGGTAAAGTCTGTGGGCCGATGGTGGGCACATCGTTTGTCGGTCGCTCGCGGGAAAGTGCCGCGCGCACGTCGACTCGTCCGCGCAGAATGGCACGCTCGAGCTTGAGCCGATTGGCAACAAAGTGTAAAGACGGCCAGGCCACTTTCTGGCCCGAGGTCAGCATCAGCTGGAGCTGATGGCGGTCTGGGTCGTCCAATAAATGGAACCAGTCTCGCAATTTGGACTTGGGCGTGATTGTCAGGTCACCAGAGAAGCGTTGCAGGAAGACTGTGCTCCAGTCGCTCTGTTTGTCAGCTCTGTAAGGACGCGGCCAAGCTCACCTGCAGGATCTGCGGCATGAGATCCAGGTCCCTGATGATCTTAAAGTTCTTGGACAGCTCGAGCTTGAAGAAGCGCTCAAGGGCGGACAGGATGAATCCGCCACGCCAGCCCTTGCCCTTGCGATGCGCAACGGGCCGGCCAACGGAGCCCCTGGGCGCGAAGAAGAAGAGATGAATATGAGGGTTCGTCTGCGAGACCACGGAGAAGTTGCAGTTGAACTGGGTGTGTAGAGCACCAAGGGGAATGTCTTCGCGTAAGCTGCCATCCTTGAAGCGCGAGCCGCCGAGGTTGTGTGGCTTGAGGTTGCCATCTCGGTCCTTGGCCATGAGGACCACGGGGTTCAGGATACCTGGCACGGCGGCAGAGGCGATAATGGCGGACCAGATGACACAGTTGGGTGCGGTGAGGTGGTTCAGAAGAATGGTTGGGGAGTGGCGGTCGGAGGGAACGACAGAAATGTTGAGCGCACGACCGGTGAGCTCATAGGCCTCCTTGAACGTCAACGAGCCGCGAGTGAAGAACATGGACTGGAGTCAGTGGCACTCGACACTCGACCAACCTTGCGAGCCCACTCGAGAGCCGAGAAGCGGGCTCCAGTCTCCCACCAGCGGCGAACGTAGACTGGAATAGAGTCCTCACATGCGGTAATCTTGTCGGCGAGCTCGGGACGGATGAGCTGTCTGAGCTCAGAGTCCGTGTGCGTTCCAACTAGAGCAGCAATCAGGCCGCCAGCAGAGGTGCCCGTGATGACGCGAGGGAGGAGGTCGGCCTCGAGGTATGCCTTGATGACACCAAAGTGGTACTGCTGTCAGCGCGACCCAAAAAGAACTCACATAGCCAAAGCCTGCGCCACCAGAGAGGCACAAGGCGCTGGAGCCATAGTTCTTGTTGACACGGCGGAAGAAGGTCCTCTTCTCCTCGGCCGTGACGTTGGTGGCCAGCCGCACACAGTCCAGGCTTGCTACGACCTCCTTGATGTGCGCCTCGACCAGGCGCTTGGTCCCATAAAAGGTCTCGGAGTACATGCGGGTACTCTCTATGCCGGCAAAGTTGGGCCTAACGCAGACTGCCAGAGCGTCCATGAGGCCTCGAGTGTCCTTGGCAGCGCGCAACTTGGACAGCGTGGAACGGACGCGCCTAACGAGATGGGCATCGTAGTACGAGTCGTCGTCGGCATCCTTCCAGTCGTCAAAGCCGAGATAGTCGTCCATCTCCTGCGCTGCCGCGACCCATTCTTCATAGGTCTTGGAGCTGCGAAGCTTGCGCCGGAGCACCCGCTTGTGTCCATTCCAGGCAAACGTGAACTCGAACACGTTGACGATCTGGCGGATGAAGACGTAGACACCAAACTCTAACGCGATGATGAAGAAGAGAAAGCCCTGATGTCAGTAGAGTTACAGCTCACTGCTCACAAGCAACGGCCACCTGACGAGGTGGTAGGTGATGCCGAGGTTGCTGTGGTTTGCCGTCGATCGCCGCCTGTAGATCAGTATCGTCCCAGCGCTGATGCACCGACTTTTTGACGCGCTGATGAATGGGCTATGTCGTCAGCGCCTGCTGTACCATGTCGGAGCCACTCACAGCAAAGTCAGAGGTCGCGGTAACCTTCTCGACTCCTTGCCTTGTCCAATCCGGGCCGTCCTGTGGCGAGAACGATGGCGACTTGAGCGCTGCAGGAGTCGCATCTCCTTCTAATGGCACGGTATCGTTGAGCTCGAGAGCATGCTTGAAGGCGGCTAGATGACTTGATGTTAGCTCGATCGCGACGGTACCAACTCTTCGTTGACACAGTCGTCGGTCCAGAGCTCTGGATCAATGCCTGCCGGGATGGTTTTGTCGTTGGAACGCATGCTCTTTGCGTGCTCTATGCTGTCATTGGAATGGAGGCGAGAAGGGGAGAGGTGGAGGAGTGCGATGGAAGTTCGGTGGAAGAACGCGTGCTGTTGTGGGGATAGCCGGAGCCACCTAGCCCCTATAAACGCGGACATTTGCCACCATCCATTGCACAGACGTCACCACAGTCCACGTTCTGTCCATCATCCCTTCCTGCCAAGCAATGCAAACAGCTCCAAGCAGCAGCGACTCTCACTCCTATCGACCATGATCATTGCGTTTGTGGTGCTCGCTCCGATGGGGCTAGAGACAGCGGGCGTAGTGGACATGTGAACATTGTGCGGCTCGTGACCGGGAAACGTGCGCCTTGAGATGAGAGTGGAGAGGCTAGGGGCCGGTCAGGTCGAGTCTGGGGTCGGTGACGGCTCTCTGCTGTCTGGCGGAGGGGGTAGTCGAGCAGAAGGGGCGGACGCACGAGGTCGATGCCCTCCAGCCTGAAGCCATCCTGCCCAATCCATTCCTTCACACTCTTGCTCCAGCCGTGTCTCTTCCGCAACTACCGCGCCATCACGCTGCGCCACTAGAGACGGGGTTCCTTCACCAAGTAACCTAACCACCTGGCGATCGCCTTACTGCGAGTCCAGGCAACGAAGGGCACGAGTCAATACCCCCCGCCGACTGACATCCGGGAGACTTGGCATGCTCATCTCCACGATCAACAACTTGCCCGGCAGCAGGTCGCGGGGCCTGCATGAGTCTCGATTACACTTCTTGCCTGAGCATCGACTGCTACGTTCTTCTGATACTTTTCACAACTTTTGCGTTCTCGCCATCGCGTTGCTCGCCTACTCCATACTCGTGGTCCCTTCCTACATGTCAGAGATCCTTATGTCGCCTCTGGGGCAGGCAAGACGTACGCTTGTGGCCTCGTGTTCACGCTGCACAATCCTCTCGACCCGTGCGGGATCTTTCAGGTTCATCTTGGCCTTGGTAGCGGTAACGGAGGGTGCGTCCTTCTTGAAAGCCATGTATCCCGCTACGCCAGCTGCGACGAGAGCCCCAGCCACGAGTAGGCCTAGTGTCAGTTACGAACCGCTAGATGGGTAGAGAACCGCAGCAGCAGCACAGGGCTCACCAGTGTTACCGCCTCCCGATGCGGGAGGAGGGGTAGGAGGGACGCCTGCACCTCCGGCTGCATTGACTGTGTAGCGGCGAGCACCACGAAGAGGACGAGCAATGCTGCGGAGCATGATAGTATTATCGAGCGAAGTAGAGAGTAGAGAGTCGTTGAGCGAGGAGTCGTGTAGCACTGGGAGGGGCAAGTGAACGACCGCTGATCATGCTGGTGGGCAGTGACGTCACGAGTAATGTGCGAGTTGTGCTTCCATTTTGCCGACCTTGTTTGTGTCCATCCGCCATGGCCTAGACGCGCAATGCCCTCTTTCCACATCCTAGCACTCCCAAGTCGCCGACACCTCAGCGGCGATGCTCACGACCTTTCTGGATCTCAACGATGATATCCTCTATCATATCAGCAGGTACCTCGCACGACGCCCGGACTATCCGATGGGCATCCACTGGTGGAATCTCCCTCGGCGCCGTATACAGAGTACTTGCGACATAAGGGCCCTACGGGCCGTATGCCGACACACACGAGATGCGGTTCCTGCACCTCCGCTGAGGCTCGAGTTCGAGGACTCTCCAAGCGAGCTGGTCAGGCTGAAGCGATGGGTGAACGCGCCTCCCGAGGTCCTTTCTCGCATAAGGTATGTCAACAGTTACAAGGCAAAGAAGCTGACTGGAAGAAGCTTTGCGCTCCTGCCCTCCGGCCGCGGAGATCGTTTCGTGTCAAGGGAGACCGCGTTAGCACGATTTGCGTCGCTCCTCGAACTTTTGACTCGTGCACCGGCGCTATCTGCCTTGGAGCTCTCGCACAACTTGTTCTGTCACCACGACACCTACGGCCAGGGAAGAGACCGCGATTTTATGCTAGCGCCCTTCGGTGACACTCCCCCAAAGCTCGAACAGCTCGAATCACTCGTCGTCGCGCTCAAGTGTCGGATATGCGCCCTCAAGTTTGTGGAGCTCTTCTCCACTTGGAGTCCCTCGTTACGTGCCCTTCGCTACTCTCTTATGGCTACACCTCCAGCCTTCAAAGTTGTCCCCATTGTCGGCCCTCCATGGACACGACTGCGGGTGCTGCGCTTGAAGATCAGCGAGGAGATGAACCTGCCCCCTTTGCTGGAGCGCCTAGCCGTTTGCGAGGAGTTGCAAGAGCTCCACATCTCCCCATATGACGTGAGCCGCAAGATCCAAGTGTGGGATGTCATTCGAGACCCCGAGGGACGAAGAAGAGATGGATCGGAGCTGCTCAGGGCTCTCCAGATGCTCCCCCATGTGCACGATCTCGACCTTTGCCTGGCGCCATCGGTATTTGGCATGGTTCCCGAATGCTCAGAGGAAGCAGATGAGGCATGGCGAGCTGGAGCGACGGCTGCAGCGTCTGCCCTGTCCCAAGTTCTGCCATCGCTGAAGCGTGGATGGTGGTGGATCCAAATGGTGGATCTGGACTATCGACAGCTGCGAGGCTACCAGCGTTGGAGCTGGACGGTGGAAAACGGCGAAGCTGTCCTGTCTGCCGAACCGCAAGTACTCTCTCCGCTCGTCGTTCGCAATCTGGACGGGCAGGGGATAACATATGCCATCCCATCAGAAGAGTGGAACTGAATAGACGTGCATTAGGATTGTGGCAATGCCTTGTTGTATTCATCCTAGGCACGTGCCACCTCATTTTTGATTTTGATATGGACCCTGAAGGACGCGTTTGAGTGCAATGTCCTGGGTACGCGCTCTGATCTGCAACATCCTCATCTCAGCTTCCACCTTTCACCACCACTGTATACGCACGGCTGCACAACATAGGTGCTTACTACTGCCTTCTTGGGAATCCCTCTGCCTCATCCCGATCCGCGACACTGCCCCGAAAGACCCTCCGCGAGTGCACTACTTGTCCCGCCCACCGGCCAGCCACGGCCATGGCTCCCCCAACGCGTTCGGCAACGGCTACCGCTACCGTGACTATTAGCAACGTTGATACCCCCATCGCGTCGTCTTTAAAGTCGGTGGCCACGTCTCCGTACTCTACACCGACGAGCGTAACGAGCGAAGAGCGACGGAAGCCGCTATCGGCAGCAAAGCTGATCGGTAAGTCCGCAGCCAGGTCTCCACTAACCCCAGTCGGGCGTTCTGCCGGCAGGAGACATAAGGGTGTCGTGTTCTCTCCTCACAACGACACCAGGTTATTCGTAAAAGACCAGCCTCTAGTCGCAGAGACAGCCACACCACTATCCATTCGTTCCTACGACTCTTCATCTTCACCTGTGGTCGACTCGCCATCCACGCGCAGCTCGAGAGAGAACACTCCCGTCCGATCGATCTTGAAGCAGAAGGACCGCGACAGCATCCGCATTGCAAGCTCGCATCGCGAGGGCAGCTACCTCAATCGGGAGGCTGCACGGCTGGTGGTGACGGGTCAAAGACCACGAACATCGCCTCGCGGCTCGTCATCCCTGGCTCTATTGTGTGGGACCGCAGAGGACGGTGTGGCGGCTGGCAACCAAACTCTGGAGGAAGAGCCGCCATCAGACGATATAAATGCGACGGGTGATGGGCCATCCTCCGATCGATTGTCCGCTGCGGACGATTATTCCGAGGAGGAAGAGCAAGTCGAGTGTCTGCACCCAGGCTCCTTGGTTAATGTCATCCTGGAGGGGTCCGAGGACCTCTTGACTCTGGAGGAGGCATACATCACGATGACCAACAAGCTGCGCGAAACGCTCTACGGCATAGGGCCGGCAACGCTGGAGGCCCAGAGCGCATTGGAGAGAGTCATCGAGCCCATTGTGGAGGAGGCACCGTCATTGGTGCGCGCCATCACACGCGATCTACAGCGTCTGATGGGCAAAGTACCGCACTCAGAGGCCGACACCTCAACGATTCCCTTCCGCGGTCTCCTTCCATCGAGGGGATCACGCTATCCTCCATCTCCCAGCAGCTCCCCGCGCAAAGGGTACACGGCATCCGAGGTGCTTTACCGGCGTGAAGCCTCCAGCGTCGGCGCCGCCGTGCTTCGATTCCTCAGCGTGGTGTACAGCTCGCCTCGGGTGTACAACTGCTTCACTGCTGCCGACATGCAGGCGCTGCTGGATCTCGTACTCATTATCCCCAAGACCCCTGTTCTCCCGACTCCGAGCCCGAAACGCACCTACTCTTTGACAATGGTTCTCCTCGCCAGCATCCGTGTGCCGGCAGATTGGCTCGAGCCGTCTCGTGACAAGGTCATGGGCGCCGTTGAGAGCGCTCTGAGCACTCTGGGCATGGGGCCACCGCCATACGCATTCAAGGACCCCGACCAGGTAAAGCGCGACGCGTGCTTCGCTGTCGCACATCTCCTAAAGGAGTACCCGCGACTCTTCTTCACATCGTTCGCCAGCTTCCTGCAGCCTGTGCTTCGGTCCCTCGCTGGTCCCGTGTTTCTGCGACGCGCAGCTTCCTTCGCCGTGGCAGCCTTCGTTTCGACCAAGCTCCGTATCTCGCAGCAGCGCGACTTGGAGGTCGAAAGTGGAGAGCTGACCGAGGAGGCCTGGGCCACTCTGGGCAACGTCATTCGCGAGAGCGAAAGCACCATGTACTCTTGGTTCAAGGGCCCCGCCAAGTACCCCGGAAGGATAGCTGGAGGGGACGCCGGCAAACGCAGAAACGAGTGGTTCGCCATCGAATTGACATTCCGGCAGACGGTTGGCACCCAGTCTGAGGTTGCGTGGGCGTGTTCAACGTGGGCAACCTTGGTGAATGTGCTGGGCCAATCGTACTACTCGACGTCCCTGGCCAGCCTAATGGACCATATCATCGATGTGAGTCATCCTTTCTGGTCTTCTCTGACTTCTAGCGCTCGCTCCAAGCATCTACGAACACTATCCGACCATCTCTAGGATGTGAGGCCTGGCAGCATGCGATCTACGCCTATCTTTTGGCAGGCTCCTCCTCATCAGTCGACCAAAGCGGGCGGGTGGTGCGGTGGCACAACCCCTTCGTTGCTTCACCACAGCAGGACGCCGCCGGCCGCGCCAAGATGATCTGCTTCCCGGTCACTTTGGCGCTAGCCCAAGCACACAATGCTGAACGCTTCGCCCGAATCCTCAAGCCTCGTGGAGAGTTCAACAACGAGCAGCGCTGGGGTTGGCACCGTGCCGAGAAGCCTCGCAAGCGCGATTGGATGGTGACGTGCGGTCGTCTCGCATCCGCAATCACCTTCGGCTATACTGTCGTGGCTCTGACGCACCGCGAAGCTACGGCACACGAGATCAGTCGCTCGTCTGGCCTGCCGTCCTCGGACGGTGTGGTACCTGACTTGACGCCTGAGGAGCAGCGGATACCCCTGCTGGACAGAGCCTTTGAGATCATTTCGCCGATCCTCAAAAAGTCGTTCTCTGTGTGCGGTGTCGACCCTTTGAAGGTTCAGGCATGGGACATCCTTGCCGCCATTACGGACGCGCCAACCGCCAGCACCCCTAGCCTCGAGCGCCTCCTATCCAGGCGTTTCCTTGGCGGCGACCTCATGTTCAAGGAGTACTCTGAGGAGGAGCTCGTCCACATCTACGAACAGGAGCGCGTCCAGCCACAGGAGATTCCAGGCTGGGGCAGGCTTTGGGTCGCCAAGCGGCTCGGAAAGCTGCTCTCACTCTTCCAAGACGCTTTCGACGGGATGCGCGGGATCAGCGATCTCGGCGAAGTGAAATGGGTGGCCAAGGACGATGAGCTGGTGCTGTTCCCCGAGGCACTTTCAAAGACATGGGAGAACATGCTTCGAGCTCTGGCCATGACTGGGAGCACCTCTTCGCCGACCCCGCTCTATGTGTACGGTTTACAGGCTGTGACGAAGCAGCTGCTTGTGATATTCGACCGCGACCCGACCAGCTACATCCCCATTTGTCTCTTGAATGCCGACGGCAAGTCGACTTTGGACGTGCAAGCTGTTCGCCTTCGCGTTTTCCACCACCTCTATGCTCTGGCTCACGATATCCTCGGCGAGCAAGGTCTTGGCGCGACCAAGCTTGGTGCCGAGCCCGAGATGCTTCAAGGCTACGAACAGTTCGGCTCCTCGACCGCATCAGATTACCTGCTCAGCCACATTTTGTGCGCAGTGCTGGTTTTGAGCCCTCTGGATAAAAAGGCGCAGCCGCTGTTCTTGAAGCTTGTCGGTAGTCTGCTTCACACTGGGGCGGTGCAAGGCACTCGCATGCTCGGCGCGATGACGAACAAGATGCCGTGGATACTGGAGAACAACGAGGAGCTGCAGCTCGCCGTTTGGCGGCAGCTCGGTACGTCCGTGAGAGAATTACTGCTAACTTCAGCTCTGCAATGGGTAGCCAGTGTAGATGTGCAGCCTTCTCAGGAGGCCTCAACCACCAACCACACCGGCGCGCTTCTCGTCAGCCTCCTCTCAGGTCCGTTCCGCAACGGCGACGCTGCCTCTGTGTGGTATGCGAACCCCTCGGAGCAGAACATCGACGCTTGGAAGTCACTACTTGAGGCTGCTGTTCTTCGTTTCCGTGCGAAGCGTGCTGGGTCCAACTTTGGCGTTATCGAGACACTCGCCGCGCATCTCGAGGACTTTGTGCGGGTCGATAACGAACAGGAGGACGGCGCCGACCTTACGAAGGCCCGCATGAGCTCGGCGACCACCCTGTCATGTCTGGCCGCGGCGACCTCTTGGATCTCGTTCGTACCGACCGAGCATTATCACGCGTCACATTTTTCCATTAACGAGAACTACATTCCAGTCGACTTCCTCACCTGTGTCTCAGACTACTTGAAGGCCAGCTATCCTCATTCCGCTGGACCGGCCACCGTCGAGCTAGTCGACCAGCTTCGCAAGCTCGCAACCAACCTCCCAGCGGAAGCTGTCGATACGGTTCTCGAGAACGTTGGCCCGGGTGTGGCGCTGTGGATGACAGACGAGGAGGAAAAGGTCGATGACGATCTGACTGGTTCGCTTGACTCGCTCTACATCGACATTCTGGCTGCTGTCACTCGGGCCATCGAGAGTGGAGCGATCCCACGCGACAGCGACAGCATGAACCGCTTCATCTACCTATACGCGCCTCGCCTCTCCCGCGCTCGCAGCGCGGCGGTACCCACTGCCTTCCAAATGTTCTGGCGCAGCTGTTTCCAGGATGTTAGCGGCCTCGACTATTCGGACGATGTCGCTGGCTTCTTGCGCGATATCATCTGCTCCCTGCCTGGGTTCATCACCGCGGAAGGCTTGTCCTTAGACGAGGGGTCGCAGGTCACGGCCGAGAGCTTCCCCTTTGCCCAGTCTGTGCCTCCTCAAGAGCGGCCTCGACCGGCTCAGGCCCCTGTCATCGTAGAGGACACGATCCTCGAAGACGACCACAACGCCGAGCAAGAGGTCGAGGACGAAGTCTCGCAGGACGAAATTGAGGCAGATGACGCCAACATTACCACCGATGTCCCAGTGGATGAGATCGTGACTGGGAATACTGCCACAGCACAGTCGATCACCCCTGAGATCCCTCCTGGCCAAGTCTCGGCCGACTACGACGCCGACGAGTCCTCGCCTGCCCCGTCGATGTCGAAGCGGAAGCGTCCTGAGGCGGTCGAACCCTCTCCCCTGGTCGCCGAATCGGAGGTCGACTCACCTGCTGCTTCCAAGGACGTGTTCGGTCCGACCAAGAAGAGCAAAGCCTCCCGTCGAGTCCGTGGCCGCGGCGGCAAGTTTGCCCGCCGCTCAAGAGCTTCCAGTCGCCAGTCCGAGAGTGCAGAATCGTCCCCTCGACCATCCGAGGACCCCGAGGAGCGGGACGTCTCTCCGACCGCGCTCGAGGCGGCCGACCAGACTGTCATCGTGGAGACAGATGTCGAAATCGACCTGCAGGGCACGCCGCCCAACTCCCAGGACCTGCGCCACGCCCATGGCTCTCTCCTCTCATCAGCCCGGGGCTGGCTTCGGAAGGTGCCGAGCCTCAGCTCGCTCTTCTCTCCCACGTTTGACCCTCCTGGGGACGAGTTTGCGCGCCGCGCTTCTGAGGCTGCCGGTGATGTCGCAGAGGAGACCTCCTCGGAAGCGTCGTCATCACCTTGTCCGTCCACTCACTCTACGCCGAGGGAGAAGCTGCCTCGTACGAAGAGGACACGCACTATTCCCTCAGAGCCACTTGTCGAGCAAGCGTTGGACCTGCCAGAGGCACTGCCTGTCCAGGAGGACGTGGAAGTGCCAGAGGTAGTCGTGGCAGCGCTCCCCGGAAATGCCGAAATCGTCGAGGCGAGCCAAGAGGGACCTGAAGCCGCAGTACGCCGATCCACACGTCGTTCCAAGGCTGCCGAGCCCGCACCCGCAGAGCCAGCGGCTCCCATTGCAGAAGACCAAGTGGACAGCGAGAAGACAAAGGAACCCCCTGCTCTCACGCGTTCAGCAGCCCGTCGCAAGCGCGGATCCCAGGAGGACGAGGTGCAAGTGGAACCCTCGACTGCCTCGAAGCGCCGCCGACTGGATCGTTCAGCGTCCGTCGTGTCCCAGGTATCTCAGACCTCTCGCGCGTCCCAGGAACCATCGAGCGAGCGGACCTCTCGCCGCCTTGCCAAGGCGAAGACGATGCCGACCGCCGTTGTCCAGGAGACCGTTGGGAAGGGACGGCAGTCCAAGTCCATGCCCGACGTTACTGAGGTTGCCGAGGACGAGGAGGATGAGCTGCTCTTGTCCCCCGAGTCGGCAGCTCGTATGCGCCAGGAGGAGGCGGACGAGATCAGCGCCGCCCGTCGTGAGCGTCGCGAGAAACCGTCATCTCAAGAGGCTTCGTCCAGCCGTGAAATCAGCGGCGTATTTGATGGTGAGTTTTAGCTTATATTCACTGTGCGGGAGCTAACTCTCAGATGCACCGGGCGACAAAACACCGCAGAAACCAGCAGAGGACGACAAGGTCGCACCCCGCACCCCGTCACCCATCCCAGAAGAAGAGGAGGACGACCTCCCATCGCCCAAGCGCCGGACAACCGCTCAGAAGCGCGTTCTCGCCGCGCTCGAGAACGCTGTCAAGGACATCTCGGTCATTGACAACCTCGACCTTGAAGGCACGCGCGAGCTGATTCGCAACCTGAATGCGCTCCGCGATGCCGCCACAGACCACCTCCTGACGCGAGCTGAGGCTGAGCGCCCAGCTCGGAGACGGAGCCGTGCGTACTACCCTTTCGACTCATTGCATAGTTAGTAGATTGTCATACTCGTACTCTTGTCAAATGTAGCTGTATCACATGCGTATGGGTGCCCGAGATAGTGTTACTGTCCAGACTTCTTCTCGTCCCCGTCTTGCTCCTCCTTCTCTTCGTCGCCGTGCTCCTCTTCCTTCTCCTGCCTCCGCCAGACACGGAACCCATGCACCGTCCCTCGCACTCGCTCGTCTCCCGGGTCGTTATCGAACATTGGCCCCGTCCACTCCTCCACAACCCGCGCGTTGTCGAAGCCTGCCTCGCGCAGGGTGTCAAGGAACGCCATGTCCGCGTGCGCGAGATGCGGCCGATGATGCGTGATGAAGACCAACCCACACGGCCCCTTCTTCTCGTCCGCGGGCGCAAGACTCAATGTCTCCTCGAGCGTCTTGACAAGCGCGCCATGCTGGCTGTGGTTGAACACGAGATCACTCAGGATGACCAGGTCGAACCGCCCGTCCCGACCGCCGGGCACGCCGCGCGGGCCCTCGGACGGCGTGTACCCGTCCTTGCCCGCTTCGAGGAGCGGCGTCACGTCCTGCCCCCAAGTGTGCCCGAGCGCGAACACGTGCGAGCCCACCTCGCCCTCGCCGAGGTTGGTGTCGACGTTGTGCCGGATATTGTCCATTAGTGCCGCGTCGGCGTAGTCTGTCGCTACTACTGTTGAGGCGCCGGCCATCCCGCAGGCCAACGAGGGGAGGGCACCGCCTGCGCCGAGTTCCAGGACGCGCTTGGAGCGGCACAGGTCTGCGTGTTGCAGGATGTAGGTCGTGGTCACGCGCGCCGTGTTCCAGCTAAAGTAAGTTCTTGTATCATAGGCTGAAGAGCGCTGGATTCAGCCGAAAGAGACGCACAGATGATGACCCCACAGCGGATGACTCCCCACTAGCCGAATCTTGACCTCGTTGTCGCCTGTCGACAGGCGGAAGCCGTCGGGCAGCTCGTACGTCGCGTACGAGAATGGGACTGGTTCGGGGGACGGTGAGCGCTGGAGTCAGTGGCTGTGTCAAAACATTTCAGCAGTTCACTCACTGGCATCAGCTCGCCGAGCCCCAGGCCGCCCTCGTCGTCGGACAGGTCGCTCATGGTGGTGTGGATATCGCTGTCAACAGGAGCGTCATGGCTGAACTTTTCCCCCGCCAGGCACGGGCCATTATCGCGGGGTAACTCGAGCCCGATGTCAGTAGCTTGGGCAGAGCTCGAGGCTTGAGAGCGTTATGCTGTAGAGCACTGGAAAGCCTGTCTCAGACATGTACGCATGTACTGCGTTGCTGGAATGTGAGCGAATCGCAGTGTGGGATGCAGGGAGAGACCGCCACGCCGCCACCCAGTTGGGCGGCCGTAGCCGTGCCGCCCGGACCAGTTCACCGATGGCCGATTCACTTGTCTTGTCCACTTCTCTTGCTCGCAAGCATGTCCTTTGGCGTCGGCCTCGACATAGACTAGTCCGTCACGACCGCACGACCACACCACTACTCCCAAACTCTAGCTCAAGTCGGCGCTCACTCCGTCCGCGACCGCGATCCGCGCATCCCCTCCCCGTCACTGGGCGGTGTGACGGCCCACAGGCGGTTCAACACACAAGATGCCCTATCAGCGCCTGGCACGCGTAGGAGGGGCGGTACAGGATCGCGTGAAGAGAGTTATTCACACTGTCATGTTCTCCTTGCCGCTGCCCGACAAGACGACTCCGACCATGACAACTTCCGTGAAGGGTTCCGCGCTACAGGAAGTGGCGAACGCGACTAGCACGACGAACAAGACGATGGCGGCGGCTTCGTCGACACCTGACTTTCCCCACGTCTCGCTAATCACCTTCTTTGGCAGCGGCTACGGACTCATGGCTATCGTGATGGTGCGTCGTCCCAGATTGAGACGTAATCTGACCCTAGGCTATCCTCTTCAACCGCATTCACCACATCGTCCAGCGTCCACGAGGGCCGCCGCCACCGGTGGCCCCAGCGCGTGGGTTTCGGGGAGCGATCCGCGCCCGCGTCCAGCGTGCCCTCACATCCCCAGAAGCGCCGTTCTGGCTCCGTCTTCCCGGCCTCTTTGCGCTTCTTCGCGCATGGACGCTCTTCTCGATCATCACACTGCAGCTCGCTGGTGTCTGGACTGCTGGAGCGGGTGACAAGGTCGCGCAATTGTCCAATACCGCCAGCTTGGGTTGGCTGATCAATGCGCCGCTGGTGAGCTATACGCTGCGATACGGCGCGCGTATCGTCGATCGTCTTGGGAATTGGGCGGGGCAGATGGAGATGAAGGACGTCAGCTGGAGCATCTTCCTGTGCATCTGCGTTGGCCTCACATTTGGTGCTCTGGCGAACGGGCTAGATGGAGTGTGAGTGGATCTCGGGGAGGAAGCTGACAGCAGACGACGGAGAGACGATGGCCAAGGCTTCAGTCTGGTGCGTAGCTATTAACATCATCGCCTCAGCTAACGACCAGTTCCTCTCATTCTTCCTCCACATCTACTCGTCGCCGATTACGCACATGCAGCGTTCAAGCGGCTCACAGGAAACTCGGCCTGACATCCATGGCCTCTTCCAGCTGTGGCTTGGTCTCACAGAGGTGAGCTAACTCCAGACAAGGCTAACCATAGCTCGCATGGCTTCAAATTATGGAGCTCTCACCCCGGTGGCGGCGGAACCTCCTCCTCCCGACAGGCGTCTGCGGCATGCTCGGCCTCGGCCACTTCACCTACACATTGCTGTCGGGCAGCCTTCGCTTCCCCAGCTTCACCTTCTTGACCCATCTCATGGCGCTCTTCCTCCTCACCATCATCCTCTGCACGGTGGCCGCACGCGCGTTCACATTCTTGTTCACCGTTGGCCATATTCCTTCGCCAATGTGGAAGAGTCTTCTGCCCCACGAGGGTGCTGTGCCTCAGCCTGAAGACGATGTCGGTATTGCCCTGCTCAAGATTGGCGTAGCGTGCATTGAGGCAACGCAGTTCTCAGGTCTGAGGAATGAGCTCGCACCTATCGAAGAGGCGCACCCGCACGTCGAAATCACACCCGACGGCAGCACTATTGTCGGCCCCGAGCGTACCGGCGGATTCGATAATCGCATCGACAACATCCAAGCTGCAGAGCTGCGAGACCCGAACGCCGAGAGCCGCTATGCGCACCACTTCAACCGATTCTGGCTAGCATGTGGCAACCTTGCCACAGACCTCTTCTGGCACGCACTGCTGTCACACAAGCTTGGTCGCGGGACGTATCGGTACCTCTGGCGCATGTACCAGGCGCGCTGGTGGTATGGCCCTCGCCACTGGCGTGTCTGGAGGCGGGCAGCGTGGACTGCGCCGCCGGCGCCTCCGCCTGTTGAGCCGCCTGTCCTCGCTACTTGGGGGACCAGGGCGCAGCCGATGCCCGAGATCGAAGTCGACGCGGACTATGACCCTCAGGAGTATGCGCAACATGTCATACATGGCGAGGTCATAGATGAGGACGACTGGGCGACGGACGACTCTGGCTCTGGAGCCGAGACGGAAGACGAGGACGCTGGACTCCTGTACCGCGATCTTGTCAAGTCTGACGAGTCCGAGGAGGGCAACAGCACACTGCAGCCGATTCTACTCGCTCACCTTACCGCTAACACCCCCGGTCCGCTCACGCGACGGCGCTACAACGCCATGGTCCGGGCTGGTCCCTCGACTGCGTCCCGAGCGGTCACCACCGCGACGTCCCTCAACTCTCTGCAGGAGGCCGTGCTCGCTCGCCGAGAAGAGACAACTGTCATCCCCCAGCCAAACGACTGGGACGAGGAGCGTCAGCGCAGCTGCGTGATCTGCATGGTGCAGCCTCGGGACGTGATCCTGTGGCCATGCCGCTGCCTCCTCCTTTGCAACGGCTGCCGTGAAAGCCTTGCCGACCGCCTTGCCGCCAAGGACCACGCGTGCCCGAACTGCCGCACCAAGGTAGGCGGGTTCAGTCGCATCTACATCCCATAGCGCATTGATAGACAACCATGTATAGACGAGACATGCCACAGCCACGTGTGGGTCGATCACGACCGACGGAAATAAGCGGCGGACGCTTCCGGATGACGGCGGGGCCAAGCGGTTTCTCAGATTTTGCCCTCCACCACCCAGGAGCCAGCCCAACCTCCATGCCGCGCTCTCCTATGCACTCTTGAACCATACTCACTGCACCACCGCGCCTCACGGCCCGCAGCGCTCACCGCTCACCGTCAACGACGCAGCACGCATCTCTCCCTCCGAACCGCGCTCTGCCCACCAAACTCGAGTCGCTCCCTCACTTATCCCCGGCCATCTCCACAGTTCACCTTTCGCATTCGCAAAACCCGCCAGCAGCCAGCCGGCCTGACTCTGCTCTGTATTCCTAGACCCAAAACCCAACACCCGCCGCGATGCCGCCTCCCGCCGCCTACCCCTCGATCAAGCTCTTCACGGGTGAGCGAGCACTCGGGCTGGAGAGGTTGTGGAAGATTCCGCGATCCCATCCAGCCAGGTATAGGCTCGACACTGACAGAAGGCACCTCCCACCCCGAGCTTGCGCAATTGATCGCAAAGCGCCTCGGGATCCCGCTCGCGCGCGCCAACATTGTGCAGCCGCCGTCCGGCGAGACCAAGGTCACGATCGTGGAGAGTGTCCGCGACTACGACGTGTACATTGTCAACACTGTGGGTATCTGGAGCGGGCCAAGGCGTCAGGGGGTGTCTGTCACGGTCGGAGGGGTGCAGACTCGAGGCGCAGAGGAGATGCTGGCGCAGAGGAGATGCGGGTTGTCGGCCTATGGCGCTACGCTCGGACTGTGGCTGACGGCAGAATGCCGGTGCCGTCAACACGGCGCTCATGGAGCTCTGCATCATGATCCACGCCTGCAAGATCTCGTCTGCGCGCCGGATTACCGCCATCATCCCGCACTTCTTCTACGCCCGGCAGGACAAGAAGGACAAGTCGCGCGCCCCCATTACCGCCAAGCTTGTCGCCAACATGCTGCGCGAGGCTGGCTGCGACCACGTTATTGTGAGTAGGACTGTCCTCCTGTCGACCTGAAGGGAGAGGTCACACGACCAAGCTCTCTGTCCAAAGACATTAGAGCTCCAACTCTGTGGGACTAGGCTGACGGCAGACCATGGACTTGCACGCGTCGCAGATCCAGGGCTTCTTCGACGTGCCCGTCGACAAGTGAGTAACAGTGCTGCCTTGTGGAACTGCAGCTGACCTGCGCCCCTTTGTGTACTTGTACCCGTGCTCCATTCTACAGCGTAAGCCCGTCGTCTGAACCCTCTGACCCCAGCTCTACGCCGAGCCCTCGATGATCCACTACATCAGGAATCACATCGACGTGCAGAACTGCGTCATTGTCTCCCCCGACGCCGGCGGCGCAAAGCGCGCAACATCAATCGCCGACAGGCTGAACGTCGACTTTGCCTTGTTCCACAAGGAACGCAAGCGCGCCAACGAGGTATCACGCATGGTCCTCGTCGGCAGCGTCAAGGGCAAGGTCGCGATCCTCGTCGACGACATGGCCGACACGTGCGGCACGCTCGGCCTGGCCGCGCGCAACCTGACCGAGGCGGGCGCGACCAAGGTGTTTGCGTTCACCACGCACGGCATCCTCTCCGGCCCGGCCCTCAAGGTCATTGAGGACTCGGGCATGGAAAAGCTCGTCATCACCAACACCCTGCCGCAAGCGGACAAGTGCGCAAAGTGCGACAAGATCGAGGTCATCGACGTCAGCCCCGTCCTGGCCGAGACTATCCGCCGCAGCCACTTTGGAGAGTCAGTTGTGAGTATCCCCGCGATTCTTGGCTCACGCAGTCTTACCTCTTCCACGAGGTGCCCTTCACCGCCGCCAACGGCCTGTAGGGCGTGTACTGTTAAAGCAATGACATATATGCATCTTGTGCCACCACCCTCGTTTGTGTCCCCTGTCAGTGAAAACAACGGAAGCAAAAGTCGATCGCGAACAGGTGTTGTTGCGAGTTCACTTCGATCACATCGGCAGTGACATCGCACAATCTTCGTCATGGAGTGAGCGTTGGCGGTTGTACGGCAGCTGACAGCAGTCTCTGGGAAATCATCTCTTCGTCTTTCGTACTCGTTCTCTTCCTCGGTGTAGTCTGTGCGTATCGCCTCAGCGTTGTTGGGAAGGGAGCCATGGTGCAGGGGTCGCCGTGTCACATTGAGCCGTCCTGTTCGCAGCTCAGCCGGGACGATCCCCTCATGTCTCTACGGGGCGCAGCTGGCGCAGCTCGTCAGCCAGTCGGCAATCTCATCCCATGGCCCGTCGCATGACTTGGCTCCGAATCTCTGACACCAGACGCCGTGCTCGTCGCCTCGCGCAAGGCCTCCGCCACGGAGGCGAAGACGACCAAGCATCTGGCCAAGAGCGGCGTGACCTACTCTGACGGCAAGCTCACCGTCAAGACGGACCGGCCGCAGGTCACCCGCGAGCAGCAGGTGCAGCGGAACCAGGCAAAGGTCGCGATGGGCAAGGCGAGCGTCGCCAACCGTCCCGACGCCTTTTACAGCCATGCCGAGAAGGCTAGTGGTGTCGAGTCGTGAGTGTGCTGGGGAGAATTGTTGCGCCCTCTGGACGCCTAGCTGCGCAATCGGACCACGGACGACTGACTGACCGCAGCCCGGGCCGCGGTTTCCAGCGCACCAAGAAGCTCGACTAGTCGCTCTGAGAGATGAATGCATACACGAGACAGAGCGCACTGACCTGTACTCAATGGACGAACACGCGCAACGGAGGGCGCAGAGGTCCTTTGGTCCATTGATCGGCCGTCACATCCACCTCTCTTTCGCCCACTCACTCTCATCTCTTGCTAGCCGTCGTCCACTTTTCACTCTTGACCTCTTGGCCTTCTTGGCCGTTGATCGGCTCTTCTTGACATATCGAGCGCAGCTCTAGCCGTCTTGAACACTTCTTGGCCGCCTTCTTCCTCCGCCTTGCTCGATAGCTCCTGTAACTGCAAGCCACGACTCCCCGCCTCCCAGCACCATGACAGACGGCATAAACTACATCTCCCGCGCAAGGCAGCGGCACACGACACGCGCTAAACCGCGCGCCGCCCCGTCTTCCCGTGCAAAGCATGGGTCCAGCGACAGCCTTCCTTCTGGCGTCAAGATCAAGTTCTCCTGGGCGAACGAGACTCGGGATCGACACTATCTGAGGTCCTTGGACAGGCGAGTGTGGGAAGAGATCAAGGCGAAGTGTGAGCTGAAAGTTGTTTGCCATCAGCTTACCCAGACTCTGGCGACACCGTCAGCCTCAAGGACGTACTCGCGGCCAGCTTGGCTGGTGTCACTAAGGAACATGACACAATGGTCCGCTGGGACCTGCCTCACAATCGCTCCATGGCGCCTTCCCAGCACGCCGAGCACTCGCCCGTCGCGACAAGCCATCACCAATCCAGCACGCGCCAACCCCTCGCAGCGCTGCACGTCAACGGCCAGCCCACGCCATACCGTCCGCACCGCATTCCCAGGCCCACGCGCCACAAACCGCAGACCAAGCTCGACCTCTTCTACGACGGCAACCTGACGCCACGATACACCCTCCAGACAAGCATCCCCGAACCCCGCGCCCGTGCCCAGTTCCGCTTCTGCCTCACGCCGCCCAGTCCGCTTGCGCGGCTGAGCTATCGACACCACTTCCGTCACGCCAGCGTCTCTACTGCGTCGCCTGATTCTACTCCGCGGCCGAGGAAGCGGGTCAAAGTCGATCAGGCTGTCCCCACAATCGAGGTCTGCCACGCCAGCGACGAGCGCGTGCCCGACGACGAAGCCGATCCGTTCGCTACTTCTCCGGGCGGGTCGACACCGGCTAGCCAGCTGTCAGCGTACTCCCGCCAGCGCCGTCTAGCTCTGCGCGACGAGTAGGCAGTGGCACACCATGCGCCTCGTCTGATGCGCGGCCACCACATCACCTCCCTCCCGTGATTCACCACTCCCATACTCTTGGTAGTGCCACTGACCGAACCAGTCCATCGCAGACTGTCCCAAGCAATGCATCCAGATATCTGGCTACAGATCTAAGCTAGCAGCTACACCGGCAAGCTTAGAGCTTGCCCTGGTCGATCATCTGCTTGTAGTAGAGGACCATCTCGCGGACACCGTCGCGGACGCCCCAGCGGGGCTGCCAGCCGAGGCTCTCCTTGGCGCGGGTGGTGTCGGGGCGGCGGCGCTGGGGGTCGTCGGTGGGCATGTCCTTGTGGATAATGCCGACCTTCTTGGCGTCCGTGACGCCGGCGTCCTTCTTGACCTCGGCGACAATGTCACGCACGGCCTCGGCAAACTCCATGATGGTGAACTCGTGCCCGTTGCCAATGTTGATGGGGCGCGTGTCCTCGCCGTTCATGAGCAGGATCAGGCCGTCGACCAGGTCGTGGATGTACTGGAACGAGCGGGTCTGCTGGCCGTCGCCGTAGACGGTCATGTCCTCGCCCTTGAGCGCCTGGATGATAAAGTTGGACACGACACGGCCGTCGTAGGGGTTCATGCGCGGGCCAAACGTGTTGAAAATACGCGCGACGCGGACGTCGACGCCGTCCTGGCGCATGTAGCCGTAGGTGAGCGTCTCGGCGACGCGCTTGCCCTCGTCGTAGCACGCACGGGGGCCAATGCAGTTGACGTGGCCCCAGTAGTCCTCGCGCTGGGGGTGCTCCTCGGGGTCACCGTAGACCTCGGAGGTCGAGGTGATGAGGAAGCGCGCCTTGGTGCGCTTGGCGAGACCGAGCATGTTGAGCGTGCCCATGAAGCTGGTCTTGATCGTCTTGACGGCGTTGTACTGGTAGTGAGGGGGCGAGGCAGGGCAGGCAAGGTGGTAGATCTGGTCGACCTCGATCATGAAGGGCTCGACAACGTCGTGGCGGACCATCTCAAAGTTGGGGTGGCCGACCCAGTGCGACACCGTGGTGCGGCTGCCGGTGAAGAAGTTGTCCAGGACAGTGACCTCGTGGCCGAGGAGCATGAGGCGGTCGACAAGGTGCGAGCCGACAAAGCCAGCACCACCAGTGACCAGGATGCGCTTGCGCTCGGCATCGGGGAGGAGGCGAACGGGGGGGAACTTGGCAAAGGTCGTGTACTGGATCTTGTTGGTCGTCTTGTCGTACACGGACTCGGTGCCGTAGTCTTTGGGCTCGGTGCCGGTCACGTTGGTGGTCTTGCCGCCATCCTTGATAAAGGTGGGGGCCTGGGGTTAGACACGTACGCGACTGCGGATTGGAGCGGGTGGAGGTCACAAACGCCATGGAATAAGGACAGCCGGCAGCACACCAAATGCGGACGCGGCTCAGCCGCTCCACGACTGAATTGACGCGCCAACTGGACTAGCACACTCACGAGGTAGAGGCTGCGGAGAGTGGCAGTGTCGATGCGCGAGTCAAAGCCGTTCTGGTTGTGGCCAACCTCGGTGATGGGGCCCTGGGGTCAGTGCAGTTCATGCGCGCCGCGGGACAGGAGCTCAACGTGGGGAGGCTGAGGAAGGTGTTGATAAGCAGCTGCACCACCGGGATGGCCAGCGCTTCAATCCATCCAGTCACGTCCCCCAGCCTGCCTACAATACGCACCTCGGACGCCATTTTGAGGATTAGAGTAAGAGTATGAGTAAGAGTGAGAGAGAGGAGGATGGAGAAAATGTCTGTCGATCCATCTTGCTAGACCGGGGAGCGACTGACACGCGCAAGGCACATTTCAGGGACGCGGACCGGAAGGGCGCGGGAGCATCCTTCTCCCGATCTTGTCCCGGTCACGTGCGTGAGCCAATGTTAGCGCCGCAGTGTGGCTCCTCCACAGGCTTGGGACCTAAGATTGCAGACAATTATATTCTATCTCGCCTCCTCTAAGCTGCACCCTTCGTACGCGCCCAGGTGCGCACAGACTCCAGCAGTTGCGTAATGGTCGTAACGTCGCCGGCGCGCACCTCGTTCAGGTCGGGGCCGACGCTGTCCACGCCCGCGTCGATAACAATCTCGCCCATGGCTAGCAGACCCTCGACGTTGGGGAGGCCAGTGGCGTCGGGGGCAAAGGCAGACGACGGGACAGGCGGGTTTGGCTCAATGTTTGACAGATGCTTGACGAGGAGGAAGATGACCTCGCCGGAGATGAAGGACGTTGGGAAGTTGGCCGCACGGGGGTACTGCCGTGGCAGCGTCCTGTTGACCCACTGCAGGAGCTCGGTCTGCTCCGCGGTCGGCTCAGGCGCGTAGTACGACTGGACCTGGCGTCAGTTTTGTAAACATGCATCAACTCACACTCGGTCGGGTGCTCGCCTTGGAGGTCGAGGGCCGGCGCAGGTCGCGGCTGGGTCGTGAAGGAGAGTTCTGGTTAGGGGCTACAAGGGTACTGCCGTGGCTGGTCATTCTCCTTCCGCTACCGGTCGTGTCGAGGGACATCTGCGGTCAGTAAAGTTGACAAAGAGGACGCACTAAAACACTGGCGTCACGAGGCGTGAGCTGGTTGACGTTCTCGCGGCGATTCGCCCGCTGGGTCGCGTCGCGTTCGGCCGGGCTGGGAGGGCGGGGCTGGAGAGCCTGCGCCTCTGCCAGAGGGATGGTGGGGATGTTGCAGGAAGAGGTGACCGGCACAGTGTAGTCACGCGCAATGGTCGCCTTCATGAGCGCCTTCATCCATTTGCGCACGGCCGCCTGGTCGGTCGACGAGAAGTAGTGTGGCTTCTCGGAGCTAGGACCAACGAGACCAAAGCCGTAGCTGCCTGGGTTGACATTCTCGTCCACCACGATGCGGTGGCCCTTGAGGTCGATGTGGCCCTTGACGCGGTCCTCACGCTCGCTCTTGAGATAGTACAGGTGGGTGCCCTTGAGGGCAAAGTAGCGCTCCTTCCACGTGCCGTACCTCTCGCCGCGCTTCTTGAGGTAGCCAGACTTGTCGGGCTTGCCGATCTGGCGCATGGCCGCGCCGCCGATGGCAATGCTGGGCCCTCCGCTCGAGGACACCCGCTTCTCAGGACGGTCGGTGGTCATCGTCGTCATCGCGGGCTTGCTGTGCGAGAAGCCCAGGCGTGACGACGGGGCGCGCTCAGATGGGGACTGGCTGCCAGCAGGAGGGGGCTTGCGGTTACGGCCAAAGAAGCTGAGGCGGTCTGTCTTGTCGACGCTGCCCTTGTTGCGCTTGTGACTGAGGGAGCCAGTGGACTCGCGCTTTATCAGACCATCCTTGGATGAGGTGGCAGGCGTGCCCGGCATTGACGACGTCGAACGGGTAGCCGAGTGGCCGTTGACAGGGCGCGCGGCGGTGGTGGACGCAGCCAGCTTGGCAGCCTCGCTCGTCATGATCTCCTCCTTCTCAGCGGCCACCTCTCGTGCAGGCGGGGTCTCGACGACACGCGACTCGTCGATCGACTGGGTCGTAGGAGTGACGCTGACCTTGCGGCCATGCGCCCAAGCGTGGTGCTCATCGACAACTGGGGAGCCGGTGGGCGTGGTCGTGGACGTCGGCACAGTGAATGCGCTCGGCGGCACAGTGGAAGTGCTGTAGTTGCGCGAGCTGTGGTTCGACGTACTGTCTATGACCGGGGTGAGGACATTTTGCGACTGGTTGGACACGGACGACGTGGGCCGGCGCAGCTCATTGATGGCGGAGGCAATGCGAAGCCGCTTGCCCAGCTGGGGAATTTCGAGCTCCTTGAGCAGGTTGGCGTCGAGCTCAAGGAGGACATCGCCAGAAATGTCGTGCTCCGTGAACTTGCCGCATACTACGTCGTCGAAACCACGGCTCTGTGCCCACTGCACGACCTCCTCAACCGTCCAGGTGACTGGCGGCTTGGCTGGCATGCGCGCGGCGGTCGCTGGCGAGACGGCCCCAGAGGAAGGCTGCGCGGGAGAGTTCATGCTGGGCGAGTGCGACATGGTCGCAACAGTCGGGGGGGCGGAGGGGTAAGTGTGGGAAGCCAGGGTCTCTGTGGCCTGGGGAGGTGGCGTGTACGTCGACCCAGCAATGGGGAGGGCAGGCTGCAGCTGTGCAGACTCGTGTGCGCGGGGCGAGGTGCCGAAGGACTGGGTGGGGTGCTGCTGCTGCTGGGACGGAGCCTGCTGAGAGAAGTGCTGCTGCGCCGGCACCTGCGATGCAACTTGAGACTGGGCAGCAAGCGGCGGAGTATTGGAAGGCAGTGGGTGGTGAACAGATGCGGGGGAGTGAGATGGCAAGGATGAAGATCTCGCAGAGGGCGAGGGGATAGGCTCATGAACGGGCGCCTCCAGTGCAGAGTGCTGCGTCGGCGGGGAGGCGACAGACTTTGGCGTCAGAGTCTGTTGGCTGCTCGAGTGTACCATGGACGCAGCCGCGCCTCCGAGGGCACCCGCGCCAAGCACGCCGGCGCCTGTAGCAAGGAGATTGGACGTCGAGTGGTCAGGCGTACGAGCTGGGGGCGTGGACGTGGCAACAGGAGTCTTTGCGTCGTCATCGTGGGTCTGCTGGACTCCAGAAACGTCGGTAGTCTGCAGGTCGGCCATCTGGGTCGGCGGGTACGGGACGTGTGCGGCCATGCCGGCGGTGTACCCGCCCAGCCCGTTTTCGGGTGTCGGGGAAGTCGGGCCAGAGGCGACACCAGGTGGAGGCGGCGGAGCGGCAAAGTCGCTGTGGTCGACCTCGGGAGCTGGAGGGATCTGAGACTGCACTGGGGTCTGGTCGCGGTCGTCCGAGAGGTTGACCTCCTCCATGGCGCCGTCAATAGTGCGTGTCGGACCGTTGCCGTTGGCATTCATCGACAGGCCACGGAATGACCTGGAGCCACGATTCTCGCTGCCGTCCTCGTCCTCGCTCTCGTCCGAGTAGATGAGGTCGGCCACGCCGCCGCTCTCGCGTTGCTGCCTGTCCCGTTCCTCGTTTGCGAGCTTGGCTTGCTGAGCAAGCCGTGCGCGCGCATCCGAGCCAATGCCAATGTCGTCCTCGTCATCATCATCGTCTGCGTCGTCGATCTGCTGGACGCGCTGGACGCCGGGATCCGTAAGGGTGACGCCGCTGACGCCGGGGTCCTTTAATGTGACCCCGCGGGGCGCTGCAGTTTCGCGCTCAGGAGTATCGGACGGCGCGCCGATCGTGTCAATCGCTTCCTGCACTTCCCCGATGGTGTGACCCATGACATTGCTGTTGGCTGCCGTTGCTGCCGCGGTAGTCGACAAGGCAGCTCCACGGGGAGCTCCGGTGGGGTCGAGAAGACTGTTGCGGTCGCGATTCTCGTCTGCGGCGCGGGCAGGAGGGCCCGAAACAAATGGCGATGCGAGACCATTGATACCACTGTGCTGCTCGGGTGCGGTCGGGGGAGGGGTACTGACTGGCACAGGAGGTTGCGGCGAGGGAGGCACGGGAATCGGAGTTGCGTGCTCGTCGACCTCTGGAGCCGCTGCTGGGGTGCTCTGGATCGCGTCACCGGGCATGCCTGGTGTCCCACCCAAGGGGACGGCATTGGGGTCGGACGAGATGTAGGCTTCTGGAAAGAGGCCCTCTTCGCCTTTCGAGTTGCGGCCCTGTGGGTCAGAACAATTCCACACAGCACGCACCTTCCACCAGCCGTCGTTGAAGAGCTCGTCCTTTTCGAGGACCTCGATCTTATCGCCTGCCTGGAACTCGAGCTCGTCGCTGTGCTCTGCCACAAAAGTGTGGATGGCCGTGACGTAAACGGCCATGGCGATGGGGTAGTGGAAAGAGTCGGGTGGTGCGAGACGGCGACGGGAGCCCTCTCGGGCGTGGTATACGATTCAGTAAAGTACGGGGCGAGGGGGTGTGTTGTGGGCGGCGAGAGGAGACGAGACAAACACGAGATGGATGAGATTGTTGGTGGGAGAGAGCAATTGGGTTAAGCTGGCTGTTTGAACCAGGGGGAGGCACTAGGCAACTGCCCAAACAGGCAGGTGATGGCTGGCCGGGGGAGGTGTACCAGCGGGTGTGCTGTTTTGGATCTCGAGAGGGGTTGAGGACGACAGGAGAGTGGAAAAAAGACAAGTGGTCGCGATAAGACGAGATGCGCACGCTACCACAAACGTCGTCGTCGCCATGCCCAAGGTCGTCTATGCGGTCATTGGGCGGGCGTCATGCAGCCCTGCGTGTCAGATTGACGCCCACGTGGCCTGTCCCTGGCATCCACCTTCCCCGCAACATGAATTGAACATGCCATCTGCCACGTTCAACACGCTCGTGGTCAACGTTCCAAACAATCTCGCGTCTGCACTCCTCCCACTTCACCATGACCGTCACCAAAGGTGTCATCCTCGTCGGCGGCCCGTCAAAGGGCACGCGCATGCGTCCGCTGACCCTCGACTGTGTGTAACCCGGCGTCCAACTTTCTGACAGCAGGCCCAAAGCCGCTCCTCCCTATCGGCGGCAAGGTAGACCCCTCTGCGACGCATCTAACCCCAGCCCATGGCCTGGCACCCGCTGCACGCGCTCGCGCAGGTCCCCGGCCTCACCGAGGTGATCATGATCGGCTTCTACGAGGACAGCGTCATGGCGCCGTTCGTCAAGAGCTCGCAGCGCGAGTTCCCAAACGTCCGCATCAGCTATCTGAGAGAGTATCGGTCGCTGGGCACCGCGGGTGGTCTCTACCACTGTGAGCAACCAGCTTGGACGCGCTGACGCAGTCCGCGACGCGATCCTCCGCGCGCCCGTCCCGGATCACATCTTTATCTGCAACATTGACATTTGCTCGTCCTTCCCCCTCGGCGAGATGCTGCGCGTGCACAACCAGCACCGCGGCGTAGGCACCATCCTCGGCGTGCCCGTCAAGAAGGAGACGGCGACGCGCTACGGCTGCATCGTCTACGACCCCGAGACGAGCCAGGTCCTGCACTATGTCGAAAAGCCCGAGAGCTGGATCTCCAACACGGTCAACGGCGGCATCTACCGTGAGCTCTACTAGGATTTGCGCTGAGACAGTGTTCGACAAGGCCGTGTTTGACGAGATCAAGGTCGCAATGGACGAGAAGACGGCCTGTGCATCGTGTGTGATTTGTCATTCTCGCTGACAGCAGCTCCAACCCGCTCGTCGACTCGGACGAGTCGCTCCAGCTCGAGCAGGACGTGATTGCGCCGCTCGCCGCCGCGCGCAAAATGTACGTGCATGAGACCAAGGATTTCTGGCGGCAAATCAAGACGGCCGCGTCGGCCGTCTCGGCCTCGTCCCTCTACCTGTCGCGGTTCGCAAAGGAGCGTCCCGAGCTGCTCGCCAAGCCCGCCGCGAACATTATCGCGCCGGCCTACGTCGACCCCACGGCGCGCATTGACCCAGGCGCAAAGGTCGGCCCGAATGTCGCGATCGGCCCCGGCGTTGTTGTCGAGGACGGCGCGCGCGTCACGAACGCCATCATCCTCGAGGGCAGCACGGTCGACAAGCATGCCGTGGTGGTCAACTCGATCGTCGGCTCCAACTCGCGCCTCGGCCAGTGGGCGCGCGTCGACGGCGAGCCAGAGCCGGATACCGAGAAAAAGGGCTGGATCAGCGTCAGCGTCCTCGCGAGCGAAGTCAACCTCGCCCCAGAGACGCACGTGCGGTCCTGTATTGTCTTGCCCAACGTGAGTAGGGGATAGACCTAGCTGACAGCAGAAATACCTCACGAAAAGCGCGTCCAACCAGGTCCTCCTCTAGCATCTATAGAGCTCATGCATATGTAGGGTATCGTACAGATCGCCGAGGTCGCAGGTCTAGTCTGCAGGCTGCTTCCTACACTAGGTCACATCTCCAACAACCTGTTGTCAGTCCCGTCAGACACACACGCACGTATCAATCGCCGCCCCCAGGTCGTCGCTGCACGCATACAGCACCGAGTCGACAATCTCCTCGTCGAGATCAGGGAACATTTGTTGCAGCGTAAGCACATTCGCCGCGCGCGCCTGCTCGCGGACATAGTCGTCGTGGCTCGCCTCGAGCGTATTCTGCATCTGCTGCTGCTCGGCGTAGTGGTCATAGTACACCGGCGGCTGGGGGAGGTGTGCGTGTCCTTCCGGCGTGGGCTCGCGCGTGACACTATCGTTAGTCTTGGTTCATACTGGACTTACCCCTCTGACGGCGCCGGGGTCTGCTGCGAGATGCCCAGCTGCGCCAAGAGCCGACTCGGGGTGCTCTCGTGCTCGTGGTCGCGGCTGCCACCCGGGCGCCAGGATTCCACCACGTCCTCGTCTCCGCTCTCGCTGCCGTCTGCAGGCTGCATGTTGTCCAGAATCCGCGTAATCGCCGTCAGCGGACGGGACATGACGTCCTTGGCCGCCTCGCCCGTACGGTGGAAGAAGCGCTTGGTGCCGTCCAGCGCCGCGGCCGTAGCGGGCAGCGCGAGCGGGCGTGCGGGCTCTTCGCCTGGAGAGGTCGCAAAGGGCGACATGTCTGCTGGCAGCTTGCTTCGCGCCCGTGGACTTGAGGGCGATACGGGGAGCGCCTGGATCGCCTTTTCGACGTTGTGCTCAAACTCTTCCTGCGTAATGTTTGACAGACTCGAGGCGTCCATCGTTTCGATAAAGGCGATCGCGCCTTGCAGGGATGAGAGGTAGTAGCCCGCCTCGCCTGTGAGCTTGTCCGGATTGCGGAAGCGGTTGATATACCTGGTATGAGCCCGCAGCTCACACAGGGCAGCTCCTGCCCGACTTACTCCACATTCGAGAGCATGTTCTCTGGATTTGCCCGCAGCACCACAAAGATGAGTATCGGCACAAACGCGTCCGCGCCGGCCGAGTTGCCCATCGTGTGCCGGATCAGGCCAAAGATGACCTTGCACGAGTTGAGGATGCAGATCATCTTGTCTCGTGGCGCCTTGTAGTGGTTGATTTTGAGGAGTTCTGCGGTCAGCTTGATCCGGGCAGCACTCACCTTGTTCAGCAAAGCCGAGGAAACCCTGCGCAGCCTCGCCTGCAGGTACGTCGAGGTGTCTCTCCTGGACCCACGAGAACAGCCTCACTCGTTGAGCAAAGACGGCATCCCTCTCCAGGTCGTCCGTCGTAATGGTCGCCCCATCGTGCAGTTGCGGCGTGTAGGTATACGGGTACAGCCGGTTCATGACGAGCTTCTCCATCGCCTCGAGCGCATTGTCAAACTCGGCGTCCGACTGCGACTTCCACGGCTCGACCGCGCGCATCTTGTCTGAAATAAACTGGTGTCAGCCCAGCCTCCCATGATCTTACAGAGAGGAAATCGCGTATGAGCTTGATCTGCTCGCTGACCATGAACGGCTTCTTGGCAAAGTTGGTCAGGAAACTGGGTCAGCAATGTCACCTCAAGACGTACCTCTTGAGAAACCGCGCCACGGGCTCGGCAGGCTTGCTTCGCAGATCGCGCAGGAAGCCGGCAAAGTTGAACGGCGCCTCCTCGGTCGAGGCAGTCGAGTCGCCTCGTCGCGGCCGGCGTGGCGTGTCCATGCTCCCCCGATCCTCACTGCGCTCACCCCGTCCACTCTCACTGGAGATTCTAGGTCGCTCAGTCGACGTCCTAGGCGATTGTTGGCTCGCACTGGGCGTGTCCAACGACGTCCTGGTGCGCTCAGGCGACCGCGTCTTCTTCGGCTTGGCCTTGGCGGGCGCCGGCGCGGGCGTGGCGAACGGGTCAAACTCTGCCAGTTCTGGCCTCGCGCGCAGACTCGTGTTGCGCTGCATCCCGCCGGTATTCGGCGCCGTGCCGGGTGTCATGCCCGGTGTGGGCGCCAGGTCGGGCGTCGCGGCCACGGGCTTGCTTGGCGCCAGGGGCGTCACGGCGCGGTGTGGAGCTGGAGTGGTTAACGGTAGTGCGGACTCTGCTTGTGTCGGTTGGAGAAGGGTGGGTGGCCTTGGCGCCAGCGGCGTCGCAGAGGTGTCTATTGAGAGTGTTGGGACTTGAGGGCTCGACTGCTTAGTGGGCGATGAGCTTGAGCCCGCGGCCGGGGGCGAGCTTGCGCGCCGCGGGGCAGGTGTTTCTGGTACAGATGCAGCGGTCGAGGACGATGCTGCTGCGTGCGAGGTCGATGGTGTTGCACTCTCCGAATCCGGACGGTCCTGCGATGGCGAGCTCGCCTCCACGCCCCCACGCTCGGGCCCAGTGGCCTGTGGAGTTGACGGGGTGACGTCCTCCCCCTCTGCCGAGCTCATCGCCTTGCCTCCTGCTGCTGGTCGGTCGTCCTCTGCCATGGCACTCGAAGGTGAGATGGGTTGTTGATGTGCGTGTCGCACGTCTGGACCAGATTGGGCCCCGCGTCCGGTGCCCGGTCAGCGACCGAAGTCCGCGCTTAGTTCCGCCTCCCACATGATTTGGTGGGACGATCGAAATCGTAGGGGCTGCTGACGACAATCGCCACCAAGGGAGTGCTATGGATAGCACGGGTGGCAAGAGTCTATTGAAGAGAGGTCACGCTCTCTCACATGCAGAGGCGTCATGAAACCTGGCCCGCTCACACTCGTCACTCATAACATCGGCCGCGACACGCGGTCAGGGGGCTATCGTGTAACAGCTAGGACTCTGGTATCATCGAGGCCCGCCGTCAAGCGATACGTCAGGTGGGAACGGGGTGCAGTACAAGCAGAAGGATGGGATGAAGAGAAGAGACGCGGTACACCTGTCTAGAGGACGACACACTTGCGCTGCGGCTTGGTCGGCTGCTTGAGCGCGGCCTTCGTGGCGGTCTGGAAGACCTCGCGAACACCCTCTCCGTTCTTGGCCGAGCACTCGACGAACGCCCGGGCACCAATCTTCTGTGCGACGGCGGAGCCCTCCTGCTTGGATACAGGGCGCTGGTTCATGCGCGCGAGGTCCTGGTTCGTCTTGGGGTCGTCGCGCAGGTCCTTCTTGCACGCCACCAGGATGATGGGGAGGTTCTGGCAAAAGTGCTTGACCTCGGAGATCCACTGGTGGTTAGTGAGGTAGACGGGAGAAGCTTGCCTTTTCTTGGACGTTGTCAAGCGAGTCGGGCGAGTCGACGGCGTAGCAGATGAGGATAACGTGCGAGTCGGGGTACGAAAGGGGACGCAGGCGGCTGGTTGTGAGTGGGCGCTCAGAATACAAAACCTACTCGTAGTCCTCCTGGCCGGCGGTATCCCAGAGGGCCAGCTCGACCTTCTTGCCGTCGACCTCGACATCCGCGACATAGTTTTCGAAAACAGTCGGGACGTAAACCTGTGCATGTCAGCGGGGAACGGATTGGGTCCTAGCGGGCGCACGCACCTCGGGGAACATGCCCTTGGAAAAGACGATGAGGCTGCATGTCAGTGGGAGATGCTCGCACGCGCCGAGCGGCGATAGGCACAGGATGCCACGCCGACGCGCATGGGGATGCGCGCAGTTGAGCAAACTTACAGACACGTCTTGCCGCACGCGCCGTCGCCTGGGGATTGTCAGCATCGCGTAGGGGATGAGATGGGAATGGGAGGAGGTAGGTATCAACTGAAGGGGGTGGCGCGAGACGCGTAGCGGACTGGCCGCTGATGGAGGGCACGAGACACATGCAACCAATACGCACCTACGATGACGAGCTTGCGCCTGATCTCGCCGGACATGGTGTAGTAGTCGTTGGGGTGGAGATGGGAGGGGTGGAAGAGAGGTTGATGGATGGCAAAAGGAGCGAGTGGTGGGTGTGTGACTGGACGGGGAGACGATGGTCGCTGGCTGGCTCTGGCGCGTGTCGCCCTGGCAAAGCACTGCCCCGTAAAGTGGGGGGACCGGCCGAAGTCTGCAGCCCACGCGAGCCCTCTGTGGGGTCCGTGGCCCCGGCATTTCCGCCGGTGCGCGTGTGTGGCACTTGGTTCAGCCAGAGACACCTATCCTCCCGCAGTACTCGCATCTACTACATATAGACAACACAACGTCTTTCAGGCGACGTCTTCAAGCGCCTTCAGGCGCGCCGATCACCACTCCTTGCCCAGCTTGAACGCTGCCGTCAGCCAGACCACGCACCCACTCACTCCACTCAAAGTCGTCAAGCCACCGGTTCCCGTCGTCGTCCATGATCCGCGTCTTGACGCTGTAGGTACCAGTGCGCGCGAGCATGCCAGACGGAGACTCTTCAGAAGCAAACTGCCGTCAGCGGCGTCCAGGGCACACGCACAATCTTGACATGCGGCGTCGGCTGAGGGCCATACTGCTGTCAGCACGGATCGGCACAGGGACCTACACTGCCGAGCATAGCCTCAGTCTTGTCCACTTGCTGTCAGTTACACCGGTGCCAGGGCCTACCAGTCATGCCAGAGCGCTTGACCACCTGCAGGAACCGCAGACCAGAGGCAATTTCGTTCTCGACCCTGGAGTCAGAGGAGAGTGCGTTAGACCTACACAAAGGTGATGCCGACGCTGTACTCGACGCCCTCCTTGATCGTGACTGCCGTCAGCTCAGTGTTTGCCACCGACGCACTGGGCTCCTTCTTCAGTTTGGCCAGCTGCTCCTTTGGCAGGGTGAGGTCAATCACGACGTCACCAGCTGGGCGGCTGGCAGACCGCAGGAAGATGGACTTGGGAATGACCTTTTTGGCGCCGCCAGAGCCTACGGTGCCAGTGAGACCGAGCGACGCTTTCCATCGCTGGAGAGACTCGTCCTCCTGCCGTCAGTGGGGCTTCATGCGCAGCTCACCTGGTCCAGGGCAGCGAGCTCTGCGACGGTCTTGGCTTGGCCCAGCTACAGATTAGCCGACTCCCTGGGAGGCGCACCTTGTAGCCCTCGGTCTGGGATGGGACGAGCTCGTCTTCCTGCTGTTAGCCAGTGACGTTCACCAAACCATACGTGGTGCGGGGCAGACATGTTGCGTTCTCGTAGAGTGATTGGAGGTGCAAGATCAGAACGATCAGTGACATGGAACGAGACCTCCACCCGACGCGTCAATGCACGCGCCTCCTCGCGTGCTTATCCGGGGGGATCACCTGTATTCCGACACCTCTACACGTCGAGATGACCTCCGTCATGGCCACTTCAACCACTGCCGACCTCCCGCCTATCGAGCTGCGAAATGGCGAGCTTGGGTGAGTACAAGCGGAGCGCATGCAGCTAACCTCAGTCGCGATCCTGGATGTAAAGGGCAAGGTGGCCTGCAGCAAAGGCCGCAGCTAACGGCAGTCCCTCATCCAACGGTCGTACCGCGACGACGTTCCGCCGTCATGTGTCGACCGGTTTCTGCCGCTGATCCTGGATATGGAGGAGGAGAACATTCCTGTGCAGCCATGCTTCACCGACGAGGGCATCAACTACATGCACATACGGCATAACAACCTCTACCGTGCGTCTTCCGGGAGCTCGGCTGATATCAGTTCTCGCTCTGTCGAAGCGCAACTCGAATGCGGCCGAGATCATCCTCTACCTGCACAAACTCGTCTCCGTTCTCACAGAGTACTTTAAGGAAGTCGAGGAGGAGTCGATCCGCGACAACTTTGTCATCATCTATGAGCTGCTCGACGAGATGATGGACTTTGGACACCCGCAGACGACCGAGAGCAAGATTCTGCAAGAATACATTACCCAAGAGTCGCACAAGCTCGAGGTGCAGGTCCGTCCTCCGATGGCTGTCACGAATGCGGTTTCATGGCGATCAGAGGGCATCCGATACCGGAAGAACGAAGTGTTCCTGGACGTTGTCGAGAGCGTCAACATGCTCGTCAACGCGCAGGGCAATGTTGTGCGGTCCGAGATCCTCGGTGCGGTCAAGATGAAGTGCTACCTGTCGGGCATGCCCGAGTTGAGGCTGGGTCTGAACGACAAGGTCATGTTCGAGACCACTGGGAGGGGTGAGTTTAGCCTGGGGTAATGCTGACACCAGCCGCACGAGGCAAGTCGATCGAGATGGAGGACGTAAAGTTCCACCAGTGTGTCCGCCTGTCGCGGTTTGAGAACGACCGCACGATCTCGTTCATCCCGCCGGACGGCGAGTTTGAGCTCATGAGCTACCGACTGAGCACGCCGGTCAAGCCGCTCATCTGGGCCGAGGCGAGCATCGAGTCCTACCGTGGCTCGCGGGTGGAGTACATGGTCAAGGTTCGAGGACAGTTCAAGCGTCGCAGCACGGCAAACAATGTCGAGATCTACGTGCCAGTACCAGAGGACGCGGACAGCCCCAAGTTCCGCGCGGCCTCTGGGTCCGTTGTGTACATGCCGGAGAAGAGCGCGTTCTGCTGGAAGCTGAAGCAATTGGTGGGTAGCAGCTGGCGCTGCGCTAACCACAGGGCGGCAGCAAGGAGTACCTGATGCGTGCCCATTTTGGCCTGCCAAGCGTCAAGGGCGAGGAGGTCGACAAGCGCGTGCCGATTTCTGTCAAGTTGGTGCACCCACCCGCACGACTGACGCTAGATTTGAGCTGCCCTACTTTACCATATCGGGCATCCAGGTCCGCTACTTGAAGATTGTGGAAAAGAGCAACTACCAGGTGGGTAGCTTGAAGAACCTTCTGACGCCAGGCCCTCCCATGGGTACGATACATTACGCAGTCGGGCAGCGACTATGTTCTCCGCACAGTACGTGATGTGTGATAATCCCCTGACGGCAGCTACGCGACGCAAAGCAGAGCTCCATCATCGCGCCTCTCTAGACTGGCGGGAGGCCTTGTAATTGCCCGGTGTAACTGCCCCGCAGGGCTCCAGATATGTAGACAGATACCACGTCAGCTGTGGCGCGCGAAGCCGCCACGAGGTGGTCGAGGTGGAGCATGTCGCGGAGATAGCCTACATGGCGAGGCACGCCGCCAGAAGCCAAGAGCCGCGGCGAGCTTTCTGGGTCGGAGCTTGAGATTGTCCAACATGGGCCAGCGTTCCTCGAGCGGCAGGCTGATTTGGCGGCCTGGGAGGACCCTCCTGGGAGGCTTGGCGGACACCTCGTGGGCCATTGTGGACCCATGTGATGCTCTGCCTTGGCACGGTGATAGCGCTCTTGGCAAATGAGAGTCGGGCATTAACGACGGAGAGCTCTTGTTCCCTTCTGCGTGCATACAGCAGAACACCAACGCTGAACGTTGATGCGTGCATGCTCGTCGACGGTGGTGTCGAGCTGCACATTTTCTGGTCGTAACGCGGACTGATCCGATCCGCCTCGGCCGCTCACGTGAATACCCTAATCGCGTTAAGCGCGGTCCCAACGAAACCTGCCAAGCCAGAGCAAAGCGCTATCACGAGCCCCACGGCTCAATCTCACCCAGATCGTTCGCTAAGGCGACCGTTCCACTACTGCCAAGACCAACGGCCGCCCTCTGCACTCGGCACGAATGGACGGCGCCGTGTGCTACATGAAGTCGCACCGTCTTGGCAGCGGGCTCCAAAGTGGGGCCGCACAGTCTCTCACCAGCGATTGCCGAGACATATAAGAGTCCACTGACGGCACTGACTCTGCAACCCAGCAAGATGGCGAACAACCAGGACACGCTGCAAGACTTTACGACGACGCCGGCACCCGCCGTGCACAAGGGCTACAGTGATGAGAAGAAGGAGCAATTTGACGATGGTCTCGTTCCAGTCGTGACTGTCGGCGCCGCTCACGGCCACGACGACCGCCGGCCCGAGCTCATCCCTTCGGCAGAGGACATGAAGACTCTCCGCAGAGTCCCCGCAGGCATGCCGTGAGTTTTCCAGCGGTGCGGGCTGACAATAGCTTTGTGGCAATCCTCATGTGCCTCATCGAATTCTCGGAGCGTGCTTCATACTATGGCTCGTCCGGTCCCTTCAACAACTTTATCAACAACAAGCTCCCGGCTGGTGGCCCCGGCACCGGTGCCGTCGCGCCCGGCGAGGCCGGCGCGAACCAGTCGGCTGGTGCGCTTGGTCTGGGCTCTGCCACGACCTCGGCCTTGACCAAAATGTTCACCTTCCTGGCATACGTTATTCCTATCTGGGGTGGTATTATCGCCGACAACCGCTGGGGTCGCTTCAAGACCATCTGCGTGGGCACGGCCGTCGGCGCGATCGCGCACGTTATTCTCGTTATCCCCGCTATCCCGTCTGTCATTGCCAAGCCCAAGGCCTCGCTCGGTACCTTCATTATTTCGATTCTTATTCTCGCTTTCGCTGCCGGCTTCATCAAGCCCTCCCTGGGTCCGCTCCTCTGTGACCAGTCGCCCGTCAAGGAGCCGACCATCAAGATCATGAAGAATGGCGAGCGCGTCATCATCGACCCCGAGGAGACCGTCAAGCGCTACCTTTTGATCTTTTATGGGTGCATCAACGTCGGTGCGCTCTTCACGATTGCGACGCAGTACTCGGCCCGTCTCGTCGGCTTCTGGCTTGCATACCTGCTCCCAGGTATCCTCTACATGCTCATGCCGATCGTGCTTGTCTGGGCCTCCCCGCGTCTTATCAAGCTCCCCCCGCAGGGCTCCGTCCTCCCGGACGTCTGGCGCGTTATCCGCACCTGCTGCCGCCACGGCGGCTGGAAGCGGATTGGCCGCGGCGGCGACGCCTGGTGGGACAAGGCCAAGCCCTCTACTGCCATGGAGCTCAACGGCGGCATCCCCGACGAGACCATCCACTGGGACGACCAGTTTGTTGAGGAGATCCGCCAGACCATGAGCGCCTGCGCCGTCTTCCTCCTCATCCCCATCTTTGTGCTCGGCAACGGTGGTATCGGCAACGCGCAGAACGACATGTCGGTCGCGATGACTCTGAACGGTGTGCCGAATGACCTGATCTCCAACTTCAACTCGGCCGGTGAGTACCGCCTCTGTATCTTCACTGACTCCAGCCATCATTGTCTTCACCCCAATTATCACCTACGGCTTCTACCCCCTCATGGCCAAGATGGGCCTGCCCGTCGCGCCAATGTGGCGCATGTGCATCGGCTTCCTCTTGTGTTCCATCGGCGACGTCTTCGCCGCTGTTGTCCAGTACCGCATCTACGCCACCTCGCCCTGCTTCAAGTACGCCTCGCACTGCGACCTCGGCGTGTCCCCCGTCTCGCTCTGGTGGCAGGTGCCCCAGATCTTCTTCCCAGCCATCGGCGAGCTGTTTGTCAACGTCACCTCGTACGAGCTGGCCTACACCCGCTCGCCGCCCCGGATGAAGAACTTTGTCTACGCCCTCGCGCTCTTCAACTCTGCCATCGGCGCTGCTATTTCCATGGCCCTCGCCGGCGTCGTCCAGGACCCCAACCTCCACATCACCTGGGTCGTGCTTGCCTGCTTGACCTTTGCGTGCGCCTGGGTCTTCCCGACCTACTTCCGCCACCTCAACCGCTTCGACTTTGAGTGGTCTGCCGAGGAGCGCAACGCCATCAACTCGCAAAAGATCCGCAACCGCGATGTCGAGCAGAAGATTACCGACGAGGACAGGTACTAGGGTGTGGGTTTTGCAGTAGGGCAGGAATGCATAGTAGTTGGTAGTCTCAAACCGGGAGGAATACATCAGGAGAGAACTGTCTAAACTAGTCGTGGAGATAAAAGTGGAAACATGTCTGCTAAACTGTGTCAGGCCAGCGTGCTAAGCTGACGAGACCCAAAGTAGCAGCGATTAGAGCTGCAAACACGGTGGTACGAGCGTCACGATCACTGGACCTCGCCTAAGGCTGGCTGCATCGTGGCGGTGCGCTGTTGCCCCGTGAAGTGCGGCCAGAGCCATGTCCCGAAGGTACGGTTCTGATCCGCCGAGCGAGCTCGGACTGAGGCCGAGGAAGCTCTGTGTGTGGCGGAGCGGCCTGCGCAGCCGCTGGCGGCGGAGAAATAGCTGCTCTAGCCGCCTGGCGTGCGAGAGCCTCCGGGCTCGGCGGACGCGACACGATTTGTGCTCGGCAGCAGCGGCAAGAGCACGTCTCGGGCTCAGGCTCAGCAAGGTCGAGCTGCCTCAAGCGCCGCCCGACAGCCAGTGCTCGCGATCGCGCCGCCGCGCGCTGCGCAGCCTGGAGCGCCGCGAGACGCCGTCTGTCCCGCGCTAACGCGGAGATCTTGGCGACGTGCGCGGCGGCAAAGTCGTTGATGCTCGAGATACTGCGTGCGCGCCAGGCTTCGAGATTGTCGAATAAGGCCGAGACCATGTAGCTCCCGATTGCGGTGTCGGGGTGCGCGGGCCGCTTTCTCTGCGGTGGTCGACTCTGGGTCCGCGGGGGCGTGCGCGGCGTGTCGGTGAGGTGTCGAGGCGCTGGGTTGCTGTGGCTGCGCGCTCGGCGCCTCGGGGTGGACTGCCATGACTCGTCCGGCGCGGTTGCCTGCACCGTCACCGGGGTTTGATTGGGTTCAGAGGATGGATGGCAGTCTCGCTCCGCAGAACGAGCGATGCTGGAGGTTGGCTGGGAAATCATCGTGAATGGTGAGGAGGATAGTATCTCCACTGGCCACAGATTATATACCACCCCGCACACACTATCGCTGTCGCACGATACGCGTCGAGACGAATATGGCAAAAGCAGCCACCGCACGCGTTGACGTGGAAGTTGGGCATGCCGCAAGTCGAGATCGACGCATTGCCACATGCGGCCTGTGCAGTCTGTAAGTGTCAGTCCGTCAGAACAGCCGTGTGTCGGATGCAGCTCGCACCGAATGCACCAGAACGGCCCGGAGCAGCAATTAGCTTGTCACGTCAGACACACCCCCATGTCGACTCTTTACTCACCGTGCGCGGGCACCGCAGCCGACGCCGTCAACCTCGGCGGTGAGCCACCGTCTATCGTCGCTTACTCAGGCATCTGTCTAGCCGTGTCTGTCGACGGCATTAGGGTATGCCGATACTGCCGCCGCCGCATGTAGTTGATACACTTGAGCGTGTGTGCATGTGCTTGCATTCGATGGAAGTTCGCATCGAGTATGGCTGGTGAGTCACGTGACTGGGTCACGTGCAAATTGGCGTGACCACTAACCCCACCCTCCTTGACGCCGTCTTCCACCAGTTCGCGCGACACCTCTGCCTCCGCCCCCCGCACCGCTAACAGTACATTATGATACACTACTTCTTCCTCCCCTTACGGTCCTTGCGGCCGTCGCTGCCGCTCAGGCCCAGTTTTTGGACACATTCGGGACAAAACCATGTCTCCGGCAGACTTCCGCTAATGTTGACGCATTTTACGTGGAACTGGCGTCAGAAACACGCGCAGGACGCGTACGTACCCATTCATAGGCGCAGTTGTCGTTATCGCACCCAATCATCTGAATGTGTCAGCGGAGTCGTGAAGATGTTGATGTAGATGTAGAGGACGGAAGATTGGGAAGAGGGTGTCCGCAAATTGGCCGATAAACTCACCTCGCCGTAGCTCTTCTGCTGGCAGAAACAGTAGAGAGCGTCATCGGGTTCGACGTCGCCGTCGCCGACGTCCATCTCGCCGTCTGCGTCTTGATCGCTCATGGCCATCGATTGGTCGCGTGTCGATCGACCGCCGCGGTGGGAGTTTGTGCGACCCAGTGACCCCGCCCTCGGCGCTGGTGGTGGCGGCATGCTGCCTGCTGGACTGTGACCGCCGGCTAAAGCACCCAGACTGCTGCCTGCTGAGATGGCCGCAGCGAGAGGAAGCGTCGGCTTGGCGCTTCTCCTCTTGGTTCCGCTGCCGAGTCCACCTGGCGGCAGGAGTACGTCCGCGTTCCCGAGGTCGCCGAGCTTCACTTCCCCATCCAGCTCGTCAATGTCGACGCCGCCGACACGCTTCCACTCCGTCTTGGCTCGTTCTCTTGCTCGCCCGACGATCCGCTCCAGCCTTTCTCCCAGCTTGATCTTCTCGTCCTGCAGCACGTCGATCTTCTGCCACTCGCTCTGGATCTTGGCAACAAGCTGTGCGTCCTTTGTTGACAGGTGTGACGTGGGTATCGGTGCGCCAGCGGGCATGGGAAGCGGGAATGATCCGGCCACAGGAGGGGTCGACGCGTTCAGGTTCTTGACCGATTTCGTCAGACCGTAGTGTCGTTGATTGATGCGGTTCATCAGACCTGATGTCAGCTCCGAGAGTATCATTTCAGCTCACTCGCAATGCGCTCGTCCTTCTCGCGAATCTCTTGCAGAAGAAAGGTAACTTCGCCCGGTAGGTTGTCGAGGCCTGCCGTCAGATTGTCCCGGCGATGAGCACCCATACTCACTCTGGATCAGCTCTGCGGCCGCTGCCGCCGCCTCCTCTGCGTTGAAGTGCGGGTGCACGTTGAGCTGGACGGCTGCGGCCATGGTGATAGTGTTGTTGATAACGACTCTGTTCAACATGAGTTCCTTGAGTTGGGTGGCAAATAATTTAGGCGCGCTAAATTAGGCGTGGAAACCATGTTTTACGTTATCCGTCGTTGCCAGTGTGTAGTCTGTCTCCCTTCCCTCCTTGTATATCCCATCGTTGCTTTCATTAACGCGAACTTCGTGCACGCTAATAGGTGACCGTCCTCACTCCAGCATGGTCGTCGACAGCGCAAGGACGTTTCCCCGCACCTGGGCGAGTGTGACCCGTTGACCCCAGCTTTATACAACGCTTCATGCCGTTGTCAACTCTCTCATTATCAGGAGCCTTTCAACGGTCGTTCTAAGCTTCTAGCTTCCCTTCATGTGGCAATGCTGTCTCTAATAAGCAGCTTACGACTGATACCATGCTGCGCTTTCATGCAGCTACTGAAGCCTCCCTTGGCCTCTCCGACCGGCCGCACGTACCGGCAGCACCGCTGCTAAGGCAGATGAACTGCCAATGCTCCACCGACCGGCTTCGGGAAGCTTGGTCTGTTTCTCCGCTAGGCAGTTCACCTGCCTATGGTTCTGACGTCCGGCAGTGCAAGGTTCAACTTGGTTTCTCCACAGAGCTGCTCACCTCGCAGTCTTCGTCCAACCGATTGCAAGACGTTGCTCCGCCCGCCGATCTTCTCGCTCGCTATGCGTGTTTCATAGTTTCTCCGCAAGGCTGCTCACCTGCCAAACTTTCACCGGCTGGCCTTGCGAGCTGCGTACCGTTTCTCCGCAAGACAGGTCACCTGCCATGGCCGGGCGTCCGGCCTAACCTCGTAATCCTCCCTTTCTCCGCAAGGCTGTTCCCCTGCCACTCTTCTTCCGACCGGCCGTGCGAGATGCACAGCGTTACTCCGCATTTCGCCCGCCGATCTTCTTCTGCTGGCTACGCGCTGCTGCATCATTTCTCCGCAAGGCAGTTCGCATGCCAACCTTCGAGCTGCAAGCGCTCCGCAAGGAGTGCGCCCTTGATCTTCTTCCGGCGGACTTGCGATTGCACAGCATTTCTCCACAAGGCCGATCCATCTCCCAATCTTCTTCCGATCGGCCCAGGGAGCAGCACATCGTTCTCTGCAGGACCGTTCGCACCTTCGGCTAAGTCGCACTTCTTCCGCCGTTTTCTCGAGCAAAGCAGCTCACCCGCCAGACATCACTGCGCCTTATGGCAGTGTTCTTCCGGCCCAGTCGCGCAAGGCAGCTCACTGCGATGCGTCGTAGCTTACGACAGTGTTCTTCCGTCGCTGCTCGGGAATGGCAGCCCACCTGCCATTACATCGCAACTTCCGCTGTAGCGCAACTTCCGGTACAGCGCAACTTCTGGTACTGTTCTTCCGCGCTTTCTCCAGAATGGCAGCTCACCTGCCAGTGCAGCGCAACTTCCGGTATGTTCTTCCGTCGCTTTCTCGGTAATGGCAGCTGAGCTGCCATTACAACGCAACTTCCGCTGCACAGTTTGTCCGCCGCTTTCTCGGGGATGGCAGCTCACCTGCCTTCACGACGCAACTTCCGCTACAGCGCAACTTCCGGTACTGTACTTCCGTCGCTCTCTTGGGAATGGCAGCCCATCTACAACGCAACTTCCGCTTCCAGTTCTTCCGCCGCTTTCTCGGCAATGGCAGCTCACCGGCCATTCGATCGCATCTTCTGTTACAGTTCTTCGGCCGCTTTCGTGGGTAAGGCAGCTCACTTGCCATCACGTCGCATCTTCCGCTCGCAACTTCCGCTGCAGTTCTTCCGACACTTTCACGGGAGCGGCAGGTCTGCCGAGCAACATCGCACCTTGCGCCGATGTGTTCTTCCGATGCAGCTCACCTGCATACATGATCGCATCTTCCGACATTTCGCGTGAATGGTAGCTCACCTGCCTATACATCGCACCTTACGACATTGTTCTTCCGACGCTCTCGCGAGTGAGGCAGTTCACCTGCCGCACATCGCATCTTCCACTAAGACAGCGTTCTTCCGACGCTCCTCGGGCACGGCAGGTCACCTGCCATACATCGTCGCATCTCACGACAGGTTCTTCCGTCGCTTTCTCGGGGATGGCAGCCCACCTGCCATTACAGCGCAACTTCCGGTGCGTTCTTCCGCGCTTTTCGGGAATGCCAGCTTACCTGCCGTTACAACGCAACTTCCGTTACTGTTCTTCCGCCGCTTTCTCTGCTCACCCGCCATTTCGCGTCATCCGCGACAGCTTCCGTCCCTTTCTCGGGCACGGTAGCCATTGCATCTTCTGCTCTCGCAACGTCCTTGCGACGCTCGCTCGGGCAAGACAGCTCACCTGGCGTTGCGCGCTTCTTCTGACGAAATACACTTCTTCCGCCGCTTTCACAAGGCAGCCTCACCTGCCCATATGTGCATCTTACGACAGTGTGCTTCCGTCGCTTTCTCAGAAATGGCAGCCGAGCTGCCATTGCAGCGCAACTTCTGGTATGTTCGTCCGCGCTTTCTCGCGCATTGCAGCACACATCGCTTCCTCCCACATCTCTTCTCCCGGCAGACGCTGCGGAAGTTGTGCGACGGGGCTGTTAGACCGCTGGTCTTCTTTCGAATGGGTCTTCTTCCGCCGGGGTCTTCTTCCGCCGGGGTCTTCTTCCGCCGGGGTCTTCTCCCGTCCTGGTCTTCTCCCGTCCTGGTCTTCTCCCGTCCTGGTCTTCTCCCGTCCTGGTCTTCTCCCGTCCTGGTCTTCTCCCGTCCTGGTCTTCTCCCGTACTGGTCTTCTCCCGTCCTGGTCTTCTCCCGTACTGGTCTTCTTCCGACCGGCCCAGTGGATAGCGGAGGTCGTGCTCGATGGCAGTTCACCTGCCATGCAGCGGGACTGCGACGTTCCACGCTTCTCCAACGCGCTCTTCTTCCGCCCAGCCACAATGGCCATCCTCGAAGGTACATCTTCCGGCCAGGAGCGCCCCCTGCCTACGACGGCCCTCTCCATATCCCGCTACTCTCGCCCACTGAGCGCGTAGTAGCACAAGATTCGTGGCAACGCAAGGCCCGCGAGCAATATGAGAACATCTTCAGAGCCGCACCGATGCTCAAGCCCTCGCCGCTCAGGAGACGACCAAGACATACAAGCTGAATGTCAAGGACATGGAGGACGACGAGCAACGGGAGGAGCGGCGGGCGAGGACTCGCGAGAACGACGTCGGCGTATACCAACGTATCAAAGCCGACGACGACCGCTACGCCCGCAAGCTAGAGGTTGCGCGCATTAATGACAACAAACGCCGCAACAAGAAAACGCCGAGCAGCGCGAGAAGCGTCTCTCCAGGAAGCGCGCGACAACAGACGCGGCAACGAGGAAAACGCCAAGCAGCGCGAGAAACGTCTCTTCAAGAAGCGCGCGACATCGGCGAACCAGCGTGCTGGCATGACTAAGGATTTCGGAGCTACCTCGCGCTAAAGAACCACAGCAAGGTCATGCATGGCACCACCTTCCGTGATGCGGCGGCAGCCGTCGGCCCCCTCAAGCGTGTGGACCGCAGCAAGATTGTGGTTCCAATTCTTCCGGGAGCGAACAAACCCAAGTACGAGCGCTCATCCAACTCACGGGTGGACAAGCTTGTGCAAGTGTAAGTCCTCACTCGAAACACTGCCAACGACACAGGCCGATTAAACAGTGCCCGAAGTGTTCAAGGGCATTCACGGCCCCGTGCGATCTCGAGCACCACATACGGGAACATCCGGAGCCACTCGGAACTGTTTGGACAAGCACAACGCGGCCCGCCGCGCTGATGCGGCGGCCCTTGACCTCGCCGTGCTGATGCGGCGGCCTTTGACCCCGCCGGGCGTGAGAAGAAGAACGCCAAGCGCCGTGTGCGGGACGAGACGCCCGCCGAGGTCATCGAACGCAAAGACAAGCGCAAGGAGGCAACGCAGGCCAGGGAGGCCAAGATGTCCAAGGAGCAGTTAGAAGTTAAGAAGGAGAGTACCGAACGCAGTAACAAGCGCAAGGAGGCAACGCAGGCCAGGGAGGCCAGCACGTCCACGGAGCAGCCAGAAGCCAAGAAGAAGGCCACGCGCGTTCGAAACAGGCGCTACAAGGCCAAGAAGAAGGCGGGCGTAAGCAACCTGTAACACAGCGCCCACGAACACCAACCAAGCACTACCGATACGGCAAGCACCTGTATTATGAGTACATGCGCCCGCTGAACTGGTGTTCCAAACGTGTGCGACCGATGTTACGTTCCTCTGCAAAGGCAGCTGACCTGTCTTGAAGCGCGCTTCCCGACTGACTGCTTCTCCGCAGAGGCAGCTCACTTGAGCAACGAGCGGTGGGAAAGGCGCGTGCTCGATGTTCCGCCCTACTGGCTGGCCGCCCGGGACGTTCCCTACCGAGTGACCGACTGATGTCAGTGCTTGGATTCAATCGTGGTCTTCACCGTTGGGGTAAGAAACAGCGAAACGCCTTCAATGGGTCAACTGGGGTCGACGAGGCAAGCATGTATTGGAGGATTACAAATACCTCAAGTGCGAATGCCTCCGCTTATCAACCCAACCTCCCAACTCTTATTGTCTGCAGATTCGCATCGCACATTCCACCACCCTCCGCCTCTCACAGGCGTGCCCTTGTCCAAGCCATAGTTCACTGAAATCTGACGCTATAAAGCCGCCTCCATATCCTTGATGACAATAACTCACAACCAAGCCGACGCGGCCCGTGCGGACGCCCATTGCTGATATCAGGAATGGCGGTCCGGGCACTGCTCATCCGAACAGCGATAGACCCCGGAGTATCAGCTCAACTTCGGCATCCCGGCGGCCCTAGTACTGACGCCTCTGCTAGACCCTCGTGCACGCGCCATTGTTCCTCTGGCCACTAGTGCAAAGACTCCAGCTAAAGACCATCTCATCTCAACTCACTCACGCTCTTTTCCACAGTCCCTCTTTTACGATGCCGGTTCAGACCTTTGGCGTCCACAACCGCCGACAACGCACGCATGCGGCGACGATCGCGCAGCAGGTACAGGGCTGGCACGCGGACCGGGGACACCAGTCCTTCTTCCGCGCAATGATCCCCCACTGGAAAGCCGAGAAGCGGTCAGAGGAAGTGGTGTACAACCCCTTCAAGATTGTCGCCATGGTCAAGCCGATGGACTGGCTGTACTTCTTCTCCGGCTTCTTCGCGTGGACGGTCGACGGGTGCGTCTCTTTCACTGTCCATCGCTGATGCAGATTCGATTTCTTTACAGTGCGTCCGAGCGATGATCAGGCCCGGTGGCGGTGGCTGATACCAGGTCACGGTGACAATGAAGAACCTGCAGGACCACTTTGACCGCACTACCTCCGACATCTCGACCGCGATTACCTTGACGCTGCTGTTCCGCTCCCTCGGCGCCGTGACGTTTGGCGTGCTGGCCGATCGTTTTGGTCGTAAATGGACGCTGGTGGTTAATCTGTTGCTTATTGCGACTTTCGAGTTTGCTTCTGCTTTTTGCACGACATTCCCCGCGTTTCTGGGCGTGAGATCGCTCTTTGGTATCGTGATGGGCGGTATTTGGGGCCAAGCAGCTGCAACGTGGGTACCCGAAAGGATGAGCTGATGTAGTGCGCTCGAAAATGTCCCCGTGCCCGCCCGTGGACTGTGTTCCGGTATCATGCAGTCGGGCTACGTCCTGGGGTATCTGCTGTCCGCCGTCGCCAACCTCGCCATGAACGGCCGCTATGGCTGGAAGAGTGTGTACTACTGCGGTGGTGCCATCTCTCTGCTCGCTGGCTTGCTCCGTGCCGCCCTGCCCGAGTCGCGCCAGTATATCCTTGCCCGCGAGCAACTTGCGGCTGAAGGCCTGAGTTCGCGTGAGACGGCACGCCGTTTCGGGCGCGAGGCCAAGAAGATGATCAAGCTCAACTGGCTGAGGTGTTTCTGGGGTGTCTGTTTGATGACGGGGTGGGTATGGGGATAGACCGAGCTGACGTTAGTTTCAACTTCCTCGCCCACGGCTCGCAGGACCTCTACCCGCGTTATCTCGAGGAGACCAAGGCGCTGACGCCCCGCCAGTCGTCCAAGGCGACGATCATTGCCAGGTACGATGGCTGCTGTTTAATGCTGAGACCAGTGCTGGCGCCGTCCTTGGCTCTTCCTTTGCTGGCTATCTCAGTCAATACGCCGGTCGTCGTCTCGGCGCAATGATCTTCCTCATGGTCACCGCTGCATGGATACCCCTCTGGATCATGCCCGGGCCTGGCAACTTTCAAGGTCTGGCCGCGGGTGGATTGTGAGTGTAGAAGTGGATAGCACTGACATCAGCTGGGTCCAGTTTGGCGTCTTTGGCACCTGGGGTATCGTTCCCATTTACCTAGGGGAGATCTCTCCCCCTGCCTTCCGTGCGTCTTTCGCTGGCGTCACCTACCAAGTGAGTCGTCCGTTCTACCCCCCTGACCCCAGCTCGGTAACATGATCTCCTCTGGCGCAGCCCAGATCCAGGCCGATGCCGGAAAACAACTGCGCATCATGGTCTTTGGCAAGTCGCAGCCCGACTATGGCAAGATTCAAGGTATCCTCGTCGGCGCCGTCATTGGCTGGCTGTTCCTCTTCCTCTTCATCGGCCCAGAGGCCGATGGTTCGCACTTTGACCAGGCCAAGGTCGCCTTCCAGGAAGGCGGTGGTGCGATGGTGCCACATGAGCTTGTGCGCCACGACCACCCAGAGTTGGACCACGGCCATCGGCCGCTCAACGACGTCGAGCTCGGCCACCTCGGCCACGCCCCGTACCAGCCGCCGATCATCAGCCATACCAAGCTGCCGACGGACCAGAGCATCCACTTCAAGGTCTAATAGTATTAGTATCATGCATAATCGTTGTCTTGGGTATTAGCCACGAATTACCAGAAGCGGCGAGGCGGCGTCATCGGGCGAGGCCGGTGGAGGATGTCGCGAATGCCCGTTTGACCGTTGTCCATCTCACAAGCATGAGCGCACAGACCCTCTTCCGTTCCGGCGCGGCCTTGAGTACGTCCCACGATCCCCGCAGCGCTAAGACCAGCCGCGACAGGCATCACCTTTGGGGCATTTGGTGCGCATGCTCTGCGCTCGCGCTTCCCTCAGCTGCCCGAGAAGAGCCACGCGTCGTGGATGACGGGCTCGAGCTACCTCATCTACAACGGCCTGGCTCTGCTCGCGCTGTCGGCGCACCCGTCCATCGCGCTCGGCGTCAAGCGCTACCGCGTCGCTGCGGGCCTCATTGTCGGCGGTGTCGCAGCGTTCTCGGGCAGCATCTTTGCGCTCGTGCTCGCGCGTGACAAGGTCGGCCCCATCCTTGGGCCCGTGACCCCTCTTGGCGGCCTGGCCATGATTGCTGGGTCGGTCCCGGGAGGAGCATTACTAATCACAGATACATTGCGCTCGCACTCTAATACACCACTGGGCCCAACGCTATGCACTTCTGAACTTGGTACAGTCGAACGGTACAACGGAAACTGGCTTGTCAGATGCGGCCGGAACATGCTACCCCAGGGTCTAGGCGAGGATGCCAGTGGCGTCGTGGAGGAAGGGCCGCTCTGGCTCGATGGTGTGCTCACGCCCGCTGTGCTCATGCTCTCGCAGCGTCGCCTCGAGGCCTAGCCCGTGCGTCGCAGCGAGCCCTGCCAGCTCGTCCTCGTTCACGCGGTCTGCGTGCAGGAACCACTCGCCCAGAGCGCGCGAGAAGAGCTTGGCGCGATCAATCTGCTCCCACACGAGCACCTCTGCCTCCTGCTCGAGCTCCTTGTCCGTCGGGCGCCTGGCCTCGAGCACGCGGTCGACGAGGAACCACGCGCAGTGCGAGTCGTCGTGCATGAGTGCGAGCAGCGGCATGGCGACGGGGCGGGTGGCGAGGAGCGAGCGGGCGGCGCTCTTGGGGGAGAAGGACAGTGCGGTGTGGTTGGCTGGCAGACGGGCGAAGAGCACCACGCTCCGGGTGGCGAGGACTGTAAGGTAGTCCATGGCTGCGGTCAGTCGCGTCATGGTGCGGCGGGCTTACTTGCCATTGCTGGCATTCCACGCCCGGGCTGCTGTGGTTAGACTCACCGAGGGGAATGCGGGGTGGGTGGTGAAAGATGGCCATTGGTCGTGTGACTTATCTAGTGTGGATGCCGGTGTGCTCGGGGCGAGAGGGTGGCGAGCGAAGGTGGGAGTGGCGCGGAGGTGAGAGTGGTGGCGCGGAAGTGAGAGAACTCGGTGAGGAAGAGGGTGTGTATGACAAGCTGTGCGTTTTGAGAGACTGCGCTGTACGGTGCTTGCGCCTTGCCGCCGGCTGCCACGCGGCCACGCACGAGCCTCATCGATCGAGAATATGAGCGCAGGTCGATGACACCTACATCAAGCATCCAGGGCGACGAGAGGTAACGCCTCATGCTGGTGCACGAGCCAAGTGTTTGGCATCGCTATCTATGTACAAATAGGGCGATCTGGAGAAAGCTACGTCTTGCGGCGCTTCTTTGGGGGCGGCTTCCCGCACTGGGAGCTGATGTGGCCCACCTTGCCGCACTTTGAACAGGTCGGGGGGGCACGCTTCTTCTTGGGCTTGACCTCGGTTGGTGCCGAGGGTTTGTCATCGGATGCAGTCGGCGGTGAAAGTCCGTCCGCGATATCGACAGGATCGGGCGGAAGAACGCTGCGCCGAGGGTCAGTCTCCGTGTAGGAGCAATAAGCGAGGACCGCGTGGCGGTCGAGTGCCCCCATGCCTTTGCCATCGCAGCCGGGCCTCGGGTTCAAGGCCTCGGCGTTGAGGGCGGCGGTGCGACCCTCATGGGCAGTTGTAACATGTTGCTCGGCACCTGTCTTGGTGCCAAGCCACTGGGAACAACCACCGGGGCATAGGTAGACGCCCCCGTCGAGGTGCTTCCAGTAGATGTGGCGGTCGACCGTGAGGGGTTCGCCCGAAGTGGAACAGAGGAGGCAAAAGTGTTTGGAAGGAATGTACTTCTTCTGGACAGTCAGTACTCGACCGCCAGAGAGAGGGCACTTACCCGATTTTCTTGTTCTCCCAGTAAGTAAGAATCGCCTCGGTGAGCCGTCCGACATGGCGCGTCTCGAGTCTGTTATCAGGATCTGTCCGACAAACTAACTTACGGTCGTGGCTCCCTTGGACCAGCGACACCGTGCAATCCAGTACGGTGCTTGTTTAGCTGGAAAGTGCCATCGACGATCTTGATGCACGTGTCATAGAGACACGGCCCTCCCCCATTCTATGGGTCCGAGCGGCTCAATGTTCCCGCAGGTGGTGCTCGAGATCGCACGGGGTCGTGAATGCCCTGGAACACTTCGGACACTGATTGATTGGCCTGTGTCATTGGCAGTGTTTCGAGTGAGGACTTACACTGACACGAGCTTGTCGACCCGTGAGTTGGAGGAGCGCTCGTACTTGGTGGATGGTTGGTTGGGTGCGTCGGATGGTTATCGTGTGTGTTATATAATACAAGTCGGAGTGTGCCAGAGGACAGACCACAGAGACGCGTCGCAAGACAGTTCAGCAGCCATATACGGACGGACTGCGCAACAAAGAGGGTTGTAAGCTACAAGGCAGGTGAGCAGCCTTGTCAGACAAACTGCGCAAATGAAGTGTTCCTTTGAATGGCAGGTGAACTGCCATTGTCGGACAAACGATATTGCTAGGCAGGAGGGCTGCCATTGAGCGGACAAACGAAGTTGCATGCGAGTAAGCCGCCATTTGTCGGACGACCGGTATTCGACCGCCCGCGTCCGGAGAACCTGCCGTTGGGTAGGAGAGCTGTCCACTGAGCGGATAAATGATGTTTCAAGACATGTTAGCTGTCCATAGAGCGGACAAACGGTATTGCAAGGCAGGTGAGCTGCCAATAGAGCGGACAAACGATGTTGCGAAGCAGGCGAACCGCGATTGTCGAAAAAACGATCTTGGTTGCTAGTGTCCGGACAACTTGACGTTAGAAAGGTGAACTGCCCATGGAGCGGACAAACTGGGTTGCAAGGCAGATGAGCTTACCAAGGAGCGGACAAACGATGTCGCTAGGCAGGTGAGCTGTCATTGTCGGAAGAACGAGTTCTGGCCGCGTTTGTCCGCGAAGTTAAGACGTTTGACACCTGAGCTGCCGTCTGCGGACGAATGTTTTGCAAGGCAGTTGAGATGCCCATTGACAGACAAACGAAGACGTCGCGCAGGTGAGCTGCCTTCGCCGCACAAAGGAACCTAGCTATCATTGTCCGCAAACCTGAAACGATCGGCAGGTGAGCTGCCCATTGTCGGACAAACAATTTCGCAAGACAGGTAAGCTGCCCATTAAGCGGACAAACTAGACGCTGCCTCTGTCGGACAGATGAACCTCGGTGCCATTGTCCGCCAACCTGAGACGATCGGCAGGTGAGCTGCCCTTTGTCGGACAAACGATTTCGCAAGACAGCTGCCCATTAAGCGGACAAACTAGACGCTGCCTCTGTCGGACAGACAAACCTCGGTGCCATTGTCCGCCAACCTGAGACGATCGGCAGGTGAGCTGTCCTTTGTCGGACAAACGCGGTTGCAAGGCAGCTGAGCTGCCCACTGAGCGGACAAACTATGAGGCTGCGCAGGAGAGCTGCCATGGACCAGGCAAATAGTAACGTAAGGTTTAGCAAGTAAGCTGTCACAGTCGGACAAACGAAGCTGGCTGCCATTGTCCGCCAATCTGAGACGTCCGGCAGGTGAGCTGCCTTGCCGGACAAACCATTTCGCTAGGCAGCTCAGCCGCCAATTGAGCGGACAAACGATGTTGCAGGGTGGTGAGCTTGCCACTAACCGGTTGAGACGTTGGGCAGGTGAGCTGCCCTGTCGGACAAACGATTTCGCAAGATGTGTGAGATGCGTTGTCGGAAGAACGACGTTGCACGGCATTTGAGCTGCCGTGGAAAAGGCAAAGAGTGACGTAAAGTCCAGCAGTTGAGCTGCCACCGTCCGACAAACGAAGCTGGCTGCCATCGTCCGTCGATATGAGACGTTGGGAAGGTCAGCTGCCTTGCGGACAAACGATTGTGCAAGACAGCTGAGCTGCCATTGGCCGGACAAACGATGTTGCTGCCATCGCCCAAACAATACCGCAGATTTCCATGTGCGGAGGAACGATATTGCCTGCCGACCAGCTGAGATGTCGGGCAGCTGAGCTGTCGTGTGCAGTGTAAGGATTTTGCAGTCTTTTAGTCGGCAAGCCGAGACATCAGACAGGTAACCTTCTATCAGCGGACAATGATCTTGTAAGCCATTTAGGTGAGCTGCTGCCGTTGGCGGAGAAACAATCCTGCAGGCGATCACCCGTGGGGAGATGTTGGGCAGGTGAGCTGCCATCTGCGGAGAAACGATTCTAAGCGGAGAAACGATCCTGCAAGCCATTGTCCGACAATTTCTAGCCTTAGGCAGGTGAGCTGCCATCGGCGGAGAAACGATCCTCCTGTGCGGAGAAAGGATTGAGTCAGCCATTCCCCGACGGCGATCTGCAATATGAGGAGAAACCATCCCGTAAGCCATTACCCGCCAGGCCAACAGTAGGCAGGTGAGCTGCCATTCCGGAGAAACGATGTTGCGAAACAGTGGAGCTGCCCTTGTCGGAAAAACTAAAGTTGGGCCAGTGGGCTGGCATGTGAGTTGCCATTGGCGGGAAACTGCTCAACCGTACGTGAACAGGCGCTTCAGAGTGAACTAACAACTCCCTTGCAAAGTGTCACGCTCTGAAGACACAGATCGCGGAGGCAATCGTGAGGAAGGTCGGGGCCCGGACTTTGAGAACCAACAGATCAGCTGCAAGCATTGGCAGAGGATGCTCCGATCCACAGAGGAGCGCGGAGTCACCTACAGCCTGGTACGCTAAGATCGCGGACAGCGATCAGTAGAGTAACGATCAGCACAGGAACAGTACCCCTAGGTACGTCAGAGTAACATTAAATCAATGTCAGCTTAGCCGCACTGGATCCCCCAGTACTCTCACGCAAAGTGCGGACCCATACGAGGCTGGGGGTGAAGGCAAGAACAGGTGTCGAAAACGGCAAGGCTGATTCGATGAGGCATGGCAAACGCGGAACCAAATTGACGACGGAAGCAATTCCGGAGTCCGAACATCACTCTCCACTACCATCTTACTCCGAACTCGACCTCACACTACTCTTACACCGTCTCGACACGATGCTGAGCAGCTCAACTCTGCAGCGTTCGGCCCGCGCATCCGCTGCGCGTGTGCAGGGCGCCGCTAATCGCGCGACCGGCGCCCAGGGACTCGCGGGGCTGTCGATTGCTGCCCAACGCTCTTCTGCCGTCTTCGCCTCGTCTGTGCGCGGTCTGGCGACCGTGAGCGACCCGCCTGTCCGCAGGTATGGCGGCCTTTCGGACAAGGATCGCAGTGAGCTTGCTTAACCGGTCGCTGCTGACTTGATTTAGTCTTCACGAACCTCAACTTGCGGCACGACCCAGGTTTGTCGGACTCCGGCATGACTTACTCTTAGGCATCAAGGGCGCGATGGCGCGCGGCGACTGGCACCGTACGAAGGATATTCTGCTCAAGGGGCACGAGTAGGTCCCGCTAATTAGCTCCGATTGACCCCCCCACAGTGCCATCATCCAGACCATCAAGGATAGCGGTCTCCGCGGTCGTGGTGGTGCCGGATGTAAGTCTCCTGCACGCTCTGCGCTTACCCTTTCGTCCCGTCAGGACTTAAGTGGTCATTTATGCTTCCGCGCGGCTGGGAGAACGACAAGCGGCCGCGCTACCTCGTCGTGAACGCGGACGAGGGCGAGCCGGGGACTTGCAAGGACCGGGAGATTATGCGTGGTGATCCTCACAAGCTGGTGGAGGGCTGCCTCGTGGCAGGCCGTGCGATGAACGCCAACGCTGCGTACATCTACATTCGCGGCGAGTTCATCGAGGAAGCGCACGCCATGCAGAAGGCCATCGACGAGGCGTACAAGGCCGGGTTCATCGGCAAGAACGCCTGTGGCTCTGGCTACGATTTCGACGTCTACCTCCACCGTGGCGCTGGTGCCTACATCTGTGGCGAGGAGACTGCTCTGATCGAGTCTCTCGAGGGCAAGCAGGGCAAGCCGCGTCTCAAGCCTCCCTTCCCGGCTGACGTTGGTCTCTTCGGTTGCCCGTCGACTGTCGCCAACGTCGAGACTGTCGCCGTTGCGCCGACGATTATGCGCCGCGGTGGCCCCTGGTTCGCCAGCTTTGGTCGCGAGCGCAACCACGGTACCAAGGTCTTCTGCATTTCCGGCCACGTCAACAACCCGTGCGTCGTCGAGGAGGAGATGTCGATCCCCCTCCAGGAGCTGCTTGAGAAGCACTGTGGTGGTGTCCGCGGCGGCTGGGACAAGCTCAAGGGTATCATCCCCGGTGGCTGCTCCGTTCCCATCATCACCCGCGAGACGTCTGAGAAGTGCCTCATGGACTACGACAGTCTCAAGGACAACGGCACTTCGCTCGGCACTGGTGCCGTCATCGTCATGGACAACACTACCGACGTTATCCGTGCCATTGCTCGTTTCTCCAAGTTCTACAAGCACGAGTCGTGCGGCCAGTGCACCCCCTGCCGCGAGGGCACCACCTGGATGATGAACATGATGGACCGTATGGTGGAGGGCCGTGCGCAGGAACGGGAGATCGACATGCTGCTTGAGCTTACGTAAGTCATGATCGTCCCTCATCCACTACTTGAACTCGTCGTCGCTAACAACAACAGCAAGCAGGTCGAGGGCCACACCATCTGCGCGCTCGGTGATGCGGCTGCATGGCCAATTCAAGGCCTCATGAAGAACTTCCGGCCCGAGGTGGAGCAGCGCATGGCCCAGTTCCACGCTCAGTACGGGCAGACGCTCTTCGGCGGCAAGCTCCGGAGCGACGTCGACTACTCGCGCGCTGTGCCCGACGACCTCGGTGGTGAGGTCAGCCGCATTGCTGCCCCGTAGGTGTGAATAAGTAGAAGTTCAGTCATGCAGCGTGGTCATCTCTAACGTAAATCATAACTTTCTAGGGGTGCTACAGAGGACACTCAAAGTACGCTACAATCTTGCCGTTTTCCATCTTCAACGGCTCGCCGACCTCTTTGAATCCGAGCTTCTTGTGGAACGCGGTCGACTTGGGGTTGGGCGGCTCGACGTTGATTTCGCACACGAGCCGGGTATGTCCGTCCTCCTTGGCCTTTTCTTTCAGCGCGGCGTATAGTGCACCGGCGTCTCCTCGGCCTGAAGTAGCGCAGACAATGCGGTCGATGTAGACAAACTTGTCGTAATTGGCTTTGAACCAGCGAAAGTTGGGGTTGTCGTATGTCGAGTCCTGGTCGAATGCGAGAAGGAGTGCCTCCCCGTCGCCAATTGTGCGGACGTAGTAGGCGCTCTCGAGGAGGGCCACGAAGGCGTCCGGTTCCTGCCACGACAGCTCTGTCGCGTATTTGTTGTTCAGCTCTAGGAGGGCCGCATAGTCGGACGGCGTGATCATGCGTGGGCCTGGCATAGTGGGCATCGTTGGAAGGGGTTAGTGTCTTGAGTCGCTAAGTCAGCAACGGGTCACGTGACTCGCCCACTGTCGTCATCCACGATACAACCTGGCAGATCAACACTTCGACCCAACAGTCTTCTGAGAAAAGGGCGACGAGGAAGGCAGCGACATGGCCACACCACCAGAACACAACCTCCTCACGGACCCCATCGCCGAGCTCGAAGGCGCGCTAAAGGCACATGCCTTCGGCATCGAACCGACCTCCTCGGTCCTAGTCGACTCCTGCTACCCCCGCACGGCCCAGGAGAGGGAGGCGGTCAAGCGTGAAGCGTCAGTCAAGCACGAGACGCCCGCGGGCGTCATTGGGAGGGCTAGGATCGTCTTTTTGAGCAACGAAGGCGAGGCGACCGTCGTGCTGGATGGGCGAGGGTATTCGGTGAGTCGCCGCACAGATCGTGCCGCAATGTGCCTGCAGGTCTGTAGTCTGTGGGATGGTTATCAGCCTTCTGGTAATGAGAGGCACGGAATACATCAGTCGTGTTGCCTTGCATAAGAAGCTGACAGCAGATTGAACACATCACCTCTGCAGCACCAAAGCAGACAACTTTCGAGAGCATGGACGCGTTCCTCATCGCTTGCAGCCCTGCTTATGTGGTTGCCATGCAGACCGAGCTCATGAAGCGGTTCGAAGGTGGCACGGATGAGCGGAGGTATCACGACGAGGCTGAGGAAGCTGCGTGGATTGACTAGGGCGTCTAGGCCTTTCGCCGGTCTGCTAGTCTCCGCTTGGATTTGGAAGATGCTTCCTCGCGCCGTGCTGTTGTTGTACTCTGCATATGTTACCCAGTAACGGGCCGCCTCTGACTCCGTGACACCGCACTTCTCATACAGTACATACGCCCTAGACATATTAAAACTCTACTTCTTGCGGGAGACGACCTGGTGAGACACCTCGCTGTGGGTCAGTTGGGTCGTATGAGGAAGACTAACCGGAGAAGGAGGTCCTTGACGTTGCCGGCCTCGGTGTGGACGGTGCGGGTCTCAAGGTTGGCTACGGTGAGTGCAGCTCAAATCCCACACTCACCCTCGACGTGGAGCTGAGTGCCGGCCTCAAGGTTGCCCATGTACTCGGCAGCGTTGGGGCGGAAGTTGAAGACGGTGAACCTGATTGTTAGCTGGAGTGGAGAGAATGTTAGCTCACCAGTTGGTGTCGCGCGTGACAAAGCCCTTGTCGTCACGGACAACGTCTACAGTTAGCACTGGAAGGCATCCAAGACCCACTGCCGGCGTCGTCGCGCTTGGGCGGCTTGGGAACGGCAAGGTTGTATCTACCATCAGTCGGGCGCTCACCCTCCAACCTACATCACGTAGTTCTTGCCGTTGGCGCCCTGGCGGATTTCGGGCTTGGCACCGAGACGGCCGACAAGAGTGGCCTTGGCGTAGTTGCGCGAGAGCGCGGGCGACTTCTGCAGGTCAGCGCGAGTGCGAGGGCCTCGAGGGAAGGCCATCCGGCACGCGACATTCGCGTTTCAAGCAATGTCGCACGCATCGCGTGCTCCGCGTCGCGCATACTCACGAGAGCGGAGAGAGTGGGGCGAGCAAGACCGAGCATTGTGGTGGATGGATGAGTGTTGACAGGTGAAGATGAATCCGAGCAGTTGTTGACGCCAGCTCGACGCGTCACACGGTTCCTGGCGGGCCCTGGGTGGCAAACACGGACATAACTCCGCCCCGACGCGTCCGTGGCATTCTGTCGGATCGTAATGTTGTTGTCCAGTATTCGCCATGACCGCCTCGACGCTACCAAGGGAGCGAGTCACGATTCGCTTCCCAGTTACCGAGGATGAGGAGAGCTATCAGCTGCTCGAGTTGCCTGCGGACATCCTCAAGGCAGTAGAGGGAGGAGCCACCGTGCCGTGAGGACAGCATCGCGTCGCACGCTGACCGCAGTCTGGTAATCAAAGGGAGGCCTTCAGACGACGCAGTGTTGTGCACGGACAACAAGACGTATACCCTGCGGACAGTCTCAATCTCAAACTCGCTTGTTGTGCTGCGCCCGCCAGCTGGGCACCACCAGGAGCTGCACATCCGCGATATCCGGCATGAGGTGCTCGAGTGTGTGCCGTCGGCTGGACGCGTCGAGCGCGTGCGGACAGTCCTGAAGGACAGCGCCTGGAGAGGACTCGGCGCAGAACTCTGGGCTACGCCCTTGAAGGCTGGAACGAAACGCAAGCGGGAAGGGAAACGGTACACGCGCCAACAATTGAGTAGCATCATTCAGGCCAGCGAGGAGGAGCTCGCGCGGGCATTGAAGACGAACAGTGTTGTCGAGGTCGACGGACACATGCTGTTGCTGCCGCCCGTAGAGCTCTCGGCGCTGCTGGCTCTGGTGCTCGCGCTCTTGACCATTACTGGAGGTACTTCAAACGACGGAGTCATCACAGCGCCGGCCGCGGAAATCATTGATACCCTCGCCTCCGATCACGACGTGCCGCACGATCTCAGCAGAGGCGTGCAAGACCTGTTTGGCGAGGTGGACGGGGAGACTTGGAGGTGCGACGCAAAGGCAGTCGTGCGCGAGCTCGGCCGTGGTCTCCTGGTCGCCCTCAAGGTGAGCTGATTTCCGTTGCCACAGCTGACAACAGACCACGCCGAGACCGTCTGACGAATTCCTCGCCGCCTGGCGCGAACAATGTGGCGAGACGTTTGCCGACCTGGTCTCCCTTGACCTCCTCACCGGCGACTTCATCCTTCGCGACCCACCGCCGTCTGCATTCGCCGACCCTTGCCCGCTCATCTCCTACTTCCCCACCCACGCCCTCCCACTCAACCCCGCAAACCGCTTCTCCGATCTGTTCCTCACACGACAGCGTTGGCGGCCGGACGAGATGGAGCCTTTCCTGCGTGGCCTCTACCCTGATGGCGACTCAAAGGCGCGCGACAAGCTTGTCGCCAAGTTTGTGCGTGTGGTCAAGGAGCGTGAGGGCAGCTGGTGGTACCCGCGGCGGACGGGCTAGGCAGTTTGTACAGGGTTTGGAGGCGTGCGAGGGCGAAGTACAATAGCGGCGTATTAGTGGGGCCGAGGCTCCGTACATGTAAAATCTATGCTACAACAGATGGCCATGCGAGCTAGTCGGCGCGGGGAGTGTATGCGGCTGGTGTCAGCTGTGCGAGATGCGACAGCTTACGCAGAGTTTCGGCCTCGCGCAATCGCTTGATCCATGCGTCCCGCTCCTTCTCAATACGTTTGTACAGGTTATGCCCGAGGCCGTCAAAGACCACCAGCTTGCACACGAGGTATGCGCCAATTCCAGGATCTGGAAGGTCGGGCTTTGGATGGGTTGGGTCTGGAACGAAGGAGATGAGCTGGTGGTTGACTTGGAATAGTGGAAGTTTGAATTGATTATCCTTGATCGTCTCCTGGCCGTTAGTCATGCCACACTCCGGTTGCGCGGTATGCTGAGCAACTCGCTGACATATGTCAAGACAATTCCCGCAGCGGAGTGTCTACTGCGCCCAGACGCGACACGACGCACTCGGGCGTCACCTCGGCGATGTACTCACGTATGGAATCACCAGCGAGTGGATGGGCGGCGCCGAGACCTGCGCCGGTGGCCCAGTGTTGAGCTCGTCCTTGTTGCGCTTGAGAGCGATGAAGACAATCTGCCATCAGCGTTGTCGTGCAACCTTCCTCACCCTCTGATCCGTCAGCCACACCCTCCCCCAGGCGCGCTCCGTTCGTTTCGGCCCGTCGATGGTCGGAGGGATCTTGAGCTCAATGTCACAGGCGTATCCCGGCGTTAACAAGTGTTCGCCCAAGTGAATCGGTGTGCGCGTCTCGCCCCATGCGATCGTGTTGGCAGCCATGGTGGCAAGAGTGAAAGTCGAGATGTTGAAGGCGGAGATGGCCTCTTAACGCCACGGTTAGTGACGCTTCCCCACGGGGTGAGTGACGTGTATTTTCGTGTCAGACGCGTCTGGTGTTGAGCGAGCGAGAGTCTGTCTTGGAGTTGTACATTCTCGACCACGGCCATCCGCTCTTCTTGGCTCGGACAGGCCTCTTCTGGTGACGACACTGGGTCTACTACATCGGAAAAGAGCTCTTGTAGAACTTCGGTAGAGACTATCGGCGACCTACAACACGAACGCGCCATTTCCTCATGTCCAGGCCTCCACCTGCGCGCGCTGCAGGTGAGTACTCGAGCTACAGAGCCAAAGGACCCAGCGCTAACAGTACAGAGGGTTCAGGATACTCAAATGGCCGCATGAACGGCGCTCAGCATGACCCGATCGTGGTGGACGACGACAATGACGAAGTTTACGAGCGCGAGCAAGCACAAAAGCGTCGCGATGCCGACCTCAAGAAGCACGCTTACGTCGCACCGGTCCCCGAACGGATCCAGGATGAGTGAGTAAACCTGCCGGCGGCGGGCGGAGGCTCCAAACTCTTCCCACGCCGTCCTTCCTTCCTGCATGCACAAATCCTTCCGCCACTAACCCGCAGCTGGCAGGTAGCGTACACCTGGGCGTTTCTCAACAAATTCGAGCTGCGTGGCAGGGTCAAGCGGCTCGAAAGCCTCGAAGAGTGAGTGCGGGACCTGCGGTTAAGCTCGTGGGGACCGCGGCCATCCCTCCGAGGCACCTGACTGCCACTTCCGATCTGACACCAGTTTGGAGCGCAGTCTGCTGGAACCAGTAGCGAACCGCCCTGACGACGTGTTGGAGGGGCTCTTGATCATGTTTCTGAAGAACCTCAAGCCCGGTCTGCGCAATCTTGGGTACGTGCATATAATCCTCCCAAAATCCAGCCAAAATCAAAACTAATGCGCAGACCCGAGAATATCCAGACCCAGCTCACCAATTACATCTCGGACAAACTGCACTCCTCGCCCGAATTTACCGTCTGGGATAGGCCGTGGGCGCCAAACGAGGAGGCGCGCGGTCCGTGCTGCTCAGAGGCGGTAGATCGCCTGGAACTGGGGCGTCTGCGAGGCGCGTATGAGGCGCCAAACGACCGCGTGCAGCGCAATCCGCTTCTCATTGCCGCAGCTCACGGTGGCGGCTTGTTCGAGATGGAGTGGTGGGAGCGGTCCAAGCTTCTCCGTCAGATGGTCGACTGGCAGTGTAGGTTTGATCGATCTCGCAACCTAACCGCAGTGACGCATTGCGACGAGATCCGCAAAGCGATACAGGCTCTTAAACCTACCGGCAGGAAGACTCCAGAGAATGGTGACCCACGGAAAACGGAGCCCATCGGTCTTGATCGCAACAAGCTGCGCATCTGGAGCTTTGATTGTGAGTTCTGCAATCATCGTCGCTGACATTAGCATCCCCACGCCTGTATGCCTCGGGCAACCCCTTCAAGCGCCCCTGTCCCCTGAAAGCCATCACTCTAACCCGCGCCGAGCTGCAGGCTGAGCAGGAGCGTTACGCCGCGCATGGCGCCACGAAAGCCGTGAAACCCAAAGGCAGCGGAGCCAACGGGCGGTTAACGACCAAGGAGAACGCCGCGCACAAGAAGAACGTCAAAGGTATCGAAGACGAGAAGAAGCTGGCAGTGTGGATTGCCGAGGATCTCGTGCCGCGCGCTGAGAAGGAGGAGGCACGAGTCCATCGCCAGCGGAAAAAGATTGCCGACGCGATGATGGCGCTTCAGGCTGCCGAGCTGCGAACGACCCGCACGCGCCGGCCCGCGCGCAAGATCGACTACACGTATGATATGAGCGAGGTGGGATTAGTTTGGAACGGAGCTGATGACCAGGAGGACGAACCGCGGCGCGGTCGCAGTGGAGGTTCTGGGGCGTACGAGCCAGACGTCGATCGAGACCACCGAGGACGCCTCATCATTCCTGGCGAGCGCCGTAGTGCACGCGTACGCAAGCGCGACGAGGTTGACGAGGACTCCTTTGACGAAGGGACAACAGTCTCTGCAGTGCCCAGTCGGCAACCGACATCCTCTCCACAGCCCAATCACACCCGCGAGGTCTTCCCCGAGGGAACCAAGAGGGTCAAGGGTTATGCGTATGTCGCAGCGTCCTCCCCTGCGGATTCCGCCTCGCCTCCTTACGCCAACGGAAGCTGAGCGACTTCCATGTACATCGGGTTCCTGTAGTCTAGCATTGGGGTCAGTAGTGTGCCGAGGGATGCAACCGATGTCAAGTCTGCATGCGAATCTCTCTTGCGTTGATTAATGTGCTGACGTCAGTGCGTGCTGGGCAATTCAACTCACCCTCTGGGGTCTGTAGAAGAAGGAAGTGGTCAGTATCATAGTCGTTGGGATCTGCGCAAAACTAACCTTGACGACGTACTCGATCGCTGCTGTCAGTTCAACATGCGGCTCGAAACTCACCCTGGTCAACAGAGTTGATGGCGTCGGCCTCGGCGTCGGGGATCTCGATGGCGAACTCCTCCTCGATGGCCATGACAACCTCAACGGCGTCGAGCGAGTCCAGACCAAGGTCGGAGGTGAAGGTAGAAGAAGCAGAGAGCTGGTGTGAGCACGTTCGAGTGGAGGCCGGCGATGTCCGGAGATGAGCACTCAGCTCCCGGGCGATGCGCGTCGTGGTCCTGGCACTATCACAGAGGGTACACCATTACGGGACAAGATAACTGAGCGCCTCACTTCTCCCTCCAAGCCCACCCACCTTGTTGCCGTCAACCTTCTCAAACGACCGGAGGACATCAAGGACACGGCTGGTGACGTCCTCCTTGGTCAGAGTCGCGGCGCTGTATGCGCGCGCAGCGAGCGCGACGCGCGGGGCGACAACGGGGCGCAGAGCGGCGCGGGGAGCAGCGCGGAGGGCGAGGCGGAACATGGTGCTATGGGAGTGACGGCGACAGTGACGGACGAACGAGCGACGAGGAACACCATGGTCAGCAGCTCCGGGCTCGGCGTTAGCTTTGCTTCCGTCCGTGGCGGTTCTGGTTCATGGATCCTCGAGACTTGGGACTTTTGGTTTCGGAGAGACTGCGAGCTCGTCAACAGCTGCAAGCATGAAGCACGGCCTCAAGCTCAGGAAGCTCCAGAGGACGTCGTCGCATCGGTATGCGCTCCTGCGGTGAGTTTAGCTCGGATCGGAAGAGGGGTTCTGGAGCTGACGGCAGCAACCTGGTGTCGGCTCTCCTCCACCATGAAGTGATCAAGACGACGGTGCCAAAGGCCAAGGAGGCCGCGCGCATGGCTGAGAAGGTAGCTGGGCATGTCGTTTGACAGCTGACCTCAGATTATCTCCCTTGGCAAGCGCGGCACCGACCCGGCAAAGCGCAAGGCTCAAGCCTTCCTGATGGTGAGTTCGGCTGTCATGCGAGCCACCAATAGACAACCACTAACAGCAGCCCGGACACCACTACACGACCGCAGCCTTTGCACAGCCTGTTGCGCCTCCCCTGCCCCCCACCGCCGACCCCGAAGCCGACCCAGAGGCGTTCAGCACCCCGCATACCCTCCTGCCCAAGGTCTTCACGACTCTCGCCGACCGGTACCAGGAGCGTCCTGGCGGTTACACACGTATCCAAAAGTACGGCCGCCGACCAGGAGACCACGCACCCGTCGCTGTCGTGTCGCTGGTTGACGGCCCGCGGGATCTGAAGTACGAGATGACTGCGCGGGCTTGCGCACGAGAGACTGTTGGCGCGATGCGGACGGATGGTTATGAGAACATTGAGAAGTCCAAGCTTAGGCCGCGGACGGGCCAGGCGCTTGAGAAGGTGCTCAAGTACCGGAGTGAGGAGGAAAAGGAGAAGTTCTACAAGAAGTCGCAGGAGTTTGCGGTGAGTATCAGGTGTCGGTTGAGCCAAGTTTGGCCATCTCGGCGCCTGTGCTGTAATCCTTCCCGTACTGACTTGCAGAACCTGCTCTTCGCGGAGGAGAAGGTCGTTGGCCACCGTAGGAAGGGCCCGGACCCCGAGTACCAGTACCGCCCGCATTCGTACGTCCCTCATCTCCTCAACTGTTCTTGACTAACATCCAGTCGAACAATCCCCCAGCTAGGTCGTCGCATCCTCGCAGGCGAGCGGTTGCCAGGCATGTCGACCGCGCACACTGGTCTTGGCCTGGCTCGGGGAGCTCTCGGTCGCCGCGCAGAACGGAGGGACGCGACGCCGTTGTTTGCAGGAGAGAAGAGGCAGGTTCAGCAGCAGCAGCTGGACGTGGACTAGAGAGGCATATGCATTCACCCACTCGCATGGTCATACAGGACTGGAGTCGTCCTTGAAGAGGCCCGCTCGCCAATCCCCGCCTCCCATGAGCTTCAGGATAATGGACGCGCAGGGCGGTGCGGTATGACACGGGTCGTCGTCTGTATCTTATCTCGAGCACTGTGGACGCGACTGCCGCGCTTGTCCCCACACTATGCAGCGTCGAGCCCACTGACGGCGCTCGTGGCGTCGCCACGGACGATCTGGCCCCGCCGAGCCTGCCCTGGTGACAACGTCAGGGCACGGCACAGAACGGCATCGGCGATCAACCCGTCCGTCAACAAATCTGCTGACCTCACCGCGTCACGGGACGCCGAGATCAACGAGCCAGTGCATCACAGCATTGTCCACAACACCATGATCCTGCGGCTAGCCCGTGCGCGCGTCTCGTCAGTGGCTGCATCGGCTGTAGCTTCGAGCTCGCGGATCCCGCTCCGTCAGGTCCACGACTATGTCCGAGGCACAATGCCCGATGGCAGTGAGTTTGGAGCTTGGCAGTGCTGATGCAGCCTCGTACAAGGTCCAGCTCAAGAGTCCCAAGGTGACGGGGCTGGAGCAGTCGCGTGGTCAACGGTCGTGGGTGTGCCGGGCTCCCTGAGCTGATGTAGTTACCAAGAAGACGCGGCCGCAGTGTGCGCGATCGAGATCCGACGCGATGAGCTGAAGCGCTCCCTGCCGTCCAAGGAGACCTGGGAGCCATCTGGATCTGGGGAGGAGATGGACAGCTTGACCTATGTTGGAATCTACGATGGGTGAGCTGCGCACCGTGGCTGGAGCTAACAGCAGGCATGGTGGGAAGCAGGTCTCGTCGTTCCTCAAGACCCATCTGGCAGAGATGATCGAGAGTGTAGTGCCCGCAGACATTCCTGCTGCTGTGGA